>CAWKZR010000004.1:0-1244103 GCA_963854355.1 Epinotia brunnichana | reverse complement strand
TAACGCGGATTTATAAAAGAAACATAGTTTCATGCATTTTGTTGTGTGTTACACTTACGCGCTGTTTTATGACTACAACTTAGGTTATCATTTGTTATTTATATGATTTAAATGGTTGTACCGTGAGTTTAAATTTGTGTTTGACGTTTTTGTTTTCACTGGTAACACGAATTAGTTTTTTCATTTTTGTAAAATTGTAATTTTTTTAATATATATAATTTGAATTGTCTGATATTATTTATTTATTTTTAGTATTGTAAATTTTTAAGGATTTTCACCATTTTTGGTTGCGCAGTCTAATCACAGTTGGAAACCTTATTTTATTATATATTAGCTGAAAAAATACTTGTTTTTGCTCTTATATTTGTTAATTTTCTGCATTAATTTTTTTTTTTACATTTTTAAATTACGTGATTAAATATTTCCTATCTAAAATATTATCTAGTATATTACCTAGTCTCACTATTTTCTTTAAAAAAAAAATTATTTTTCCGCTTTATCCCTTTTAACTGGAATTAATATAATGAATCTTACAATTTATTTTTATTTGTAATAACTTATTTCATTGAATATCTATTTTTCTCTGATAATATTTTTACTTTTCATTTTAATGCATTTCATTGTACGGATTCTAATTCTACCTACTGGTATCATGGTATTGGTACTTTATATCTTATTTAACACTACGTCGTCGCGTATATGAACTTCCGTCGGAGTCTTTTGCTCCTAATAATAGGCCGCACCCTTTGCGCCTGTTTTTAGAGTCACTTTAGTGCTCTTTCTATAATAATATTTATAATATACATTTGTACCGTACCAGAATATTCAATATTTTTCTTGCTTGATAGAAAATTTATTTTATAAGCAATTAAACCTTCGCTTAGTTATCAGATGGCCAGTCCAATAACTAGCTAATGTATAATTGTCTGTAATATTGCGAAATTTAAATTATATTTGCGAATTTAATTATGGTGACACTAGTTTTACAAAAATATACGTTAAAACTACGTTATGTTTTATACGTTAAAAAAAAAAAAATAATGTTAATTAAAACAATACGATACGCTTTCGACGTCCTCGTGGTGTTGAGTCGTCTCGTCCCTCGTCCTGAAGCTGTGTGGAAGCAGTTCGCACCATCGGGACTGCTACGTCGGCTGCTGGTTCTGATGCCGGGCCGGGAAAACCCTGGACTCCCTCGAACATGGGCCGGGATAACCCTGGACTCCTCTTCTGTCTTCATACTTGCTTGGCGTGGCGTGGTCGTGGATTGGCTGGACCGTTGCTGCTGATGAGTGCCACGACGATTTGGTTGCTGCTGAAGAGGTTCTCGTTGCTGAAGAGTTGGTTGATGCGCTGCGATGGTTGCTGGCTTAGCTGGGCTCGGGGCTGCCTCGAGCAGCCCTACTCGCAAGATCGCTTATGAAGGGATCTGCGTGGAACGCGGCGCGAATTTATTTTATCTTATTATATAGCGGCAAGGCAGGTCGCCGTGAAGCGACCTGCCCTGGCAGGAACACTATGAAAATGTCCTGCCAGGCCTGGCAAGGATCGCCATGAACTAAAGTATGTTCTAGGACCT
Source organism: Epinotia brunnichana (assembly GCA_963854355.1). NCBI lineage: Eukaryota > Metazoa > Arthropoda > Insecta > Lepidoptera > Tortricidae > Epinotia > Epinotia brunnichana. The sequence continues at coordinate 1,242,524 of CAWKZR010000004.1, read as the reverse complement.
AGAATCTAGGTAAATAATAGACGAGCTTTAGAATAGAAATGAACCCTTTATTATGGAATACATGGGTATTTATATAGTATCGGTATATAAGTGTGAGTACACACTTAGACGTGCTTTAACTATCAAGTTTTACTGCTAATAGGATTTGGAAATGAGATACATAGTATCAGGTTTTAGATGCTATAAAATAGGATCGTTAGATTATACATTAGATAAAGCTTGTGCACTCGTGCGTGAAACATCGGGTCATGTTCCCCCCTCAGTGCACCACACCTCAAGAAGAACCATCACTAATAATTATAGATAATGCTAGTTATCACACTAAGGTATTGTAACGATTCCACCTCATTTTAGTAGAACCTATAACTTAAATAAGACAATTATACCAGTTCCTTAGAATTAATTTACAAATCTGTAGTTTCATTAGGTGATGCACAACTATGGAGGCTAAAGTGGGCATAAAATCCTTGTTATACTAAGTTGTGGGAAGTGATAAGTTACGCTATGTGGTAGGTGACGCCCTTTAAATAGACTCGCAATACAATAGTGGTCAACTTGTGTTGGCCATGATGGGATCTCTATTGATGATGATGCGATGATATAATAATGAAAATAATCGTGAAGAAGTCAAGATATTGATGATGATGCGCTGATATTATAATGAAAATAATCGTGAAGAAGTCAAGATATTGATGATGATGCGCTGATATAATAATGAAAATAATCGTGAAGAAGTCAAGATATTGATGATGATGCGATGATAGTCTATTGAAATAGAATATTAGTACATGTTTTACTTACAGGTACATAAATGACGTAATGTCTAGTGTAATATCGATTCTCCCTAACGATGAATCTTAGAGTTGTTAGCGAACTGCAGCGCTCGCCTCTCGCTCGCTCGCGGCTGCTCGTACTCACTAGTAATCCCACCTCATCTGTTGATTCCGCCTACCCTATCGTTATTTCTATCAAATCTAATACCAATTAGTACTGACTTTTCCTAAGCAACTTATAATACAATTCATCCCCAAAATATCTCAATGGATGTAACACAATGTCTTAGCAACCAATCTCACCCAATCTACTCAAAGGCACTTTATAGTCGAAACAATGTTAAATATACGACAATGCACAGTTGAACTGACGAATGATAATTAATTACCAACCCACCGCGATACTTTTGTTGAGATCCCGATAATAACGACCCCACCTAAGAAGATACCTACTTAATTATTGCCGTAACTAAACCGAAAGTGTTGGATTCCCTTGTAAAATCAACATAGCTAGCTTCACGGTAAGAAGCTTCGGTTAAAGCAAAACGACGGCTTGGCCAGCGAAACTCTTCAGTTTGCAAGACTGAAAGGTCTCACCAACCTTACCTTCGTTGACACATCCGTGACGGAGGCCTAAGCGCGATCATCATCTCTACTGACTAAGAAACCCTTTAACGGGCGAATTCTCGTATTGGTCAGGGTCCTCAATGTGCTCTTTGGATATGGTTGTCCACAACGCTAAGCTCTCGGCCACAGGTGTACATAACTAATTTACTACGCTAGGTTCATTCATTCAAGGAAGTCCACACAATATATCTATAAGTACATCTGATTACTTCATAAACTAACACAACCGTAACCCTTGTTAAGAGGTTTGTTAGAACTAAGACAGCAGCTCGACTAGTGAGGTCCCTCAATTTGCAAGATTGAAGACTCTCAGCCACTCACTCCGTCTACACATCTATGACTGGCGCTCTAGTGCGGGCACATCTCTGCTGACTAAGAAGCCCCTTTCGGGAGAATTCTCGTGTAGCCAGGGTCCTCAATGTGCCCTGTGGATATGGTTGTCTCGACACTGAGCACACAGCCACGAGTGTATATAACTACTTTATTCAGTTGCGTTAATCTAGTAAAGAAACCACCCATCAGTACCTATACTAACCACCGGATACTAATATGTACTTGTGGTAATATTCGTCGCTTATCCACATCTTAACAATCTATCCTCATAGTGTAACGCGTAACACGGACCGAGTCAATTGATATAGCTAGGTTGTCGTATAATAATTGATCACTTTATCTCGTGAGGGCGCACGGAACCCAATCATATCGCAGTGACAAAACAACCAGTTATTATTATATGTAGAACAAAACAACATTCCTGTAATATCGTCAGTTATTTAACCAATGACCTAGATCCGTTCATAACCTATACATAAAACGCTCGTACTTTATCTAGCATATTCCCCAATCTACATATCGTAGAACTAGATTTCGACACACAAATACAAGTATGATAACGTTGAAATGGTTAGATAATAGTCCCCAAAAACAAGTTAATAAGTGTCAGAATCATTCAATACAGTGATTTTAAAGGTCACTCACCAGATTTTAATCTCTTCATAATAAGAGCACGCACCTAGCGCCTTGCAGCTTCCCTGGGCTCAGCTTCCACTTTCGCCGCTCGTAACCCAGCCAGCTCCGCCGCCATAAATAAATTACAATATAATATTAGCACATATTTTAATAAAGATTCCCCTTATTTGTACCTACAACTAACCACTAGATACTGGTATACAATTAAGAATTATTTACCATTGGACCGCTATTAAGCGGAAAAATGCCAGATTCCTGGAGGAAAAGTATACTAGTACCCTTCTACAAGAATAAAGGGGACGTCCGGGAATGTGGAAATTTTCGGGGAATCAAACTCACATCGCACACCCTAAAAATATGGGAGAGAGTCCTCAGTGAGCGCTTGAAAAATCTAATTTGTTTAACTGAAAACCAATTTGGATTCACTGCAGGAAAAGGAACAACAGACGCCATTCATGGGATTAGGATAGTTATGGAAAAGGCTCGAGAAAATAAACAGAATTTGTGGATAGTGTTCATCGACCTAGAAAAGGCGTTCGATCGAGTGCCAAGAACATTAATATGGCAGGCTCTGAGGGCGCACGGAGTTCCGGAAGGATACATAGGACTGATTAGTGACATGTACAACAACGTCCAAACATGCGTTAAATCTCCAGCAGGATTATCCAAAAGTTTTGATATCAAAGTGGGTGTCCACCACGGTAGTGCCCTCAGCCCTTTGCTATTTAACACCGTCATGAACTATCTTACTGCAAAAATCCAACGTCCCACCCCGTGGAACCTCTTATACGCCGATGACGTAGCCTTAATTTCTGATAACCTTCATGACATCCAAGAAAATTTAGAACAGTGGAGAAAGTCCCTCGAACAAAATGGTCTACGCATTAGTAGAACCAAAACTGAATACATGTTTTGCAACTTTAACCCGAATATCACAGCGAGCACAGACATCAAGCTTGGGCACACAGCACTACCAAGAGCGAAAACATTCAGATACCTAGGTTCAGTATTATCAGAGGACGGATCGATTGAAGCGGATGTAACACATAGAACAACATCAGGCTGGATTAAGTGGCGTACCCTAACCGGAGTTTTATGTGATACAAAAATGCCCATAAGAACAAAAGGAAAGGTTTACAAGACAGCGGTACGGCCAGCGCTGTTATACGGGTGTGAAACCTGGGCAGCGAAAAAGACGCACGAACAAAAACTCCACACTACAGAAATGCGTATGTTACGATGGGCCGGCGGAGTTACACTCAAAGACAAAGTGCGCAACGAGTATGTCCGTGGGAGTTTTAAGGTTGCTAAAATAGCTGACAAGATAAAAGAGTCCAGGATGAGGTGGTACGGTCATGTGTTGCGACGAACGGATGACCATGTCGTGAAAAAGTGCCTATCCATGGCTACAAAAAAGAGGGGAAGAGGAAGACCTCCAGCCACCTGGATGACAAATGTCCAGAGAGACATGAAGGAGGTGGGCCTTACTACAGAGGACGCACAGGACCGAAAAAAGTGGCGCCGCATGATTGGGAAAGCCGACCCCGCGTAACGGGATAAGGCGAGGCCAAAGAAGAAGAAGAGGACCGCTCCTTAGCAAACATTCTTGTACTATAACAGCATACTACAGACCGCGTCGATTACAATGACTAGACTATAATAGGTGTTCACTTCATTTCATGGGAGTATACGGAATCCTAATATGGTGATGTCTTAAGCGCATTTATTAGGTGATAAACCTATTATACCGTCACATATTAAAAATACACACGTGATAATATAAGATCATATTAGTTCATGAGCAGAAAGATATTGCCTAAATATTAATCACTCAATTCAAGACAATGTGCGCACAAGATAACTACTCCCTAAGAAATTCTAGAATTCACTATGATTAGTCACACTTTAAAATAAAATATTCAATCTCACCAGATGATCGCAAAGGCATTTGCGACCTTACCAAACTCTAATTCCTCTCAGCAACAGCCGTAATGCAGCCAAGCGGTGACCAGCCTTGCTCCGCCTCGAAGTAGTACGCGCTCAGAGGTCAGCCTAGCCTGGCCGCACTCGCCTCCTGCAGCTGTGAGCTCCCTTCGACGTCCCATAGAAAAGTGCCGCGCACCTTGGCCCGCCGGTGTATTTATAGCCAACACTAACACGATCACGCCACTAATCCGACTCCTCATCTGAAAACATACCTTGACAAAAAGGGTATAAGGCCCATTTTCCAGGGAGCGTTCATCGCCTGTCCGCACCGATCGATAATAACTTTTCTCGACTTCGCGGGTAGAATGTCTCTGCAGCCCGCGCGTCCGTCGACGCGTTTTCTTGCTGGCCAGCGATCCATTCTTGTAACTAACCTAACTAGTCTAATTTATGAATCTATAAATCTAGATCTAGCACACATTAAATGATACACTAATCCAACAATACTGAATTAGTATGCTGAAGTATGTTTTAAACCAATTATTTTGGACGAAATGCGAGTTTTCTACACATCTAATTGTAGTCTTGATTTTAGCCTAGAATAGCATCTAACGCAATTTATATCTAACTTATTTACATACATAATTAACAGGATGATAACGAATGAAAGCTTCAATCCCTTCATATTTGGACCTGAAACCCACAACGCTAACATCTATCAATTTAAAGAGTAATTCCGCCCTTAGATACTATTGAGTCTGAGAGCGAAGCTCTCGGATCGTTTCATTCTGCCCCATGATCATGCACAGCGAGAAATCTACGATTTTGAGCGAAGCATTATCACAATCTAAAACATACCTAAGCAATAAACAAGGAATTGCGACCTATTAATGGTGAATTTTAAAATAACTTTGAGTAGATAATTCCGTTAACCTACTGTCCTTATACCAAATTTAAATATAATATTACTCTAACTTAAGGCTAGGTTTGTTAGCTGTGTCTATTTACATAACGCTCCCAATTAATTCTGACCAATAATCTATGATTATAATTTGCAAAAAATGCCAACCCCATAACTCGGGAAGTTTCAATTCTTTGATATATCGATCTCTCCAACAAGTGTATTTTAGGTGTGTGAATGTTTAACCACTACGTTTGCTTGGTGATGGACGTTGAAGAATAGCCCCTCCAGTCGCCTTCTGGCTTCCGTCAGTACAAGTTTAGCCACATATCTCGGCTGATGACACACATACCCATCCCTACGGTACCACCTTGAGTCCACAGATGCCCCTTGGCCACCACAAACTCAAGTTTAGCCACATATCTCGGCTGGCAATACTAACCCCTATACTGCATCACCTTGCACCTCCAGTTGCCTTCTGGCTTCCATCAGTACAAGTTAGGCCACATATCTCGGCCGATGACACAATATAATTATCTTCTTGCTTCACCTTGAGCCTACAGATGCCCCCTGGCCACCATAAACTCAAGTAAGACCACATATCTCGGTCGGTGCCGCTAGAAAACTTCCCCAGAATACTCCCATTCGCACAAAGTACTAGATTGTGAGCCCAATAGATCCTAATGACCACGATGTTGCAATAGCACCCCGAACCCTCAGATACCTTCTGGCTATCAAGGATCCAGGTTCAACCACATATCTCGGTTTATGTTATTACAATAACTCCCCATGCGAACAGCAGAACACTGAGTACAAAGATAACCACCAAGTAAACTCAGTGGAGAATGTTTCTACTTGACTAGGATATCCGACTTCAGACTGTATTCCACACTAGAGGCAAACTGTTCATAAACTACTGGGTTAATATTGCATTAATCCCTTCAATGTCCTGACAGCACCATCAAACCATTAACGATTGTGATAATACTGACAAAACATCAAACAAACTTTAACTATAATCGTCGTTCGCGATGATACTCTATCTCTATACCGAACGTGACCCAGTCGCACACAGTAACATTCATCAACCCCGTGGGGTCTCTAGGAAGTGCCTTGACATCCTATGGAGAATCCGACTACATGCGTCCAAGCCCCACCCAGCTTTACTGTAGAAATGTCGTAACTACTATAAAATACGTTTGCATTACTCAAATACAAAATGCAACACTTCACCATCGTGTAAGAATAACAGCCTTACTAAATTTAATTTCAACAAACCATGTTCATTGAACCCTTGCAAGATTGAAATCTTGACATTGCAAATTACTTAACATAAGATAGGAAATTCCTGATAATTTCCCAGTAATGGAAGTTAAAATATTATTACTTAAGTTTCAGAATGAATGTTAGTTGACAAATCATCCCGAAGAATATGGTGTCGGAAGTATCCTTGCCACCAAGAGATGTGTAGGACGAAGATAAGACTAGCTTAGCCTTTCAGCTTAGCTTCTGTAGAGTATAGTGTCGCCACAGTTAGTCACACAAGGACCTTGTCATTTTATGACTTTAACCTAACCAAACTATAACTGCGGAAACACCGGTGTAAAATGGTTTGGAGAGATCAATCAGTACCAACAAACCTAGGTTGCACTGCGTACTCCGGCCAGTCGGTAAAAGCCCATTGTTATCATACAATCACACTTTCAGCACTACCTCTCACGTGGACTCATACATCTCTTAACTCAACAAACACACTATTTACCCACCCAACCTAGTTAATCCCCTTGCCCTAAACACGACTTAGATCAACTAAACGGAATCCGACATTACAACCACATTAATGATATATAATGTTCTTCCCAAGTTATATCCTATAAGAATTTACATTTACTTTAAATGCAATTAACTGATACAAGACGAGAAAATTATGATATGAAGAGTAGAACAAAGTGATAATATAATATTACTACTTTACTTATTTTGCAAAACAAAATTTTACTGCTTTAATTGATCCGGACAGCCCTATTCGCACACAGCCAACTAACCTGCCCTTCATATGTTTGAAGATTATAAAAGACAGCAAGTCAAACTTAATTAACCCTCCTAGAGTAACCCGTAAATATCTAAATTTTAAGCCATATCCATTTACCATTTACCTATCAGTCATTAATTAAATAACTGCCCCCCATTCTCACAACTTAAATAATTTTATAGTTGGATCTCAAATTTTCGTAATACTATAATTTATGTAGTAAATACCAGATAAATCGCAATACATAATTCATAAGTTTAAAATTAGTTTTACACCAATACCATATATTGTGCAAACGTAAGATTTGCCGGTTACTAAATGAAGATTACACCCACGCCCTATTAGGACCCAAATAAATTTAACGTCTGATGTCAATATTGTATTGACAAACGCATCATACATCTTAAGATATACCTGTAATAAAATGGATTATTTCATGTAAATATTTAACGTTGTTTATGCACTACCTAGCGCACAACATGTGGACAAAATATATAACCATATTCCATGCTCGAGATAAATTTAAGCCGGAATAATTATAACTACGTAAGGTCCTAACCACTAGACGATCACGGCCCTCATCTCCTTTCTTTTATTATGAACTCCATCCCTGTTGTCATAAGATCCCTGTAAGTTTCAATAATTAGTATTCAATCGGTGCTTGAAATTCCACTCCCGCAACTGCAACTGCTGTCACGCTGCCATAACATCGTCGCCTTTACCCCACATCTGTATCGTAATTCAAAATATACAATCACAAGCTAATCGAATAAGATAGCCGCGACCTCTTCTTCTCCAAAGCCAACCCTGCCCTCTTGAACTCCAAATTTAGCCCCAAAATTCGAAATCTGCATCCGCGTATTACTCGAAAATGATACTTACGCCGATCTTTTCTTCCAAAATTTTTATCAGCCATCCTGGATTCCAAACTAATCTTAAATCTAGAATCTGCATTCCCGTATAACTTGAAAATGATACCCGTCAGGAATCCCTTAAAAACAAGATGCGCCGCGATCTAAAATTTCAACTTAAGTATCTAAAATTTGACACGCACGAAATTAAATTTCCCGCCAACTCAAAAAAAATTTTTTTACTATCTATTACTTAATTTATCAGTCATTCCTGTCCCGTTATCCTGTTACTTATTTTACGCTGTCCTCAAAGTCTACGTACAATATCTCTAGACACCGCAATTCGTAACAACTAAATATTGGGATATAACCGCTAGTACTCTTTGGGGGAGTCCTGTCTAACAGTAGCTGTCTACCGGCTGATATGATGACGATGGTAACGATGACTCAGCGCTGCGGGTATAGATCTACTATCGCTAGTGGTGAAAGGTGAGGTGAGGTGAGGTGCTTCCCTAGTACGACCAGAATAACAGCCCAGCTGATAGCGAGACAATCCCGCGGTCATTGCGCCAACCTTGATATTCGCCAATGCAGAACGACTCGACTCAAATCGATTTATTTCTTACAGCCAGTATAACCTGGTCTCTAACCTCTCAATATCAATAAAAGACCAGGGGTCAGCGCTAGTTTTGCCACCCCCAACGCAGCGATCTTGAATCTACCTTAATAGCTACCGGTATAACCTATCGTGAAATACATATTTGACAATTTATTGACTTAGGAATATTTCTGACGACAAATATTACGCATTAAAAATACCTAAATTCCCATGCCACAATCAACCATTTTGTTAATATTTTATAACAAGTACCTAATTTGTTGTTGGACAACCTATAAAGGCGCCTTTAAATAACGCCCAACCTGATTTAAAGAAGTAAAATACACCTCATCTGAGAGCCCTCCCCTTTTTGAAAGTCGGTTAACCTTAACGACGCACGACCTCCCGCGAGTTCACACTATAGATACGCTTTACGATCTCGACCACATTATATCTTATTTACAAACTTACAAGTTGCCTATTCTATTCTAGTTTTAAGTACGGAATCAAGCATAAAGTACTAAATTTCCCCCTTTTTTTTATACCTAGTGTAAAACATCAACGCGAAGTACTTACGGTCTCACCCACACGATTTGAAACAGCGGTTGATCGCGTAACTGTTCTTAACACAGACTATAACTTTTCTTATTCTACTTATTTTTTTTGATATTAATCGTCTAAAATGCTAAATAAAATTGTGGTAGTACCCTCGCAAAAGCTATCATACCGAATGGATAAAAGACAACCAACCGACTACGTTAACCTTCTCGCGATTGACTGCCACAGATCATAGGCCCTAGGACTCGCTCGGCCCTACAAACGATAATGTACACCCAACATCATGCGCGACTCAATTTTAATGGGATGTCTACAAAATTTGGTATGAATACAAACGCTCACACAAGTTACCATTTGGATATAATGTAGCACCAAAATATTTTATATTCACAATGCTAACCCCAATTACAAAAGGCCCCTTATAATTCGCATTAGCTCTTAACAGCCATCCTCACGGTTGCACGGTCAGGGAATGAAAGGTTGACCTCCTTCCTCAAGATCTGGCCTCGCTTGCTCAGTATCAGCTTTCAGTATACGCGTTATCAATCAGATGCCAGGCACATTCCGTCATAATGAATGCCATTCCATTACTCCTCCTTAACTTTCGGAAATTGAATAAAAGGGGAAACTTATATAAGAACTATCTGTGTTGACATTGGTAGGACCGGTTAATCACATTTATAGTTTTTTTATAGTTTATAGTTTACCTTTAAGCGCAGAGAAATTAATCATTAGATTTATCAACGAGACACAACATACTGGCAAGGTAATTCTAATAAAAAGGTCCTAGTTTAATATTAATAGGTAAGGGAAATGCGTCTAAGTAAATATGAACCCTCTTGTCAAAAAAAATTAACATAATCTCCAATACCTCACTTGCCTGATACACAGTTTATAAATGTAAGATGCTCTTGTAACGCGTAAATGATTTGACTCGAAACCGAATTAACCCCTTCATTCCGCTACCGTATTCCACATGACGAAACCCCATTAGAATTAAATTACCACCTCTAAGTAGGCTCAGGCTTTACATATTCACAACTCCTAATTTTTCCTAAACCGTAACAACCGTTTAAACACGCCACTTGGCCGTACATTAAAGCCTCACCACAGATCTTAACCCAAATCAGCAAATGTCAAATTCCCGCGGCCTCGCTAGACAAATTTTGTAATAATAATAGTTTAATAACTAGTGTCTAGATTGCTATTATTTGAAGGAATAAATTGCTCCAGTTACGTCAGACTTGTATAGTGCAACAACGAGTGTTTTGCCTCCTAATTCAGCCTATTCCAACGTGTCATTACTCGTGTTTGGGTCAATATTGTGTATTATTATTTAAAGTTAGTTTTAAAGTGAAGTTAGTGAAACAATGAATACTGCTACCAGTAACTCAACTAGTGTGTGTCTAGTCAACCGACCGTAAGTAATTCCTTCTTCTAAAATCTCCAGGCCTATTTTAATCCAGCACTGAATTAAATAAAGGTACTAACCTCTTTTAAACGGATATGAAAGAACGGAAAACAACCGCGATCTTACTCACGTGACAACTAATCCCTCGGCCGACTACTTATTTCGTATATGAATGAGAGAAATATCACTTGCGTTTGTCGCTAGCATCAAAATATCCCCGCCACGGGTCGAATTAATTTTCCTACGTGACCAATATTTGACCTATTTTGCGCTAGTTTTTTAACCGAACTCGAAAATATGCCCTTATACGAATATCGTTTATAAACAACCATACTTCCTGTTCAATAAACCTACGCGAGTGCCTCGAGTATAATTTTATGCATCCGTAAAATTATACCGCAGACCCTTAAATAATACTTAAGTACAACCTCATACATTAACCGGTAGTCATTTTTGTCATAAAGGTACTTCATGGAAAAAAAATAGACGGACCCTATGTCGTAGACAAATACACAATTTGATGAATACCTAAATCGCATTATGTTGAAACTATAAATGCCTAAATATATAAGGATCCCTAATTACCCTAAACTTACTCCAAACATTGTAAAATTCGTTCAATTTAATAACCAAAGGTTTAAAAAGTAGTAGCCCACAATATTGTTAGTAAAGCAAAAATAAAAAAACACAAAAAGAATTTTCCGTACCGGGGATCGAACCCGGACGCTCGCGATTCATAGCCCGCCGGACACACCACCCGTCCAAAGCGCCGTTAAGATAAATTGCGAAATTAAGGACCTATTTCGAAATTCACATTACCGCAACAATGACTAGAGAGGTGGAACAGTTAGCCTACATACTCCAGTATCACATACTATGGTAACCAATTTAAAGTGCCATGCGATATATACGACTCCTGCCTAAAAGTACATAATAACACGTGCACAACTTGGTATTACTAATATAATTTCTCCGAATTGCCCTGTTACCATATAATGTAAACATGGCGAATATCTTTCGTAATCTGACGTGAACCGGTACATATATAGTATTTGTCTGACAAGCTCTAATCTTTCGGTTTAAGACTGGGACAACTATCCATCTTATACTTGACAAATTCTGAAACCATTGTTTAAAATACGTAAGTAATAAATTTTACTTTCAACGTAACTATCAACGAAATGATCCGTACTATATTTACTTACTATACCTACCTACATTTAAATTGCATTCAGCCCTATTGATAGAACCCATGACTTTAACACTACCTTATTAATAATTAGGTGCGTTGCGGTTAATCAATTTCATGCCCTACACACATTGTCTTGCAATTCTAAGCCTTCTGCCCCCTTTCTTAGAGCTGAATCTCCCGTGAGATTCGGAAATCCCTACCAGCGAAGTCTTTCGCCTCAGAACCTGAGTATCAAAGTTATTCGCTAACTAAATATGTCGTACCGTAGATCACGCGTGCTTGGTTTTGCATATATATATGAAAACCTAAGTTGACTGGAATTATAATTAATTATTTAAATTACTCTGAAACTTCACAAACCCCGCTCTATAATTATGACTCATGAAATAACTATACCAGACAGACAGATTTCGGAAAATCCTGATTCAATGAATCCGTTTTATTTCATTCTCTTGCCAACAAGGGTTATCTACTATTTTCTAATTCGAACGTTCGTAAGTACGTTAGCGTTAATTAAGCTACTGATTACAATGAAATTCGCTATACCTACAGTGTGTGATGGGTCTAAACTTTATTTCACTAAGTTTTGTAAGGCGCAATCTATCTATTATCTTTTTCATTACATTGTACCTACGTAAACCCGCGTGACGCTTTAAGGTACTTAACATACCTATTAGAATTGACCAATATAAAATATGTAGGCTCTAACTAGCTCTTATACTTAGCCCGCAACCTCCACAAAGCTAATTTTGTCGCATACTATTTCTACATATTTAATTCGCCGATATGAATTCCGGCCCGTGAGAAAAACCACCTCAAAAGTAAAGCAACTATATTATTACCTAGTTATTAGAAATTATTTACACTATGCCATTATCATAAAGTTACTATCAATATTAATGCATCTAACTGGCTACATTATTTTCCGTGTCAAAATATTTTACGTGCGACGCGCTTTATTTAAGACCGACCTTAATGCATTACATAAATATTTATCCTATGATCCTAAAATTGTTCATCCATTCCACCAAATTATTAGTGAACGCGATATATAGTTAATTAATATTACTCCTCTATCATCAAATTAAACAACAATTTCCCGCCAAAAATCTTTACGATTACCGACGGCGCGGCGCCAATGGTCTGCAGAATTTCAAGATGTCGGCCCGACCCATAAGTTCGATGTTTAAAATTGTTTTTAGTTTGCGCGCGGGCTTCAACGAGCCGAATTCTCACATATTCAGGCCTATTATTTAATCAGTTTAAAGTATTTTACTGTGGTTTAGTGTGTATTCAAACATAAATCAATGTAGTGATAATTGAACTGATGCACATTATAAAGTGAATGTGATAGAGTGGCCGCGTATTTATGTGGAAATGTGTGAGTCCTACCATGCCAGGAATATACCTCTATGGAGTTAGCCAGGTATTTAAGTGCCCTTGACTTGTTGTCTAACTTCAACCTTGTCACTATTTTAACCCTGCCAAAGTGGTTTTATGAACCTACGTAATTAAAATTTGAAATCTCACGCGTACATACAACCGGATCACTGACTCACGAGGACAACCATTTAAATACCTACACACAGCTTACCTTTTGACCTTAATGACCTAACAACAAAGTCCATTATGGTGTACCTTTGATCTTACGTATTTGAATTTCTAGCCGGAACTAATCCGATTCGAATGCGCATTTTTTTTGTAACAGATAACCGCTCCAGTTTCCTATCATTTTAACTGGTTAATGAATATAACTCGCGCGAATTACCTACTTATCTATTCTTACAATTACTTTCCTTACAAAGACGATTACGTAGAAAATATCCGCAAGGTTATAGGTACTTAAGATTTCGGACAATAATAGCGATCGATTTAACGTAAACGCCGAGAATTGGATTCAATTTGACTAGGTCAACTAACTAGGTATAACGCGTACCTACTTTTCTCTCATAGCTTACGAAAGTTATCTATAACTCTAACCCCTATTATGTGATGAGTTCTTTAGTATGTTCCTAAGTCCTTGGTACTATAATCATCAGCCAGTACTTTCCTAACCACTATTTAACGAATAATTGCCCAACCGCGGGACAGAATGTCAATGACCTCAACACTATTCTTGCGAACTTAAATGCAACAATTGAATATGAAGGATGAAATAATCGTAGCTAAATTCATAAGATGCTAATTTGACAAAATACTATCTTGAGGTTACCTAGATCCGTTTTATTTTATTTTTATTTTATTTTGGAATAAAAGCATTATACCTAAACTTTATTATAACTACTACCGCAACCGCCTGATGCATATGGAACCTACTTAATTGTGCTATGGCATTGGCAGATTGTAAGGCCATTCCGCATAACATTCCTGCCCCCCTTTTATACAAATTTCGCGTAGGCACTACTTTTACACGACTGCCCGATGAAAAGAGTATCTACTATTACGCTTCTACTTAATTCTTAAATTAGACCCTCCTCTATTGCAATGGTAGATTGTAAGTCACTCCCACAAAATATTGCTGCCCCCCTAATTTACAAATATCGCGTAGGCACTGGTTTTACACAACTATCCCACGAAAAGATTATTTACTATTACGCTTCTACTTAATTCTTAAATTAGACTCTTCCTGACTTCTGTTCGGCCTAAAATTTCGCACGAATGTATAAATCGCATTACAAATTAAAGTTATGATGACAAGAAACTAATCTGATGCTGGGGTTGGAAGATGGGCCTAGGAACTTCGTGATACAATGACACAAACCCATCGAGTTTGGCCTCGTTAGAATCGTCTCTATGAGCAGTTTGTAAACAATTGTGGAAAAGTACAGTCGGGAATAAAAATGTGTACCCCCAAATGAATTTCTGTCAAAATAATATTAGCCCTCCGTCTACAACAAAATTATTTCTATGCATATTTTTCATAGTTTAGTGTGATATAACTTATTGATTAGTAATTCACCTACGTACCGCGCGTGAAAATCCCTTTGAAATTAAAAAGTAGAAAGAAAAACCTGAAAATAATACACAACACAACACAAAAAAATACAAACTCCATCTCCACGGCAACAAAATGTGGGTTATTTGTATAACCTACACACAAAAAAATCTGAAAATAAATTTAATTAGCCCTTTCACCAAGCGAATCACGTAATAAAAAAAATAATTTCCTTTTATTTATTTTTTTATTTTTTATTTTATTTTTTAAATTGAAAATACTCTATTCTGTAGTAACCTGGGATACTAAAAAGTGAATTTAAAACCCTATTTTCGTCCTGGTCACGGCCTCACCAAAATGTAACGATACAACCTCATTTTAGTAGAACCTATAACTTAAGTAAGACAATTATACCAGTTCCTTAGAATCAATTTACAAATCTGTAGTTTCATTAGGTGATGCACAACTATGGAGGCTAAAGTGGGCATAAAATCCTTGTTATACTAAGTTGTGGGAAGTGATAAGTTACGCTATGTGGTAGGTGACGCCCTTTAAATAGACTCGCAATACAAATAGTGGTCAACTTGTGTTGGCCATGATGGGATCTCTATTGATGATGATGCGATGATATAATAATGAAAATAATCGTGAAGAAGTCAAGATATTGATGATGATGCGCTGATATTATAATGAAAATAATCATGAAGAAGTCAAGATATTGATGATGATGCGCTGATATAATAATGAAAATAATCGTGGAGAAGTCAAGATATTGATGATGATGCGATGATAGTCTATTGAAATAGAATATTAGTACATGTTTTACTTACAGGTACATGAATGACGTAATGTCTAGTGTAATATCGATTCTCCCTAGCGATGAATCTTAGAGTTGTTAGCGAACTGCAGCGCTCGCCTCTCGCTCGCTCGCGGCTGCTCGTACTCACTAGTAATCCCACCTCATCTGTTGATTCCGCCTACCCTATCGTTATTTCTATCAAATCTAATACCAATTAGTACTGACTTTTCCTAAGCAATTTATAATACAATTCATCCCCAAAATATCTCAATGGATGTAACACAATGTATTAGCAACCAATCTCACCCAATCAACTCAAAGGCACTTTATAGTCGAAACAATGTTAAATATACGACAATGCACAGTTGAACTGACGAATGATAATTAATTACCAACCCACCGCGATACTTTTGTTGAGATCCCGATAATAACGACCCCACCTAAGAAGATACCTACTTAATTATTGCCGTTACTAAACCGAAAGTGTTGGATTCCCTTGTAAAATCAACATAGCTAGGCAACGACGGCTTGGCCAGCGAAACTCTTCAGTTTGCAAGACTGAAAGGTCTCACCAACCTTACCTTCGTTGACACATCCATGACGGAGGCCTAAGCGCGATCATCATCTCTACTGACTAATAAACCCCTTAACGGGCGAATTCTCGTATTGGTCAGGGTCGTCAATGTGCTCTTTGGATATGGTTGTCCACAACGCTAAGCTCTCGGCCACAGGTGTACATAACTAATTTACTACGCTAGGTTCATTCATTCAAGGAATTCCACACAATATATTATAAGTACATCTGATTACTTCACAAACCAACGCAACCATAACCCTTGTTAAGAGGTTTGTTAGAACTAAGACAGCAGCTCGACTAGTGAGGTCCCTCAATTTGCAAGATTGAAGACTCTCAGCCACTCACTCCGTCTACACATCTATGACTGGCGCTCTAGTGCGGGCACATCTCTGCTGACTAAGAAGCCCTTTCGGGAGAATTCTCGTGTAGCCAGGGTCCTCAATGTGCCCTGTGGATATGGTTGTCTCGACACTGAGCACACAGCCACGAGTGTATATAACTACTTTATTCAGTTGCGTTAATCTAGTAAAGAAACCACCAATCAGTACTAACCACCGGATACTAATATGTACTTGTGGTAATATTCGTCGCTTATCCACATCTTAACAATCTATTCTCATAGTGTAACGCGTACCACGGACCGAGTCAATTGCTATAGCTAGGTTGTCGTATAATAATTGATCACTTTATCTCGTGAGGGCGCACGGAACCCAATCATATCGCAGTGACAAAACAACCAGTTATTATTATATGTAGAACAAAACAACATTCCTGTAATATCGTCAGTTATTTAACCAATGACCTAGATCCGTTCATAACCTATACATAAAACGCTCGTACTTTATCTAGCATATTCCCCAATCTACATATCGTAGAACTAGATTTCGACACACAAATACAAGTATGATAACGTTGAAATGGTTAGATAATAGTCCCCAAAAACAAGTTAATAAGTGTCAGAATCATTCAATACAGTGATTATAAAGGTCACTCACCAGATTTTAATCTCTTAATAATAAGAGCACACACCTAGCGCCTTGCAGCTTCCCTGGGCTCAGCTTACACCTTTCGCCGCTCGTAACCCAGCCAGCTCCGCCGCCATAAATAAATTACAATATAATATAAGCACATATTTTAATAAAGATTTCCCTCATTTGTACCTACAACTAACCACTAGATACTGGTATACAATTAAGAATTATTTACCATTGGACCGCTCCTTAGCAAACATTCTTGTACTATAACAGCATACTACAGACCGCGTCGATTACAATGACTAGACTATAATAGGTGTTCACTTCATTTCATGGGAGTATACGGAATCCTAATATGGTGATGTCTTAAGCGCATTTATTAGGTGATAAACCTATTATACCGTCACATATTAAAAATACACACGTGATAATATAAGATCATATTAGTTCATGAGCAGAAAGATATTGCCTAAATATTAATCACTCAATTCAAGACAATGTGCGCACAAGATAACTACTCCCTAAGAAATTCTAGAATTCACTATGATTGGTCACACTTTAAAATAAAATATTCAATCTCACCAGATGATCGCAAAGGCATTTGCGACCTTACCAAACTCTAATTCCTCTCAGCAACAGCCGTAATGCAGCCAAGCGGTGACCAGCCTTGCTCCGCCTCTAAGTAGTACGCGCTCAGAGGTCAGCCTAGCCTGGCCGCCCTCGCCTCCTGCAGCTGTGAGCTCCCTTCGACGTCCCATAGAAAAGTGCCGCGCACCTTGGCCCGCCGGTGTATTTATAGCCAACACTAACACGATCACGCCACTAATCCGACTCCTCATCTGAAAACATACCTTGACAAAAAGGGTATAAGGCCCATTTTCCAGGGAGCGTTCATCGCCTGTCCGCACCGATCGATAATAACTTTTCTCGACTTCGCGGGTAGAATGTCTCTGCAGCCCGCGCGTCCGTCCACGCGTTTTCTTGCTGGCCAGCGATCCATTCTTGTAACTAACCTAACTAGTCTAATTTATGAATCTATAAATCTAGATCTAGCACACATTAAATGATACACTAATCCAACAATACTGAATTAGTATGCTGAAGTATGTTTTAAACCAATTATTTTGGACGAAATGCGAGTTTTCTACACATCTAATTGTAGTCTTGATTTTAGCCTAGAATAGCATCTAACGCAATTTAAATCTAACTTATTTACATACATAATTAACAGGATGATAACGAATGAAACCTTCAATCCCTTCATATTTGGACCTGAAACCCACAACGCTAACATCTATCAATTTAAAGAGTAATTCCGCCCTTAGATACTATTGAGTCTGAGAGCGAAGCTCTCGGATCGTTTCAGTATTACTCGTAAATCCGATTGCTAATACAAATTGGTTAAAAAAAGATATTCAAGGGTTGCTGACTAAAATTAACATACCATACTTGCCAACGGATATAATAGAGAAATTATTAATGAGAGTGGAAGCAAGTCATCCAAAAAATATATACGCAGTGGACCAACTTGCAAATGAACACGGTCACGAAGTAATTTGGCTTCCACCTTATCACTATCAGTATAACCCGATAGAGATGATATGGGCTCAAGTTAAAGGAGAAGTTGAGACGAAAAATACCACGTTTAAAATGGCAGGTGTTGAGAAATTGTTAAATGAAGCG
This sequence comes from Epinotia brunnichana, assembly GCA_963854355.1. Classification (NCBI taxonomy): domain Eukaryota; kingdom Metazoa; phylum Arthropoda; class Insecta; order Lepidoptera; family Tortricidae; genus Epinotia; species Epinotia brunnichana. The sequence continues at coordinate 1,223,718 of CAWKZR010000004.1, read as the reverse complement.
ATCGATCATGTTACAATCGACGACTGGGTCAAATGTGTTCGCCACGCTGAAAATCTTCAGAACGAAGACCTACCTAAAGCACTTTTTATTGACACCAACCGCCTTGTCATTAACCTACAAGACGATAGTGACACTGAAGACGAAGAAGAATAGCTGGTATTTTCCTTGTTGAGTTATTTATTTTGGTGTACCTCCTTATTATTTAATTGTAATACTTTATGTCAATAGTTCAATATACCTATTTATATTTCGATAGTAACTATACAATACTGTTATATAAAACACCACGTAATTTATATTCTTTGTTTCATTACTTTATCGACATTCCTTTTTATGCGTAACGCTACCTGCCCTATTGCTGCTCGGCCCGCTCCATAAGCCGTGCAGGTGTGAAAGAGATAGCACGATTCCGATGATTTATGACCTAACCGGCCAGATAGTTTTGCGGATACTTATATTGAAATTTGAATCAACGTGGCTCTGAACAATGAATCAGTTTGTTCTGCTTCATAATCGAATAAAACAATGCAAATGCAGTTTTGATTGAAAGTTTGAAAAGGCGCTAGGAGGATAAAGTGCCAATATTCGTTACGGCCACTAACCAAAAGATTATAAAAAATTGGTCATTCTGATTAGCTCTGGCTACACTTTCGTGGCGTTTACGACTTAATAGAACGGCGGAAGGTACCCTAGTTGGACACTGTCTTATTAAACTAGGAGTACGCATACGGTTTGTCCTTATTATTTGTAGACAGGGTAACTTTAAATTATGTAATAGTTTAATATTATCCGAGCAAAAGGAAAACCATTTTCTCGTCAAAGGCAGTTTCGCCATACAAACACGGCTATACCCTTTAACGAGGTTTTCATTTCGAACCAAGATAAGTAAGTTTTCACTTTCACCATTGACTCACCATTGAAAAGCAATTTTCTTTGAGAAAATGTATTCTATGGATTTAGAAACTGACTTAGTTCAGGAATGCGTACACTTCCAAGGCCACATTTCTTCTAAATGATGTTTGATAAAACCCGATTCTGGATCATTAAAAAGTCTATCTTCGTTCCTGCGAAAACAGAATTTGGAAAACATTTATCCAAACTTGGATATAGCAATTCGCATGACTGTGTACACCAGCGACAAATGTGTTTGGGTGAGAGAAGCTTTTCTTGCTTAAAGCGGGTGAAAAACTATCTGCGATCTACGCCTTAGCCAAGTACCCGTAGACAAGAAAAGCTAAACGCCTTAGCTCTTTTGAACATAGAGTCAGAACTAATGAACAAGATTTCATACAATGATAGAATTGATGATTTTGCGGATATAAAATCAGGAGGATATAGCGCAAATACCGCAAGAAAATTGGGCCAAGTGTGTGTCGAACATGTCTGAAAGAAGAAACCAGCATTTACAGCCACGACCACACTTTGGACAAGACATGATCGGCAATCATTTTAAAATAAAGTGTCAAGTGACAGCAGTGAAATAAGTTGTAACTGAGAACCTGAAACATAATTAAAATATTTAAAAAACTCAAGATTCTTTTTTTCGACTCCACTCTTGTTGGTACCAAATAGTTACCAATGATGTCATAATGTAACGTTACACCTAAACAATTCAGAAGGCATACATTTAGGACAGATGTAGTCCAAGAAGTTACCGGGTCCACACTACAGGCAACCATACAGAAGGCTCAAGATAGGACGGCCTGGAGAGCAGAGGTTGAAAGAGTCGCCCATAGACATATATGTGAAAAGGGATACTATAGACTCTATAGTATCCCTTTTCACATATATAATGGTATAGAGAGCTCTATAGTATAGAGTGTCAGAATATTTTGAAGATCGGAACCCGTGGAAATAAATTGTGTGTTTTTAATAATTTAATTTAATAATTTGTAATTTATATAATTTTGAACCTTAATGAATATAATGTAATTGTTAATTAATCTGTGGAGGAAAAAGTGGTCCGAATCAGCTACGGAACCCCCATTTGCTTCACTAGAACCAACGCAGAAACCTACTGGTTTCTCTCTGCCAAGGAAACACTGGTGCCGTTGGAACAGAATCCGCACTGGGCACGCCAGGTGCAAACTAAAGCACAAATTGGGATGGACAGATAGCCCATTGTGTGACTGCGGCATTGAAGATCAAACCATAGACCATATCGTTAAGCGATGTCCTAAAAGATGTTATCAGGGCGACCCGGTGGACCTCTATAATTTAACACCAGAAGCTGTGGATTGGTTGTGCAATCTCGATGTTGATGTATAAGCTACTATTTTTATAAATTATCTATATTCCTACTTAAAGAAAACGCCATACGATTTATTTAATTAATCTGTAATTTAATGTATATAATTTGTTTATTATTGACGTCATAAAGAGATTGTAAAATCTAATTATGAAAATAAATGATATATGAATATGAGACGTCACATCCCACAGACATGTTTATTTTAATGAGTTTTACCCGATGCTGTTTTAGGAAGGTGGATTTGCCAATATCAGTTTAAGGATGTGACACAGGAGGAGACGAGTTAGTGCGCAATCAGTTTAACGCCCAAAATAAATCCCCCCTGGACATTAAAGAAAAAAAAAATGTGAGACCCGGGGCCTTAATATTGTTCTCGGGTGGATCCCCAAGTCATTGTGGCATCTCCGGCAATGAATGCGCGGACACTTGAGCAAAACAGGCTATTGAGACAGGGACATGACTCCATAATAAAGTCTATACTTCTGACCTACTGATCTGTGCTCAAACCAGCTTGTCTGAATCATGGCAAAACTTGCGGGATGCCTCCAGAATACATATAGGACGCTATTACGGTGGCATTTAACCTCTGATTCACTGCAAACCTTGGGTTTTAATTTCCGGAGTGCTCCGAAATATGCTACATCAACCATCTGCCGCCTTCGACTCGGTCATAACTCTGCACTCCGGTGTTCCTCGCCAAAATCAGGGTGCGGGATAACTGTGTGAATGTGAGCTCGATGAAGGTTTGTTGGATCACATATTTTTCAACTGTCCCAGGTATAGTTACTCACTGTATGACGTATTACCAAAGAACATCTCACATCCTTTAAATTTCTACTCGCTTCTTTGTTCAATGGATTCTCCCTTAACTGCTATTATTTTGAATAAAATATATTCAAGTACACAACATTAGACTTTAAAACTTCCTCCTATACTCACTCTGCATGTAATTTCTACTCGTATTCGATATTTTCATATATTTCTAAGTATTCATTCTCCGCTATATCCATCACGTTGCCACGATTAACACTCTGCCATGCACTTTCCCACTCTTTGGCATCTGTGATGTCCATAATTTATATTTGTTTTAGGTTTCCGGACTGATCCTTGCCCAAAAACTGTCAAAATTATACAGACGGTTACGACCAAGAAGAAGAAATTTATATAAAAAAATAGTATTTCGTTCAGTCATAAATTTATCTATAGTAACACTTCCATTAGACACTGATCAAAATGGCACTCAAAACGTGAGGATCCCTTCGCGGCGAGACACCCGCTACCACAACAACAAAAGTGAAAAAATGGGCATTACAAGTAGCAAAAAAAAGGTGTTATATTAGAATAATGGTGAATTTTGACACAAAAATAAATCAATCTGACCAACTGACATTCCAAAAGCATGAATTAACTTTTTTTTTATAACAGGACCTGGGTTACAAGTCTTTATCAACCTGGCATTATTTTAAATTTTGCTAACATCCATTTTCCTACTTGCTTTTCTCCACTTTGCACGATATAGGGCATCGACAAGTCCCTAGTCTTATACAGGTATAGAGCTGTATTCAATTTCTTCTTTAACTCAATTGTAGATTTACCATATTTATTTATTTATTCAATTGTATAAGTCATGTACATTTCAATAAAGATGTAACATCTTACATATTACATCATTACAATAAAAAAAAAATTATTGACCCGTTTTCCCAACAACCAACCATGCTTAAATTACTTCAAGAAAATAAATTTATGATCACATACTAAAACAATTTGAACCTCTAGGTAAATGATAAATTTCGAATTGCAGCTAACAGATGTAAGAACTTAAATTGCACACCACAATTTAAATTGCAATAATTTTTCAACAAGACCTTATCAAAAACATTTTCTTCCAAGCCCTAATTCATGTTGGCCACCATGAGTGATCAACTTTTTGATGGCACAAGAATAATGCATTTTAAGACCATCTTTAACTTATGATCTTACTATCAGAATGCTGTTTTGAATCACTTTTGATCAAAAAAACCAAGACAAAAAAATGCAATGGAAAAAAGGAGTTATGGCATCATTTAACAACACTTTATATTTTTATATCATGTATATATAGTATTAATATTGAAATTTATTTTATATTTATTTATACAGAAATATTCATGCCCCTAATTAGGAAAAGATCAAAATTAATCGACACTATGCCATGGCCAGAATCTTGTATGGAAATGGGCTGGTCATGTCGCCAGATTGCAGGGCAAGAGATGAACGCTCCAAGCAACAACAATATCGAGAACCACAGGAAAAAGGGAGAGGTCGGCAGTTACCACGCTGGACAGACAATATTGTAGGAGGGCGGGGCCCAACTGGGTTTGGAGAACCCAAGACAGATACACGTAGCAGTCTCTGGATGAGGCATTTACCTACTCTTAAAGGCTTTTTATTTAAAAACAATTTTTGCAGACAATTTAACTTGCCAATGGCATGGAATGTTAAGCTACTAAGGTGCGCTTCAAACCATTGTGACCAAAATCAAACCAAACAAGCGCATATATGGGGCGATTGCCCCTCCCAGAGGCCCTAACGCGGGACATAGGTGATGTAGGTTGTATATAATTCGCATCAGATGCTATAGTTTTCATAAATCGGTTTTTCACATCTGACCAATGTCAATCTCTTAATCTAACCGAGCCCATTACAACACAAATTTCAGAGAGAGAACAATCTTGCTAGATTTTTTTACTAGATTAACGCAACTGAATAAAGTAGTTATATACACTCGTGGCTGTGTGCTCAGTGTCGAGACAACCATATCCACAGGGCACATTGAGGACCCTGGCCACACGAGAATTCTCCCGAAAGGGGCTTCTTAGTCAGCAGAGATGTGCCCGCACTAGAGCGCTAGTCATAGATGTGTAGACAGAGTGAGTGGCTGAGAGTCTTCAATCTTGCAAATTGAGGGACCTCACTGGTCGAGCTGCTGTCTTAGTTCTTACAAACCTCTTAACAAGGGTTACGGTTGTGTTGGTTTATGAAGTAATCAGATGTACTTATAGATATATTGTGTGGACTTCCTTGAATGAATGAACCTAGCGTAGTAAATTAGTTATGTACACCTGTGGCCGAGAGCTTAGCGTTGTGGACAACCATATCCAAAGAGCACATTGACGACCCTGACCAATACGAGAATTCGCCCGTTAAGGGGTTTCTTAGTCAGTAGAGATGATGATCGCGCTTAGGCCTCCGTCATGGATGTGTCAACGAAGGTAAGGTTGGTGAGACCTTTCAGTCTTGCAAACTGAAGAGTTTCGCTGGCCAAGCCGTCGTTTTGCTTTAACCGAAGCTTCTTACCGTGAAGCTAGCTATGTTGATTTTACAAGGGAATCCAACACTTTCGCTTTAGTAACGTCAATAATTAAGTAGGTATCTTCTTAGGTGGGGTCGTTATTATCGGGATCTCAACAAAAGTATCGCAGTGGGTTGGTAATTAATTATCATTCGTCAGTTCAACTGTGCATTGTCGTATATTTAACATTGTTCCGACTATAAAGTGCCTTTGAGTTGATTGGGTGAGATTGGTTGCTAAGACACTGTGTTACATCCATTGAGATATTTTGGGGATGAATTGTATTATAAATTGCTTAGGAAAAGTCAGTACTAATTGGTATTAGATTTGATAGAAATAACGATAGGGTAGACGGAATCAACAGATGAGGTGGGATTACTAGTGAGTACGAGCAGCCGCGAGCGATCGAGTGGCGAGCGCTACAGTTCGCTAACAACTCTAAGATTCATCATTAGGGAGAATCGATATTACACTAGACATTACGTCATTCATGTACCTGTAAGTAAAACATGTACTAATATTCTATTTCAATAGACTATCATCGCATCATCATCAATATCTTGACTTCTTCACGATTAGTTTCATTATTATATCATCGCATCATCATCAATATCTTGACTTCTTCATGATTATTTTCATTATTATATCATCGCATCATCATCAATATCTTGACTTCTTCACGATTATTTTCATTATTATGTCATCGCATCATCATCAATAGAGATCCCATCATGGCCAACACAAGTTGACCACTATTGTATTGCGAGTCTGTTTAAAGGGCGTCACCTACCACATAGCGTAATTTATCACTTCCCACAACTTAGTATAACAAGGAATTTATGCCCACTTTAGCCTCCATAGTTGTGCATCACTTAATGAAACTACAGAATTGTAAATTAATTCTAAGGAACCTGGTATAATTGTCTTACTTAAGTTATAGGTTCTACTAAAATGGAGTTAATGTACAACTTCAATTAACGTGTAACTGTTTCCCTTTATAGAAATACAAACTTCATACTTCTCGAAAAGGGCCTGGGTCTACTCACACAACGCGGGGCCTCATCCACTAGACGAAATCACACGCCAAGCCACTTCACCAGCGCGAATCACGTATAGCTTAGGTCTAAATAGGTCTTCGAGGTTAGGTTCCAGAGATAATAAATTCTAGGTTAGATTACGGCATTGTAGGCCTGGAGTCGGACGGTTTTTTATTTGACCGAATCTCTTTCCGTCCGGCAATATCCTAGGAGATGATTTGGTCTGTTAAAGTACTCAAGCTCGAATACTTTAACATAAATAACGAGAGATCCTGTAGCTGTAGGATAGATTTACCTAGACTAGAATAAAACTCAACCTTTCTAATAGGATCGGCCGGAACTAACTCGGTTTTTCTATTCGCTTTGGTACGAGTTAGTATTTATAGGAACAAAGTGGATATCTAGTACAATCGAGTCTTGATTTTACTAGATTAATTAATCAAAGGTTCTTTAGCTTCAAAACAAACCAAATTAATTTGATATTTCTATGGTAAATAAATGATTTATTTTCTCGCTTACTATCTGTTTAATTTTATTCAATAGTTTTTCCTTCAGGTAGGATTTCATTTTCAGACGACTAGAAGCTGCTCAGGAGCTTCAGCTTTCAGCTAGGGATTAATTTAAGTTCAGAATAGGAAAACATAAAAAGACAGCCATTTTATGAGGTTGAATCGTTACATTTTGGTGAGGCCGTGTCCAGGATGAAAATAGGGTTTTAAATTCACTTTTTAGTATCCCGGGTTACTACAGAATAGAGTATTTTCGATTAAAAAAAAAAAAAAAAAAAATTATAATAAAAGGAAAAATATTTTTTTTATTACGTGATTCGCTTGGTGAAAGGGCTAATTCAATTTATTTACAGATTTTTCTGTGTGTGGGTTATACAAATAACCCACATTTTGTTGCCGTGGAGTAGATAGAGAGATGGAGTTTGTATTTTTTTATGTTGTGTTGTGTATTATTTTCAGGACTTTCTTTCTTTTATTTAATTTCAAAGGGATTTTCACGCGCGGTATGTAGGTGAATTACTAATCAATAAGTAGTATCACACTAAACTATGAAAAATATGCATAGAAATAATTTTGTTGTAGACGGAGGGCTAATATTATTTTGACAGAAATTCATTTGGGGGTACACATTTTTATTCCCGACTGTACTTTTCTACACATGTTTACCAACTGCTCATTGAGACGATTCTAACGAGCCCAAACTCGATGGGTTTGTGTCATTGTATCACGAAGTTCCTAGGCCCATTTTCCAACCCCAGCATCAGATTAGTTCCTTGTCATCATAACTTTAATTTGGCATGCAATTTATACATACGTGCGAAATTTTAGGCCGAACGGAAGTCAGGAAGTGAGTCTAATTTAAGAATTAAGTAGAAGCGTAATAGTAAATAATCTTTTCGTGGGATAGTTGTGTAAAACCAGTGCCTACGCGATATTTGTAAATTAGGGGGGCAGCAATGTTTTGTGGGAGGGACTTATGATCTTCCATTGCAATAGAGGAGGGTCTAATTTAAGAATTAAGTAGAAGCGTAATAGTAGATACTCTTTTCATCGGGCAGTCGTGTAAAAGTAGTGCCTACGCGAAATTTGTATAATAGGGGGGCAGGAATGTTATGCGGAATGGCCTTACAATCTGCCAATGCCATAGCACAATTAAGTATGTTCCATATACATCAGGCGGTTGCGGTAGTAGTTATGATAAAGTTTAGTACTAGGTATAATGCTTTTATTCCAAAATAAAATAAAAATAAAATAAAACGGAATAAGGTTACCTCAAGATAGTATTTTGTTATATTAGCATCTTATGTATTTAACAACGATTATTTCATCCTTCATATTCAATTGTTGCATTCGAGTTCGCAGGAATAGTGTGGAGGTCATTGACATTCTGTCCCACATTTTAGGAAATTATTCGTTAAATAGTGGTTAGGAAAGTACCGGCTGATTATAGTACCAAGGACTTAGGAACATACTAAAGAACTCATCACATAATAGACGATTTTTGGCGGGAAATTGTTGTTTAATTTGATGATAGAGGAGTTATATTAATTAACTATATATCGCGTTCACTAATAATTTGGTGGAATGGGTGAACAATTTTAGGATCATAGGATAAATATTTATGTAATGCATTAAGGTCGGTCTTAAATAAAGCGCGTCGCACGTAAAATATTTTGACACGGAAAATAATGTAGCCAGTTAGATGCGTTAATATTGATAGTAACTTTATGATAATGGCATAGTGTAAATTATTTCTAATAACTAGGTAATAATATAGTTGCTTTACTTTTGAGGTGGTTTTTCTCACGGGCCGGAATTGATATCGGCGAATTAAATATATAGAAATAGTATGCGACAAAATTAGCTTTGTGGAGGTTGCGGGCTAAGTATAAGAGCTAGTTAGAGCCTACATATTTTATATTGGTCAATTCTAATAGGTATGTTAAGTACCTTAAAGCGTCACGCGGGTTTACGTAGGTACAATGTAATGAAAAAGATAATAGATAGATTGCGCCTTACAAAACTTAGTGAAATAAAGTTTAGACCCATCACACACTGTAGGTATAGCGAATTTCATTGTAATCAGTAGCTTAATTAACGCTAACGTACTTACGAACGTTCGAATTAGAAAATAAGTAAGTAAGTAATAATATATATGTGCGTCATGTAGCTCTGTGTGTGCCTATGTATTGTTGTAATACCCCAGTCCCCTTTCGCGAGGTTACGCGTAAGGTGAGATTGCTAACTCGAGTAGATATAGATAACACGTGTTGGCAAGCGAATGAAATAAAACGGATTCATTGAATCAGGATATTCCGAAATCCGTCTGTCTGGTTTAGTTACTTCATGAGTCATAATTATAGAGCGGGGTTTGTGAAGTTTCAGAGTAATTAAAATAATTAATTATAATTTCAGTCAAGTTAGGTTTTCATATATATGCATAACCAAGCACGCGTGATCTACGGTACGACATTATTAGTTTGCGAATAACTTTGGCTCAGGTCAGGTTCTGAGGCGAAAGACTTCGCTGGTAGGGATTTCCGAATCTCACGGGAAATTCAGTTCTAAGAGAGGGGGGCAGAAGGCTTAGAATTATAAAACAATGTGTGTAGGGCATGAAATTGATTAACCGCAACGCACTTAAATATTAATTAGGTAGTGTTAAAGTCATGGGTTCTATCAATAGGGCTGAATGCAACTTAAATGTAGGTAGGTATAGTAAGTTAATATAGTACGGATCATTTCGTTGATAGTTACGTTGATAGTAAAATTTATTACTTACGTATCTAAACAATGGTTTCAGAATGTGTCAAGTATTAGGTGGATACTTATCCCAGTCTTAAACCGAAAGATTAGAACTTGTTAGACAAATACCATATAGGTACCGAATCACGTCAGATCACGGGAAGATTTTCGCCATGTTTACATTATATGGTAACAGTGCAAGTCGGAGAAATTATATTAGTAATACCAAGTTGTGCACGTGTTAAATAGGAAATAAAATTATGTACTTTAAGGCAGGAGTCGTATATATCGCATGGCACTTTAATTGGTTACAATAGTATGTGTTATTGGAGTGCGTAGGCTAATTGCTTCACGTCCCAAACAATTGTTGAGGTAATGTGAATTTCGAAATATGTCGTTAATTTCGCAATTTATCTTAACGGCGCACTGGACGGATGGTGTGTCCGGCGGGCTATAAATCGTGAGTAAAGGGTTCGATCCCCGGTACGGAAAAATCTTTTTGTGTTTTTTATTTTTGCCTTACTAACAATATTGTGGGCTACTACTTTTTAAACCTTTGGTTATTAAATTGAACGAATTTTACAATGTTTGGAGTAAGTAAAGGGTAATTAGGGATACTTATATATTTAGGCGTTTGTAGTTTTAACATTATGCGATATAGGTATTCATCAAATTGTGTATTTGTCTACGACATAAGGTCTGTCTATTTCTTTTCCCATAAAGTGCATTTGTGACAAAAATGACTACCGGTTAATGTAAGAGGTTGTACTTAAGTATTATTTAAGGGTCTGCGGTATAATTTTACGGATGCATAAAATTATCATCGAGGCACTCGCGTAGGTTTATTGAACAGAAAATATGGTTGTTTATAAACGATATTCGTATTAGGGCATATGTTTGAGTTTGGTTACAAAACTAGCGCAAAATAGGTCAAATATTGGTCACGTAGGAAAATTAATTCGACCCGTGGCGGGGATATTTTGATGCTAGCAACGAACGCAAGTGATATTTCTCTCATTCATGTAAGAAATAAGTAGTCGGCCGAGGGATTAGTTGTCACGTGAGTAAGATCGCGGTTGTTTTCCGTTCTTTCATATCCGTTTAAAAGAGGTTAGTACCTTTATTTAATTCAGTGCTGGATTAAAATAGGCCTTATGGATTAAAATGGGGAGATTTAAGAAGAAGGAATTACTTACGGTCGGTTGACTAGACACACACTAGTCGAGTTCCTGGTAGCAGTATTCATTGTTTCACTAACTTCACTTTAAAACTAACTTTAAATAATAATACACGATATTGACCCAAACACGAGTTAGAATAGGCTGAAATAGGAGGCAAAACACTCGTTGTTGCACTATACAAGTCAGACGTAACTGGAGCAATTTATTCCTTCAAATAATAGCAATCTAGACACTAGTTATTAAATTATTTGATTAATTACGACGAATGTTGTTTACAAAATTTGTCTAGCGAGGCCGCGGGAATTTGACATTTGTTGATTTGGGTTAAGATCTGTGGTGAGGCTTTAATGTACGGCCAAGTGGTGTGTTTAAACGGTTGTTACGGTTTAGGAAAAATTAGGAGTTGTGAATATATAAATCCTGAGCCTACTTAGAGGTGGTTTCTAATGGGGTTTTGTCATGTGGAATACGGTGGCGGAATGAAGGGGTTAATTCGGTTTCGAGTCAAATCATTTACGCGTTACAAGAGCATCTTACATTTATAAACTGTGTATCAGGCAAGTGAGGTATTGGAAATTATGTTAAATTTTTTTGACAAGAGAGTTCATATTTACTTAGACGGATTTTCCTCTACTAACATTAAACTAGGACCTTTTATTAGATAGACCTTGCCAGTACGTTGTGTCTTGTTGATAAATCTAATGATTAATTTCCCTGCGCTTAAAGTTATTGAACTATAAATGTGATTAACAGGTCCTACCAATGTCAGAATTCGCGTCGATTTATAAGGGGCCTTTTGTAATTGGGGTTAGCATTGTGAATATAAAATACTCTGATACTACATTATATCCAAATGAGAAATCCTAGTAAGTGTTTGTATTCATACCAAAATTTGTAGACATCCCATTGAAATTGAGTCGCGTATTATGTTGGGTGTACATTATCATTTGTAGGGCCATTATCGCTTGTATCGCGGGAGGATTAGCGTAGTTGGTTGTCTTTAATCCATTCGGTATGATAGCTTTTGCAAGGGTACTACCACAATTTTAGTTAACATCTTAGACGATTAATATCAAAAAAAAAATAAAAAGAATAAGTAAAGTCTGTGTTAAGAATAGTTACGCGATCAACTCACCACTGGTTCAAATCGAGCGAATGAAACCGTAAGTACTTCGCGTTGTTCGTTTCACACTAGAGATAAAAAAAAAGGGGGAAATTTAGTACTTTATGCTTGATTCCGTGCTTAAAACTAGAATAGAATAGGCAACTTGTAAGTTTGTAAATAAGATATTATGTGGTCGAGATCGTAAGGCGTATCTATAGTGTGCGCTCACGGGAGGTCGTGCGTCGATAAGGTTAACCGACTTTCAAAAAGGGGAGGGCTCTCAGATGGGTTGTATTTTACTTCTTTAAATCAGGTTGGACGTTAATTAAAGGCGCTTATATAGGTTGTTCAACAACAAATTAGGTACTTGTTATAAAATATTAACAAAATGGTTGGTTGTAATATGGGAAATTAGGTATTTTTAACGCGTAACATTTATCGTCAGAAATATTTCTAAGTCAATAAATTGTCCAATATGTAGTTCACGATAGATTATACCGGTAGCTATTAAGGTAGATTCGAGATCGCCGCGTTGGGGGTGGCAAAATTAGCACTGACCCCTGGTCTTATATTGATATTGAGAGGTTAGAGACCAAGTTATACTGGCTGTAAGCAATAAATCGATTTGAGTCGAGTCGATCTGCATTGGCGAATATCAAAGTTGGCGCAATGACCGCGGGATCGTCTCGCTATCAGTTGGGCTGTTATTCTGGGTGTACTATGGAAGCACCTCACCTCACCTCACCTTTCACCACTAGCGAAAGTAGATCTATAACCACAGCGCTGAGTCATCGTTACCATCGTCATCATATCAGCCGGTAGACAGCTACTGTTAGACAGGACTCCCCCAAAGAGTACTAGCGGTTATATCCCAATATTTAGTTGTTACGAATTGTGGTGTCTAGAGATATTGTACGTGGACTTTGAGGACAGCATAAAATAAGTTACAGGATAACGGGACAGGAATGACTAATAAATTAAGTACTAGATGGTAGGAAATTTATAATTTTTTTTTGAGTTGGCAGGAAATGTAATTTTGTTCTTGTCATCCCTTCCTTTCGGAGAGAGTAGGTATACGGCGGATTGACGTCTCATAGGTATAAAGGGGGAATCAGATAACCTATTGTCGTGCGTGTCAAATTTTAGATACTTAAGTTGAAATTTAAGATCGCGGGGCATCTTGTTTTAAGGGATTCCTGACGGGTATCATTTTCAAGTTATACGGGAATGCAGATTCTAGATTTAAGATTAGTTTGGAATCCAGGATGGCTGATAAAATTTTTGAAAGAAAAAAATCGGCGCGAGTATCATTTTCGAGTAATGCACGGATGCAGATTTCAAATTTTGGGGCTAAATTTGGAGTTCAAGAGGGCAGGGTTGGCTTTGGAGAAGAAGAGGTCGCGGCTATCGTATTCGATTAGCTTGTGATTGTATATTTTGAATTACGATACAGATGTGGGCTAAAGGCGACGATGTTATGACAGCGTGAAGGCAGTTGCAGTTGCGGGAGCGGAATTTCAAGCACCGATTGAATACTAATTATTGAAACTTACAGGGATCTTATGACAACAGGGATGGAGTTCATAATAAAGGAAAGGAGATGAAGGCCTTGATCGTCTAGTGGTTAGGACCTTACGCAGTTATAATTATTCCGGCTTAAATTTATCTCAAGCATGAAATATGGTTATATATTATGTCCACATGTTATGCGCTAGGTAGTGCATAAACAACGTTTAATATTAACATGAAATAATCCATTTATTACAGGTATATCTTAAGATGTATGATGCGTTTGTCAATACAATATTGACATCAGACGTTAAAATTTATGTGGGTCCTAATAGGGCGTGGGTGTAATCTTCATTTAGAAACCGGCGAATCTTACGGTTGCATAATATATGGTATTGGCGTAAGACTAATTTTAAACTTATGACTTATGTATTGCGATTTATCTGGTATTTACTACATAAATTATAGTATTACGAAAATTTGAGATCCAACTATAAAATTATTTAAGTTGTGAGAATGGGGGGCAGTTATTTAATTAATGACTGATAGGTAAATGGTAAAAGGGATATGGCTTAAAATTTAGATATTTACGGGTTACTCTAGGAGGGTTAATTAAGTTTGACTTGCTGTCTTTTATAATCTTCAAACATATGAAGGGCAGGTTAGTTGGCTGTGTGCGAATAGGGCTGTGCGGATCAATTAAAGCAGTAAAATTTTGTTTTGCAAAATAAGTAAAGTAGTAATATTATATTATCACTTTGTTCTACTCTTCATATCATAATTTTCTCGTCTTATAAAGTAAATGTAAATTCTCATAGCATATAACTTGGGAAGAACATTATATATCATTAATGTGGTTGTACTGTCGGATTCCGTTTAGTTGGTCTAAGTCGTGTTTAGGGCAAGGGGATTAACTAGGTTGGGAGGGTATATGTGTGTGTTCGTTGAATTAAGAGATGTATGAGTCCGCATAAAAGGCAGCGTTGAGTGTGTGATTGTATGGTAATAATGGGCTTTTACCGACTGGCCGGAGTTCGCAGTGCAACCTAGGTTTGTTGGTACTGATTGATCTCTCCAAACCATTTTACACCGGTGTTTCCGCAGTTATAGTTTGGTTAGGTTAAAGTCATAAAATGACAAGGTCCTTGTGTGACTAACTGTGGCGACACTATACTCTACAGAAGCTAAGCTGAAAGGCTAAGCTAGTCTTATCTTCGTCCTACACATCTCTTCGTGGCAAGGATACTTCCGACACCATATTCTTCGGGATGATTTGTCAACGAACATTAATTCTGAAACTTAAGTAATAATATTTTAACTTCCATTACTGGGAATTTATCAGGAATTTCCTATTATATGTTAAGTAATTTGCAATGTCAAGTTTACAATCTTGCAAGGGTTCAATGAACATGGTTTGTTGAAATTAAATTTAGTAAGGCTGTTATTCTTACACGATGGTGAAGTGTTGCATTTTGTATTTGAGTAATGCAAACGTATTTTATAGTAGTTACGACATTTCTACAGTAAAGCTGGGTGGGGCTTGGACGTATGTAGTCGGATTCTCTATAGGATGTCAAGGCACTTCCTAGAGACCCCACGGGGTTGATGAATGTTACTGTGTGCGACTGGGTCACGTTCGGTATAGAGATAGAGTATCATCGCGAACGACGATTATAGTTAAAGTTTGTTTGATGTTTTGTCAGTATTATCACTATCGTTAATGGTGTGATGGTGCTGTCAGGACATTGAAGGGATTAATGCAGAATTAACCCAGTAGTTTATGAACAATTTGCCTCTAGTGTGGAATACAGTCTGAAGTCGGATATCCTAGTCAAGTAGAAACATTCTCCACTGGGTTTGCTTGGTGGTTATCTTTGTACTCAGTGTTCTGCTGTTCGCATGGGGAGTTATTGTAATAACATAAACCGAGATATGTGGTTGAATCTGGATCCTTGGTAGCCAGAAGGTATCTGAGGGTTCGGGGTGTTAGTGCAACATCGTGGTCATTAGGATCTATTGGGCTTACAACCTAGTACTTTGTGCGAATGGGAGTATTCTGGGGAAGTTTTCTAGCGGCGCCGACCGAGATATGTGGTCTAACTTGAGTTTGTAGTGGCCAGGGGGCATCTGTAGGCTCAAGGTGAAGCTAGAAGATAATTATATTGTGTCGTTGGCCGAGATATGTGGCCTAACTTGTACTGACGGAAGCCAGAAGGCAACTGGAGGTGCAAGGTGATGCAGTATAGGGGTTTGTATTGCCAGCCGAGATATGTGGCTAAACTTGAGTTTGTGGTGGCCAGGGGGCATCTGTGGACTCAAGGTGGTACCGTAGGGATGGGTATGTGTGTCATCAGCCGAGATATGTGGCTAAACTTGTGCTGACGGAAGCTAGAAGGTGACTGGAGGCACAAGGTGATACAGGGGCTATTCTTCAACGTCCATCACCAAGCAAACGTAGTGGTTAAACATTCACACACCTAAAATACACTTGTTGGAGAGATCGATATATCAACGAATTGAAACTTCCCGAGTTATGGGGTTGGCATTTTTTGCAAAATTATAATCATAGATTATTGGTCAGAATTAATTGGGAGAAATATGTAAATAGACACAGCTAACAAATCTAGCCTTCGGTTAAAGTAATATTATATTTAAATTTGGTATAGAGACAGCAGGTTAACGGAATTATCTACTCAGTTATTCTAGAATTCAACATTTATAGGTCGCAATTCCTTGTTTAGTGCTTAGGTATGTTTTAGGTTGTGATAATGCTTCGCTCATAATCGTAGATTTCTCGCTGTGCATGATCATGGGGCAGATTGAGACGATCCGAGAGCTTCGCTCTCAGACTCAATAGTATCTAAGGGCGGAATTACTCTTTTAAATTGATAGATGTTAGCGTTGTGGGTTTCAGGTCCAAATATGAAGGGATTGAAGCTTTCATTCGTTATCATCCTGTTAATTATGTATGTAAATAAGTTAGATATAAATTGCGTTAGATGCTATTCTAGGCTAAAATCAAGACTACAATTAAATGTGTAGAAAACTCGCATTTCGTCCAAAATAATTGGTTTAAAACATACTTCAGCATACTAATTCAGTATTGTTGGATTAGTGTATCATTTAATGTGTGCTAGATCTAGATTTATAGATTCATAAATTAGAATAGTTAGGTTAGATTTTTTAGAATGGATCGCTGGCCAGCAAGAAAACGCGTGGACGGACGCGCGGCCTGCAGAAACATTCTACCCGCGAAGTCGAGAAAAGTGGACATCGATCGGCACGGTGGGGCGAGGAACGCGCCCTGGAAAATGGGCCTTATACCCTTTTGTTAAGGTATATTTTCAGATGAGGAGTCGGATTAGTGGCGTGATCGTGTTAGTGTTGGCTATAAATACCCCGGCGGGCCGAGGAGCGTTTCACTTTTCTATGGGACGTCGAAGCGAGATCACGCTGCAGAAGGCAAAGGCGGCCAGGCTAGGCTGACCTCTGGGCGCGTACTACTTCGAGGCGGAGCAAGGCTGGTCACCGCTAGGCTGCATTACGGCTGTTGCTGAGAGGAATTAGAGTTTGGTAAGGTCGCAAATGCCTTTGCGATCGTCTGGTGAGATTGAATATTTTATTTTAAAGTGTGACTAATCATAGTGAATTCTAGAATTGCTTAGGGAGTAATTATCTTGTGCGCACATTATCTTGAATTGAGTGATTAATATTTAGGCAATATCTTTCTACTCATGAACTAATATGATCTTATATTATCACGTGTGTATTTTTAATATGTGACGGAATAATAGGTTTATCACCTAATAAATGCGCTTAAGACATCACCATATTAGGGTTCCGTATACTCCCATGAAGTGAAGTGAACACTTATTATAGTCTAGTCATTGCAATCGACGCGGCCTGTAGTATGCTGTTATAGTACATGAATGTTTGCTAAGGAGCGGTCCAGTGGTAAATAATTCTTAATTGTATACCAGTACTAGTGGTTAGTTCTAGGTACAAATGAGGGAAATCTTTATTAAAATATGTGCTAATAATATATTGTAATTTATTTATGGCGGCGAAGCTGACCGGTTAAGAGCGGCGAGAAGGGGCGGGAGCCCTGGGAACCAGAGAGGCGTTGGGTACGTGTCCCACTATTAAGAAATTAAAATCTGGTGAGTGACCTTTATAATCACTGTATTGAATGATTCTGAAACTTATTAACTTGTTTTTGGGAACTATTATCTAACCATTTCAACGTTATCATACTTGTGTTTGTGTGTCGAAATCTAGTTCTACGGTATATAGGTTGGGAGATATATTAGAAAAAATACGAGCGTTTTATGTATAGGTTATGAACGGATCTAGGTCATTGGTTAAATAACTGACGATATTACAGGAATGTTGTTTTGTTCTACATATATTTTACTAGTTGTTTTGTCACTGCGATATGATTGGGTTCCGTGCGCCCTCACGAGATAAAGTGGTCAATTATTATACGACAACCTAGCTATAGCAATTGATTCGGTCCGTGGTACGCGTTACACTATGAGGATAGACTGTTAAGATGTGGATAAGCGACGAATATTACCACAAGTACATATTAGTATCCGGTGGTTAGTATAGGTACTGATGGGTGGTTTCTTTACTAGATTAACGCAACTGAATAAAGTAGTTATATACACTCGTGGCTGTGTGCTCAGTGTCGAGACAACCATATCCACAGGGCACATTGAGGACCCTGGCCACACGAGAATTCTCCCGAAAGGGGCTTCTTAGTCAGCAGAGATGTGCCCGCACTAGAGCGCTAGTCATAGATGTGTAGACAGAGTGAGTGGCTGAGAGTCTTCAATCTTGCAAATTGAAGGACCTCACTGGTCGAGCTGCTGTCTTAGTTCTAACAAACCTCTTAACAAGGGTTACGGTTGTGTTGGTTTATGAAGTAATCAGATGTACTTATAGATATATTGTGTGGACTTCCTTGAATGAATGAACCTAGCGTAGTAAATTAGTTATGTACACCTGTGGCCGAGAGCTTAGCGTTGTGGACAACCATATCCAAAGAGCACATTGACGACCCTGACCAATACGAGAATTCGCCCGTTAAGGGGTTTCTTAGTCAGTAGAGATGATGATCGCGCTTAGGCCTCCGTCATGGATGTGTCAACGAAGGTAAGGTTGGTGAGACCTTTCAGTCTTGCAAACTGAAGAGTTTCGCTGGCCAAGCCGTCGTTTTGCTTTAACCGAAGCTTCTTACCGTGAAGCTAGCTATGTTGATTTTACAAGGGAATCCAACACTTTCGCTTTAGTAACGGCAATAATTAAGTAGGTATCTTTTTAGGTGGGGTCGTTATTATCGGGATCTCAACAAAAGTATCGCGGTGGGTTGGTAATTAATTATCATTCGTCAGTTCAACTGTGCATTGTCGTATATTTAACATTGTTCCGACTATAAAGTGCCTTTGACTTGATTGGGTGAGATTGGTTGCTAAGACATTGTGTTACATCCATTGAGATATTTTGGGGGTGAATTGTATTATAAATAGCTTAGGAAAAGTCAGTACTAATTGGTATTAGATTAGATAGAGATAACGATAGGGTAGACGGAATCAACAAATGAGGTGGGATTACTAGTGAGTACGAGCAGCCGCGAGCGAGCGAGAGGCGAGCGCTACAGATCGCTAACAACTCTAAGATTCATCGTTAGGGAGAATCGATATTACACTAGACATTACGTCATTCATGTACCTGTAAGTAA
Source organism: Epinotia brunnichana (assembly GCA_963854355.1). Lineage (NCBI taxonomy): Eukaryota > Metazoa > Arthropoda > Insecta > Lepidoptera > Tortricidae > Epinotia > Epinotia brunnichana. The sequence goes on along the minus strand of CAWKZR010000004.1, from coordinate 1,204,304 downwards.
AACATGTACTAATATTCTATTTCAATAGACTATCATCGCATCATCATCAATATCTTGACTTCTTCATGATTAGTTTCATTATTATATCATCGCATCATCATCAATATCTTGACTTCTTCACGATTAGTTTCATTATTATATCATCGCATCATCATCAATGTCTTGACTTCTTCACGATTATTTTCATTATTATATCATCGCATCATCATCAATAGAGATCCCATCATGGCCAACACAAGTTGACCACTATTGTATTGCGAGTCTGTTTAAAAGGCGTCACCTACCACATAGCGTAATTTATCACTTCCCACAACTTAGTATAACAAGGAATTTATGCCCACTTTAGCCTCCATAGTTGTGCATCACTTAATGAAACTACAGAATTGTAAATTAATTCTAAGGAACTGGTATAATTGTCTTACTTAAGTTATAGGTTCTACTAAAATGGGGTTAATGTACAACTTCAATTAACGTGTAACTTTTTCCCTTTATAGAAATACAAACTTCATACTTCTCGAAAAGGGCCTGGGTCTACTCACACAACGCGGGGCCTCATCCACTAGACGAAATTACACGCCAAGCCACTTCACCAGCGCGAATCACGTATAGCTTAGGTCTAAATAGGTCTTCGAGGTTAGGTTCCAGAGATAATACATCCTAGGTTAGATTATTAGGCCTGGAGTCGGACGGTTTTTTATTTGACCGAATCTCTTTCCGTCCGGCAATATCCTAGGAGATGATTTGGTCTGTTAAAGTACTCAAGCTCGAATACTTTAACATAAATAACGAGAGATCCTGTAGCTGTAGGATAGATTTACCTAGACTAGAATAAAACTCAACCTTTCTAATAGGATCGGCCGGAACTAACTCGGTTTTTCTATTCGCTTTGGTACGAGTTAGTATTTATAGGAACAAAGTGGATATCTAGTACAATCGAGTCTTGATTTTACTAGATTAATTAATCAAAGGTTCTTTAGCTTAAAACAAACAAAATTAATTTGATATTTCTATGGTAAATAAATGATTTATTTTCTCGCTTACTATCTGTTTAATTTTATTCAATAGTTTTTCCTTCAGGTAGGATTCCATTTTCAGACGACTAGAAGCTTCTCAGGAGCTTCAGCTTTCAGCTAGGGATTAATTTAAGTTCAGAATAGGAAAACATAAAAAGACAGCCATTTTATGAGGTTGAATCGTTACAAACGGATCTACAGAACCCTAGAGAGTACAAAGGTTTTAAATTCAGTTCATATAAAGGTATCTGTAGGAGCCAGCTAGCTGCTACACTTGTTCTTGTAGTTGTAGATAGTTAAAGGAGTGCGGAGAAAGATACTCAAGTTTTAACAAGTATATTGCACTAGAGATAAAAGTATAGATAGTAAATAATTGGTAATTCTTTCTCTTGATGTTCACGCTAGTTCGCGGTTTAGTTATGCACTGACTATATTTATGTCTAATACTTATTTATTAAATATCTGACGCACGACCCAAAGTGGGTCGCAAGTAAGCTTTACGAAATGTACGGTGTTTAGACCGTACATATTGGCAACCCTTAAAGAGAGAATAAAAGAGAAAGAAAAACCATAACAAAAATAAAACAAGTAAAGTTAGTCAAATTCAAATGCAACGTTGTCGCCGGTTTCTTGACGACGGTGTTCCGCTTGGCCCGTCGAATGCTTGGGCGCCTCTCGTTGCTGCAGAGTTCTTGTTGGTGGAATGGTTTGCATTTCGATGTCTTCGTGTTCGTGATGTCGTTTTACTGACTTGCGGGAGCATTGGTTCCGTGGCGTACGTTTCGTACAAAGTTTCGGGAAACGTCGCTTTACAGCCCAGACAGTGAAGAGGATGATAGCTATCGCTAATAACAGGTAGCTGATAGTATATTGGTGGATGTCGTGATTGGATACAGTTGATGGTAGCGCTTGTTCATGCTTTAGCTGTACAGTAAGTCTTCTTGCGATTTCTGCTTCTTCTGAATGCTCGAAAGTTGTGGGCAATATCTTGTAGGAAGTTAAGTTCACAATTCGGTTGACGGATGAGTTTATGACCGGTACGTTGATGTTGTAGTCAATTTTAATCTTGCTGTTAAACTGATTGTGAGAATGAATTGTAAGGTGTGATGCTTGCAGAACACATCCTTGTGGTAAAGTTACGTTCCCGGACGACGACATAGTATGAGCCGTGACCTCATTCTCACATATGGTTCTCAGTGAACAGGTGTCGCAGCAAATTGCAAGCCAAGTATTTACAGCGTGCAATTATATCCACTTGTCCTTGCATGACGTACTCCTCACGTCACATGGTGTGACGTAGCGATGACCGAGTAGTTCGGCTTCGCACGGGACATTGTTATTGTTTAAGTTATAAACAGGCAGGTTCTTATTACAAACATAACTGTCTGGTTTTTGTTGTATGCATTGGTTTAGTAGTTCTTCGGTTAACGAGACATAAATATTCTTCCTGAAGTTTACGCCGATGTACTTGGAAGTGGTTTTTACCATTATAGTTTCTGAGTTGTACTTGGTAGGTAAAGGTATGGCTTGATAAAATGCAAAGTCTTCGTCAGATATTAGTGGTATATGAATTTCAAATAGGAAGTAGCTGTCGGTTACTCGCGCTTTCACGTAAAGTAACTTGTAGAGGTCCTTAATATCCTCTTTTATGTTTTTTATTGGAAGAGAGAGCGTCCGAGGCAGTCTGCCGGAGATCGCACTTAATTGCTTGATTAGGTTGACCGGCGTGACGAGATGAACGTCGATGTGTCCCTTGTAAATATCCGTGAGGGTGTTGAACAACATTTCTTGAACACTTCTCAGGTTGTTTATTAGTAAATACGCCGCTAACGACGCAGAGTTGAAGTAGCTGGTTGCCAGGACTATTTCCAATGTAGATGCGACTTTCGCAAAGTTAGCGTTAGTGTTGTTCATGAAATCGTCAATTACATTAAATTGGCGTTTAATGTTCTCTTCTGACTTCTTCAGGAAGGTATTTTCCAGTTCCACAATTGAAGTTTGATTTCGAATAAGCTCGAGTATATGGTTTTCATTATTTTTCACGGCATTTATATCGTTCTGATACTTGTCTGCAAATCTCTGATCTAAGATGCCAAACAAGCCGTTAGCAGCGTAGCCTACTCCGTCGATGAGGCCACGTTTCTTCCTGTCAGACAAGTGCTTGTGGGGAGCCAGTAGCAATGAGTTGTAGTAGTTCAGTAAATCCATTTCGTGATATAATTGTTGCATTGTAGTTTGGCAGTAACGCGGGTCCGTTTTTTGGCATAAATCTTTGATTCCGTCTAGATAGTTTTCAACTCGATCAACGGTTTGCCAGTAGCTACTTAAGTTATAATACATAAGTAAAGTCCACTCGTCACTCTCTGAAATAAAAGTTGCGTTCGAGCTGTCAAGTTGACAGTGACACTGACACACAGTTTGCCGACGCGTTCACACGACGCAATTTGCCGTGCCACTCTGGCGTCGGATTTGTAATAGTTTTAAGATATATTGTGTTTAGCGTAGGTATTTGTTTTGTGTTGCCTTCCAGGAGATAACTCAGGTAAAGGCTCCGACGCAAGACCAGCGCTGGCCTTCTAGGTTAGCACCATGCTGAGTCGGGGCCTTTTCGTGGACCCTGTTTTTTTTTTTTTACGTTCTGTGTTTTGTTTTTTAAACCCATTGTTTTGTCCACGAATAAATGTTTTCTTTCTTTCTTTTCTTTTCATGAATTATTTGTAACTTGCCCATGGTATCATAATAAACGGGGCGCTCGGGCTCAAAGGCCGTAATCTGAGCCGCTGTAGTACTACTAGCGTGTGTCCCAGATATCATTCCACACATAATTGTGAGTGATGTGAATATTGCCATTAATGTTCGTTTTGCGATTTTGTTTTGATGTGCAGCTGATTTCTTCATGATCGATGTCGATTCCATGTTAGTTGGTTGCCTGATGTCTTCGTTTTCTATGGGTAGCGGCGATAGTTTGGTAATGGGGCGCTTGGTTATACCAGACTGAGTTTTTATAGTTGTTACTCTAACGTATCCGTCGGTACCGGGATGAGTTTCCAGCACGCGTCCCATTGCCCATTTTCCTGGTGGTAAGTTGTTGTCCTTTACTAGGACTATGTCGCCTTGTTTTATGTTTTTAGTTGGTTTGTTCCATTTACTTCTAGTTTGAAGCTGCGACAAATATTCATTCGACCAGTTTTTCCAGAAATGTTGCTGCATGTGTTCGATGAGCTGCCATCGGCGGCGCAAGTATATAGTGGTTGCCTCCTTGAAGTCAGCAAATGGCAGTGATAGTCGTCCTTTGTTCGGCAAAATAACTGGTTTCTTCATTGTAGGGCATAAGTCGGACTTGTTGAAACGACCTCCAAGTCTAATAATTTGCTTGTCGTCCAAGTACAGGTGAAGCTTGAAAAGATTTGATTGTCTTGTGACCATTTTTTTCTTAGTTAGTAGTTTATATTCTTGTTCGAAGTCAATACGCTGAGTATACTTAATTATAAGTCGAAGTATGTGGTTTTCGGGTCAAAACATCAAATCCGTAATACCCTTGATGCTCGAACTTCCGGGAATGTCGCCGTCATGGGCGAACCAATAGAGCAGGTGGTAGAAGCAACCAACCTCGGCCTTCTTATGGACGAGAATTTGCGCTTTGAGAACCACATACTAAATGTTGTGAGTAACTGCTTCTATCGCCTTAAAGTCCTATATAATATACGTGATTACCTTAGTGTCGATTTGCGTGTCGACCTATGTGAATCGCTTATATTATCTAGGTTAAACTATTGTGATGTCGTGTATGACGGGTGCATTACTGGTCGTTCCAAGAGGCTCATACAACGAGTGCAGAACGCATGTGCTCGTTTTTGTTTCCGAGTCCCTCCCCGGTCCCACATCACTCCATACTTGAACGCCGCTAACTTGCTTAACATGTCTGCACGCCGACGCCTGCACCTTGCCACTCTGCTTTTCGGGGTGGTAAGGCACGAAACCCCATCTTACCTTTTCAATAAACTGGTATGGTCAAAGAGTGCGCGCAGATTCAAGGCAATGGCCATAACTCCTATGCACCGAACCGCTGCTTTCCGAGGTAGCTTCAAGTTCGCGGCGTCTAAGTGCTGGAATGATATCCCTCCCCCTATCCAAGGGGCGCTTAGCAGATACACCTTTAAGCGTAAGCTTAAAGGCTATTTGTTGACGCTCCAAAAATCCTAATCCTAATCCTGCACTTTTGACAGCAAAAATATGCCAATTGCACATTTTTATCTAGTTTTTGTTTTTAGTTTAATAGTAAAATTTACTTTAATGTGTAACGTAGTTATTATTTTATTAAAGCTGCATGTAGGTAGTGCTGTATGTATTATCTCACTATGTATTTATGTTTATTTCTCTCTCGCATTGCACAATTTATTATATATATAGTTGTGTAATTATAATTGTACTAGCTGTTGCCCGCGACTTCGTCCGCGTAGAACTTTTTATCGTCTTAGAAAATGATTTCTCTCAATACAAAATTTGAACCCTCTTTTAGGGGATAATTAAAAAAAAAGTTGATGTTCATTTTCTAGTTTGTGAACAAACAGTCTAAAACCAAAGTTAAAAATCTCATACTTTAAAAATGCCTTGAAATACTCAAACTTTGAACCAATTTTAACACTCTTAGGGGATGAATTTGGAAAAACTCTGAAATCAGTTTTGTAGTCTTTTAACGTACAGAATAAGACCGAAGTTTTTAAAAATCTCTTACTCACACTTTAAAATTTTATTGCTCGCCATTTAAAATTTGAACCCCCTTTTAAACCCCCTTAGAGGTTGAATTTTTCTAATCGCTGAAAGAACTTTTTTCGTAAACTTTTAAGTCTCTAGCTCAAAAAAAGTGTTGCCCATACAAAGCTTTCTTAACCCCCTTAGGGGTGGAATTTTCTAAAACTCTGAAAGTACTTTATTATTAATTTTAATAAGTAACATTTTGAATAGTTTTAAGTCTAGTAAAAAAAAAAGTTTTTCCCACACAACACTGGCTACCCTTCTTAAGGATCTTAAGGATCCCCTTAGGGATGGAGTTTTCTAAAACGCTGAAAGTTCTTTTTTAGTATTCTAATAAGTAATCTTTTTGCAAAGTTTTAAGTCTAACTCAAAAAAAAGTGTTGCCCATGGAAAGCTTGCTCTCCTTTTTAACCCTATTAGGGGTGGAATTTTCTAAAACGATTTGTGTTCTTTTTTTGTATTTTAATAAGTAATCTTTCTACAAAGTTTCAAGTCTCTAACTCAAAAACATAAACTTTCCCTGATAAAAACTTTGCACCCCTTTTTATCCCCCTTAGGGATAGATTTTTTCAAAACGCTGAAAGTCTTTTTTTTTGTATTTTTATAAGTAATCTTTCTACAAAGTTTTAAGTGTCTAGCTCAGAAAAAGTGTACCCCATACAAACCTTGCACCCTTTTTTAACCCCTTAGGGAATGATTTTTGTAAAACACCGAATGTAGTATTTTTCATGTTCTAATAAGTAATTTTTCGTCAAAATTTTAAGTCTCTATTAAAAAAAAATATGTTTTTCCCATACAAACTTTCACCCTATTTTACCCCCTTAGGGGTAAAATTTTCCAAAACGCTGAAAGTACTTTCTTTGTATTTAAATAATCTTTCTACAAAGTTTTAGGACTCTAGCTAAAAAAAATAGTTTCCCACATACAAACTTTGCACCCCTATTGTAGCCCCCTATTTTTAGGGGTAGAATTTTCTAAAACGCTGAAAGTACTTAATTTGTATTCTGATGACTAATCTTTCTACAAAGTTTTAAGTCTCTATTTAAAAAAAATATTGTTTCCCCCATACAAAATTTGCACCCCTATTTTACCCCCTTAGGGGTAGATTTTTTTAAAACACTGAATCTAGGTACTTTATTTGTATTCTAATGAATAATTTCTCTACAAAGTTTTAAGTCTCTATTTAAAAAAAAGTAGTTTTTCCCATACAAACTTTGCACTCTATTTTACCCCTTTAGGGGTAGAATTTTCTAAAACCCTGAAAGTTCTATATTTGTATTCTAATGACAGATCTTTTTACAAAGTTTTAAGTCTCTATTTAAAAAAAAAATGTTTCCCCCATACAAACCTTGCACCCCTATTTTACCCCCGTAGGGGTGGAATTTTCCAAAACGCTGAAAGTGTTTCATTTGTATTCTAATAACTAATTATTCTACAAAGTTTAAGTCTATAGCTCAAAAAAAAAAGGTTCTCCCATACAAACTTTGCACCCCCATTTTACCCCCTTAGGGGTAGAATTTTCAAAAATCCCTTTTTATCCCTAGCCCACGTTATAAAAGCAACATACTGTGCAAAAATCAACTCTCTAAGATTAGTAGTTTCGGCTGTGCGTTGATGAGTGAGTGAGTGAGTGAGTGAGTGAATAAGTCAGTCAGGACATAGGCATTTATTATGTACTAGCTGTTGCCCGCGACTTCGTCCGCGTAGAACTTTTTATCGTCTTAGAAAATGATTTCTCTCAATACAAAATTTGAACCCTCTTTTAGGGGATAATTAAAAAAAAAGTTGATGTTCATTTTCTAGTTTGTGAACAAACAGTCTAAAACCAAGTTAAAAATCTCATACTTTAAAAATGCCTTGAAATACTCAAACTTTGAACCAATTTTAACACTCTTAGGGGATGAATTTGGAAAAACTCTGAAATAAGTTTTGTAGTCTTTTAACGTACAGAATAAGACCGAAGTTAAAAATCTCTTACTCACACTTTAAAATTTTATTGCTCGCCATTTAAAATTTGAACCCCCTTTTAAACCCCCTTAGAGGTTGAATTTTTCTAATCGCTGAAAGAACTTTTTTCGTAAACTTTTAAGTCTCTAGCTCAAAAAAAGTGTTGCCCATACAAAGCTTTCTTAACCCCCTTAGGGGTGGAATTTTCTAAAACTCTGAAAGTACTTTATTATTAATTTTAATAAGTAACATTTTGAATAGTTTTAAGTCTAGTAAAAAAAAAGTTTTTCCCACACAACACTGGCTACCCTTCTTAAGGATCTTAAGGATCCCCTTAGGGATGGAGTTTTCTAAAACACTGAAAGTTCTTTTTTAGTATTCTAATAAGTAATCTTTTTGCAAAGTTTTAAGTCTAACTCAAAAAAAAGTGTGGCCCATGCAAAGCTTGCTCTCCTTTTTAACCCTATTAGGGGTGGAATTTTCTAAAACGATTTGTGTTCTTTTTTTGTATTTTAATAAGTAATCTTTCCACAAAGTTTCAAGTCTCTAACTCAAAAACATAAACTTTCCCTGATAAAAACTTTGCACCCCTTTTTATCCCCCTTAGGGATAGATTTTTTCAAAACGCTGAAAGTCTTTTTTTTTGTATTTTTATAAGTAATCTTTCTACAAAGTTTTAAGTGTCTAGCTCAGAAAAAGTGTTCCCCATACAAACCTTGCACCCTTTTTTAACCCCCTTAGGGAATAATTTTTGTAAAACGCCGAATGTAGTATTTTTCATGTTCTAATAAGTAATTTTTCGTCAAAATTGTAAGTCTCTATTAAAAAAAAATATGTTTTTCCCATACAAACTTTGCACCCTATTTTACCCCCTTAGGGGTGAAATTTTCCAAAACGCTGAAAGTACTTTCTTTGTATTTAAATAATCTTTCTACAAAGTTTTAGGACTCTAGCTAAAAAAAAAAGTTTCCCACATACAAACTTTGCACCGCTATTTTAGCCCCCTATTTTTAGGGGTAGAATTTTCTAAAACGCTGAAAGTACTTAATTTGTATTCTGATGACTAATCTTTCTACAAAGTTTTAAGTCTCTATTTAAAAAAAATATTGTTTCCCCCATACAAAATTTGCACCCCTATTTTACCCCCTTAGAGGTAGATTTTTTAAAACACTGAATCTAGGTACTTTATTTGTATTCTAATGAATAATTTCTCTACAAAGTTTTAAGTCTCTATTTAAAAAAAAGTAGTTTTTCCCATACAAACTTTGCACTCTATTTTACCCCTTTAGGGGTAGAATTTTCTAAAACCCTGAAAGTTCTATATTTGTATTCTAATGACTGATCTTTCTACAAAGTTTTAAGTCTCTATTTAAAAAAAAAATGTTTCCCCCATACAAACCTTGCACCCCTATTTTACCCCCGTAGGGGTGGAATTTTCCAAAACGCTGAAAGTGTTTCATTTGTATTCTAATAACTAATTTTTCTACAAAGTTTAAGTCTATAGCTCAAAAAAAAAAGGTTCTCCCATACAAACTTTGCACCCCCATTTTACCCCCTTAGGGGTAGAATTTTCAAAAATCCCTTTTTATCCCTAGCCCACGTCATAAAAGCAACATACTGTGCAAAAATCAACTCTCTAAGATTAGTAGTTTCGGCTGTGCGTTGATGAGTGAGTGAGTGAGTGAGTGAGTGAGTGAATAAGTCAGTCAGGACATAGGCATTTATTATGTATAAATAGATAGAAGATAATGAAACTCCCATTCAAATATCTCAAAAAATTATGAAGCTACATCCGTTTTAATGTCGCTTGTTAGAGTGAGAAGACGATGAGGGACTGTGACGTCAATATACTCGAGCGTCATAGTAAAAAACAATCGTTTCATATGAAGGTGCGTTTTGCGGAAAAGGGACAGAACATACCCCCTCTTAAAACTTTGGACTCTTATAACTTAATCATTACCTATATAACCTCTTGCTTTGTTTTTTTCTCCATTTGACTATATTTATTTTAAATTCTTTTTCGAGAAAATACATTATGATTATTTACCATATTTTCGATTCCTGAGCTATAACCACGAACTTCGGAATTCGAAAATATTCGGGTATCTCTATCTCTATCGCACTAACCATACTCTAGTGACAGCGATGCAAATATATGAACATTGAGTATCGGTTTTCGTGGTAGCGCCGCAGGTACTTTGGCTGAATGCGCCGAGCGCGTGCCATTGTCATTCAAAAAAAACAAATTCGTGTTAATTATATTGTTCAAATTTGTTGATTTCATTTATTGAAATTACGACATAAAACGACATTTGCGCATATAAGTTCTCATATCAGAATCGAATATTTTTTTATGGTTTATATTTTAGCATTTGTCTCGTAAAGGTCTATCGTAGACGGGATTTAAATTATTAATAAGTGAAAGGCAAAGCAATTCCGCCATTTTGACGAAAATTTGACGGTTCTTATAGCTGACAGTTGGAGCAGCGTTTGATTTCAATAAAAATAAATGACAAATTAAATGAAGTCGTATATTTCGGAAAATTAATTAACTGTCGCAGTCGGATAAAAACTATCCTAAGTTGCAGCTAGAATAATAATGTACCTATATAAAATGTTTCATATTTTTCCGTTCATGGGATGCTGAGAACATTCGAACCGCGCAAAGCTTAGTTTCAAACTGGCTGATTCTTTTTTTAATTTAGAGATTTATTATATGTGGAGATGACGTTTCCGTGAGTCACCAACGGTGCTGGCTGAAAATCAGCGCTGTAGGTGTCTGACTGACACCTCAGCATAATGCTGAGCCAGTGTCCGGTTCACGGCCGCAGAGACACACTTGTTACATGTTATTTTTATTTATTTTTGCTTAATATATGTGTCCTGTGTGTTAGTGAATAAATGTATCTTTCTTTCTTTCTTTCTTTCTATTTGCCTCGGCTAATTCGCTCGTAGTTAGGTATGCGGTGTCATGTTTTTTCTTGCTGAGTGCAGCTCTAAAGCGTAATAGCCAGGCTGTGATTACGCGCGTCAATGAACTGTATTTATGTAACAATTCATTTGTCACATATTCATTTAGTTTTGTAACTGCCCTCGTTTGAGGATTATTTACAACACATATGTGAGTTGTAAATATGGGTAGATTATTCCTGTGGTTTTCACTGCCAAATAATCTTATAAGTTCTGGACCATGCCACCAAAGCTTGAAGTTAGTGATTTTCTCTGGATAACATCCTCTAGAGGCGCTGTCCGTAGGGTTAGTTTTCGCTGCAACTAGGGTGGTGCTAAATTTTCCTAGCTCGTTCGTAATTTTCGTACATACGACACAGGAATAGGCTTTCTCGCTCGCATAGCAAAAGCCAAAAAGTTGTATCATGTTTTCTGAAGTACCGACCCATCGTTGTAGTTTCAAAGTTTTTACTTGCGTTAGTTCCATTTTAAATCTTGTTCAACTTGCATGACGGTCTTGAGGTAGTTCCCAAGAAAGTTCCGGCTGGAAGAGTAGTTTTGCTGTGATTGTCATTGGAACCCAAAATCCTATAGGATCATATAGTTTCGAGATTTCAGAAAGTAGACCTCGTTCTGTTAGTAAACTATTTTTTCGAGTCTAAGTCCCAGTTAAACGTGGACGTGTCGTTGGCGGGATTTCGCGAGAGTCCGAGAGTTTTTGTAGTCTGTTCGTTTTTAAAATCGAAGACTCCAGTATTTGACATTTGATCTTCTTTAAAGTTTTGTAATAGGGCGGGATTGTTCGCGGACCATTTTCTTAAATTCATCCCTCCTCCCTTTAATAACTCGATGAGTGTAGTTTGGAATTCTTCGGCTGCGTGAAGTGAGTTATGCCCGCTAATTAGTTCATCAACATAGAATTCATTAATTAACGCGTTCGCTGCCGCAGGATTCTTATGGACGTCATCCATAGCTAGCTGTTTAAATGTTCCAAGCTTTTCTTCGTAGTCAGGATGGCAAGGAATCTGATCTATATATTTCCTATCCGGGGCTTGCTGCACAGTTTGCTTGTATTGAGTTTCACAATGATTGTCCTGAGGTACGTCCGAGCTATCCAGCATAATATCTTCAGTTTCCCATAATTCCGTTATTTCATTAAGATTCAAAATAGTTATGTGACAGTTTAACGTTTCCAGTTTTCCACATAGAATCCACCCTAAGTGAGTTTGCTGGGCAATGGGGGATCCTTGATTACCTCTGAGGACTCCATCTAAAATTATCTTAGCGTAGACGTCCGCTCCGAGTAGCAAGTCGATTGAGCGTGACAAGTTGTAATCAGGATCGGCGAGATTTAAGTTTTCTAAGTGCGCCCATTTCTTCCTCTCAAACGTAGTGTTAGGTAAATTATTAGTTATTTTACTCATTAACAATGCTTGAGTTTCAAATGTGAAATCCGAGAACATTGACATGCAGCTAAGTTGCACGTGGCCTTTGCAATCCTTTGATGATGCTCCAATTCCAGATATTGTGGCGTTAAGTTTATGCCGCGGCAGTTTCAATAGTTGTGCGGCGTTCTCGCTCAGAAGGTTCACCTGTGACCCCGGGTCTAGAAGACAACGCAGCGTGACGTAGGTTCCATCAATCGATTGCACCTTCAGTTGGACCGTAGTTAAAAGTATCTCTGTGTCCTTAGCAGATAAATGATTTGAAGTTGGACGCATAGTTGAAGTAGTTGGTTGACCTGGTGAATATTTTTTGTTGTAGTTCGTTGACATATTGTTCTTCATTGGATTGTGCAAAAGTGTATGATGACGCATGTTGCATTCTTTGCAAGTTTTTATTGACTTGCATTCACTATCGCCGTGGCTGTATAGACAGTTTTTGCAAACTTGCAGTCTAGTTATAGTTATGTTACGTTGGACCGGATCTAGGTCAATAAACTTCGGACATTGCATTAACACATGATTTCCATCGCACAACGTGCAATTTCCATACACAGTGTGATAACTTCTTGGCAATTCGGGCATGTAGTTAAATGATTTCCTTGCTGGATATTGTCTGTTAAAGGATGATTTGTTGAAAGTTGAATTATTGGATGGCTTCTGATAGTTGAACGTTGTTGTTGTTACTTCCTTCTTCTGATTTTTCATAGCTTCGTACGCCATAAATCTACTTTCCAGGAATGATAGAAAATCGCTCAAAATGGGTAGTTCTCTTGGTTTTTGAAGCTCTTTCAAGTAATCGTTGTACGACGACGAATCAAGTTTTTGCGACATCATATGCACGATTATCGGATCCCATGTGGTTATCTCTATACCGATATTCGCAAGACCGTTGATACATTCCATTATGACGTCGTGCATCCTTTTGAAGCTGTGAGCATCTGGATGGTGAGAGAATGATAGGTTCAGCATGGCGTGTATGTATGAAGTAAACTGTAGGCGCTTGTTGTCATAACGCTGATTTAGAAGTTCCCAGCAAGAAGAATAGTTCTCGGTGCTTATAGTGAGATGTTGGACTAATCTTTCAGCCTCGCCTCGTAATTTAGTTTTCAAGTGTTGCATTTTCTGCGCCTTATTTATCGTAGGATTGTTGTGAATAGTTTCCAGGAAGAGATCTTTAAATGATATCCACTGACTATAGTTGCCTGTAAATTCCGGGATTTCCACCCTCGGTGCCGAATGTTGGTAATGAGCGACAGACCAAATCTTGCTGTTTAATCGTCGTTTTAGTTCGTCGTACTTATGCTCAATACTGACGAATAGGCCGTAGTAGTCTTCATTTGCCCCTTTAAGTACGGCGTCTAACTCCCAGTGAAGCTTTTCAATGGATTCCCATTTTGACTTCAAAATACTGAGATGATCTTCCAATTCCCATTTCTGAGTAACTGTGTCATCAACTTTAGACATCGCTCGGTCGATAGCCTTAAAGTTGCGGTCTTGCTTGTTTAGTAGTTCTCGTAGTTTGACGTCATCATTCTGGACGTCTTCCGCGCAGTTAGTTAAGCTAAACTCCACCTTTTTTCCTTTGTCGGGCTGTTGAAAGCGTAACAGGTTCAAGATATCCTGCTTAGTTGCTTCGTACATGGCTTTAGTTTTGCCATAAACATCTTCGGTAAAGTAATCAATTGATTTATCTTCCAGTTCCCGCTCAAGTATATTATGACGGGTTTCAAAATCTTCCCATTGATCCGCAAGTGTTGTAAGCCTCTTGTTCAGGTATTCCTGAGTTTTTCTGGATCCGCTATCCTTCTTGTAGTTAGTACACAAGGTTTTTATATTCTCGAAGCTAACCTTTTGCTGCTCGAGAGTGCTCATGATGATTTATCTTTCTTGCGTCGATTTGTAGTTATTTAAATTACAGTTGATAGTTTGAAGTTAAAGTTACGTGCGACATACCACACTTTCGTAGCTTTTGGTTGAAGATCGATGTTGACACAAGATGATACTTGAAGTTGTAGTTAGGAGAGTCTTGAAGTTGTATTTAGTTGAGTTTTGTAGTTGTAGTTAGAAGAGCCATGGAGTTGTAGTTAGTTCAGTCTTGAAGTTGTAGTTTGGAGAGTTTTGAAGTTGTAGTTAGTTGAGTCTTGCGGAGTTGTAGTTAGTTGAGTTGAAGTTGTAGTTTAGTTAGTAGAGTCTTGAAGTTGTAGTTTGGAGAGTTTTGAAGTTGTAGTTAGTTGAGTCTTGAAGTTGTAGTTTGGAGAGTTTTGAAGTTGTAGTTAGTTGAGTCTTGCGGAGTTGTAGTTAGAAGAGTTTTGAAGTTGTAGTTAGTTGAGTCTTGCGGAGTTGTAGTTAGTTGAGTCTTGCGAAGTTGTAGTTAGTTGAGTTTGAAGTAGTAGTTAGAAGAGCCTTGGAGTTATAGTTAGTTGAGTCTTGAAGTTGTAGTTTGGAGAGTTTTGAAGTTGTAGTTAGTTGAGTCTTGCGGAGTTGTAGTTAGTTGAGTCTTGCGAAGTTGTAGTAAGTTGAGTTTGAAGTTGTAGTTAGAAGAGCCTTGGAGTTGTAGTTAGTTCAGTCTTGAAGTTGTAGTTTGGAGAGTTTTGAAGTTGTAGTTAGTTGAGTCTTGCGGAGTTGTAGTTAGTTGAGTTGAAGTTGTAGTTTAGTTAGTTGTTCCCCTCGATTTGAAGTTGTATAATCTGATGACTGCAGTATCCCGTTGGTTCGTGAGATTTCAGGTGAAACACTCGCTCACAGGTATCAATGCTTCTGCACTCTACGTGCGATATTATGTGCCTTCTCAATTCACTGGTGGAACCCGCTTGTGGGAAGCCAGTAAACCGATTCACTATCGCAATAAAGTAACAAAAACACCAAATACCTGCTTAGGTTCGAAGGACCATTAAATGTAGGAGCCAGCTAGCTGCTACACTTGTTCTTGTAGTTGTAGATAGTTAAAGGAGTGCGGAGAAAGATACTCAAGTTTTAACAAGTTTATTGCACTAGAGATAAAAGTATAGATAGTAAATAATTGGTAATTCTTTCTCTTGATGTTCACGCTAGTTCGCGGTTTAGTTATGCACTGACTATATTTATGTCTAATACTTTTTTATTAAATAGCTGACGCACGACCCAAAGTGGGTCGCAAGTAAGCTTTACGAAATGTACGGTGTTTAGACCGTACAGTATCAACATAGTATAATGAGGGCAAAGTATGTTATCTTCATACAAACGCACCGCGCGCGGCTTTTGTATGTGCTCTATACTATCTATACGTCACCGCACGCACACACAAACAAAATCTTGAGATCTCAGATTTTGTTTGAGTGTGCGTGCGGCGCAGTTGAAAATATTTAAAAAATATATATCTATGAGTTATACATACGTGTGCATATTGCTGCACTAAAGATTCACGTAGTAGAATAGGCTGTAAAATTTGCAAAGTAGCTCTTTGTATCTATTGTTTCTCTCAATTTCATGAAAATGATTGTACAAAAATAACAAATAGCATAAAAATGGTTATGACCATACGTCACACTACAGCGGGCATTTTGCGGGGGTGTCACTTGGTAAGGTTCTATCTATAGCAGTGAGAACCTGTGCTAAGTGAACTATGATTTAGACGTATCAGCGTCAGCTGCCTGTCTAAAAATAAAATAATAATAAAAATCTTAACTTACGAGTACATGTACTTAGTATTTGTAACATAGTCAGAGTATATCATGTATTATTTTATTTATTAATTTTTTATTTATTGGTATTGAGGATAACAACAGCCGTAGATAAAACTAATACTTGGTAATTACATAGTACAAGGCCAATAACAGTCATCCATTAATTACTTAAGAAACTATTAACAAGGTAAGTCAAACATAGTGAAAATGTTCAATCAGGTTTTAAACTAAAACTAAAAAATTAACAAGACGCTTAAAAAAAAAACAAATGTTAGTTAGACTTCAATATACTAACAGCTTAAATTAACATAACTTAAAAAATAAAGTCAGACGAAGTTAAACCTGGACTAAAAGGATTTACAATAATATAAAAAAAACTACTAATAGTAACAGAAACACCACCGATGGTATAATATATTAATTCAACACTCTCATTAAAAGTAAAAAATCGATCGGTAAAGTACACATGTGATTACACCCAGTACCAAAGAACACATCAAGAAGTAAATTGATTAACGGCCCGCACATGTCCACGCCAGGATGATCCTATTGCATATGTATTTTTTTTTTGTTGAATTGGCAAATTATTTTTTGTTTAGTATATATACATATATATTCATATATTATGTATTATCTTTATGTTTGTTCAAAATCGAATAAATATTACTTTTAAATTTATTTTTTGAACCTACAAATGGATCAGCAATGTAAAATTCGGTGTTATACAAGCGAGGGATCCGTGCCAACACAGCGTTAGCTCCATAGTTAGTGGAGTGAAAGGGAACGTGAAATAGGGTATTAATCTTTAATGTGTAATAAATACTCTTTGAAGTGACAACTGATAAGCTCACCACAACACCATG
This sequence comes from Epinotia brunnichana, assembly GCA_963854355.1. Classification (NCBI taxonomy): domain Eukaryota; kingdom Metazoa; phylum Arthropoda; class Insecta; order Lepidoptera; family Tortricidae; genus Epinotia; species Epinotia brunnichana. The sequence continues at coordinate 1,187,670 of CAWKZR010000004.1, read as the reverse complement.
TGCACTACAACATGTACATGACCTGGGGCTGGGTAGGAACTAAGGCTTTGGATATCCGTGATTCACGCCAACCCGTACGTACGTACTCTTAACCCCGGCGGTACTAAGATCACGAATTTCACGAACACGCCCAGTACGTGACACGTACCTGCGTTCGCGTCCGGATTCACGTGACACGTGACACGCCAAGATACGTAGCCCGTACCTGCGTTCGTGTGCACCGGTCGGAACGGAACGTTACACCGAGGCCGCCGCCGCCGGTTGGAGTTAAAATTAAAACAAATAAGGACTATTAATGAATTACTCATTATTACTTAGTACGGGACGAACGGGTTTTTTTTAGGATTTAAGTTTAAATTATATTTTTTGCGTCGTTTGAGTTATAATAGTTAGGTATATTTAAGTAATGAACGGCGTTATTCTGTTTTCTGTATAACCAGCTATTGTGATTTTAGTCAAAGCTAGCGACGATGCAAAATTCTCTAGTGCCATTAGTTATACCTACTTGTACTTACGTATAGCGTTATGTCACCATATCAGAAAATAGTTATCGTTAAATTGAGACAAGAGAAAAAAATGCTTTTTTTTCTGCTATTCATGAAATGAATGAATGTAAAAGTTTACTATCTATATAGCCTAACATAGCCAAAATGTTGACGTGACAGGCAATCCTAATCCAAAGAAACAAACGAGCAAATTTCTGCGAATCTTCGGTACGTATGATGACGGTAAATCCAGGCAAATAACACGTGCATGGACTACACAAGAAAACAACAAACAAAAAAGTACACAGCTGCAGTTCTTGTAGGTTTCGGTTCGGCACATTACAAAGTAGAGAGTGACATATTTTTGTTCGACTGCTTCCATTCAGACTAACAAGGTAAAAAATATTTTCGTAAAATGGATTGTTGCTATATAGAGTTTAATTACACTACATGTACATAAATATGTTCTTCTATGAAAGTAAAAATAAATGTCGCAGACTTGATGACATTTTATTTTACATCTGTAACACCAACCGTACACTGCAACAGACAATGACCACTACTAACGCCATCCAGAAGCGAGTAGAATAACTAAACCACCCAGAAGTGACTACTACTAACGCCATCCAGGAGCGCGTAGAGTAACTACACCAGGGATTCAATTTTCCCTTAGATGGCGCTGGCGTCGAATTACATGGCGCTATCGTTTGTTCAACATAGAATCCTTAGGTCGAATTATGAATTTTGACATTGTATCTTCCTTACTTGGATTAATCAAGAGTAGATGGACTCCTACCTATTACTGTGTGGTGCGTACGGTTCCCGGACCATCACACCAGTAAGGGACGACGCGAGGATTCACTTACGCCTCCTTTACCCCGCTGTAACGTTTGTTGCGGAATAAATATTATTCTCCAGCGAATCGAGGTTTCACTTTGCGCGCTACCTCTCCCCCCGCTCCTACGGCTCTTACACTGGCGCCACAACGTTCGGCCGAAGTCATCTAAGCTGGCGCATTCTGGCAACGGACCTTCGGTTACACCCACATCAAGACCTACGCTACGGGTGGGGTTGAGACCGTGCAAACTTCAAGGACCTTCTGGTAACAAGCAGCCTAAATCCAAGAAGATGGCCAACGTCTCTATGTCTCCAGAGCAGCTACATCAATTGGTGACGTCACTTACGGCAGCAGCTATGCAAGCCGCAGCAGGTGGTGTTGCGCCTTCAACCGCATCATTTGCTAACGTGTCATTTTCCTATGATGGCACTAGAGAATCTATACGACTGGAAGAGTTTCTATCAGCCGCATCAGTTTACAAGAAAGTTAGTGGCATGACGGATGAAGCTGCTATCATGAGCCTGCCTTTGTTGTTGAAAGGTGAAGCTTCGACATGGTGGCAAGGCGTGAAGAATAGTATAACCCTTTGGACCGACTTCGAGGCAAGAGTGTGCCACGCCTTTGCACCAAGGATTTCTGGCGTCCAAGTGTTCCAGGAAGTATTCGCATGCAAGCAACCACAACACATGCTGACGGAAACATTTATCGCGAAGAACAGAGCCTTGCTATCCCAGTTACGTTCACCGGGTATGACCGAGGAGTTGCAGATAGATGCGATTCATGGCCAATTGCACATTGACATACGCGAGAGAATACCACGTGATTCGGTGACGACATTCGACCAGTTGCTAACAGCTGCCAGGAATGTTGAACAGATGCTACGTGAGAAGTCTTCATCAGTGCTATCTACCAACAACTCTGGAAAGCAAGCTGGTCAATTTAAGAAGAAACAACGCTATGACTACTGTCGTGCCACGGGCCACACCTTGAATGAATGCCGTAAAAAGCTGAAGCAAGTGGGTGGAGTGTACCATCCTCCTAAAGAAATTAAAACCGAGTCTACCCAGGCGCCTTCACCAAGTATGCCGACTCTTTACTGCTATGGATGTGGGATGCCCGGTTACACGAGAAGCAAATGCCCTAAGTGTAAAGACGCCCAACCGACTAAGATGGAGAGAACTGGGTTTTGCGCGCTGGACATCAACTTGGATGCCCGCCCGAGAGTACAAGTAGGGATTGCCATCCATGACATCGTTGGTACTGCGTTTATCGACCCTGGTGCTAAATCCAGTGTCGCTTCGTATCAACTATACAAATGCCTGAAGGAAAGGCAATGCAGTTTTGCTAAGCAAACTGCTAACGTATCGATGGCAGACGGCTTGAAACGAAGAGAAGAAGTCCTGTCGATTACAGTACCCGTTAAAATTTGCGATCGAATAATACCTACAACGTTTGTAGTACTTCCGCATACTAAAGAAAATAAAACATTGCTTGGCATGGAATTTATAGAAGACTCAGGCATGGTAATCAACATACCTCAACGTTCCTGGAATTTTGTGGATCGCCCACATACTAATTACGACTTCACTTTGGAAGAACCAGACGGTATAACAATGACACAGTTTGAACCCGATTTATACCCCGGAGCTGCGCCCAGGTACACCAAGCCGGTGTATGAATCGGAACCCAACGTCGCGGCTGTTGCTACTCTGTACAACCCTGTTCCAGCCAAACGGCCTCGCCAGGCGTTTGATGGGTACTCTCCGGAAACGCACCACATGTAGTACATGTTCGCTGATGCAGTACGGTCAGTTGAAGAAACAGAGATTGCATTATCACCAAACTCTCAAGCGCTGTTCACGGGCTACACGGCTGAAGATATCGACTTGTGTGCGTTGGAGGTTGGGATAGTCAAAACGGGACCTGTGAACGATGACCAGAAACGCCATATAGAAAGAGTCATAATGAAAAGTGAGGAAGTTTGCCTACCTAGTAGATACCCAACAACATTGATTGAGCATTCTATCGACACAGGCGACCACCCACCGATAGCTGTTCCACCCTACCGATTATCTCCAGTCCGAAGGGAACAACTGAAAAACGAGATCGACAAGATGCTCAGCGAAGGGGTTATCGAGTCTTCTGCTTCGCCATGGTCTGCTCCTGCTGTGTTAGTACCAAAAAAAAAGACGGAAGTTTACGCCCGTGCATCGATTACAGAAGGTTGAACTCCATCACTGTACCGGACACGTACTGTCACCTGACAATTACTCACCTAAGTCCTACTTACTTGGGGAATATTACCGGGACATTAAATAAGTAAGATTGATTACAAGATATAATTTATTTTAATTAATCATGCAAATAAACTTAGTTTAGCTTAATATTCTAGCTTTAGGTTTCTATATTTAAGTTTAGGTTTTTATATTTTATGTTAAGATTCTAGGTTTAACATTTTAGGTTTAAGATTCTAGGTTTCAGGTTTTATGTTAAAGATTCTAGTTTTAGGTTTAAGATTATATATTTAAGATTCTAGGATTAAAACTGAATTTAATTACTTAAGCTTATAATAACCCTAAGGTCCTATGTTAAAGTAGGGCAGGGCAAATGGGTCCGAAGCCTAGATTTTGGGTCAGACGAAATACAGGAGAGTTGGGCAATCTTCCCATTATACCCAACGTCCCTCGGCGGTGCGTAAGCGTGACGCGGGCTTGGTATGCAGAGATGCCGGAGATCTGAAAGGGTAGCAGCGGCAGCAGCGTTCAGGTAGGGCCTTAGGGGGAAGTCGAAGCGCCCGCACTTAGTAGTGGGGAGGTCGTCGGGGACTCTGCCCGGTCCATGACCTATACTGTAGGCCCGCAGGGTGTTCCTGGAACGCGTCCAATAATATTTATTAGGCGGGTACTCATAGTTTAGCCTGGACTGTCATCATCACGCGCTCGCACTAGGGATGGGTATTTACAATAAAGCAATCGTTGTGTGTGATGGGCAGTCCAGGTAGGTACATGAGAAGCGTAAGGCGGTGAGACGAGAATCAAATGCCAAGCTTATAAAAATAATAATTTTACGGCAGTGATTAAAATGCGCAAGCAAATCCGAAGGCAGCACTAGTATGGCTCGTAGTGACATTAGATTCTTTCGTCATTACATTAAACTAGCGGTACAATGATAAGCATGATTATAATGCGTTGTACTTCGCTAAACCTTTCCTTATAATTAGCGTTACTATGTAGGTACTTATGACTTAAATATGTACAGGTATCGTAAACAATAATTTAATCTTTTTAATTATAAGCAAAGATTGATGCTGCTTGAATCAGGCAAAATCAATCTGCGAAGAACCATGCATGAGAAGGAAAGTGAATTTAACACTATTTTAAAAGAAAAGCCTATATTAATATTAATATAAGTACTACTGTTACACTACTGGTAGAAAAGAAACTAGTTATAACTGCTATTTACCTTAATGGGAATTCAAGTGATATAGTAAGGTGAACTATCTTTTTTTTTGCCTGGGAGACATCTAACGGTATCTTTTAATTTCTAGGAACTAAGAAGTAAGACTACGTTTACTAAGGCTACAGATACTTAATTCATATTGATTTATGCAACACTTACCCGATTTTCGGGACACAAACACTGATTTTATAAACTTAAATGTAAAAAATATGATTACGTCCGCTCGGCAGCGGGCGCCTCAAGGGCAAGATTCCTCAACGGAGCGACACGGGCTGTGCGTCAAAACGCCATCGGCTCAATGACGCGGCGGCCCAGTGGCGATCGGCGAGGAACCGCGGGACGCGAAACCAGTTATCAGCGCAGAGAAAGCCAGCTATGCAATGCAACCAAGTACGCAAATTAGGGCAACAAACAACTCACCGCACCTCAGTCCAAGGTTCACGATTTATAAACGTGACAGTACCCCTTCTCCTAGGAAAGGATTTTTCCTAATAAAAATCCGTCTAGGAGACTTCCTGACTGACTAAGAGATAGTGAGGTAAATGCTCTACCTCCACACAATTTCTACACCGGCGTCGTTGTAAGACATTCCTTCAAGGGACAGAATGCTTATTACGTTGATATGGTATAGGGCTGAAGCCATCCAAAGTAACTATGAACAAGGATGACAAAATGCTGAAGGAAATTGAATCTACAACTTGTTCTAATAGGATTTGGGGTAGACCAGTTAAGTTGTGTAGGCCTTATTTGACAATTTAAAATCTTTTATATGCCAGGCTCCTAGATCATGCCCAGACATATCCTCCACTATATAAACTAATGGTGAGCGCTTAGCTTTGACACGGCATTTTTGGTACTTAGGCGCAAGTTTCTTGGTGAAGTGCGCACTTTTGTCACTTTGGAAATAGCAGCGTTTCCAGACTATATCGCCGACTTGGAACTGAACGTCTTTGCGTCTGGTATTGTAACGAGCAGCATTCTTTTGGTGGCTTCGCCATAAAGTGGACTGGACATGATCAAATATTCCTGATAAATAACCAAGGTTCTCTGCATAGGCTTCCCGGGGTTGGAAAACTATTTCGTTTGGGATGTCATTTTCAATATAATGAGACCCGCACGTGACTAGTTCACGACCATACACGAGAAACGCTGGAGTATACCCAGTTACTTCATTTATGGAGCTATTAATCGCAAATTGGATTTTCGGAAGGTTCAGGTCCCAAGTTCTCTGATCCTCTCCTACGAAAGTCGACAGAGATGTGACGATTGTCTTATTGTATCTTTCGACTGTATTTATTTGAGGGGTGTATTTAGGGGTGAAGTGAACACCTGGCACTTTATACTTCCCAAATAAGTGATTCATTTCTCTGCTAGCAAACTGGCATCCATTATCTAATATGATAGTTTGAGGGACTCCATGGACTAAAAACACATTTTCCTCAAGTATTTTAGAGGTTACAGCCGCAGTAGCACGACGTAACGGGAAAATCAAACAATATTTAGAGAAGCAACAAGTAATTACGAATATGTAGCTATGTTGTTTTCTACTTATAGGCAAGGGTCCAACAAGGTCGACCGAAATGACCTGCCAAGGTCTGGAGCAGTCTTTAGGTCTTCCCATCTTACCAAGGATTCCATGAGTAGGGGCCTTGTGAGCGAGGCAGATTTCGCATTTTGCAACGTAATTAACTACATCACTGTACATTTTGGGCCAGTAATAAGTGAGACTTACTCGCTTATGGGTCTTGAAAGTGCCGAAATGACCAGCAGTGGGTTCACTGTGGCACTTTGATAAAATCTCTGAGCGTTGTTCTGTACAAATAACCTCCTTCCAATTGAATTCGGAGCTGAGCGCATTCTCATTTTTCATATGCCTGAATAGCTTATTACCTTCGACAATATAGTTGGGATAACTAGCTGGTGAGTGTAAACAACCGTTAAAAACTCTCAAGTACCAATTATCACCTGTCGTAGGTGGAGCGGTAGTAGAGGTCGATATAGCAGTAACTGGGACGCATCTAGATAAAGCATTGGGCACCACATTGTCCTTACCCTTCCTATGCTTAATAACCAGGTCAAAAGCCGAGAGCCTGATCCCCCATCTGGCCAGACGTCCAGTAGGATTAGTCAAGGAAAGGAACCACTTAAGGGCCGAGTGATCGGTATACACCGTAAAGGGACGGCCGTTCTCAAGGTAACACCGCCAGTGTTCGAGTGCCATTATAACCGCAAGGGCCTCCCGCTCGGTGACACTATAATTCTTTTCAGGGCCAGTGAGGGACCGACTCATGAAAGCAACTGGGTGTTCGGTCCCATCAACGATCTGTGACAGCATCGCCCCGACGCCGTAGTTGCTCGCGTCGGTGTGTACTTCGAACGGAAGACTGAAATCGGGACAAGCAAGGACCGGTGCCTGAACAAGGCAATTTTTTAGAGTTTCAAACGCCATGGCCGCATCTGGCGTCCATTCCTAAGGGGGCGATGACTTTTTAGTGGAAGTAAGCTTGTTCAATGGCCCTGCAATAGTGCTAAAATTGGGAATAAAACGTCGATACCAGGAAGCAGTTCCCAGAAAACGTTTGACTTCCTTTCTATTAGTTGGTACTGGATAGTTAACTATGGCTAAGACTTTATCTGGATCCGTCCGTAGGCCGTGTTTGTCAATGACGTATCCGAGGTATTTGAGAGATTCCCTAAAGAATTTACATTTCTCAAAGTTGACAGTTAAATTGGCCTTTTTTAGTTTATCTAGGACGCGTTTGAGAATAGAGACATGCTCTTCGAAGGTCTCACTAATAATAATGATGTCATCTAGGTAGCAAAAAACTTTTAGTTCGAAATCTGGCATGAAAAGAGAATCGACGAGTCTTTGTTGGGTAGCCGGGGCATTAGTAAGTCCAAAGGCGGTTACATTAAACATAAACGTTCCGCGTCCTCCCACGTAAAACGCGGTTTTTTCCCTGTCCTGTTCATGGATTGGTATCTGCCAGAATGCCTTGGAAAGATCTATACTGGACAGGAACTTAGCATTTTTCAAATTGTCCAATATCTCAGAAACGTATGGGAGATTATAAGCATCTTTCTTCGTTACCGCATTCAATTTTCGGCTATCCAGACAAAACCGAGGTTTCCCATCCTTCTTACCCACTACTAGAACTGGAGTAGACCAAGGACTTTCACAGGGAGATATCACACCTAATGACAGCATATCGTCCACCTGCTCCGTAATTATACGTTTCTTTTCGGGAGACAATCGGTAGTACCTCTGCTTGATGGGCTCCGCCGTTCCAGTATCTATGCGATGAGTAATGAGCGAAGTTCTTCCTAAGCCCTTATTCTCGAAAGAAATGTCATTAAAGAGAGCAATGACGTCATCCGCAACAAGCTTTTGTGAGTGTTGTAGGTTGCTGTAGGAATATAAGTGAATGCCCTGACTGATGGAAGAGTATTCAGACAATTTTGGTTCAAGGGAGCAAAAATAATCAATATTGTCAAGGAATCTAGGACAAATCTGAAATCTTTTCCAAAAGTCGATACCGAGAATAAGTGGTGTTTCAATTTCAGGCATGACGTAGGCTTTTAAAACATGGGTCCTGTTTTCAAAAGTAACTGGTAGCGATACGTAGCCCAGAGATTGCAGCTTTTGGCCACCGGCTGCAGTGACAGTGATCATATCGTCTGTCATTAGTTGCAGGTTCAGTTCAGAAAGTCGAGTATAGGTGTCATTATTAATAATAATTATGGCCGACCCCGAGTCTAAAAGGCCATACATTTTTAAATCAGTATTTATATTAATGCTGACAAATGGTCGAGGGTCGTTCGAGGGTTTTGAATTGAAAATTGTTGCAACCTTGTACGAGTTGAAAAAATGTCGTATAGTCGCTAGCCAACTATTCCAGTCAGAGTTGGCGTGTCGGGGTGTACAACAATTTTCAGTTCTTAGTTTTTTGGAACGGAATCAACAGGACCTTCAATCGTAGCACAAGTCTCGCGATTTTTAGATGAATTACAGTGTGGGCAGTCAGGAACACGGTACCCTTTCAGGCCACACTTGAAGCAAATAATAGTACGCTCAGCAGTACAATCTTTCATCGTGTGAGTATCAACACGACAACGGAAACAATACTTATTATCTGCCTGGATTGCCGAAACGTTATAAGGTCTGTTGAAGGTAGGTTTAGCCAGGGAAGTGTTATGCGAGTGACCTGCCGCTGCCTGCACCTGGTAATTTGCGGGGGCACCTTTAAAGCTACTTTTTGTTGTTTCCCTCCTAGGTTGATAAGAATATTCTGGTGCCAGAGTGGTTGGTGTTGCCGAAGGTGGTTCCCTGAAGTCGTCTGAACGGGCTTTAATCTGTTCATAATTCTTACAAAGGGTGCGTAAGCTTGAGATCGAGTTTAAGTTTGGGCAAGTAGCGAGGACGCTCGAGTAACAAGGGCGTATATTATGAAGTATCATTTCGAGCTGCTCCAATTCACTTAACTTCCTATCCAGTCTGCTAAACATTCCATGCATGATTGCTAGGTAGATTGTAATTGATTCTGTAGGGCCCTGGCTACGATTTCTAATTTCTTCTAGCATGCGGTAGTCAAAGTCGACTACATCGAAATCTATCTTAAGCATGTCCAGCAAATCACTCCATGAATGCAACGAATCTTGAACACTGCGATACCAGTGCAAAGCATCCCCGGTGAATATTTCAGTGGCCAATGAAAGCATTTTGCCATCAGGTACGTCTTTAGCTAATCGGAACTCTTTGGCGCGTGCAAGGAAAGCGCGAACGCAAGTTTTGCCATCGTATTTAAGTTTAGTAATATCGGAACTAAGGCCCCGGTCGCATGTCACCTTGATATTATAAGTACTATCTAAGCGTTCATAGTTATGAGCAGGTTCATTAGGATCGACGACTGGAGCTGAAGCTGAGGGTGGACACTGCTGTGTTTTGTGATACTTATGAGATGTAGGTTGAGCATCTGTTAGTGAATTTGATGCAAGTATTGCCTGAAGGCCTGAGCATTGCTCCTTATAGAATTGCTTAGTCTCCTCTAGCAAGTCCCATTCTTCAGAAGGAGCTTCAGGTACGCTTATTCTGTTAAGCCTATGATAGATGTGATTAAGATAGGTTTGTGTGCGTTCGAGTAGACCCCTTTGTTGAGGGTCCTGTTTTAGGCAAGCAACATTGATTGCAACCTTAGCTAGGGTGTGTTTTATACCGACTATGTCCTCGTCAAACTCGTAACAAGAATCTAGTAATTCCTCTGATGGGAACCTAAGTGCAAGCTTAGATATTTGTTGCCTTAACTCTTCCACCTTATCTTTTGGGTCCTCCGCGCGTATTTTAACTTCGTAAAATAACTCCGGTTTCGTCAATTGCAAGTATTTGATTGGGTGTGACATTTAAGACTGTTTTATCACTGAGTCAAGGTTAATTAACTGAGATTATTAAATCAAGCTAAACTAGGAAAAAAAAATCGCTTTGTGTTCGGTAAGTGGTGCAAAAATTCGGTAAGGGCTTATATTAAACTAGGTAATTACAAATAAGTCTAAATACACAGAGTGACAACTTACGTTATATTATGATGGAGCTAATAGCTAGTGTATACTAAATCTGCGACATGCACACACCAACACCAAGAATGCTGACCCAAGGAAACTCACCAACCCTTCTGTATAAAGCAGACCCAAAATCTACTATAAAAACACGTATGGGCGCCAACTGTCACCTGACAATAACTCACCTAAGTCCTACTTACTTGGGGAATATTACCGGGACATTAAATAAGTAAGATTGATTACAAGATATAATTTATTTTAATTAATCTTGTAAATATACTTAGTTTAGCTTAATATTCTAGCTTTAGGTTTCTATATTTAAGTTTAGGTTTTTATATTTTATGTTAAGATTCTAGGTTTAACATTTTAGGTTTAAGATTCTAGGTTTCAGGTTTTAGGTTAAAGATTCTAGTTTTAGGTTTAAGATTATATATTTAAGATTCTAGGATTAAAACTGAATTTAATTACTTAAGCTTATAATAACCCTAAGGTCCTATGTTAAAGTAGGGCAGGGCAAATGGGTCCGAAGCCTAGATTTTGGGTCAGACGAAATACAGGAGAGTTGGGCAATCTTCCCATTATACCCAACGTCCCTCGGCGGTGCGTAAGCGTGACGCGGGCTTGGTATGCAGAGATGCCGGAGATCTGAAAGGGTAGCAGCGGCAGCAGCGTTCAGGTAGGGCCTTAGGGGGAAGTCGAAGCGCCCGCACTTAGTAGTGGGGAGGTCGTCGGGGACTCTGCCCGGTCCATGACCTATACTGTAGGCCCGCAGGGTGTTCCTGGAACGCGTCCAATAATATTTATTAGGCGGGTACTCATAGTTTAGCCTGGACTGTCATCATCACGCGCTCGCACTAGGGATGGGTATTTACAATAAAGCAATCGTTGTGTGTGATGGGCAGTCCAGGTAGGTACATGAGAAGCGTAAGGCGGTGAGACGAGAATCAAATGCCAAGCTTATAAAAATAATAATTTTACGGCAGTGATTAAAATGCGCAAGCAAATCCGAAGGCAGCACTAGTATGGCTCGTAGTGACATTAGATTCTTTCGTCATTACATTAAACTAGCGGTACAATGATAAGCATGATTATAATGCGTTGTACTTCGCTAAACCTTTCCTTATAATTAGCGTTACTATGTAGGTACTTATGACTTAAATATGTACAGGTATCGTAAACAATAATTTAATCTTTTTAATTATAAGCAAAGATTGATGCTGCTTGAATCAGGCAAAATCAATCTGCGAAGAACCATGCATGAGAAGGAAAGTGAATTTAACACTATTTTAAAAGAAAAGCCTATATTAATATTAATATAAGTACTACTGTTACACTACTGGTAGAAAAGAAACTAGTTATAACTGCTATTTACCTTAATGGGAATTCAAGTGATATAGTAAGGTGAACTATCTTTTTTTTGCCTGGGAGACATCTAACGGTATCTTTTAATTTCTAGGAACTAAGAAGTAAGACTACGTTTACTAAGGCTACAGATACTTAATTCATATTGATTTATGCAACACTTACCCGATTTTCGGGACACAAACACTGATTTTATAAACTTAAATGTAAAAAATATGATTACGTCCGCTCGGCAGCGGGCGCCTCAAGGGCAAGATTCCTCAACGGAGCGACACGGGCTGTGCGTCAAAACGCCATCGGCTCAATGACGCGGCGGCCCAGTGGCGATCGGCGAGGAACCGCGGGACGCGAAACCAGTTATCAGCGCAGAGAAAGCCAGCTATGCAATGCAACCAAGTACGCAAATTAGGGCAACAAACAACTCACCGCACCTCAGTCCAAGGTTCACGATTTATAAACGTGACAGTACCCAATGCCACGAATTGATGACCTGTTGCGTGACGCTAAGCCTACGCTATATATGTCTACCCTTGACTTGCGCTCTGGCTACTGGCAAGTAAAAGTGTGCGAGGAAGATCAGAACAAAACGAGCTTCATAACGCCATTCGGGATTTTAAATTCATCCGAATGCCTTTTGGGCTATGAAATGCCCCTGCCACCTTCCAACGCCTTATCGACCGTGGCAAGGTATTGGTGGGAGATGTGAAAATGCTGGCATACCTGGATGATCTAATCATACTGTCCACGTCGTTCGAGCAGCATATTGAGGATCTGGATAAGGTGTTGAAGGTTCTGAAAGAGAACAACCTAACTATTTACCTCTCCAAATGTCACTTTTGTTGCGATTCCATCAAGTATTTGGGGCATTTGATCACCTCGACCGGCTTACGAGTCGATCCCTCCAAGGTAGAAGCAATTACTGGTCTACCACAGCCGAAAAACCTAAAACACTTACTATCCTTCATACAAACATGCTCGTGGTAAAGGCGCTTCATCCCAAACTTCTCCTAACTCAGTGAACCACTGACAAGATTAACCAAGAAGAATGCTCAATGGGAATGGAAGGAAGCTCAAGAGAAAGCTTTCAATGACTTGAAGGCCCACCTAACCACTGCACCGGTCCTGAGGCAAGCGGATGAGACCAAGCCCTACATTATCAAGGCTGACGCAAGCAATTACGCAATCGGAGCTATATTAGTCCAGGGGGAGGGCGAAGATGAGCACCCAGTTGAGTTTGCTAGTAGACTGTTAAGCTCCGCCGAAAAGAACTAAAGCACCACAGAGCGTGAAGCACTGGCATTAGTGTGGGCACTTAACAAATTCCGCGGATATGTTGAAGGCGGACAAGTTACCATGGTTACGGACCATCAAGCCCTTAAATGGCTACTGGCGATTAAAACGCCTACAGGAAGACTGGCACGTTGGGCTTTGATCATGCAAGCGTACAACGTTACGATTAAGTATGCACCAGGAAAGACGAATGTGGTCGCCGATACCCTATCCAGACCCCAATGTGACTCTTATCATACCAATGATTGCAAACTATGTACCGTAGTCATAAACATGCCCACACGCAAACCTTCTGAAATACGCAGTGAATAATTAAAAGATAAACATATAGCTACCATCATAAAGGCCTTAGAAACAGGAGGTGAAGATACTATGTATTGGGGCGGTAAAGGATACGTCTTGAACAGTGGTGTGCTCTATAAGTACGATCCAGATGGGAATGGCGACGACGCTCAGCTATTGGTTCCTGAGCATGAATGGAAGAATGTTTTAGCGCTCTATCACGATGATCCTTTAGCAGGACACTATGGTGCCGATAAAACTCACCAAAGGATATCGTGCCGGTACTACTGGAAAGGTATGAGACGATTCATTGAGTCATACGTGAAAAACTGCTTAATGTGTCAACGCTACAAACCGACCAACCTTAAACCCGCCGGACTCTTACAAACCACCGCAGTAAATCAAAGATTTGAAAGTCTAGCATTTGACCTGTTCGGACCCTTGCCAACTTCAGTAACTAACAAAAACTGGATCCTTGTAGTGGAGGATATAGCAACAGGTTGGGTAGAACTGTTTGCCCTTGAGACGGCCAACGCCGAAGCATGTGCTATGACCATGATAAATGAAGTTTTTCTTCGATATGGTATCCCTAGGCGGATTCATAGCGACAACGGACCACAGTTTGTTAGTGCTGTTATGCAAAAGATGACCTTTTGTCTTGGTATTCACCATACGTTTACCCCTGTATATCACCCAGCTGCGAACCCCGTAGAGCGGAAAAACAGAGACATAAAAACTCAGTTGGGCATTCTAGTACAAGACAATCACAGGGAGTGGTCTGAAAAGCTTGCTTGCATAAGATTTGCCATGAACACAGCAACGAGCCTAGTGACAACACACACACCAGCCTACCTCACCTTTGGCCGCGAACTCCGATCGCCAGACGATGTCAAACATGATCTGAAACAAATAGTATTATCCGAAAACTTTGTACCAGAGATAACCTCGAAACTCTTGTTACTGGCGGAAACACTGAAACGAACCAGAGAACTACGACAAGACAAGGAAGAAACCCGAAAAGAACAAGCCGACAAGGCAAGACGACCTGATCCAGGATATAGAGCAGGAGACTTAGTGCTTGCTGATACGCACATGGTCAGCCGTTCTGCTCAAGGAATGAGTAACAAGTTGATGCCACGCCGAGATGGCCCGTACATTGTGCAATCCAAGCAAAGCGCGACCACTTACAAACTGGCCAAGCCTAGTGAACCTGAAAATACAGTCGGAACCTACCATACCTCGGCCCTGACCCCATTCAAAGGAGATGACCAAATCTTGCCGGAACCTCTACAGCCTATACGGAAAAGAGGAAGGCCAAGAAAGGCAGCAACAAAGGCTACGCATAAACGAAAATAAATCCAATATCCTATCCTACTCGTCGAGACGCCTTCATGGATAGAGGGGGAGAATGTAACACCAACCGTACACTGCAACAGACAATGACCACTACTAACGCCATCCAGAAGCGAGTAGAATAACTAAACCACCCAGAAGTGACTACTACTAACGCCATCCAGGAGCGCGTAGAGTAACTACACCAGGGATTCAATTTTCCCCTAGATGGCGCTGGCGTCGAATTTCGTTTGTTCAACATAGAATCCTTAGGTCGAATTATGAATTTTGACAATGTATCTTCCTTACTTGGATTAATCAAGTGTAGACGGACTCCCGGCTCACTAGATTGACTCCTACCTATTACTGTGTGGTGCGTACGGTTCCCGGACCATCACACCAGTAAGGGACGACGCGAGGATTCACTTACGCCTCCTTTACCCCGCTGTAACGTTTGTTGCGGAATAAATATTATTCTCCAGCGAATCGAGGTTTCACTTTGCGCGCTACCTCTCCCCCCGCTCCTACGGCTCTTACACATCTCTATAAAAATATTTTATTCAAATTTGGGTTCTCTCAAGATTTAAATATTATTATTAATAATAATAATAATAATAATAAAGTTCTTTATTGACAGGCAATATACCCATAAATCAAAAATTGCATAAAAAGTAAACAGTAAAAGTAAAAAGTCAAATTATATAAGCGTAAAGATAAAATTAAATAAAACCTTAAATTTTTATAATAACCTAATTATGTTTAGGCAGTCACAACCGAAAAGACCTACTTCCTGTTCCTTTCGTGGTGCACGGAAATCCAACGTTTGTAGATCGGGTTACTCAGATACCCGGACAGCTCTCGGAGGATACTGTTGTCCGACGTTTGGATGTGGCTCCAGAAGGAAGCTATGCGGGAGCGTATGATGGCAAAGAAGTCCGGCACTTTAGCCTCGGCAAACATGCTCGATGCGCTGCAGTATCTTGGCAGTTTCATTAGAATACGGTATGCATCATTATACTGCACTCTAATTTTGCTCATCGCGCGTTTCGTGAATCTGCTCCAGAGTTGACATGTATAGAAACATAGACAATATGCCCTAAACAATGTCACCTTCACTTCATCACTACAACGCGCGAACCTGCGAGCGAGCATGTTGTTATTGAGTCATTCATTGGTATTTACCTACCAGGGTGGTATTTTTGTAGATATGGTGGAGTTGCACGTGCAGAACTGCAGATAAAGATACTCTTAATAAAGGTACAAACAATACTCATAAGTAGCTTTCGGTTTTACCTGGTATGCCACCTTTTTGTTCGTGAAGTTTTACAAATAAGCGGGATTGTTTTTTTCTAATCTGGAGGGGACAATTTAGAATGTTTAACTCATAGTGATTAATAATCCTTTAGTCACCACTAAGATCACAGTTGGTCAACACTTCAATTCTTACTTTAGCTGTGAATTTTAAGTTTATTTTTGTTGTTGTTTTGTTACTTTTTTTGTTTTGTTACTGTTAATGTGTGGTAAACTATGCAGAGAAGTTGGGTGTGGCGATTTGCCACCAGAGTCGGAGATACAGCTTTTTGTACTTTATGCAATGATCGGGCGAACAATGAGTTTTCGTTTCACGACATCTAACGAGTAAGTACATTTTTTGTAAATGATAGCAGTGCAAAGTATCTTTTGTAGTGTTTTATAAAGAGTATAGGAAGTTTTAAAGATATGTTTCTATAAATGAGATATCAGAAATTCTAATTTACTACATAAGGGAATGACACTGTTCGATTTCTTGTATTATTTACCTTATTTCATTTGTTAATTGGATAAGTAATCAGACTCTAATTAAAATGGAATTTATATATATTAAAACAGTTTATATAGGATGATGATCACGTAAAACTGTGAACGATCATAATTCATTCAATGTGCATAGCTGATTTTTTTTTAAAGCAGAGGACTCAATGTATGGAAATTATAAGAGAAGAAGGAAACGCTATAGTACGTTACAAATCCAAGTATAAAACAAATAAATTTGGGGTTCCTCAGGGAAGTATATTTTCGCCTTTACTGTTTTCCTATTATATAAACGACCATATAAAAGTAACAGATCACTCCCCTGTATTGTTTGCGGACGATAAATAAATTATAATCCCATGCACAACTAACGAAACTTACGAGCAAGAAATAAACAATTCTCTAAGAAATACAATTCAGTGGCTAGAAAGGAACATCATTTCAATAAATGAGGGTAAACACAGAAACCTAGACATCGTATCCAAAGGCGATCCTGTAGGTAAGGATTCAAGATTCCTAGGTACATAATATTGATAGATTCTGTGATTTTAAAGCACAAGTGGAACATAACCCATAACGTACAATAACCGACAGAGCGACTTGTAGTGGTAGCCCAATTTCAAAGAAAAACCGCAAATCGATCTACAGTTTAGCCATTTGGCACACGCATACTAGAGGTCAAAACAATTTTTTTGACCCGCAGTTCCTAAAAAAATTTCCCTTAGGAGGGGAGTGCCAAGACATTTAATTTTTTGTATGGAAAAAATATTTTTTTTTTAGAAACCTATCGTGTGTGGTATCTAATAAAAGGGCATTTTGAGGCGATTCTTAAAATATACCACATCATTGCATTTCAGCCATTGTTTTTTAATTAACACGAAATCAATTTTCGAAACATACCAAGTTTGGGCTCCTCCTGACACGATACGGCTGATTTAAAAAATACAATATAGCACAAATAATACGTGATATCCTCATTTATAACTTAAAAAAGCAATTTTGAAAATAACTTCATTAAGTATTTATTTTTTAGTAAGTAATATTGAAAAATTATACACAAAATAAAAATAAAAACACTATGAAATTATTTTCAAAACTGCTTTCTTGGGGTTAGATAATATCAAGATATAACGTATCATTTGTGATATACTGTACAAAAAAATAGTTGCGTATATCGTATCTGAAGGAGTCCACC
This sequence comes from Epinotia brunnichana, assembly GCA_963854355.1. Lineage (NCBI taxonomy): Eukaryota > Metazoa > Arthropoda > Insecta > Lepidoptera > Tortricidae > Epinotia > Epinotia brunnichana. Next base: position 1,170,083 of record CAWKZR010000004.1, on the reverse strand, counting down.
TTGATATTTTGTGTCAAAAACTAAACAAACTATACCAGTTGATAAAAAGCGCAGTTAAAGGGTTAAAGAGGTATTTCCCGTTGGATATATGGATACTACGTATCATTTTATGATGTATCTGTACTACAGTTCCATAAGTCACGTCAAATAGGTATTGAAGTAAAACTGTGTCGCTTTGTAATATTAAAATAAAAAATGCTTTATGAAATTATTTTCAAAATTGCTTTTTTGAGGTTAGATATCAGCCATATCGTGTCTGGGGAGCCCAAACTTGGTATGTTTCGAAAATTGATTAAGTGTTAATTCAAAAACAATGGCTGAAATGTAATGATGTGGTATATTTTAAGAATCGCCTCAAAATGTCCTTTCATTAGATACCACACACGATAGGTTTCTAAAAAAAAAAAAATCCATACAAAAATTAAAATGTCATGGCACTCCCCTCCTAAGGGAAATTTTGAGGCCCCGAAACTTGTGACGTCGTAAACAACCGTCTTGCTTTTGTTATCGTTAATTGCCTTGAACACGTGCATCATTACGCTTGGTTTGCTTGGAAATTATGGTCTCGAATTAAACACACCTGGTATATATATCGTATTAGCAGTCGTAAACCAACTTTCAAACTGTTAAATTAAAAATAAATATGAATTTGGTTGTTATTCTTTCTTCACTCCATATAACTGTAACTATATTTAACGATAAAAAATGTTCGATCCCTTGAGTTTCGTTATAAGGAGTTTACACTGTATATACATTAAGAGGCGTACATTTTATTTTATTAATCTAGATGTCTATGTTTATTAATAATACACTACGTTGAGTTTACCTAGTATTTTGTTTATTGATAAACAGTAGATATTCAGAACGTTGATTATTGTTGATTATTAAGATGTTTTCAAATTGAGCAAATTATTTTAATAAATAATAAATAATTCTCCACATATTGTTGTTCTGTTATTTTAGACCCCGTTTAATTATTGTATTACCTATATATTATATTTAATGTTGGTGTCCTTTTATTTATGACTCACAAAATATTTTAAAGTCCGTGCTCTAAAATATAAATGAATGAAACGGAATAAAGAGCTACGTATACATTTTTATTCGTCGCCTTTAGAGACACTGCATCTTATCTTCACTCAACGTCGCTGGCGGACCGGATCCGCGTGTAGTTAAAGAACGTGTACCCGTGTCACGGATCTACACGGGTACACGTGACACGTGAGTAGCCAAATTTCACGTGCCGAACGGGCGATAAAACCGTTGCCGTGTAACACAGGTACGGGCGCACGGCTACGTGTTCACGAAACACGTACACGACCGCAAGCCCTAGTCAGTACCAAAATAAGAACTCAAAGAGAAGGTCAAGTTATATTGGCTGAAAGGTATTGATGCTTTAGTTCAGTGAATACTCACGATTCGAATGATTATGATGTTACGAATAATAATTAAGGTTCTGACATTTTGGGAGCAGAGGTCGTTAGGTTGGCGCTGCGTTAAAGAGACGCTTTATTATGTGCGAGTGGAGACCTTAATTGTATTAGAATACTCCTGTTGTTTTATACTTTACTGTTTTTATACGTATAGCTATATTTTAAAGCGTTTTTACGCTTTCTATTGTTTCATCTTAATAGAAGACCTAATACGTAAATGACAGCAAAAAAGTACATTTATTAATCTAATTACTGAATAAGACTACCAAAAACAAAATAATAATCGCTGCTGATGTTGTTATAATAATGACGTTACCTTTTTGAGCATACGTATGATATTATAGAGAGCTATTATATCGAATAGTCTAATGGGTTATATTAACACCCTGCACACGTATACATATAATAACGTTATCTCAGCAACCAACATCAAAATGCAACATTACGCTTTCTAGAACTTCAACCATATTAAATTTGTTTATTAATATTCGTACGTAATCTAAAGCTTTGCTGAAGTTTAACTAGTTCTCACCCCATCCGACCCGACTATGCTGCAGTGTTCAATGGAAATTGGATGTATGTAAGGTCTTAACTCCACTGCTATGTTGGATAATATTTTCAATACTAAGTTTTCCAACAGCCAAATTATTTTATTTTTTATTTTAGCAGGGACTTTTGTATTAACGACAAGTCTTACGACGATAAAGTATTTTTCTGAACATAAATTGCCTAGTCCTTGAAGTTGTCTGCTACGCCACCAGGATTACATTCGTGAGTAGTATTTCTACTTCACGATCAGATTCGAAAACAGGATCCCTCGCTCATCAAAGCTCGCCAACGGCATTCTAAAGAATCATTCGAAACTGGTTTCAAAAACAATGATCTCGCGTTCTCATGTTTTTGTCACCTGCCCTTTGCGTTATTACTTTAATAGTGACAGTGTTGTCTTGGGAATACTTTTTTTTTTTTTTTTATTTATATATATAATTATTTTACAATACATGGCCAGGCAGCGGACAAAACCCAGCAGGGTTTAACTGCCACTGCATTCACTCAATTAATATTTAGTTTATACATAGGATAACAAGCTTATAAAAATAAAGCGCACACGGCGATTGCCTACACAAAATGCGACATTATGACGTGATATGCTGTGAAGCACTTGGGAGCACGCTGGAGATGTGCATACCGTTTCTTATCCTATTGCCGCGGCTTAGGGTCCAAAAACTACATGCACGTCTACGGCGGCAACAGTAATTTAGATTAGCTATTTCATTAATTATTACTATCAGGTTTGGGATATACAAGCAGATTTCATTATACGTTTACAATGTTGCGGTTTATCACATATATTTGTGAGTACATCAGATGGTAAGGCATTCACTAAATTGATCTACTTTCAAGTTTTTGTTAACAAACTTAAATAAATACCACAATGTTTATTCATATGCCCGTACTATCAACAAAAAAAAATTATTTAAGAAGATCCATCGGAAGCACCATTTTTGAAATATAAATCATTATTGACTCATTAGTCAATCGGACCACCGAATAAGATTTCGCATCATTAATAACGTTCTTCCATTAAATACATTATTGGCATATTAAACAAACTCAATGCCCGCGAGTCTTAACAAACACCCAGACATTACTCAGGAACGTTATTGATATTTAAAAAAAGGTTAATTCACACGACCCACGATTACTTAAAGCAGAGATCATTATTAAAAGCGCTGTTAAGTATAAGGATACCCGACAATGCGTTTTCGGCACGATAATGTTTCAATTTATGGGTTCCGGTGAATCTGAACGTATCAAATTGAAGCCTCTTTAAACGAGTTTACTCATGGTTTCCAAGAGCTTGCTTGGATATTTAAATATTAAGAACAAGTACAGCAAGAATGAATTAATTAATCGGAGATTGTGAAGGATTTGCAAGTATCAATTACTAAAATTTCCGGAGAAATCATCATTGATTGCAAATAGAAAATAGAAGGTGAATATTGGAAAGAATAAAAAGAGCGTAACATTGTAAACTAAACAGGATAAAAAACAATAGATAAATGATCAGTTTCGACTGATTGATGTGCTTATTGGGTGCTTCTTAGTCAGTAAGTATAGAGAGAGGCAGAGAGCGGCGGCTGCCAGTTCTGAAGGTCGGTAGTGCGCCATACTGTATTTCACCAGGCTGATATCGATGAAATACATCGCCAAATTATAGTTTTTGGAGGTCACATTAGCGGCTTTTGCGAACCTCCGGAGGAAGCTCACAGGAATTGGCCACGAGAGGCAAAAGCTTAGGTTGGTCAATATGTCCCGCTCGCAGCGGAACACGTCGCCTTCGCTGTAAACGTCCTCGGTGACGTACAGGAAGTCGTTCACTGACAGCCACCTGACCTCCACGTACTTGCTCGCAACGAACAGCGCCGTCGCGCCCACTAGCTTCACCTGGTTGCGTTGGACGGTTGGTGCCCCGTTTCTTGTGTCTTTGCTTCATGTGCAGTTTGAGTGAGTTATACTGCTCAAATATCTTCGTGCATTTCCTGCATTTGTGGTATTCCTTCACCTCATGAACTATCACGCGGTCGGAGAACGTCACCCGCTTCTTAGCCTTGTCGTTCGATTTGTAGACAATCATGTGCTTGTTTTCCTGATGGTTTTGCAACTTTTTTTCACTAGAGTATACTTTTTTGCAGATCTTACACTTAAGCTTCGCAATGTTGAAGCTAGTATTGAACATAGGACAGCTAGGGTCCTCCTGGAAGGCCATTTTCAGCTCGTTAAGGTCGTCGCTTAAAACGCTGATAGATCACTTGTCGCCAAGTCGTCTAGAATGTACAGCGATTTCCAACTTAGACAAACACTTCTGGAGGTCAGTGTTGTTAACGGAATTCTGTACCATATTCTTGAGATACGGCGATATATCAGTCCGCGTCAGCGTGACTACAGGGCTCTTCTCGAAACCTTTGAAAACATCTTTAATCTCGAGACTTTCTTTCGAAGCGTCGCCAACAGAAAATCGGCGCACAACATTGTTTGCTCTATGCTTCGCTGCTTTAGTCTCGTGTGTTTCAACCCCATTGCACTTGACAGACATAGAAGTTGTAAAATAATGATGGAAAACAAAATAATAAGGGGTAAAAAGTAAGAATTTTACTGATAACTTTCGCTTGCTATGCACTCGTATGACATTCGTTTAACCACAGTTATACACAATAGTTTGCCCGAAACCATTAGACGTGAAAAAAATAGGAATAAATTTAAGAGACTGTTTAAAAAAGCATTACCTAGATGTACTTATATAAAACGCAGTTATATTATTTACTACTACTACTGTTACTAATGAATAACTAAATATTTTTTGGTTATAAATGCCTTACCTAGAGACTACCGCTCCCACAGTCAAACTGTCACTACAGTTTTGTGGGGCAATGTTTAATTTTAAGTATGTAAAACACTGTACTTATTAAAAAAAAAAAAAAAATTAACTCCCTTCTTCAATGCAGTCATTACGATACATTATAGTAAATAGCAAGCTGAGGAACTCTAAAACATGGAGATCGTTCTTATTAACATATTAAAGGAGGATGGTTGAGCAAGTAGTGGTAATTACACCGGTTCGGGAAGGGTACCAATTGTCTGGTACTTGAAGCCAGCAGGATACCTCGTAATTTGCGCTCCGAGCAACACCGCGGTACGGTGAATGCGTTGTTTGTTGCTCCAATTCTAAGGCAGTCGTGAGGCCAATAGTAAACTACTTGGATTCAAGTTTCAAAGGGGTTTCATGAAGAATTTAAGAAAATTTTATAGAAAGACGTGTAGAAAAATGTTCAACAAAATATCACTATCGATGCTTTAGAAGTTACTTGCATTTCCAATAACTGGTTAAACCTATGATTGGTTCAATTATTTTGATAATTATAATTACATATTTAATAAAATACATAAAATGACGCAGAAATATTAAAGATATATACACTTGAGACGATCCAAGAGCTTCGCTCTCGGACTCAATAGTACCTGAGGGCGGAACTGCTCATTTAAATTGAGAGATGTTAGCGTGATGAGATTCGGGCCCAAATAGTAAGGGTTTGAAGCTCTCATTTTCGATTATAGTTATAAGCTATATTAGCTTTGAAATTAGTAAATAAGAATGTATGTACATAAATACAGCAACGTCTGGTATATATTTTAAATAACGTAGGTTAGCTAAAGTTCTGGGCAGCAAATGATTGCCACATTTTACATAATAATATATGAATATGATGGTTAATTAAAAAAGGTATGAGAAAGAAATGCTTAGTCATCACAAGATGACTGAGCATTGTAATGTGTTGATATTGGGCGAAAATAGCTTCAAAAATGCGGTTAGTTAATGAAAGGGGTTTGGTACGTGAAATGTTTCGACTTCTAGAGTTAGGTCATGAGTAAGAGGCTTCGATTTAGATACATTAATTGTAGCTTAGACGTAAGCGGCATTAGATGCGATCATAGCCTAAAATCGAGACTGCAACAAAACATGTAGAAAACTCATTTCTCGGTCATAGTATTCTGGCTGAGTGTACTTGATGTGGGGTAGTTATGGATATAGTACTTGATGAAAACATTATACATACTAGGGTTACGGGTTGTAGTTTAATGAAGTGTAAGGTTAGGTTAATTAATATTGAATAATACATATTCACTTAGGGAGATGAGTTTTCTCGACATGTTCGGGCTTGATCAGTACGGCGCCGGCAGAGCGACGCCAGACAAAGGAAAAAGTACCTACATAGTTGTAAAAAGATGATATCGATCGGTTCGGCTCGGAAACGCGGGCGGATAGAAATATAACATTTATTGAGGTAGGGTTAAGGACTGTTCTCAGGTGGAGCTCTACTTAGTGTGGTTCTGGACACTAGAAGTGGGGAGAGCATGCGGCTTCGCGGCGGAGCTCACTTTTGTTACGAGCGGGAGAGAAGAAGGTTGAGCCCAGGAAAGCTGCAAGGGCTAGGTACGTGCTCTTACTATTAAGAGATTAAAATCTGGTGAGTGACCTTTATAATCACTGTATTGAATGACTCTAAACTTATTAATTTGTTTTTGGGGACTATTATCTAACCATTTCAACGTTATCATAATTGTATTTGTGTGTCGAAATCTAGTTCTACTGTATATAGTTTGGGGAATATGCTAGATAAAGTACGAGCGGTTTATGTATAGGTTATGAACGGATCTAGGTCATTGGTCAAATAACTGACGATATTACAGAAATGTTGTTTTGTTCTACATATATATTACTAGTTGTTTTGTCACTGCGATATGATTGGGTTCTGTGCGCCCTTACGAGATAAAGTGATCAATTATTATACGACAACCTAGCTATAGCAATTGACTCGGTCCGTGGTACGTGTTGTAATATGAGAATAAATTGTTAAGGCGCGGATAAGCGACTAATGTTACTACAAGTACATCTTAGACCCGGTGGTTAATTATCGATATGGTTGAGGGATTCCTTAATAGGTGAACGTAGCTGAGTAATTTAATAATGTACACCTATGATTGAGTGCTCGGTGTCGCTGACTCTTGTCACCCAGAGCACATTGAGGACCTTGATTACGTCAAGAAGAGATGTGCTCGCACCGGTGTTGATGGACTATCGTCCCTTGGACATACTTAAGACCTCGACTGTGTCGAGAGAAGTATGACTGCACTTTATGCGCTCTTCATGGATGTGTAGGCGAAGCGAGTGGCTGAGGGTCCTCAATCTTGCAAATTGGGGATCTTCCCCGGTCAAGCTTCCGTCTTAGTCTTAACAAACCTCTTAATAAGGGGTGCGGTTGCGTTAATCTATGAAGGAATCAAATATACCTATAGGTATACCGTGTGGGATTCCTTAGCCGAATGAATGTAGCAAGGTAATTTAGTTCATGTACGCCGGTGATCGCGTCGCTTGGTGTCAGGACTCTTGTTCTCAGGGCACATTGACGACCTTGGCCAATGAGGATTCGCTCGTAAGAGGTTCCTTAGTCAAGTGAGATGTGACCGCACCTTAAGCACCGTCATGGATGTGTCATCGATTAGGCAAAGGTATTTAGAGTTCCCAATCTTGCAAATTGGGAGTTCTCAGTAGCTGAGCTATCGATTTGGTTTAGTCAAAGGCCTCTTATCTAGAGGCCTTTGTTATATTGATTTTGCGAGGGAATCCAACACTTTCACTCTTAATATCAGTAATATTTAAGTAGGTCTCTTCTTAGGTGGGGCCGTTTTATTGGGATCTCAACAAAGGTCTCACGGTGGGTTGGTAATTAATTATCATTCGTCAGTTCAATTGTGCATTGTCGTATATTTAACATTGTTCCGACTATAAAGTGCCTTTGAGTTGATTGGGTGAGATTGGTTGCTAAGACACTGTGTTACATCCATTGAGATATTTTGGGGATGAATTGTATTATAAATTGCTTAGGAAAAGTCAGTACTAATTGGTATTAGATTTGATAGAAATAACGATAGGGTAGGCGGAATCAACAGATGAGGTGGGGTTACTAGCGAGTACGAGCAGCCGCGAGCGAGCGAGAGGCGAGCGCTACAGTTCGCTAACAACTCTAAGATTCATCGTTAGGGAGAATCGATATTACACTAGACATTGCGTCATTCATGTACCTGGAAGTAAAACATGTACTAATATTCTATTTCAATAGACTATCATCGCATCATCATCAATATCTTGACTTATGATTATTTTCATTATTATATCATCGCATCATCATCAATATCTTGACTTACGATTATTTTCGTTATTATATCATCGCATCATCATCAATATCTTGACTTCTTCATGATTATTTTCATTATTATATCATCGCATCATCATCAATAGAGATCCCATCATGGCCAACACAAGTTGACCACTATTGTATTGCGAGTCTGTTTAAAGGGCGTCACCTACCACATAGCGTAATTTATCACTTCCCACAACTTAGTATAATAAGGAATTTATGCCCACTTTAGCCTCCATAATTGTGCATCACTTAATGAGACTACTGAATTGTAAATTAATTCTAAGGAACTGGTATAATTGTCTTACTTAAGTTATAGGTTCTACTAAAATGGGGTTAATGTACAACTTCAATTAACGTGTAACTTTTTCCCTTTATAGAAATACAAACTTCATACTTCTCGAAAAGGGCTGGGTCTACTCGCACAACGCGGGGCCTAACCACTAGACGAAATCACACGCCAAGCCACTTCACCAGCGCGAATCACGTATAGCTTAGGTCTAAATAGGTCTTCGAGGTTAGGTTCCAGAGATAATAAATTCTAGGTTAGATTACGGCATTGTAGGCCTGGAGTCGGACGGTTTTTTATTTGACCGAATCTCTTTCCGTCCGGCAATATCCTAGGAGATGATTTGGTCTGTTAAAGTACTCAAGCTCGATTACTTTAACATAAATAACGAGAGATTCTGTAGCTGTAGGATAGATTTACCTAGACTAGAATAAAACCCAACCTTTCTAGTAGGATCGGCCGGAACTAACTCGGTTTTTCTATTCGCTTTGGTACGAGTTAGTATTTATAGGAACAAAGTGGATATCTAGTACAATCGAGTCTTGATTTTACTGGATTAATTAGTCAAAGGTTCTTTAGCTTCAAAACAAACAAAATTAATTTGATATTTCTATGGTAAATAAATGATTTATTTTCTCGCTTACTATCTGTTTAATTTTATTCAATAGCTTTTCCTTCAGGTAGGATTCAATTTTCAGACGACTAGAAGCTTCTCAGGAGCTTCAGCTTTCAGATAGGGGTTAATTTAAGTTCAGAATACAAAAACAAAAAAAGACAGCCATTTAAGAGGTTGAATCGTTACACACTACACAGAGTGCCTATATCCCATTATAAATGGTTTGAATAATAAACATAGGTAATATTATTCTACACAATCAATTACACCAATACATTTTTTAGGTTTTATATGATCCTAATGCAGTAAAATAGGTATTTAAACTTCAAATTATTTTGACAATTTAGGATTTTCTTTTATTTGAAATACTTGTTTATTTATAAACCTAACGCGCACAGTTACATGTGAACTTTAAATCTAGATCATCTTTTGTGTCTACCGTCGAGCGAGTTAGTGCTTGCTGGCTGGCTCCTATAATTTGTGTTAAGCACCACTATGCTTACTTTGCAGCTTTATAACTGAAGACCGGCTTGTTTATGTTTAGTTTACAAATCATTTGTGTTTCTAGCTAGACTAATAGAGCTGTAGAAGATTTAACTTGCACTGCTTTGCACTAAAGTTTTGATAAACTTATTTAGTAATTTGGCATCGTTTTTATCCGATGACTCGATCACTTATTACTCGTATCACCAAACATATAATCAGGGGTCACTATTAAACATTCACAGGAAATTAATGGTCAATTAAATGTTGATTAAACTCTTTCCACACTGTATTATAAATAAAAAAAAACAATGGGTGTGTGCGGATGTGGATGGAATTGGTCCCGGCATGGATACCTATACGTACGTGAGCGATGTTCATGGCTGTAGGAGGTGGCTAGACCACTGTGTGGTGACGATGAGTGCCTTGCCTACTATCAGTAGTGTCAGAGTTATGTACGACGTCTTATGGTCGGACCACTTTCCTATGGTAATAGAATGTGACATAAGTGTAATAAAAAAGGTGCATATTATGTCACGTGCCTTGGATAATGGGATACTGTGGGGAGAGAGGCAGAATGATCAAATAAATGCATATCATGACCTATGTAATAACCAACTTAAATATATTGATTTCCCGGACGAACTACGTGCCTGCTGTGATGGTCCATGTAGAGATCGTGATCACCATCGCATCCTGGATAGGTTGTATGCCGGCATTATAGACACCCTAACACTTGCCTCGAAAGAAACTCATAGAAGTAATAAGCGTAAAAAGGGTGGATATATTGCAGGCTGGAATAAGTTTGTAGCCGAACCGCACAGGGAAGCTAGGTTGCATTTTCTTTTATGGGAAAACGCTGGTAGACCGCGTCGTGGTAAGCTTTTTGAGGCAATGAATAAGAGTAGGAGATATTTCAAAGCCAAATTAAAGTGGTGCCAAGATCGCCAAGACCAATTTAAAATGGACAGACTTGCCACGGCCTATGCGAACAAAAAATTCAAAGAATTTTGGAAGATGACCAATAAATTGAACGTGAGACCCGGCTTGCCTGTAAGCGTTAGTGGCAAGTGTACTGAAAAAGAAATTGCTGAGGTGTTTAGGGAGCACTTCTCAGTAAAATCCCTGCTCGATAGTTCACGAACCGAAGTGCCCTCTACTGGGGCCGTCGGAAACCTGCGTGACGTGCATTTTTCTGCCAAAGACATAGCAAATGTCATTCAGAAAATGCAACGGGGTAAGTCGCCAGGTCATGACGGCCTGAGTATTGAGCATTTTAAATACGCAGGAGTTCACTTGCCCAGACTGCTCTCCATGTTCCTTAACCTGTGTGTGGGTCACTCGTACCTGCCTTATGCGCTAATGAAAACAGTGGTGATTCCAGTAGTCAAAAACAGGACTGGTGATTTATCGGAAAAGGCAAACTACCGCCCTATCTCACTGGCCACCACCACTGCCAAGGTACTCGACAGTATGCTCAACTCAATACTTGAAAAACGGCTCAACCTCCATGAAACCCAGTTTGGTTTTCGGGCAGGTTTATCGACAGAAAGTGCAATTTTATGTGTGAAGCATACTGTCGGGTATTATACGGCCAGAAAGACGCCCATTTATGCCTGCTTCCTGGATCTCTCTAAGGCGTTTGACCGGGTTGATTATAATATACTTTGGGGTAAACTGCGTGAGGCTGGTATTCCACTGGATTGCGTTAATATCCTTCAGTACTGGTATCGAAATCAGTGGAACCATGTGAGATGGGCTGGTGCTATGTCTGAAGGTTACAGGCTGGAATGTGGGGTGCGTCAGGGTGGCTTAACATCTCCCCTGCTGTTTAACTGGTACGTGAATGACCTGATGAAGGGACTCAGCAGCATGCATGCGGGATGTCATGTTGAAGATACCTGTCTCAACAATATAAGTTATGCCGATGACATGGTGCTGCTGAGCCCTTCCATCGGAGCTCTCAGACAGCTGGTTGGAAGATGTGAAGCTTATGCTAAGCAGCATGGATTAGTGTACAACTCCGCAAAGAGTGAAGTAATGGTTTTCAAGGCGGGCAAAATCAAGCCTTATTTTGTGCCCCCTGTCACTCTTGGTGGAGTTGTACTTAAAGTTGTACAAAGTTTTAAGTATCTTGGTCACATTATTGATGAAGACCTGAGTGATGACCAGGATATAGAAAGGGAGCGTAGAGCGTTATCAGTCAGAGGTAACATGCTTGCCCGCAGGTTCGCTAGGTGTTCCGCAGAGGTAAAGATTGCACTTTTTAAAGCCTTCTGCCAATCATTCTACGCTGGCGGACTGTGGGTTAAGTACACAAAGCGAGCTTATAGCGCCCTACGCGTTACGTATAATAATATTTTCAGGATGCTGTTAGGAATGCCCAAATGGTGTAGTGCCTCGGGGATGTTCGCAGAGGCACGCACAAATGACTTCCATGCGATTATGCGAAATAAAATTTCATCCCTGATGGCTCGAGTGAGGAAAAGTACCAACAGCATCCTGAAAATGATGGCTGGTAGGTTTGACTGTCCAATACTTCTGTATTGGATTGGGCAGGTCAAATCTACCTTGCAATATAGTAAGTAAGTGTATGTTCTGTGTTCTGTGTATGTCAGTTTATGTTGTATGTTAAATTGTATGTAAGCTTTGTAATCTAACCTCATAATTAAAATGTAACTAACACCTCTTATATGGGTCGGTGAAGACCTGAAATAAAATATATTCATTCATTCATTCATTATAAAAGAGAACTCTGGAAGGAAGTGCATAATTTACAATTTAATGCAAAATTTACATTCAAACACTCAATACATCACTATAAGAATTAAGATTAACCCACAATCAAACGTCATGATTACTCTATTACCATACATATAGTTTGAATAATCAAATTTACTTTTTAAAATTAAATTTAACGGGTTTAATACAAGTCGTATAGGACAGTGCAATTAGTTGCATTGTTATGTTAATCGGGTTTCTTATTGAGCCCGCGTTGATGTAAGATAGTTATCTTCTTATTGGATGCGCGAGAGATTTATGTTTCGATGGTTTAATACAATGATAACTGGGAGCTTATACACATGTAGGAATTGTAAATTCTGGCGCTTGTTTATTTATTTACAGCCCAGCAAATAAAAAGAGGAAAACCTAGTATCTGATGGAGGCAGTATTAATTACTCTTAAACCAAAAGGCAATTATTACAGTCCATAAAGTTCAAAATATAGACATTTTATCCAAAGGCGACTTTAGATTAAGAGAGGATGGTTAAGTAGAATTAAAGTTACAAATAACAAAGCTAATGGAATATTATAAAGCTCTTCTTAAAATATCTAGTGAATCTATTGAAAAACTCTTAATTTTCGTAGAATACGTCAAAAATAAATAGTTCTAAGAAATATCAAATAACTATCACTGATTTTCAGACTCATATAAATATCCATTAGGATAAATTTAATGTTTATAAACCTTCGACTGTTAGAAATTACAAAAAATATAAATAAATAATCTATATTACGAATGTAGCTAGAATTCATCGTCAATTTCTCATATTCAGTACAGTACCATAATTAATACATATTTCATGACGTCAGAATGTTACCCTTTTCTTAGGTCTCTAAATTCAGGTTCTGTCAAAATAAATAACCCATCTCTCAGAATAGAACTCATCAAAACAAACCAAATGAGCCCACACTCGAGGGTATACAAGAAGCCGTTGAGGAGTTCCACTATCCACCTCCTGATTCCATCATCAGACCGTCGTCACCAAGTATAATGTATAGAACACGTCAAAACAAACCAAATGAACCCAAACTTGTCATAAAATCCCTTGCGTGAAAAAAACCTTACAAATTTTTACCGACGATACCACAAAGTTATCTTTATTTAAATAAAAAGTTAGTTAGAATAACCCCATTTGTGGAATAATTATTCCGTATTTCGTGGAAAGGTGCGAAATCAAAACTAATGGGAAACGGGTTTAAGCTGATCTATTATGGAACCACTACTGGCAAAAATGGCGTCGGAATCATATTATCTGAAAACTTAACACAAATACTAATCAAAATTGAAAGAGTCAGTGACAGATTAATAGCTGTGAAGTTGGCACTCGAAAAACAACCTTGTCTTAATATAATATCGACGTACGACCCACAAACTGGCACCACCGAACAAGAAAAAGAAGCTTTTTGGGAAGACCTTCATAACCTTTTACAAAGTATTCCGCAAGAGGAACCAGTACATTTGGGTGGGGACTTAAACGGCCATGTTGGTAGCAGCAATACTAACAAAGAGAGATGGCATGGAGGCATCGGTGTCGGCACGCGCAACAAAGACGGGGACACAATACTGGATTTTGCATCGAGCCTCGATTTGGCGATTATTAACACCTTCTTTAAAAAGAAAGAGTCGCACCTCATTACTTACAAAAGTGGAGGTCACGCCACCCAAATTGATTTCGTTCTCGCAAGGCGTCAACACTTGGGCAACTATAAGGACTGCAAGGTCATACCGGGTGAGCCACTAACATCTCAACACAGGTTATTAGTCACTGTATACACTCTTCCTAGACCCATAAGAATAAATCGAGCATTAACACCAAAGATAAAATGGGGATCACTGAGGGATCCTATGGGAGAATTGTTCACAACAGAACTTTCTGAAAGCTAAATTCCATGGACACCATCAACATCACACCCAATCAAATGTGGAACAATTTTGAAACATTCTGCATAAGTAAGGCGGAAAAATATCTAGGCCGAACACGCAGCAAAAAGGGTCCAAACAAGGAGACAAAATGGTGGAATGCTGAAGTAAAGCACGCAGTTACAACTAAAAAAGAGGCGTTTAAGTTGTGGCAATCGACCAAGGATAACAATGATTTCGAAAAGTATAAAGAGACTAAGAGGCATGCGAAGAAACAGGTTGCAATATCTATAGCTGAAACCAACTCCGAATTTTATAATAAATTAGAATCTGCAAAGTCAGAATTAGATATACACAGAATTGCAAAACTCGCTACAATAATACTAAAGACATCACCACAGTTAAATACATAAATGATAAAGATAATAAATTACTAACAGAAAACAAAAACATCACCAATAGGTGGACAGAGTATTATCAACACCTTTTAAACACCTCCCACCCGAAAAACCATGATTACTGCAGGCCCGAGACAGTGCAGGGACCACTAACGAGGATAACCCGGGCAGAAATTAAAATTTCGATCAATCAAATGAAAAATAACAAATCACCAGGCCCGGACGAAATACCAGTGGAAGTCTGAAAACATCTGGGTGACTGTGGAGTGAGTTGGCTACACAAATTATTCACAAAACTGCTGCAGGGTGACCCCATGCCAGACTCATTGCGCAACAGCTCCCTTATACCGTTTTATAAAGGGAAAGGAGATGTAAGAGACTGTAGTAATTATAGAGCAATAAAACTTATGTCACACACGCTAAAAATCTGGGAACGTGTACTAAACAATAGACTGAAACGCATAATAACATTAACGCAAAATCAATGCAGCTTTGTACCTGAAAGAAATTCCTCAGACGCCATCCAAACGGTCCAAATATTGCTGGAGAAGTCAAAAACTAATAAATCCAATATCCACATGGTTTTTATAGACTTGGATAAAGTATTCGACCACATTCCACGCGATCTTATCTGGGAAGCTTTAAGGCAACAACTGATTCCAGAGTATTACATAAACATTATACAGGACATGTACAAAGGAGTAACCACCCAGGTCTTAAGCCCGGCAGGCATGGGCAACACGTTTCAGATTAAAGTCGGAGTTCACCAGGGATCTACTCTGAGTCCCCTACTTTTCAACATCACAATGGATCATCCCACAAAATCTTGTCAAAAATCTCTGCCCTGGAATATTCTTTACGCCGATGATGTTGTTCGGGTTTCTGACACCATAGATTCCAGATGAACTTTAACACCTGGATTGAGGCACTGGAAACGAATGGCCTTAGAATCAGTAGGAAGAAGACAGAACACATGTCGTGCCTTTTCGACGGTGTAACTAGCCCCAGTAACTGTAAGATCTCAAAAGGAAGTACATTAATACCAACTGTAACCCAATTTAAGTACCTAAGTTCAATAATTGGCGACGATGGCAAAATTGAGAATGATGTTACTCACAGAACTACAACGGGATGGATGAAGTGGCGACAGCTCACAGGCGTCATGTGTGACAGGAAGATGCCGCTTAAAATAAAAGGACATATGTACAAAACAGCTATTAGACCAGCCATTCTATATGGGTCAGAATGCTGGGCTACTAACAAGCATCACCAAGCATCACCTGAACAAACTGCACACAACAGAAATGCGAATGCTGCGCTGGTCAGCGGGCGTCACACTACTAGACAAGATCCGTAATGAGTACATCAGGGGAAGTTTTAGAGTTGCCCCAATTGTTGATAAAGTTAAAGAAAAAACGCTTACAGTGGTACGGTTACGTTCAAAGACGCCAAGAGAACCATATGGTGAAACTTGCCTTAGCATTACCTGCAACAAAACGTACTAGTGAAAGACCACCCACCACCTGGTTAACGACGATCGAAAAATATCTAAAGGAAGCTCATTTAGATAAGGACGTAGCACAAAATCGTGCTAAATGGAAAATGCAAACAAGGAAGGCCGACCCCAAGTAAATGGGACCAGGTCCAGAAGGAAGAAGAAGAAGAGGATGGTCTTATGATGGAGTCAGAATGTGAATAGTGGAAATCCTTAATGGCTACTTGTAAACCCCTCGAGTTTGGGTTCATTTGGTTTGTTTTGACGAGTTCTATACATTAAACTTGGTGACAATGGTCTGATGATGGAGTCAGGAGGTGGATAGTGGAACTACTCTAACTAACTACTAAGAATTCTTGAATCTCAAAAAGGGCTCAGCTTATGTATCGTTTTAATGAATAATTTTGGCTATTACTTCATATGCATGTGCATATTTTGCAGAATTTTATGTTACCAGCATAAAAAATCTGTCTAGATGCAACATTAATCAATCATATGTATTTACTTTCAGAATAATGACGCGCAGGCATTGATACTTCTGAAAAATGAAGGTGTTAAATCGCCTTCTGCTGCAGATGTAACCACTCATGGTAACTCCGAGGAATTGACTGTTCCTGCAGACGTATGTCCTCCTGAAAATTCAGTGAATCCAGACAGTGCTGTAGATGTTGCTGTCAAACCCAAAGCCAAAAAAGGCGACCTTCATGGAAGAAGGCCTTCAATAGATACTTCGCGTGCACAATATGCAATAAAAGTTTCTTGAAAGAAAAGTCAGTCCAAAGGCATTTACCAGTGCACAAAAAAAATATAAGCAAACATGAAAAATTATTTAAGAACTATGAAACAGTGCAGTTGGATAAAATAGATAAAAAAAAACAGCACTGGATGTTTACAAAATGTAGTCTACAATAAAGATAAAATTATCTGTCCACGGCGCAATAGTAAATATCACTCATTTTATTTGAAGAAGGGTTTCAAGACTAATGATAAAACCGATGAAAACAAAAATGTGGCAGCCAAAAGATCCATGGTTTTATCTGATTCTTCAGATGAAAACATTATGAAAGGTAAGAAAAGAAAATCTCATCGACTCTTTTCCTCAAGTTCCAAAGATATTATTGTTTTGGATGAAAACAAAGAGCCTGTAAACTTGGCGAACACGGATTGGCAAAGCAAACCTAGTGGAATGGTTGTAAACAACACTGACTTCATTAACCTGGATGAAACGTCTTCGGATGGTCCGAAAACTAATTCAGAATTAGAAAAAAAACCATTATTGCCAGAACATCAACAAGCGAAAGCGGAAGTTGCTGATTGCAAAGCTATCCAAAAATTTTTGACAATGTGCCAAAAAAATTACATTAAAAAGGCCCAGACACACCCAGATGCTTTAAACAAGTCTACATTTTCCGAATCTTCTCTCAAACACAAAGTTTTAGGCTTAGGTAGAAAAGTAATAAATAAACAGGGAGTTTCATGTACAGGCTTATTAAGATACATGGAACATAAAGATTTAGACATTATATGGACGCCTACTTCCAATTAAATGCAAAAGAAAGGTTCAAACTTTGTGAGAATTATGACAAAACTAAAATCTCGTGAAGATTCAGAAAATGATGATGCATGCTGGAAAAATTTGCACGACATTTCGTTTTATAGAGATAGCGGAGTGGAAGCGAGTGTAGCTCCTGCACGCGAGGGTGAGGCAGGCAGAAGCGTGGACGAGCCGGGGCTCGCTGACGTGGACCTCGCGCTCGCCGGCGCTCCTGGTGAGTCTAACGATTCGTACTACCGAAACAAATTGCTTAATAAAACTCTTGTTGCCAATCCGAAGCAACTACCCAAAAAGAACCTGCCTGAAACTAAACCTGTTTTATTAAGGCTAATGATGCGTTAGAAGATGCAGATATTGAAGACAGTAATATGTGCCTGCCAATCATCACTTCGACTCAGTCGTTATCTGTGCTTGTTAGTGAAAAAGAAAATCAAGAAGTTTCTGTATTAGAAAAGCCAACACCGCGTATCAAGGTTAAGCCGGCGTCAGAGTTGATGTCCGCTAGAGCCTTAAATAACCAAGAAGCAGTGGAAGACGTCTGGAAGTTTATACCGATACAAAGAAGTTTGCCTCATGATTTAACTAACACAACAGTTGCTGTTGAAGCCCCTATGACTGAATCGCACAGTGGCTTTGTCTCAGGCCAAACCTCGGCGACTTTTGGCCAAATTGCATATCAAAATGATACTCAGTCACAATTTAGTGAAAGTAAACGCAAGGGTGTGTCGCAACGAAACCACGAGACATTAATAACATTAGATAGTCCGCAGTTTCCTAATACCAAAACAAGAGCGCCATTTCAATATTTTAGAAATATTCTGCTCATGTTCAGGTTGAAATTATTAGACTTGAATGAGGAGTTAGTTATCTCCGCGTTTTTCCTGTCTCATAAGATTTATGCTCATACTGAGACAAGATGCTAAAACGGCCGTTGCAGTATTATTGTCTTTATTTTGTTCAGAAGACACTTTTTGTTTTAGTTTCAGGGATACTCATTTAAAAAAGTTTGATCCCCATCAGCTAAGTGCATTTTGGCAATGGGAGTTGTTGAAAATATACAAAGGCGATGTGGTTGACAAAATTCTGCAGACCGCTATGAATGTAGGAAAAGACGTCCACAAAAATACACAACTGTTCTTATGTCTTCTTAATTCTATTAATTTAATCACTTAGTGGGACCAATTGAGGCACTTGAGTCACCATTTGTAAACCTTAATTTGCATTGCGACAAGGTCTTGGTGGTAATTATTTTGGTTTGTGTTGACTAGCTAGCTAGCTTGGCCGCTTTTATAAACGCCGGACATAAAGCATTCGCCCCGCTCGCACTAGTATACTTTCTAGTAAGGGATGTCCGACATAAACGCGATCATGCTAGCTAGGCTGCTAAAGGATTACCTATCTCCTCTAACTATGTTTAACATTCTCTTCGTAAGAGTCTACACTCTTGTTCTATTTCTTATTTGTTTTGGGTTATCCACCCTGCACCCATGTTGATTTTGTGCTAATTACGTATTAATTAGTAAGAAACGAGTTTATAGCTAGAGCCGATTGCGGCGACAATGTGATCTTACTGTTATCGTACTAGACGTACCTTTGTATTTTGTTAGATTTAAGTAAAATATTTGACGCAATAATTGCACCAAATGGACGCACGGAGTATGGTTGCGCCAAGATATTGTTTGATTTTGTATCAGCTACCTATATTGTTTTTTTTCTCTGTAGAATGTATATGAATGGGGAATGGATGAAAATTTTAGAAGTGCCTGATTTTTTTTTGGTGTTAGGAATAACCTTCCTTAGCACCAGAAAAAAATTGCAGACTTGTCAAGGTGCTTTAACTATTTTTAAAAAATATAAACAGTTTTCTCACTTACGTTTTGGGTTTAGGACGGCGAATGAGACATTTTCCTTGATTTGTCTCATATTACAAAAAAATATCATAAAAATCCGTGGTAACTGACACTGGCGATGATATTGACAGCTGCAGCAGCTATATTTGTCATTGACAGGGTCAGATATTCAAAAAAAATTTTTGTTATATGAGACGAATCAAGGAAAGTTTCTCATTCGCCGTCCAAAACCCAAAACGTAAGTGAGGAAACTGTTTATATTTTTCAAAAATAATTGACGCACCTGAAAAATCTGCAATTTTTTTCTGGTGTTAAGGAAGGTTATTCCTATCACCAAAAAATAATCAAGCACTTCTAAAATTTTCATCCATTCCCCATTGCCCGTAAGGTATACTGTTAGAATCAATCGTTTATTTTGTTTATTATGATTCTCAAGTTAATTTGGCCTAAATTCAAATTATTAATTGATTGCAATAAAAATATTAAGAGAGAGGATGATTTAAGGATTTATTAGTTTGATGCTCATGCTATTTACTTTGTTAGTACTTACTATATGTAAGTACCTAGGTACTTGAGTTTGATTCTGACGTTTCTAATGGACAATTATTAATAGCCATAGTTTTTATCCCGGAAATTATCCGGTATAAAGGGAGTGGAAGTTTATATGGGAGTTTGACCGCTTATGCCGTGCCTATAGCCCGTTTTTTTCGGATTAGAAATACGGTAAACAAAGAAGCAATCGTCGTCAACCTTTTCTGCTTGGGACAAATATTAGATGTTACGAAGTCCTTAACAGAACGAGAACATAACAGGCCTATATTAGTTATTTTGTATCGTTCCTATGTAATAAATAAAAAGTGCATATTTCCACATCAATTTATTATGTAAATAAAACAATTTAAGTAGTATTATGAAATTCATCCTTGCTGCAAAGTTCACACACCAACTTGTAAATGTTGAACACCATACGCTTCTCATTTGTTGTTGGACTCTGTTTCTATCTCTTTGCTTTGGTGAAGGCAAAACGTTCGGAGGAGAACGAGTCGGTCTTTTTTGCAAGCCACTTGGGCCTGCCGCTGGTTGGTCCATCGCAGTCCGCACGCCACCACACATAGCGAAAAATAAAATCTTAATATTAATGAACAAATAGATACTCGTATAATAATCTTGTTATCCGAATTCAACAATTTGTTGATTACCAAGAAAACAAGAAAAAGATCGTGATACAATTGACAATTTTGACAATGTCGACAGCGAAAAAATCGAACCGATCGTTTCAAACCTCTTTAGGTTTTTTATTATGCAACCTTTCCAGAACTGAATAACGAAATTTAAAATAACAAGAGTTATTAATAAATAATTTCAAAATAAATATATTGTTGTAAGTATTATTTAGATATAAATAATGAACACACTTCTATCATTTTAGGGTCCACAACAATATTGTAAGTCTTTTTTGAGATACTTTGACAGTTGTGTGGCATAAAGTGTCTTATATAAAATACCTCGTGCTTCATGCTTTATCCTTCTTTCTTATACTAAAAAAACGCACTATAGTGTGCCTTTAGGCGTCTTTGGCGTTGAAAGGGAGAAGTAACTAGGCATCGAGCTACAAAAGTTTATTGGCTTGGCCACTATGCTTTACAGTACGACTACTTGCAGTTGGAGCCAGGGACCGGAACCATTTTCCCTAATTAGGGTTATTTTAGAAGTTGTTTTTAAAACCCTATCCATACTGGTAACCTTATGATAAGGTAACCTTACTGCTAGGGTAACCCTATTGAGGAAGGGTTTTGTTTAAGGTTAACTTATGGTTACCACATCCGATATGCTTACTATAACAATAGGGTTACCCTATCAGTAAGGTTACCTTATCATAAGGTTACCAGTAAAATAACCCTATGGAAAATCCTAATTAGGGACACCGGTTCCGGTCCCTGGCTCCAACTGCAAGTACGAGTAGTCTTACTGTAGTGTAAAGCATAGTGGCCAAGCCAAGTACAAGTAAACTTTTGTAGCTCGTTGCCTAGTTACTTTTTCCTTCCAACGCCAAGGACGCCAAAAGGCACACTAGTAAAGAAACTACTATAGGCACGGCATAAGCGGTCAAAATACGCTTCGTGCTTTCTAGTAAAGTTTATGTCAGCTCTCTTGACAATGAATGACAGAGGACCCATTAGGCACACAAACTATAATTTAATATGTTATACGTATATAGTTCGGCCGGCGGCGTAAGAGCCAAAAGCCATAAAGATAAGCTAATTAGTCATCTATTGTTAAAAGACCATAAGTGGTTTCTTACATATATGAAAGGCTATCGTAAACGTTTGCATTAGGGTTCAATATCAAATGGCATGACTAAAATTGCAAATGCAATAACAAACATCTGGAGGGTAGGGCTGCAACAAACGGGAAAAGTCCATCTAGTATTCCGTTGGAACTGATTTAGTGATAACGTGTTTATACTATTTAAGTTGTTTTGGTAAAAATGTTTCGTCCGTGGGTAAATAAAAAGAAAACCAGTACAAGTGCTCGAACTCATTTAAACAGTCAAAGTAAGCAAATAGTCAAAAATGTGTACAATGGACTTTTTAGGGAAATTGGACCTACAGCATTAAAAAAAACTGCTGAACTTACTCAGGTGCCATATGCAACAGTGAAAAAAATTATGTGTCTCGGTACAAGTGAAAGAGCCACCAATACCAACGTAGAAGCAAAAAAGTTTCCGAAAATTGACTACTTCACAGAAGATCTCATAAGTCGAATAATTTATGACAGCCATAGACACAACTAATGACTGCGAATCTTTACGAAAAGTGGTTTCAAGAGCAATTACTACCGAACTTGCCACCAAATAGTGTTATTGTGCTAGGCAACGCCTCCTATCATTCCAGGCAAGCTGAAAATATTCCGAATACTTCTTCAAGAAAGGCTGATATAATAACATTTTTACAAGAACGAAATCAAATAATACCTCCGAAGATAAATAAAAAGGCACTGTTAGATCGCGTCCAAAGCTTGAAGCCTGAGAAAAAGATGGTTATCGATGAATTGGCAAAGGAGAGTGGTCACATGGTTTTAAGATTACCGCCTTATTATTGCCAGTTTAACCCAATTGAGTTGGTTTGGAGTGAACTCAAACAAAGAATACGACGTAATAATACGCAACCACAGCTAAACTCTAACGTGGTCGAATTAGTTCGCGAGGAGACGATAAAAAATTGCTAATAATGTATGGACCGCATGTTTTAGTCATGTTGAGGGTATCGAGAACACATTATTATTCAAGATCAGCTACGCTTCGTTATTAACGTGACAGAGAGCTCAGATAGTGAATAATTACATTATTTTTAATAAAGTAATATATGAGTAAATAATTTATGTTGTATTATTTTTACTCCATTCCAATGTTAGGTACATTTTTGACAACCCTATGCAAAAGTGATGATGCCTTTTGTTAAAGAAACATAAAGTGCATTATAAGCTGTAATAGAAGTGGTTTGGGTCGAATCTCACTTTGTCGTATTACGACTTCAGACCTTTTGAAATAAAAATGCCATTGTAACAAGTTTTATGGCTTTTAGCTCTTAAACCGTCGGCCAGACTATACCTAGATAACAAGAAAGGACATTTGGTAGTTTATCCATAAGGCATATAAGACTAACTATTTACATAAAATGTTATTCTCTGGATAAGTATCTAGGTATATTTATGACCTTACTATCTCGAAATCTTAACCTATTTAATTTAAGTATGTCAGGTACATACCATTTTTTGTGATTACACATTATCATTAAGTTTTCGTATTGATAGTATATTAAAAAGAAAAAAATAATATTAATCAATGGTTTCATTCCATCTTACCTGTTATATCTTGTAGTGTCAACCCAATAAGCTAGAACCCGGAGAGTTCAAGTCTGCTTTGAATTACCTATAATAGATGCTCTTATACTTGACAATGTTCAATAATCTAGCTTTCTCCTTTTCGAATCGGACAGAACAACGAAACAGGTTCATTGGCTTTATGTTAGATTCAAATCTAAACTGGAAGTGATGGATGTCGATAAGCTGTGTGCTAGGTTGAGTAGCATTGAGAAAGTTAGAACCCCTATAGTTAGAGAGCTGGCGAGCATTTCGGTATATGATTTGCACACGTTTCACGTCGAGGTGGATTGCAGTTTAAATCATTACGAATTGATTTGGTCCAATCAATTAAGGTCCTATGTCGCTACGTTTTCGCGGTATTAAACCATTCGCACATGTATGCCTCTGGAGTTCATGGTCACAATCATCTTGGAAACGAAGAAAATCGAAGAGGCAGACATTCAGGACTCTGCATTATCATGGGACGGAGTTGTAAAAATGTAAAAAAAAAAGCTCTACTAAGTCATTTGCACGCGGTTCTCATTGCGCCCATTCGATTCACTATGACTCCGTGGATTCAAAAAAAATGTGGCAGACACTTTGCTCACTGATTTTCAGCTGTATAACTGATTGAAATTCACGGAATCAAGGGAGTTAGCCCTTGTTGCCAAATTTATACAAAGCATTGAACAGCTCATGGTCGCCCCCACACTTGGGGGTTCGTGTTCGCGTTGCGTCGCTGCCTCTCTTTCATTTGCCGTAGGAAGAAAAAAGATGCAACACGACTATTTGCGCAAACACCGCCAAGTGTGGTGCGACCATCACAGATTCAACAGAAAGAAGTTTAAGTTTCTGAACGCACCTTTAAACCAAACGCCAAGTAGTAACTTTGGAAAATTACAACTGGCAACACTAAAATCGCCGTGTGCGTCAGGATGGCGGGTGGACCTCGGGAATTTCAATGAAATGTTGACAGATATTTGGTACCTTATGTGTACCTCTGTGTACCTTTCGTAAAATTATGTGTACCTCTCCTGAAAACGAGCTATCTTCAAAATTAGGTCCACCCGCCATCCTGACGTCAGAATGGCGGGTGGACCTATGAAATATGTACAAAACGTACATTTTTTTAACGATTTGTGTATATTAAATTGGTACCTTCTGTGTACCTATGTGAACCTTTAAAAAAATCTATGTACCTCTCCTGAAAAAAAAGCTATCTTCGAAAATAGGTTCACCCGCCATCCTTATATTACTTCGTACGTAGTTGGCCGCTCTGTTGACAGTATTTTAGTAAACAAAACGAAACAAGCAATATTATATTATTACTTTTATACATGTTGAAAATGCTTGTTTAATGCTGATATAATTACAATATAATTTATTTGTTTTTCACCTTAAAATTCCTTGTATTTTTCAAGGTACCTAGCTCAGGTAGATCGCACGAAGTATGGCGCGACAAAATTGAATAAATCTCAGGACTATGTACAGACAACCAATTTGATTTCTAGGCCATTATATAACCTTGCCGTTGTAAATGCTATGTCAATACGTGTTACTTAGGATTATTACGTCGCTATGTAGCAGTTAAAATGACAGGGTTCTACGGTGGCCTAGGAATCGAATTGGTTGACTGTACAAAAGGTATTACTTATATGCAGGGTGGAAAGATAAGTCGGACCCTGGAGGGAAACTACCTTAAGCTGGCTCATTTTACTTAAAGGAGACATTCCTTTATTTTAAAAAAGAAACAAAACTGCATTCAAAGATTTTCAAAAAAGCCTCACACACGGCCGGGAATCGAACCCGGTCGAATCCGTCTAAAAATCTGAGTTCGTTTTTTTGCGTAAATAAATAGTTCTGGATGTATGGAACACTTGTT
This sequence comes from Epinotia brunnichana, assembly GCA_963854355.1. Lineage (NCBI taxonomy): Eukaryota > Metazoa > Arthropoda > Insecta > Lepidoptera > Tortricidae > Epinotia > Epinotia brunnichana. The sequence goes on along the minus strand of CAWKZR010000004.1, from coordinate 1,144,815 downwards.
GCTAAGGAACCCTGTCTCTACACAATCACAGGAAAATGCCGAATTTCACAGTTTAAATACGGAAATGGATCTCCTCGTATAAACAGTAATATGGGAACCTAAGTATGGGAATGATATTTTATTACAAAGTCAAAGTCAAAATCATTTATTCCATTGACATACAATATGCACTAGAATATGTCTTAAAACTAGGCAGGTTTAGGTTTACATTTTATCAATTTGAGATTCATAACATATTGTAATTTATATTTCAGAGATTAATAGAGAAAGTTTTATAATTTAAATTCTATGTCATAGTACTCATTTATATTATACAGCGCATTCTCAGTTAACATTTGTTTGAGGTATAATTTATATTGAATGTCATTTAGTATGGTTACAGAGTCAGGTAAATGGTTATACAATTTAATGCTTTGGTAAATAAAACATTTTCTAGATTTGGCTAGGCGTACATTTGGAAGGCAGAGTTTATGTCTATTTCGTGTGGGGTAATTATGAATATTACATCTTTTCTTACTGCCGCTCAGTTGCTTGCAGCATATAATAAATTTTTATATATAAATAAGGAGTAAAATGTCATTATGCCACTTTCTCTAAAAATATTTCGGCAGGTTTCTCGCGCAGAAACATTATAAATATTTCTGTCTGCCCTTTTTTGCAATATAAAAACTCTAGACCCCGTTGCTGCATGACCCCATATCAGCGCTCCGTAAGACATTAGGGAATGAAAGTAGGCGTAATAGAGAGACTTACTAGCTTGGACACCGCACAATTCCCTAATTTTTCGTACAGAGAATGCCGCTCTTGTAAGTTTTTTACACAAATTATCAATATGCGTGTCCCATTTTAGACAGCTGTCTATTGTCAGACCTAAGAATTTTGTCTCCTTAGTATTCAATAGCTGGTTTCCATCGTAGTCTATATGCAAGTTTTCTTTGTTTGATGATGATAATAGACTGTAATGCATAATTTGGGTCTTACTAGCATTTACTTTTAATTTATTAGCAGTAAACCAAGTGTTAATCAAATTCAGGATACATTTAACATTACATATAGTGTCTTCAATTTTGATGTCAGAGGTTACAAGTGTTGTATCATCGGCATATTCTATAATATTACATTTGAGTTGATCGGGGATTACGTATGGGAGATCGTTCGTGTATATTATAAATAATAAAGGCCCTAAAATATAACCTTGGGGCACGCCTTTAGAAATGTTAACGCATTGTGATTTTGCCCCATCCACTTGTACAATTTGATTTCTATCATGTAAGTATGAACTAATTAACTTAAGGTTGTTATTTTTAATACCATAAAATGACAACTTATCCAATAGGATATTATGATCTACCATGTCAAAGGCTTTTGACAGATCACAAAATACGCCCATACACTAAATTTTTTTCTCTAGCCCCGTGTGAACATATTTCATAAAAGCTGCTATGGCGTCTTCTGTAGAAAGACCCTTACGGAAACCAAATTGCTCCGAGGAAATTAGGTTGTTTTGTGTGAAAAAGCTACCAAGTCTAGAAAACATTAATCTCTCGAATATCTTACTGAAAGTAGGAAGCACTGATACAGGCCTATAGTTGTCCGTAGTCATTGGATCTCCCTTCTTAAATATCGGAACAAGTTTAGCTTTTTTAAGAGATCCAGGAAACACACCTTGTTCAAAGCATTGATTTATAATGTCAGTAATGATAGGTAGTATAGGTATTATGCTTTGTCTAACAATTTTAGTTGACATGCCCCATAAGTCATAAGTATTCTTAATTTTGAGGCTAGTGCAAACCTTTAATACCTCTTTGATGCATGTCTTTTTCCATTTCAAGTTTCGGGAGGTGGAACAAGTGTCATCAGGTCTAGAGCGCTTACACCTGAAGTAGGCTCTGAGGAAGAAATTGTTTGTATGGCGGAGAAAAAATCACTGAATATTTCCGCCACATCTCTTGAATCCTGAAATAGCCGGCCCTCGTTAAATAACCGTATATCACCAATTCTAGGTTTACTATAACCTGTCTCATCTTTAATTATGTTCCAGGCAGTTTTAACTTTGTTTGAAGAGCTCTGGATCCTATTTTGAAGCCACTTAGCTTTTGCCATGACACAGACTTTTTTGAATGTTCGTTTGTAATTTCTAAAGTATTGCCTAAAAGATTCATCCTTACTTATGACATACTTGGAGTTCAGTTCAAGCATTTTTTCTTTACTTATCCTTATACCGATGGTAGCCCAGTCATTAAAACATTTTTTTGATGGTACACAAATATTTTTCAGTGGCATGACTCTATTCAGGACCCCCAAGTATGTATTGAAAAATCTTTTGTAGTTGGTTTCAGGATCAGGACCCAAATCAAAATCACTAAATTCATGTAGCAGTTCATCGTTCAGCTGGCAAATTTTAGACTTCGTGATAAGTCTTTTATAAATTTGTCTAGGTTTACATTGCGCCTGTGATTTATGATCCATTTGCACGGTCAAATATTGACCGGTGTGATCAGAGCAAGCTACAGACATATTTTTTATATTGTATGTGTTAATGTTTGTAAAGATATTATCCAAGCATGAAGACATTCTTGTCTGGAAGTATACTGTCTGTTTAAGCCCATAGGATGACAAAATATCACACAGCGACTTAGCTCGCTGACAGTTTTCATTCAATTTTACATTAAAATCGCCACACAATACTACACGGAAATTATTTTTAACACATATATCAAGGATTCGTTCAATTATACATAGAAATGAAGGAAAATCCCCATTCGGGGGTCTATACGCAACTACTATAGTGCATTTTTGGGAAATTATATCTATCGCACATACCTCTATAGTGCATCCTTCCGATAAGGAACTTATATGTAATCTTTCTTTAAACCTTACAGAATTTTTAACTAGGATTGCCACCATGGACTTGTCGTGATCTTATAAATTTTGCTCCAAGTTTGTAGCCTTCCACTATTAATTTGGATATATTATAGTCATGCAGCCATATTTCAGATAAGCACATGACTTTTATATGTAGCTCATGCAATGACAGAGATATTGTATATATTTTATTGCCGGCTCCCTGAACATTTTGATGGCCAATGGAGAACTGGTTAGGATCAATATCCGTTAACTTTAAATGAGTATTTTTTCTAAAAAAATACTCGGTGATCCCGGGTTCTTTGTCCTTTCACGAAGCTGCTCAGCGGTAGTACTAGGAATTTCGTTCTCTATTATAGGTCGTTAATCTTGAGACGGCATGTACAAATATGAAGAACAATCTTTGTTTTCCGTTCTACGACTAGTTTCATTTTCACAACAATCTGTTGATATTATTATATTATTATTATACTGGTGTGTGAATTCATACAGGGAGGTAAAGGTGACCTGGTTACAAAGATACGTCAAAAATACTCTATTTAATTTGTTTCTAGCAGAGAAGTATGCTTTGTTGAACTTGTTGATGTCTAATAGAGTCACTCCATTCGACCTTTCAATTAACTTGTATAATTTGTTGTTAATTTTCCATTTTTTATCATTGACGTTGCAGTTTGCACCATACGGCAGCGTCGTTATTTGAAGCTTGAGTTTTCTTAATTTACACCAGCTTATTGCGTGCTTGACATATTCTAAGCTGTAGTCATTTATGTTTGTAGCAATTATAACGACGTCGTCACCTTCTTTCATTTCTTTGGTCACTTTCGAAATACTGCGCACTATTTCCTTGAGTTCAGCGTTCGGCTTACAGATTGAGAATATAGAGTCATAACGGGACGCAGTATTATATACATAGTCAGCAAGTGATTTTCCGTATTCGTCACATAATATTAGCATTTTGTGTTTCTTTATTTAAAATAGGTTTTGGAATTGGATGAGTAGTTCCGGAGATTGCTCCTACGTTGTACAAAGGTACAAACTTACAAGCTTTACCTTTTCTCGATAGCTCTACCAGCTCTACGGGCGCTTCTGTTCTCATATTACAAACATCTATCCTTAGGGACTACATATTTCTTAGTAGGTATAGATTTCGAGATGTACATTTGAGCTATATTACTGAGAGACTAGCTTGCTTGCGACTTCGTCCGCATGGAAGTCGTTTATATCGTATACAAACTTCCGCCCCCCCTTTCACCACCTTAAAAGATGATTTTCGGGAATTAAAAATATCGTGTGTAAAAATATACCATCTCAATCAGTTCAATGGCTTAAGCGTGAAAAGGTAACAGACAGACAGACAGAGTCAGGTACTATCGCATTTCTAATATTGGTATGGATGTAGGTATATCTCCTACATCGGAGCGGACGACGCAGCGGACCCACGTCGTTATGTCGCCTAAATGAAGTAATTTAGATTAGTTTTTATGTTTTTAACCCCCGACGCAAAAAGAGGGGTGTTATAAGTTTGACGTGTCTGAATGTCTGCGTATCTGTCTATGGCATCGTAGCTCCTAAACGACTGGGCCGATTTGAATGCGGTTTTTTAATCCGAAAGCCTGACGTGATCGAGATGGTTCTTAGCTACGTTTCAACAAAACTTTAATAATAATCCATTAATTATTAATTATTAAACGTGGACGCGGAAACTACAGGGCCATTAAACTGATCCCGCATACCCTTAAAATTTGGGAAAGAATAATCAGCAGACGGCTTCAGCAAATCACTAGAGTCACTGAAAACCAATGCGGCTTTGTCGATGGAAAGTCCACCACGGACGCTATACACTCCATAAGAATCCTAATGGAGAAGCATAGAGAGCGGAAAAGCGACCTACATATGGTTTTCATAGATCTGGAGAAGGCTTTCGACCGTGTCCCTAGAAATCTCATATGACAGGCGCTAAGAGCCCAGAACGTTCCAGAAATATATGTCCAAATCGTAGTAGACATGTACAGGGAGGTCAAAACGAAAGTAAGGAGTTCCGCAGGGATCAGTGACCAGTTCCATGTGGGAGTTGGGGTGCACCAAGGCTCGGCTCTCAGCCCTCTCCTTTTTAACCTGGTCATGAACCATGTCACAGCCCACCTTCAGCAGAAGCCCCCCTGGAACATTCTATACGCAGACGATATAGCTCTCATCAGCGACAACTCGGAACAACTAGAGACTATGCTGGAACAGTGGCGAGAGGCCTTGGAAAGCGCGGGACTACGCATCAGCAGACAGAAGACGGAATACATGCAATGTAGCTTTTCTAATACAACACGCAACACAATACTCCTGCAGGGCACTCCTCTTAAAAATACTCACTCCTCTTAACAAACGTAAAAACTAAAAATAATGATAGTGGCAACAATGACCAAGATTTTTTTCGTCAATAACATCTTAATATTACATCAAAATATCAACGGTCGATTAAGTAAAGCTGATATTCTTCGTGTTCACTTACAAGAGATTACTAGTAAAGGTAAGCTAGTGGATATAGTATGCATAACAGAACACAACATGAGGTTAGGAGACGAACTGCATTTTGATATGCCCAACTATATTTTAGCAGACCTTTTCTGCAGAAATAATCGCAATGGTGGTTCATGCATTTTGGTGAACAAAAAACATAAGTACCGGGCATTAGACAACATAAGGGCTCTAAGTATTCCAAATCTAGTGGAATGTTCGGCTATTGAACTTCCTGAGCATAAAATTGTTGTTATATGCATTTATCGCATCCCGAACATGAACTCTAGCTCACTAAAAGTATTTTTCAATAAGCTAGACCATATTCTGCTGCAAGTCCTTAGGAAGAAAAACATAGTCATCTGCGGAGACTTCAACATCGATCTGCTCAAGCGCACAACTGCTTCATCAGATTTTAAGCAATTGATACAAGGTTTTAATCTTAGAGTTGGAATTAATAAACCCACGCGACTAGCGAGTGGAACGTGCATAGACAACATCATCCATAACATAAAAGGCAGTAAATGTGAAGTTATCGAATTAGCTCTTTCAGATCATACAGCACAACTGATGAAGTGTCCAGTACAAAAATATTGTGTGTTACAACACTGGTTTAGAGCACGGAGGGATTATTGCGATGCAAACGTAGGAAAATTTTCTAAGTACATCAAAAGGCTAAGTTTTAATGAGGTCTTTATGACAAATGATCCCAATGAGGCGTACAACTACTTCCTAGACGAATTTAAACTCTTCTATGACCTTTGTTTCCCTATGCGGCTGATAAGAATTGCTACGAATAAAAAAGTTAAATAGATAACCAAAGGAATTCGAAACTGCTGCAAGCGTAAAAGACAGTTACTGTGGCAATATAGACTATCATCGGATATTAGGGACAAAGTCAAATTTAAAACATATTCAAATCGATTGAAGAAGATAATAAAATTAACCCAAAGAGCTCAAAATAATCACTATATCAAGAGCTCAGTTAATAAATCAAAAGCAGCATGGAAGGTTATAAATAAAAATAAGACAAGCTTACCTAAAGATAATATTTCCCAAATTAAATTCAAAAGTGAAATAATAGACGACCCGCAAACTATAGCGCAAGAATTCAACGATTATTTTATTAATGAGATTGAACAAAATACTCAAAACATAATTGATAAACAATTTCATAAAACACTAATAGCAAACTGTTGCAATTCTATTTTTATGGTCCCTACTATACCAGAAGACGTTCATAAAATAATTATCTCTCTCAAAAATACTAACAGTACAGGCTATGACGAAATTAACACGAACATTTTAAAAAAGGTGTCACAATCGATTGCCCCCGTGCTCTGTTACATAATAAACTTGTGCATTGAAAACGGAGTATTTCCTGGCAAACTAAAAATATCAGTTATTAAACCTATGTTTAAAAAGGATAAGAAAGACGATATGAAGAACTATAGGCCGGTATCATTAATACTGGTCATTTCTAAAATTATAGAGAAAGTGCTGTACAATAGCCTGTACGGATATTTTGAAATTAACAATTTATTCACGAGCGAGCAGAAAGGCTTCCGTAAACACAAATCAATCAATATGGCAATTTACGAACTGGTAAAACGAGTTTACATAAATATGGATAAAGGAATGCCAGTCTCGGCAATATATATGGATATGACTAAAGCGTTTGACTTTGTGAACCATGATATACTTTTGACCAAGTTACATTCATATGGAGTGAGGGGTATTGTTTTTGAACTAATTCAATCGTACTTGAGTGATAGAAAACAGATGACTCAAATTACTCAACTGTGCCGTAAAACAAAAATTGAAACCACATCATCTTCACAACTTAGAAGCGTGAAATATGGTGTACCACAGGGGAGTATATTGGGACCTTTGTTATTCCTAATTTATATTAACGACTTACTTAAGATTACTAGACATCCAATGGTATTATTTGCTGATGATAGCACAATTATATTTAGTGACGACATTAACTATGAAATGGAAATAAATAATACTTTAGAAACAATAATAGGATGGCTAAACATGAATATCTAAAAATAAATATAGCTAAAACATGTATCATGCACTTTGAACAGCGACGCAATAATATTAGGGACCTAGATATAAAGTATTATGATAATCCAATTATAGAAACCACGGAAACGAAATTCTTAGGACTGATCTTAGACAGCTGTATGTCATGGAAAATGCATGTGGAAGGTGTATGCTCTAAATTAAACAGCTATTCATATGCTCTATACATGTTGCGAAAAATAGTCGACCAACCAACTGTATTAGCTGCATATCATGCATATGTCTCGTCTTCCTTAAGATATGGTATTATCTTTTGGGGCAACTCAACTAACTGGCTGCAGGTGTTTCGAGCACAGAAAAAATGTTTAAGGGCGATATGCGGACTGAGGCCCACAGAATCATGTAAACCTTTTTTTAAAAGCCTCAAAATCTTAACTTTTCCGTGTTTATATTTATTAGAAATGGCTCTATTTGTAAGATACAATTTAAATCAATATCAAGGTTTCAACAGCGAACGGCAACGGAACAAACTACATTCACACCCGTCTAAGACAGCTCTTTTATCCAAAAGCATTTTAGGAATGAGCCCCAGAATTTATAATAAGTTACCCGATTCCATTAAAGAGAGCCAAAATAACATGAAATTCAAGAAGGAGTTAAAACATCTATTGTTAGAAAAGGCGTACTACACAATTAACGAGTTCTTTAGTGATACATGACATAATTAAGATTTGTATTTTTTTAATTTTAATTTCGACATGCCTGCGCTTTAACTTTAATTTTATTGACGTATAATATAATGTATATTTTAATAATAAATTCAATATTGTGGAATAATTTGGTAATTGTAATTTCATTGTAATAATATTTATTGTAAAAATTTAATTTCAAGTTTGATATGTATTTAGAATATTTATAGATATTGCAATGCTCGACAGAGCTCATGTTAGAACTACACCTAGCCTTAAGACCTATTTTGTTACAACATGAACGCAATAAAAATCTGAAATCTGAAATCTGAAAAGGTAGAGTCCTTCAAATATCTGGGCTCTATATTGTCGAGTGACGGAGCTATAGAAAACGACCTCACAAATCGAATAAATACCGGATGGATGAAGTGGAGGGAATTGTCAGGAGTGTTGTGCGACCGAAGAATGCCCATACCGGTTAAGGGAAAAGTCTACAAAGCTGCCGTCAGACCAGCCTTAACGTATGGCTCGGAATGCTGGCCACTGAAAAAGCAGCAGGAACATCAGATGCATGTAGCCGAGATGAAAATGCTCAGGTGGTCAGGAGGAGTGACGCTCCTTGACAAAGTACGCAACGATCACATTCGCGGCACATTCAGAGTGAGACCAATCCCGGAAAAACTGCTCGAATGTAGGTTGAGGTGGTACGGGCACGTCATGAGAAGACCACATGACCATATGACACGAAGTGTGCTTAACTTGGAAGCTGGTTCAAGAGGCCGTGGCAGACCCCGACTCACATGGCAATCAGTCATTGACAAGGACTTACGTGCAGCCCAAATAGACCCACAGACGATCCAGGACAGAATGTCCTGGCGAAACATGATAAGGAGAGCCGACCCCAACTGAAATGGGATAAGGCGAGGATAAAGAAGAAGTACCTATAGATCCCTTTGGCTCCGCCATCGCCATCGCCAGCGTTATTTAGCTTTCCGTAGATGTGTGATGAAATATAGCCTTGTAGTATGGGTCACATCTGTTACCAGCTGTCGGCAAATAGTTACCTATTTTTCCGTATTATTATTTATATAAATTCCAGGTTATCGAACACAAAGGAAATTGTTCACATTCCTTTGTAATGCCGTAATAACAACGTTGCACTTTGGACTAATGACCTCAGATGCATTGCACAATATTTATGCAACAAAGGATTATCTTTGGTATAAAAGGAATGGATTTTCTATGAATAAAGCAGTGTTTAACTTTATTCATAGAAAATCCATTCCTTTTATACCAAAGATAATCCTTTGTTGCATAAATATTGTGCAATGCATCTGAGGTCATTATTCCAAAGTGCAACGTTTTTATTACGGCATTAAACACCGCCGAGCCTACCCAGACTCAGGCAGCAGCCATCGCGGGACCCAGCCGCCTAGCAGCAGAGCCCGCCCAGGAACACCAGCACGCCACCTCACAGGTAGTGCAAGAGGAGCCCGCGCCGCAAAAGTTGCCGGCTGTGGTCGAGCCCGCCCGCCCAACCGCAGAGCTCCATGCCAGAGAGCCGCGCGAGTCCATCACCGCGCCCGCCCCCGCCCCCGCCCCGCAGCCGTCAACATCTAAGGCTGCTGCCCTTGTCCCGCCCACCGGGACAAAAACATTCGCTGCTACCGCTGCCCAACCCGCCCCCCTCCAGGGCCTGAGGACAGCCGCCCAGCCAAAAACAAAACCGCCCCAACTACAGCAACAAGCAGAAGCCAGGAAGGAGCCGCGCTACCCTACCATCGTAGCACCGGTATTGCCCAACTGGTTTCAGGTCCTGGAGGCGATAGCGCAGGACCTCGGTGAGACACCCAACAGCAAGGCGTTGGGCAGCGGCATACGTTTCATGCCTAACAGCGAACGCGAATACCGCACAGTAGAGCGTCACCTTACAGCACTGGAGCAGGCAGGTGTGCCGTTGGAGTGGCATTCCTACCAACTCGAAGCTGACAAAAAGATGAAGGTGGCGCTCCGCGGCCTACCTGAAGGTACTCCGACAGACATGATCGCAGCGGCGTGCACCACAATAGGTTTCCCGGTGGAGTACGTAAAGCAAATAAAGGCAAGAGAGGGGAGGACGGGGTGCATTTTCTTCGTACAACTCTCTGGCGCCCCCAAGGACAACCAGGGCATGTACAGGATCAGGGAGCTCCTACGCGTGCCTAATATCAAGGTGGAGCACTGGAAGGGCAAGAAGGGCCCAGCCCAGTGCCACAACTGCCAGGGCTTTAGACATCACTCCCAGGGCTGCCACCGGCCGCGTAAGTGCGTGCGTTGCGCGGGCCCGCATGCGGCGAGAGACTGCCCCAGACCCAGAACGGAGAACGGTACGTGCTCTAACTGCGCCGGGGCCCACACTGCAAACGACATCAAATGCCCCGTGTATAGGAGAGAGGCGAGAAACGCGAGGGCAGGGACAACAGCCCACACTGTCCCAGCAAGACCAGGCCCAGAGATGAGGGCCACAGTGCAGAAGTCCACGGTGGAGGAGTCGGCGCCTGCTACTCTCATGGCGTCGGCCAACGCCCCCAAACAAAGGGGCGCAACTGCACAACAGCCCCCGTGAGGTACTATGAAACTACCAGGTACAAGCAAAAAGAAAAAGAAGAAAAAAAAGGCGGCACAGGCCCCAGGTGTGGCCCCTACCACTTCGGATGAAACAGAAGATGAAGAAGAATTAGACCTCGCGACAATGATGGCGAGACTCCTCACCGCTGCGGCTCGCCAGGGCCCCCAAAAGGTGAAGGAGGCACTAAAGAAGGCCACTCTCAGTCAGCGCATTCAAAAATAAACTGAGAGTGGTATATTGGAATCCACAGTCGCTGACCGGCAAGATGCTCCTGCTCCGCAACTTCCTCCGCGAGCAGGACGTACATATCATGCTCATCAGCGAAACCTGGGCTGGAAGGGAGGTGAGGATGGGCGGCTACTTCTTGTACCAGCGGAATGAAGTAAACCAGCAGGGACGCCCATTCCGTGGCTTGGCTATCATGGTCCGCCGCTCCCTCATCCACCAGCCAGTCGAGCAAGTACTCCTTCACAGCGCTAGGAGTGGACATCCGGTTGGCCCACGGAGAGCTAAGGCTCTATACCGTTTACCGACCAGCAAGCAGCCCTCACAGAACAATAGGGGCAGATGTGAGACAAATATTCCAGACACCGATGCCGACCATCCTAGAAGTTGACTGGAATGCCAAACATACAGCAAGGAACGCATCCAGAATCGATGCCGAAGGCAGGGCTCTCTTTAAAGTCCTGACAGATTGCAACATCGATATCGCCGGACCCGAAGAGCCGACACACTACTGGGACGCGCAAGTGTCGTGCGATATTATCGATTTTGCAATCCACAAGGACGTAACGGCGGCCATCCACCAAGAAGTCCTGCCCGACCTACCTTCCGACCATCGCCCGGTGCTTATGGTCATCGACTCTGCACCGAGCATCACTCCGGAGAAGAGATGCAGACGAAAAACCAACTGGGAGACGTTTGCCTCTTCACTGAAGTGCTCGTATGGGGGCGCAGTATCCACAGCTGGCGAGGTGGAAATTGCAGAATCAGCCTTGAGGAAGGACATCCAGCTGGCGCTGGAAACATCAACGCGCACCATCGCAGCGGGAGAAAGGTGCACACCCCTACCTGCCGCCCTACAGTCTCTGCTCCTGCGAAAGCGCCAGCTGAGACGAACGTGGCAACACACCAGATGTCCCACACAGAAGACAGACCTGAACCGCCTTGTCGAGGAAGTAAAGGCGGAGCTCGGCAAACATAGAGCTAACTCCTGGGAGGCCCACATTGCTAGCATAGGCGAGGAAGTGCCGTCTATCCACAGACTGTGCAGGCAATTGGGGCAGACTCCCACAGCCATTTGTCCCCTCAAGGACGAAAATGGAGCATTCTGCTACACAGCAAGAGAGCGGGCCGAACTGTTCGCCGGAGCCCTGGAAGAGCAGTTCAAGCCGAACCCCTCACAGGACGCCAACCACACGAGGGAGGTGGAGGAGCGTCTGGAGAGATACTTCGAGCACATACCTGTAGCTGAGGAGGATCCGGTCTTCTTTTCGCCTAGCCAGGTCAAGAGAGCCACAAAAAGAGCAAATCCGAAGAAGGCCCCGGGCGCAGATTCGATTACGAACATGGCGCTTCGTCTCCTTCCGCAGCAGACCATAGCGGCGGTGACACGCCTGTTCAATGGAATTATGCGCTCGGGACACTTTCCCACAGCCTGGAAGCTTGGCCGGGTGATCATGCTTCCGAAGCCGGGAAAGGACAGGAGAAATCCGGGTAGCTACAGGCCGATAATGCTGCTCAGTACTCTCTCCAAGATATTTGAAAATTTACTGCTGGGAAGGCTCCTTCCCCACATCGAGCCGCCCCCCGAGCAGTTTGGCTTCCGCCCAGAGCATTACACCTTGCTACAGCTCACTCGAGTGTTATCCTTCATGGCCGAGAAGATGAACAAGAGGGAGCACGTCGTCGCGGTTTTCCTAGACATGAAGAAGGCCTTTGACAAGGTCTGGCACGAGGGCCTGCTGGACAAGATGTCGACCTCCTCCGCACCGCGACGACTCATCAGAGTCCTGCGCTCCTTTCTGTTGGAGCGGCGTTTCCAAGTGGCTGTGGACGACGCCACATCAACAGAGCGCCCGATCCACGCGGGCGTCCCCCAAGGGAGTTGCTTGTCTCCAGCCTGCTACGCCTACTTTACAGATGACATCCCGGTGGTCGGAGACGTCAATCTGGGACTATTTGCGGACGACGCGGCATACTACGCGTCGTCAGTCTCACCAGCACACGCCGCTAAAAAGATCCAGCGCCAGCTTGACGCCCTACCGGACTGGCTGGCCAGATGGAGGCTCACTGTAAATGTGGGCAAGACACAGGCCCTCCTGACGGGCTCCAAACATGTACCGCAGCCACTGAAACTTCTCGGCCAGGAGATTGAGTGGCAGCACACGGCCAAGTACCTGGGGGTCACCATCGATAGGGGACTCTCCATGTCGCAACACACAGGCGAAGTGGTGAAGCGGGCAAAGTGCGCCCGCGCTAAACTCCGTCCAGTGCTCGCAAGCAACCTGCCGCTCCGCACAAAGGTGGGGATTTACAAGACTTACATCAGGTCCCGCCTGACTTACGCGGCTCCCGCGTGGTACGCCCTGACGTCAGAATCCAGCCGGAAGAGACTCAGGGCACAGGAGTCGCAGAGCCTGAGGACCCTCGTCAGAGCCCCCCGCTATGTGCGGAACAGACAGATAGCAAGGGTCTTGAAGCATCAGAGCCTGGACGAGTTTATCGCCCAGCTGGCGCGTCGAATGTTCGACCGCGCCGACAATTCCCGACACGAACAACTGCAGGGGATAGCGCCGCTTCACGCACGCCCCCCCGACACGAGACGGCGACGAGCCCAACCACGCGAGCTCGTCCAGCCGCCTCCCACGAGTCCAGTCCTGCCCCCAGGACCGCACCAAGCCGCAGACAGACTGCTGTCACTCCAAACGCCGCAGACAGGCCAACCTGGTGAAAGCCAAGAAGGCGATGTCCAGTAAGAAGGAAATTTAAATGCCGAAGAAGGCCAAAATGACCGGTTTATAGTTATAAACCGCGCCCCCATGCAGGCACAGAGTGCTATTTTGCACTGATATGCCCCCCACCACGCTTCTCATTAAAAGTGTGTGTGAAGACTCCGGATGATGAATAAAGCAGTTATAAACCAAGCCTCGTGTAGTCACTATCTGCCCTGAACGTCCCACACTTCATGGCGACCATTGCCAGTCTGGCTGCTCCAGGCAGCCTAGATCCAAACCAGCCCGAAGACGCCGCCTAGCCAAGCAGACAGCAACCAGCTCCACTGCGCCAACCAGATCGACAAGATGACCGACAAGATCCAGATCACCGTAAAGGGTGCCGACATCACGCTAGTGGGCCCTTTACAGCTGTTCCAGAATCTTCAAATTACGTTAACAGCTGTGACTGGTTGGCGAGCAAACACACACAAACCGACAACAGCAAACCGGCGAACAGTCAAGGTGACAGACAAAGATCACCTTACGGCAGCAGCTCCACCGCAGCAACCCGATACAAGCTCGTCAGCAAAAACACCGCTAGCAGCAGCGTACCATCAGACCCAAAGACCACTCAACGCTCCACTACGAGAACCATGGAGCGCGCAGAGGACAATAGCAGGAAGAGGAAGCCCGAGAACATTCCACATACAATCAACGCCTCCGCGAGTACGAGAATAACATAAAGCGTTACGGCGATGACGCGCAACACCAGCAAGGCACAGCTGAGCGTCCAGAAAGTACACCTACAGCGCGTCACCACCCCAGCCCAGTACCAGCAAGCTACAGCGACCACAGCTTCGAGGACGAGACACGACACGACACCTGACCACGAGGACATCGAAATCGTATCGTATGTTATTTAATTTAAATTCTCTCTATAATTACATTTTTTTAGCGTAAATAACGTAACGTAATTTAACGTATATTTTTGAATATCTAGAATCTCTTTTAAAAAAATTGCGAATTGAATTAATATTCTGGCCAAATTACCAAAATAAACTCCAACGGTCTTATTCATAAAAAATCCTTAAAACACCGTTGATCAACGTTTTAGTTAAAACACTCACTAAGCCTATTTGACGTTTGTTAAAAAGTGTGATTCATAAACCTCCGCTAAGCCTCTGCTAACTATTGGGCCGTTAATTGACAGATTAGAAATGTTATGTTGCCGTTCTGGGAAATCATAAAGCAAAATTTGAATTTTCGATTTAAAAAAAAAAGTTTGACAGCTTTAATACCGGCAAATTGTAGGCAAAAGTAAATTAACTCCACAAAACTAACGTGCACGTAAATTAGATGAAAATTAATAAAAAGCGATGTGAAAACTGGGCGTTGGAAGGCAAGGTAAGAAAGGATACGTATTTACTGTAATTAGGCATTAAATATGAAGTTATCCATGCTTATTTTATAATTTATGCTGACTATAATATATTGCAGACGGGCGCCCCAGGATTATTCCTCAGTTAAAAACTTAAGTGGGGCTCCTTGAAGCTCGCTGTGAAATGGTGGCCGCCACCTTCTCAGGCCCCACTAATAGGAGTTCGTCGTCGACGTCAACGAATTCGATTCCGACACGGTAAACCAGGTAATTACCTAATATAACTGTTTGTTATATCTATATGTCTATCCATAAAGTGTTCTGTTCTAATCTCCAACAATAAATGCTTAACCGATACATACCTACCTTTTGCTTACGATATTTCCGTCGGTATTTGAAAAGCAATTGTATGGAAGACGTGCAAATGTTGTAGTAAGTAGGTATTCGAACGTAAAACGTAGCGCTACTCGGATCGGTATCGTATCTATCAAATGTCATCTGCCACCGGCCGGACTGTGAACCAATGACCAAATTCCTATGTCCATCGAACAGTGAAATCGTGATACGTGAAACTTTCAAGACGATGTGATATTTGCTGTTTAGTGGTTACCTACCTATAAACATAAAAGTTGAACCTGTGATACAATAATCATGGAGTTTTCAACAAAACCAACCTCCAAATCCAAACAATACGCTGTGCCTATATGAGGTAGTGTTTTTGTAAACAATAATACTTACACAAACGTGAAATATTGATGTGTAACGCAAGCTTTCTAAAACTGCTTAACTTAGTAGTAGCTAGATAGCTTTGAAACCAAGAAGTACAAGCACTTGCCTTTAAGTAAACTTTACTGTTACGAAAACTAGTAGGTAGGCTTACATGGTTTTTTCAGAGAATGTTGTGGAGTGGAAAACAAAATATACCAACCCCTTTTGTTCATGCATAAACAAATCTCGTGTCTGACAGTGGTAGTATGGTTTTGTAATCATGACAGTCTTTCTATTGCAGTGATCATTATTATTGTCATGTAGTACACGAAATAAATGATTGAATTGAATTGAATTGGCAAGCTTAGTCAAGATATACCATGGATAGGGGAGTGCGTGGAGCAGTTCATGAATTCACGAGCAGCCCATCTTATAAACAACACTACATATTAATTTACCATTTGACGCTGCTCAGTTTCTTAATAAAACATATAGATTGGTAACGTTATGGGATTATATATATAAGCTAAAAATAAACTTGAATGAAAATCAAAGTGTAATTGAACATCATGTTTTATTTCTTCAGATTGAAATAATGCCTGCTTTGGAGGTGGAATCATGAGCCTTACAACAAGACTGGAGAGCCCGTCGACGCTTCGGAGGTGGAAGGGCCTGAGCCCCACTAGCCCAGAGAGCCCGCCAAGGGACATCTAGTGGAAGAAAGAAAGGTATATATTTATTACAATATAATTTAGTATTACATTCGAGTTTCAAATAATAAACAGCTTTCCTATGTTATTTACTAATATCTAACATTGTTTTTTTAATTTCAGATCAGACATGTGTGGGGTTGAAATAGCTGCTCAGAAATTAAGTGCCAATACCGCCAATTAGAACTACACAAGATTAAAGTGGAGAATGAAGAGAGAAGTTTCGTCTTTTCTCTTCATTCTGATATAAATTTGTATTCAATAAAATATGCAATAACCAAATTGTGTTTAATTTTTAATAAGAATAAACATAATTCATTTTTTGTCAATAATTGTACAACATCAACATAATTGAGTCAACCAACCTATTTTCCTTGTAGCAATCCTGCCTGGAATAAGGTATACCTATTTTATGAACCCGCCTAGCTATCCTAAACCATGAATTCTTGGCAGTGTATTTGTTAAGTAACATTGTACCCATTTGATATTGATGTAAGCAAAGCAATATTAGGTATTTACTGCCATATTCAAATTCAAATTCAAAAAAAATTATTTCAGACCATGTCCATAGTGATTAGTACATATACAATTGCTTATCCTAAGTTAGTCAGGTACCTAAATCTAATATTACCTACAATATATTTTACACAGAGCCTCTCATGTGCACCGAGTCCCAGTGCTTCCACACAGCGCAGGCAGGAGACTCCAGCACCAGGCGCACGAGGCTGTTGGAGCTGTCACGCACGCGGCGCATCAGGGAGGCGGTTCTCTTACGTATTATTGCACTGAAGCCATCAGTACGTGCCTCCGCAAACATACCTGATGCGCTACAAAAGCGGGGCAGCCCCAACAGCATCCTGAACCCGTTATTATATTGGATGCGCAGGGCATTGAACGCCTTCTTAGTATAATTTATATGATACCTACCTTTTTTATTAGAAGTGCATTTAATAAATGCCTGAAGATATGCAGCATTGGCCGACCTGTGGCTTAGATGCCAGATGTTACATCTTCATTGATTTCTTGTTTCAGTACAATATCATCATCTTCACCTAAAACAATAAAATTGTGAGATATTTCACCAGATCTATAATAGTAGACACATTCCACAAAGATGGACCCTACTTGGATGCATGACGTTCAAGTGGGATGCATCTGCGTAGTAGTAGCTGGTAGTATGTGTTATGTACAGACAGATAAGTCATCTCGCTCATATTTAGCAGCCTAACGGCCTGGCCAAGTGGCCACGACATTGCGCGAATTGTAGCGCGGCAAGCGTTTTATCTGTTCATTGCGCGGTCGAGAAGCGCAACGCACTGTAGTTAATAGGGATCACACGCAATTAATTAGAAAAACCGCTACCACTGCCGCCGCCACGCGTGTGCGTGGCCAGGCCGTAAATGGGGAAGTAGGTGTGACAGAAATCAGGTATACAATCTATAATTATCGTTCAATCCGAGGACGCGCCCCACTTATATCTTTGACTAACGTTAAGGATAAAAAATGCTGGGGCGCGTCCTCCTGGACGATACGTACCGTAAGAACAGCGGCAGTGGCGGAGCGGAGCACGGCATGTAACTGCTTTCGTACAAGTTCGAGCCTTACGAAGGATAACGTCAGCGACCCGCTCCGCGTTACCACTGCCTGCGCGTTAGCAGTTTTTGTATAACCTACCTCCTGTCCTGGGCATTCAAGGAATAACATCTCTATCGGTTGAGTATTCAGCTGCATCGCTGCCATTCTTTTGGTGTCATGTCTCCGGTGTTTTTGTAGGTGCACAATTAGGTAATATTTATAATATTAAATACGTAGGTAACTAGTTAATGCGATACGACGAAACACAATACAATAGGTTAGGTTTATTCACCCACTGTCACTGATAAATTTAAACTTGAAATGCGCGCGCATTCCATTATTCGTGTAGTGTGTGTAGTGTAGTAATAATTATTTTAATCAAAAGGAAAACTTTGTTTCAAGTAAATTTACTCATTTATTTATCTGGTTACTTCATAATAAACTGAGAAAGTATTAAAATAACTTTAAACGTTCAAAATCGTATTGAGAGTTTGATCCACAAGCTTATAGCGACATGCCTGCTCGGCTCATATCGCGAGGCTTAAGTGCCGCATATGGACCGACACGGTAACGCGCGGACCCCGCCGTAGCAGTCGCTGCTCGAGTGTTATAGTGTACGCACATGACCTGTTAACCTGTTTTCATAATATATTTATAACTAAACCGTAAAGAACAACCTTTTACTTACACCCCAGTAGCGAACTCTAAAAGCTCGAATACTTGTTGTCAAAATCAGCTGTTTTCAATTCGGCGGCCATTTTTATCCTTAAAATGGAGATAAAATAGGTTTAAAGAAGGGTCTACGGTTCGTTAAGTTAGCGAGCCGTTAAAATAGGCTTGATGGACCCAACAGCGCTATTTGACGTTTATGAATCACGTTTTAGCGAATCAGTGCTATAGCGAGGCTATAGCACTGTTTTAACTTTTTATGAATAAGACCGCAAGAGTGTAAAAGTTATAGTCAGCACGAACAATACGTAGAGGAATATAGTTCAAAGTTAGAAGGATCACAAATAACTACTGTAAAGAGTAATGAGTTAATCCGGTATCATTTAACAAAAATACAACATAAAAACTACTATTTTTCACGACTGGTATAAAAAAAAACAAATTAGAGAATAATTAATTAAAGCAGATCGTTTCAAAATCACGGAAATATTATCAAATAAATAGTTACCTACAGGCAAAATTAAAAAAAAAAAAAAAAACCCGACAAATTTTTTTTTATAAAATAACTTCATTAGCTCCAAGGCAAAAAAAATATGTTAAGAAATGTTTTAATCTTTATTTCTTGTTTTCAAGTATTCAATATTAAACAAAAAAAATACAAGAAAAAATTGCTTAGTTAAAATCAAATTAAAATCATTGTATGCGAATATATATTGTAAATTTTATCGCGTAAATAATAAAATCAAAATCTCAATTAGTTTACAACTTCCGGGACAAAAGTTTGTTAGATTCTTGAAAAAAGGATCTAAGAATATCGTTTAAATTTTTATATAAAAATAAAAAAAATACATTTATAAATTAAAGAATTTCGAAAACCGTATTTAATTAATACTTACTTCAGAGGCAGTCACTACGCGACTTATAGACAAAATCAAGTTATACTCTATGTAGATAAAGGATTCAGACTAAAAATTAATGATTTTCGTAACCAAAAACCGATTAACTCAAAGTGCTAAGTTTGGAATAGCGGGTTCCCGCGACGCCAAGTAGAAACGGCAATCAATATCTATATATCTAAGAAAACTGGGATACATCCTCACCGTTTCATCTCTTTCGTAACTAAGAACTATATTCTAACTTATAGTCATATGAATAAAGTGCAATTTGCAATAAACGGCGCTATGCACATATGGCTCGTAAACACGGAAGTCAGCCTAAGCGCATACCATACGCGGATTAACATATTATGATGATATGAATCATAGGTACATGTCTTTCCAACCTAACTGTAACTTGTCCAATAATACCATTATGTTGAAATGGTAAATATTTTTTAAATTATATATTAAAGTCATGTAGAATTGCGTGACTCATTTTGTGAGTCATACAAACGTGGGATAAAATTACCGCGCCATATGTTAATCCAAGTTCCTAGTATAATATATATAAAACAATGTTAGAACTAAAACTAAAATACCTATTCCAAATGTTAATTGGAAAACATGCCGCTTGATGACGAGATAGTTAAGTAGTAATAATATGGTTAAAAGTAGGTACGATATCATAATTACTTTGCAATAGGCATTTTTAATCTTATAACTTCTTCAATTGATTTCATAATAGCACAAGTAACGCGCAAAGCCCCTGACGTGTCATATGTTAACGCGACATATGCTATTACAGCTCGAATTACAATTTTTATATAAAGCGTCGATCATTAACTTAGATTTTTTTTCATTCAAATTACAATTATTATTTTTTCGAACCAATATTATCGATGACGCGTATAGAAAATGTCATCATATCATAGAGCACAAACATTCATAATAATATTATATAGATTCAAAATACCTACAAACACCGAATATTAACCATACCATAGTATAATTAATTGTATAAGCAAATAGATAGTAGTGCAAATTAAACATAAACATTTACCTATAAACAGCATCTTGTATACTTTCGCTATTAGTGAGGTCATATACCTACTTGTAAGGTCCTTTTTTTTTCTAAATAACCACTCATCTGTTTACTTATTGTATCATATGGTATAACAAGTCAATTCTGGTGAAAATACAAAATGTTGTTTAGTTTTAAAATCTTAAGGTTATTTAACAGATTCAAACTCTTTTTACTCAGTACGGTTCCGAGAAATCAAAAACATATAAGTTTTTCACAGTACGATTAGCCTGATCACCTAAAAGTGGTTGAAATTCTTATATGGCGATGATTTCAAGGTTCGTGCGTAGTAGTAAAAGATAAATTAAGTGAATCTTAGAGTATAGAAACGTCTATATCAGTTAAGAATAAGATATGACCGATTAGATAAGACGATGGCGACGACAGGGTCACGTGTTTTAGCAAGGTACACCAGCCAGGGTACAGGTCAGGCAGGAAATCTTTGGAATCTGATCATGATTCGGTCGAGCACCATTCGTGAAGATCTTTAGACACTGTGGTAAGGATAAAGGGTAAACGTAAGCTAGTGTTAAATGAACTGCCTGTTTACACATATACATGTATTAAAATGTGTGCGCGCTATATAAATAAACGGCATCTTGTACTCTGAGCAAATAATTGTTAGCAAATAATTGTTAGCAAATAATTATCATATGTAGGGTCGGCCGACCAGCCGTGTTTTTTTTAAATACTTTGCGTACCTTTGCCAAACACCAGGACTCCATCGCCAACACACGGAAGTGTGGTAAAACACTTCAACAAAATCAGTTCGTTATTGTAGTAAACGTAGTTAACGCGCGGCTGTGCCGCGCCAATCAGTCAATAAATAGCTGTGACATAGTGCATACGTGTGTTTGACTCATCCACCCCGTTTCACAGTTACAACAGTGGCGACGACATTGCGAATTAAATTATACGCGTGTATAAATAATGGCCAGATTAGCAGTCGGTTCATTAACAACGTTTAACCACGAAATACAGGAGTTGTCACTTTATAAAGATCGGTTGGAACAATGGTTTTTAGCGAACGAAATCGGGGTGGACGACAAAAAAGATAAGCGGCGGGCGATCCTGTTGAGTAGCCTGGCCGAATCTACCTATAGACTCGTGCGCGATTTAGCTTTACCCGCCACAGTTGGTGATTTGTGTTATTCTAAAGTGGTAGAATTGCTGGATGGTCATTTTAAGACTAAGAAATGTGGGTTCGCGGAGAAATTTAAATTCCACAGTTCTACTCAGCAATCAGGCGAAAACATGGCGGAGTGGGCAGCTCGGGTCCGCAGTCTAACGATTAATTGCGGGTTTGCCGCGGATACATTGGATGAAGCTTTGCGGGACCGGTTTGTGCTAGGAATGGTGCCAGGACCGGAAAGGGATAAGTTGTTTACGCAGAAGATGGACGAGTTGACGTTAAGCGGCGCGTTGGACATCGCCGAGGCCGTCCGGTGTGCGAGAATGGGCTCGCAACAGGCGTCTTCGCAGGCACCGGACGCGGCGGGCCGAGTCCCCTTGCAGGTATTTAAGGTGCAAGCGACGCCGCCACCCAGGCGCCAACCGATGACGGCGGAGGCGCGCGACCATCCAGCCGGCGCGCGCCTACCACCAGCGACAGGAGTTAAGCTATCCAGCTGTCCAGCTTGCGGTTATACAAATCATCAGATTGAATCGTGCAAATTTACGCGTTATAAATGTAGACTTTGCGGTGTAAAAGGACATCTAAAAAGGATGTGTCCCTCAAAAAGTATGGGTGGTCAGCATTTTATCGAGTGCTGCCCGGACGGCGAGGATTATGATGATGATGGTAAGCAGAAAATTATTTGTAATATTCGTACATATCGTGGTGAACCGATGCGGGAATCTGTTCTGATCAATCAAATTGAGTTGGATTTTGAAATAGATACAGGTTCATCAGTAACGGTTTTATCTGAGCAAATCTACAAACAGCATTTTACGCAACTAGCGTTAAAACCGAGCGCAATCATTTTACAAAGTTACAATGGGGGTCAACTAACGGTTTTAGGGGTTATAACAGTGCCGGTTACTTACAAAAATCAATGTCATAATATTGATGTGTATGTAGTTCGGAACGGGGGGCCTCCACTACTCGGACGAGATTTTATTTCACGGTTTAAATTGCAAGTGGCCTCGATCAACAAATGCGGGGACGTTTTGGAAGAAATTACTTCACGTTACCCCAACTTGTTTTCTGGTAACTTAGGGTGCTGTAAGGATGTCACGATTAATTTAACCACGAAACCAGAATCACAACCCATTTTCCGCAAGGCTCGTCCGATTCCTTTTGCACTTCGTGAGCGCGTTGGAAAAGAAATCGATCGCTTAGTCGATTTAGGTATCTTAGAGCCGGTCAAATCATCGGATTATGCTAGCCCAATAGTGCCGGTATTAAAACGGGATAACTCTTTAAGAATTTGCGCGGATTATTCAGCTACCGTGAATAAACAATTGGTAGTGGAAAAATATCCACTGCCGAGAGTAGATGAATTATTCGCTAAGCTTCACGGGGCTAAATATTTTTCCAAATTGGACCTCTCGCAAGCATATAATCAATTTAGACTAAACGAGGCTTCACAGATGTTAACCTGTATTAATACGCACAAGGGCTTATTTAAATATACCCGTCTGGTAATGGGGTTATGTAGTGCCCCAGCTTCGTTCCAGAGATGTATGGAAACTTTGTTGTCAGGCCTAGATGGAGTATTATTGTTCTTGGATGACATTTTAATCGTAAGCAAAAGTAAACAGGAAAATATAGACTTATTGCATAAAGTATTCCATAGGCTGAACGAAGCAGGGTTAGTGCTACAAAGAGAGAAATGTTTCTTGTTTCAAGAGACCGTTTCCTACTTAGGTTATATCATTGACCGCCATGGGATCCATAAGTCCCCCGAAAAGGTTAAATCCATTTTGGAAGCCAAAGTGCCCAGTAATTGTTCAGAGCTTAAATCATTCTTAGGGCTTGTCAATTACTATAGGACGTTTGTAAAAAATGCATCATCCATTTTAAACCCATTGCACAAATTATTGCAAAAACATGTCACGTGGGAGTGGAATGCTGATCACGATAAGGCGGTTACTTCTATTAAACGTGCATTGACATTTGAAGACACGTTAGCTCATTTCAACCCCGACGCCGAATTGATTTTAACAGTCGATGCATCACCAACAGGTCTAGCAGCAATTTTATCCCAAGTCGAGAATAAAATAGAAAAACCAGTGGCGTATATGTCCCGTTCTCTTACAGCGGCAGAAAAACAGTATAGCCAAATACAGAAGGAAGCGACAGCGATAGTATTTGGCGTACGCAAATTTCACCAATACTTATTTGGCCGTGCCGAACCTTTCACGCTGAGAACGGATCATAAACCATTATTGTCAATTTTCAACCCGGATAAAGGTATCCCCGAAATCACTGCAAATCGGTTACAGCGCTACGCGATATTTTTATCAGCTTATAATTTTAAAATCGAATATGTGCGTAGCGCTCATAACTCTGCTGATTATTTAAGCCGAGCCGTTAATGAGACAGAAACCGGGAACAATAGGGTGATAGATAATACTACATACATACACTTCATTTGCGAAGGTGAACAATATATTACAATCGAAGACATAAGCAGAGAATCCCGCAAAGATAAAACTATTTCACTAATAATGAATTACGTACAAAACGGCTGGCCAAATAAGGTAAATGACTTAGCTATAAAACCGTATTATAGTTGTAGGTATGAATTATCAATTGAGCAAGACTGCCTAATGAGGGGTCATAAAATTGTTGTTCCCGTTAGTTTACATAATAAGGTCTTACACGAAGTGCACAAGGGTCATTTTGGCGTAAATAAAATGAAGTCCGAGGCGCGCGAAAGGCTGTGGTGGGCCGGCATAACAGCTGATATCGAGCGCTGGGTTGCATCGTGCAGCGTATGCAACTCGCTTCGCGCAACCCCGGCCCGCGCCCCGCTCGCGCCGTGGCCTTACCCGTCTGGTCCATGGCAACGAGTACATGTCGACTTCCTCGGCCCGATCAATAACAAGATGTTTTTAATTATTGTGGACGCGTATTCTAAATGGGTCGAATGTTTTGATGTAACTTCCGGCTATGGATCACGGGTGGTAATAGATAAGCTTTGCGAAGTGATGGCGCGGTTTGGGCTATTTAATACAATTTGCTCAGATAACGGTACTTCTTTTGTATCGTCGGAATTTAAAGAATTTTGTTCACGTAACGGAATCAAACTCAAAACGGCACCATCTTATTGTCCGGCGAGTAACGGCCAAGTCGAAAGTTACGTGAAAATAATTAAAAAAGCTCTTAAATCTATAATTATGTCAGGCACGAATTCAAGATACATACACATTAAGTTACAGGAGTTTTTGTTACGTTATCGGAATTCCATCCATAGCACGACTAACAGATCCCCTGCTGAGGTGTTATTCGGACATAAATTAAGATCTACGCTCGATTTACTAAAACCTACCGTTTCATCGCCGGCCGATCCAGCACTCGATAAAATTGTTAAATTAAAACAGTGCTTACAGCGTGAGTACTACGGTAGAAAACGCAACGTAGACTTTAGCATAGATGAGAAAGTTTTAGTGCAAAGTGTCGTGAATCAAAAAAAATTCTGGACCCATGGTATTATTGTGCAGAAATTGGGTCGTACATTATATATAGTAAAAATATGCAACTCTGATAGATTAGTGAAAAAACATGCCAATCAACTCCTAAAGTATAGAGGGAGGGAGTTGGCAGAAGATATACTGGACCAGCAGCCGGAAACCAACCACGGCAGGGAGCCCGGAAATGAAGAGATACCGGCCTTCCTTTTTGATGAACAGGTTGCCGATCTACCAGCAGCCAGTGCAGAATATCCGTTGGAGGAGCCGGGCCCTGCTGCCGGCATTCCTCGCGGGCCTGCGCCAGCGACGCTGCCACCGGGTGAGAGCGCGAGCGAGAACCGCGTAGAAGCTACGCCGGCACCGCCAAGTGCAGAGGGCGATTCCGAGGCCGCTCGCGCAGTTGTTAGCCGCGTCGGTGAGGGCGCACCATCAGAGGAGGCTCTTCCCCGCCAGGGACGTTTGTTCCGGGTTAAGAAACCAGTGGATAGATTTTAAGAAATACTTTTAGATTATGGTGGAGGGATGTAGTAAACGTAGTTAACGCGCGGCTGTGCCGCGCCAATCAGTCAATAAATAGCTGTGACATAGTGCATACGTGTGTTTGACTCATCCACCCCGTTTCACAGTTACAACAGTTATAATGGCTATAAACACTATAACCTAGCTATTATACAGTAGGAAAAATTTAAATAAATACGTAAACTTGCAAGTCACACAGATTAATTCAGAAGAATATACGTAATAATGATAGTGTGAAGAAAATAGATTAATCATAATACTATTTTATATAGATTGATATATAAAATAATTGTTAGCATATACTTCCATAGTTTCGTCATCCAAGCGTGCATTCATGTATAACATAATATTATTATAACTTAGATAATAATAAAACAAAACAAAAACATTTAGTTTTTAAGAATTTTTAGGTTTACGGGGACTCCCGGTATAGAAATGAACCATCATTGACATTTTCAAATAATTCAAAGAGCCACGGATAATAACATTTAAAATGCTAAAAGGCAGGTGAAACATTATCATCTAAAAATATTTTTTAATAACCAACTATTAATTATGACATAAAATAAAATAAAAATTAAATTAATAATAAAAAAATACATAGGTAGATACTACAAAAAATATTTAAAGTAAAAGTGATGCAATACAACGCACACGTAAAATATAATTAATCAAATAACGTAAAAAAAAAAACCCCTATATGACATCAACAATAAAATGTAGAAATATAACAACCAAAACAAATAAAAAAATAAAAAAACTACTACACAAAAATAGTTAACAGTAAATAAATATATAAAGAAAAAACTAGATATCATTTAGTATCACAACAATAAATACCTTGCATATAAAATTCCTAATAGAAAAGAAAAAAAAAATAGATATTAAAAATAAAACACGTAAATAACTAGTCAAATAAATAAATAAAAAAATGTAAAAAATAACTTTTGTAAAGGTATATAATAATAGATTCAAAAGGAAAAAAAAATAGAAAAAAAATAAATTAAAAAAAAAAACCCAAAAAACCAATAAATAAACACCTTAAACATGGAACTAAAACGCAACAACATTAAATTTAACAAGATATACGACTCTATAATATCAGAAATAGAAAAGATTGTACACAAACAAAACTTAACTAAATTACTATTAACGATAAAACACAAATTAAAAACTTACCGCTTTGCAGAAAAACAGCAACAAACAAAACACAAAGAATCTTTCATATTTTAATGTACACTGCCTACCCCTTTTGGGATTAAAGGCGCGAATCTAATAGACCATTGACACACAATTAAACACATAAAAATAAAACCGAAACACCATTCCGTGCCCTAAACGCACCACTAAACATAGACATCTTTTTTAATAAACTTCAACAAACCAGACAATAATTCAAGCATAGGACAATATATAATGTCACCAGTTAAAGTAGCAGTAACATATTATAAGACACCATTATTATGTAAACCTCAGAAGATTAAGAACAAAACTAAATTCAGAATAACTTAAAGAACGAGTAAGCATTCAGCAGACCGTATGCTTAGAATCCGCAACAGCATGTTTAGAATCCGCATTGAAATATTGTAACACTCCTAGTAATGTATAAAAAAAAAAAAAAAAAAACAAGATAAGTTTCAATACCAACTCATATGAAACATTGTAACAGATAATTTTAAGACAAAAAAAATGTAAATAGATTTTTAAGCAAATTAATATTATGAAATGTACATATAATAGTTAAGTCAAAAACATAGTACTCATGTAATCAACTAATTTTTGACTAAAAAAAAATGGAAGAGTTGTAGTATGGGTCACATCTGTTACCAGCTGTCGGCAAATAGTTACCTATTTTTCCGTATTATTATTTATATAAATTCCAGGTAATCGAACACAAAGGAAATTTTTCACATTCCTTTGTAATGCCGTAATAACAACGTTGCACTTTGGACTAATGAACTCAGATGCATTGCACAATATTTATGCAACAAAGGATTATCTTTGGTATAAAAGGAATGGATTTTCTATGAATAAAGCAGTTATAAACCAAGCCTCGTGTAGTCACTATCTGCCCTGAACGTCCCACACTTCAGCCTATAGCCATCCAGAATGTTAATTTATTCCAACATTATAAACAGAAAATCTCTGGTAGATTGTAACTTTGTAATCTATAGGTACTAATATTATAAACAGTATTTAATAAGTATAGCGGCTCCACCTGCCGTTCTTTGTATTACTTGGGCGGAGCCGCGAGGAAAGCTAGCTACTAGAAGTAATTCTGTACCTCCTGTTTAGAAGTAGGTCGGTAGACCAACCCAATTTTGAAATGTAAGCCTTTATGGCTTTTAAGGAACACGTTTCCAATCATAATGGACGAACTACTAACTTTAAACCGGCCAAGTGCGAGTCGGACTCGCGCACGAAGGATTCCGTACCATTATCTATAAAAACGGCCAAAAAATCACGTTTGTTGTATGGGTTCTTAAATATTTATTTTATTCTGTTCTTTAGTATATGTTGTCATAGCAGCAACAGAAATACATCATCAGTGAAAATTGCAACTGTCTAACAATCACGGTTCATGAGATACAGCCTGCTGGTGACAGACGGACAGACAGACAGACGGACGGATAGCGGAGTCGTAGTACGAGTAATAGGGTTCCGTTTTACCCTTTGGGTACGGAAACCTAAAAACCGCAAGTTACATTTTACTTTAAGGCGATGTAGGTTCATGGTCTTCTCTCCCTCTCACTGAGCATAAGCGTGAGCGAGATGGAAGTGCGTGTCCGGAAGTGTGTGTAACATTACTTTTAAGTACTTAATAATTGATTTTTGAAATATTAGATAATTTATTAAAAATCTATCCGGTTATTGTTTTAGAACAATAAAAAAGTTATCCTTTTTATAAAAAAACCATAGATTGTCGTTGAAAATTACGAAATCTCGAATATGAAAGTTTTTTTTAATGGTGATATTTAAAATTTTTTTACAGAGTTACCAAGCCATTTTTAATATTATGTTCGGTTATTGTGTTTCTTTGTTTCTTTTTCAGTCTAGGTAGGTACAGTTATTTTTCTGTAGTAGAATTCTTCATTATTTCTTCACACTGGAAGCTCAAACATCAATCTTTTTGTCAGATCGTGAACAGGCCTCGCCTTAATCGTAGTCGCGTCGCATCATGCATCGCATTGACAACGGTTACAAGACATAGGCAAGAGTTAGGTTTAAGTATCGTAATTTAATAAACATTAAAGGAAACTTTTTTTAAGATTTGTGTAATAATAAATTATACTTAGGTAAGTACTCGTAATGTCTTGTCGTTTCGCTTCCGCCTCTGTCCTTTGCCGCCGGACAAGTTCTATACAAGAACGAGTGAATGAAAGATTTTATGATAAGAACCTAGTAAAATCGTGAAATATACCCACATCATAATTTTTGTACTAAGTAAGTACGTACAAATAAGTTCTGATATTTTTATTCAATTCAGTCACGCCATACTTCGTGCGACAGCTAATACCGAGCTACCTAAAAGGTTAAAACGAATTTTAAAGTGAAAAACAAATTAGTTTTAAAGTTAATTATATTGTAATTATATCAGCATTAAACAAGCATTTTCAACATGTATAAAAGTAATAATATAATATTGCTTGTTTCGTTTTGTTTACTAAAATACTGTCGACAGAGCGGCCGACTACGTACTAAGTAATATAAGGATGGCGGGTGAACCTATTTTTGAAGATAGCTCTTTTTCAGGAGAGGTACACAGATTTTTTTTTAAAGGTTCACAGAGGTACACAGAAGGTACCAAATTATTATACACAAATAGTTAAAAAAAAATTACGTTTTGTACATATTTCATAGGTCCACCCGCCATTCTGACACCAGGATGGCGGGTGGACCTAACTTTGAAGATAGCTCGTTTTCAGGAGAGGTACACAGAATTTTATTAAAAGTACACAGAGGTACACAGAAGGTACCAAATATCTGTCAACATTTCATTGAAATTCTCGAGGTCCACCCGCCATCCTGACGCACACAAATCGCCGGCATTTTTTTTAAATTTTGAAATTTGAGTTAGCGGCAGTGTAAAATTTGTAAAAGTTAACGTAACTGTATATTAAATTTTGATTACTCGTTAAAATAAATGTTCTTTCTCCAGTTAAAGGTTATCATCTTCGGAGTAAGGTAAGTAATCTATTTTATAGACTATAAGTGAATATTACGGATTATTCGCGATAGTTTCGGTGAAAAACGATATGTTGCCGTTTGGCTACATTATGCGTTAACACTTAAATGTATGATTTTTGGTATAACTTCCTTATAAAATTAATAAATTAAAAAAATATGGGTAATGTGTGAAAAAAATCATAGTACTTAAAACTTTTGACAACTTCTACACGTCTATTCCATTACTACACTATTTGAAGAGTGAAGGTATTCTTTCGTTAGGCACTGTACAGAGAAATCGTCTTAAGCAGAATTGCAAACTACCTTCGAAAGCAGATATAATTAAAGTATCGGTGCCTCGTGGAAAATATGAGGAACAAGTTGTTGATCAAATGAAGGTGTCAAAATTTCCGCCATTGTTTTGAAAGATGCGGATGAGAGCCGGTTATGTTGGTATCTAGGTACATAATGTTGGAGCTAAACCAGTCGAAACAATAACCAGCAGATACGAAAAAAAACAGAAGAAGCAAACAGTAATACAGTACCCACAAATCGTAAAACATTACAACGCTCACATGGGCTGCGTGGATTTGATGGACAGTTTTTTGGGGCGTTACAAAATTCGTATCAAAATCCGAAAATGGTACATGCGACTGTAAGAGTAAGAGCTTAGAGTGCCTTAAGCCAGCCTCATTCCTTCACCCGTGTTGGTGTTTGGTTTTGGCGTAGGCTTTAAAGGCCGATATTATGGTTCCCTGCGAGAGTCCCACAAATGGTTCTGGACCTATGTCTGTTAATGACGTCAATGTTTATTTTATGCACGATCGTTGTTTCTCAATAAATACAAGTTTCTGTCAAAAATTTCATTTTTGGTACAAGCTTTTACTGCCGACTGTACTTTTCTGCATACCATCATCAAGTCCGAGGCCGAAACCGGTCAGGAGATATTATTACTCATGGAGACGATTCTAACGAGCCCAAACTCGATGGGGTTTTTATTGCGGAGTTCCTATGGCCACCTTCCAGCTCCAGCATCAAATCAGCTCCAGGTCATCATAATATTGCATTGTCATGCGATATACATATGCTTGCAAAATTTCAGCTCAATTGGATAACGGGAAGTGACTTAAAAATGGATTGCAAATTTTGACGGACTATTTACATACTTACATACATACGAACAGTACAAGTTAATATCATCATCATCATTACTTAAGAGCCTTGTTCTTGTCGGTGGAGTAACCGCCACTTTTCTCTGTCCATTGCCAGCCTCTTAACTTTCTCATATGACTCGACATCAGCTTTATCTTTTATTTGGCAAAAATATGTTA
This sequence comes from Epinotia brunnichana, assembly GCA_963854355.1. Lineage (NCBI taxonomy): Eukaryota > Metazoa > Arthropoda > Insecta > Lepidoptera > Tortricidae > Epinotia > Epinotia brunnichana. Next base: position 1,113,521 of record CAWKZR010000004.1, on the reverse strand, counting down.
GCCTTTAAATACGTTAATACATCCTAGCAAACATATTTTCTCATCTACCATCCTTAAAACTTATTCGTTTGTCTTTCTCTCCGTCCAGCTAATCCTTTCCATCCTTCGCCAGCACCACATTTGGAAGGCATCCAGTCGTTCTCTGTCTCTCTGGGTTAGCGTCCACGACTCGCTCCCTTATAAAGCGATGCTCCAAATGTAAATGTTTTTGATAAAGCTAAGTTAATATAAAGCTTGTATAATATAACGTAGGGCTTGACCGTGCCGTTGTTGCAGTGCCCCCGGGCACGATACCGGACTTCCGCGTGGACCCCAACTATGTGCTCGTCAACCGGGAGCAGCGTCGGCTCGAGCAGACATGGACGCCCAACGTCAATGAGGTGGGTCGATCCTACTTTTTAATCGACTTGAAAAAAGGAGGAGGTTATAATATGTTCCATTGTATGTATATCATCGTCATCATCATATCAGCCGAAAGACGTCCACTGCTGGACATATGCCTCCCCCAAAGAGTGCCAGAGTGACCAGTACAGCGCCGCCCGCATCCAGCGGACTCCCGCGAGCTTGACCAGGTCGTCAGTCCACTTACCGGAAGGCGCGGCGTTGGTAGGCTGAACTGTATTTATATATTTTTTTTTTAATGTATTTTCGCCGATTTTTAATCGAAAGTGTATACTCCTAAGGTAAAGTAAAGTAAAGTAAATTTTATTTGTAAAGCATAGGTAACAAAGATGGTACAATGGTAATAATGCGTATCACTATGTTTGGCCATTTAGGCATACAAATTTGCAAGCAGCATGCATTACATACTTATATATAGATAGTCTTAATTATAAATTCTATTTCGCTAATTACAGTTTAAGTATTCATTGACTGAATAAAAAGCTTTACCTGTCAAGAATTTAAATAATTTTGATTTAAATTGTGGCATGTCAGTTTCTCTTATAAAGCACTTTTTGCTAGTAAAGCTGTTTTTAGAGGCCTTGAATTTATTTTATGCCGCTGGCGTATACTTTTAAAAACAGGAAATTGTTTGATGTTGCACTTGATATACTGCCGTGATTCTTAAAAAGGCAGTCATCTGACAATTTACCAATTTTGAGTTATATATTGTGCTGTGATCAGGAAAAAAAGACGCGTTGACCTATCTAACCCGTTTTTCTCTATCACATTTAGTTTTTGAGATAATTTTTCAATAAAAGGCAGTCAAGTGCATTCTTACCAGTGCCGAATTCATTAAAACGCAGTCATCTGACATTCATCCTTAAAAAAGCAGTTAAAGTCCTTTGACTGCGTAATATATGGGAAATATTTTAGGCAAAACTTATTTAAAAGGCAGTTTTGTACCAAACTGCCTATTGATAATTATAGTTCATAGAATTTACTTTACAATAATTCATTAAAAAGCAGCTTTTGAGTAAAAATTCTTTAAAAGGCAGTCATGTGACGTTAGCTGCCTTCTTAATAATTATTTGATTGATATTACTTACTTCTATACTTCAAAAAAGGAATGTACGTCACAATTTTTTTTTTTTATTTACAATTTTTTGACATCCATCGGATACTAAAACGCAGTTTTCTCGCAATAATTATTTTAAAGGCAGTCATGTTTTACCGCGCCACTATAATAATATTTGCGTGGATTTTTTAAAGTTTGTTTCACCGACAGATGCGAGCCGCAGCAGACGTTTGAGGCAAGGCGTGCGTTCGTTCGCGCCAAAATCACGTGAGCGTGCCAATATTCAAAGTACGTAATAGACCGGGAGATGCTGAAACAAAATTTTAAGGTATTTGTACCAAGTATGGCGACCCTTCAGGGGTCTAATTACGTAATCAGAAAAGGAAAATGATGGTCATAGCGCTAGTATTGGCAGCCCAAATGCGTGGGCGTTAGTTAGACAGTTATACTGGGCGTTTTCCGCAAGTCGACATCCATTGTGCCTATTTTGCGTAAAACGGCGGTGTGGCGCTACTCTAACCACCCCAGCTCGTCTAGAAAGTTGCTGAGTGCCTTGGTGTTGTTGACTGCGTCCCGTAGTGTGTCTGGAGAACCTAGGTGCTTTATTCTGTATACTTCTACCTGCTTGCAGTCCAACAGTATATGTTTAGTCGATTCTTCTGCCTCCATGCACGCTCTGCACATGGGGCTGTCTGTGATACCTAAGTTATAGAGGTGTCTGTTCAAGGTGTTATGTCCTCTTATTATTCCCACTATCTTGCGCAGTTGGTTTCTATGTGTCCTTAGTAGTGCGGTTGTGAGTTTGTAGTCACGTTTCGACAGAATCTCTTTGCTCTGTCTGCATGTGTCTGTCTCCTCCCAGTATCTTTAATGTAGTTCTTTAGTGTGTTGGTCCAGTTGATTGTATATGTAGCTTTGTGGCAGGGGCAAGATTGGCTCCGGTCCGTATGCCGTTGTTTCTGAGCCTTTCCTGGCCAGTTCATCCGCTGCATCGTTCTTCTTGAGCCACTGTGCCTCTTGATCCATTGTATAGTAACTTTGTTTTTATCTGCGCACACCTCTGTGAGGTTTTGGTGGCTTTCGTATATCAAACTAGATGTGATGTTATCACTGCTCAGTGCTTGTAGTACCGATTTACTGTCTGAGAGTATCCATATGTTAGTGTTTTCGACTTGTCGTCTCTTTATGGCATTGCAGGCTTCAATTATCCCTACGCATTCAGCCTGGAATACCGTGTTTTGTACACCCAGTGGTTTGGATATGTGTATGTTTAAATCCTCTGAGTTCCCGTATTTGTTTTTGAACCATGTGTAAAGATTCTAAGGTCTGTTTGGTTTAGCCCCTCTTTTAAATCTTCCGTCAGTGATATGCCGTAGTCTTTCCTAAAGACTGCAGTTTTTGGTATTTTGTCGATTGAAGCCTCCATCATAGGTAGGATTGTGATCAGTTTGTTATGGATCTTCGTGTGCGGTATGTCTAGTTTCGTCCATAGGTTGAGGCGTTTTAGGCGTATTGCCGTCGCAGCCGCCTACTTATTCTTTCAGCGACTATCGGAAAATACAAGAATTTTTGAGTAACAAATTGTTCGATTTTCGTAATTTATCCGACACGTGCGATTAACGCTCACGCATTTTGGCCGCCAGTACCAGCGCTATCACCATCATTTTCCTTTTCTTCATTACGTAATTAGACCCCTGAAGGGTCACCACCATACTTGGTACAAATACCTTAAAAATTTGTGTCAGCATCTCCGGGTCTAATACGTACCTTGAATATTGGCACGCTCACGTGATTTTGGCGCGAACGAACGCAGGCCCTGATATAAGAAATATACAGTGCCTTTTCCATGATTTTATATTTTGTAATATGCCATTTTAATAAATGATAATATGAGTGTTTTATTTAATTCCAATTCACTTGACTGTTGTTATCGAAGTTTAAGAAAAAATATTTTATAGAAGAAAATTACTTAAAAAGCAGTGAATTGCATTTGAGCATTTAAGACTGCTTTGTAGTGAATTACTCAGTGGATATAATTTTGCTACCGTTTGCTTTAAAGAAGTAGTTTGGTGGAATAATTTATTTAAAGGCAGTAACTGGACTTTCACTTCTTTGTAAATAATTAAAAGAAAAGGATTTATAGACAAGAAACTTTACAAAAAGGCCGCTAACTGAAAACACTGCCTTTTAAAGAATTACGAGCATACAATTGAAAGGAATTTTAATTTTCAATGATAAATTTGTTAGTAATAATTCAGTAAAAGGCAGCTTCGGGACTTTAGCTGCCTTTTCGTGAATTATTATAGGTTGTAAATAAACTCCCAAAATGCATACCACAATTATTTTTTGATATAATATAAAGGAATATGTAAAAATATAATAAATAACAATGAAAAAAGATAGAACAGGCACCTTTTTAATACCTAAAATCATCATTGCGTCATATATTCTTACACAGCCTGATTAAAGTAAAAATATCCAATTGAAGACTGCTTTTGCGTTTTTCTCAAAAGTAAGTGATGTCAGAAGACTGCCTTTTTAAAAATCACGGCAGTATACATTACTAACTCGAAAATATATAAACATGGCAGGGTCAATATTTTTAATTGGATAAAGTAAGGCTTGCATGAATCTGTTGGCCATAGCCCACAAACAGATCTCAAGCACTTCTTCTGAGCCCTAAACACCAATTCTCGGTCAGTGGAATTGCCCCAGAATATGACGCCGTATCTGAGGGTAGAGGTTACATAGGCGTGGTATGCGGTGAGTACTGTAGACCGATTCAAAGAAAGGTGGTCTCATTGTCACCGAGTCAGGAACTGATGATGGGATCCCAGGGAAATTGAGGGCAGCCCTCAAACTTTATAGGCAAGCGTGTGGTAATTTCGGTATTTTCTATTATTACTCGTGTATTTACCCTCGGAAATCGCAATTTTGGTAAAGTGGAACTGATGATGAAGACCACAGATGACTTATGAAACTCCTCAAAGATGTAAGTACGTCAAAGATTTTGTCGTAATTCCGTTGAAGTTGCAACTAACGAAGTGTCAATTCTGAGATCCTTGAGGAATCGTCGGAACTCCTCAAATATTATCAGCCCACATATAGCCACTTGGGTTTTTGCGCTCGGAAAGCAGTTCATGTGGTGAATTGTGTACCTATGTGGCTTGGCGAGGTACTGAATAGGGGTGTAGACTCAAAATGTATTATTACTTCAAAAGAAAGAAGGCAAATAAATATGCCTAATGACGAAAATCCCAATCAAATATCTAAAAAAATTACTAAGCTGCAACCGTTTCAATGTTGCCTGTTAAAGAGAGAAAACGCTATGGGATCGTGATGTCACGATCATCTAGCGTCATAGTAAATTACAATCGTTTCATATGAAGATGCGTTTTGCGGAAAAGGGACAAAACATACCCCTTTTCTTAAAACTTTGGACGCTTATAACTTTGTGATTATTTAACCTCTTGCGTTGCTTTTTTCTCCATTTGACTACATTTTTAATCCTTTTTCGAGAAAATGCAACATTATTGATTATTTTATTTAGTGTCTACACCCCTATTGAAGTTGGTTTACAGGTTTGTTTTTAAAGTAAATCATATCACTTCACAGTGTAGATACGACGTCTGGCACGTTCGCTTTCGTATACTTGTCAGAATGTAAGTTCAATGAGAAAACAATATTATAGCACCACCGAGATGATCTTATGATGGACACAGTAGGTGGCCATAGGCCATAGGTCTCTAGCAACAACGGAATAAAAAGTGCGGATCTGAAAACGATTAATGGCGTAAAATACTATTTTTCACAATCGTGTTATAATAGAGAGCTTTTTAGTCGAGTACCGTGTAAGGTACGAGATTAAAAAAGCTTGATTATGACACTATTCTGCCGTGCAGAACCTAAAGTGCAGTATCGGGCTAATTTGGGATTTTTTGTTTTTTGATGATCTGTGATCAGTATTTCAAGATGCACATGTGTATCTAATCGGTATTTCATTTGGACAACTGGAACATGTAAAAAAAAATCTCCTAAAGTACAGTAATGGACTAGCGTAGAACACAAAATACTACTTAAACCGCAGTTAAAACGTCTACGGCTACGAATATTGGACCATTACCAACTAAAACGCAGTAGAATCGTAATTTATCAGATGTTTTAGCCTGTATGAACTCAATAAGTTATTCGTGAAAAACTAACTAAACTGCAGTATCAAAGTTTTGTTCCAAATTCTTCGTACTGTGTTTCGAATATCTTTGATTTTAGACATAATTACTAACTAAAACGCAGTGAAAAGAATGTTACCTTACTTTAGTCGGTACCCCTCCCTATTTAAATATTACTCTTATTGCCATCTAAAGTGCAGTAGCAAGCCGAGGTACTGCACTTAAGATGGTATTTTCAATGCATTTGTTTTTTGTCACTGTACTCGTGGACAGAAAGTGTGTTTTTACAGCCTAAACCACAGTGTCTGGAGCTTAACTAGTGCGTTTTAAATGGCATTTTGCTCGATTTTTTGTGCTGTTACTGTATTTAAAATAGGTTTTTGTAAAAAAATGACTGGGGCCTGTTTGCCAATTGATCAAATTATTTAATCGTCATCAAACCTACATTTGCTCAGTAAAAGTCGAGTCAATCACACCACATTAAGTGGCCGAAAATCGTCTAGCAAGATTGGAATATACTTGTTTGGTATTTATTTTTGGAGATAGTAAATTAATCACATACCTAGTTGTTGAAATCGTAAGTAATCAATGTTTATTAAACATAATTATGTATGACAGTTATAAAAAAGACTACCTACTACTTCAGTATAATACATTGTTCAGTTTATGTAGCTACATGGCACTTTTATCTTATTGTAACGGACAAACAAGACACGTTTTTAAACTGTCACTAATGAGATCGTAATTACGAATAAAATGGACGGCACACATATATTACCATTCAATAGGCTATTTGTAACAATACAACATTCAACAATATACAAAATTTACTGCAAATAGAGCTTTTCTCAGTTAGAACAATGTGACTTCTAAACATAATGTCATTAGAATACTTGGATAACCTCAGGGAATAAAGATATACCTCATAAAACCACTTAAATTTTTAGCTGGGATAATTTTATTAATTAATAATATGTATTAGCAAGGTACAAGAATCAAATTCTTTTTGGAAAACTTACTTCCAAGCTGTTTTCTTAAAATAATTCACCAAAAAAACTTGACTGTGTCAGTTCAGGCAAATAAGATAAACAAAATTTATTTAATTTAAACATTGCGATCATTATTATTAGGGAATACCCCACGTTATGCGTTATCAGGTGCAGATGAGACAGGTAAATGCCACCAAAACACGAGCCGATTTTTGGGCATCAGTGAACCCTGCAGTTTCTTAAGACGGCATTGCTTCCTTACGGAACTGGAGCCAAGTTTTACTGGAGCATTTGAGAGTATCACTATTTATTATGTAGGCTGGTCGTCTTAAACATGAAAATCACTAAATATAGGTCAGAAAAACTGCACCTCTTGATCTTTTGCTTGGTATCAGTTACTTAAAGAAGCAAAACCTTGATGCTCAAAAACTGGCTTGTGTTTTGTAGGCAATTACCTGTCTCATCTGCACCAGCAGGTCGACCACCTAACACATTGTACGCACGTCAGGTAGATCTAAATGTCATATTTTATATGGAAAAATGACAGTTCGATTGTACTAACGCGCGTTTGGAACATTACGTGATTACCCGTCTGACAACGGCAGTACGTGGGGTATTTTCTAATAATAATGATCACCATATTTAAATGTAAATACCTGTTTTTAGTTTTTTCTTGTTTGCCTGAACTGACACAGTTAAGTTTTCCAAGCCTTGACCATTTTTTAATTCGTTTTATATTGAAAAGTTTTAGTGAAATATTTTACAAAACAGTTTAGAAGTGAGTTATTAAAAACAAATGTTATTCGTATACCTCATTACTGAAATAAATTAATACACCTAATTCCAGCTTAAATTTTACTTTGTTTTATAAGGGTATACACAGAATAATAAAAATATATCTTTATTCCCAGGGGTTACCAAAGTCTTCTAATGTAATTATGTTTAGAAGTCACATTGTTCTAAGTTCTAACTGGAAAAAGCTCTAGTTGTAGTAATTTTTGTATATTGTTGTATTTTTTATTGTTACTAATAGCCTAATGAATGGTTATATATGTGTGCCGTCCATTTTATTAGTAATTACGATCTTATTAGTTATAGTTTAATATCTGACAAAGTTACTAAACGGACAATAACAATAAGATTAAAGTGCTATTTTAACAGTACATAAGAATAAATAGTAGCATTATACTGAAATAGTTGTCTTTTTTATTAGAAGGGATACATAACTATGTGTAATAAACATTGTTTGCTTACAATTTCACGAAATATGTGTTTTATTTAGGATCTCCAATAATAAATCACAAATAAATTTATTTAAATCTTGCTAGTCGTTTTTCTCCCACTTAAAGAACATGATTGACTTAAAATTTACTGAGCATATGTAGTTTTGAAGACAATTAAATATTAAATCATTTTATTGACAAAAAGGCTTCAGTCATACTTTTTTTTTACAAAAACCTGTTTTAAATGCAGTAACGGATGCTCGTAGCACTAAAAATCAAGCAAAATACAGTTTAAAACGCAGTAGTATAGCTCCGCGTACTGTGGTTTAAACGGTAATTCATCACTTGTCTGTGTAAGTGAATGCAAAACATGGACAGTAACCCGACTTTTTACTGTGTTTTAAGCGGTATTTCTTTTGTTTTTGCCTGTCTCAAAGAGTGCAGTACGAGCTTGAAATTTTGAAAAAGCCTCATAATTAATTTCAGTGTACACTGAAACCATTGTTTTTAACGTCATCGTATTCTATGTGTTGAGCGCTTTCCATGACAATAAATTATAAGTATATACCGCTTGAACGAACGGAAATAAACTACTTTTAAAGTGTTTTTTGCGTTTATCTCGAAATGGACTTTTTCGAGTTACTGCACTTTAGGTTCTGCACGGCAGTATTGTGAACAATACTTTTTGTACGGGTTCATTAAAATTCATAATTTATAGTATTTTATGCAACTGTTGTATATGAAGGGTCTTAAAAGGCGAGTGCCGTGGGTTGCGATGCGAGCCTTGGCGAGCATCGCAATTAAAGACGCCACGAGCGTTTTTAGACCAGTTATACACCGTTGCATACAATACTTTTTCTACGACAAATTTTAAATAAATAGCAGACTACAGAATAGTTAAAGTTTTCAGGCAGCAAGTTTTCTATTCGTACTTTTGTTATTCACGCAATTTCTTCAGGGGTGCAGTTATTAATTTCTTCGGCCATTTTAAAATAATTTTGTCTTTACAAACACGAATAAAATCTAAATAGTTTAGGACTAATAGTTTATCATCTTTCGTCTTTTAATTTTGAACTGTATTTTGGTGGGAAATCAGAAATGTGACAGCTCTTGCTTATGGTTTGTTTTGTTTTTAATTTGTTTGCACTTGCCATCCGAACCAAACCGAATCTGGACCCGGACCGAATTCGAACTGTTTATTTTTATAAATAATACCAAGAATTTATAAAACATGTAATTTAACACACAATAGATGATGATTTATTAATATTGTAGTAAAAAAATTATAATATACAAATGTTAAATCGTAAATAAATACTTTTATTTGTTTATGAAGTTGGCACTACTGCAATATAGCGGCCGATTTAAAAATAGTTAAACAGTGCTTTTATGAAAAATGTATGAACCAAAAAAGTACGCTAAGCAGTGCGTTTTTGGGCCATAGAGCATAGAGTTTTTCGACGACTTATTAGTGGTGTCATTGTATTTGAGCTACAGCCTATATAAATGACAGATAACGGTACATGAGTAGAAAAAGTAATTAATACGAGTATATAAGAAAACTAAATATCGTAAGTACTATAATTTATTGTCGTCTATCTAGTTCTATCATACCACCGGAGTCCGTAATGTGGCAATACTGTGCTGTGATTGGCGAATCACAAAGCATAGTTTTATTATTTTTTATGCCCTGGCTGGATAAAGCAGTAAGTTTAAGTAGATTTTTTCACTTAATTCAAAATGAAAAATTGGTAATTTCACAAAACATTCCCATCTTTAAAACATAGGTACAAAACCAAGTGTCGGATCTGAAAAATGCTAATTTAATTCCTGGTGTTGCCGACGCGGAGAATGGCGGGGGGGCGCGGCAGGCGCGGGGCGCGGGGAACGGGGTAGATGTCGCCACAACCCGCACCGTACGCACGTCTATAGCCTTCCGCTCTCATTTTTGCTTTTATTTTGTTATTAAATTCGTGTACTTTTTTGTGTTACAAAGGTGTATTAAACGTACTTTAGTAAACAGCCAAACTTTTATTTGGGCGCAAGCTCAGATAAGCTACAAAAGTGGTCTTCGAACCGGACCGTTGAATGTTTCGTACGCCAGCCAAAATGATCAACACCCGCAGTACTGTTAAACGAGAACAACAAAAGAAAGAGGAACAACTACGAGAGCAAGCAAATCAGCAGCAACAAGTGCCTAAAACGGATGGAGAACAAAGCAAAAGTAAGGAACCGACTATAAATTCAGAAGTGGGTAGTGCGTTAAAGTTGGAACAAAAGGAGGCCGTTGAACCGCCAGCCCATTGTTCGCACAAATCTGTCGGTACCAAATCGAAAAAATCGTCTTCATCTTCAATAGTGGCACGAAGAAAAAAGTTAGAGCTGGAAGCAGCGGAAGCGAAGGCTCGCATCCAAATGGAACTTATTGATAAACGGCTGCAGGCGGATCTCGCCGAACTGGAAGAATACAGTCCACCAGCATCACAATCGGATGCAGAATCCACTAAAAGTGACGTCGTAAGGTGGGTCGAACGCAGTCAGCAGCAGTTGGAGACACAGCCTGCCCCCGAATCTGGAGATAACTTGGGCTTGCTGTGCCCGCCAGCCGCAGTCGCCGCTGGCACCGATGGTCCAATACAGCAGCTGGCAAGCGTACTTAAAGAACTAGTAACCACCTCTGTCACAAGTAGTAACAATGCAAATCTGCTTAGCCGCATAAGCACGCCGCGGGAACTGCCTTTGTTCGGCGGCGACCCTACAGATTGGCTACAGTTTAAACAAGCATTTGAAGAGTCCACCAGAGTGTGCAACTTCAGTGAAATTGAAAATATTTGGCGCCTTAGAAAATGTCTTCGTGGCCAAGCTAAAGACTCCGTCGCAGCTCTGCTAATGAGTGGAACGTCACCGACAATCATAATGTCGACGTTAGAGCTACAATTTGGAAATCCCGACGTAATATTAACTAAAATATTGATGGAAATTAAAAAACTGAACCCATTACCGCTGGAGTACCATAGAGAAATAGTGACGTTTGCAGTTAAAATAAAAAACTACGTCGCAGCTGTTCGTGCCTTACATCGCGAAGAGTACCTATACGGCATGCACATAGCCTCAATTGTACTAGCTAAGATACCTACAGTACTACTACCTAAGTGGACAGACTATAGTTATCCCCTGATAAGAGAAGGAATAAAACCTAAACTCGATATTCTCGCCGACTTTCTCCACGAAGAAGCAGTGAAAGTGTCGACGTGCAGTGCGTCTCTTATTCCCGTGCGATCAGACTTTAAACGAAAAAACTTTGAATCACATAGTGCAAACCACTCGCAAACTATTTTAGTGCAAAGTGCCCAGACTTATGATAAAAGCCGTTTTTGTCGCATAACAAAACATAAATTAACGGAATGTAAAAAGTTTAAAAGGGCCCTGCGCAAAGATCGCTGGTTTTACGTGAAGAAATTCGGTATTTGTTTCAAGTGTTTATCATCGCAGCACGACCGCGAAACATGTTCCGCCGCGGTGTGCGACGTAGAGGGGTGCGGGGAACCTCACCACCGGCTGCTGCACTATGTACCAGTTCAGAGGTCAAGGTCACCCTCCGATCATGCTAGCCAGGTGCAGGTGATACAATCTGACACACATACTGAAACTAGTGAAATCGTTACGCATATAAACATTGAAAAGTGCGAAGTGTTATTAAAAGTCGTACCTATACTTATTTATGGACCTAACGGCATTATCAATACAACGGCTTTGCTTGACGACGGCTCAACTGTTTCCTTAATAAGTACATCACTCGCCGAGCGGGCCGGGCTGCGCGGACGCAGGGAGTGTTTACGTGTGCGCGGCGCTTGGGACCGTACGGAACTGGTTTGCGAATCTCAGTTGATTGACTTTGCGTTATCTAACAAATCGGGAACAATGTTTAATATTCGTGCGCGCAGTGTAAACAACCTCAATTTACCTGCACAAAATCTGGGTGTAGTTAGGTGTGAGAACTATAATTACCTGCAAAATATAAAAGAACATTTAAGTGATAAAAAATTAAAACCTGAAATATTAATAGGGCAAGACAATTATCACCTGCTCGTCCCTCTGGAGGTGGTCACGGGCGGGCCCCACGAGCCCTGCGCTACCCGCACGCCACTCGGCTGGTGCCTACATGGCCGGGCGCCTATACAACTTACCGAACGTATGAACATTCATTCATCGTTGCATATCTCTCACGACGGTGATGAAGGCGTTGCTTTGGAAAACAATAGAATTCTCCAAGAACTTAATGATGATGTCCGGCGCTTCTTTTCCATCGACTCAATGGGCGTATCTGCCAAACCTCGGCAGAACTCGGAGGACGAACGGGCCCGGGAAATACTGGAACAAACCTCCGAACTAATTGATGGAAAGTGGCAAGTTGGCTTATTATATTATATCGAGCCCGTTATGTCCCACTGCTGAGCAAAGGCCTCCCCTCTCCCCTTCCATTCATCGCGGTCTTGAGCAATAACTGGCCAGTCTTTTAAAAAGGAGTCCAAGTTATCCCGCCATCGCCGACGAGGTCTACCGCGTCTCCGTTTTGAGTGTTGGGGCTTCCACTCCGTGGTCCCTTTGGCCCACAGCTCATTCGGCATGCGGCAAGTTGGCTTACCGTAGAAAAATGAAGATTGTATCATGGTTGACTCCTTCCCGAATGCACTGGCGAGGCTGAAAGGGGTTGAACTGAAGATGAAGAAAAATACAGAGTATGCACAACGATATAAAGAACGCATACAACATTTATTTGAAAACGATTACGCTGGAAAGCTAGAAAATCCAACTGTTACACCGAAAACCTGGTATTTACCCCATTTCGGCGTAGATAACCCGAACAAACAGAAGCTTCGATTGGTATACGATGCAGCTGCTCAATCGAAGGGTTTATCACTCAATGATTACCTAATTAAGGGCCCGACTCTGCTCGAGTCGTTGTTGGGGATAATGTGGCGCTTTCGTGAACACCGAGTGGCAGTCACCGGGGACATAAAAGATATGTTCCTCAGAGTTAAAATAAGACCTGAAGACCGACAAGCCCTACGTTTCCTATATCGTGACAACCCTAACGAGCCTGTCAACACATATATAATGACGTCACTTATATTTGGAGCGAACTGTTCGCCCTTCATTGCCCAATTCATAAAAAACAAGAACGCACAGCGCTTCGATTCATTAATGCCTGACGCTACGAGTGCTATATACTCACAACATTATATGGACGACTATATAGACAGCCTACCTAACGAAGAGTCTGCAACGAAGCTAGTCCGCGACATCACCTTCAAACATCGTCAAGGAAATTTTGAAATGCGTAACTGGAATAGTAACAGCAAAGATGTTTTAAACGACATTCCAAAAGAGACCCTTGGCGACAATGCTCTAAGGTTCAAAGTCGGGCAACAGAGCATGGGAGACGAGCGAACGCTTGGATTGTTATGGCGGCCCGACGAAGATACGCTCGGGTTTGATGTCTCGTTAAAGAAAATACCAGAAAATATAATTAATGGAAAACAAAGGCCCACGAAAAGAGACATCTTAAGAGTAGTTATGTCGATTTTTGATATGTACGGATTTTTATCGCCTTTGACAATTAACGGAAAATTAATTCTGCAAGAGACCTGGTTACTTAAAATTTCCTGGGATGACCCGATTAACGACCAAGTTTATCAAAAATGGCTAAAATGGATTGATCAATTGAAATCAATGAAAGATATACGATTTCCCAGGTACTATCAGGCCGCTGCGGGAGAAAGCGAGACGCGCGCACACCCCGCGAGCGCGAGCGAGACGGGGATTGCTGCTATCAGACCAGACAGCGATGCGCGCTCGCCTGCACTTGAACCGGTTTCTGGCATGAGTTGTTATTCACACTTACAACTGCACGTTTTTTGTGATGGGTCTGCGAAAGTAATTTGCGCAGTGGCATTTTGGAGATGGATAGACAATAACAAGGTGTATCAATCATTTATAGCGTCTAAATGCCGTGTTGCTTCTCTGAAAAGTACCTCGACCCCCAGAATGGAGCTCCAGAGTGCTGTTCTAGCCGCTCGCTTATCTGAAACCATAATAAATGAACACAGAATTAAACCGGAGCGACGAACCTTTTGGAGTGACTCATCAACGGTGCTGCATTGGATAAAAAACGACGCGCGTAATTATAAAACTTATGTTGCGCACCGACTGGGTGAGATAGACGAACGTACACATAAACATGAATGGAGATACATACCTACAAGGCTCAACGTCGCCGATTTACCTACTAGGGCAAACTACGAATGTACTACGTTACCTGAATATTGGAGTAAGGGTCCCTCTTTCCTACAAAATAAAGAAGATGAATGGCGTGAAGACATAGTGAGCACTGAAATAAATAAGGAGCAATTGGAATATGTGACACACATACAAACAAGCAATCATTTACCTGTGCCGGATCCTACGCGATTTTCATCGTGGCTGCGTCTACTTAGAGCTACTTACGTGATGCTTAAGTTTATAAATAAATGCAAACTTACCGAAGAGGACGATGACGTAACTATGGAGAAAGCTGAGAGGTTGCTCCTGAAATATTCACAAGCCATATCGTTTCCTGAAGACATTCATCACCTGAAAAATAGAAAATTATTACCTAGTGCAAGTCGAATACTTACCTTGTCACCTTACCTCGACGAACACGGCGTTCTGCGCCTCGGCGGTAGAATTGACGCAGCAGCCGATGTCGCACCTGAAACAAAAAGGCCTACGATATTAGATGGGCGTGACTATATAGTTCGATTACTGGTAAAACATTACCATGTTGTCGCAGCGCACGGAAACCAAGAAACTGTTGTGAATAATTGTAACGATTCAACCTCATAAAATGGCTTGCTTTTTATGTTTTTGTATTCTGAACTTAAATTAACCCCTATCTGAAAGCTGAAGCTCCTGAGAAGCTTCTAGTCGTCTGAAAATTGAATCCTACCTGAAGGAAAAGGTATTGAATAAAATTAAACAGATAGTAAGCGAGAAAATAAATCATTTATTTACCATAGAAATATCAAATTAATTTTGTTTGTTTTGAAGCTAAAGAACCTTTGACTAATTAATCCAGTAAAATCAAGACTCGATTGTACTAGATATCCACTTTGTTCCTATAAATACTAACTCGTACCAAAGCGAATAGAAAAACCGAGTTAGTTCCGGCCGATCCTACTAGAAAGGTTGGGTTTTATTCTAGTCTAGGTAAATCTATCCTACAGCTACAGAATCTCTCGTTATTTATGTTAAAGTAATCGAGCTTGAGTACTTTAACAGACCAAATCATCTCCTAGGATATTGCCGGACGGAAAGAGATTCGGTCAAATAAAAAACCGTCCGACTCCAGGCCTACAATGCCGTAATCTAACCTAGAATTTATTATCTCTGGAACCTAACCTCGAAGACCTATTTAGACCTAAGCTATACGTGATTCGCGCTGGTGAAGTGGCTTGGCGTGTGATTTCGTCTAGTGGTTAGGCCCCGCGTTGTGCGAGTAGACCCAGCCCTTTTCGAGAAGTATGAAGTTTGTATTTCTATAAAGAGAAAAAGTTACACGTTAATTGAAGTTGTACATTAACCCCATTTTAGTAGAACCTATAACTTAAGTAAGACAATTATACCAGTTCCTTAGAATTAATTTACAATTCCGTAGTTTCATTAAGTGATGCACAACTATGGAGGCTAAAGTGGGCATAAATTCCTTGTTATACTAAGTTGTGGGAAGTGATAAATTACGCTATGTGGTAGGTGACGCCCTTTAAACAGACTCGCAATACAATAGTGGTCAACTTGTGTTGGCCATGATGGGATCTCTATTGATGATGATGCGATGATATAATAATGAAAATAATCATGAAGAAGTCAAGATATTGATGATGATGCGATGATATAATAACGAAAATAATCGTAAGTCAAGATATTGATGATGATGCGATGATATAATAATGAAAATAATCATAAGTCAAGATATTGATGATGATGTGATGATAGTCTATTGAAATAGAATATTAGTGCATGTTTTACTTACAGGTACATGAATGGCGTAATGTCTAGTGTAATATCGATTCTCCCTAACGATGAATCTTAGAGTTGTTAGCGAACTGTAGCGCTCGCCTCTCGCTCGCTCGCGGCTGCTCGTAGTCGCTAGTAATCCCACCTCATCTGTTGATTCCGCCTACCCTATCGTTATTTCTATCAAATCTAATACCAATTAGTACTGACTTTTCCTAAGCAATTTATAATACAATTCATCCCCAAAATATCTCAATGGATGTAACACAGTGTCTTAGCAACCAATCTCACCCAATCAACTCAAAGGCACTTTATAGTCGGAACAATGTTAAATATACGACAATGCACAATTGAACTGACGAATGATAATTAATTACCAACCCACCGTGAGACCTTTGTTGAGATCCCAATAAAACGGCCCCACCTAAGAAGAGACCTACTTAAATATTACTGATATTAAGAGTGAAAGTGTTGGATTCCCTCGCAAAATCAATATAACAAAGGCCTCTAGATAAGAGGCCTTTGACTAAACCAAATCGATAGCTCAGCTACTGAGAACTCCCAATTTGCAAGATTGGGAACTCTAAATACCTTTGCCTAATCGATGACACATCCATGACGGTGCTTAAGGTGCGGTCACATCTCACTTGACTAAGGAACCTCTTACGAGCGAATCCTCATTGGCCAAGGTCGTCAATGTGCCCTGAGAACAAGAGTCCTGACACCAAGCGACGCGATCACCGGCGTACATGAACTAAATTACCTTGCTACATTCATTCGGCTAAGGAATCCCACACGGTATACCTTTAGGTATATTTGATTCCTTCATAGATTAACGCAACCGCACCCCTTATTAAGAGGTTTGTTAAGACTAAGACGGAAGCTTGACCGGGGAAGATCCCCAATTTGCAAGATTGAGGACCCTCAGCCACTCGCTCCGCCTACACATCCATGAAGAGCGCATAAAGTGCAGTCATACTTCTCTCGACACAGTCGAGGTCTTAAGTATGTCCAAGGGACGATAGTCCATCAACACCGGTGCGAGCACACCTCTTCTTGACGTAATCAAGGTCCTCAATGTGCTCTGGGTGACAAGAGTCAGCGACACCGAGCACTCAATCATAGGTGTACATTATTAAATTACTCAGCTACGTTCACCTATTAAGGAATCCCTCAACCATATCGATAATTAACCACCGGGTCTAAGATGTACTTGTAGTAACATTAGTCGCTTATCCGCGCCTTAACAATTTATTCTCATATTACAACACGTACCACGGACCGAGTCAATTGCTATAGCTAGGTTGTCGTATAATAATTGATCACTTTATCTCGTAAGGGCGCACAGAACCCAATCATATCGCAGTGACAAAACAACTAGTAATATATATGTAGAACAAAACAACATTTCTGTAATATCGTCAGTTATTTGACCAATGACCTAGATCCGTTCATAACCTATACATAAACCGCTCGTACTTTATCTAGCATATTCCCCAAACTATATACAGTAGAACTAGATTTCGATACACAAATACAAGTATGATAACGTTGAAATGGTTAGATAATAGCCCAAAAACAAATTAATAAGTTTCAGAATCATTCAATACAGTGATTATAAAGGTCACTCACCAGATTTTAATTTCTTAATAGTGGGACACGTACCCAACGCCTCTCTGGTTCCCAGGGCTCCTGCCCTTCTGATCTCCCTCGACGCTCGTAACAAGCCAGCTCCTCCGCCATAAATAAATTACAATATAATATTAGCACATATTTTAATAAAGATTTCCCTCATTTGTACCTACAACTAACCACTAGATACTGGTATACAATTAGGAATTATTTACCATTGGACTGTTCCTTAGCGAACATTCATGTACTATAAATAGTCGTCGATTGCAATGACTAGACTAAGATAAGTGTTCACTTCACTTCATGGGAGTATACGGAATCCTAATATGGTGATGTCTTAAGCGCATTTATTAGGTGATAAACCTATTATTCCGTCACATATTAAAAATACACACGTGATAATATAAGATCATATTAGTTCGTGAACAGAAAGATATTGCCTAAATATTAATCACTCAATTCAAGACAATGCGCGCACCAGATAATTACTCCCTAAGAAATTCTAGAATTCACTACGATTAGTCACACTTTAAAATAAAATATTCAATCTCACCAGACGATCGCAAAGGCATTTGCGACCTTACCAAACTCTAATTCCTCTCAGCAACAGCCGTAATGCAGCCCAGCGGTGACCAGCCTTGTTCCGCCTCGAAGTAGTACGCGCCCAGAGGTCAGCCTAGCCTGGCCGCCTTTGCCTTCTGCAGCGTGATCTCGCTTCGACGTCCCATAGAAAAGTGAAACGCTCCTCGGCCCGCCGGGGTATTTATAGCCAACACTAACACGATCACGCCACTAATCCGACTCCTCATCTGAAAATATACCTTAACAAAAGGGTATAAGGTCCATTTTCCAGGGAGCGTTCCTCGCCCCACAGTGCCGATCGATAAGCACTTTTCTCGACTTCGCGGGTAGAATGTCTCTGCAGCTCGCGCGTCCGTCCACGCGTTTTCTTGCTGGCCAGCGATCCATTCCTGCAATTAACCTAAGTAGTCTAATTTATGAATCCATAAATCTAGATCTAGCACACATTAAATGATACACTAATCCAACAATACTGAATTAGTATGCTGAAGTATGTTTTAAACCAATTATTTTGGACGAAATGCGAGTTTTCTACACTTTTAATTGTAGTCTTGATTTTAGCCTAGAATAGCATCTAACGCAATTTATATCTAACTTATTTACATACATAATTAACAGGATGATAACGGATGAAAGCTTCAATCCCTTCATATTTGGACCTGAAACCCACAACGCTAACATCTATCAATTTAAAAGAGTAATTCCGCCCTTAGATACTATTGAGTCTGAGAGCGGAGCTCTCGGATCGTCTCAATCTGCCCCATGATCATGCACAGCGAGAAATCTACGATTTTGAGCGAAGCATTATCACAATCTAAAACATACCTAAGCAATAAACAAGGAATTGCGACCTATTAATGGTGAATCTTTAAAATAACTTTGAGTAGATAATTTCGTTAACCTACTGTCTTTATACCAAATTTAAATATAATATTACTCTAACTGAAGGCTAGATTTGTTAGCTGTGTCTATTTACATAACTCTCCCAATTAATTCTGACCAATAATCTATGATTATAATTTGCAAAAAATGCCAACCCCATAACTCGGGAAGTTTCAATTCGTTGATATATCGATCTCTCCAACAAGTGTATTTTAGATGTGTGAATGTTTAACCACTACGTTTGCTTGGTGATGGACGTTGAAGAATAGCCCCTGTATCACCTTGTGCCTCCAGTCACCTTCTGGCTTCCGTCAGCACAAGTTTAGCCACATATCTCGGCTGATGACACACATACCCATCCCTACGGTAACACCTTGAGTCCACAGATGCCCCCTGGCCACCACAAACTCAAGTTTAGCTACATATCTCGGCTGGCAATACAAACCCCTATACTGCATCACCTTGCACCTCCAGTTGCCTTCTGGCTTCCGTCAGTACAAGTTAGGCCACATATCTCGGCCGATGACACAATATAATTATCTTCTAGCTTCACCTTGAGCCCACAGATGCCCCCTGGCCACTACAAACTCAAGTTAGACCACATATCTCGGTCGGCGCCGCTAGAAAACTTCCCCAGAATACTCCCATTCGCACAAAGTACTAGGTTGTGAGCCCAATAGATCCTAATGACCACGATGTTGCACTAACACCCCGAACCCTCAGATACCTTCTGGCTACCAAGGATCCAGGTTCGACCACATATCTCGGTTTATGTTATTACAATAACTCCCCATGCGAACAGCAGAACACTGAGTACACAGATAACCACCAAGCAAACCCAGTGGAGAATGTTTCTTCTTGACTAGGATATCCGACTTCAGACTGTATTCCACACTAGAGGCAAACTGTTCATAAACTACTGGGTTAATTTTGCATTAATCCCTTCAATGTCCTGACAGCACCATCAAACCTTTAACGATAGTGATAATACTGACAAAACATCAAACAAACTTTAACTTTAATCGTCGTTCGCGATGATACTCTATCTCTATACCGAACATGACCCAGTCGCACACAGTAACATTCATCAACCCCGTGGGGTCTCTAGGAAGTGCCTTGACATCCTATAGAGAATCCGACTACATGCGTCCAAGCCCCACCCAGCTTTACTGTAGAAATGTCGTAACTACTATAAAATACGTTTGCATTACTCAAATACAAAATGCAACACTTCACCATCGTGTAAGAATAACAGCCTTACTAAATTTAATTTCAACAAACCATGTTCATTGAACCCTTGCAAGATTGTAATCTTGACATTGCAAATTAATTAACATATAATGGGAAATTCCTGATAAATTCCCAGTAATGGAAGTTAAAATATTATTACTTTAGTTTCAGAATGAATGTTCGTTGACAAATCATCCCGAAGAATATGGTGTCGGAAGTATCCTTGCCACGAAGAGATGTGTAGGACGAAGATAAGACTAGCTTAGCCTTTCAGCTTAGCTTCTGTAGAGTATAGTGTCGCCACAGTTAGTCACACAAGGACCTTGTCATTTTATGACTTTAACCTAACCAAACTATAACTGCGGAAACACCGGTGTAAAATGGTTTGGAGAGATCAATCAGTACCAACAAACCTAGGTTGCACTGCGAACTCCGGCCAGTCGGTAAAAGCCCATTATTACCATACAATCACACTTTCAGCACTACCTCTCACGTGGACTCATACATCTCTTAACTCAACGAACACACACATATACCCTCCCAACCTAATTAATCCCCTTGTCCTAAACACGACTTAGACCAACTAAACGGAATCCGACAGTACAACCACATTAATGATATATAATGTTCTTCCCAAGTTATATGCTATGAGAATCTACATTTACTTTACAAGATGAGAAAATTATGATATGAAGAGTAGAACAAAGTGATAATATAATATTACTACTTTACTTATTTTGCAAAACAAAATTTTACTGCTTTAATTGATCCGCACAGCCCTATTCGCACACAGCCAACTAACCTGCCCTTCATATGTTTGAAGATTATAAAAGACAGTAAGTCAAACTTAATTAACCCTCCTAGAGTAACCCGTAAATATCAAAATTTTAAGCCATATCCCTTTTACCATTTACCTATCAGTCATTAATTAAATAACTGCCCCCCATTCTCACAACTTAAATAATTTTATAGTTGGATCTCAAATTTTCGTAATACTATAATTTATGTAGTGTAAGAGATTAACTTTCTTTATTTAATTTAATAAGAACTGTTACAGATAATCAATATAATAGAATACTTAGGTGATCCACACGGATTGCCGTGGTAGGAGACCTTTCGTACTAAGTACTGTCACGGATGCCGCGGTAGTACCCAAGGAGAGCTCTGCCCGTCGCGGATCGCCGCGGTGGACTGACTGCCGAGCGCTGCGGCAACCCGGTTTTATTAGGGCCGGGCGCTTGAGTGTGTGCCGTCTCGCCGCGCGGATCGATGTGTGCGTGAGGTGTTTACGCGCTGCAGCCGGCCGGCGAGTAATAGCGGGCTCAAGTGTTACATCCTCCCCCTCTGGCTCCGATGGCGTCCCGACAAGAAGCCAGTAGTTTCTGGTTTTCTACTTCCTGGCCATAGGCGGGCTGACAGCCTTCTTTTTGGGGCGGCCTCTCTTGCGTATCGCCTGTACAGGGATCGGCAGTTCATCCTTTGAACCATGATATGGCTCCAGAGCTGACGTATGGTAGATCCCTACAGCAGTATCCGGGGTATCAGCCAGAGCAAGTTGATAAGATGACGGACCATGCTGTTTGGTGATGATGTATGGGCCGTCCTGGCGTGGTGCGAATTTTGCGCTTACTCCTTGGGCGGCTCTACTGATAGGGTGTGTTTTCACTAGCACCAACGTGCCCGCATCATACGGTATCCCGGATCTTCGAGTGTTATCTACATAACCCTTTCTGGTTTCTTCTTTCTGTTCTTGCACCTCTCTTGCTCGCTTTAGAGTTTCGGAAAGAAGAATCAGTTTTGGAGTTATCTCAGCAATAAAATTCTCACTTAGGATGATTTCTCTTAGATCATCATACGTGTCCGCAGTCGTTCGGAGTTCTCGTCCGAATGTTAAATAAGCTGGGGAGTAACCCGTAGATGACTGCTGTGCTGTGTTCATAGCGAAACGGATGATGGGGAGCTTGTCAGCCCATTTTCTGTGGTCATCTTGCACCAGGATGCTTAGCTGAGTTTTTAAATCACGGTTTCGCCTTTCAACTGGGTTAGCTTCCGGATGATAAACATGGGTAAAGTTATGTTTTATTCCGAGACAATAGGCGACTTGCTGCATCACGGAGCTCACAAATTGCGGGCCGTTGTCACTGATTAGTCTCCTTGGCACGCCATATCTCAGGAAGATTTCATTGATTAGGGTGTCTGCACACGCCTCTGCTGTTGCCGTTTTCAGGGCAAACAGCTCAACCCATCGGCTTGCTATGTCTTCCACTATAAATATCCAAGTTTTTCCAGCAGGTGTAGGCGGTAGTGGCCCGAATAGGTCAAAGGAGATAGTTTCAAATCTTTTTGCTGTGGCGGTAGTTTGAAGTAATCCTGCCGGTTTCATATTGGACGGCTTGAACCGCTGACATTGAATACAATTTCGTACATAGCTCTCGATATATTTGCGCATTCCCTTCCAGTAGTAGCGCAGAGACATTCTTTGGAAGGTCTTTTCAGCTCCATAGTGTCCTGAAGTTGGTTCATCGTGGTAGACAGTCAAGAGGTTAGCCCATTCGTGTTCGGGAACAACGAGTTGGGCGTTGTCGGCTTCTGAACTCGGGTTGTGCCGATACAGGAGGGCGTTATTCATCAAATACCCTTTGCTACTCCAGTATGCTGCATTTTCATGTTGCTTTGGGTCTTCCATTGAAGCGATTATTTTCTGTATGAATGGGTCTTTTAGTTGTTCGTTCCTGGTGTTTTTCGGATCTCGCGTAGGCATGTCTATTGCGATGGAACATATACCACATGTTTCGCTCGTTTCTTCGCTACACGTTGGTCTCGATAAGGTATCGGCCACTACATTGGTCTTGCCAGGGGTGTACTTAATGGTAATGTCGAAAGCCTGTATCTGTAGTGCCCATCTAGCCAATCTGCCCGTCGGTGATTTTAACTGCATTAACCAGCGAAGTGCCTGGTGGTCGGTTACTACGGTGGTAGGTAATCCTTCTATGTAGCCACGGTATTTCTGTAGGGCCCATACCACAGCCAGGGCCTCCTTCTCAGTGGTAGAGTAATTACGTTCTGCGGGAATGAGCAATCGACTGGCATACTCTACTGCGTATTCTTCGCTTCCCTCCCCCTGGACCAAAACAGCCCCGAGAGCGTAGTTGCTTGCATCGGTTTTCAATATGTAGGGCTTCGTATGGTCAGCCTGGCGCAATATTGGGGACGTAGTTAGTCGACGTTTCAGTTCTAAAAAGGCCGTTTCCTGCTCTTTGGTCCAGGTCCAAGCTACAGACTTCTTAGTCAACCTCGTAAGTGGTTCAGCAACCGATGAGAAATTTTCTATAAAGCGCCGATACCATGAGCATGTCTGTAAAAATGTGATCAGGTGCTTCAAATTAGTTGGAGATGGCAAATTCATAATCGTGGCAACTTTCTCCGAGTCAGCTTTCAGACCCTCGGGTGTGATTACATGCCCTAAATATTTCACCGAGGAAGCGAAGAATCTACACTTCCTCTTGTTGATAGTGAGATTATATTCTCTCATTCGCTGAAATATTCTTCTTAGGTCTGCCATATGGGTCTCGAAAGTCGTAGAGAAAACGATCAAATCGTCCAGGTACCCAAGTATCTTTATTCCTTCTAGACTCACTCTGAACCTGTCAATCATCCTCTGGAAGGTGGCTGGCGCGTTACGGAGTCCAAATGGCATACGGATGAATCTGAATATGCCGAAGGGAGTTATGAAACTAGTCTTGTTTCGGTCCTCTTCGGCCACTCGAACTTGCCAGTAGCCAGCCTTCAGGTCTAGGGCAGTCATAAAAATCGTAGGTTTTGCCTCATGAAGTAAGTCGTCAATGCGGGGTATAGGATATGAATCGGGCACCGTGACAGCATTTAAGCGCCGGTAATCCACGCAAACTCTGATTTCGCCGTTCTTTTTCGGTACCATGACGACGGGTGAGGCCCATGGTGATGAACATGGTTCTATGATGCCGCCTTGGAGCATTTTATCTATCTCGTCCTTAAGAAGGTCTCTTCGTGGTGGGGACAAACGGTATGGTGGTGAGGCTATAGGGGGGTTACTTCCGGTGACGATGTGATGCTCCACGTCAACTACGGCTTCGCCCTTGGACGTAAAGATATCTTCGTATTCGTGCAGAAGATCCTCAAACGCCCTTTGCTGGTCTTCGGATAAGTCTTCAGATATGTCGACATCGATTGCGCTAATGCCTATATCCCAGTCGAGTTCTCCGTCGAACAAACCCTGCTCGTGTAGTGTGAGGTCAACAGTCTGAGAGTGAATGTTGAGCTGCGCGTCGCGTACCATGTAATCAAGAGTAGGAGAGCTGACGTCAAAGAACCTGCTCTTTTTGGGTGACGGAGTATCAATTGGAATCAATTTCCAGGCAGGTGTGGTTTTAACTTTGATGGCGCCTTCCACAATCTCTTCTGTTGCTGTCCCGAAGCCTGATATCACTGTTTCGTTATCGGCCGGCTCTGGCAGTGAAGGTGACGAGCACGATGGTAGTGATGGGGAAGCCAAATCGTGTCCTGGTAGTGAAGGTGACGATTCCCAAGTCAGAAGGGATACTGGTGATGGCAGTTGACACTCTTGAACCAAAGTTTGTTGTTTAAAAGTGACAAATCCTTCATCATACAAATCGTAGTCCTCTTCTGGCTGCTCTATGAAGGACATCGTGAATTGAGGCAAGTTAATAAGTAATCCTGCGTCTTGAATGTAGCCTACGCCGAGTAACGTCCGATTTTCCTTGCAGCCGGGCAGAGTGACGAAAGTAGTAATGGTCGTCTTTCCGTAAAGTTCTACCGGGGCTCTAACAATCTCCACGTTCTGACGCTTACCAATGCCATCTGCGAAAGTGATCTTCATTTTCTGTTGCTGAAACGTGTACCCTTTTTCCCTCAGTTTGCAGGCTAGTTGATATGATATAATGCTTGATTTAGCACATGTATCGATTTGGGCGCACTCTTCCATATTACCAATTTTTACGAAAACTGTTGGTCTTGCTCTCACATCCAGCTGAATATCCACAGAGCTTACTCCAGTTTCGGTAGGTTTTGTCTTATGGCAGGTGGAGCAGTTAGATCGAACTACACCTGGAGTTCCGCATCCATAGCAATAAAATCGTGGTTGCGAGGGTGATGAAGCTTGCGTCACGGCCTCTTGTTTCGGTACGGCAGCCGCTGTTCCCAGTGCCTTTTGTCTGCGTCTACATGTCGTTATGTCGTGTCCGATGGCGCGGCAGAATTCACATCGTACCTTGACGTGATTAAATGTTTGACGCCTCGATTCGCTTGTACCGCCGTCGTGTAGGAGCTCGTTCCGCTCCTTTATTATGCTTTCCGCAACCCTCGCCACCTGGACCAGGGTGTCAAAAGATTTAAAGTTTGTTCTGGGTACGGCGGATCTTATTTCCAGACGAAGAAGCCCATACACCATATCCAGCTGATGAACCTCAGCTACCTTTGGTGGAGGCATCTGGGCAAACAGCATACGTTTTTGGGCCACAAATGTTTCCGTGAGAACAGATTTTGGTTGTTCCCCGGAATTAATTTCGCGGAACAGCTGATAGGCTTCCTTCTTGGGAGCAAAAGCATAGTGAAGCCGCTTCTTAAAATCAGCCCAAGACTCAACCTCGTGCTTGATGCCTTCCCACCAAATGCCAGCATCTTCCAGCAGAACTAAGGGCAAACCAATCAATGCCTCCTTCTCCGGGATCTTCTCCACCAACATATATGTGTCAACTGCTGACAAGAACCTCGTCACTATGCCGACGTCTTTTTCCCCATTATAGCGATGAATGCAACTTGCCATTGTGCCGTGCCGTGATGTCGTTGACGATAAGGTTGACATGAGGCGACTGAATTGGTCTTCACTAAATGATGCCATGGTCTTCTTGTTCGTCTTCTTCCCAGTTGTGGCGATACGTCCCGACTTGGTGATGTATTTGGGTCGTGATGAACCGTGCCGCTCGTTGGTCGCCAGTGTAAGAGATTAACTTTCTTTATTTAATTTAATAAGAACTGTTACAGATAATCAATATAATAGAATACTTAGGTGATCCACACGGATTGCCGTGGTAGGAGACCTTTCGTACTAAGTACTGTCACGGATGCCGCGGTAGTACCCAAGGAGAGCTCTGCCCGTCGCGGATCGCCGCGGTGGACTGACTGCCGAGCGCTGCGGCAACCCGGTTTTATTAGGGCCGGGCGCTTGAGTGTGTGCCGTCTCGCCGCGCGGATCGATGTGTGCGTGAGGTGTTTACGCGCTGCAGCCGGCCGGCGAGTAATAGCGGGCTCAAGTGTTACAGTAGTAAATACCAGATAAATTGCAATACATAATTCATAAGTTTAAAATTAGTCTTACGCCAATACCATATATTGTGCAAACGTAAGATTCGCCGGTTACTAAATGAAGATTACACCCACGCCCTATTAGGACCCACATAAATTTAACGCCTGATGTCAATATTGTATTGACAAACGCATCATACATCTTAAGATATACCTGTAATAAATGGATTATTTCATGTAAATATTTAACGTTGTTTATGCACTACCTAGCGCATAACATGTGGACAAAATATATAACCATATTCCATGCTTGAGATAAATTTAAGCCGGAATAATTATAACTGCGTAAGGTCCTAACCACTAGACGATCACGGCCCCATATCCTTCCCTTCATTATGAACTCCATCTCTTCGTTCTCATAAGATACCTGTAAGTTTCAATAATTAGTATTCAATTGATGCTTGTAATTCCGCTCCCGCAACTGCAACTGCCTTCACGCTGTCATAACATCGTCGCCTTTACCCCCCATCGGTATCGTAATTCAAAATATACAATCACAAGCTAATCGAATACGATAGCCGCGACCTCTTCTTCTCCAAAGCCAACCCTGCCCTCTTGAACTCCAAATTTAGCCACAAAATTTGAAATCTGCATCCGTGCATTACTCGAAAATGATACTCGCGCCGATTTTTTCTTTCAAAAATTTTATCAGCCATCCTGGATTCCAAACTAATCTTAAATCTAGAACCTGCATTCCCGTATAACTTGAAAATGATACCCGTCAGGAATCCCTTAAAAACAAGATGAGCCGCGATCTAAAATTTCAACTTAAGTATCTAAAATTTGACACGCACGACAATAGGTTATCTGATTCCCCCTTTATACCTATGAGACGTCAATCCGCCGTATACCTACTTTCTCCGAAAGGAAGGGATGACAAGAACAAAATTAAGATTTCCCGCCAACTCAAAAAAAAAAAAAAAATTATACCATCTAGTACTTAATTTATCAGTCATTCCTGTCCCGTTATCCTGTAACTTATTTTACGTCGTCCTAAAAGTCCACGTACAATATCTCTAGACACCGCAATTCGTAACAACTAAATATTGGGATATAACCGCTAGTACTCTTTGGGGGAGTCCTGTCTAACAGTAGCTGTCTACCGGCTGATATGATGACGATGGTAACGATGACTCAGCGCTGTGGTTATAGATCTACTTTCGCTAGTGGTGAAAGGTGAGGTGAGGTGAGGTGCTTCCCTAGTACGCCCAGAATAACAGCCCAGCTGATAGCGAGACAATCCCGCGGTCGTTGCACCAATTTTGATATTCGCCAATGCAGATTGATTCGACTCAAATCGATTTATTGCTTACAGCCAGTATAACCTGGTCTCTAACCTCTCAATATCAATATAAGACCAGGGTTCAGTGCTAATTTTGCCACCCCCAACGCGGCGATCCCGAATCTACCTTAATAGATACCGGTATAACCTATCGTGAAATACATCTTTGACAATTTTTTATTGACTTAGGAATATTTCTGACGACAAATATTACGCATTAAAAATACCTAAATTCCCATACTACAACCAACCATTTTATTAATATTTTATAACAAGTACCTAATTTGCTGTTGAACAACCTATATAGGCGCCTTTAATTAACGCCCCTCCTGATTTAAAGAAGTAAAATACAACCCATCTAAGAGCCCTCCCCTTTTTGAAAGTCGGTTAACCTTAACGACGCACGACCTCCCGTGAGCGCACACTATAGATACGCCTTACGATCTCGACTACATAATACCTTATTTACAAACTTACAAGTTGCCTATTCTATTCTAGTTTTAAGCACGGAATCAAGCATAAAGTACCAAATTTCCCCCTCTTTTTTTTTAAATATCTAGTGTGAAACGAACAACGCGAAGTACTTACGGTTTCATTCGCGCGATTTGAACCAGCGGTGAGTTGATCGCGTAACTATTCTTAACACAGACTATAACTTTAGATTTAGATTTAGATTTAGATTTATTTATTTCGAGATAAAAATTACAATATAGGTTTGCATACAATGTCAAAATTATAAGAATCCTTATCACGATCGTCAATAATAAGAAATAAAATTTAAAAATATTCAAAATGTAAATACACAAAGTGGAAATCGTAGCTCCAATTACGGATTGTCATTTAAAAACTAATAGACACATACTATTAAACAAATAAACAATGTCAATTTATGCATTAGGTACGATTTAAAAGTTGAATATAGAATATAAATGTTACACAAGAAATCATATCAAATTATAGCTGTCATCAAATAAACTCTTAAAAAACCATGTCCATGAACTCATGAACAGAGAGATTTACTTATTCTACTTATTTTTTTTTTTGATATTAATCGTCTTAAGATGTTAACTAAAATTGTGGTAGTACCCTTGCAAAAGCCATCATACCGAATGAATTAAAGACAACCGACTACGCTAATCCTCCCGCGATACAAATGATAATGGCCCTACAAACGATAATGTACACCCAACATAATGCGCGACTCAATTTCAATGGGATGTCTACAAATTTTGGTATGAATACAAACACTTACTAGGATTCCTCATTTGGGTATAATGTAGTATCAGAGTATTTTATAATCACAATGCTAACCCCAATTACAAAAGGCCCCTTATAAATCGACGCGAATTCTGACATTGGTAGGACCTGTTAATCACATTTATAGTTTAATAACTTTAAGCGCAGGGAAATTAATCATTAGATTTATCAACTAGACACAACGTACTGGCAAGGTCTATCTAATAAAAGGTCCTAGTTTAATGTTAGTAGGCAAGGAAAATCCGTCTAAGTAAATATGAACTCTCTTGTCAAAAAAATTTTAACATAATTTCCAATACCTCACTTGCCTGATACACAGTTTATAAATGTAAGATGCTCTTGTAACGCGTAAATGATTTGACTCGAAACCGAATTAACCCCTTCATTCCGCCACCGTATTCCACATGACAAAACCCCATTAGAATTAAATTACCACCTCTAAGTAGGCTCAGGATTTATATATTCACAACTCCTAATTTTTCCTAAACCGTAACGACCGTTTAAACACGCCACTTGGCCGTACATTAAAGCCTCACCACAGATCTTAACCCAAATCAGCAAATGTCAAATTCCCGCGGCCTCGCTATACAAATTTTGTAAACAACATTCGTCGTAATTAATCAAATAATTTAATAACTAGTGTCTAGATTGCTATTATTTGAAGGAATAAATTGCTCCAGTTACGTCTGACTTGTATAGTACTACAACGAGTGTTTTGCCTCCTATTTCAGCCTATTCCAACGTGTCATTACTCGTGTTTGGGTCAATATTGTGTATTATTATTTAAAGTTAGTTTTAAAGTGAAGTTAGTGAAACAATGAATACTGTGCTACCAGGAACTCGACTAGTGTGTGTCTAGTCAACCGACCGTAAGTAATTCCTTGTTCTAAAATCTCCCCATTTTAATCCATAAGGCCTATTTTAATCCAGCACTGAATTAAATAAAGGTACTAACCTCTTTTAAACGGATATGAAAGAACGGAAAACAACCGCGATCTTATTCACGTGACAACTAATCCCTCGGCCGACTACTTATTTCTTACATGAATGAGAGAAATATCACTTGCGTTCGTCGCTAGCATCAAAATATCCCCGCCACGGGTCAAATTAATTTTCCTACGTGACCAATATTTGACCTATTTTGCGCTAGTTTTGTAACCAAACTCAAACATATGCCCTAATACGAATATCGTTTATAAACAACCATATTTTCTGTTCAATAAACCTACGCGAGTGCCTCGATGATAATTTTATGCATCCGTAAAATTATACCGCTGACCCTTAAATAATACTTAAGTACAACCTCTTCCATTAACCGGTAGTCATTTTTGTCATAAAGGCACTTTATGGGAAAAAAAATAGACAGACCTTATATCGTAGACAAATACACAATTTGATGAATACCTAAATCGCATAATGTTAAAACTGTAAACGGCTAAACATATAACTGTCCCTAATTACCCTTAACTTACTCCAACCATTGTAAAATTCGTTCAATTTAATAACCAAAGGTTTAAAAAGTAGTAGCCCACAATATTGTTAGTAAAGCAAAAATAAAAAAAACACAAAAAGATTTTTCCGTACCGGGGATCGAACCCGGACGCTCGCGATTCATAGCCCGCCGGACAAACCACCCGTCCAGTGCGCCGTTAAGATAACTTGCGAAATTAACGACCTATTTCGAAATTCACATTACCTCAACAATGACTAGAGAGGTGGAACAGTTAGTTTACATACTCCAGTATCACATACTATGGTAACCAATTAAAGTGCCATGCGATATATACGACTCCTGCCTTAAAGTACATAATAATAATAACACGTGCACAACTTGGTATTACTAATATAATTTCTCCGAATTGCCCTGTTACCATATAATGTAAACATGCCGAATATCTTTCGTAATCTGACGTGAACCGGTACATATATGGTATTTGTCTGACAAGCTCTAATCTTTCGGTTTCAGACTGGGACAACTATCCATCTTATACTTGACAAATTCTGAAACCATTGTTTAAAATACGTAAGTAATAAATTTTACTATCAACGTAACTATCAATGAATTGATCCGTACTATATTTACTTACTATACCTACCTACATTTAAATTGCATTCAGCCCTTTTGATAGAACCCATGACTTTAACACTACCTTATTAATAATTAAGTGCGTTGCGGTTAATCAATTTCATGCCCTACACACATTGTCTTACAATTCTAAGCCTTCTGCCCCCCTTTCTTAGAGCTGAATCTCCCGTGAGATTCGGAAATCCCTATCAGCGAAGTCTTTCGCCTCAGAACCTGAGTATCAAAGTTATTCGCTAACTAATAATGTCGTACCGTAGATCACGCGTGCTTGGTTTTGCATATATATATATGAAAACCTAACTTGACTGGAATTATAATTAATTATTTAAATTACTCTGAAACTTCACAAACCCCGCTCTATAATTATGACTCACGAAGTAACTAAACCAGACAGACGGATTTCGGAATATCCTTATTCAATGAATTCGTTTTATTTCATTCGCTTGCCAACACGTGTTACCTTTTTTATTTTATTTTTTTATTTATTTTATTTATTTATTTCAGTACAGCAACTATTTTTACAGGTTGACCTAATACAATAGCGCCTTAATCTTATATCTATATATATATATATTATTACTTACTTACTTATTTTCTAATTCGAACGTTCGTAAGTACGTTAGCGTTAATTAAGCTACTGATTACAATGAAATTCGCTATACCTACAGTGTGTGATGGGTCTAAAACTTTATTTCGCTAAGTTTTGTAAGGCGCAATCTATCTATTATTTTTTTCATTACATTGTACCTACGTAAACCCGCGTGACGCTTAAAGGTACTTAACATACCTATTAGAGTTGACCAATATAAAATATTTAGGCTCTAATTAGTTCTTATATTTAGCCCGCAACCTCCACACAAAGCTAATTTTGTCGCATACTAATTCCATATTTTTAATTCGTTGATATGAGTTCCGGCCCGTGAGAGAAATCAGATCGCGCCGAGGACACAACCGTTTATCAAGCCCAAGTAGACAATTCCTTGTTGTCTATGTTCCTTTAATACATCCGACACGAAACCCCTAAATTCTGTATAAGTACATGTAAATCACATACTTATGTGGCAACATGGCTAACATACCTCACCCGACTTGCGATACATTTAGGAATGGTGGTCGTTTAAGCTTTATTTCCATGTCCGACATATAAACTAAATAACATTTCGCGACTAATATTTAGTGGCCAATACATCTTGAACTGTACCCCTATACAAAACGTGAGCAAAGAAGTATCCACCTCAAAAGTAAAGCAACTATATTATTACCTAGTTATTAGAAATAATTTACACTATGCTATTATCATAAAGTTACTATCAATATTAACGCATCTAATTGGCTACATAATTTTCCGTGTCAAAATATTTTACGTGCGACGCGCTTTATTTAAGCTCGACCTTAATGCATTACATAAATATTTATCCTATGAACCTAAAACTGTTCACCCATTCCACCAAATTATAAGCGAACGCGACATATAGTTAATCAATATTACTCCTTTATCATCAAATTAAACAACAATTTCCCGCCAAAAATCTTTACAATTACCGGCGCCGCGACGTCGCCAGATTCCAAGATGGCTGCCAGAACCTAAGTTCGATGTTTAAAATTGTTTTTAGTTTGCGCGCGGGCTTCAACGAGCCGAATTCTCGCATATTCAGGCCTATTATTTAATCAGTTTAAAGTGTTTTACTGTGGTTTAGTGTGTATTCAAACATGAATCAATGCAGT
Source organism: Epinotia brunnichana (assembly GCA_963854355.1). Lineage (NCBI taxonomy): Eukaryota > Metazoa > Arthropoda > Insecta > Lepidoptera > Tortricidae > Epinotia > Epinotia brunnichana. Next base: position 1,080,590 of record CAWKZR010000004.1, on the reverse strand, counting down.
GATAATAGGACTAGTGCTAAATATAAAGTGAATCGTGATAAAGTGGCCGCGTATTTATGTGGAAATGTGCGAGTTCTACCATGTCAGGAATGTACCTCTATGGAGCTAGGCAGGTATTTAAGTGCCCTTTACTTGTTGCTTATCTTCAAACCTGTCACTATTTTAACCCTGCCAAAGTGGTTTTATGTACCTACGTAATTAAAATTTGAAAACTCACGCGTACATACAACCGGTTCACTGACTCACGATGACAACCATTTAAATACCTACACACAGCTTACCTTTTGACCTTAATGACCTAACAACAAAGTCTATTATTTATCTAGTATTTGAATTTCTAGTCGGAACTAATCCGATACGAATGCGCATTTTTTGTAACCGATAACCGCTCCAGTTTCCTATCATTTTAACTGGTCAATGAATATAACTCGCGCGAATTACCTACTTATCTATTCTTACAATTACTTTCCTTACAAAGACGATTACGTAGAAAATATCCGCAAGGTTATAGGTACTTAAGATTTCGGACAATACTTAGTAGCGATCGATTTAACGTAAACGCCGAGAATTGGATTCAATTTGACTAGGTCAACTAACTAGGTATAAACGCATCTAAATGTACCTACTTTTCTCCCATAGCTTACGAAAGTTACCTATAACTCTATGTGATGAGTTCTTTAGTATGTTCCTAAGCCCTTGGTACTATAATCATCCACCGGTACTTTCCTAACCGCTGTTTAACGAATAATTGCCTAAAATGTGGGACAGAATGTCAATTACCTCAACACTATTCTTGCGAACTCGAATGCAACAATTGAATATGAAGGATGAAATAATCGTAGTTAAATACATAAGATGCTAATATAACAAAATACTATCTTGAGGTAACCTTATTCCGTTTTATTTTATTTTTATTTTATTTTGGAATAAAAACATTATACCTAAACTTTATTATACCTAACTACTACCGCAACCGCCTGATGTATATGGAACCTACTTAATTGTGCTATGGCATTGGCAGATTGTAAGGCCATTCCGTATGACATTCCTGCCCCCCTTTTATACAAATTTGGCGTAGGCGCTACTTTTACACTACTGCCCGATGAAAAGAGTATTTACTATTACGCTTCTACTTAATTCTTAAATTAGACCCTCCTCTATTGCAATGGTAGATCGTAAGTCCCTAAACCCGCAAAACATTGCTGCCCCCCTAATTTACAAATATCGCATAGGCACTACTTTTAGACGACTGTCCGATGAAAAGAGTGTTTAGGTACTGTTACGTTTTTACTTAATTCTTAGATTAGACTCACTTCCTGACTTCCGTTCAGCCTAAAATTTCGCACATATGTATAAATCGCATGACAAATTAAAGTTATGATGACAAGGAACTAATCTGATGCTGGGGTTGGAAGATGGGCCTAGGAACTTCGTGATACAATGACACAAACCCATCGAGTTTGGGCTCGTTAGAATCGTCTCAATGAGCAGTTGGTAAACATATGTAGAAAGGTACAGTCGGGAATAAAAATGTGTACCCCCAAATGAATTTCTGTCAAAATAATATTAGCCCTTCGTCTACAACAAAATTATTTCTATGCATATTTTTCATAGTTTAGTGTGATATAAACTTATTGATTAGTAATTCACCTACGTACCGCGCGTGAAAATCCCTTTGAAATTAAAAGGTAGAAAGAAAATCCTGAAAATAATACACAACACAACATAAAAAAATACAAACTCCATCTCTCTATCTACTCCACGGCAACAAAATATGGGTTATTTGTATAACCCACACACAGAAAAATCTGTAAATAAATTGAATTAGCCCTTTCACCAAGCGAATCACGTAATAAAAAAATATTTTTCCTTTTATTATATTTTTTTTTTTATATATTATATATATTTTTTTTAATTGAAAATACTCTATTCTGTAGTAACCCGGGATACTTAAAAGTGAATTTAAACCTTATTTTCATCCTGATCACGGCCTCACCAAAATGTAACGATTCAACCTCATAAATGGCTTGCTTTTTATGTTTTTGTATTCTGAACTTAAATTAACCCCTATTTGAAAGCTGAAGCTCCTGAGAAGCTTCTAGTCGTCTGAAAATTGAATCCTACCTGAAGGAAAAGCTATTGAATAAAATAAACAGATAGTAAGCGAGAAAATAAATCATTTATTTACCATAGAAATATCAAATTAATTTTGTTTGTTTTGAAGCTAAAGAACCTTTGACTAATTAATCCAGTAAAATCAAGACTCGATTGTACTAGATATCCACTTTGTTCCTATAAATACTAACTCGTACCAAAGCGAATAGAAAAACCGAGTTAGTTCCGGCCGATCCTACTAGAAAGGTTGGGTTTTATTCTAGTCTAGGTAAATCTATCCTACAGCTACAGAATCTCTCGTTATTTATGTTAAAGTAATCGAGCTTGAGTACTTTAACAGACCAAATCATCTCCTAGGATATTGCCGGACGGAAAGAGATTCGGTCAAATAAAAAACCGTCCGACTCCAGGCCTACAATGCCGTAATCTAACCTAGAATTTATTATCTCTGGAACCTAACCTCGAAGACCTATTTAGACCTAAGCTATACGTGATTCGCGCTGGTGAAGTGGCTTGGCGTGTGATTTCGTCTAGTGGTTAGGCCCCGCGTTGTGCGAGTAGACCCAGCCCTTTTCGAGAAGTATGAAGTTTGTATTTCTATAAAGGGAAAAAGTTACACGTTAATTGAAGTTGTACATTAACCCCATTTTAGTAGAACCTATAACTTAAGTAAGACAATTATACCAGTTCCTTAGAATTAATTTACAATTCAGTAGTCTCATTAAGTGATGCACAATTATGGAGGCTAAAGTGGGCATAAATTCCTTATTATACTAATTTGTGGGAAGTGATAAATTACGCTATGTGGTAGGTGACGCCCTTTAAACAGACTCGCAATACAATAGTGGTCAACTTGTGTTGGCCATGATGGATCTCTATTGATGATGATGCGATGATATAATAATGAAAATAATCATGAAGAAGTCAAGATATTGATGATGATGCGATGATATAATAACAAAAATAATCGTAAGTCAAGATATTGATGATGATGCGATGATATAATAATGAAAATAATCATGAAGAAGTCAAGATATTGGTGATGATGCGATGATATAATAACGAAAATAATCGTAAGTCAAGATATTGATGATGATGCGATGATAGTCTATTGAAATAGAATATTAGTACATGTTTTACTTCCAGGTACATGAATGACGCAATGTCTAGTATAATATCGATTCTCCCTAACGATGAATCTTAGAGTTGTTAGCGATCTGTAGCGCTCGCCTCTCGCTCGCTCGCGGCTGTTCGTACTCGGTAGTAATCCCACCTCATCTGTTGATTCCGTCTACCCTATCGTTATTTCTATCAAATCTAATACCAATTAGTACTGACTTTTCCTAAGCAATTTATAGTACAATTCATCCCCAAAATATCTCAATGGATGTAACACAGTGTCTTAGCAACCAATCTCACCCAATCAACTCAAAGGCACTTTATAGTCGGAACAATGTTAAATATACGACAATGCACAATTGAACTGACGAATGATAATTAATTACCAACCCACCGTGAGACCTTTGTTGAGATCCCAATAAAACGGCCCCACCTAAGAAGAGACCTACTTAAATATTACTGATATTAAGAGTGAAAGTGTTGGATTCCCTCGCAAAATCAATATAACAAAGGCCTCTAGATAAGAGGCCTTTGACTAAACCAAATCGATAGCTCAGCTACTGAGAACTCCCAATTTGCAAGATTGGGAACTCTAAATACCTTTGCCTAATCGATGACACATCCATGACGGTGCTTAAGGTGCGGTCACATCTCACTTGACTAAGGAACCTCTTACGAGCGAATCCTCATTGGCCAAGGTCGTCAATGTGCCCTGAGAACAAGAGTCCTGACACCAAGCGACGCGATCACCGGCGTACATGAACTAAATTACCTTGCTACATTCATTCGGCTAAGGAATCCCACACGGTATACCTATAGGTATATTTGATTCCTTCATAGATTAACGCAACCGCACCCCTTATTAAGAGGTTTGTTAAGACTAAGACGGAAGCTTGACCGGGGAAGATCCCCAATTTGCAAGATTGAGGACCCTCAGCCACTCGCTCCGCCTACACATCCATGAAGAGCGCATAAAGTGCAGTCATACTTCTCTCGACACAGTCGAGGTCTTAAGTATGTCCAAGGGACGATAGTCCATCAACACCGGTGCGAGCACACCTCTTCTTGACGTAATCAAGGTCCTCAATGTGCTCTGGGTGACAAGAGTCAGCGACACCGAGCACTCAATCATAGGTGTACATTATTAAATTACTCAGCTACGTTCACCTATTAAGGAATCCCTCAACCATATCAATAATTAACCACCGGGTCTAAGATGTACTTGTAGTAACATTAGTCGCTTATCCGCGCCTTAACAATTTATTCTCATATTACAACACGTACCACGGACCGAGTCAATTGCTATAGCTAGGTTGTCGTATAATAATTGATCACTTTATCTCGTAAGGGCGCACAGAACCCAATCATATCGCAGTGACAAAACAACTAGTAATATATATGTAGAACAAAACAACATTTCTGTAATATCGTCAGTTATTTGACCAATGACCTAGATCCGTTCATAACCTATACATAAACCGCTCGTACTTTATCTAGCATATTCCCCAAACTATATACAGTAGAACTAGATTTCGATACACAAATACAAGTATGATAACGTTGAAATGGTTAGATAATAGCCCAAAAACAAATTAATAAGTTTCAGAATCATTCAATACAGTGATTATAAAGGTCACTCACCAGATTTTAATTTCTTAATAGTGGGACACGTACCCAACGCCTCTCTGGTTCCCAGGGCTCCTGCCCTTCTGATCTCCCTCGACGCTCGTAACAAGCCAGCTCCTCCGCCATAAATAAATTACAATATAATATTAGCACATATTTTAATAAAGATTTCCCTCATTTGTACCTACAACTAACCACTAGATACTGGTATACAATTAGGAATTATTTACCATTGGACCGTTCCTTAGCGAACATTCATGTACTATAAATAGTCGTCGATTGCAATGACTAGACTAAGATAAGTGTTCACTTCACTTCATGGGAGTATACGGAATCCTAATATGGTGATGTCTTAAGCGCATTTATTAGGTGATAAACCTATTATTCCGTCACATATTAAAAATACACACGTGATAATATAAGATCATATTAGTTCGTGAACAGAAAGATATTGCCTAAATATTAATCACTCAATTCAAGACAATGCGCGCACCAGATAATTACTCCCTAAGAAATTCTAGAATTCACTACGATTAGTCACACTTTAAAATAAAATATTCAATCTCACCAGACGATCGCAAAGGCATTTGCGACCTTACCAAACTCTAATTCCTCTCAGCAACAGCCGTAATGCAGCCCAGCGGTGACCAGCCTTGTTCCGCCTCGAAGTAGTACGCGCCCAGAGGTCAGCCTAGCCTGGCCGCCTTTGCCTTCTGCAGCGTGATCTCGCTTCGACGTCCCATAGAAAAGTGAAACGCTCCTCGGCCCGCCGGGGTATTTATAGCCAACACTAACACGATCACGCCACTAATCCGACTCCTCATCTGAAAATATACCTTAACAAAAGGGTATAAGGTCCATTTTCCAGGGAGCGTTCCTCGCCCCACAGTGCCGATCGATAAGCACTTTTCTCGACTTCGCGGGTAGAATGTCTCTGCAGCTCGCGCGTCCGTCCACGCGTTTTCTTGCTGGCCAGCGATCCATTCCTGCAATTAACCTAAGTAGTCTAATTTATGAATCCATAAATCTAGATCTAGCACACATTAAATGATACACTAATCCAACAATACTGAATTAGTATGCTGAAGTATGTTTTAAACCAATTATTTTGGACGAAATGCGAGTTTTCTACACTTTTAATTGTAGTCTTGATTTTAGCCTAGAATAGCATCTAACGCAATTTATATCTAACTTATTTACATACATAATTAACAGGATGATAACGGATGAAAGCTTCAATCCCTTCATATTTGGACCTGAAACCCACAACGCTAACATCTATCAATTTAAAAGAGTAATTCCGCCCTTAGATACTATTGAGTCTGAGAGCGGAGCTCTCGGATCGTCTCATAATCTAAAACAGAAACATTGGATAATAAGAATAAGGCCGACAGTGAAAAATGTAACATCAAAATGCATGTTTTGTCGAATACGCAAGTGTAAACAAGAGATCCCGAGAATGGGAGACTTGCCGAAGGCTCGACTCGCCCATCATCAGCGCGCGTTTACATAATGTGGGGCGGATCTATTCGGCCCGATAGAGGTCACTGTCGGCAGAAGACGTGAAAAAAGGTATGGCGTATTGTTTACTTGCATGACCGTGAGAGCGATCCATATCGAAGTTGTAAGTAGCTTAACTTCTGATTCCTTTATAATGGCACTGCGGAGAATGGCCGCGCGACGAGGATGGCCACGCCATCTATTTTCGGATAACGGCACGAACTTTAAGGGAACTGTAACAGAATTGAAAAAGGCAATCCAAGAATTAGACGAAGGGCACCTGAAAAGGGAATCACTAAAAATGGGAACAAAATGGACATTCATCCCTGCCGCAAGTCCACACTGGGGTGGAGCTTGGGAGCGACTTATAAGGACAGTAAAAGCAAGCCTGAAAACCGTGCTAAAAGAACGTGCCCCACGAGACGAAACTCTAAATACCCTCTTGGCCGAAGTTGAGAATTTGGTAAACAGCCGACCATTGACACACGTCTCCGTGGAACCAGGAAGTACTGAAACGCTGACCCCCAACCACTTCCTTATCGGGTCATCCTCGAACTTACCCCAGCTTGGTGCATACGATGACTCGGAATTTTATTTAAGGAAGCAGTGGAGAATTTCCCAGCGATTAACCGACTTGTATTGGAAAAGATGGGTTCGAGAAATCCTACCTGAGATGTTACCACGCAAAAAGTGGAACAAGGAGACAAGGCCCTTGCAAGTGGGAGACCTTGTATTAATTGTAGACCCCGATGGACCTCGGAACACCTGGCCAAGAGGTCTGATACAGGAGGTGATGCCGGGCAAGGACGGCAGAGTAAGAGCGGTAAAAATAAAAACCAAGACCGGTCTGTTTGTGAGGTCAGCCGCTCGTGTTGCTCGGCTACCGATGGCTGATGAGTGCTGCTGAAGCAGCACTGGGGTGGAGAATGTTGCCGACGCGGAGAATGGCGGGGGGGCACGGCAGGCGCGGGGCGCGGGGAACGGGGTAGATGTCGCCACAACCCGCACCGTACGCACGTCTATAGCCTTCCGCTCTCATTTTTGCTTTTATTTTGTTATTAAATTCGTGTACTTTTTTGTGTTACAAAGGTATATTAAACGTACTTTAGTAAACAGCCAAACTTTTATTTGGGCGCAAGCTCAGATAAGCTACACCTGGCTTCACAGGTAGCAAAATAGAAAATAAAACAATAATTATAGAAATAAGGCAAAGGGTATTTTGGAAAAAACAAAACAGGATTGTGAAATAAATTTTAATGAACACTTGAAAGTTGAAAACTTTAAAATATCTGTAAATCACCTGGACCTATGTCAGCAGTCAAAAATAGATGAACTGATTTGCAAATATACATCACTTTTTGCAAGAGTCAAGTATGACGTAGGTACTGTAAAAGATTATGAGGCTCATGTTGATTTGATAGTTGATAAATATTGCAGTAAAAGACCATATAGCTGCACTATTGAGAAAGGAAATCGAACAACAAATATTGTTGAAGAACAAACTTAATTGAAGAGTCTTATAGGCCACTCCTAAACTATACGAGATATAGCCGTTGTGTTTGGGATTATTGGAACATTAAGATGATGATTGTACAGTCGCCATCACATACATAGGTACATTAGGTACACTATAGGTGTTCAAATAATCGGCACATGCACCCTAATGCCTTGAAAATAGAGGTGTGTTCCGATGTTTGTGAGCTGCTTGTTTGCTCCGATGTATGTGATGGCGACTGTACAAAAACTAAAGCCGTCAAAAAAGCATGTACTTCACAATGCCATTTTCGACGTAAACATATTAACCTATAGTCATTTTGTTTCCAGACGTTCTTCGAAGGCGTAACCAACGTAATGGCACCGTTCACGAGTAAACACGGAAGATGTAAGTAAACTTCATCATCAGCATCATCATCATCATCATATCAGCCGAATCATATTACCATAACATGCTCGTCGGTTTAGGATACTTTTGACCTGGCCCTTTTGTAAGATTTCTCCAATTTGATCGGAGAAAATTCGCCTAGGTCTTCCCCTTCCAACTTGCCCTTCCACTCTTTTTATATACACTGTCTTCGATAATCTTCTTTCATCCATCCTCTCTACATGCCCAAACCACCTTAACATACCCTTCTCAAATTATAAATGACACATGTATAAAACTAGATTTTAAATTAAAACTAAAACTAACATAAAAACAACCTACCAAAAACTATAAATTAGGTACTTTCTAAATTTGGACCCTTTGTTAGGGTACCTATCACGCAGGCAGCGTTCCCGCGTTGGATTGCGATTGCTTTGTGCAAGAAAGCTGCCTGCGCGAGGGTCGCATACTAAATTGGTACATAGTTTAGAAATGCTCATATGGTCTGATAGTGTTGTCAAATGTCATATGTTATTTGAGATACTACTATTAATTGCTCTCAGATATTCGGTACGGGCGACCGCAGAACTGTGGGCGTAGACCGGCTCACGACTGAGCGGGTTAACAACGACAACAGTTGCGCGGACGAAGTAAGTATAGTCCTAGCTTGCCCATTAGAGTGGTCTTAAGGCTGCACAGACGTTGATTTGACCGATTTAGGCGGCCAAAACTATTTTATGGTTAAAAATAGGACAGTAAATGAAAAAATCATAGTTTTACATAAATGTATTTTTTTTAATCAATTAGATAAATACAATAAAAAAACTAAATTTAATGAACTTTGTTAACAAAATAATTAATATCTTAGTAAAAAATATATTTTCTTACATGTTTATTTAAATTAGAAACAATAAAAGGCACTAGGTATATCTAAAACAAAGATAAAGCCAGTTTATTAAAAAAAATTGAAAAAAAAGAATGTTTACTGCTAATTTATGAAAGCCTCTAATTTCGAAATTGGCGCCCTTTGGCGGTTAATTCTTGCATAATAATTTAGTTGAATATGTAAAGTATTTATGATAAAAAAATTACGATGATGATATTCGATGATATATAACAAAATAACGATTGAAAATCGATATCTATGAAAAAAAAGTTAATTGTGAAGGGTCATATTTAACAAGCTCCATATCAGTAATATATGTCATAAATATTAGACTGTGTTAACTTAAAACATTGCTTGGTTACTGGAATCCATTACAATCACTACTTGAAAATTAATTATTTACTTTCGAAAACTTGTAATTTTAAGAGTCCCGTGAATTGAATGTACGCAATTGGTGATAGTCAAACTTCGAATGCCTCCTGTGCAGCTCACACTCAATAATGAAAACTAGTGGGGGTAGTATAATGTTCCTGGGTCCATTAGCTATCACCACGTGTTAATTGTTTATCTCTATGGTGATTTATAAAAATCGACTTTTGGAAAATTATTAGCAGTTATGTTATTATTGTGTAAAAACAATTTAAATTCCTATAGTAAAAATAATTATTGAATTTTCGAAAACTGCAAATGTATTTCTTTTAAATTAAATACACTCAAGAGCAAACGTTTCGGGTCACCCTAAATTAAATAACCGCAATAGGTTTTTTTATAGTAGATTATACACCAAGGGGATAAAGCACTGTTTTATGTCACGGGAGCGAATTGAATCCCGAACGTAACGAAGGACTCATAATTTAACTCCTGAGCGTAGCGAGGGAGTTATAAGTTAATTCCTGAGCGAAGCGAGGGAATTAAGACTGAGTCCTGAGTGCAGTGAGGGGTTCAACCGCCCAAGACTAAAACAGTCTTATCCCCGAGGTGTATACTCTACTTTTCACACCTTATGCGAGACAAAAAAACAGGCTCAGTAGATAAATAATGTTTATTTAGCAAATTAAAAGTACATAGTAACATTAGACACGTTAGTCCAATTATGGAAAGATAAGGTAATGTTTTTATTTGTCAAAATCGTTGTAGGCTTTTAGGTATTTTTCCTTTGACTTCTCTGGCAGCAGATTGTTGACAATGCCTATGGCATCTAATTTGATAAACTCAGGAGTCAAAACACTTTCATCACTCGACATTTTCAATATTATTTTTGAAATTAAATCTTCTATAGGCACCTACAAAAACTCGATTTGTTCGTCACGCGTGAACAAATGAAGGCGCGCGGCGTTCCAAATTCGAAAGCACAAGCCGCGGTCCTAGATTCAAAATTCGAATTTCGACCACCGCGCTCCTCCGGACCGGGGTGCACACGGAGGCAATAGTACATTACTGCAAAGGCCGTGAAGTAAGGGATTGATGGACGAGTTTGGGCTAGACGGCCGAGTCGTAGACGAGGCCGGATACAACGAGTCCAGCAATCCCTGTTCCGGCCGAGGCTTGTATAGTGCTTTTCTCAAACGATGTGAGGAAATAATAAATAGTTATTTGTTATACAAGGGTGCAGTTATAATTTAACCGCGAGTGTGGAATTGAAACACGAGCTAGCGAATGTGAGTGGTTTAAAAATATAATCCTTTTCACCTCACTAAAGTGAGAAAGATTCTAGATAAAAAAATCTAAAAAAGAAAAAAAAACATTAAAAAAGAATAATATTAAAAAAACATTACAAAAGAGTAAAACAAAAAGGAAAAAATATTAAAAAAAAAACAACTAAAAAAACAAAAAAAAACAACTAAAAAAAAAACGCCCAAAAAAATTACAAAAACAAAAAAAAAGGAAAAAAACAAAAAAATGGACAAAAGACAAGAAAAACAAAAAAAAAAACAAAAAATGGACAAAACAAACAAAAAACATTAAAAAAAAACAAAAAAAAAAAACAAAAAAAAAAGAAAAACATTAAAAAAAAACAAAAAAAAAAAAACATTAAAAAAAACAAAAAAGGAAAAAAAAAAAAAACATTTAAAAAAACATTTAAAAAAACAAAAAAAAGAAAAAAAAAACAAAAACAAACAAAAAACATGGAAAACTTGAAAAAATTAAAAAAAATGACAAAAAAAAACAAAAAACATTAAAAAAAGTAAAACAAAAAGGAAAAATAGATAAAAAAAAACTTAAAAATAACATAAAAGACCCTACAAAAATTTTAACATTAAAAAATAGACAAACATCAAGAAAAGAAAAGATTTTTTTTTAAATCATTAAAAACGATAAACAACACTAAAAAATAAACGAAAATTAACAAAAAAAATTTAAAAAACTAACAATTTTTTTTTACTAAAACAATTAAAAAAAAGTATTGGTGGTTGGCAGTATGTATTTTTTCCTTTGTCTATTTAATATCAGTAAGCAAATTTAAAAAGTTAGAGTAGCGGCCAATAATGTTTTTAGTTAGGGTTTTCATACATTACTTCTTGGCCTAGGCCAAGAAGTAATGTAGGCAGCCATAAACAAGGAACTTCATGTCTTCATTTCGTGACATTAACGCATACATTTCCGAGCATGTTTGAGAAAACTTCATTTATTTTGTCAAATCAAGTAGGCCATGGCCTAGGACAAATTGTGTTTAGCAAAATTAAACTTTATGCATATAGTAATAAGAATTATGAAAAGTGAAATCATATTATTAACCAGCGGGTTATAATGAAATTCAGTACAACATTATAACCCGGCTAATACCAAGGGATTTAATGTCTTGCTTTCGGTAGGGTTTACATGACCTATAATTCGGCATTGTCGAGCATGTGGTTTGAAAAATATTTTTCACTAGTCTTATTTACATAACATACTAGTCTTCGTAATACCCAAATGTATTTTTGTACTCGACGATTAAAATATGTGTATTAAGATTTCATAGAGAATACTGCAACGTCACTCTTTTCATAGTTGTAGTCCATGTTACTGTCGAAACAATCGAAATAACTACTTTTCGATACGCTCCAGACAACTAAAATAAATTCGACCAATCACGTGGCTGCTTTACTGAACTGTAATGAATTGGACCAATAGAATCGCTTTGATGTCGTACGCTCGTTGATGTCTTTTAAGATATCAACAAGCGTACGAGCGATGAGCTGCACTTCGTTTCAACAGTATCGAGTTTGTTTAATTAGTTCAGTTGACTCGTAGAAAATTAATTTTAATGAACTCGTACAAAAAGTATTGTTCACAATAGTGTTATAATCAAGCTTTTTAATCTCGTACCTTACTTAGGCCACTCAGCAAGCTTCGTGGCCTAAACACGCTACTCGACTAAAAAGCTCTCTATTATAACACGATTGTGAAAAATACTATTTCAATTTCCGGGATCCTATCATAAAGATATCAACATCCAAAAATTACGATTTTTGCGATATCTCGCTCCGTTAACGTTGTTTTTTTCATGGGTTTTTACGAGTCCGATTTAAACCTGGTAACGTGTTTCTTTTTACTGTTATTTCTGCAGTTTAGATGTAAAATTTAATAAAGATCATGAAAGGATTAAAAAACTGTACTGTTTGCGCCGATGGCGGTGGTGTTATTCGCTCGACGACTTTAAATAAAACTTCGATAAAAGTTTGACTGTAATATAATGTACAATTATATAGGCTCTGATTGAAAGCAAGGAGAGTGTGGCCGTTTAGATTGTTACAGAAGTGGTGGTATATATGTTACGTCAAAGTAAGTGACCAGCGAGATCTTTAGTTGGTTTAGGTAGGGATAAACCCACACATGTGTAGCACCATGATTGGCGCATTCAAAGCCCCCTCATGCAAACCGTGCCTGACGGGCGCGTTTTGCTACTGCTAATGAAATAGATACCTATAATTAAGTTTTTACACAAAAAAGAATTGCGTTCGCAACATACTCCCCGGCGTTGAGAGACTCAATACAATAAATAAAGAAGAAATTAATTTAAATTAAAAAATAAAAGAATCAAGAAGAGGGGAGAGGGCACAAGTTGTTGAAAGCGCGTCGGATGATGCCCTTCTTCGTCATTATGTCGGCGACCCTTGTGACGTTGTCCGTGCCCGGGTAGACCTTCGTGACGCGACCCAGCAGCCATAGCAGAGGAGGTAGCCCGCGATCTTTGACCAGGACTAGTGTGCCGGTCTGCAGCTGGTCCGATGACGTTTGCCACTTGGTTTTCTGCTGGAGGAGAGTGACATACTCATTAGAGAAACGGCTCCAGAAATGCTGCTTGAGTTTTTCAACTCTTTGGAACCTCTCAAGTCGTGAGATGTTTGCTTCAGTCAGAGGTTCCTGCGGCACTGACAGGAGCGAGCGTCCAATAAGGAAGTGAGAAGGTGCTAGGTAAAGTTAGATCTGAAGGATCAGTAGATAGAGATGTTAAGGGTCTGGAATTAAGAATACCTTCTATCTGAATCAGGCATGTGTTTATCTCTTCATAAGTTAAGTGTGTGAGAGAGAGAATACGTTTGAGATGATGTTTTGTAGATTTTACAGCGGCTTCCCAGAGTCCGCCAAAGTGCGGAGAATACGCTGGGCTGAATTTAAAGTTAATGCTTTTTTCTGCCATACCTGACTGCAACATGTCGTGGTTATTTTTTAAGAATGTACTGAGTTTGTTTGACGCCCCAACAAACGAAGTTCCATTGTCGGAGTAAAGAGTTTGAGGCTTGCCCCGACGACTCATGAAACGGTGAAGAGCAGCAAAAAAGGACCTCGTGGTAAGACTCGTTACTAGCTCCAAGTGAAGAGCCTTGACTGAAAGACATACGAAAACTAAAATATATGATTTCATGGTTCGGCTACCCCTCCCCTTCCGATCAGCTATCAGCACTGGTCCGGCGTAATCCATTCCCGTATGTAAATAGGGGTATTCTAGCTGTGTGCGGTCTGTGGGTAGATTGCCCATTGCCATTTGAAGAGGTTTAGCCTTGAACCTGATGCAACGAACACAATTATGAACAATCTTACGAGCTAAATCTCTTCCACCAAGAGGATAGTATGTTTGCCGTATACTCGCAAGTAATAGCTGTGGTGGAGCATGTAATAAGGTCAGGTTTTGCGTTTCAAAAATAAGTTTGGTCAAGTGATGTTTACTGCACAATAAAATGGGATGTTGTAACGCTTAGGATTTACCCTAGGGAGTTTCGCTACATTAGTAGGGTCGCAGGTCAATGAAACCAAGTTTACACAATAACCATATAATGTCTGTTCCCAAATAGCACCAGGTAGGTTGAGTAATTGCGCACTGATAAAAATAACACTGGCCTGACAAGGAGTCGGCAACGAAGAGCTTCCGTCCAGTCAGCCACCATGAGCAAGATGGTCTCAGGCCGTAAAGGTCTCAGGCCGTAGAGGTAGCCACAGCTTCTGTCCAGTCAGCCACCATCAGCAAGATGGCCTCAGGGCGTAGAGGTAGCCACAGCAGTGGTAGGAATGGCCAGCACCAGCAAGTCGTCTGTACCGACCGTCTTGTCGTAAAATTGATCCTGGAAAGCCCAGAAGTAAGCTTAAGCGCGGGAAGCCTCATTTAGTGGGAACCTAGTCAGGGTCCAGTGTTCTAATTCGCAATAAGCGCAAAAGTAAGCTCAACTGGCAGCTAGATAACTTTATAAGATTTAATATTATACCAGCACAGCTCTAATTTACAAATAAGCATAATAAATGAGAACTCACCCCAGCGGGAATAACCATGCACTTTAAATAATTAACGGGTGCGTCTCACGAAATATAACAACATAATATATAATTTCATATTAATAACGTTGACAAAATATAATGAACGTTAGCTATAATAACAAAATCAATAAAATTATAAGGAATAACGGTCAGTTGCCATAATATTCATTTAATATAACGTTTTTTTACATAACACTCAAATTTACTAATTTCAGTTGGTATAACATGCAAAACGTATAACGATCATAATACATAATATCTTTTAGTATAAGCATTATAAGATATAAGAGACATGAGATATAAATCAGAGCCCGCGGAATAAGGTTAAGGCAGCTAGAAAAAGGGGGGCTCGGGGGGCGTAGTAAAAAACAAATCAACAATTGTATTTTTGGTAGGTTTAGGTTATGGTTATCTTGTGTCCCTTAGAGCGGAAATAGGCACCCCGCGAAGCGGGGTGACGTCGAAACGCTGGCGGTTAGGTTAGGTTTAGGTTAGCTTAAAATAATTGCCATGCGTTTTAAAAAAAAATAAGTTCTATTAGGTTAGGTTACAAGGAGACAATTTACTTTAACTAAATGTTCAGGATTAATAAGGGCTCAACTGTAGAATATCTGGCATGGAGTACAGGGTTCATATTTTTTTAATAGATTGTTCTCACCATAAGACGACTCCTCGCCAAATTTCAAGTTGCGGAAACGCTTGGTTTGCGAGAAAAAAAATATTAAAAATTTCATACAGAGTCCCAATTTTATGACCGCCATGACGCATATTTTTCTGTTTCTTTGCACGTGTTGTCATTGATATGTTCCTAATAGCGTACTTATCCAATCCTTTTGTTTATCATTTGCATATTCTACTCTAAGGCAGGTCGGTGTAGGTACGACGACGAGCGAAGCGAGGAGGAGTGTTAGGTGTACCGCGACCCTACAGCGCGCGAGCCGAGCGAGCGAAGCGAGCGTGCCGCGGTAGCGGCCGGCGAAGTGCCAGAACCGACTTTATACGAAAACAGGCCATAATATTGATGAAAATGTTAATTTCATATGAAAAAAAATTTTTTTTTTTCTCAAAAACCATGGATTTCCGCAGATTTTGGATTTCAAAAATACACTATAGACACCCTCATCTGCTCTCAAAAAAAATGGTGCATTTTGGCCATGAAAATGTTAATTTCATATGAAAAAAAATATTTTTTTTCTCAAAAACCACGGATTTCCGCAGATTTTGGATTTCAAAAATACACTATAGACACCCTCCTCTGCTCTCAAAAAAAATTGTGCATTTTGGCCATGCCAGATATTCTACAGCTCTTCCTTAATAAGTTAGGTAAGGTTGATTTTAAATTAGGAAGACCACATAACACATAAAAAAATATTTAATTTTAACCAACATAACATTAACATTACATAACATGTATATCTTCAATGTTTACTTTTCTTCAAACACAAAATCGCTCTAAGAAATTCACATTCAGTTACTATTCAGCTTTTCAAGCGATTTCAAGAGTAATTGTATGCGTTTATACTATACGAGCATTATGCTTTTTGATGTTAGATTAATTGTATAATATATGTTTAAATCTTAGGGGTTATGAGTATTATACGCTTTAATCGTTATATCAATTGATATTATATCTAAATAATGTTATACTTTACAAAAATAGATATTTTGAAATTATATCTTTCGTTCATTATATTCAGTGAATATTATACTAAACAAGCTTATACAAAGTGAGCGTATATATTATGAATGTTATATGATGAGTTCTTATATCTCGTATTACTTACCCATAATTAACATTGTAGGTGATGCAACCGGCTACGTGTAAATGTAACGGTATTTTTTAATAGCAGCGACACACGCTCCGCGTTCGAAAGCTGCGAGCGGTCTGGCGCGAGGGAAAACCGAATGCCGTAACTCGCCGGCGCTCGCGCAGATTCGTGCATCTTTGGGATTTAGGAGCCCGCGCCCATCCACGTTATAACAGCGCGCGGTACACGAAACCATTAGCGTTCCGTATTATTAGCGCGGTTCAGTATAATAATAAAATAAGTAATTATAGTAACGCGTACACTTTAGAGTGCGACGTTACAGTACTCCGCGGCAAACAGAAGGATTTGCGTCTACAACGGAAATCCGTCTATCTATCCTGCGTAATTCGTTAATTTAAAATCTTTTATATGCCAGTACCCAATAGAGCGACCTGACTCATCGCATAACTCGTATACAAGAGGTAACTTTTTACCAATGATCTTGCATTTTACAAATTTGGGTGCTAATTTCTTGCTAAACCGTTTATCTTTGTCACTTTGGTAAAAAGTCCTCTTCCAAACGAATTCTCCGACATTAAATTCGGCTGGCCTTCGTCGCAGATTATAATGTTGGCAGTTCCTAGAATGGGCACGTAGTATAGAAGCCTGTAAGTAAGTGCGACGTTACAATGTTTAATGTTATAACTATAGTTGGCATTATTAAGACGACCACCGACTCTTATTAAGTTATGTGTATCTAAGAAAGGGGTCAACGAAAGTAATCGAGTTTTTGGTGGTAACGGTTTGCCAGCTAATAAGAGTTTATACTCTTCAGGAAACATTTCCTGTTGTGCAATTTGTAACAATTTACTTCTAGATGATTTTACCTCTGTGTATGTTAAGTGTGAAGTTATTTTATTAGTCTTGTTTTTGCAGTTGTATATAAATCTGTGAACATATGCCATTATTCTTATTAATCTCGTAAGTTTTGAGTTATTAGCCATAAGCTTAGTTATAGGATTTTCATCTATGTGTGTATGTATGTTTGTATGTAGTGAAGTTTCTGGCAGGTCAACAGTAAGTGTGTTAGGTGTTGGAGGAAACTGAATGACTGGATAATGTAAGTATTCTGGCCCAGTCCACCATAATGTGGATGTGCTGATATCGTCAGCCTTCATACCTCGTGACACAAGATCTGATGGGTTAAGCTTTGAGGGTACATAGTTCCACGTTTGTCCGCGAGTACTTTCTTGAATTTAATTCACACGGTTACGAACAAATTGTTTAAGACGGTTGGATGACCCTGCCAGCCAGCCCAACACGATCATGGAATCAGACCAAAAGTAACTATGATCAACCTTCACGGTCAGTGATGAAGTGACCTTTGTCCAGAGCCTTGCGCCAAGCAAGGCGCCACAAAGCTCCAACCGAGGAAGAGTGGACGATTTGAGTGGAGCTACCTTGTTCTTTGATGCTATAAGACGTACGCAAACTGCTCCGCTCCCGTCCACAGTCCTAACATAGACACATGTGCCATATGCACGCTCGGACGCATCTGTGAAAACGTGAAGTTGAATTTCTGATGGTGAGTCGTTAAATACCCAACGATCTATTTGAAGTGTGTTTAATTTGGAAAGTGACAACGCAAAAGAAATAAATTCATTGTTGATGTATGTTGGTAGCTCGTCGTCCCACTCACATTTAAGAAGCCAAAGCTTTTGTAATATGAATTTGGCTTGTACTACACATGGAACGACGAGGCCTAAAAGATCGAAGACCTGACTGACAACAGATAAGATGTTTCTTTTTGTTATTTTATCTGGAATTTGAATGTCGATAGAAAATTGCAACTTATCTATTTTTGATTGCCAATATAATCCCAGTGTCTTGCAGGGCGACGTGCTGTCAAGGTTAAGTGCCTTGTTGTCGCCTTTTTTATGGTCGAGAATCGAGTTCAGCAATTCAGGACAGTTTGACTGCCATTTGCATAAGTTGAACTTTGCTGACTCTAATGTGGCACTAACTTCCTTACTTATTTCAATTAACGAGTGAGTGGAGTCGCTGCCGCTAAGAAAATCGTCTACGTAAAAGTCGTGCTGTATTGCGCGTTTGACTCTGGCATCCTCGCATTGATCAGCGAGTGAAATAAGGCATTTTGTCGCTAAGTAAGGACCAGACGCCGTTCCGTACGATATCGTATTTAGTGTATAGGTTTTTAAGGGATCCGCGGGATCAAACCTAAATATAATTTGCTGCAATGAGCGCTGAGAAGGTTTGACTAGTATAGCACGATACATTTTTTCGACGTCACTCGAAACGATATATTTATGTTGTCTAAAACGAAGCAAGATAGACAGTAAGTCATCTTGGACGGTCGGTCCGACCATCTGAATGTCGTTGAAACTTTTGCCACTAGTCGTGACCGCAGACCCGTCAAAAACGACACGAAGACGCGTGCTCGTGATATCGCGGACGACTCCGTGATGAGGAAAAAAATATGACTTTATTGAATGATTGAGTGATTGATTTTCGCTCATATGACCTAGATCGATGTATTCTCTAATAAAATCAAAGCATATTTTTTTTAAATTTGCGTCGCTCGCAAGTTTTTTTTCTAGAGATAAGAAACGGCGCTTTGCCATGTGATATGAGTCGCCAAGTACATCTGGTGACTCCTTCAATGGGAGTGTGACGACAAAGCGGCCATCTTGATCGCGGGCGGTGTTCTCTAAGAAACTCTTCTCGCAAGCTTGTTCTTCATATGACATGGAATGTGAGGGAGACACCGAGTCCAGTTCCCAGAACCGCGTGAACATTGCTTCTTCATTATGCGTGAGGAATGAGCAAAATAAAGATTTGTTTACATTTTTATTTTTAGTAGGTATGGATCCCGACAAAAGCCAGCCTGATTTAAATTCATGTAGTGTAACGTATAACGTTAAACATAAATACCTACTGTAACATCTTACCAGAAATAGGTTTTAATAAACAAGTTTTATTTCTTAATTTATCTCGTTGCGTAGTCTATTTAATTTTGCCTTAAACATAGAAAACCTCTACTCATAATACTGTCTATGCCCGGGAGTTCGGAACATTCTAGATCTGTGACGTAGGTCGACCTTCCGCTATTATGTTTTGCCCTCTGCGGCCGAGACCGCGAGCTCGAGCGCGATGGGTCGTTCAATTGCCACCCAGCTGCGACGCGGACAAGCCGCTGCGCACCTTTATTAAATAAAGACGCCGCTATTAAGCGGACGTACCTAATTTCTCAATCCGTGAAGTGAGTGTAGTTCCCAGAATTGGGTAAGTGTTGCACAATTGCTCATTATTTAAATGAATGTAGTTATGTAAATCGTGGTTTAGCTGGTGATTACTTCCAACGCGATTAAATTCTTTTGTCTTGGACGCCGAACACGCCACGCCCGCGTGTCTCGTCCTTAAGTTATTAGTACGACGAATTTGAACATTAATTTGAACTGTATACTTTACGAATATACTACCAGCTTAATCACGTGTAGGTTTTTCCACGCTTTACTCGATTGCGTACTTGTTAATTCTAGGTTAGACTAGGTACATGCTACATCCATGTGTTACCTAAATATCTTATTTTATTCAGTGCTGTACTGTGCGATCTAGTGTACTATTAATGGTTAACGAATTTAATGTCATTGCTGTAATTTCCTATGCGGAAATTATGTATTTCCGTTATTTCACGCCATGTGTTTTTTGCCTGCGTGGCATTGTTTGAAGCTTTGGTTTACATTTCTTATGCTTAATCATATTTTAAATAAGTCAGAAAAGGCTTACTACTTTAATATACCATGGAAAATGTCCACGGTATATAATTTCCGAATCATAAATGTACTGAAATCATCCGAGAATCCTATGCTAACGCACCACGCTAAACAACTGCACTCCGCTGGCCTTGCTTTTGCATTTTCCTTCTTGCTTATTAATTTTGATGAATTTATTTATTACTTAGAAATATACATAACCTCTAAATTTATTCAAATAGACTGTAAACTATATCCGTGCACCTTTCAATCGTTTTGGTTCGATTAGTTATCAATTAATTTAATAATTAATTGATAAATAATCTTATTTATCTTTCGGAAATTGCTGACTCACGCTTAACATATGATTCTCGCCGCCCTGCTTTGCTTATTTTGTACCTGGACTGCACCACCATCATTCTTGAATGCTCCTTTCTATAACTTGCCCCACCCCCTTGCGTGAGCACATGGTTCTGCAGTCCAGGTCGAGAATGTGGACGCCTTATTTACCTTGAACGTGGACGCGTTGCAGGAACTACGCTTACCTTTGAAGCCCGAGGCAGACGCTCCCCCAGGGAGTAAACAAGTTGGAGGCCCCTGGCGTGTGACGCTCTCCCGGCACTTACATCTACCAGCGCGTCCACCAACCACCTCGGACCATCATCGTCTCCTGCCATCCGCTGCGTACCGCGAGGGGAGTGAGGGTACCCGGAAGGACCGACCACCCCTCAAACAGACCTGGCATCTAGCCATAGCCCGACCTAGGCGAACGAACCGCTCTTAACTCATCAATAAATTCTTAACTACCATCTTATTTTCTAATTTTGCTCCTAGATAGGTACCCCTAGTTAGGGCTCCCTATCTACGTGACAGTAGTCGAGGTTTATGTTTACCTAAATCAATAGATGCGGAACCCAAGACGTCCCAAAACACTTCCGCTCCAACAAGAATGTCAATAGCGGACGGCTTATAAAATGACGGGTCTGCCAATACAATGCCGGCAGGTATAGGTATATGCGTTATATCTATATGACAAGATGGCAATGATTTACTGATCTCAGGTAAAACGAAGCAGTTTACGGTTGTCTTATAATCACTATGAGGCGACTGAATAACAATATCACAAGACTCTGTACTATGTGAAAGCTGATTATTGATACCTGTGATCGTGGTTCCCGCGCTGCGCCGCGCTAATCTAAGCTGGACGCACAGGTCTCGTGTCACGAAGTTCGAAGTACTTTCGTTGTCGAGAAGAAGGCGAGCATCACGAGGCCTTCCATTCACATCGCACACTTGCAACAAAGCTGTGGATAGCAATACGGACGATTGAGTGGGGGTAATCACATTTGCCTGGATATTACCGCTAAACTGTACATTTGGAATCGGCACATCAGTACTACAAGATGCCTCATTGGCATGTTTATGTAAAAGGGTATTGTGTTTATATTTACAATATTTACAATGCGAGAGTACACACCGCGATTCGACGTGTCCCGGCCGTAAACAATTCTTGCATACAGAATAGGTATTCACCTTACTTATCCTCGTATCAACATCTAGCTTACGAAAAGATTCGCACGTAAATAAGAAATAATTTTGTTTACACAATGGGCAAACAATAGGTTTACGATTAGTATTACTCGTAGTATTAAGGAAATTTTTAGGTTTTTGTGTTTCATTATGCGTATATATATGTTTGTGTTTTATGTTTCAATGTTGTTTGTTTGTCGTCATCAATGTTTTTATGAAGTATCGATTCTAATAAGTCTGCCCTGCTATTCAAGAAAGTAGTGTATTGATGTAATGTCGGCGAACCCGTTAAATGGTTCCGCTGTTCCTCCCACTGACGGTTAGTTACTGAATCTAACTTCTTAGACATAATATGTATGACTAATGTGTCCCAGTGGTCAGTCGGTTCGCCCAATGTAGACAGCGCCCGTAAATTTTTATTAGTTACATCCACCATATTACGCAATAAACAGCTGGATTCGTGTTGCATAGGTTCAAGGTTAAACAATGCCTGGACGTGATTGTTAACTAATAATCGTTGGTTGTCATACCGCTCCGACACCAACTGCCACGCTTTGTGATAATTATTACTGCTAAAATCAAGGCTTTGAATAACAAGGGCAGCACTGCCTTTTAATGATGCACGAAGGTAATGAAATTTACTTA
The DNA here is from genome assembly GCA_963854355.1 of Epinotia brunnichana. Classification (NCBI taxonomy): domain Eukaryota; kingdom Metazoa; phylum Arthropoda; class Insecta; order Lepidoptera; family Tortricidae; genus Epinotia; species Epinotia brunnichana. Next base: position 1,058,054 of record CAWKZR010000004.1, on the reverse strand, counting down.
TGTCATTAATGGCAATGTTATTATATATAAGTGAAATATACGTATCTCTAAAGCCGAGCCAATGCTGATAGTTTCCTTCGAAGTGAGGAAGATCGATCTTCGGCAGACGGACGAAGTCATGCCGGCCTGCTGCACAGGGCGTGGAGAACGAAGACACGGACCCAGCCGGCCCGCGGTTGCTGGCCTGCACGGCAGGACTCAGCAGAAGTCGAGCAGTCGAAACCAGCCTATAGTACTGGCTTTCAAACTGCTCCCGTTCCGCATATGCGTCGTCGGGGGTCGGGGACAACGTCTCGATCTCCATCTGTAAGGCGTCAAACTCTGTATAAAGCGACTCGATTTTATCTAACCGACACTGCATCTCCATAATTTGCAACTCACTTAAGAGTCCGTACCGGCCCGGAAAAAAATCGATTGTAGGTATTATTACCCGTCTCCGAGCGCGCCAGCGCAGGTGTTGTAGTGGGGGTCGAGCGAGGCGGCTAGGTCGGCGTAGACTAGTATTGATACTTTAACCGTTTAATCTGACTTTTTCGTTTCTTAATATTTGTATGTATATAATTATGTATTTGAATAGAATATCAGGTAACTTAGAACTGTATCGTTCATTGTAATGTATTTTTATGTAATTACTACAAATTCAGAATTCATTTAAGTACTTACTTGTTTGGGGGAGGCCTATGTCCAGCAGTGGACGCCTTTCGGCTGATATGATGATGATGACTTACTTGTTTGACGACCGCTTTAGCCTAGTTGGTAATGACCTTGCCTACGAAGCTGGTGGTTCTGGGTTCAAATCCCGCTATGTATGTAATATTATAGTAATGGATATTGGTTTTCTATGTATTTAAGTATTTATTTATCTATCGTCGTTTAGTACCCATAGTACAAGCTTTGGGTACTAATCTAATCCGGACAGACATACGAAAGCATTTTTGTCCAAGCTGAAACGGAGAACTTAGTCGCTTCCGCTCACTCGGTCGATAATTAATTACTGTTACAGTTTTCAGTTTCCAGGTTATCAAATTCTATGTGAATAGTTTTTACTTACCTGACTTATTCGTTTCTTGGTTTTAGTGTAGGTGTTGAAATAAAATACCAGGTAATTTAGAAATGTAGTTGTAGGTACCTATAGTTTATTTGAGTAATGTTAATAGCTGTTGGTTCTTAATTCCATAGACCTACATTTACGCGGGTCAACAATCTCGGGCAAAAAGCACTTGTGATAAAAGTTTACTAATCTATTTTTCATTTTTGTTTCCCAAAAATTGTCGTCCCGTTTGATGAGAACAGTTTTTATAGGAAACTCCGTTCCTGTCCAAACACCAAACAGGCAAAAATCTTTTTTGGTTATATGTAACTGACCTTGGGCCTGGTAGTACCAGTTATGTGTCTTGTTCAGTACTATTTCACCTTTCACAACTTTCCAAAAAGGGACGCGCTCAAGCCGAATGCTGTCTTCGGGCATTTAATTTCAACAATGCCATTTTCATACACACTATCTGGCGAAGCGCCCAAAAAGAAGAATACTTCGTCTATGTATAAGCCGCACTTTTTTAGCATAATATGTTCTTGTTTGGAAAGTTGTGAAAGGGCAACCGGTTCATTCGTTTTTCCATGTGCTACAGAAGGCACATGGTCTATTGCATAAGAGTACAGCATTGATTTTACGAGTGGAGCTGAACGGATGTTTCCTCTTTTGCAAACTTTGCCAAAATTTGATGCTGTAATGAGGTTTCGCCCTAACTCAATTGGTGACTCATGTGAGCCATGTACTCCTCCTGTAAAATATATAAGAGTTAATTAAACAGGCGCATTCTTAAATTGACCGGGTTATACAGGTTTTTTTTTAATTCTCGGCAAATGGATTCTTACTCGACTAAACAAATTAAATCCTTCTTGTGAATTAATTGATTATTTCTTCTTGGATATGATATAAAAACGTTTCATTTAGTAAATCTATTTACTTTTGATAACATTTTACATGAATTTCTATTAAATACGATTTTTTTATTTTGTATTGGATGTTTAGAAATTTCATCTAAGACTGGCTTTAAAAAGAAAGCTGATACCCATAAAATCAGACTCCCGTTGGAGTAATTTTTCAAATATGACCAATTATGTGTGTTTGGATTGGGATCTGTCATCAAAGCAGATGTTAGGTATAATGGGGAACTTGCATGGGACTTCAATTTCGAATAAATGGCACTCAATGGATGCGGATATACGTAGAAATATCATACAGAAGAAAAAAAACGAAAAAAAACGATTGTATTAGTTTTAGCTTACGTTAAAATGACGAAAAAAAAATTATATTTTTTCGATAAACTATCATAACAGTTACACAGAATATTGAATTATAAATTATATTTTGTATAACAAGTATAGACTTAAAACGCAAATATTGTGGAGATAATTGGAAATTAATGACTTACTCCATAGTAAACGCGCCGAGAATATATGCTGTGACGTCATAGCATAAGCCAGTTTAATATAGAGCGTTTTCGGGAGGTGCCGGCGCGTGCAGATTTCAAATGCATATAACATCAGAAAAATAAATCATAAGAATGTTTTAGTGCTACAGTTGTTTTAATGCTGGATTATACTTTTAATTTTCGTAATAAAATAAACAGATGCAAGTTCCCTATTGCATAAATATGGTTAAAACCAGAAATGATTAAAAAGGCCACAAAAGTAGCTAATTCATGAGAGGACGTCTGTGCCCAGAGGGCCTACCGCGAAAGGCATTCGAAGTTTCCCCTCTCTGTCATACTTACGAGTTCGTACGTAAGTGCGACGGAGAGGGAAAACTTCGAATGCCGTTCGCGGTAGGCCCTCAGCAGTGGCTACGTCCCACTGCTGGGCACAGGCTGATGATGAAAGTTCGATGACGTACTTTTAGAATTAACGCTTAATGTATATACTTATAGATAAAACATGAAGACTAATTAAGAACCTTCTTCTATGGAACATACTAGGTAAAAAATGTTAATAGTACAATGACATACATTAGTTAGTACAAATGCAATAAAGTCAAAAGTAAGAAAAAGCATTACTTACCGATCGATCAAGACTGCCTTGTCGCGCTATAATTCCCGCTAGTCCAAGCGCCCGAAGCCACGTGACCTTGGGGGTAATCACGTAACGTTCCGAACGCGCGTCGGTACAATTTAACTGTCAATTTCCAATATAAAAAGTGACATTTAGACCTTCCCGACGTTCGTACAATGCGTTACGTGATCGACCAACATGAACGCGACGAGCGACGTGACCGTTCCCTGGAACCGCTTGGCGGCGACTGCCGAATCGAGCGCCGTGCACGGTATTTTATTACGAATTTTAGGGTGATTTGAAATATTTTTTCTGCCAAAATTTACTTTTACACATAAATATATTTTTACATTTACGAATAGCCCTTGAACTGCAGTTTCTTATTATGAATTCATATTTTTGAAATAATGAGCTAAATGGCCTAAAATACTGGCGATTCTTCGTGGGGTTTTACTAAAAAGTTGTTGGACAGAAATACGGTTTTACTCAACAATTTAATATGTAACTTATAAAATGTTTTCCACTTATTCCTAAGAAGACTATCAACCCGATTAGATTTATTTGTTTCATGTCGATTTGAAATCAAATAGTTCTTCAAATCTAAGTACTTTTACTCGTCTCCGAGCGAAAATGGAGAAAACAGCTGTTGGGCTGAGCCAAAATATGATAAATTGAGACCTAAATGTAAACAACTTTTTCTCTTATGTCACTTAAATTGAAATGATCTTTCATATCACGCAATAAAATCTGTAGGAAAACGAATATTTATTAAGATATGACCTCATAAAGTTTAGCGAATTCAGCAAACGGCTGTGTACGGACTCTTAATTTGTCACACGTTTTAGCCACATCGATGTAAGTTCTAAATTGCGTTAATTTTGATTTAACACTACCACGCTTTTTAATTAAGAGTTTTAACTGTTCGTCGGCCATTTTGTTAAGATATTAAGTGTATTTAACTATGCAGTTATAACTTTTGTGCAAAATGCATGCGACCGCTAACGAGCTACGGGAGGACTGAGGTAGTACAAAAGAATCCGGAATAGATTAGCAGCTGCGCGAGTTTGTGCGGATTAAGCAATAAATTTATGTTGCCCAGTTGAAGGGTAATAAGCAAAGGAGACGGCTTCTTATAAGTATAGTAGTAATTTAGTTTTGTAATGAGTTTTAAGCAATGACACATTATGATTTAAGATTAAATATGTATATGTTTTTAAGATGATGACGTAGGTATGCCTGATACGTATAGTGATATTCGTAATTCCGAGAAAAATAGAAAATATGGATATAGAAAGGAATTGGAACGGACTCACTCAGTCAAGTACTACGTGCTCAGGTGGTGCAATGTTGATCAATGTTCTGATGATGTGGTGGTACTCCAACAAACGTCCTCCTTATGCCAGTGAACGCTGGGACTCCTGAATTCGACGTCAGCTGCGTATTCTTCTTATGCCGAAGAATCTGAAGACAGCGACGACGACGATTGCGATGGATGGTCAAAGTCCACTTCTGCGAAGACTCCGAAGGCGGCCAAGTCTGCCCTTGTCTTAAAGGTTTCGAAGGACCAATGTTTGCGCCGATGCCGGTGGTGTTATTCGCTCGACGACTTTATATAAAACTTTGATAAAAGTTTGACTGTAATATCTATCTATCTATCTATATAAGCCCTTGATCCTGAACTCCATATTGAATGTATACATAATGTAGGACATGTCGTTGATTAAATGCAAAAGCGACACAAGTCAAAAAAAGTCAAAAACACTTTTATTGCAAAAATGAAACTATAGACACTCATTTTATAGCGTGGCACAAAGACACCTCTCGATTTATCGTTAGAAATGATCAAAATACGCAAGTGCCCGTTTTGCACTACTCCTCTTTTGTCACGAACTTCAGTGCAATACGGCCATTTTGTCAGTTGCGACTCGAGAATCGGTAAGAATATGTGCAAAAGTGCCACATTTGCCGATGCTGCAGTTTTGAATGCAAAATAAATGTAAGAATTGTATTATTTTCTAGACAAAGCGGCCTCATTTCAAAATGTGGCAGTTTTTATTTTAGATTCTTTACTTAAATTTAATACTTTCAAAAAGCAAAACTGCCCTATTTTTACTTGGGGCCGTTTTGAATTAAAAATACATTACGGATTAATAACATCTAAAATCAAAAGTGCCATATTTTTAAATGTTGCAGTCTCGAATATAAAATAAACATAAGTATTGTATTACTTTTAATACAAAACTGCCCTATTTTTACATGTGGCCGTTTTGAATTAAAAATACATTACGGATTAATAATATCTAAAGTCAAAAGTGCCATATTTTTTAATGTTGCCGTCTTGAATATAAAATAAACATAAGTATTGTATAATTTTTTGGACAAAACGGCAATATTTCAGAATGTGGCAGTTTCAGTTTAAGAATGTTTACCAAAATGTAACGTTTTCAAGAAGCAAAACTGCCGTATTTGTACATGTGGTCGTTTTGAATTGAAAATACATTATAACTTAATTATAATCTAAAATCAATAATGCCATATTTTTTTATGATGCAGTTTTGAATTGAAAATAAGCCTAAGTATTTTACACAAAGGGGTCATATAACAGTATGTGGCAGTATTGGTTTAAGAATTATTACTTTTATTTTACATTTTTATGAAGCAAAACTGCCGATTTAGCTCATGCGGCCATTTTGAGTTTAAAAATACATTTAATAAAATTCATAATTTTACGAGATAAAGGAAAGATTAGTGATACTTTTGTAGTGTCAGTTTACGATTTACAGGCTGTAATGCCTTGTCCACGAGGCGAAGTATCTAGTTTTTACTAAATTTCAAAATGAAATCTGCTTAATTTCATTAATACGGTGCTGATCACAAAACGAACTAATTGTTATGTTTGGTATGAAGAAGGAGCAAGATGAATAACCGAAATAGGATCATGCGTGCTTACATACCTACAAAACTTAAATGATAACGCTACCAAAGATCTGGATGTGGTATTTTATAGTGAGAACTGTTGCGGCCAACAAAAAAATCAAATTTATGTTGGCTATGTACCAATATGCTTTAAATAAGTACCCTAAACTCAGAGGTATTACACATATTTTTTTTAATCACGGGGCATACACACCATGAAGGGGATTCAGTACATTCTACGATTCAACAAAACATCTCCAAAGCATTAAAATCTTCGCCGATATACGTCCCAGATCAATACATAACTTTCATAAAAACTCCAAAACAGCAAGGTGCCCCGTAGGTATAATGTAATAGAATTAATACATGACAATTTCTGGAACATAAAAGCTTTAGCTAATAGTGAATATACTTTAGCTGATGGTAAATACATGGAACTGTGGAGTGACATAAAGGTAATCCAAGTTACCCGTGATACTATTTTTTAGGTTTAGTTGAAGTAACTTTATAACCAAACTAGTGTTTTGCCTGCGGCGGTACCTATTTGAACTTTTGACTTGTTTATTCAAAATCTGCCTGTATTTTTTGGTTTTTGTATATCCAAGGAAAAGGAAAGTGAAATTCCGCTATGGGAAGGGAAAAGCGGTGGGTATTTTTGTAAGTAGGTATTTGCACTCTATTCTTGCTTGTGACGGGAAGGTGCGGGGGGAAATTTCAAAAAAAAAAACTTTTTTTTTTCAGCCAAAAAAAAATGCGATTGTACTCCCCTTGGGAACCTTTATGACATTTGGTCGAGACCTCTATTCAAAAGTCGAGTGGTTTGGCCGGAAAAAAAAATCGAAAAAATTCCCCATACAAAATTTTTTTTAAAGCTAGAAACTTTTTTTTTTGGTTTTCAGAATCTAGAGCCATATAGGATTCCGCTAGCCAAATTTCAAAGCTCTAAGACCGTTTTGAAAAAAAATTAAAAAAAAACTTTGTTTTTTTTTAATTTTTTTTCCGCTATCAAAAACTGCACGCGGTTCCCTATGACATTTGGTCGAGCACCCCTAACCTAGCTGTTACCGTTTAGCCGGGCAGTAGAGCAATTTTTTACTCAGAGCCAAATCCGAAGAAGTCAGATTTTTCTGGTTGTACACTCGCCGACCTCTATACACCCATATCAAAACCTAACCCCCACCATGACTCCTTCCCGGAGATCAATTGTGTCAATGGAAATCAGTCGTATTGCAGCTTTATATAATATTAACTAGTATTTGCCTGCGGCGCGGCGCGCGAGCGCGCCGCGGTACCTATTTGAACCTTTGACTTATTATTCAAAATCTGCCTGTAATTATTTGGTTTTTGTATATCCAAGGAAAAGGAAAGTGAAATTCCGCTATGGGAAGGGAAAAGCGGAGGGTATTTTTTGTCAGAGAGATCGCGCACTCTTATCTTGCTTGTGACGGGAAGGTGCGGGGGGTGTGTGTCCGCGTGGGCTCGCCCTTCGGGCCTTCGGCCCTCGGGCTCGCGTAGAGAGCGAGCTCTGAAGGGACGCTTCGGGCCTTCGGCCCTACGCGGAGCTCGGCCTTCGGCCTTCGCGTACCTGGAAGCTCACCTTCGGGCCTTCGGCCCTCAGGTTCGCTTAAAGACACTTGGGGGGCGTAGGGTTTCCGCAAGCGCGCTCTGAAGGGACGCTTCGGGCCTTCGGCCCTACGCGGAGCTCGGCCTTCGGCCTTCGCCTGCCACGAAGCTCACCTTCGGGCCTTCGGCCCTCAGGTTCGCTTTTAACACACTCGGGGGTTAGTGAGTGGTAGCACAACCTTAAACTCCCGCAGCTCGGCCTACGGCCTCGCAGGACGCTTCGGGCCTTCGGCCCTACGCGGAGCTCGGCCTTTGGCCTTCGCGGCGCTCGGCCTTCGGCCTTCGCCTACCGGGAAGCTCACCTTCGGGCCTTCGGCCCTCAGGTTCGCTTTTAAGACACTCGGGGGTAGTAAGTGTCCGCGTAGGCTCGCCCTTCGGGCCTCCGGCCCTCGGGCTCGCGTAGTAAGCGCGCTCTGAAGGGACGCTTCGGGCCTTCGGCCCTACGCGGAGCTCGGCCTTCGGCCTTCGCCTGCCACGAAGCTCACCTTCGGGCCTTCGGCCCTCAGGTTCGCTTTTAACACACTCGGGGGTTAGTGAGTGGTAGCACAACCTTAAACTCCCGCAGCTCGGCCTACGGCCTCGCAGGACGCTTCGGGCCTTCGGCCCTACGCGGAGCTCGGCCTTCGGCCTTCGCGTCGCTCGGCCTCCGGCCTTCGCCTACGACAAAAGACACTCGGGGGCATAGTCGCACAGTCCTATACTCCCGCAGCTCGGCCTACGGCCTCGCAGGACGCTTCGGGCCTTCGGCCCTACGCGGAGCTCGGCCTTTGGCCTTCGCGGCGCTCGGCCTTCGGCCTTCACCTACCGGGAAGCTCACCTTCGGGCCTTCGGCCCTCAGGTTCGCTTTTAAGACACTCGGGGGTAGTAAGTGTCCGCGTAGGCTCGCCCTTCGGGCCTCCGGCCCTCGGGCTCGCGTAGTAAGCGCGCTCTGAAGGGACGCTTCGGGCCTTCGGCCCTACGCGGAGCTCGGCCTTCGGCCTTCGCCTGCCACGAAGCTCACCTTCGGGCCTTCGGCCCTCAGGTTCGCTTTTAACACACTCGGGGGTTAGTGAGTGGTAGCACAACCTTAAACTCCCGCAGCTCGGCCTACGGCCTCGCAGGACGCTTCGGGCCTTCGGCCCTACGCGGAGCTCGGCCTTCGGCCTTCGCGTCGCTCGGCCTCCGGCCTTCGCCTACGACAAAAGACACTCGGGGGCATAGTCGCACAGTCCTATGCTCCCGCAGCTCGGCCTACGGCCTCGCTGGACGCTTCGGGCCTTCGGCCCTACGCGGAGCTCGGCCTTCGGCCTTCGCGTGCCTCGAAGCTCACCTTCGGGCCTTCGGCCCTCAGGTTCGCTTGTAAGACACTCCGGGCAAGGAATAGTAGCCAAGCCTTAAGCTCCCGCAGCTCGGCCTACGGCCTCGCAAATTTGTTTTGCCCATGCCGTCCGCCATTTTGGATTTTTTCCAATTTTTTTTTCTTTTTACAACTCTTGGGCCCCTCAAGTCCCCGCATGCCAAATCTCGGCGCGCTGTGACCAATTTGAAATTTCAAAAAAAAAAAAAGTTTTTTTTTTCGGCCAAAAAAAAATGCGGTTGCACTCCTCTTGGGAACCTTTATGACATTTGGTCGAGACCCCTATTCAAAAGTCGAGCGGTTTGGCCGGAAAAAAAAATCGAAAAAATTCCCCATACAAAATTTTTTTTAAAGCTAGAAACTTTTTTTTTTGGTTTTCAGAATCTAGAGCCATATAGGATCCCGCTAGCCAAATTTCAAAGCTCTAGGACCATTTTGAAAAAAAATTAAAAAAAAACTTTGTTTTTTTTTAATTTTTTTTCCGCCATCAAAAACTGCACGCGGTTCCCTATGACATTTGGTCGAGCACCCATAACCTAGCTGTTACCGTTTAGCCGGGCAGTAGAGCAATTTTTTACTCAGAGCCAAATCCGAAAAAGTCAGATTTTTCTGGTGGTAACCTCGCCGACCTCTATACACCCATATCAAAACCTAACCTCCACCATGACTCCTTCCCGGAGATCAATTGTGTCACCGGAAATGAGTGGTATTGCAGCTTTATATAATATTAACTAGTATTTGCCTGCGGCGCGGCGCGCGAGCGCGCCGCGGTACCAGGTAGGGCTTTTGACTTGTTTATTCAAAATCTGCCTGTATTTTTTTGGTTTTTGAATTACCAAGGAAAAGGAAAGTGAAATTCCGCTATGGGAAGGGAAAAGCGGAGGGTATTTTTGTAAGGCAGAGAGATCGCGCACTCTTATCTTGCTTGTGACGGGAAGGTGCGGGGGGTGTGTGTCCGCGTGGGCTCGCCCTTCGGGCCTTCGGCCCTCGGGCTCGCGTAGAGAGCGAGCTCTGAAGGGACGCTTCGGGCCTTCGGCCCTACGCGGAGCTCGGCCTTCGGCCTTCGCGTACCTGGAAGCTCACCTTCGGGCCTTCGGCCCTCAGGTTCGCTTAAAGACACTTGGGGGGCGTAGGGTTTCCGCAAGCGCGCTCTGAAGGGACGCTTCGGGCCTTCGGCCCTACGCGGAGCTCGGCCTTCGGCCTTCGCCTGCCACGAAGCTCACCTTCGGGCCTTCGGCCCTCAGGTTCGCTTTTAAGACACTCGGGGGTTAGTGAGTGGTAGCACAACCTTAAACTCCCGCAGCTCGGCCTACGGCCTCGCAGGACGCTTCGGGCCTTCGGCCCTACGCGGAGCTCGGCCTTTGGCCTTCGCGGCGCTCGGCCTTCGGCCTTCGCCTACCGGGAAGCTCACCTTCGGGCCTTCGGCCCTCAGGTTCGCTTTTAAGACACTCGGGGGTAGTAAGTGTCCGCGTAGGCTCGCCCTTCGGGCCTCCGGCCCTCGGGCTCGCGTAGTAAGCGCGCTCTGAAGGGACGCTTCGGGCCTTCGGCCCTACGCGGAGCTCGGCCTTCGGCCTTCGCCTGCCACGAAGCTCACCTTCGGGCCTTCGGCCCTCAGGTTCGCTTTTAACACACACGGGGGTTAGTGAGTGGTAGCACAACCTTAAACTCCCGCAGCTCGGCCTACGGCCTCGCAGGACGCTTCGGGCCTTCGGCCCTACGCGGAGCTCGGCCTTCGGCCTTCGCGTCGCTCGGCCTCCGGCCTTCGCCTACGACGAAAGACACTCGGGGGCATAGTCGCACAGTCCTATACTCCCGCAGCTCGGCCTACGGCCTCGCTGGACGCTTCGGGCCTTCGGCCCTACGCGGAGCTCGGCCTTCGGCCTTCGCCTGCCACGAAGCTCACCTTCGGGCCTTCGGCCCTCAGGTTCGCTTTTAAGACACTCGGGGGTTAGTGAGTGGTAGCACAACCTTAAACTCCCGCAGCTCGGCCTACGGCCTCGCAGGACGCTTCGGGCCTTCGGCCCTACGCGGAGCTCGGCCTTTGGCCTTCGCGGCGCTCGGCCTTCGGCCTTCGCCTACCGGGAAGCTCACCTTCGGGCCTTCGGCCCTCAGGTTCGCTTTTAAGACACTCGGGGGTAGTAAGTGTCCGCGTAGGCTCGCCCTTCGGGCCTCCGGCCCTCGGGCTCGCGTAGTAAGCGCGCTCTGAAGGGACGCTTCGGGCCTTCGGCCCTACGCGGAGCTCGGCCTTCGGCCTTCGCCTGCCACGAAGCTCACCTTCGGGCCTTCGGCCCTCAGGTTCGCTTTTAACACACACGGGGGTTAGTGAGTGGTAGCACAACCTTAAACTCCCGCAGCTCGGCCTACGGCCTCGCAGGACGCTTCGGGCCTTCGGCCCTACGCGGAGCTCGGCCTTCGGCCTTCGCGTCGCTCGGCCTCCGGCCTTCGCCTACGACGAAAGACACTCGGGGGCATAGTCGCACAGTCCTATACTCCCGCAGCTCGGCCTACGGCCTCGCTGGACGCTTCGGGCCTTCGGCCCTACGCGGAGCTCGGCCTTCGGCCTTCGCGTGCCTCGAAGCTCACCTTCGGGCCTTCGGCCCTCAGGTTCGCTTGTAAGACACTCCGGGCAAGGAATAGTAGCCAAGCCTTGAGCTCCCGCAGCTCGGCCTACGGCCTCGCAAATTTGTTTTGCCCATACCGTCCGCCATTTTGGATTTTTTCCAAATTTTTTTTCTTTTTACAACTCTTGGGCCCCTCAAGTCCCCGCATGCCAAATCTCGGCGCGCTGTGACCAATTTGAAATTTCAAAAAAAAAAAACTTTTTTTTTTCGGCCAAAAAAAAATGCGGTTGCACTCCTCTTGGGAACCTTTATGACATTTGGTCGAGACCCCTATCCAAAAGTCGAGCGGTTTGGCCGGAAAAAAAAATCGAAAAAATTCCCCATACAAAATTTTTTTTAAAGCTAGAAACTTTTTTTTTTGGTTTTCAGAATCTAGAGCCATATAGGATCCCGCTAGCCAAATTTCAAAGCTCTAGGACCATTTTGAAAAAAAATTAAAAAAAAACTTTGTTTTTTTTTAATTTTTTTTCCGCCATCAAAAACTGCACGCGGTTCCCTATGACATTTGGTCGAGCACCCCTAACCTAGCTGTTACCGTTTAGCCGGGCAGTAGAGCAATTTTTTACTCAGAGCCAAATCCGAAAAAGTCAGATTTTTCTGGTGGTAACCTCGCCGACCTCTATACACCCATATCAAAACCTAACCTCCACCATGACTCCTTCCCGGAGATCAATTGTGTCAATGGAAATGAGTGGTAATGCAGCTTTATATAATATTAACTAGTTTTTTGGCTGCGGCGCGGCGCGCGAGCGCGCCGCGGTACCGAGGTTTACTTTTGACTTGTTTATTCAAAATCTGCCTGTATTTTTTTGGTTTTTGAATTACCAAGGAAAAGGAAAGTGAAATTCCGCTATGGGAAGGGAAAAGCGGAGGGTATTTTTGTAAGGCAGAGAGATCGCGCACTCTTATCTTGCTTGTGACGGGAAGGTGCGGGGGGTGTGTGTCCGCGTGGGCTCGCCCTTCGGGCCTTCGGCCCTCGGGCTCGCGTAGAGAGCGAGCTCTGAAGGGACGCTTCGGGCCTTCGGCCCTACGCGGAGCTCGGCCTTCGGCCTTCGCGTACCTGGAAGCTCACCTTCGGGCCTTCGGCCCTCAGGTTCGCTTAAAGACACTTGGGGGGCGTAGGGTTTCCGCAAGCGCGCTCTGAAGGGACGCTTCGGGCCTTCGGCCCTACGCGGAGCTCGGCCTTCGGCCTTCGCCTGCCACGAAGCTCACCTTCGGGCCTTCGGCCCTCAGGTTCGCTTTTAAGACACTCGGGGGTTAGTGAGTGGTAGCACAACCTTAAACTCCCGCAGCTCGGCCTACGGCCTCGCAGGACGCTTCGGGCCTTCGGCCCTACGCGGAGCTCGGCCTTTGGCCTTCGCGGCGCTCGGCCTTCGGCCTTCGCCTACCGGGAAGCTCACCTTCGGGCCTTCGGCCCTCAGGTTCGCTTTTAAGACACTCGGGGGTAGTAAGTGTCCGCGTAGGCTCGCCCTTCGGGCCTCCGGCCCTCGGGCTCGCGTAGTAAGCGCGCTCTGAAGGGACGCTTCGGGCCTTCGGCCCTACGCGGAGCTCGGCCTTCGGCCTTCGCCTGCCACGAAGCTCACCTTCGGGCCTTCGGCCCTCAGGTTCGCTTTTAACACACTCGGGGGTTAGTGAGTGGTAGCACAACCTTAAACTCCCGCAGCTCGGCCTACGGCCTCGCACGCTTCGGGCCTTCGGCCCTACGCGGAGCTCGGCCTTTGGCCTTCGCGTCGCTCGGCCTTCGGCCTTCGCCTACCCCGAAGCTCACCTTCGGGCCTTCGGCCCTCAGGTTCGCTTGTAAGACACTCGGGGGCATAGTAGCATAGTCCTATACTCCCGCAGCTCGGCCTACGGCCTCGCTGGACGCTTCGGGCCTTCGGCCCTACGCGGAGCTCGGCCTTCGGCCTTCGCGTGCCTCGAAGCTCACCTTCGGGCCTTCGGCCCTCAGGTTCGCTTGTAAGACACTCCGGGCAAGGAATAGTAGCCAAGCCTTAAGCTCCCGCAGCTCGGCCTACGGCCTCGCAAATTTGTTTTGCCCATACCGTCCGCCATTTTGGATTTTTTCCAAATTTTTTTTCTTTTTACAACTCTTGGGCCCCTCAAGTCCCCGCATGCCAAATCTCGGCGCGCTGTGACCAATTTGAAATTTCAAAAAAAAAAAACTTTTTTTTTTCGGCCAAAAAAAAATGCGATTGTACTCCTCTTGGGAACCTTTATGACATTTGGTCGAGACCCCTATTCAAAAGTCGAGCGGTTTGGCCGGAAAAAAAAATCGAAAAAATTCCCCATACAAATTTTTTTTTAAAGCTAGAAACTTTTTTTTTTGGTTTTCAGAATCTAGAGCCATATACGATCCCGCTAGCCAAATTTCAAAGCTCTAGGACCATTTTGAAAAAAAATTAAAAAAAAACTTTGTTTTTTTTTAATTTTTTTTCCGCCATCAAAAACTGCACGCGGTTCCCTATGACATTTGGTCGAGCACCCCTAACCTAGCTGTTACCGTTTAGCCGGGCAGTAGAGCATTTTTTTACTGAGAGCCAAATCCGAAAAAGTCAGATTTTTCTGGTGGTAACCTCGCCGACCTCTATACACCCATATCAAAACCTTACCTCCACCATGACTCCTTCCCGGAGATCAATTGTGTCAAGAGAAATGAATCGTATTGCAGCTTTATATAATATTAACTAGTATTTGCCTGCGGCGCGGCGCGCGAGCGCGCCGCGGTACCTATTTGAACCTTTGACTTATTATTCAAAATCTGCCTGTAATTATTTGGTTTTTGTATATCCAAGGAAAAGGAAAGTGAAATTCCGCTATGGGAAGGGAAAAGCGGAGGGTATTTTTTGTCAGAGAGATCGCGCACTCTTATCTTGCTTGTGACGGGAAGGTGCGGGGGGTGTGTGTCCGCGTGGGCTCGCCCTTCGGGCCTTCGGCCCTCGGGCTCGCGTAGAGAGCGAGCTCTGAAGGGACGCTTCGGGCCTTCGGCCCTACGCGGAGCTCGGCCTTCGGCCTTCGCGTACCTGGAAGCTCACCTTCGGGCCTTCGGCCCTCAGGTTCGCTTAAAGACACTTGGGGGGCGTAGGGTTTCCGCAAGCGCGCTCTGAAGGGACGCTTCGGGCCTTCGGCCCTACGCGGAGCTCGGCCTTCGGCCTTCGCCTGCCACGAAGCTCACCTTCGGGCCTTCGGCCCTCAGGTTCGCTTTTAACACACTCGGGGGTTAGTGAGTGGTAGCACAACCTTAAACTCCCGCAGCTCGGCCTACGGCCTCGCAGGACGCTTCGGGCCTTCGGCCCTACGCGGAGCTCGGCCTTTGGCCTTCGCGGCGCTCGGCCTTCGGCCTTCGCCTACCGGGAAGCTCACCTTCGGGCCTTCGGCCCTCAGGTTCGCTTTTAAGACACTCGGGGGTAGTAAGTGTCCGCGTAGGCTCGCCCTTCGGGCCTCCGGCCCTCGGGCTCGCGTAGTAAGCGCGCTCTGAAGGGACGCTTCGGGCCTTCGGCCCTACGCGGAGCTCGGCCTTCGGCCTTCGCCTGCCACGAAGCTCACCTTCGGGCCTTCGGCCCTCAGGTTCGCTTTTAACACACTCGGGGGTTAGTGAGTGGTAGCACAACCTTAAACTCCCGCAGCTCGGCCTACGGCCTCGCAGGACGCTTCGGGCCTTCGGCCCTACGCGGAGCTCGGCCTTCGGCCTTCGCGTCGCTCGGCCTCCGGCCTTCGCCTACGACAAAAGACACTCGGGGGCATAGTCGCACAGTCCTATACTCCCGCAGCTCGGCCTACGGCCTCGCAGGACGCTTCGGGCCTTCGGCCCTACGCGGAGCTCGGCCTTTGGCCTTCGCGGCGCTCGGCCTTCGGCCTTCACCTACCGGGAAGCTCACCTTCGGGCCTTCGGCCCTCAGGTTCGCTTTTAAGACACTCGGGGGTAGTAAGTGTCCGCGTAGGCTCGCCCTTCGGGCCTCCGGCCCTCGGGCTCGCGTAGTAAGCGCGCTCTGAAGGGACGCTTCGGGCCTTCGGCCCTACGCGGAGCTCGGCCTTCGGCCTTCGCCTGCCACGAAGCTCACCTTCGGGCCTTCGGCCCTCAGGTTCGCTTTTAACACACTCGGGGGTTAGTGAGTGGTAGCACAACCTTAAACTCCCGCAGCTCGGCCTACGGCCTCGCAGGACGCTTCGGGCCTTCGGCCCTACGCGGAGCTCGGCCTTCGGCCTTCGCGTCGCTCGGCCTCCGGCCTTCGCCTACGACAAAAGACACTCGGGGGCATAGTCGCACAGTCCTATGCTCCCGCAGCTCGGCCTACGGCCTCGCTGGACGCTTCGGGCCTTCGGCCCTACGCGGAGCTCGGCCTTCGGCCTTCGCGTGCCTCGAAGCTCACCTTCGGGCCTTCGGCCCTCAGGTTCGCTTGTAAGACACTCCGGGCAAGGAATAGTAGCCAAGCCTTAAGCTCCCGCAGCTCGGCCTACGGCCTCGCAAATTTGTTTTGCCCATGCCGTCCGCCATTTTGGATTTTTTCCAATTTTTTTTTCTTTTTACAACTCTTGGGCCCCTCAAGTCCCCGCATGCCAAATCTCGGCGCGCTGTGACCAATTTGAAATTTCAAAAAAAAAAAAGTTTTTTTTTTTCGGCCAAAAAAAAATGCGGTTGCACTCCTCTTGGGAACCTTTATGACATTTGGTCGAGACCCCTATTCAAAAGTCGAGCGGTTTGGCCGGAAAAAAAAATCGAAAAAATTCCCCATACAAAATTTTTTTTAAAGCTAGAAACTTTTTTTTTTGGTTTTCAGAATCTAGAGCCATATAGGATCCCGCTAGCCAAATTTCAAAGCTCTAGGACCATTTTGAAAAAAAATTAAAAAAAAACTTTGTTTTTTTTTAATTTTTTTTCCGCCATCAAAAACTGCACGCGGTTCCCTATGACATTTGGTCGAGCACCCATAACCTAGCTGTTACCGTTTAGCCGGGCAGTAGAGCAATTTTTTACTCAGAGCCAAATCCGAAAAAGTCAGATTTTTCTGGTGGTAACCTCGCCGACCTCTATACACCCATATCAAAACCTAACCTCCACCATGACTCCTTCCCGGAGATCAATTGTGTCACCGGAAATGAGTGGTATTGCAGCTTTATATAATATTAACTAGTATTTGCCTGCGGCGCGGCGCGCGAGCGCGCCGCGGTACCGAGGTTTGCTTTTGACTTGTTTATTCAAAATCTGCCTGTATTTTTTTGGTTTTTGAATAACCAAGGAAAAGGAAAGTGAAATTCCGCTATGGGAAGGGAAAAGCGGAGGGTATTTTTGTAAGGCAGAGAGATCGCGCACTCTATTCTTGCTTGTGACGGGAAGGTGCGGGGGGTGTGTGTCCGCGTGGGCTCGCCCTTCGGGCCTTCGGCCCTCGGGCTCGCGTAGAGAGCGAGCTCTGAAGGGACGCTTCGGGCCTTCGGCCCTACGCGGAGCTCGGCCTTCGGCCTTCGCGTACCTGGAAGCTCACCTTCGGGCCTTCGGCCCTCAGGTTCGCTTAAAGACACTTGGGGGGGGGGCGTAGGGTTTCCGCAAGCGCGCTCTGAAGGGACGCTTCGGGCCTTCGGCCCTACGCGGAGCTCGGCCTTCGGCCTTCGCCTGCCACGAAGCTCACCTTCGGGCCTTCGGCCCTCAGGTTCGCTTTTAACACACTCGGGGGTTAGTGAGTGGTAGCACAACCTTAAACTCCCGCAGCTCGGCCTACGGCCTCGCAGGACGCTTCGGGCCTTCGGCCCTACGCGGAGCTCGGCCTTCGGCCTTCGCGTCGCTCGGCCTCCGGCCTTCGCCTACCGCGAAGCTCACCTTCGGGCCTTCGGCCCTCAGGTTCGCTTTTAAGACACTCGGGGGTAGTAAGTGTCTGCGTTGGCTCGCCCTTCGGGCCTTCGGCCCTCGGGCTCGCGTATTAAGCGCGCTCTGAAGGGACGCTTCGGGCCTTCGGCCCTACGCGGAGCTCGGCCTTCGGCCTTCGCCTACCACGAAGCTCACCTTCGGGCCTTCGGCCCTCAGGTTCGCTTTTAACACACTCGGGGGTTAGTGAGTGGTAGCGTAACCTTAAACTCCCGCAGCTCGGCCTACGGCCTCGCACGCTTCGGGCCTTCGGCCCTACGCGGAGCTCGGCCTTTGGCCTTCGCGTCGCTCGGCCTTCGGCCTTCGCCTACCCCGAAGCTCACCTTCGGGCCTTCGGCCCTCAGGTTCGCTTGTAAGACACTCGGGGGCATAGTAGCATAGTCCTATACTCCCGCAGCTCGGCCTACGGCCTCGCTGGACGCTTCGGGCCTTCGGCCCTACGCGGAGCTCGGCCTTCGGCCTTCGCGTGCCTCGAAGCTCACCTTCGGGCCTTCGGCCCTCAGGTTCGCTTGTAAGACACTCCGGGCAAGGAATAGTAGCCAAGCCTTAAGCTCCCGCAGCTCGGCCTACGGCCTCGCAAATTTGTTTTGCCCATACCGTCCGCCATTTTGGATTTTTTCCAAATTTTTTTTCTTTTTACAACTCTTGGGCCCCTCAAGTCCCCGCATGCCAAATCTCGGCGCGCTGTGACCAATTTGAAATTTCAAAAAAAAAAAAGTTTTTTTTTTCGGCCAAAAAAAAATGCGATTGTACTCCTCTTGGGAACCTTTATGACATTTTGGTTGTATTCGAAATTCCGCTATGGGAAGGGAAAAGCGGAGGGTATTTTTGTAAGGCAGAGAGATCGCGCACTCTATTCTTGCTTGTGACGGGAAGGTGCGGGGGGTGTGTGTCCGCGTGGGCTCGCCCATCGGGCCTTCGGCCCTCGGGCTCGCGTAGAGAGCGAGCTCTGAAGGGACGCTTCGGGCCTTCGGCCCTACGCGGAGCTCGGCCTTCGGCCTTCGCGTACCTGGAAGCTCACCTTCGGGCCTTCGGCCCTCAGGTTCGCTTAAAGACACTTGGGGGGCGTAGGGTTTCCGCAAGCGCGCTCTGAAGGGACGCTTCGGGCCTTCGGCCCTACGCGGAGCTCGGCCTTCGGCCTTCGCCTGCCACGAAGCTCACCTTCGGGCCTTCGGCCCTCAGGTTCGCTTTTAAGACACTCGGGGGTTAGTGAGTGGTAGCACAACCTTAAACTCCCGCAGCTCGGCCTACGGCCTCGCAGGACGCTTCGGGCCTTCGGCCCTACGCGGAGCTCGGCCTTTGGCCTTCGCGGCGCTCGGCCTTCGGCCTTCGCCTACCGGGAAGCTCACCTTCGGGCCTTCGGCCCTCAGGTTCGCTTTTAAGACACTCGGGGGTAGTAAGTGTCCGCGTAGGCTCGCCCTTCGGGCCTCCGGCCCTCGGGCTCGCGTAGTAAGCGCGCTCTGAAGGGACGCTTCGGGCCTTCGGCCCTACGCGGAGCTCGGCCTTCGGCCTTCGCCTGCCACGAAGCTCACCTTCGGGCCTTCGGCCCTCAGGTTCGCTTTTAACACACACGGGGGTTAGTGAGTGGTAGCACAACCTTAAACTCCCGCAGCTCGGCCTACGGCCTCGCAGGACGCTTCGGGCCTTCGGCCCTACGCGGAGCTCGGCCTTCGGCCTTCGCGTCGCTCGGCCTCCGGCCTTCGCCTACGACGAAAGACACTCGGGGGCATAGTCGCACAGTCCTATACTCCCGCAGCTCGGCCTACGGCCTCGCTGGACGCTTCGGGCCTTCGGCCCTACGCGGAGCTCGGCCTTCGGCCTTCGCGTGCCTCGAAGCTCACCTTCGGGCCTTCGGCCCTCAGGTTCGCTTGTAAGACACTCCGGGCAAGGAATAGTAGCCAAGCCTTGAGCTCCCGCAGCTCGGCCTACGGCCTCGCAAATTTGTTTTGCCCATACCGTCCGCCATTTTGGATTTTTTCCAAATTTTTTTTCTTTTTACAACTCTTGGGCCCCTCAAGTCCCCGCATGCCAAATCTCGGCGCGCTGTGACCAATTTGAAATTTCAAAAAAAAAAAACTTTTTTTTTTCGGCCAAAAAAAAATGCGGTTGCACTCCTCTTGGGAACCTTTATGACATTTGGTCGAGACCCCTATCCAAAAGTCGAGCGGTTTGGCCGGAAAAAAAAATCGAAAAAATTCCCCATACAAAATTTTTTTTAAAGCTAGAAACTTTTTTTTTTGGTTTTCAGAATCTAGAGCCATATAGGATCCCGCTAGCCAAATTTCAAAGCTCTAGGACCATTTTGAAAAAAAATTAAAAAAAAACTTTGTTTTTTTTTAATTTTTTTTCCGCCATCAAAAACTGCACGCGGTTCCCTATGACATTTGGTCGAGCACCCCTAACCTAGCTGTTACCGTTTAGCCGGGCAGTAGAGCAATTTTTTACTCAGAGCCAAATCCGAAAAAGTCAGATTTTTCTGGTGGTAACCTCGCCGACCTCTATACACCCATATCAAAACCTAACCCCCACCATGACTCCTTCCCGGAGATCAATTGTGTCAATGGAAATGAGTGGTAATGCAGCTTTATATAATATTAACTAGTATTTGCCTGCGGCGCGGCGCGCGAGCGCGCCGCGGTACCGAGGTTTGCTTTTGACTTGTTTATTCAAAATCTGCCTGTATTTTTTTGGTTTTTGAATTACCAAGGAAAAGGAAAGTGAAATTCCGCTATGGGAAGGGAAAAGCGGAGGGTATTTTTGTAAGTAGGAATTTGCACTCTATTCTTGCTTGTGACGGGAAGGTGCGGGGGGTGTGTGTCCGCGTGGGCTCGCCCATCGGGCCTTCGGCCCTCGGGCTCGCGTAGAGAGCGAGCTCTGAAGGGACGCTTCGGGCCTTCGGCCCTACGCGGAGCTCGGCCTTCGGCCTTCGCGTACCTGGAAGCTCACCTTCGGGCCTTCGGCCCTCAGGTTCGCTTAAAGACACTTGGGGGGCGTAGGGTTTCCGCAAGCGCGCTCTGAAGGGACGCTTCGGGCCTTCGGCCCTACGCGGAGCTCGGCCTTCGGCCTTCGCCTGCCACGAAGCTCACCTTCGGGCCTTCGGCCCTCAGGTTCGCTTTTAAGACACTCGGGGGTTAGTGAGTGGTAGCACAACCTTAAACTCCCGCAGCTCGGCCTACGGCCTCGCAGGACGCTTCGGGCCTTCGGCCCTACGCGGAGCTCGGCCTTTGGCCTTCGCGGCGCTCGGCCTTCGGCCTTCGCCTACCGGGAAGCTCACCTTCGGGCCTTCGGCCCTCAGGTTCGCTTTTAAGACACTCGGGGGTAGTAAGTGTCCGCGTAGGCTCGCCCTTCGGGCCTCCGGCCCTCGAGCTCGCGTAGTAAGCGCGCTCTGAAGGGACGCTTCGGGCCTTCGGCCCTACGCGGAGCTCGGCCTTCGGCCTTCGCCTGCCACGAAGCTCACCTTCGGGCCTTCGGCCCTCAGGTTCGCTTTTAACACACTCGGGGGGTAGTGAGTGGTAGCACAACCTTAAACTCCCGCAGCTCGGCCTACGGCCTCGCAGGACGCTTCGTGCCTTCGGCCCTACGCGGAGCTCGGCCTTCGGCCTTCGCGTCGCTCGGCCTTCGGCCTTCGCCTACGACGAAAGACACTCGGGGGCATAGTCGCACAGTCCTATGCTCCCGCAGCTCGGCCTACGGCCTCGCTGGACGCTTCGGGCCTTCGGCCCTACGCGGAGCTCGGCCTTCGGCCTTCGCGTGCCTCGAAGCTCACCTTCGGGCCTTCGGCCCTCAGGTTCGCTTGTAAGACACTCCGGGCAAGGAATAGTAGCCAAGCCTTAAGCTCCCGCAGCTCGGCCTACGGCCTCGCAAATTTGTTTTGCCCATATCGTCCGCCATTTTGGATTTTTTCAAAATTTTTTTTCTTTTTACAACTCTTGGGCCCCTCAAGTCCCCGCATGCCAAATCTCGGCGCGCTGTGACCAATTTGAAATTTCAAAAAAAAAAAACTTTTTTTTTTCGGCCAAAAAAAAATGCGATTGTACTCCCCTTGGGAACCCTTATGACATTTGGTCGAGACCCCTATTCAAAAGTCGAGCGGTTTGGCCGGAAAAAAAAATCGAAAAAATTCCCCATACAAATTTTTTTTTAAAGCTAGAAACTTTTTTTTTTGGTTTTCAGAATCTAGAGCCATATACGATCCCGCTAGCCAAATTTCAAAGCTCTAGGACCATTTTGAAAAAAAATTAAAAAAAAACTTCGTTTTTTTTTAATTTTTTTTCCGCCATCAAAAACTGCACGCGGTTCCCTATGACATTTGGTCGAGCACCCCTAACCTAGCTGTTACCGTTTAGCCGGGCAGTAGAGCAATTTTTTACTCAGAGCCAAATCCGAAAAAGTCAGATTTTTCCGGTGGTAACCTCGCCGACCTCTATACACCGATATCAAAACCTCACCTCCACCATGACTCCTTCCCGGAGATCAATTGTGTCACCGGAAATGAGTGGTATTGCAGCTTTATATAATATTAACTAGTATTTGCCTGCGGCGCGGCGCGCGAGCGCGCCGCGGTACCAGGTAGGGCTTTTGACTTGTTTATTCAAAATCTGCCTGTATTTTTTTGGTTTTTGAATTACCAAGGAAAAGGAAAGTGAAATTCCGCTATGGGAAGGGAAAAGCGGAGGGTATTTTTGTAAGGCAGAGAGATCGCGCACTCTTATCTTGCTTGTGACGGGAAGGTGCGGGGGGTGTGTGTCCGCGTGGGCTCGCCCATCGGGCCTTCGGCCCTCGGGCTCGCGTAGAGAGCGAGCTCTGAAGGGACGCTTCGGGCCTTCGGCCCTACGCGGAGCTCGGCCTTCGGCCTTCGCGTACCTGGAAGCTCACCTTCGGGCCTTCGGCCCTCAGGTTCGCTTAAAGACACTTGGGGGGCGTAGGGTTTCCGCAAGCGCGCTCTGAAGGGACGCTTCGGGCCTTCGGCCCTACGCGGAGCTCGGCCTTCGGCCTTCGCCTGCCACGAAGCTCACCTTCGGGCCTTCGGCCCTCAGGTTCGCTTTTAAGACACTCGGGGGTTAGTGAGTGGTAGCACAACCTTAAACTCCCGCAGCTCGGCCTACGGCCTCGCAGGACGCTTCGGGCCTTCGGCCCTACGCGGAGCTCGGCCTTTGGCCTTCGCGGCGCTCGGCCTTCGGCCTTCGCCTACCGGGAAGCTCACCTTCGGGCCTTCGGCCCTCAGGTTCGCTTTTAAGACACTCGGGGGTAGTAAGTGTCCGCGTAGGCTCGCCCTTCGGGCCTCCGGCCCTCGGGCTCGCGTAGTAAGCGCGCTCTGAAGGGACGCTTCGGGCCTTCGGCCCTACGCGGAGCTCGGCCTTCGGCCTTCGCCTGCCACGAAGCTCACCTTCGGGCCTTCGGCCCTCAGGTTCGCTTTTAACACACTCGGGGGTTAGTGAGTGGTAGCACAACCTTAAACTCCCGCAGCTCGGCCTACGGCCTCGCAGGACGCTTCGGGCCTTCGGCCCTACGCGGAGCTCGGCCTTCGGCCTTCGCGTCGCTCGGCCTCCGGCCTTCGCCTACGACGAAAGACACTCGGGGGCATAGTCGCACAGTCCTATGCTCCCGCAGCTCGGCCTACGGCCTCGCTGGACGCTTCGGGCCTTCGGCCCTACGCGGAGCTCGGCCTTCGGCCTTCGCCTACCGGGAAGCTCACCTTCGGGCCTTCGGCCCTCAGGTTCGCTTTTAAGACACTCGGGGGTAGTAAGTGTCCGCGTAGGCTCGCCCTTCGGGCCTCCGGCCCTCGGGCTCGCGTAGTAAGCGCGCTCTGAAGGGACGCTTCGGGCCTTCGGCCCTACGCGGAGCTCGGCCTTCGGCCTTCGCCTGCCACGAAGCTCACCTTCGGGCCTTCGGCCCTCAGGTTCGCTTTTAACACACTCGGGGGGTAGTGAGTGGTAGCACAACCTTAAACTCCCGCAGCTCGGCCTACGGCCTCGCAGGACGCTTCGGGCCTTCGGCCCTACGCGGAGCTCGGCCTTCGGCCTTCGCGTCGCTCGGCCTTCGGCCTTCGCCTACGACGAAAGACACTCGGGGGCATAGACGCATAGTCCTATACTCCCGCAGCTCGGCCTACGGCCTCGCTGGACGCTTCGGGCCTTCGGCCCTACGCGGAGCTCGGCCTTCGGCCTTCGCGTGCCTCGAAGCTCACCTTCGGGCCTTCGGCCCTCAGGTTCGCTTGTAAGACACTCCGGGCAAGGAATAGTAGCCAAGCCTTAAGCTCCCGCAGCTCGGCCTACGGCCTCGCAAATTTGTTTTGCCCATACCGTCCGCCATTTTGGATTTTTTCCAATTTTTTTTTCTTTTTACAACTCTTGGGCCCCTCAAGTCCCCGCATGCCAAATCTCGGCGCGCTGTGACCAATTTGAAATTTCACAAAAAAAAAACTTTTTTTTTTCGGCCAAAAAAAAATGCGGTTGTACTCCCCTTGGGAACCTTTATGACATTTGGTCGAGACCCCTATTCAAAAGTCGAGCGGTTTGGCCGGAAAAAAAAATCGAAAAAATTCCCCATACAAAATTTTTTTTTAAGCTAAAAAAAAAAAAAAAATATTTTCAGAATCTAAAGCCATATAGAATTCCGCTAGCCAAATTTCAAAGCTCTAGGACCATTTTGAAAAAAAATTAAAAAAAAACTTTGTTTTTTTTTAAATTTTTTTCCGCCATCAAAAACTGCACGCGGTTCCCTATGACATTTGGTCGAGCACCCCTAACCTAGCTGTTACCGTTTAGCCAGGCAGTAGAGCATTTTTTTACTGAAAGCCAAATCCGAAGAAGTCAGATTTTTCTGGTAGTAACCTCGCCGACCACTATACAACGATATCAAAACCTAACCTCCACCATGACTCCTTCCCGGAGATCAATTGTGTCAGGAGAAATGAATCGTATTGCAGCTTTATATAATATTAACTAGTATTTGCCTGCGGCGCGGCGCGCGAGCGCGCCGCGGTACCTATTTGAACCTTTGACTTATTATTCAAAATCTGCCTGTATTTTTTTGGTTTTTGAATTACCAAGGAAAAGGAAAGTGAAATTCCGCTATGGGAAGGGAAAAGCGGAGGGTATTTTTGTAAGTAGGAATTTGCACTCTATTCTTGCTTGTGACGGGAAGGTGCGGGGGGTGTGTGTCCGCGTGGGCTCGCCCATCGGGCCTTCGGCCCTCGGGCTCGCGTAGAGAGCGAGCTCTGAAGGGACGCTTCGGGCCTTCGGCCCTACGCGGAGCTCGGCCTTCGGCCTTCGCGTACCTGGAAGCTCACCTTCGGGCCTTCGGCCCTCAGGTTCGCTTAAAGACACTTGGGGGGCGTAGGGTTTCCGCAAGCGCGCTCTGAAGGGACGCTTCGGGCCTTCGGCCCTACGCGGAGCTCGGCCTTCGGCCTTCGCCTGCCACGAAGCTCACCTTCGGGCCTTCGGCCCTCAGGTTCGCTTTTAAGACACTCGGGGGTTAGTGAGTGGTAGCACAACCTTAAACTCCCGCAGCTCGGCCTACGGCCTCGCAGGACGCTTCGGGCCTTCGGCCCTACGCGGAGCTCGGCCTTTGGCCTTCGCGGCGCTCGGCCTTCGGCCTTCGCCTACCGGGAAGCTCACCTTCGGGCCTTCGGCCCTCAGGTTCGCTTTTAAGACACTCGGGGGTAGTAAGTGTCCGCGTAGGCTCGCCCTTCGGGCCTCCGGCCCTCGGGCTCGCGTAGTAAGCGCGCTCTGAAGGGACGCTTCGGGCCTTCGGCCCTACGCGGAGCTCGGCCTTCGGCCTTCGCCTGCCACGAAGCTCACCTTCGGGCCTTCGGCCCTCAGGTTCGCTTTTAACACACTCGGGGGTTAGTGAGTGGTAGCACAACCTTAAACTCCCGCAGCTCGGCCTACGGCCTCGCAGGACGCTTCGGGCCTTCGGCCCTACGCGGAGCTCGGCCTTCGGCCTTCGCGTCGCTCGGCCTCCGGCCTTCGCCTACGACAAAAGACACTCGGGGACATAGTCGCACAGTCCTATGCTCCCGCAGCTCGGCCTACGGCCTCGCTGGACGCTTCGGGCCTTCGGCCCTACGCGGAGCTCGGCCTTCGGCCTTCGCGTGCCTCGAAGCTCACCTTCGGGCCTTCGGCCCTCAGGTTCGCTTGTAAGACACTCCGGGCAAGGAATAGTAGCCAAGCCTTAAGCTCCCGCAGCTCGGCCTACGGCCTCGCAAATTTGTTTTGCCCATACCGTCCGCCATTTTGGATTTTTTCCAAATTTTTTTTCTTTTTACAACTCTTGGGCCCCTCAAGTCCCCGCATGCCAAATCTCGGCGCGCTGTGACCAAATTGAAATTTCAAAAAAAAAAAACTTTTTTTTTTCGGCCAAAAAAAAATGCGATTGTACTCCTCTTGGGAACCTTTATGACATTTGGTCGAGACCCCTATTCAAAAGTCGAGCGGTTTGGCCGGAAAAAAAAATCGAAAAAATTCCCCATACAAATTTTTTTTTAAAGCTAGAAACTTTTTTTTTTGGTTTTCAGAATCTAGAGCCATATACGATCCCGCTAGCCAAATTTCAAAGCTCTAGGACCATTTTGAAAAAAAATTAAAAAAAAACTTTGTTTTTTTTTTAATTTTTTTTCCGCCATCAAAAACTGCACGCGGTTCTCTATGACATTTGGTCGAGCACCCCTAACCTAGCTGTTACCGTTTAGCCGGGCAGTAGAGCATTTTTTTACTGAGAGCCAAATCCGAAAAAGTCAGATTTTTCTGGTGGTAACCTCGCCGACCTCTATACACCCATATCAAAACCTTACCTCCACCATGACTCCTTCCCGGAGATCAATTGTGTCAATGGAAATCAGTCGTATTGCAGCTTTATATAATATTAACTAGTATTTGCCTGCGGCGCGGCGCGCGAGCGCGCCGCGGAACCGTGGTGGAGTTTCGACTTATATTATTCAAAATCTGCCTGTATTATTTTGGTTTTAGTATATCCAAGGAAAAGGAAAGTGAAATTCCGCTATGGGAAGGGAAAAGCGGAGGGTATTTTTGTAAGTAGGAATTTGCACTCTATTCTTGCTTGTGACGGGAAGGTGCGGGGGGTGTGTGTCCGCGTGGGCTCGCCCATCGGGCCTTCGGCCCTCGGGCTCGCGTAGAGAGCGAGCTCTGAAGGGACGCTTCGGGCCTTCGGCCCTACGCGGAGCTCGGCCTTCGGCCTTCGCGTACCTGGAAGCTCACCTTCGGGCCTTCGGCCCTCAGGTTCGCTTAAAGACACTTGGGGGGCGTAGGGTTTCCGCAAGCGCGCTCTGAAGGGACGCTTCGGGCCTTCGGCCCTACGCGGAGCTCGGCCTTCGGCCTTCGCCTGCCACGAAGCTCACCTTCGGGCCTTCGGCCCTCAGGTTCGCTTTTAAGACACTCGGGGGTTAGTGAGTGGTAGCACAACCTTAAACTCCCGCAGCTCGGCCTACGGCCTCGCAGGACGCTTCGGGCCTTCGGCCCTACGCGGAGCTCGGCCTTTGGCCTTCGCGGCGCTCGGCCTTCGGCCTTCGCCTACCGGGAAGCTCACCTTCGGGCCTTCGGCCCTCAGGTTCGCTTTTAAGACACTCGGGGGTAGTAAGTGTCCGCGTAGGCTCGCCCTTCGGGCCTCCGGCCCTCGGGCTCGCGTAGTAAGCGCGCTCTGAAGGGACGCTTCGGGCCTTCGGCCCTACGCGGAGCTCGGCCTTCGGCCTTCGCCTGCCACGAAGCTCACCTTCGGGCCTTCGGCCCTCAGGTTCGCTTTTAACACACACGGGGGTTAGTGAGTGGTAGCACAACCTTAAACTCCCGCAGCTCGGCCTACGGCCTCGCAGGACGCTTCGGGCCTTCGGCCCTACGCGGAGCTCGGCCTTCGGCCTTCGCGTCGCTCGGCCTCCGGCCTTCGCCTACGACGAAAGACACTCGGGGGCATAGTCGCACAGTCCTATACTCCCGCAGCTCGGCCTACGGCCTCGCTGGACGCTTCGGGCCTTCGGCCCTACGCGGAGCTCGGCCTTCGGCCTTCGCGTGCCTCGAAGCTCACCTTCGGGCCTTCGGCCCTCAGGTTCGCTTGTAAGACACTCCGGGCAAGGAATAGTAGCCAAGCCTTGAGCTCCCGCAGCTCGGCCTACGGCCTCGCAAATTTGTTTTGCCCATACCGTCCGCCATTTTGGATTTTTTCCAAATTTTTTTTCTTTTTACAACTCTTGGGCCCCTCAAGTCCCCGCATGCCAAATCTCGGCGCGCTGTGACCAATTTGAAATTTCAAAAAAAAAAAACTTTTTTTTTTCGGCCAAAAAAAAATGCGGTTGCACTCCTCTTGGGAACCTTTATGACATTTGGTCGAGACCCCTATCCAAAAGTCGAGCGGTTTGGCCGGAAAAAAAAATCGAAAAAATTCCCCATACAAAATTTTTTTTAAAGCTAGAAACTTTTTTTTTTGGTTTTCAGAATCTAGAGCCATATAGGATCCCGCTAGCCAAATTTCAAAGCTCTAGGACCATTTTGAAAAAAAATTAAAAAAAAACTTTGTTTTTTTTTAATTTTTTTTCCGCCATCAAAAACTGCACGCGGTTCCCTATGACATTTGGTCGAGCACCCCTAACCTAGCTGTTACCGTTTAGCCGGGCAGTAGAGCAATTTTTTACTCAGAGCCAAATCCGAAAAAGTCAGATTTTTCTGGTGGTAACCTCGCCGACCTCTATACACCCATATCAAAACCTAACCCCCACCATGACTCCTTCCCGGAGATCAATTGTGTCAATGGAAATGAGTGGTAATGCAGCTTTATATAATATTAACTAGTTTTTTGGCTGCGGCGCGGCGCGCGAGCGCGCCGCGGTACCGAGGTTTACTTTTGACTTGTTTATTCAAAATCTGCCTGTATTTTTTTGGTTTTTGAATTACCAAGGAAAAGGAAAGTGAAATTCCGCTATGGGAAGGGAAAAGCGGAGGGTATTTTTGTAAGGCAGAGAGATCGCGCACTCTTATCTTGCTTGTGACGGGAAGGTGCGGGGGGTGTGTGTCCGCGTGGGCTCGCCCTTCGGGCCTTCGGCCCTCGGGCTCGCGTAGAGAGCGAGCTCTGAAGGGACGCTTCGGGCCTTCGGCCCTACGCGGAGCTCGGCCTTCGGCCTTCGCGTACCTGGAAGCTCACCTTCGGGCCTTCGGCCCTCAGGTTCGCTTAAAGACACTTGGGGGGCGTAGGGTTTCCGCAAGCGCGCTCTGAAGGGACGCTTCGGGCCTTCGGCCCTACGCGGAGCTCGGCCTTCGGCCTTCGCCTGCCACGAAGCTCACCTTCGGGCCTTCGGCCCTCAGGTTCGCTTTTAAGACACTCGGGGGTTAGTGAGTGGTAGCACAACCTTAAACTCCCGCAGCTCGGCCTACGGCCTCGCAGGACGCTTCGGGCCTTCGGCCCTACGCGGAGCTCGGCCTTTGGCCTTCGCGGCGCTCGGCCTTCGGCCTTCGCCTACCGGGAAGCTCACCTTCGGGCCTTCGGCCCTCAGGTTCGCTTTTAAGACACTCGGGGGTAGTAAGTGTCCGCGTAGGCTCGCCCTTCGGGCCTCCGGCCCTCGGGCTCGCGTAGTAAGCGCGCTCTGAAGGGACGCTTCGGGCCTTCGGCCCTACGCGGAGCTCGGCCTTCGGCCTTCGCCTGCCACGAAGCTCACCTTCGGGCCTTCGGCCCTCAGGTTCGCTTTTAACACACTCGGGGGTTAGTGAGTGGTAGCACAACCTTAAACTCCCGCAGCTCGGCCTACGGCCTCGCACGCTTCGGGCCTTCGGCCCTACGCGGAGCTCGGCCTTTGGCCTTCGCGTCGCTCGGCCTTCGGCCTTCGCCTACCCCGAAGCTCACCTTCGGGCCTTCGGCCCTCAGGTTCGCTTGTAAGACACTCGGGGGCATAGTAGCATAGTCCTATACTCCCGCAGCTCGGCCTACGGCCTCGCTGGACGCTTCGGGCCTTCGGCCCTACGCGGAGCTCGGCCTTCGGCCTTCGCGTGCCTCGAAGCTCACCTTCGGGCCTTCGGCCCTCAGGTTCGCTTGTAAGACACTCCGGGCAAGGAATAGTAGCCAAGCCTTAAGCTCCCGCAGCTCGGCCTACGGCCTCGCAAATTTGTTTTGCCCATACCGTCCGCCATTTTGGATTTTTTCCAAATTTTTTTTCTTTTTACAACTCTTGGGCCCCTCAAGTCCCCGCATGCCAAATCTCGGCGCGCTGTGACCAATTTGAAATTTCAAAAAAAAAAAACTTTTTTTTTTCGGCCAAAAAAAAATGCGATTGTACTCCTCTTGGGAACCTTTATGACATTTGGTCGAGACCCCTATTCAAAAGTCGAGCGGTTTGGCCGGAAAAAAAAATCGAAAAAATTCCCCATACAAATTTTTTTTTAAAGCTAGAAACTTTTTTTTTTGGTTTTCAGAATCTAGAGCCATATACGATCCCGCTAGCCAAATTTCAAAGCTCTAGGACCATTTTGAAAAAAAATTAAAAAAAAACTTTGTTTTTTTTTAATTTTTTTTCCGCCATCAAAAACTGCACGCGGTTCCCTATGACATTTGGTCGAGCACCCCTAACCTAGCTGTTACCGTTTAGCCGGGCAGTAGAGCATTTTTTTACTGAGAGCCAAATCCGAAAAAGTCAGATTTTTCTGGTGGTAACCTCGCCGACCTCTATACACCCATATCAAAACCTTACCTCCACCATGACTCCTTCCCGGAGATCAATTGTGTCAAGAGAAATGAATCGTATTGCAGCTTTATATAATATTAACTAGTATTTGCCTGCGGCGCGGCGCGCGAGCGCGCCGCGGTACCGAGGTTTGCTTTTGACTTGTTTATTCAAAATCTGCCTGTATTTTTTTGGTTTTTGAATTACCAAGGAAAAGGAAAGTGAAATTCCGCTATGGGAAGGGAAAAGCGGAGGGTATTTTTTGTCAGAGAGATCGCGCACTCTTATCTTGCTTGTGACGGGAAGGTGCGGGGGGTGTGTGTCCGCGTGGGCTCGCCCTTCGGGCCTTCGGCCCTCGGGCTCGCGTAGAGAGCGAGCTCTGAAGGGACGCTTCGGGCCTTCGGCCCTACGCGGAGCTCGGCCTTCGGCCTTCGCGTACCTGGAAGCTCACCTTCGGGCCTGCGGCCCTCAGGTTCGCTTAAAGACACTTGGGGGGCGTAGGGTTTCCGCAAGCGCGCTCTGAAGGGACGCTTCGGGCCTTCGGCCCTACGCGGAGCTCGGCCTTCGGCCTTCGCCTGCCACGAAGCTCACCTTCGGGCCTTCGGCCCTCAGGACACTCGGGGGTTAGTGAGTGGTAGCACAACCTTAAACTCAATCATGTACACTACGAAGAGGAGCTGAAAAATAATATCATACTTTAAGGATTCTAATGGTACTCTTCCGATTCGAACTATTCCGGTACAAATCAAAACAACTGCAAACCGGACCTATGTCCTGTGGACCTGTGTCTGCGTGTGTGGCTCTTTAGCCACGCACGCAGAACGGCCGATACAAATGCGAGTGATACTAATAAAATCGCGACTAATATTTTCTCGCTTGGTCACTCTTAAGCCTTGTTCGGACTAGGCTAGTATTTTAGTGCAAATGCATACAAAAGCTACTCGCACTTGCAACAAATGTATGAACATTGAACTCGCACTAAAATACTAGCCTAGTCCGAGCAAGACGTTTTAGGGCGGATTGCACCAACTTGCGGTTACATACATACCGATCAACGTTAAATATGGTGCCGGCAGCTGTCGTTCAACGTCAACATCCATACAAACTTGTCAAACATTCCATTCATTCGGATTTTACCGAACACCGGTTGACGATTACAGACGGTTTGGTGCAACCCACCCTTAAATTATTGTGTCGATACTCGTATGTATATACATCAATGACTCGAAAATCCCTTTCTCAAACATGCAATGAAATATTCTCTTTATTACGTTCCTTATAATAGACTCGGAAGTATCCTTTTTCGGGCGCAGCATCTCGAGGCGGCTTGAAATGGGATTTCATACAACTTTTCAGGCCTAGGCCTGCAAAGTAACTTTTTAATTTTCATTCCACTATTTGTGGCACAGCATCACGGCATTCAGCCATGAAAATTAGTTTGATTTGAGGATTTTTATTTATTTATTTCATTGCATGTTTGAGAAAAGCACTATACATACCTCGGCGTGAAAACGGATTTCCGGCCAAGTAGGTATAGACGGCCGAGCGTAGCAAGGCCGGATAGAGATACGAGATGTTTTCCCGGTCTCTGATGTAATGTACTATTTCAGGCTTAAGCCTATCGATTTAATAAC
Organism: Epinotia brunnichana; assembly: GCA_963854355.1. Lineage (NCBI taxonomy): Eukaryota > Metazoa > Arthropoda > Insecta > Lepidoptera > Tortricidae > Epinotia > Epinotia brunnichana. The sequence continues at coordinate 1,026,361 of CAWKZR010000004.1, read as the reverse complement.
CCTATTAATTTGGTAACCTTATGATAAGGTAACCTTACTGATATGGTAACCCTATTGGTTATGGTAAGCATATCGGATGTGGTAACCATAACCATAAGTTAACCCTATTGAGATAGGGTTTTGTTTAGGGTTAACTTATGGTTATCACATTATGCTTAACCTGTCAGTAAGGTTACCTTATCATAAGGTTACCATTATGGATAGGGTTTTAAAAATGACTTCTAATATAACCCTATGGAAAACCCTGATAAGGGAAACCGGTTCCGGTCCCTGGTATATATACGGGCATAAGTAAGTAGTAATTATTTGAACAAAAGTTCACATGTCACAGTTTCGTTAGTTGAAAGGTTGGGCACTTACCTTGGAGAACGTGGTCGGTGCGGTCGAACGCGCTGTAGTAGTCGGAGAAGGAGGTGAGCGACATGAGGAACATGGCCATGATGCTCTCCATGGGCGACGGCATGGGATTTGACACGGAGTCGTCCACGCCCTCCGGAGTGTTCTGGTTGTCGAACGACAGGAAGATGATGTAGTACGCTGCCCATAAATAAATTGAAACGTTAGGCACTTACCTTGGCTTCTATCTCGTGGTCGGTGCGGTCGAACGCGCCGTAGTAGTCGGAAAAGGAGGTGAGCGACATGAGGAACATGGCCATGATGCTCTCCATGGGCGATGGCATGGGATTTGACACGGAATCGTCCACGCCCTCCGGAGTGTTCGGGTTGTCGAACGACAGGAAGATGATGTAGTACGCTGCCCGTAAATAAATATATTATTTGGGGACAAGCTCACACTAATCGACCCTAATTAAACAATTGTCGAATACCAACCAAACTGAGCAATAGGTACGTGCAGTACCTACTTTGCGAATACTATACCATACAAATACTCTTTATTGCACACCTCACACAAACAAAGCCAGTTACTTACAAAAAGAAAAACAATATGTACATTATTATAATGTTATTTTTAAGCAAGTATAAGTGATTAGATGTTTGTTATTACCTACTTATTACTTAGTTATTTACACAAAAAATGCAAATTTGGCATAGAGAAAGTTTATAATTTGGATTAAAATACAGGATAATTTTAGGCTCGAAAATCATCGCCGAAAGAGGAATGAATGGAGACCTCCATATTCATTGAAAATTGATACCGCAATTCACGCGGACGAACCGACGAAGGCGCGAGGAATGCTTGTAGATGGAACTTATTTATATTAATAAACTATTTTTTTTGAATTTGGCATGGATATACGCTATATTTTATTCCGTAACTCCGCTTTGGTTCTTTATGTCAAAATATTAACGAAACATATTTTTTTCAAAGATACCTATGCTTGATTAGCTACTTGCGTGAATGTAATTAGATTTATAGAAATGGAACAAATTGTAACTTACCCTGAGAAAAGCCCATGACAAACACTAAATAAATGCAGACGAAGCGCAGCAAGTCACCCATCACCATTCTGTAAATCATTACCACGAACGGACCGACGGTCTTGAATCCTCTGTAATATATATATATTTTAAGTTTAGTTCCATCGTATTTACAGGTATTCAAAATAATTCATCTATTAACATCGTGTTGTAGGAATAATTACAGTGGTGGTCTCATTTCGTTGGAGCTCCAAAATATCTCGTCTGCAATGGGTGGCTTTCAATGTAACGCTTGGTCCTTGGTTAATAACCTCCTATTATACAGGTGTCAAGCAATATCATATCACGCCGAAGCAAAGTAATACAGGTTGGCGAAAAGGGGAAATTGTATAAACTACCTATAATATGTATGAAAATACCTGCAAAAGAAAAGGAAGTAGGGCGCTGTGGTGAGCATAATGATGACGGCGAGATGGTCCTCTGCCTCGTCGGCGCACCACAGCCGCAGTGTCGGCAGCGCCACCATCAGCAGACAAGAGAACAGGAACATCACCCTGCACACAACAGGACAATGCCTTTTCACCTCACTAGCTCGGAAAGGCCTTTTTGTATGTTTGATATCTATTGAGAAAATCGCTTTTTTAATTCTGATGCTCGCCTTTGTGATGGATGTTATGCTGCACAAAGTGCCGCTTCTATGCTCTAGTGCACAAAGTAAAATTGTTTTAAAGACTAAGATAATCGGGCCTAACAGCCACACACACAATAAAACTTCGTAGAATAAACTTGTCATTTGATTTGATTTGCTTTAATAAAATTCACATCCGTGTTTTCAATTACTAAATTAATAAAGCCAGATGAAATAAGAGTCAATTATAATTTTAAAACGTATGAACCATTAAATGATTTGGCAGTATGAAGTACCTAAGTAATATTACGTGTCGAAAATTAAACATAAAAACGGAACGAACTTTTAATTTAATTTTGCAATTAATTGTTATTTTCTCGCAATCGAAATGAAAAGCAGTGTGTAAAACTCGGACATAAATTAGCCATTTAACCCCTCGCCGGTGGCTCGGGTGGATATTAACGTCTCAGGTTAAATGGCTCGTTTTATGCGCTTGGTGTAAAATCTACTATTTATCCACATGTGAAGAAAGTAGACGTAGAACGTTTAAAGTACTATGACGTAAAACGTCAAATGTATATTTTCCTGACATACTTTTTTTTAACTTTTTTTTTCTTTTTTTTAACTTTTTTTTTTCAACTTTTATTTTTATTTTTATATTTTTTACCCTTTTTCTTATTTTCCTCGCTGTAGTGAGGTGAAAAGATTTGTGTAATACACGGGTGAAAAGTTATTTTACGTCTCGTGTGTTGAAACACTCGCAGGTAAAATACAACTTTCCCCCCTTGTATAACAAATAACTATTGTCTTATAAAGTAGCCTGCCGTCGAAGGATGGTTTAATGTAACATTTCCATCAACTGAAAACTGCATGGCAGCCATAATAAGCACTCTAATGTGGAGGATTTCAAATTCGCATAATGCACTTGAGTCCCGCTCGCGCCTCTAAATACTAGTGCCTAATATAGGCTACAATACTAGGTCGCTACAATTATGTCAAACGAATGCAAGCAAAAAACTAATGCTCTGACTATGGGATAGTTTCTTGCTTACGTTTTTCGAAAGGATTTACTCTTACAGTTTCGGACGTTGTTACTATACCTGTTTTGTGCTAGAGTACGAGTATGCCCAGCCCACGTACGTTTATGTGCAGCCCAACCAAGCAACATTGCCATGGAGTTAACAACCATCAAATGAAGGGTAAATAACGATCATTTAGTGGATAAACAACAACTAAAATGGACGGTTTGGTAACCAGTTAGGCTTTTTGAAACCGTCGTTATAATCTGTTTGTGCGGGGAAAGCTTTTGGTAGGTAGGTATCTAGGAAATTAATGACAGTTGCTGAAACCATCATTATCGTCTACCAGTCAGTAAACGGTTACAGTTAGCGTCTTGGATATATTTACCCTCAAGGCTACGGTTTTAATGATTTACCAGTATCAACATCTTCTTCTTCAACACACATGCGCCCCACTGCTGGGCACAGGCTGACTCTCACATGCGAGAGGGAATGGGCAGTAGGTAGTCCTAGTCCAGGACTCAGTCGTGTGCCCTGTGTGGGTTGCGGAATTCACATACACATTCGATTTTCCCTTACTATGTTTTCCTTCACTGAACTTCTAAAGATAATGGTAACATTATATTCCGTACATAAATTCAAGAAATAATAATGGTACGACTTAGGATTCAAATCTTCAATCTCGAGCCCACAACCTCTGTTTGACAACCGAACGCTTGAACTACTTGACTACCAAACATTAGCTTTCCAATAGCTTGGGTTTGACGGTAGTGTTGTGGATAACGCTCATTTTGAGGCTTAAAGACTCGAACCCTAAAGACTCCCGAGGCTTAAAGACTCAAGTGACGAAAAGTCAATATTTTGCATTCATATGCGTAAAATAAACCAACACAGTTCTTAAACAGCATCGAGTCTTTAAGCCTCGGGAGTCTTTAAGGCTCGAGTCTATAAGCCTCGAAATGAGCGTTATCCACAACACTATTTGACGGTAATTATAGAACATCAAATATCTGGCAAAGGTCTCCCACCGGTCTGATTCATTTACACACGCATCGCATACTTAAAAAAACAACGAATGTTTGAAGCGAAAAATAATGATACCTGGACGGCACAGTGCTCAAGTTCTCAACGAACATCTTCAAACCAAGAAACCTTGCTTCTCGTAACGCTGCGCCGATGTAAGCCAGCGCTCCCAACCAAAGCAAAAGCTCGGCAGAAATTCGAACCTGCGTGAAATAAACTAGAGTAAGGAGAATTAAAATTATGATTAATTAATGACTTTGAGGAATGTAAACAATATGCTGATACTTACTTTCGCTTGCACAGAATCAAAGTTCATCAGCCTGCACTCTTCTGTGAGACCTTCCCACCAGTCTTCCATATCGGTGTCCTTTGTTGGCTCAGTTGCTGTAATTTATAACTGCTGAATACATTCGTCAGACATTAACATTATTATTTTAGTTTGAATAGATCAACCTACGTTTGTCTTTGTCTTTGGGGTGACTTTTGAAACGAGCACAGGGTCCGCTATCGGGTTTTGTTTCATTCAACAACTCAATGGCCCCCGGATCTATCTCAGAAGGGTGTAACGAAGAAGTGCAATTGTCTGAAAAACAAAACATAGAGCCTGCAAATAAACATATTATGTAGTATAAAAAACCTGAATTCAATGACATTAGTCATACGAAAGAGCTTAGGTAAATGTGTTGTAAAAGCCTTACTTACGAATATCGGTAGAGATTTCGGTATCATTATTAGTAGTGGAATTGAATGTGGTTGTGTTGAGTGCGTGTTCGGGCGGCGGGCCGGGGCGCAACGTGAAGCACACGAGGCTGACGAGGAAGTAGCACGAGAACAGGATGAACTGTCGGTAGAACCGGAACTTCACAAACGTGTTCCACTTCGTCTTCAGCAGGTCGATCAGCATGCCTTCCAGCAGCTCCAAGTGTTCGTCTTTCTCCTGTGGATCACAACAGTAACACAATAACCCTTCAAAGATATGTTTTAAATTTTCGAGCTTAACACTTCGGCGTCCGAAATCAGTGCAGTAAAAATTGATAAGCATCAAACTATGATTTTGGACATATGTGGGCAATCTAGCGCGCCTGGAAACAAGAGGTGCAGAGGAAAGTTATTCAGGTGGGCTGTAAGTGTAGGCTGTTCTTCTACTACTATTAATAACTTAGTGACCACCATTTTTAGGGTTCCGTACCTGAAAAGGAAAAACTAAACCCTTATAGGATCACTTTGTTGTCCGTCTGTCAAGACCCTTTATCTCGGGAACGCGTGGAGGTATCGAGTTGAAATTAAAACCTTACTCAGGTCTACAGTACCTTAAAGCTGCGAAAAATTGAAACTTCTAAGTTAACGTAAGAAAAGATACGGCCGTTTATGCCGCAAAAAAACGTATATTTCGACACTCTCAAGAAAATCAAAATTTATAGGGTACTTTCCGTTGACCTAGAACTATGAGATTTGGTAAGTAATACCTATCGTCTTACTCTACAAATAGGTGTAGGAAAAATTCGGAAAACTATTAATTTGTAATTTTGTAGGAACCCTCGGTGGGCGAGTCCGACTCGGTTTACATTACCCAACTTTAGTTTGAGGTGTTGAAATAATACGGTCAACTCAAACTTACGCCGAAAACAACCAAGTTAAGAGCGGAGTCTTTATTGATGAGGCCGGTATCGGTATCCACGGTATCGGCTCCGTCGAGCGGGTAGGCGGCGCACGTGGTGGCGCCGATCTGCCAGTAGATTTCGCGCTCGATATTCAGAATGTGGAAGAAGAGCTCCGTGCGGGCCAGCTTCGCGGCCAGCGTCAGCGGCGTCAGGTTCTGCACGTTGCGCAGGTGCAGCGACGCGCCCACCTCGTACGCCATGTCAAACGTGCTCTGTAACACACACAACAAACACTTACTTTGCGCCCCAGGGACATTTATCTCCAAATAAGTAAATTAAGATTTTTCACCTCACTTGCTCGGAAAGGCCATTTTGTATGTTTGATATCTATTGAGAAAATCGCTTTTTATCCACATGTGAAGAAAGTAGACGTAGTAGAACGTTAAAAGTACTATGACGTAGAACGTTAAATGTTTATTTTAGGTTTTTTGTATATTTTATGACATATTTTTTTTTTACTTAATTTTTTTTTTTTTTTACGTTTTTTTAACATTTTTTTTAACTATTTCAACTTTTTTTTAACTTTTTTATTTTTTTAACTTTTTTTTATTTTTTCACTTTTTTTTCTTTTTTTAACTCTTTTAACTTTTTCACTTTAGTTTAATATTTTTTTTAACTTTTGTTACTTTTTTTTTATTTTTTTAACTTTGTTTTAACATTTTTTATTTGTTTTTACTTTTTTTCTTTTTTTTTTTTAACTTTTCATAAATTCTGCATTTTCGGCTTGGCAACGAACGTGTTAAAACTTTTTTTTACTTTTTTTTTAAATTAGTTTAATATTTATTTCTTTTTTTTTACTTTTTGTTACTTTTTTTAACTTTTTTTAAACTTTATTTTCCTTTTTTTAAACTTTTTTTCAAACTTCTTTTACCTTTTTTATACTTTTATTCTTATTTTCCTCGCTGTGAGGTGAAAAGATTTGTGTTATTACACGGGTGAAAAGTTATTTTACGTCTCGTGTGTTGAGACACTCGCTACGCTCAGGATTCCTTTCGCTAGCTCGTGTTTCAAATGAACACTCGCAGGTAAAATACAACTTTCCCCCCTTGTATAACAAATAACTATTTGTACGGGTTTAGCCGTATACAAATACATTAATTCCCGGTCGTATAAGATTTTAATTTTTTGCGAATCGAAAGTCGTCGAGGTGTGTTCGTAAGAAATAGTACATTGTTGTAGAGGCTAGAAAGTAAGGCCTCCGCTACGCGTCGGCCCTCGAACTAACTCGTCCATCTATTGCTTACTTTCTAGCCTCTACAACAATGTACTATTCTTCGTTTTGTACTTTATGTTCTCATTTGCCAAAGATTACCTACTTTAGTACCTACGTGTTTTTTGGCCTAAAAATAGATATTTTTTATAGCATGCGCTTCTGCGATCTGCATGCCAAAAGAAGTGCAAAATCGTTTGGTCTATTAAATTGTTCAATTATGTTAACCTTAAGTACCACTTACCACTTTGAGTGCCCCGCTGATTAGTATGGCAGAGAAATGTATGGACTGTATTTATTTAGGAAAGAGTAGGTATAACCATTAACAAACTCAATCGAAACCATTACGTTACCACACACGCATTACACTTACTTTGCCCTACCAACGATTAAACTGACCAACATCACGTAAATGACCAGCATGTGCAGCACGGTGCTGCCGTTTAGTAGAGACAGAGCATCCGTCCCTGGCTGACACCGTTCGATAGAACAAGACGACGCTCTTATCCTGTCACTTATTGCGTGATAAGGCCATCCATGCTACGGGGCCTGCAGGTCGGGGTTGGCGCCACGCGCCAGGATCAGCCGAAAGCACTTCTCTTGGCCCAGGCACGCCGCGAAGCTCAGCAGATACTGACCATCTTCTCGTAGATGACGAGCATGTGCAGCACGGTATTGCCGTTGGTGTCCTGCAGGTCGGGGTTGGCGCCACGCGCCAGGATCAGCCGAAAGCACTTCTCTTGGCCCAGGCACGCCGCGAAGCTCAGCAGATACTGACCATCTTCTCGTAGATGACGAGCATGTGCAGCACGGTATTGCCGTTGGTGTCCTGCAGGTCGGGGTTGGCGCCACGCGCCAGGATCAGCCGAAAGCACTTCTCTTGGCCCAGGCACGCCGCGAAGCTCAGCAGATACTGACCATCTTCTCGTAGATGACGAGCATGTGCAGCACGGTATTGCCGTTGGTGTCCTGCAGGTCGGGGTTGGCGTCACGCGCCAGGATCAGCCGAAAGCACTTCTCTTGGCCCAGGCATGCCGCGAAGCTCAGCAGATACTGACCATCTTCTCGTAGATGACGAGCATGTGCAGCACGGTATTGCCGTTTGTGTCCTGCAGGTCGGGGTTGGCGCCACGCGCCAGGATCAGCAGGAAGCACTTCTCTTGGCCCATGCGCGCCGCGAAGCTCAGCAGATACTGACCATCTTCTCGTAGATGACGAGCATGTGCAGCACGGTATTGCCGTTGGTGTCCTGCAGGTCGGGGTTGGCGCCACGCGCCAGGATCAGCCGAAAGCACTTCTCTTGGCCCAGGCACGCCGCGAAGCTCAGCAGATACTGACCATCTTCTCGTAGATGACGAGCATGTGCAGCACGGTATTGCCGTTGGTGTCCTGCAGGTCGGGGTTGGCGCCACGCGCCAGGATCAGCCGAAAGCACTTCTCTTGGCCCAGGCACGCCGCGAAGCTCAGCAGATACTGACCATCTTCTCGTAGATGACGAGCATGTGCAGCACGGTATTGCCGTTTGTGTCCTGCAGGTCGGGGTTGGCGCCACGCGCCAGGATCAGCCGAAAGCACTTCTCTTGGCCCAGGCACGCCGCGAAGCTCAGCAGATACTGACCATCTTCTCGTAGATGACGAGCATGTGCAGCACGGTATTGCCGTTTGTGTCCTGCAGGTCGGGGTTGGCACCACGCGCCAGGATCAGCAGGAAGCACTTCTCTTGGCCCATGCACGCCGCGAAGCTCAGCAGATACTGACCATCTTCTCGTAGATGACGAGCATGTGCAGCACGGTATTGCCGTTGGTGTCTGCAGGTCGGGGTTGGCGCCACGCGCCAGGATCAGCCGAAAGCACTTCTCTTGGCCCAGGCACGCCGCGAAGCTCAGCAGATACTGACCATCTTCTCGTAGATGACGAGCATGTGCAGCACGGTATTGCCGTTGGTGTCCTGCAGGTCGGGGTTGGCGCCACGCGCCAGGATCAGCAGGAAGCACTTCTCTTGGCCCATGCACGCCGCGAAGCTCAGCAGATACTGACCATCTTCTCGTAGATGACGAGCATGTGCAGCACGGTATTGCCGTTGGTGTCCTGCAGGTCGGGGTTGGCGCCACGCGCCAGGATCAACCGGTAGCACTCCTCCTGGCCCAGGCACGCCGCAAAGCTCAGCGGGTACTCGCCCCAGTACACGTATCTAAAGCGAGCGCCAATATAAGTTCCTGATTTTTTTTCACAGACCCCAAAAACCTCTTATATATTCAAGATTCATGTAAGCAAGTCAAAGAAATTTTATTCTTTTTACAAGCTTTATTATTACAAGCTTTATATGAACTTGCACTGTTCGTATGTAAGTATGTAAATATGTAAGTATGTAAGTTGTCCGTCAAAATTTGCAATCCATTTTTCAGTCACTTCCTGTTATCCAATTGAGCTGAAATTTTGCAAGCATATGTATATTGCATGACAATGCAATATTATGATGACTTGGAGCTGATCTGATGCTGGAGCTGGAAGGTGGCCATAGGAACTCCGCAATAAAACGACACAACCCCATCGAGTTTGGGCTCGTTAGAATCGTCTCAACGAGTACTTGATGATGGTATGCAGAAAAGTACAGTCGGCAGTAAAAGCTTGTACCAAAAATGAAATTTTTGACAGAAACTTATTATTAACATTATTTATGTATTACATTTCAGTAATTCATAGGTATATTTCAGGGGTTGCATTCACTTTCATGGAGTAAACATTACCCCTTAAGTTAGAGCTTGCTACCACAGATAGAAAACGGAACTAAGTTAGCGGGGCCTTACCCATCGTAGTTGGTATTGTACTGCACGTTGACCCACTCGTGGTCCGGCGAGTCAGACCGCGAGGCCTTCTGGTCCTCGGGACACATGAAGTTGCCGTAGCAGCGCTCGTGGTAGTTCGCCCCGGCGTCGAGCAGGAACTTCACCATCGTCGGGTCCTCGTTCGTGATCGTCATGTGCAGCACGCTCTCGCCTTTACATTATACACATATATATTAGGGGACAATCTTAACAAATTTAACTAGCCCCATAGCACGCTCAATAATAAGGCTTGTGTTACGGTACTAGACGACGGTATATTTAATTGATATACTTAAAATACATTACAAACCAACAAATATTCTTGCTCATCACAAAAATATTTGCCCTTACCGGGATTCGAACCAGGCCCGTCAGCTTCGTAGGCAGGGTCAATGGTTTGGCTGAGTTAATAATAATAGTAGATTGTATGACAATCGTCTAAAACAAGCTATATTACCGTGAGATGGTTATTTTCCCGAGCGAAGTGAGGGAAAGTTGCTCGAGTGGTAATATGGCTTTTAGACCAGAGTTATAACACTCTACTTTTCACTTCGACTGCAGGAAAATAGTAAAAAAAAGATACCACAATCAATTGAATCAAAAACGAATTCCTAGGCGAAAAGATTGTTAAATTTGGCGGCATGTTTTTTTTATAAACTGCTTTGACACAAATACAAAATATTGACACCACGAATAAACGCCATTGACTGTCTATAAGCGCATCCAAACGGCCGAGTGCATACGGGGTATAAGATAAAGCGAGATAGACAGCAGTCTATCACGCTCAATCTCATAGCTTATGCCATGTAAATATGCAGTCAACTACGCTTGAACGTTTCGACGCAGCTATAGACGGTCAGAGGCGTTTATTTTTGGTAACTTCTCATGCTTGCAAAGTTCACCTTTGTGCTGGATGTGTGCTGCACAAAATGCCATATATATGCTCTAGTGCACAAAGTAAAAGATTATATTAGATTAAAGACTAAGATAATCGGGCCTAACAGCCACACGCACAATAAAAATTCGTATAGGATAATCTTGTTATTTTATTTTATTTCTTTTAATAAATTTCTAAAACAGGCATAAGATTAAATTAGTAAAAACAGATAAAATAGAAGTCAATTATTATTTAAAAACGTATTGAACCATTAAATGACTTGGCAGTATGAAGTATTTACCTACCTTTAAGAAGTCTAATATCACGTGTCGAAAATAAGGACGATGCAGCTTTAATATTTACCATTGTTTTGTGATCAAAATGTTGAAAAAACTTAAAATAATTGCTACTGAAACGTTTTTACTTTAGTTTGTATTAATTTAAACAATAATCACAATTTGAAGTAATGTGAACGGAACGTGTTTTTTCCACCGATCGGTGACTGGTGACGTCACTCCTGTTATGACAACTAATGAAAGGTTATAAATGTAAAAGGAGAGATTGTTTCTTTAAAAAAAAATAAGAATTTTGAATATATAAAAAGGGAAGCCATTAAAGCAAACTCTAGAAAGTACTAAAAACCTTACAAAAGTTAGAGTCGACATGGCAGTGACGTCACACGAACTGTAGATCCGTTTAGGCGCGAAAGTTTAAATTGTCAGTTTGTAACAGAATTTTTTGACTATAAAATAAAGTATTTTCATTTTGTAATACACTCGTGGTCTATTCTACATGCAATTGCTTCAAATGAAAGCAAAAATGAAATTATTGCATCTTACCTATTAAACAAAACTTACCTATTAAAATATCTCGAAAGATCAGAAAACGTTTTATTAAGACCTACATCTGGAGCATAGCGTTGTACGGAAGTGAGACGTGGACTCTAACCCAGCGTGACAGAGAGAGACTGAACGCATTTGAAATGTGGGCATGGAGAAGGATGGAAGGTATTAGTTGGACAGAAAGAAGAACAAACGAAGAGGTTCTAAATTTGATAGGAGAACAAAGATGTCTACTAAAAACTATTGAAAACAGAAGGGGAAATATGTTGGGGCACCTGATACGACATGACAATTACATAAAAACTATAATTGAAGGAAAAATTGAAGGAAGGAGAGGCAGAGGAAGGCCAAGACGTGCGTTTATGGACCAAGCTAAAGAGAAAGTTAATGTAATGTCGTATCAGGAGCTCAAAACAGTGGCAGAAAGAAGAACAGAATGGCGATTACTCCACCGACAAGAGCCTGGCTCTTAAATTTATGATGATGATGACCTATTAAACAGTGGCGGGAATGAACTATTATTTCATTAAATTATGCAATATTTGTTATTTTCTCGCGATCGAAGTGAAAAGCAGTGTGTATAACTCGGGCATAAATGAGCCATTTTATCCCTCGACTTTTACCGGTGGCTCGGGTAAACGTCTCGGGTGAAATGGCTCGTTTTAAGTATGCACTCGTTGTACAATTTAACAAAGTATCGTATCTCGTTGTATCTCATTGTATCTGTTGTATGATTGTGAATTAGGGAATAAAAACGCCTAATGTTTGAAATTATTTCTGTTTCCTGATTGGTCGATTTTAATATCAGTAGTCCAGGCAAAGAACTGACAACTTGTATGGAAAAAATTACAAATTTGGAAATAATTTATAAAATCAGATTTTTTCTTAGTAATGGATACATTATCAATTAAATAGTTACCTAGCGACAAAATCCAACAAAATTTCAGACATCAAAAAAATGATAACTTAATCAGCTTCTGAAAAGTCAGAAAAAATATTATTAAATGGCTTTATCTTTATTTTGGTTCATTTACATTTGCTTTCAAGATAAATAATTAAAAAAAACAATTAATGTTTTATTTAAATCTATATAAATACATCCGTATGGAAAGTTTGTTGGATTCTTAAAGCATCTTAGAATAATGTTTTAAAATGATGTAAAGAAAAAAAACGCTATTATAAATTAATGTTTTTCAAAACCGTATTTTGCCTGGAGTACAGCTGTTTTGTGGTTAGTTGATAGCAAATACAATAGTATTTTATGCAACTGTTGTATAAGAAGGGTCTTAAAAGCCGAGTGGCGTGGGTTGCGATGCGAGCCTTGGCGAGCATCGCAATAAAAGACGCCACGAGCGTTTTTAGACCAGTTATACACCGTTGCATACAATACTTTTTTTACGACAAAATTTAAATAAATAACAGACTACAGAATAGTTAAACTTTTCAGGCAGCAAGTTTTCTTTTCGTATTTTTGCTACTCACGCAATTTCTTCAGGAGTGCAGTTATTAATTACTTCGACCATTTTAAAAGGAACGTACACTTTTGTCTTCACAAACACGAATAAAATCTTAATAGTTTAGGACTAATAGTTTATCATCTTTTGTCTTTTCATTTTGAACTGTATTTTGGTGGGAAATCGGAAATGAGACAGCTCTTGCTTATGGTTTGTTTTGTTTTAATTTGTTTGCACTTGCCAATTCGAACTGTTTATTTTTATAAATAATACCAAAAAATTATAGAACATGTAATTTAACACACAATAGATGATGATTAATTATTATTGTAGTAAATAATGTATAATATACAAATGTTAAATCGTAAATAAATACTTTTTTCTACTCCTGAACCGTTATCTGTCATTTATATAGGCTGCAGCTCAAATAAGTATTTATTTACGATTAAACATTTGTATATTATACATTATTTACTACAATAATAATAAATCATCATCTATTGTGTGTTAAATTACATGTTTTATAAATTCTTGGTATTATTTATGAAAATAAACAGTTCGAATTCGGTCCGGGTCCGGATTCTGTTTGGTTCGGATGGCAAGTGCAAACAAATTAAAAACAAAACAAACCATAAGCAAGAGGAATCACATTTCCAATTTCCCACCAAAATACAGTCAAAATGAAAGGACGAAAGATGATAAACTATTAATCCTAAACTATTAAGATTTTATTCGTGTTTGTGAAGACAAAAGTGTACGTTCCTTTTAAAATGGTCGAAGAAATTAATAACTCCACCTACTGAAGTGATTGCGCGAATAGGTAGCAAAAGTACGAATAGAAAACTTGCCGCCTGAAAAGTTTAACTATTCTGTAGTCTGCTATTTATTTTAAATTTGTCGTAGAAAAAGTATTGTATGCAACTGTGTACCTATAACTGGTCTAAAAACGCTCGTGGCGTCTTTAATTGCGATGCTCGCCAGGGCTCGCATCGCAACCCACGCCACTCGCATTTTAAGACCCTTCTTATAGAACAGTTGCATAAAATACTATTTTCTACTCCTGTACCGTTATCTGTCATTTATATAGGCTGTAGCTCAAATACAATGACACCACTAATAAGTCATCGCAAAACTCTATGCTCTATGGCCCAAAAACGCACTGTTTAGAGTACTTTTTGGTTCATACATTTTTCATAAAAGCACTGTTTAACTTTTTTTTAAATCGGCCGCTAATGCCGCTATATTGCAGTGGTGCCAACTTCATAAACAAATATTTCGAAATAAAAGTATTTATTTACGATTTAACATTTGTATATTATACATTATTTACTACAATAATAATAAATCATCATCTATTGTGTGTTAAATTACATGTTTTATAAATTCTTGGTATTATTTATGAAAATAAACAGTTCGAATTCGGTCCGGGTCCGGATTCGGTTTGGTTCGGATGGCAAGTGCAAACAAATTAAAAAAAACAAACCTGCTTATGGTTTGTTTTGCTGTCAGCTGTCACATTTCCGATTTCCCACCAAAATACAGTTCAAAATGAAAAGACGAAAGATGATAAACTATTAATCCTAAACTATTAAGATTTTATTCGTGTTTGTGAAGACAAAAGTGTGCGTTCCTTTTAACATGGTCGAAGAAATTAATAACTGCACTCCTGAAGAAATTGCGTGAGTAGCAAAAGTACGAATAGAAAACTTGCTGCCTGAAAAGTTTAACTATTCTTTAGTCTGCTATTTATTTAAAATTTGTCGCAGAAAAAGTATTGTATGCAACGGTGTATAACTGGTCTAAAAACGCTCGTGGCGTCTTTAATTGCGATGCTCGCCAAGGCTCGCATCGCAACCCACGCCACTCGCCTTTTAAGACCCTTCTTATACAAGAGTTGCATAAAATACTATTGTATGAACATTTAAAAGTGTATATCACTCAGCAGTCTATCACGCCTAGCCTACCTTAGCCTTAAAGAAATATAGGTTGCTAATTATTACATTTTAGGCAAAAATAAAGAAACAAAGTCACTCTCATGGAGTAAATAGAAACGATACTAAATAACGTCAAAAAGGAATACGCAGAGCAGTGCAAATTTAATTTAATTTATTTGTGCCAGTTCTAGCAATTGTATGGTCAAAGGCGGAAACAATCGATTTCAACCGTTGCGTTGACCATATAATTACTAGAAAAAATTGCAATAGCTATAAAAACATCGGCACTCACATTTGAGATATTCAGGCGCGTCTATGTTCATATAAAGTCTCGGTAACGCGGACCTTACTCACTACCATGTCTGACATAAATTAATATCATTTATTTGTCCTGTGAAATATTGCAAACACTCGGGCCATCATTTCGAATCTATTGACATCTCATTTATCAAATTCGGTTCAGTATCTAAAAAGGTGAAACACACGTAAATATAAACATAGACTGTTAAAAACATATTCCTTCCTTTCGGATCTGCCGTAGTCGGGCAAAAAGTAATCATATTACCTACGTAATTATAAAAATTTGCCGTCATCAAAAACAGAGGCTCTAGCACACTACGTTTTATGTCGCGTTTTACGTGACGTTTCAGTACTATTTCGCCGACATTAAACTTAGTGTGCAAGGGCCTCAGCCAGGCTAGCACACTAATCGGACATATATTTACGTTCAGACGTATAACTTTACGATTGTGCCCATTTTTACGTTACTTAGCTAACATGGTAATCTCGCAGCATATATTTATGCCATAGCGTAAAATATACGTAGCCAAATTATTACATTCATTTCATTCGTTCAATAGTAGTTTATGGTTAGAAGCCCCCAATACTACCTAAATTAAAGAGTATGAGCTACTTAATCAGATAAGCACTGCACAGTTTACTAAACAGTTGTGTTATAATCGTTTTTTGTTTTTATTTACTTTACTCCCGCCCCGCGAAAAGTTTTACGTTGTGGTTTTAAGTGATGAAGCGAGTACCAAAACAGACGTAAGTTTTTAATTGAATCAATAATATTTGTAAGTTTGTGTAGGTAATATATTTTATTACAACACAATAAGCAAATAATATTAATCATTGCTTTATTTATAGGTAATCACTAATCAGTAATCATGTTCTAGCTAAAATTCAAAATGCTACATCATTGTTTCAGGAGATGATCGGAGTTCTGAAACTGAAACCTAAAGTAAACGTCTGAGTGCTCGACGCTGCGGACGCTGTAGCCGGCTGTACTAGTATATGGCATGGGCACTTTATGACAAAGCAATTTGAACAAAGAGGATTTTTCTTCATTCGAATTTAAGCCATGTCACTTGGACATAGAGTGCCCATGCCATACAGTGTGTCTCTGACGTTGGGGCTTTAAATGCAAATATCGATTATGGTCCTGAAACTGAACCACTTTTGTTCCGCAACTTTGTAAAATAACTATCATTTCTATAATTTGGTAGTGTTTGAACTTTAACTGTACCATCAATGTATTGCAAACACGGCCTCATTATTTGACATCCATGACACTGACAAGTATGAAAACTAACTAATGGAGGATGTACATGGAAAATTTAATTTAATTTGTATGGAATAATGAAAATACAAAAATAACGTATTTTTGAAAAGTTGTAGAACAAGAAGTAGTTCCGTTTCAGGAGCATAATCGACATTTGAATTTAAAGCCCCAAAGTCAGAGACACGCTGTATAGTAGTACAGCGTTGAGCACTCGGACGTTTAAATGATATTGTTTTCAGAGAGTTAAAATTTATCCCGGGTCTCGAGTGACCTACATAAAATTTCGTCCATCAACGATGCATATCGTCGCGTTTTATGTGCCAAAATCAAGAGCATGTTTGCATTTGACGTAAAGCAAATAGTTTTATGTGCAAGACATATAAATGGTCACATTTTACGTAAATGATGGTACAAGCATGTTAGCTCATGACGGTAAAATTTTATGCGTCGGTTGTGGACATAAAACATGTGCCTAAAAGTCGTCATTTTGCTAGTGTGCTAGCCGGGCAGCCTAGCTAGCACACTAGGTTTTATGTCGGCGAAAATGTACTGAAACGTCACGCAAAACGCGACATAAAGCCTTGCATATAATTTTAACTAATAACGTAATAAGTAAAGTCGTGTTTTTGTGTATTCCTAAAATGAAGATGAAAATTAGGTACGTTTTCCCTGTCCCATAAATAAGAGCAGTTTGAATTGATGCGAAGCCCGTTATGGTATCATGATATTCATGATGGAGTACCGTGATTGGAAACCTTTCTAGGGAAAGGAAGTTATTAAAGGGGATTTAATTTTCTGCGCCATTTATCAGGTGCTCTATCAAATGAGCGGCTTTTATCGTTTAGAGCATATCGCTGCGGCTCTAGCTAATCGCGGCGAAGGGCAAAAATGGCGCAGTATTTATTTTAATTACTTACAAGATTCTTAATTGCATTTGTACTTGCTTTTAAATTTACTATTTATTATCTTATCGCATTGGTTCTAATTAGCATAAAATGTATTGGTATTTAACTTTCATTACTCTCTTCAACGTAGGTACTTCAATAAAATGTGTTGTTTTGTAACCATATTTTACGTCATACCTGGCCATAAAGTAGGAATTACCGCACGCTATGCGTGCGGAAAACCCCACTTCCTGGCCAGATAGAGACGTAAAATGTTGTACTCACCACGGGCGGTTATAAAGAAAGCCTCAGAGCGCATATTTATCGCCCTTGCCTTCGGCTCGGGCGTCAAATACCTGCGATCTGAGACATTCTTTGTTTAACCGCCCTAGGTAAGTAATGTACTATTACGTGTAGGCACTAGTACATTATGATACAAGTGAGGTATGTTGATCATTACATCAGAGGCGGAATTATCACGCGAACCGCAGGTGAGCGTGATAATAGAGCCGAGGATGTAGATAATTATCAAAGCTCACGCGTGTCATACGACGTTTTTCAACACATTTGCGAGGAAAAAATCCTTTTCATAAAATGAACATGTTACAGGCTCCTAAGTTGTTTCCTTTAGTTATTGATGACAACAGGTTTTTACTCACATATTTGTACATCTCCAAGAATGTACAGTGGCTTCAATTATATGTATCACTTTTCTATTCACTACGAGTCAACATTTTTAACAATAACCAAACACGCATCATCAATGTTTACAAATATTTGTGAAATTACCTATAATGGCGTGCAACTATTTTTTTTGGTGAAATTCGCGCAGTGCGCCCGCAGCGAGGCTTATATAGATGAAATCTCTAAACAGCCAATACAAAATAAAATAAATATTTTCTTATTCAATATAAATTCATGTAAAATGTTATCAAAAGTAAATAGTTTTACTAATGAAACGTTTTTATATCATATCCAACAAGAAATAATCAATTAATCCACAAGAAGGATTTAAGTTGTTTAGTCGAGTAAGAATCCATTTGCCGAGAATTAAAAACAAACCTGTATAACCCGGTCAATTTAAGAATGCGCCGAGTCCATACATACACCTTGCTGCAAGGTGCCAACGTGTCTTAATCGGGATATAAACATAACTACACGAGTGTCGTAATGTTATTAAACACGCGTGTTTAATACCCAGGATTATGAGCCCAAAAGCGGCACAATAAGAGGCACGTTACGAGCAAATGTGTTGAAATAGTACATTATGATACAAGTGAGGTATGTTGATCATCACATCAGAGGCAGAATTGTCACGCGAACCGCAGGTGAGCGTGATAATAGAGCCGAGGATGTAATTATCAAAGCTCGCGCGTGTCATACGACGTTTTTCAACACATTTGCGAGGAAAAAATCCTTTTCATAAAATGAACATGTTAAGGTAAAAGTACCCTTCACCGGATCTGCCGTATCGCCGAATTCACCCTATTTTAAGCTGTAAGTCGAGTAGTACAGCTAATATGACGTTGTAATTTTTTTACCCACTAGCTAGATACCTATCCCTTCCACTACGCGGAAGAAACTGCCATTTTGGACCTCAATGGGGCCGCGATAATTTATCAAGCCAGTCTATCGCCGTTTTGTATGGGATTCCTTACGAAAATCGTTACGAAATTGAGTGAACTTCTTAAGGTCATAAAACCATTTAGAGGCTAATTTATGAATAAAATTTGGGTTTTGCGGAATCATTATTTAATTTGTTTTTGTTATTTGTAAAAACAAGTTCATTTAGTGCAGTTATTTTTGAAGAATTTAACTAAAATGAAGATTCGGTGATGGGTCTACCCTCTTTTTGACTTGAAGGTTTCTACGAACAGCATCCGGAATCAGGGAAACCGTGTATTATTGAGTTTATTTATTTATAGGTTGATCATAAACTATTTATTTAAACTAATTCGCTTTTCAAATAACTAAAAGTATAGCAAATTTTATGAGCATTTACCGAACATTGATAATCAAGATAGATTTCTTTAAAACTTTGTTTGAAATGAACCATTTTTAAGACTTTTTGCCGTTAAAATAAGCTATTTGGCAAGGCTATTTAAAAAAAATCATAACACATATTTTACATTAATACTAGCAAGAGCCTTTTATATTTATTGTTTCGCAATAAGTTCTAATTCCTTGTAAAAATTTAAAATTTGTAATTATAACATTATTAATACGATATAAACACTATTTCTTAAATTCTGTTCGCGTGATAGGTTCCACATAATTTGCTTGTCCAATTCACCGAACGGGCGTCCGGTGAAACGTACCCGTAGTACCTGCTACCGAAACCACGTTGGCCTCAGCCATGCTACTATTTGGTGTTCCTTAAAATATCAACCTTATTTCGTTCCTAACTAGGTCGATATTAATGTGTTTTATTTTTTGAACGCTCTTGTAAAGGCCAGCGCTTCTAAACATTTAACGTTTAAATATACCTACATGTACGATTTTTTCACTTAATTTTGAAACCATATATTATTTAGTGCAATAACAATATGATTAATTATTGTTAATTTGATGCTTATCATATTCTTTTATAACTTTTTTGTTTTTTTAATACATTTCCCATGTTTTTGAATTAGATAGTCCGGTAGTTTTTTTTTCAATTAGTTTTATGGATAGATTTTGAGTTGTTTTATGTTATTTACAAGTTAAAGCCTAATAAGTGATATTTTCGTGATTACGTTAGAATTTCAGTGTTATTGAGTATCAAGTTTGTGGGAAATATTATTCTTCTGTCCTTATTGGAGAGTGATGAAAAGTTCTACTAAGTGAAAGCCAGATATTCATATCGGTCTGAAGGAAGATATTTCCCACGAGATTTTTTTTTTTAATTTTGTCAAATACATAAAACTTATGTATGGTGTTTTAATACTTTACCCGCATATAAAAATATGCAGATACTTCTAACATCCTAACATCCATTCGCACGCCATGTCCAATTAAGGGTTCAATATCTACAACTCACAAAGGCAAATTATTTAAAAATATTATCATACCTAATTATTGTGAATAGAAATATAACTTATATGTTATCTGAACTAAAGTTTTATTTAACATCTCGCTAAGATTTTTGAAGTAACAATACTAGCGCAATTAGTTTGAAAAATAATCTCAATCAACAGTAAACCAAGTAAAGTTTGAGCACCACCCACGCAGCGTCCAAATCCCATACATTTCTTCCCTAGTTCGGTGAAGCGGCGCGCCGATTCGGTATTATGTGCAAATCACGTTTCTTAGTTCGGTAAATGGTACAAACCAAGGAAACCGACCCAAATAACTTTAAAAATATTTTTAGTATATCTATAAGTATGTTATTAATTTCTAGGTACATTTAAATGATGACAAATGTATCTAAATTACAATTGCACTTTTGTACTTAGCCCTACGAAACTCGCAGACCTTATTAAAAAATAAACGTACATCGAGGTCTTAAGCGTTCGGTGAAACGAACTTTTACCTTACAGGCTCCTAAGTTGTTTCCTTTAGTTATTGATTATAACAGGTTTTTACTCACATATTTGTACATCTCCAAGAATGTATAGTGGCGTCAATTCTATTTATCACTTTTCTATTCACTACGAGTCAACATTTTTAACAATAACCAAACACGCATCATCAATGTTTACAAATATTTGTGAAATTACCTATAATGGCGCGCAACTATTTTTTTTGGTGAAATTCGCGCAGTGCGCCCGCAGCGAGGCTTAGATAAAATCTCTAAACAGCCAATACAAAATAAAATAAATATTTTCTTATTCAATATAAATTCATGTAAAATGTTATCAAAAGTAAATAGTTTTACTAATGAAACGTTTCTATATCATATCCAACAAGAAATAATCAATTAATCCACGAGCAAATGTGTTGAAAAAATATTTTCAACACATTTGCTCGTAACATGCCTCTTATTGTGCCGCTTTGGGGCTCATAATCCTGGGTATTAAACACGCGTGTTATAAACATTACGACACGCGTGTAGTTATGTTTATATCCCGATTAAGACACGTTGGCACCTTGCAGCAAGGTGTATGTTAGGACTCGGCGCATTCTTAAATTGACCGGGTTATACATGTTTGTTTTTAATTCTCGGCAAATGGATTCTTACTCGACTAAACAAATTAAATCCTTCTTGTGGATTAATTGATTATTTCTTGTTGGATATGATATAGAAACGTTTCATTAGTAAAACTATTTACTTTTGATAACATTTTACATGAATTTATATTGAATAAGAATATATTTATTTTATTTTGTATTGGCTGTTTAGAGATTTCATCTAAGCCTCGCTGCGGGCGCACTGCGCGAATTTCACCAAAAAAAATAGTTGCGCGCCATTATAGGTAATTTCACAAATATTTGTAAACATTGATGATGCGTGTTTGGTTATTGTTAAAAATGTTGACTCGTAGTGAATAGAAAAGTGATAAATAGAATTGACGCCACTATACATTCTTGGAGATGTACAAATATGTGAGTAAAAACCTGTTATCATCAATAACTAAAGGAAACAACTTAGGAGCCTGTAACATGTTCATTTTATGAAAAGGATTTTTTCCTCGCAAATGTGTTGAAAAACGTCGTATGACACGCGTGAGCTTTGATAATTACATCCTCGGCTCTATTATCACGCTCACCTGCGGTTCGCGTGACAATTCCGCCTCTGATGTAATGATCAACATACCTCACTTGTATCATAATGTACTATTACGTCATACCTGGCCATAAAGTAGGAATTACCGCACGCTATGCGTGCGGAAAACCCCACTTCCTGGCCAGATAGAGACGTAAAATGTTGTACTTACCACGGGCGGTAATAAAGAAAGCCTCACAGCGCATATTTATCGCCCTTGCCTCCGGCTCGGGCGTCAAATACAGTCGGCAATAAAAGCTTGTACCAAAAATGAATAGTTTGACAGAAACTTATTATTAAGTACAAATGACAGTTGCAGTAACCATAGTACTCATCGCTCATGTAGATGTCGTTGATTAGCTTGGGGTAGAAGCGCAGCAAGCGCTTGGCTAGGTCGGCCAGGAGCGCCGTGGCGTTCAGCAGGCAGAGGTGAAGGATCGTCTCACCAACGGCGCCGCGCTCCTGTAATGTGACAAACAAGTGACTACCGGTCGCGGCTCATACTATTCAATACCATTGACGTAGATATAATGGGGCTGGCAACTGTCAAACTGACAGCACCAATAATAGTCCCTAAAAAAGCTAAATTTGTATGGCGGGAAGTAGTTTTTATTTATTTTTGCGAAAATTACTTTATGTTTCGTCCCGCATTGCTCCGAAGTGGTAATCCACCGTTTTCCGAAAAAGACTAAAAATAAAAGGCTACGGATTAAAGCTATGGGGAAGATTTTTGCCTAAGAACTGTATATGGTTTCCATACAAGTTAGGGACCATCGATCATCTGTCTCTCTCTCTCATCGTATGGAATCTAGAAGAGCGCCATCTACAATTAGCTTTCACCGGCCAACCCCATTATATATTACGTATAGACTGGCCACCTACAACATTTATAACAGACTTCAAAAAAGGAGGAGGTTATAAATGTTCCACTGTATTTTTTTTATAATTTTTTTATGTATGTTCGCCGATTTCTCCGTCAATTGTGGACCAATTGTGGACCATTTCCAAAGTTCTTTTTTTATTCGAAAGAGTATACTCCCGAGGTGGTCCCATTGTCACCAATTTAGGATCTGGTGATGGGACCCCAGGGAAATTGAGGGCAACCCTCAAATTATATAGGCACGCGTAGTGATTTCAGTATTTTCTATCCCTTCATGGGCAACTGAGCCCACACACGACTCATCCCGCGGGCTCAATTGACACCTTTTATTTTGTCGGGGGCGACTCGGCCCATTAATTTGCCAAGGGGTCTACTCAGCCCACGGGCTTAGTCGACACCAGTTCGCCGCTATATGGTCTACTCAGCCCGCGGGCTTAGTAGACACCAGTTCACCGCTATATGGTCTACTCGGCCCAAATGGCTTTGGCGGACTTGCACATTAAGAAGGCGAAAAATGTTTAGGAAAGTACAGGAAGGCAGTGAAAAGGGGCTTGGAATTCAACTTCATTGCATGAAAACTACAAAAAAGTATTATTATGTGAGGGTCAGGATGGCGGGTGAGCCAGAACTGATACCAAAAACATATTTATGTAGAAAAAATCTTTTACTTTGGACCACTTATTAAAAAAATGTACCGGTCTGTAAAAAAATATGAAATTGAAATACATCCGGCGTTCTGACCGTCGGACTGTGGCACTTGTCCTTGCTTTTTGTCAAATTTCATGATTCGCTTAACAAAAACAAATTTAAATATTTAAAATATGTTTAATTTAAATGTCTGACAAACGTAACCACAAAACCATCTTAATTGAAATAAAATAATAATTCCTTCCTTATGAGTACGTGAATTAGTCACGTATGCGAACGGACAACACGTTACCCCTACATACTAAGTCCATTTAGATCGGTCAGTATCGGAAAGCTTGGCAAAACTGTAAGACACAGGAAGATCTGTTTTTAGGGACCATGACATCGATTCTAGTAACAAGGAAAAAATGCACTCATACATTTAAAAAAAACTTACCCCTCACTAGGTACTCAGCTCAGGAATCGAACCCGGGCGTTTTAAAAATAAATTTAACTTTCCCATACTGACCGATCTAAATAAGAATGGTCCATCCTGTATCAATCTACAATCTTAGATGTTCAACACATAACGATAAACTTTTTTTATTATGTTCTAGATCCATTAATATGTCATGAATCCTGTCATTTACATCGATTATTTCACTTTTTCTTTTACTAAAGTTATTGTCTTTTAATTTATTGACATCTGTTCTCATAAGCCGCTGTATGACTACGATAAGTTTCAAAATATCGGGTTTGGGCTTCAAAAGCTTGTTAAGTTTAGCATGCCATCCCTCAATCGCATTATTAGTGCGATTAAATTGTCGGTAACATGTCCAACGACTAAAGTACATTGACTTAGGATCCATCCAGTTATCGTAAAAGTATGAATTGAATTTATTTACCATTTTTGTTTTAGGACTTTCTTCTAAGGCGTATAGCCAACCGTCTGATAAGTGCTCAAATGGCAAATATGCTAAGGCTGCCAAAACGCCATGTAGAGCTTTGCCTAGTTTGGTTTTGTTTATACCACAAGCCTTTGCATGGGTCCACAGACATTTAGTGTAATGGTAAAAACATCCCTGAATTTGAATACTCTGGCAAGTATTAATTAAAGCCGCTATTAAAGCTTTTTCGAAATCCACTTTAACGCTTGTTGGGTTCCAATCTGGAACTTGGCTTTTTATTAGCTTAAATAGAATCTCGTAAGTTTCTTTACGCTTGTTTGGCAATAAGGCGTACAGCACTGGCACAAATTTTTATATTTTCTCGATCACTTCCGAGATCAGCGTGGATTGTTACCAGTTGGTAAAAGTTTCTTTGGCACGACTTAAATGTGCCATCAATGTAAAATTCTTTGCATTGTGGTAATAGACTCCGAAGCTCATTACATGAAAATACCAATATTCTTTTGCTGTTGTACGTGTAATCAGCGAACAATAAATACGAAAATTTTGGTGGTATAACTACGTCAACTGCGTTTTTAAAAGTGCATTTTTTTATCCCTAAAGATTTGTAGCGTTTACGATACAATTTTTTTTTTATATTTTCGAAAGTAGAAATTTTCTTGACTTTGTCCAAGCCCGAGTCCTTAATTTTATAATTCATGTCATTATACATGTGGGAGATGGGCGTACTTATGTCTTCGACGACTTGTTTTTCTAGGCTGTCCATATGTTTCTTAATCTCGTTATCAGGAAAATCAGGAGCGTGGTTGTGTCCTGTCTCGTGAACAATGTCCGAGTTACCTCCGATTGTTTTGATGACAGCATAACATTTGCACTTTACGCATCTCCATAAGGTTGATTCATCTGATTTATTTTTCCTCTTGACGCGATATCGATGACCCGACTTCAGCATTATACGCCCTCCACGTTGGGACGTTATGAAATCAACGGCATCGGAATTGGAAGATGCGGATGCACTAGGTTTGTATGGATACGGGTTCATTTTCAGTGTTCAAAAATCTAAATGTATTAATTACACTTACGATTTGATTTCATGAAGAATTCAATGTCATGTCAAAGACAATGACAATTAATAACTGTTATGAAATAAGTGTAAGCCAGCCAGCAATTACGAAGGTTATGCAATCTCTTTCCAGATAGTAAGTAAATAACACAATTGTAATATATTATACTCATGCATTTACGATGCATCTATACATATACATATATCATGGTAAACTTTAACCTATGCTTTAACGGTGCGGTGTACATTGCTTGCATTTTATTTTTTGTTAGAAAACAAGTGTGTACTATTTTTTCTTTTTTTAATTAAAATAAACATGTAGGGGCATTAAGAAGTTGCCCATTATTACTCTATATCAAGGAAAGCCCTCATACCGGTAACACAGTGTATTATTTATACACTTGACTATACCAGCTTACAATATCTTTCAATATTTTTCTAATGGGCTGAGTTCACCCTATAGCGGTAGACAGTGGTTAAATGAGCCCACGGGCTGAGTTCACCCTATAGCGGTAGACAGTGGTTAAATGAGCCCACGGGCTGAGTTCACCCTATAGCGGTAGACAGTGGTTAAATGAGCCCGCGGGCTGAGTTGACCGAGTGGTCCGAGTCGCCCCCAACATAAATAGTAGCGGTCGACTAAGCCCGCGGGATGAGTCGTGTGTGGGCTCAGCTGCCCATGAAGGCTTACCCTCGGAAATCACAATTTTGGTTAAGTGGAACTGATGATGAAGACCACAGATGACTTATAAATATAAATAAATAAAATAAAATAAAATGTGTAAATTCTATCTTTTTTCGGAAAAAATGTATTGCGTCGTTATTTAAACATCTTTTTCTCCTAAATTACCAAGAACACCGTTAAATCCTCCTAGACACTTATACAATGAATTATTTGTTTTTTTGACGTACTCAATTTATTTAAACCTTTTCTTAAAAAAAAACATTTTTTTTTTACTTTTTTTAATATAATTATCATTCAAAAAAACATAAATAATTCATTGTATAAGTGTCTAGGAGGATTTAACGGTGTTCTTGGTAATTTAGGAGAAAAAGATGTTAAATAACGGCGCTATACATTTTTTTCGAAAAAAGATCATTACTCGTTAGTCTTTAGCCCGAACAGACTCAAACTCATTTTCTATCGTCAAAAACATGAGTAAAACGTAAATCAAACAAAAAAAGTACAAAAAAAAATCCTAAAATAAACTTTGATTTTACAAAAAAAACGGCACCTATTCTTTAAAAACTAAGTACGTCAAAAAATCAGAAACAATTAGTATTGTAACCATCCGCGAGGATATTACGGTTTTCGTTTTACTTTCAGAGAAAATCCGATTTTTCACATACGCTCCATACAATTATTTTTTGAAAAAAATTATAAGGCTTTATGTAGCGGGCCAAATTATCTCAAAATCATTTTGTGGTATGATAATGACTAGAGGAAGCCATTTCCTGAAAAAAAAGTAATCTAAAATGTTTAATTGTCTATTTCTATGGAGAGCCAATTCTCAGCCCACAGTGCGTCGCCGATAGTGAGGGCTGTCAACGACTAAAAATAAAATAATAAGGTTTTGCCCATTTATTTCTTGCATTCAATATAGAGAGATATACATTTATATTCTTCATATTTATTTCATTTTTTATCTCTAAAATAATAAATCTCTGAAATAGGGAACATTACTGCCATGTTCTGCCTCCAGAGGCAGCACTACCATTAATAGTAAATCAGTATAGAAATATAGGGATTCACACACACATGCACAATTGATTGTCAAATGAGTGACAAGAATGCTTGCATAGACAATACCGCAAGTGGGAACGAGATACAATGTCAACGCTGCTAGTGTCGCCACCTACGAAGAGTTTTGCGTAATGTTCCCTATTGGACGAATTGAATACACCAAGACCGCCATGCCACCTTTTATTGACTTTGCTGCAACCCACAGTAATGCAGAATCTTGTTGCTTTATTTTTAAACATTTTAATTATGTTTAATAAAATTAAATAATGCAACGAATGCGTTACGTTACCATGCAACGTAACGAATAGAAAAATAGGGATAGTACGGCGGTACGTAGTTGTTGTTTTAGTAAGTAGGTATACTTTACTATACTAGAATTTAAATTAACATAGGTATATCAGCAAACAATCAATTAAAATTTACCTGCAAACTTAAACATAATAAAAATGTTCTGGGTTGGGTAGTTGATTCCACTTGATTCATACAGTGTTATATATGGAAGTAAATACACCTATAATATCTCTTTTGTTATTATTCATTAACTACTTATTATCTATTAAGTTCATTTTCTTACCTTTCGGCATCTTTCAGGCATGCCGGGAGATAGAAAAATGCGAGATTCGAATTTTTATTATTGTTGTTGTACCCGCTGCAATACAATACTTTTTAGGTTTCTTTTTATTCATTTCAACAACGTTCACTTCCGATATAATATATATTTACGTAAGTTTGTGCGCGCGAAGTATGTCGCGTGCGCGTCCGAGCCCATGCACGGCGTGCAGCCACTGAATAGGGCCCTGCCAATGGGCAACCGGCATGTACTTGTAGCGATAAACGCAAATCGCGAGTGAGCCGCGCCTGGTATAATGTAATTTAATAAAACAAATACGTATAATATCTAGTTTTCCCCCCGGATTAATAGATCCTAAGGCAGATGGTTCCGCAAACACTAGTGCCTTCGGCTAGTTCGGAGGATAAGGTAGCAAGCCGAACTATGCCTCAGCTGAGGATGATACAAGGGAAGTTTTTGAAGGGAGCGTTTTATGGCCTACGTACCTCGATCGCACCGATTGTACAGGTTATGCAACGTTGGCCGCTTTGAGTGGTTATTTGACGCGCCCCCGTGCTTTGTAAGACACGTTATGCCGTTGATACCAGTTGTTGTCTTTGACGGCAGTAGTCAAGCCGAATTAGAGGCTTCGAACCAGTTGCCCAATGCCCACTCACTTGACGTCGCCTAATCCCAACAGGCCTAGTTTTCCCTTTGGGTTGCAAGGTCAGATAGCAGTCGCTTCCGCAAAAACTAGAGCCTACATTACTCTTTAGGTAGCAAGCGGATCCCGGGCTTCTTTATGCAACTGGGATACTGGGTTTGAAGAGAGTTATACCTCTCTTTAAGCTAGGGCACAGCGGAATGTCATCTCGCTCATGTTTGGATCAGCCGAATTGGGGAAGTGCCTCCACCTTACAGAAGACCGCAGCCATAATAACACCACTACTTGATTTGTGGGTATTTGATGCTGTGGTGAGTTAGGTCGCCAGAGCTCCCAAGCATGCGTTGTATTGAGAGTGTGATCTCTAGCTATCAAGACAACGAATCCTCAAATCAATAATAAAGGGTCGCTATCACGCTTGTGATTTTGGTATCATGCAGTCCGTATGTTTGATTGCTATCGTCATAGTAAGAAAGAAAGAAGCAAATGATGTTTGACCTTGAGGTCCCAGCAGAGCTCGCGGTAGCCGGAGGGGTTGGCGTCGTACTCCTCCTGCGTGACGTGCGGCCAGTCCTTGTCTACGTCGAACTCCTCATCGGGGTTCTCCATCCCGCGCAGGGGCGGCAGCTGACGTACAACACACTCGAATATACACAGCTATATTAAGGGGATAAGGTGCAAATATGTACATATCTCTATGTCTTTGTAGTCGCTCTTAAAAAAACTACGTGTTGTAGGCGGTTCATCTTTCCTGTCGACATTGCCAAAGTTAAGGGCTATAACTTTTTAGACTCCTAATCGGCGTCTCCTCTTCTATAATGTTATGCGATAAAAACGTTGCATACAGGGTGAAATTAAATTCGTGACACAAAATAGCAAAATGTGAATCTATCCATGATTCTGAGCAACTTTGACTATGGGACCAACTTTAGATTATGCCAAAAAAATCCACATACTTATTTCATACACTTTGCTCACTCATGGGTGCTCACTCACACTCACTCATGAACAGGTGTTTTTTTTAATACAAAGTTTGTCCCTTTTGAAAGCAATCCTGTAAAAACATTGAAACAAGGAAGGAATTTTTTTATTTGTAATTAATTTTTGGCATGGAGTACCAAAGCTAATAATTTGAATTTAATATATATAGTAGGTCTATAGATGGGCAATTTATGAAATAAAAACTGTAGGTGCCGCTACACCAGAACACCAAAAAAAAATATCAAATTATAGTTTCCATTATTTTGACATATATTTGTACTAAAGTTTCAGGCAATATTTTTTGTAGTGATGGGTTTTATTATGTAGTATAGTTTACCAAAAAATCAAATTAATCGCAAAGACCGAATTCAAGAAAAAAATTAAAAAGTGAAAAAAAACAAACCGCCATATTACGAAAACTGACAAGTGTACATGGCTCTTCTTTGGGGAACAGACCTTTGCCTACAAGGAGTATCTAAAAATGAAATTACTAGAACATTTGACAGAAAGGCAAATTTTGTATAGAAACACGGCTATAGCCTTTTACATCTTTAAATTCCTATCAGATTATCGTTAAAGTCCCTTCTTTCAAATAAAAAATAAATAATCGAAATCGGTACGCGTGATAAAAAGCTATCGCTGATAAACAAACATACTAGGTTGTAAGTTGTTAGTACCAAAATGCAGAAGGCGCTTTGCAACGGTAACTTCGACTATGAGCTGTTTAAGATTGTTCAAGAATTAATGGGGTCCTGATATGACGGGTATGGTGTATGAAAGTTTGTACGGAACCCTCGGTGCGCGAGTCAGACTCGTACTTGACCGGTTTTTTTTAAATTGTGTTGGGGTTTGTTTATTTGCACCTACCAGCTTGTGCCTAGGTCGCTCCTTGTTCCGCAGCAGCACGAGGTGCGAGATGGGGATGTACCGCCCCCTGCCGTTGTTGTACAGGAAGGGCTCCACCTTCGTCTTGATGGCGTGGTCGATCTCCGCGTACTGCTTGTTTTGGACGGCGCGCTTCATCATGTCCACCAGCAGCCCTCCTCCTGCACATATTTAGGCTTCAGCTAGACAGCTAGGTTATATGGTCATGTTTTAGATGAGGATATGGCCCGTAAAACTTGACCATAAAACTTCCCCTGCAAGCTTAGACTAAACGTGACCGCAAAACTTATCGTGATGCACCTAACCAATTGAACAGTCGTCAACTCGTCACAAACAAACTCGTCGCGGGATTGCCTTAAGTGGAACATTTGACACTCACAAAATATGCTTCATCGTGCAGCCGTGTTTTTGTTGACGTTACTATATGTGCTGTATCGTCGATTCCATGAACCCTCGGTGCGCCAGTACAGTACTTTACAGGTTTCAATATGACGTCAACAGATCAGACCATTAATTGTAAGAACAGGAAAACGTAAAAAACCGTACTCACCCTTAACATCAACAAACTTGTATATTTTCTGGGTACAAGTGCCAGCTTGCTTCTTAACTCCGCTAGTCACGTTACTTTCTGTATTACCCATTCCAAACTACCTATCGATATCACTCACTCAACATGTAAATTATGGATGGGTTGCACCAACTTACGATTACAGAGCGATCAACGCAGCGCAGGCATCTGTTATTCCATACAAACTTGTCAAACTTTCCACACATTCACATTTTAACGAACACCGGTTACGATTACAGACGGCCACCAAAGTGCAACCCAACCTAAAAATAAATAATTAACAATATCTCTGCTAAAAAGGGTTGCCAAGTAAAGTTTGCCCACGAATATGTATCGACAAAGCTTACTCTGTTACTATAACAATCCCCTCCCGAACGCGCGTACTGGTTTTATGTAGGTAGGTGCCTGTACCTAAATACGTCGAGCTCTAATTAATGTGTAGACACTTATTTTCTAGTCTCGAATGCTCTCCTTCATTTTATTAAAATAAAATAAAAAAATATGTTTAGGTGCATTTTTCATCTTGATATCAATGATAATTAACATAGCAAATAACATTGTGGATCAGTGCATTGATAACTTAATATCACTAGTTAATAGACGCGTTTTACCTGAAATAAAACGCATATTAAAATACTTACCTAACTGGAAGCTTTATAATTGAGAGAGCATATCCGTTTCCGTCGAATTATCACCAGTTTTAGTGCTTTATTTGACTTTAGTTTCCGGCGACAGTGGCGACACCTGGTGGACCACGCCATCTTTACGAAGGTAATAGGTGTCCGGTGGTTTTTACCTCATTGGCTCTATTTCACCAGGCAGAAATGAATGGAAAGCTTCCAGTTAGGTAAGTATTTTAATATGCGTTTTATTTCAGGTAAAACGCGTCTATTAGATTACTTGACCGTCACTGGAAGCTTTATAATTGAGACCTGTTTGTTATCGCCTGGTGCCGCCACATGTAAAGTCAATTTTAACGTCAATGTGACTCTTATTAATGCAAAAGCGAAAATTATAATGTAAATAATTTTATTTCTTAAATATGTAATTTTACAGCAGTTGTAAATACTCGTAATGCATATTATACAAATATTAAATTTCTTTGCAATCTGTTGCATATGTAGACGAGTCCTTACTTAGTTTTAATTTGATGATATTTCTTATCAGTTATCATATACTTATTATATGAAAATATGTATGTAGTTTACATGACAAGATTCAATTTACCATGTAACAATCTTAATCAAACTCACTTAAACGGGATCAAAATTTAAATTAAAAAACTAGTGGAGGAAGAAGTACTTGTACTTGCTACTTCTCTCCTATAAAATAGCTGGAAGGTATTAGCTGATTGCCAGTTTCCAGTTTCTGTACGTGAGGCTGGCTGAGGCAGACCTTTAAGTGTAATAAATAAATCAAACACTTTTGCAGAATTACGTCTCTTATTTAACAATGTTATTGTTCGTTCTATCCAGAAAATAGGATTTAATTTACGATTATTTGCATTTACTAACAACTTCCAACCGGACTGTCTGTATTTACTAGAGTCTGTTTTTGAGCCGAATTGGGGCCAAAATATTATGCTTTCATCTGATTTTACACAGTGGTCAGAGTCAATTGAAAGCAAGGTCAAATCATGTATGCGTTTACCTGAACAAAGCAGTAATAAAGCTGCAGTGTGACGCGATGTCTGAAAAACATTATTTACGTCTACCTCATAATCAGTTAAAAATGTAATCAGCTTACTAACATCCCAAACCGGAGGCTTAGGATTTTTAGGACATTTTAATGAAATCGACTTTAAAATGTGCTTCACCAGAACATGTGAGCTCAAGCAACTTGAGGTTTCAGTATTACACAGTGTTGAAACGACTGACTTGTGTAAAAGTATAGTATTCAAAAATAGTTTATGTATTAAAAAGAAATCCGATAGAAATTGCGCTAATTGCGCTCCTGTTGGGTTCTTAGGATTAATATTTTTTGTATTTGACCAAACCATCCAACGTTGCCAAGCCGTTTTATAAGTTCTTAAAGTCGATTTTCTCCAAGAATTTTTAAGCAACAATTGTTGTTCAGGGTTCCATGATTCTATCGCCTCAGACCACCCCCACATTTCCAAACCTCCAGAATGATGTTCTCGACTTTGGGAGGTGGTAGCCCTGTTGACATGTCGACTAGATTCTTCTGCAGGTTCCTCAAGGTTACTGGTGCTGCTAGCGCTCGGGCTTTGAGATCTGCGCGCCAGAATACCTTCTCCCAGCGAGGCACAACTATCAGAAATATTCCAGTCGACTGGTTCAGATGTGACAAGACTCTGGGGACCAGGAATGGTGGTGAGAATATCCACGCTAGTGGGTAATTCCACGATGTGCTGAAGGCATCGTGATACAAGGCTTGTTGATCTCTCAGGTCTCGAGACACATAATTGTGCACTACGTGGGCTGTTGCCGAGGCAAACAGATCGATCACCGGTGTTCCCCACTTCGCAAACACTATCTACACGGAATCTGGTAGTAAGTGCCACTCTGGAGGTGGGCGGTGACGTGACAAGTTGTCGGCTTGACAATTGTACTTGCCCGGTAGATAGTGTATGCTGAAGTGTATTTGATGTCGGTCTAGGAGATCCAAAATCTGGTGGGTTATATTCATTAGCGCCAACGATTTTGAACCCCCTTCTTTCCTTAGATGAGCAACAGCCGTCCTGCTGTCGGACTGTATCAGAATCGAACTGCGACACAACAGTTGAACATGGCCTTGGAGAGCGTGCAGAATAGCTAGCATTTCCTTCTGATTGCAATGAAGGTTCTGTTCTTCTCGTGACCACGAGCCCGAGATAGCTAGATTGTTCAGCTGCGCTCCCCAAGCTAAGTCCGATGCATCGGTCGTTAGAAAGTCGGTAGGGGGAGGATAATGCAGGGGTGTTGACGCCTGACAATTCTGAATCCACCAACTCAATTCGTTGGACACGTGTTGCGGTATCGGGAACGCTTTGGTCGATGGATTTGGCAAGGTGTTTAGAAACATCAAAAGTCGTCGATGATTGAGCCGACCCCGTGGGACGACAAAACTCGCGAAATTTAAAGAGCCTACGATCCTTTGAGTATTTTTCAAGGTCAATATTCCTTTTGCGAGGACTTGTTTCAGATCTTTGCTTAGCGACATTACGTTGTCTTTCGGTATGGATTTTAGATTGTCCCAGGTTCGCCAAAGTATTCCCAGGTACACTATGATTTTCTGTGGATGGAGAATTGACTTCTCGAAATTGACTTTCCAGCCGAGACGCTGAAGTGTCTGAACAGTGATATTGACATGATCTTGTAGTATGCGAGCATCTTGATGGACCATTAAATAATCGTCCAGATACACTATGATCCTTACATTCCATTGTTGTCGCAACGTTTGAGCCACCCAATTTGTAAGTATGTTTTCAATACTTACAAATTGGGTGGCTCAAACGTTGCGACAACAATGGAATGTAAGGATCATAGTGTATCTGGACGATTATTTAATGGTCCATCAAGATGCTCGCATACTACAAGATCATGTCAATATCACTGTTCAGACACTTCAGCGTCTCGGCTGGAAAGTTGGAGCTGTGCTCAGGCCCATCGGAAGACATGTAATTTCTAGCAATTCCCTGTTGTAAATCAGGCGTAAGAAGTGCCTGTGTGCTTCGGCTACTTTCACGTGAAAGTACGCTTGTGATATATCGACTTTGCACATCCAATCGTTTGCTTGTAGAAAGTCGGGGATACGATGCATGTTTATGAGATGAAAGGGTTCGGACATTACATAGTCGTTTAGCGCTTTCAAGTTGAATATTGGTCGAGCCGACCCGTCTGACTTCGGCACCAGAAAAAGAGGGGAAATGAAGCTCGGCGACGGCTGCGCCACCTTTAATACACCTTGAGCTTTCATTTTTTGCACTACAACAGACATTTCCTTTGATGCAGGGGTATGAAAGGGACCTGTGTTTATATTGGGATACACCAGTGGGGGTTTTGCAAAGAACGGTATGCGATACCCTTGAATTAGCTTTAATGCAACCTCTGGTGCTCCCATTTTCTTCCACTGCGTGTGAAAGAGCGCTAACTGACCTGCCCGGAACGGTTCCGAGTCATTGTTTTTGCCTATTTTGGTTGCCTTTATAAACTGTACCGGTATTGCCTCGTCCTCTGATGCCTCCACGACCGGGCCGCGAGCCTCGATTCCGAAATGTACCTCTTCCACTAGTGTGGTGGTACATGGCCTGATTAATTGGAGGTTGGCTTACCCACGGGTAAGTTGGTTGTTGACAATTTTGGCAATGGCATACACCCCGCGAGGGTGAATTGTTGCAAACCTGTGTATGCATATTCTGCAAGGGAAAGTACCCTGTGCTTGCATTACATTGAATTCCACGCGATGGAAGTGTAGGTTTTCGAGCGCCTTGCCCCCGCGAGGGGCGGCTACTGTGATTAGACTTAGCTGTATTTGGTTTAGGAGGCCAGAAGGCTTTTAAAACTCCCCCTGCCTTTTCAAGAGTTGATGTAAAGGGTACTGCATCAAAAATATTCGATGTTGAGGGGGGAATCTTATTTACCAGAGCTTTGACAAAAGGCTCCCTAATCTGGCTCGTAATGGCATCTCGGCGCATTTCGATAGCCTCGGCGCGGTGGCCACAGACTAATTGTAAGAGGTCGGAGGAAACCTTTTGTAATTCGCCTTTTTGAAAAAGTTCATCAACCTTTGTGTTGAGATCCTCAAAATTTAAATTCGTAACATTGACCCACGATAGAAGGTTACGATTACTATCCTGCACGACCTGTTTTTGTTTCAAGATACAGTATGTTATAGCTGCATATGATTTATCAGCATAAGCTAGATGGCGTAAGGTATCATATATTTTTACCTCTTCGTTTGTTTCTAAGTCTATGAAACCTGGAGTATGGTTATAAAGTTTTTGTGTATCAGCGTATCTAACTCCAGACCATGTTGGGCTTCCTAAGCGCTGAACGTCAAGAAGCAGTTTCAGAAAAACATCCGGCGTCTTAGGGACTGTCGGTTCCTTTACTTTAGTTTCGATATCGAAGGTGAACGACAAGCTTGCGTCTTGACCTTCAGCATTGGGGCACGGGTCATCGGTGACATAATTACTTTCATATAACTCGCCACTAACTCCTGATATAACAGATATGTTATCTTGAAAAGCTACATTTTCGTGGCAGGAAAACTTGTCATTGTAAGCTACATTTTCATTGCAAGTATTATTATCATGGCAAATATCATCATGACCAGAAGTAATATGTTTGCGGAGCTCACCCATTTCCTTGTACAGCTTATCCATTAAGCGCGAAGAATGCCGAGCGCGCTTACTTTTCTTATGACGGTGTCGCCTTGACCGCTTCCGTCCGCTTGAGGACGACGAGCTTGATGAACTGCTGCTGTCCGAGCTGCTGCTAGAGGAGCTTGCGCTCCTAGCTCGCTTCCGTGGCAAACCACTTGGGCCAGCCTGCGGCTGTGCCGAACCTTTTTGTTCGTTATTCATTTCTGCAATAGAAATATGGTTAAATTCTATTCAAAACTATAACCGATTGTACATTTTTATCGCAAATACAATCAGTCAAAGCTGCAAATAAAACACTTCGTTTAACTGGTATTAAAACACAATTAAGTAGTGGTCCGAACAGAAAAACTGCTTAAATAATGACCACGTACTTATTCTATAATTAGATAATTTCAGTAATTGGTTACTTACGTAAGCACCTTCTTTTATTTTAAAATTTTGAACACTATTTCAACTTAACGATTTTTCAACGTTGTAAGTGTTGTAACGGTCGCAGAGTCAAGGGAACCGACTCGCGGCGAACGTGTTGCTTCGACGGGAAACTTAACGCCAATGAGGTAAAAACCACCGGACACCTATTACCTTCGTAAAGATGGCGTGGTCCACCAGGTGTCGCCACTGTCGCCGGAAACTAAAGTCAAATAAAGCACTAAAACTGGTGATAATTCGACGGAAACGGATATGCTCTCTCAATTATAAAGCTTCCAGTGACGGTCAAGTAATTTAATGGACCAACTCAGAATGTATTTTTCAAAGAATAGAGACCGACGAGTTACATCCATGATCAATTGATCATCGTCCATCGCCTAGTATTATCCCATTTAATCCGTTAATCTCAAGTTAGAGCAGGACCTAGTTTTCCAGTTGCATTCGGCCATGGGAACTTCTGATTCTGGCTTTTAATGGGATTAGTATTTGTCAATTGAGTGGGCAATCTGTCGGGATTGTCTGTCTGCCCAGGGCTGTTATTCGCTACGCGTTAATGCGGCTCACCCCGCCGGTCACCCGTTACGAGACTATAATAGACCTCTACCTACGCTTAATTACTACGCATCGCGGTGTCAAGGTATAATTGTGGGTGAGCGTTGAGGTGAGCTTAAAACAAGTTACAGAATAGGGGGGCTGGCACCTTAAATCGGTTGGTATATATTGTCACGTTTATAAATCGTGAACCTTGGACTGAGGTGCGGTGAGTTGTTTGTTGCCCTAATTTGCGTACTTGGTTGCATTGCATAGCTGGTTTTCTCTGCGCTGATAACTGGTTTCGCGTCCCGCGGTTCCTCGCCGATCGCCACTGGGCCGCCGCGTGATTGAGCCGATGGCGTTTTGACGCACAGCCCGTGTCGCTCCGTTGAGGAATCTTGCCCTTGAGGCGCCCGCTGCCGAGCGGACGTAATCATATTTTTTACATTTAAGTTTAACGCAGCTGAAAAGTTTTCTGGTGCTATGGAAGCTTATTCCTATCACCAAAAAAATAATCAGGCACTTCTAAAATTTTAACCCATTCCTAATTGTCCAGTGAACAGAACACATGGGAGTTCAGTGTTTGTGTCCCGCAAAACGGGAACACCCTGCGGGCCTACAGTATAGGTCATGGACCGGGCAGAGTCCCCGACGACCTCCCCACTACTAAGTGCGGGCGCTTCGACTTCCCCCTAAGGCCCTACCTGAACGCTGCTGCCGCTGCTGCCCTTACAGATCTCCGGCATCTCTGCATACCAAGCCCGCGTCACGCTTACGCACCGCCGAGGGACGTTGGGTATAATGGGAAGATTGCCCAACTCTCCTGTATTTCGTCTGACCCAAAATCTAGGCTTCGGACCCATTTGCCCTGCCCTACTTTAACATAGGACCTTAGGGTTATTATAAGCTTAAGTAATTAAATTCAGTTTTAATCCTAGAATCTTAAATATATAATCTTAAACCTAAAACTAGAATCTTTAACCTAAAACCTGAAGCCTAGAATCTTAAACCTAAAATGTTAAACCTAGAATCTTAACATAAAATATAAAAACCTAAACTTAAATATAGAAACCTAAAGCTAGAATATTAAGCTAAACTAAGTATATTTGCATGATTAATTAAAATAAATTATATCTTGTAATCAATCTTACTTATTTAATGTCCCGGTAATATTCCCCAAGTAAGTAGGACTTAGGTGAGTTATTGTCAGGTGACAATATGGCAACATTGACTGACGTAGCTCATTTGACTCGCGATACATTGAAAATGGCGGTCATTTCAGAAATATTTTCATGTCCGCCACATAAACTAAATAACATTTTGTGATTAACAACTAATGGCAAATAAAGAAGGATTAAAACATGTAACAAATAATTATTGAAGTGGATACTTCTTTGCTCGCGTTCTTGTACCTATAGGGGTACAGTTCAAAATGTATCACGTGACTTGAATAACTTTTTGTAGAAAAGCCTAATCTGATTTCAAATATTTGTTTGTTGTAACAAACAAATATTTGAAATCAGATTAGGACAACATGTATGTTTTAATCCTTTATTATTTGCCATTAGTTGCTAAACACAAAATGTTATTTAGTTTATGTGGCGGACATGAAAATAATGCTGACATGACCGCCATTTTCAATGTATCGCGAGTCAAATTTAACGTTGCCATATATACCGATTTATCTGTAGGTACTTATACAGATTTTAGTGAATTAATTCAGATATATTAGGGCTCCATAGCCAACAAAGAAGTATCCACTTAAACTTAATTAACGGTTGTATATCCGACATCCGACACAACCCGCTTCTTTTTTGAAATCTGATTATCAGGCTTCTCTATAAAAAGTTATTCCGGAAGTCACGTGATACATTTTGAACTTTACCCCTATACAAGAACGCGAGCAAAGAAGTATCCACTTCAAAACGTCGTATGAAACGTGTGAGCTTTGATAATTACATCCTCGGCTCTCATATCTTTATTGAAATTGTAATAAATTGACATGTAATATACTAATGATATTATCAATAAATGAATATGAATATCACGCTCTCCTGCGGCTCGCATGACAATTCCGCCTCGGATGTAATTATCTACATAGCTCACTTGTATCACAATGTACTATTATGAATATTATGATACAAAGTGCGGAAAGTAAGGAATTACCTATCCGCACGTGTATCATACAACATTTTACAATGCAACATGCAAGGAAATAAAAAAATATACATAAAAGGTTAAATTTTAATTGTCATGAAATTCCATTCTCGCACGGGCTGGCCCCGTAGCATGGATGGCGTTATCACGCGATAAGTGACAGGATAGAGCTTCCGTCCTGACACCGTTCGATAGAACGAGACGACGCGCTTATCCTGTCACTTATCGCGTGACAACGCCATCCATGCTACGGGGCTCAAGATTTCAGGCCAATATTATTACCACACACTGTGCGAGAATGAAATTTCGTGACAATTAAAATTCCACCTTTTATGTATATTTTTTTTCCTTGCATGATGTATTGTAAAAGGGTCTAGCAGGCTAAGCTAAGGAGAGTGGCCCCCGACGAGGGATTTGGTGTTTCTTTCTGGTGGTGTACTGGCAGGTCCTAAGAACACTCCATGCTTAATATCAGTCCTCGATCTTCTTTTGTTTTCGAGTAATTTAGGATAAAATAAAAAATACAGGGTGCCATGTAAAGTGTCATATTAGGTAAACTGTTCAAGATAGAGTAACCAAACAAAATCATCATGAATAAAAATAGAATTAACTACCAAATGCATTTATTCAACCAACATCACGTCCTTAAACTTCCTTAAAAAAAACTACTTTTGTTTTTGTTTTAATTTTTTATGACACTTTTCGCGGAGGTACACCTACAAAAAAAATATCGTAACAAGCCACCCAATGCCCACTACATACAC
Source organism: Epinotia brunnichana (assembly GCA_963854355.1). Lineage (NCBI taxonomy): Eukaryota > Metazoa > Arthropoda > Insecta > Lepidoptera > Tortricidae > Epinotia > Epinotia brunnichana. The sequence continues at coordinate 986,296 of CAWKZR010000004.1, read as the reverse complement.
ATATAAAAATATCTTCAAAAATCTTCGTGCGTCATGTCAAAAAAAAACAATCGTCGAACAAGTAGATACTACCATATAATTAAAGTACCAGTGCAGTGTGTAGATAAGTCAGTATGTAGGTATACTGGTATACGGTGTCTTTTAATGAACCTTTTTTGGGTGGCTTGTTACGATATTTTTTTTTCAACAAATTTGCTCGTAACGTGCCTCTTATTGTGCCGCTTTTGGGCTCATAACCATGGGTATTAAACACGCGTATTTAATAACATTACGACAGTCGTGTAGTTATGTTTATATCCCGATTAAGACACGTTGGCACCTTGCAGCAAGGTGTATGTATGGACTCGGCACATTTTTAAATTGACCGAGTTATACAGGTTTGTTTTTAATTATCGGCAAATGGATTCTTACTCGACTAAACGAATTAAATCCTTCTTGTGGATTAATTGATTATTTCTTGTTGGATATGATATAGAAACGTTTCATTTAGTAAAACTATTTACTTTTAATAACATTTTACATGAATTTATATTGAATAAGAAAATATTTATTTTATTTTGTCTTGGCTGTTTAGAGATTTCATCTAAGCCTCGCTGCGGGCGCACTGCGCGAACTTCACGAAAAAAAATAGTTGCGCGCCATTATAGGTAATTTCACAAATATTTGTAAACATTGATGATGCGTGTTTGGTTATTGTTAAAAATGTTGACTCGTAGTGAATAAAAAATTGATAAATAGAATTGACACCACTGTACATTCTTGGAGATGTACAAATATGTGAGTAAAAACCTGTTGTCATCAATAACTAAAGGAAACAACTTAGGAGACTGTAACATATTCATTTTATGAAAAGGATTTTTTCCTCGCAAATGTGTTGAAAAACGTCGTATGACACGCGTGAGCTTTGATAATTACATCCTCGGCTCTATTATCACGCTCACCTGCGGTTCGCGTGACAATTCCGCCTCTGATGTAATGATCAACATACCTCACTTGTATCATAATTTACTATTGTAGGTGTACCTCCGCGAAAAGTGTCATAAAAAATTAAAACAATAATAAAAGTAGTTTTTTTTTTATGTTGGTTGAATAAATGCATTTGGTAGCCAATTCTATTTTTATTCATGATGATTTTGTTTGGTTACTCTATCTTGAACAGTTTACCTAATATGACACTTTAAATGGCACCCTGTATTTTTATATTATCCTAAATTACTCGAAAACAAAAGAAGATCGAGGACTGATATTAAGCATGGAGTGTTCTTAGGACCTGCCAGTACACCACCAGAAAGAATCACCAAATCCCTCGTCGGGGGCCACTCTCCTTACCTTACTCCTAGAACCTTTAGTACGATACACGTGCGGATAGGTCCCAACTCTACCCTGAGAAAATTACGGTTTTTTTGGAAATAATTCAATATCAGGCTAATTATTTGTATACGGCTTTTATATGTCATTTTAAACAACTTTTACTATTGACATCAATAATACTATGGACCGGAAGTTAGGAAATAAAATTAACCCGCAAGCAAAAATGCTATCAGTATTTTTATAATGAAAACATGTTTGAGTACACAAATTTGGAGACTTACTACCTGAATCCAAAAATATATGCATCAGGAAATAACGGCATTTTAATTAAATATTTTACGACCTTGAGATAATATTGAATTTCATCTGGCCTATAGAAAGGTTTATTCATTAACAAAAATAAGTGGATTATGCGCGTATCCCAAAGAACGTATATAGACGTAGTCGATTATGAAGTAAAGAAAGTTTATACCATTTTCGCCTGATTTTTACGGAATTTATGAAGATTATTTTTCATTATTGTTTACTGTATCGGTATTAAATTTAGGTGGATTATTAATTAATATTTAGTCAAATTACCCAACCTATTTTTTGGTGTAAAAATATGGCTGATATCGATATATTGTTGTGTTTTCACAGAGCGAAACCGTAAAGTTCTCAGGGTACTCGTGTCGATCAAAAATACTCCCCGACGGTCGTGTTTTTGGTCATCGCCACTCGTTGGGAATTACCTACTTTCCGCACCTGTATCATAAATAGCTATTATCGCATTTATAAATTGACATAAGAGGAGACGTTGTTTATGAGGATTTAGAGCCCAACCAAAAATTTGGGTATATATATCAATGACCACAGGATAGACGCAAACCCAGAGGCGTATTTAAAGATTTGGCGCCCCGGGGCCAGTAAGTTTTGGCGGCTCGCGCCGCCCCTCGGAGCCTGCCGCCCCGGGCCATGGCCCCCTTGGCCCTAGGGTAAATACGCCCCTGCGCAAACCTGAGTAACCGGGTTATAGTTATAGTTAGCTGAAGGGAAATATAAACATTTGGTACATACAAGGTACCTACCCTACACCTGAGAGGCCTCTTCCACTAAAAATGTAAACTCTAATTAGGTAAGTTTTTATTTATTTTAAGAGGTCGTTTCTAAGATACAGAGTGTCGGTCCATTCAATTATTAGTTACTATACAAAAAATAATACAAATTATTTATCTATACATATATTGGTGTTAGTAGGTGTACATATTTAAATGATATTTGCTATTTATATAAATTAATGTGGATTTCGAATGATAAGATAAAATACTTCCACCATACTTAGTATAGACGCACCAAAAAACAATCCTATCACACCTCCGATCGACACTGAAATGAGGAAAAAGGATTAAAATATATATATATATATTAAAGATTAAAGAATACTATAGATAGTTACAGAGAACCATTGAATGTGGAATGTGATCAGCAGATAATCTATATATATATAAAACAAAGTCGTGTTAGTTACAACATGTATAACTCAAGAACGGCCAAACGGATTTTAGTGATGATTGATTTGTTGTATTTGTCTTCACTATTAATAAATTATTAATAAATGCTTAATGTAAAGTTTTTTTTTTCTCTTTTTCATACATTTTGTATGGCGGTGTACGCGGGGTCAGCTAGTGTACAATAAAAATTAAACCATGACTTGCAGTTTTAGGGGACAAATAAAATCCTAACTTATGTTCGCCTGCGCGGGCCTTTATATGTATACTTATCTATCTATTACATATATATAAAATTGGACCGTTACTTATAGAGTGACAAACAACGCACAGCCTAAACCGCTGAAGATACAAGCATAAAATTTGGAACGCATATCATTATAATTTACTTTCAAAACAAAGTTTTAACCGACTTCAATTCAGTACTCCGCCAAGCCACATTAACATTTCCACATTTTTTTTTCCAATTTACCACATGAACTGATTTTTGAGAGCAAAGGCGTTGAATTTTAGACCAATAAACCAAATCGCTGTATGTGGGCCGATAATATTTGAGGACTTCCGTCGATTCCTCAAGGATCTCAGAATTACCTTTGGCACTTCATTGTTTGCTATTTCAACGGAATAATATCAGAATATGTGACGTACTTATATAGTTTGAAGTACATCATTGAGAAGTTCCACAAGCCATCTGTGGTCTTCATCATCACTTCCACTTCACCAAATTTATGATTTCCGGGTGAAAATACACGAGTTATAATAGAAAATACTACACGCGTGCCTAATATATTTGAGGAGTTCCCTCAATTCCTCATAGTTCCCATCATCCAACTGGGGTTTTGGAAACAATGGGACCAATCTGGAAGCATATACTTTCAGTTAAAAAAAGAATTGTACGAATCGGTTCATAAATGACGGAGTTCTGAGGTAATAAACATTAAAAAAATATATATATATCCGAATTGCAACCCTCCTCCTTTTTTGGAAGTCGGTTAAAAATGACACTAAGGAAGGATTTTTTGAAATTCAACTAAGGGGGTGAAATTGGAGATAAAGCGTTGTATGCAAATCCGTTATTTTTAAAGGTAGATCTATGAAATTCGAGACTTGGCTTTTCAGTCAGAAATAAAAATAGGTTTCCTTTGACCATTATCGGATATTCGTGCTTTAAAGGGGTCAAATGGAGGGTGAAAGTTTATATGAAAGTTTCGTTATTTTTGGACTGGGAAGCTCTGTCCACGATTTTAATTACAAAGTTATAATGACATTTCATTCATCAAGCATCTTGAGTAAATCAACCATTAGCATGATAAAATCTGAGGATAATACCACGAAATCATTTCGAGTTTGCTCATCAACACTAAGCTGAAACAACTGAACCAAGAGTCTTGAAATGTGTAAGGTAGGTTATATACTTATTCAAGGTAGGCAAGCAATAAGTAAGGGTTTTATAAAATTTAACGTTTAGGTAAGTGGGTTTAAAAAATGTAGAAAACAAGTTAAGTGTGGACCGTAGTTTATGTGATGACGATGACATGGAAAGGTGCATCTATGTAGCCTGGCGAATTACTAACTGAAGTCTAGAGAGCTTAAAATGGGGGTATAAACTTTATAAGAAAACTTGCCTTAGTGAGAAAATTGTAACTCTGTTGAAACGGTTTGTTAAGGATGGTTCGCTGTTATTATAATTGGCTCGCAACAAAAATGAGCTTTTCGTCAAATTATTTGACCAGAACACAAGCTTGAATTTATTATTAACTAGCTGCCCGCACGGCTTCGGCTTCACCCGCCTATTGCAAAGAACGCAAGCAAATCCGTGGGATAAAACATAGCCTATGATGTCCTTTCGGAAAGTTCATTATATATGCAGGTGAAATCATTTTTGAAATCGGTCCAGCGGTTCCGGATATTACCCATTACACACAAACTTACAAATCTCACAGACTTTTCCTGTTAGTATACATAAAATCAGGCTGCAACTGTTGATGTTCAAAGTACAAAGAATATTCCAAACGATCAATTAACTACCTTAACAATATTAGTCCACCTTATAAATTGTAGAGCAGCAAAATAATTGATTGAACAGCAATATTTCATACTAGCTGTTGCCCGCGACTTCGTCCGCGTAGAACTTAATACTTAGAAAATATAATACAAACAAACTTCTACCATCTTAAGGGATGATTTCCGAGGCAAAAACTATTCTATATCCTTTGAAGGGTCTCAAATTATCTCTATACCAAATTTCATCTATTAGGTACATGGATTTTATCCAAACTTTCACCCCCTATTTCATACCCTTAGGGAATGATTTTCGGGATAAAAACTATCTAATGTCATTCTTCGGGACTCAAACGACCTTTATACCAAATTTCTTCTAAACGGGATTCATCCAAATTTTCACCCCCCATTTCACCCCCTTAGGGAGTGATTTCCGGAATTACAACTATCCTATGTCCTTTCCCAGGACTCAAGCTATCTCTATAACAAATTGTATTAAAATGGGTTCCATCCGAATTTTCACCCCTAATTTCACCCCCTTAGGGGATGATTTTTGGGGTAAAAACTATACCATGTCCTTTCCCAGGACTTAACCTATATCTACACCAAATTTCATCAAAATAGGTTACATCCAAATTTCACCCCCCCCCCCCCCCCCCTTTTCATGGCCTCTTAGGGGATGATTTCCGGGATAAAACCTATTATATGTCCTTCCCCGGGACTCAAACTATTTATATACCAAATTTCATCTAAATCGGTGCAGCGGTTTAAGTAGCTGCATACAAATTTCCACCCCCAATTTCAGCCCCTCAGATATAAAAACTACCCTTTGTCCTTCCCCGGGGCTCATTTCATATAAATCGGATCAGCGGTTTGGGCGTGAAGAGGTAACAGACAGACACACTTTCGCATTTATAATATTAGTATGGAAGTATGGATTATTAGTATGGATAGTATGGATTATTTCCGCGTGTCTTCCAAATAGAGGTGTAGCTGTAGTCTCACTTCAAAAGAAAGAAGAAACGAAAAACTCATTCAAATATCTCAAAAAATTACGAAACCGTTTTAATGTCGCTTGTTAGAGTGAGAAAACGATCAGGGACCGTGACGTCACGATCCTCGAGCGTCATAGTAAAAAACAATCGTTTCATTATAAAGGTGCGTTTTGCGGAAAAGAGACGCAACAAACCCCCTCTTAAAACTTTATACACTTATAACTTAGTGATTACCTATATAGCCTCTTGCGTTGTTTTTTTTTCGAGATAATACAACATTATGATTATTTTGTTTAGTGTCTACATCCCTATTTTCGATTAGATAAGATAAAATAAGATTTCTTTATTGTCAGAACTGTGTACATTTAGTTGTTTTGGGTAAAATAAAGTCCAACAGCTTGCCCATTTCGGACGTACAATATTAAACTTAAAGCTAGTCAAATATACTAAAACAATAACAACAATAGTATTTCCAAATAATTTTAACCATATTCACACATAAAATATTAATTTAGATCTATCCGACATCCGTATTTTCTTTTAAACCACGAACTTCGGAATTCGAAAATATTCGGGTATCTCTATCTCTATCGCACTAACAAATGACAGGAATGCAGAGGGCCTACCGCGAAAGGCATTCGAAGTTTCCCCTCTCTGTCATACTTACAAGTTCGTACATAAGTGCGACAGAGAGGGAAAACTTCGAATGCCGTTCGCGGTAGGCCCTCAAATATACAAACTTCGAGTTTCGGTTTTCGTGGTTTGGCTGAATACGCAAAGAGCGCGCGCGCGTGCCATTAAAAAAAACCAAGTTTATATTGTTCGAATTTGTTGTTACATTTGTAGAAATTACGCCTTAATTCGACATTTGCGCATATAAGTTCGCATATCAAGATAGATTTATTTTATATTTGCTTTTGGTACCTATGTGTCTCGTCAATGTCTATCGTAGACGGGATTAAAATTATTAATAGGCGAAAGAAAGGCAAAGAAATTCCGCCATTTTGTCCGTAGTATTTCTTATTAGTCTGTGATTTTGACGTTTCTTTTAGTTGACAGATGTGGCGACGATATACTTTAAGAATAATATATGAAAAATTAAATGAAGTCGTATATTACGGAAAATAAATTAATTGTCGCAGTCGGATAAAAACTATCCTAAGTTGCAGCTGGAATAATAATGTACCTATATAAAATGTTTCATATTTTTCCGTCCATGGGATGCTGAGAATATTCGTACCACAGAAAGCTTAGTTTCAAACTGGCAGATTCTTTTTTTAATTTAGAGATTTATTATAAGTGGAGATAACAATTCCTTTAGCCGTTAGTAAAATAGATTACGACTAAAAGTAAGTCATTAATAATCAGTATGTATACAGATTCCAACTATTAGCAAGAATGTAGGTTGATTTAGGTTAGGACTGCGACCCACACTGACCGGAACTGCTACAGAAAAGTAGGCTAGGTTATTAGAACTGAACATTATAGAAAAGTTTTTTGATCAGAAGTTGCTTATCAGTTCATCGATCAATCAATCAGTCAAAATAATGTATACTACCGTTTAATTGGGATGGAATGGAAAGTTATGCGTCTTTTGGCATAAGATAACGGGTAGCCTTTGGGCCTTTGGGTTATTTCTAACGTGAGTAGAACTACTCAACGGATTTTGATTTTAAAAAATCCAGTAATGTAGCGAATCTAGAAAGTAATAATGTTTCCAGTGAATGCGAAAGTAACTATATCCGCCTGTATACAGGTTTTTGTCTGTTACCTTTGCATGCACCACTGAACCGATTTAGATACAATTTGGTATGGATATAGTTTAAAAACCCTAGGAAGGCTTTTTAGGAAGGCTAGGACATAGCTTTTATCCTGGAAATAATCGCTTAAAGGGCTAAAAAGGTGGGGGGGGAACTTTGTACGGGGGAGCGATGTTTATTCCTACACCTGAAATACTTTAATAGCAATTATCCTCTAAGGTGATTACTGATTAACGAGATCCACGCGATCGAAGTCGCGGGCTAAAGCTAGTTACTTATATACTTACTTAGCTCTAATCGAAGGCAAAGGAGGTGGAGAATCCTACTCGTTTACTGAAGTGAAATTCACTGAATTCAAATACTTATGTATAAGTACTTAACGTAAATTGTCGACTGTGCTAGATAAAATACTTAGTAATTTAGAAGAGCTTACCGACTAAATCTAAATTGGAGCGAAGTAAGTGCCTCTCGTAACGTAAATGCGGCAGAGACGACATTCGGATATCCACCTTCGTTCCGGCTTCCGTGTCTCCGACCACCCATTTCCTAATCAAATAAAACGTAGCTTAAGTATTATCGCCCAAGGGTACGGGTACACCCCTCAAGGGTCATTTTTCGAACGCACTGTATGTGTGTGCAGACGATTTTGTTGAGAAAGTGTGAACCCGTACCCTTGGGCGATAGTACATATCTATTATCTTTTACTTACGAAAGAACTAAGATAAGTAACGTTTAGAATTACTATTAACTACCAACTTTACTATTTTCTCCAAATTTCTATTCTAGTTAGTTGACATACCTACCACAATACTTTTATAGCATAAACTTCACATTATAGACTCGAGGTTCATCATCATCACATCAGCCGAAAGACGTCCACTGCTGGACATAGGCCTCCCCCAAAGAGTGCCATAATGACCGGTCCTGCGCCACCCGCATCCAGCGGACTCCCGCGACCTTTACCAGGTCATCAGTCCACCTTGTGGACCCACGCTGCGCCTTCCGGTACGTGGTCGCCACTCGAGAACCTTTCCGCCCCAACGGCCATCGGTTCTACGTGCAAAGTACCCGCCTACTGCCACTTAAGTTTCACTTCTCTTGGACTCGAGGTTTCTTACTTGGAAATGTGGATTGTGGTCAGCTCACTCTCGCTGCAGGACGGCAGGCAAGCTTCGTGATTCTTTTTGTTCTCGATGCCTAATTTATGTTTATTGGCTAGGAAAATGGAAAAATATGTATTTTTAATGAGTTTAGGTTTTAGGTCCCCGGTTTCAATAAATAATACGTATCTAAGAGTCGTACCTTCAAAGGTCACCAAACAATTGAGGCCCGTGTAATTGCAATAACTTTTCTTGTCTGAAACGAATAACGGCAAACCGTAGTGAATATAATTTTGAATAAATATATTTACAAGATGTGTAGATGAGTATACGTAAAAGCATAGGCATCCCCAAGGCTACATTACTGTGTATTATTGAACTATACTCCGTGTATATGAGAATGAGACTCACAAGCCGGGTCGCGCGCCGGGTGCACGCAGCCGCAATTGTAGAATGAGTCTTCTGTGCTCTGGGCCAACTTACATGCTCCATGCGAGTATACCTGTTACGAGAGCTAGTAAGGTCATTGATATTCAACGACGGTATTTCAAAGAAAAAGTCCGCAGTTGTTAATAAAGCGTAGCCTATTCAACGATTAATCTTTGCAAGAATTTTGTCAGGTTTCTCGTGTTTCGCGGAATCTTGCAGTTCATTGTCGCGGAAATTCTACATATTATAATATATAGAACTTTTTGTTTTTCTGATAAGGCCTCTCAATGTTTGCAACCCTCTAGTCTAGTATTATACAACTGGTACTACGAGTAAAGGACCTATATACAAATGATGATATTGCCAACGTACAGTACTTGTTTTATTGGGCTACCTATGCGACCTGCAAAACTTAAGACTCACAATATGTTTAATAATCGACGAGTCGACGTCGAGAGTCAGTAAGATACTTGCAGGGTAAGTATGGAGTGGCGCAGGAGGCACCTCGTTCAGATAGCGACAGCCGCGGACCAGAAGTTCCTCGAACTCCAATAGAGGGTCGTTTGCAATTTTCACCAGAGAGAAAAGGAACTCGACCCAATTCCCTTCTCGAGTTTTCACGTCAAACTTGAACTTGTTATCCAAATTGTTTGTCGACAACTCTTCGGGACTGTGGACGGATATCTGTTGAAACGGATAACTGACCTATTTTTAACCGTCTTCAAACAAAAGGAGGAGGTTCTCAATTCGGTTGTATTTTTTTTATTCATGTTTGTTACCTCAGAACTCCGTCATTTATGAACCGATTCGTACAATTTTTTTTAATTGAGAGCATAACGCTATCTCCTTAGGTACAGTCAGCCAAAATTGTGGTCTACCACCCTACGGTCGAGTTTCATTTGAACGTCATGAAGATCGATTTCCACTTGCAATAATATTATGACAGTAACCTTTGCGACGATCAGATCTCGCAGAAACTTTTGTCAAAACTGGTAGAGCACTTTCTTGGCCGACCATACCTACCTAGCAACAATATCATCAAGATTAAGGGAAATACATAGAGTTATGTATCTTATAATTTAACATAGGTCGCTATTTAATAAATTGCTTTTATATGTATCGTCTATATTCTTATCAACAATAGAATATCTGTTGTAAATCAATACTCACGTAAGCATCGTAATGAAGACGAAATGATAATAAACCTGGTCCAGTAGTACTATTAACTGTCATCAGTTGTTCCTGCGAAGCATTTCTGAAAGTTCAAAAGTACCTAACTATTTAAGAAAGATTGTTGAATTATTTGATAATAGGTATAACTATGGTGACGTCAGCCGAGGAACGCTTTTATCTTAACTCGCAAAACGTGACTTCAAAATGTTTATCTACTTATTAAGGTTATCGCTTACTTATCACCTGTCACCAAACAGTCGTCAACGTTCGGTTGAAGCAAGCACGTAACGGGTGGTTTGGAGGCGGTGCCGATCGAGTGCCAGGTTGATTGATAAGCATGCGTACCATTAGCGGTATCTCAGTAGGTATGTAAGCAATCTTATCTTAGTAATCGGATAGGAGCACGCACATGTGCTGCAGCGAGTTGAAGGAGTAGCACGGCCCGTGCTCGGCGTCCACGGCGCGGAAGTGCGCGCAGCACGGGAACGCGGCGCCGTTGAACGCGCACGAGCTCACCAGCTCCTCGCAGCTCACGTGAATCTAATGTCCAACAGTGCTACACTAACTCTCTAATCAGAACGCTCCAACACAGTACGTCATAAATTAACAGTTCGTATGATTAGCACTACTTACTCATTGATATCAAAAATTGACTCTGTGACAGAAACGAACAATTCAAAATCATTCAGTTCAAACTTGGTTATCGTGGTTCAGTTTTACTCGGCGACTGTGCGCAAGGTAATATAAGGATTGTTAAATAGTTACGTATTCTATTATCTGCCTCCATGGCACGTCGCAGGGCACTGTTGAACCGCAAGGTACGCAGACCTCCTTTGTGCAAGACCCCAAACCGTACAGCAAGTTCGTCAAATACCTTCGATAGTTGTAGGATAAATTCTTCAACAAGTCCCCTTTAAAAATAAAAAGTAAAACAAATAAAGTGTATGGTCGTACATAATTTCTGCCATAGTTCATTCTTGTATACTGTCTTCACTGTGTACAACGGACATGTGTGCGTCCCACATAATATATGTATGTTTACTATTTTGCACCTTATTGTCTATATAAGTGCGTGCGAACATGTATAGTCCACAATACATGTTTCCAAGCATTTGGGAATAAGTAAATACTAAAGTAAATATTGAGCGCTCTCCGTAAATTTCCTTTGTGCCGGCGTGGCATAAAAGGTCTCGCAGACGGTGAGCGCGGGGAAGGTGGTAGTCCAGTGGAGGTAGCGCAGGTCGGGCGTGTAGCTGAGCGCGGCGCCGGCGATTGCTGCCGGAGCCAGCAGTACGGCTAGGCAACCCGCCGACACCGCAAGCACCGCCACCCATAGCCACCTACACAATACCCCTGCCGTGCTCATGCCTCTAAACTACACCAAAATTGGTCCAACGGAACACTTATTTTTGACGTGATAACGTCTTATAAATCGATGAACACCAGGAGCACGCACGAAAAGTATGACTCATCGTCCCGTTCCGCCTGAGCCGAGCGTTCGGCTTTATGAAGTTATCACGTAAAATTATCGTCCGTAAACTGATTTTATAGACAACCATTTTTTTCATTATTAAATACAAACTCTGTATGTTATTCTTATTACTTAAAGTAGTATAATTTGTTTTAGGTCAAATCTTTTAAGTCAAATGCCCAAATATATTTGACGCCTAGCTATAAGTCGTACGAGGTATTAAATATATCTTCTATTATCTATTCTATTATATATATAAAATTGGACCGTTACTTCTAAAGTGACAGACAACGCACAGCCTAAACCGCTAAAGATACAACCATACAACCATGAAATTTGGAACGTCAAGTCGTAGTAAAGGCGCACTAAGGAAGGATTTTTTGAAATGCAACCCCTAAGGGGGTGAAATTGGGGATAAAACGTTGTATGCAAAATTGCAAATCCGTTATCTTTGAAGGTCAATGAAATTCGAGACTTGGCTTTTCGTTCAGAAATAAAAATAGGTTTCTTTTGAGCATTATCGGCGTATTAAAGGGCAAGCTATGGATCTCGAGATTGCGTTAAAACTCGCAGAACAATTTGAGCATTTATTCTCGGAAATTCAAGGATTAGAAAACTCGGAAACGGAATTAAAAATGGCCGATTTTGATTTAATGACGGCTCTTTCGCTTTTGCCTGTAGTAGACGTGGACGAAAGTCAAATCAACCAATTAATTGATGGGTTACAATTTTATAGCAGCACGTTAAAAGAGAAAGATCAAATGGTTTTGGTGAATTTTGTTATTAAAACACGCTTATCGAGTAAGGCAAAGTTAAAGGTTAAGACTGAATACGCACTGCTGGGTGCTTTAAAGGGGTGAAATGGAGGGTGAAAGTTTATATGAAAGTTTCATTATTTTTGAAGGTAGATTGATGATATCTATGAAATTTGGCTTTTCGGTCACAAAAAAAAGGTTACCTTGAAGTGTTCTTACATATTCGTATTTAAAAGGGGTGAAATAGGGGGTGAAAGTTTATATGAAAGTATAGTTATTTTTGGACTTTGGAAGCTGTCCACGATTTTGATTTGGTACAAAGTTATAATGACATCTGAGTATTCTTCATTCATCAAGCATCTTGAGTAAATCAACCCTTAGCATGATCAAATCAGAGGATAATACCACGAAATCATTTCGAGTTTGCTCATCAACACTAACGCCTTGGCCACGACTTTAGTCTTAAGCGACCTGCGACCAGCGTTTTATCTATTCATTGCGCGGTCAAGACGCGCAACGCACTGTGGTTAGTTGGGATCACGCGCAATGAACAGATAAAACGCTGGTCGCAGGTCGCTCAAGACCAAAGTCGTGGCCAAGGCGTAAGCTGAAACTACTGAACCAAGAGTCTTGAGATGTGTAAGATAGGTTACTTATTCAAGGTAGGCATGCAATAAGTAAAGGTTTTACAAAATTCAACCTTTAAGAGGGTTTAAAAAAGGTATAAATGTGTGTATGGAAAACCAGTCAAGTGCGTACCGTAGTTCATGTGGTGACGTGGAAAGGTGCATCTATGTGGCCTGGCGAATTACTAACTGAAGTCTCGATAACTTAAAATGCGGGCTTAAACTTTATAGGAAAACTTGCCTTACTTATTGAGAAAATTGTAACTCTGTTGAAACGGTTTGTTAAGGATGGTTCGCTGTTATTATACCTAATTGACTCGCAACAAAAATACGCTTTTCGTCAAACAATTCATTCACGTCAAAACCAGCATACAAGATTGAATTTATTGTAAATTAGCTGCCCGCACGGTTTCGCCCGCGTATTGCAAAGAACGCAGGCAAACCCGCGGGATACAACATAGCTTATGTCCTTTCAGAAAGCTCATTCTATACGCAGGTGAAATAATTTTTGAAATCGGTCCGTAGATTACACATTTACACATACAAATCTCACAGACTTTTCCGGTTTATAATATTAGTTTAAACAAAATCAGGCTGTTTAAAAAAATCGAGTAATGTAGCGAATCCAGAAAGTTATAATGTTTTCAGTATATACGAAAGTAACTTTATCCGCCTGTATATTATATACAGGCGTCTGTCTGTTACCTTTGCATGAACTTAAACCACTGAACCGATTTAGATACAATTTGGTATGAATATAGTTTAAAACCCTAGGAAGGACATAGGATAGCTATTATCCCGGAAATAATCACTTAAAGGGGTGAAAAGGCAGGGGAAACTTTGTACGGGGAGGGATGTTTAAGCCTACGCCTGAAATACTTTAATAGCAATTATCCTCTAAGGTGATCAATAGTTATTGTCATATGAATTAAATAAGGGTCAAACTAATGTTGATTACGTGAACCGGTATAAAAATATAAACTAAAATGCCAATGTCGAGGCATGATTTTTTGTTTAAATCAACTTAGGTAGCGGACGCTCCCATTGAACATCAATTTGGGCCCTATGATTTTTTTTCTTCAATCATATGTCTATCTTAATAGCTGTCCAGGTATCAAAAATGCTGAAGTGTGTAAAAATGCTGGAAGATTTGTGTGATTTAATGATTTTATTCAAAAATATCAAACAACAATTTGAAGAAATTTTGGCCCCGGACACCAAAAACCGCCACTCCGGAGAAATGCCCAACCGGCTACGAACTGATAAAGAAATGTAAGTATCGTGTGTAGTCTTACTTGACTGAGGCACTGGTGCTTCTCGCAACATACTTCAGACCGTGAATATTACTGTTCCCTGCAAAAAATAAAAATCTCTCTCTAAGCTCAGCCTTTGTCCTCTGAAAATATTTGCCAATCTTCATCGTTTCGAAACTATACACTCAGACGTAGCAAGCCTCTATGGCATGATTGCTAAAATTACACAACAGCGGTGCATTGTTATAATAACTCAACTGCTTGATTTATTTAGTGACATGACGACTATTATAAATAAATTAATAATAGGCGTTGGAGTGCTGTTAAAGTGATTGTTTTCATGCCACGTCTAAAAACCTAATTGTAGGACACCGAGGTGATAGGTACTTATGCAACACTTTTTTTGAGAATAACACTATTAACCAACTTCAAAAAGAAAGTTCTCTGTTTGAAACCTAAAACTTAGCATATTTGCGTCTCTTTTTGCCATGTCGACATGTCGCATAAGTCGCATTCAAGGACTAGAGAGACACCAATAAAAATCGTCTTTGACAATAGTAGATTGTACAACAAGTGCATAAAACGCACCATTTTACTCGAGACGTTTATCCATCCGAGCGAGCTTGCGAGCGAGGATAGATATAAAGTCGAGTGTAAAATGGGTTTTATGGACGAGTTGTACACTCTACTTTTCACTTCGATTGCGAGGAAATGAAACAGCAACACGTAAAATAATAAATGAGACGAAATACAAATTATAAGTTTATTTCATGAAGTTTTATTGTGTACTTTGGCTGTTGGTATCTTTGCCTTGGTCTTAGAATACGAACGAAACGAAATAAAATAAAGAGGTTGTTGTATGAAGTTAAAGATGTTCGTGTGGCTGTTGCAGCGATTGCCTTGGTCTTCGACGAAGATTTTACTTTATGCTCTAGAGCATAAAAAGCGACTTTATGTCGCCTACGCACGACATAAAGACGAACTTTTAGAGCATGAGAAGTGAAAAAATATTTTTATCTGTAGGTATATTATTATGCACGTGTGTAAGACTACATTTATGTTCGATACAAAGGCATATTAACATTTCAAAACGCTATATATCACATCATCTTTCGCCAGCTGAACCAGCTCCTCTTGGTGGTGGGTGGGTCGTGTTGGTCGCGCGGGTCTGGGTCGGCGTAATCGGGCGCGCGCGAGTTGGGCGGCTGCCGCGTGCTGAGCCCGCCCAGCAGGAAGCCCTCGCGAAGGTCCTTCAACAGGTGCTGCGACGGCTGCCGCCGCTCCGACTCCGTCGCTGAAACAACGCCATATGAAAGCGACTACACCGCTGCGTATACACGTTCACGTGTCGTATAAGTAACTTATTTCATAGATTTTTAACCCAAGACGCATAAAAGGAGTGTTATAAGTTTGAAGTGTCTGTGTATCTGCTTGTCTGTCTGTGGCATCCACCGTAGCTCCAAAACGAATGGACCGATTTTAATGGGCGTTGTTTTGTCCGAAAGCTGACGTGGTGGAGATTATTTAGCTACGTTTCAAAAAAATCGGTTCAGCCGGTTTTGAGATATTGAACTTTGAAATGAAAATGTCGGGGCATATGCGACTTTTCTAAGCGTATCTTGAGCAGCGGTGTGGTCGGTTATGACATGACCGTCTATATACTTTACGAGAACGATAATATATGACGTTTGATAACGGTAATACTTACGGCAGTATGGCACTCTCTCAGTTGTAAGAACAAAGTAAGGGCCTCTTGCCCGGGGCAAATTCTTTCCTCCGATAGCTGTGATGCCCATCTCAGCGCAGGAACCGGTGAAGTCGCAAGCTGCTTGCAGACACGCGTCCACTCTGCAACAGATGTAGTTACGTACTTACACTGCTGTGATACCCAGCAACTTGGAAATGCGACACCAACTCCCATAAGTACTATTCGAATCAGTAGGTACCGATTAGTTTCAACCAAATGTATATCTTGGCGAAAAAGAGCCGTACCTACTAATTCGCATACCTAGTAAGGACCGTATCGAAAATTATGGAAACAAGTATTATGGTGTAATGTGCGTAAAAACTTTTATGACAAAATAAAAACTAAAATAATGCGATTCTTAAATCTTCAAACAATATATTTTTTTATTTATTGCCTCCCTTTGCTAGTTTTCTGACTTTACTTTTAATATTCTTCATTAACTTTTGGACAACAACTGTACTGAAGGATTTTTGGGTACGAATCCAGTCTTTTTTGAATTGCTCGATGTTATCAGTTGGTTTGGCTTGTTTTCTTGAGCTTGCCTTCATCAGAGCCCAAAATCTCTCGATTGGTCTAATTTCAGGGCGATTCGGGGGATTATGCATTTTCGCAACAAATTCAACATTATTCTTTCTATACCAGTCCAGTACATGGCGAGCATAGTGACACGCAGCTAAATCAGGCCAGAACAATGCACGGCCACTGTGCTTGCGAATGAGTGGCAGCACTCGCTTTTGAAGGCATTCCTTCTTGTAAATATCGGAATTTAAATTGCCCTTTACGAAGAACGGAGATGTTTTCATGCCGCATTGACAAATAGCTTGTCAAACCATCACTTTTTGGCCAAATTTTTCGCAAAAAATTGCTTTGTCTTCTTTATGGACCTTTGCTCCTCTCTCTACTGTATAAAACTGCGGCCCAGGCAATGTTTTGTAGTCAAGTTTGACATAAGTTTCATCGTCCATGATGATGCATTGGTCTTTTTTACTTAAACTTTGGTCGTATAACTTCCGAGCCCTAGTTTTGACGGAAGACTCTTGGGTTTTGCTGCGTTTCGGTTGTTTTTGCTTTTTATATGTTACCAACAAGTTCCGCTCCTTGGCACGCTGGACCATGCCTAATAGTAGTATGGCATTTTTTCGCACAATCCCGAATGGAAAGGTCTTTTTTCCGGGAAAACTGTTCGCATATCTTCTTGTCCAAATTAGGACGCAAAGGACCGCGTTTTCTGCCACGACCAGGCAAATTTTTTAAAGTATGATTCATGCCGAACCGTTTGATGGTATTATAAACCGCTTTCAGGCTAACTGCTTCCTCTGCAGCTATATTTCTCATAGACATACCCGATCCCTTGCAGTATTTGGTCACAACTGAAAGTCGTTTTTTATCTGATAAACCCTTCATCTTGGATATTAGAAGAATTGTGTTATTTTTTATATTAAATTCGAATAATTGAATATATACCTGTCACATTGACATATGAAAGAAAATTCTAAATATTGCAACCTCTTTTTTTACCCTTACAAACTTGTTTCCATAATTTTCGATACGGTCCATAGGTACTAGTTTAACTCATCTCTGGTAGACGCTCACTCTAAAACTGCTCAGATGGAGGCACAATTGATAATATTAAGGACGCGGCGTACCCTTCATAAGACAAGTTCCAGCGATGTGCCCTAAAAGAGCAGTTGCTATTGATCAGTGACTCGGTGAATAGCAGGTACGCTCGCCCGTGGCTGCAAATCGCTTGCTGTAAATCTGTTCAACATTACATAGGTAACATAGGTAAGTATTTAGCCACATATTCCGGGTACGAACACTAAGAACATAATTTTAAACTTTCCTTTTGAAATTATGACACTAGTTAAAATATAGGTACCCATTCCTTGAAAACAATAACTTTACCCTTTCTCCAGTGACTATAATAAATTTTCAATATCTGAAGAAAGCAAACAAAGGTACATACGAGATGGTGAGTAACGGAAAAATTTCGAAAATAGTGATGTTCCGTTGTGGCAGCCCGGTTGCTTCATGCCGCCATTCGGGTAAAAATCAGCATGTCCTGGAAATGTAATCTAATTACGTGAATGATCTTTTCATGGGGTAAGTATGGCCCCAGTACGTGGGTTTTCCATGTAATAAATACAAGAATATGTACATACCTGCGGGCTCGGGCAACCCGAATCCAATCTTTTTCAAAAGCCTCCCATTAGTATGGATAATGTCGACATAATCAGCATCCGATTTATCCAGACGCTCGGAAATATTAGATGTTCGAAAGCAAGGTTGGGCTGGGTCCAAACCTGTAAGTCACAGTTAATTATAAGTATCAATCACTTTTAAAATATCAAACTCAATAAGTAGCTACTTACAAGTTGACCTGAATACTTACCAGTTATTCTAGCCACGCCGCCTAGGTGCCATGAAACAAACGAACAAATATGTGCGCCCAAACTGTGCCCCACGAAATGGAAATCCTTTACGCGTGCTCCCGTTTGCTCTATTACCTTTTTTAAGAACCTGTGTAGTAAAAAATGATTAATTCATATTAGTTCACCTAATTATCTGTACAATAAAAAATAAATTAATTAAATAAAATTGATTTAATTCAGGCAAGAAACCCATATTTTAACATTAAGAATAATAATTGACAAATGTATGATTAGGAAATAATAATAATAATAAAGCTACATAAATAATTAACAATGATGAGGAATACTAATATAAGTATAACAATGATGAGTTGGGGATAAACTCACGCTATGACATCGAAACCGACTCGGCGGGTATTCGCCACCGCTCGCCAGTACTTCCATGTATTGCCGCCTCCACTCCAGTCAACAGTAATAACGTTCAAATCATCCTACACAACAAATAAACTAGTACACAAACTGATATGAAGATTGTGGGAACACAGTTGTACATAGTTCTCACAACGCTGCAAATTCCTTCCCCCCCGACGCGGGACGAGGTGGGCTGTGAGCCCACCTAGCGCCCGCAGTTCTTGTAACGATTTTCAAGTGAACACATCGAAATAAATTTTATATATAATTGGAGTCAGAGTTTAAATTAACCAGGGTCACCACATAGGATAACCTTGTATCGGTTGCGATCAGAATCGCACAGTGGTGACCCCGACGTGATTTCGAAGAAAGTTACAAGACTCAGGGTCACGAACATGACCAACGGCGTACTCCACGGTGTACCTGGCGCACAAGGAGGACCACAAGGTCAGGCGCAAGGCGGACTTCAGGGTCAACCTACTGCGGCACCCCACAACACCCAGCCTCCTACGCAACCAGAAGCGGAGATGAAGCCAGATATTATGGCAATATCGCTGGCATCAAGGTTACCCGAATTTTGGGTAGATCAGCCGCGAGTGTGGTTCATAAGGATCGAGGCCATACTGGCACCACAGAGGTTAGGGGACGACGCCTGATTTGATCTCGTGGTTGCGAAGCTGCCGAAGGAAGTTATAGTACAGTTTACGGATTTCCTTTCCCGACCGCCGGCAACAGGTAAATTCGCCGCGCTCAAGGCCAAGCTTCTGTCCTTGTATGAAGATACGAGAATTCGGCAAGTAGAGAAATTAATTGGTGACATGGAGCTAGGAGAAATGAAGCCGAGCCAGTTATTGAATCGAATGAAGGACCTGGCTCGTGAAAACTTCCCAGACGAAACTCTACGGATCCTGTGGCAAGGTCGTTTACCAGCCGATGTTCGAGCAGTCCTGGCCGTCGCAGAAACAAGTGACCTCGACCGACTGGCCAGCATCGCGGACAATGTCGTCGAAGCAACGCGTCGTAAATACGTGTCCGAGGTCAGGCAGCCCTACAGTACACCACAGGCTGATAGTACCGCCCCATCCACTTCCAAGGATACTGCCGTTATTCTGGCAGAGATCGCAAAGCTCAGCGTCCGTTTGGCGAATGTGTAGCGGTCAGGAGGGCGACAAGCAAATCGCGGACGTCAAGGACAACGCTACGAGAGGTCAACGTCGCGCACGAGAAATACGTCCCGGAATCGCTCGAAAAGCCGTGCCAAGGACAACCCCAATTGGCTTTGCTTTTATCACTTCCGGTACGCTGAGAAGGCGAAGAAATGCTTTCAACCGTGTGCGTGGGAATCATCCGTTCCGGAAAACTAGGCGCGGTGGTGCGATCTACGGCGGAGGTTTGCACCACATCACTTAGTCGTCGTTTGTGTGTTACGGACAAAGAAAGTGGACTGAGGTTCCTTGTGGACACAGGTGCTGACGTGTCGATTTTGCCTCCCAAAAACAGATTTTATAATCGCGAGTGCACGAAATATAAACTTTACGCCGCGAACGGAAGTGAAATAAAGACTTATGGAACGAAGACCATGGTGTTGGACCTTAATTTGCGTAGACAATATAGATGGGATTTCGTGGTGGCGGAGGTGAAGCAGCCTATTTTAGGAGCCGATTTTCTGGCCCATCATAAGCTGCTCGTTAATTTAAGTGCACGTAGGTTGGTAGATCAGACGACCGACCTCAAGGTCGCTGCTGAAATCGTGAGTATGAACCAACCTTCTATTTTTACTGTTGACGAAAAACATCCCTTCCGCAAGTTGTTGTCCGAGTTCCCTGAGATAACGAAACCGGCTTCGTTCAAAGAGTCGACACCGCATAGCGTGTTACATTACATAGAGACTACGGGGCCGCCGGTTTTTGCACGCGCAAGGCCGCTTGCCCCGGATAGGTATTTCAAGGTCAAAAAAGAGTTCGAATTAATGCAGGAACTAGGTATTTGTAGACCGTCGAAAGGTGCGTGGGCTACTCCATTACACGTAGTAGTTAAAAAGAATGGGGATATTCGACCTTGTGGAGACTACAGGCGACTTAACGCTATTACTAAGCCTGATAGGTATCCCATTCCTAGATTGCACGACTTTACCTACATTTTGGCGGGAAAAAAAGTTTTTACCAAATTAGACATTAACCGCGCGTACCACTGTATAAGTGTAGCACCGGAGGACATCGAAAAAACTAGTCTGATCACGCCTTTTGGCCTATTCGAATTCCCGAGGATGTCGTTTGGGCTCCGAAATGCTGCCCAGACCTTCCAGCGCTTCATGAGCAATTCGGTACTTCAAGGTCTAGATTTTTTATTTAATTATTTGGATGATGTTATCATAGCTAGCGAAGATTTAGAGCAGCATGAAGGACATCTAGCGCTAGTGTTCGAAAGATTCACAAATTTCGGCATAACGATCAATCTAGACAAGTGCCGCTTTGGACAGCCTTCGGTAGAATTTTTAGGCCATCACGTATCGACGGCAGGTATTAAGCCGCTCGAGGACAAGGTAAGTGCCATAGTCGACTATCCGAAACCGGAAACGATCGAAGGGCTCCGCAGATTTTTAGGAATGCTTAATTTCTATAGGGGCCATATTTCGGATGCAGCCGTGAGACAAGCGGAACTAGATAAGTATTTGGTTAACGCCAAGAAAAGGGACAAGTCCAAGGTCGCGTGGACGGCAAAGGCGGAAGAAGCATTTGCGCAGTGTAAGGCAGGCCTTCAACAGGCCGCTACACTCGCACATCCAAGACCTGACGCCGTGTTAGCCCTTATGTGTGACGCAAGTGACACGGCTGTGGGCAGTACGCTTCAACAAAAGGTAAATAACACTTGGGAACCCTTAGGCTTTTTCTCAAAAAAATTGTCTCCGGCTCAGGTTAAGTACAGCACCTACGATCGTGAGCTTCTTGCACTATATTTGTCCATTAGATATTTTCGGAAGTCGTTCGAAGGTCGACAGTTGACCTTGTATACCGATCATAAGCCCTTATGTACGGTGTTCAACAAGATAGGCGACGATAACAAGGAAAGCCCTAGACGTGCAAGGCAACTCTTGTTTATTAGTGAGTTTACGACCGACTTACGGCACATTAGCGGAAAAGATAATATAGTCGCAGATACGCTTTCACGGGTAGAAGTTATAGAATGTCCTACTATAATAGATTTCTCAGAGTTAGCCAGTGCTCAACATAAAGACGAATATGCATTACGAATGTCGCATTCGGATCATATAAATAACACGAGCAAATTGCAACTTAAGCTTATAACGGTACCTACTTGCAATAGAGCTATACTATGCGAAACGTCGACACGCGAGGCTCGACCTTATTTACCTTTAGAATTTCGTCGTAAGGTATTCGATAGTATACATTCGTTGAGTCATCCCGGTATCAGGACAACTAGGAAAATGGTTAGTAAACATTATTTTTGGCCAGATATGAACAAGGATGTAGGCAACTGGGCACGGACGTGTATTCCATGCCAAAAGGCGAAGGTCAATCGTCATACTGTGTCTGATCTAGGTACGTTTCCAGATGCAGCCGCCTTCCAGCACATACATACCGATATTGTCGGACCCTTGCCAACAACTTCTAATGGGGATAGGTACCTGCTAACCATCATAGATAGGTATACACGATGGCCGGAAGCATTTCCGATAACTGAAATAACCGCTGAAATCATAGCTAAGTCTATTTACGAAGGATGGATTGTTCGCTACGGTTGTCCGATAAGGCTAACTAGCGATCAAGGACGTCAGTTCGAAAGTCGGTTGTTTGTGGAGCTTATGAAGTTGTTGGGGGTGAACAAAATTAGGACCACACCCTACCATCCAAGTTCTAATGGAAAAATTGAGAGATTCCATCGTGGACTTAAGGCCGCACTTATGGCAAAACTCGGCAATGGTACCTCTTGGGTAGATCTCTTGCCCAGCGTAATGCTCGGACTACGCACCGCGGGTAGAAGTGATAGTGGCATAAGCGCAGCGGAAATGACATTCGGTCGCACGCTTCGACTGCCAGGAGCGTTCTACGAAACGCCGCCAGAAAGAGACCCTATCGATCCTTACAGCATAGTAGAGAGAATTAGAGATAATATTAATAGCCTGAAGCCCGCGCCGAAAAGAGAATATAGAACTAGATCAATTTTTATACACGAGGAGTTATTAAGTTGTACACATGTTTTTGTTCGAGACGATACTGTTCGTAGATCTTTAATACCACCTTACGATGGACCCTACAGGGTCATCGAGAGAGGTGCTAAGGTGTTTTTAATCCAACTCCCCGGTAGGCAATCCCACATCTCGATCGATAGATTAAAACCAGCGTTTTTACTCAATGCAAACGCGGACAATAGCGATACGCCAGCGCGTGATAGAGTAGGAAACCAGGGTACGTCTCAGGATGTGGGGGATCAGGAATCGCCATCCGCGACACCATCACCCGCACCTGCACCGGTAACTCGGACCACGCGCACCGGAAGGGTTGTAAAGAGGCCAGTTAGGTTTTTGATCGATGAATAAACATAACATTCGTTGTACACAGTCTCATAGCACAACGGTAGCGCAACTAATACGTGTCAGTATACATCCGCAGGGAAGTCAGTTATTGTTTTGCGCAGAAGGTTGGTAATACAGGGCTACTATTAAGCATGAATTATTGTCAAGGTCGTCAATAATATATTGTGAGTGTGTTATATTACTGTGTCGGAAGGATAACTTAGGCAATCTTTACAAAAAATAACTAAGTCGTCCTTACTGAATAATATTAGTGACCGTGTTAGTCTATTCTTGGTATTAAATTACTATGTGTGTTTCAGTTCAACGAGTTGTAAAAATGTTAGCAACATGGCACTGCGTTGCATTACTGCTCTTGTATCATACGGTATGGCCAAACCGAGATGCAATGTCAGTAATTGTAACCATCTGACCGTGATTAATAATTATTTACGATTAACAATATAGCTTAGGTTGCAACCTAGTAAGTTTGTAGTACTTTAGACTTAACCTACTTTTAATGATGATAATTTAGGGTAATATCGATTTGTATTGTTGTCGGATGAGCAGATTTTATAATATATAATACAGCGGTAGCGACGCTGCGTAACCAGTAATCTCGGAGTTCAGCGGAAACACCGCGAGTGTATTTATATTTTATTTTATCTTGCATCAGTTTAAGTTTTCACCATTTGTATAGTGTGCAAAATGGGATCGGGTTCAAGTAAAGATGATAGTTCCCAAAACAGTAACATCGCCATCGCCCAGGTGCAGTCGCACTCCGGGCAAGTTGAAGCTAAACTACATTACATCGGAATAGGACTGCTAGTTGTCGGAGTGGTCCTATTGATCACATTTATGTACGTGCTGCGCGCCAAATGCAAGCGCCATGTTAACAGCTGGTTACGTAAAACAGTCGAATCGCTGCCGCCGCCTACTGCCATCCGAGTCAACAATGTGCAGCCGCAGCAAATGCAAGCTGCACCGTCAGTGTATTAGTGATTAACAAGTGTATGACTAGATTAAGTGATGTTGTGTAAGGTAAAGGTCCCAAATGAGAGACCAATGTATTGTTTTTAATTTTTATTTTATTATTTATTTATTTTTTGGAAAAGGGGGGGAATACTGTGGGAACACAGTTGTACATAGTTCTCACAACGCTGCAAATTCCTTCCCCCCCGACGCGGGACGAGGTGGGCTGTGAGCCCACCTAGCGCCCGCAGTTCTTGTAACGATTTTCAAGTGAACACATCGAAATAAATTTTATATATAATTGGAGTCAGAGTTTAAATTAACCAGGGTCACCACATAGGATAACCTTGTATCGGTTGCGATCAGAATCGCACAAGATACTAAGTCTAGGGTGATATAACATACCTACTTAAATAATATGATGAACAATAGGCAGCAGCTTCAATGCTCCCCCGGCCTGCGTCCATGCATACAGAGTGGAGTTCAGCTCCAAATACGTGTAGGAAAATGGCAAAAAAAGAAAAAAACCAGCTTCAATGTGTACGTAGAATACGAGTAGGTAATACCTATTTATTACCTACTGAAGTCGAAAAGTTAGGTCTGCTGCCGACTATTATATACCTGGCTAACTAAGGATCCGAAGCAATTTTTTTTCGTATGTAGGTTTTATATGTAACCAAAATGCCATACGTTAATAAATAAATAATAAAAAATAAAAAAAAGTTAAAAAAACCATTGTTCTAAAGTTAGGTATTGATAAACAGGATAACTGAGACATTATCGTTAGTTAGTTAGACTGGGCGTTTTCCGCAAGTCAACTGAGACATTATAACATACCCTTTTTAAAAAGGCTAGTGCCATATTGTTCACCCAGGACGCATTACTGTGACTCATGAAGCCGTGAACGATCATGACAGTCTTGCGGCTCGGCTTGAAGTCCACCCACTCCAGGCCGAACTGCGCCCCCGGCAATACCTACAGCAACCCATAATGAAATAACATACCTTTTAAAAATATACAGGGTGGGCCCTGTAACAGGAGCAAAAAATTAAACGGTAGGTTATTGGGCTTGTGAACAATTATTTTCGAGTTGATTAATAGGGAACATTACTGCAATTTTCTGCCGCCAGAGGCAGCACTACCACTAACAGTAAACCAGTATAGGAATATAGGGATTCACACACACATGCACAATTGATTGTCAAATGAGTGACAAGGATGCTTGCATAAACAATACCGCAAGTGGGAACGAGATTCAATGTCAACGCTGCTAGTGTCGCCACCTACGAAGAGTTTTGCGTAATGTTCCCTATTGAAAAAATATATGCTTTTTTTAATATTTTTTTCTACAAAATAATTATACTTGTATTTTTATACTCTTCTAAAATGCTATAAGTAACTTTTTATTTCAAAAACACTTAAAAATATAAAAAAAACATTACATAATCACAAAAATATCTTTTAAAATCAAAAATGCAAAAACTATTATGACTCTACATGATGTTACCTTAAAATCTGCACTGACTGCTATGCTATGATCTCGTGGTGCCAAGATACATTACTTTGAGGTCATAACTTTAGATCTCCGAATAAAAAAATATGAAAGCAAATGAGACGGGTTAGTGCAGATGCTCTAAGGAAGGGTCCTTTTGAATATTTGCTCCTGTTACAGGTTACAGCCCACCCCGTATACATTGGATTAGAATCGAATCGAATGAGAATCTATGTTGTGGTATATAGTGGATAGAAATACCAAAGCTCTAAATGGTTGCTGGCGGGAGTAAAAGAAGAAATGAGTATGAACAGCGTCGGAAGAATCAGGTCGCATGTTGAAGAGCCACGGCAACTGATTGGTGAGAGAGCCCAGGCCGAAACAGTCCACGGCGGCGTCCGGCACCGCGTGCGGCTTCTCATCCTGGAAACAAGAGCGGAGGAAGGATGTTCTACAACAGCTAATATCAGGGGACCGATTTTTGACTTTCGAGCGCTCGACTTTTTCACTCGAAAACGGTAAAAAATTACGAAGTGCTATTTTGAAACAGCGATAGTAAATTGAAAAACGAGTGGTATTGACCACTCGTATTCAATTCTATCGGTAGAAAGTATGTGCCTGCAATTTTGACCTACAATTGTATTTACTTTTATTTAATTTTCGAGCGCTCGAAAGTCAAAAATCGGCCCCCAGTTCGTGGATCGGCGTATTTCACAACTGCCAATACTATATTAGAACCAGGCCACGCCTGTTCTGAGCCAGTTTTCAAATACAGCTTCGCTCCCTGAACCGTTGATACAAAACCTCACAAAAGCAGCGAAATAATTTGCATGGCCGTTCGCGCGTTCTTAAAAAAAAAATACGTGAGATATACGGAAATTTGCTCTCAGGAGTCATGACACCGACTTAAGAAAAAATAATACTACTCGTTTCCTCACTTAGGTTTTGGGTTTAGGACGGCGAATAAGACACTCTGCTTGATCCGTCACATATTACAAAAAAAAATCTTTAAAATCCTTGGTAAACTGACACTGGCAATGATATTGACAGCTGCAGCAGCTACCTATATTTGTCATTGCCAGGGTCAGATATTTAAAATATTTTTGTTATATAGACGGATCAAGGAAAGTGTCTCATTCGCCGTCCTAAACCCAAAACGTAAGTAAGGTAACTGTTATTTTTCAAAAATAATTGACGCAGCTGAAAAGTCTGCACCTTTTATCTGGTGCTAGTCCTAAGGAAGGTTATTCCTAATCACCAAAAAAATAATCAGGCACTTCTAAAATTCTCATCCATTCCCCATTGTTGCTATGGAACCCTGTATCTGCGATCATGTGCCGTATGTCATAGTTTTATTGACGAAAAGAGATCCCCTTGTACCGTAAAATGGGGTGAGTATGTATTGCGGGGGCAGTAGGGACGCGAATATTTTCAGTTGCTACTTTGATTTTCTGACTCAGGTTGCCCTAAAAGTGATTTTATTATATTTTTGGTCATATTTTGTTGTCTTGCGGCGGTGGCAGGAATGAGCATGCGGAAGAGGAGCGATAAATATAAGCGTAGTGGGAAGGAACGTGGATCAAGGCAAGCTAATCCGAAATTCACAATCCGAAAGCTTTTCCCCATACATTTTCCCAGCTCACCCCATTGCTATCCCCTCTAACTCCACTACGGGGAGAGGTGGGATTTCCTACCTAGTTTTATGTGTTTATCGTTAAAATTATGAAATTAAACGACAGATAATCATTCAAAAACTAAAATTCATACGGCCGGAACATTTTTTGTGTATTAAAATCAACGTGCCACATGTAAAAATACATTTTTATCGAGATTTGAATGTCTATTTCGACCCAACTCACCCCATTTAACGTACAAACAGTAGGTACCTCATTCCAAATAACATTAGAATATTTAGAAAATTCGTTTAATCTAGGATATCAAACGGAAATATTGTGCTAGTTTTAGTTATTTTAAGTACCTACTGCTTTTCAAACATAACAATACTATATTATGCGTTTCGTAATGGTTTTTCTTGAATTCGCATGACGATTAAAGCACGATTTTTCTTATCTTATATGGAATTGGGTATACCTAAGTGTCTTAAAAATTGAGTTTTCGACATGATATAACTTACGTCGATTGAAACGTAGACTCGGTCTGGTTCCGCAGGCGCGGACGTAGAAGGCAGAGAGCTTGTGTTACGGAGGTTCAAAAGTTCACGCAGGTCGTCAGGATTTATATGGTTTTCCACTGAAAGAAAAAGTGATACATCATACAATAAGACCCGGGCCATTCAGAGTATTCAATTGCGGGCAAATTCTGTGCCATGGCGAATCGGTGCAAATTATAGTCCGTCAACCAGACAACAGTAGCTATTAAATTTCTAGAATAAAATTTGCGTAATTCAGATTTTATAAAGGGTGTATTATACTTAAGTTTGCCGGTCTGAAGATTGAATCTATGAATAAGTAGAATCAAACAAATAACATACATGTTGAAGGAGCTGAGTTTGCGAGTTAGATTAGCATTACCTATCAATCCCATTAATAACTATCTCAAAAATATGTATTGCTTGAAGCTTTGCTTAGCTTTTTTTCCGCCTGCAATTTATTTGAACAGTCATCAAGGGGGTTATCGATTATTATTGGTTTTATCATATTATTAACAAACACGGCGGGTTTATCTTGTGTAGTTTTGAGAAGCTGTATGTGTGAAGAGCGGTCTCCATCATCAGATCAGCTCGGCGGTGCCATAATATTGAATTGTCACCGAAAGTTTACATGATAAGTAGTCTGGCCAGTAAAAGATGAGCCCAGAAAAGAGCGGCAAGTTAAAAAAAAACAAATTGTTGTAACACCGTCTATACTTAACGCGATAAAATTCATGTCATGCTCCCTGGCAACCCCACTTATGGAGTACCTACATGTGTTTTCCGTATTGCCGTGTCACGCAGGCGTTAGCTTTCTGACGCAAATTTGGTAATTTAACTAGCCTATCTATCTCTTTCAACTGTAAGCACGAGAGTACAATTTTTTTTTGGCCTTATTTTACCCAAAAATGTTAAATTCTACGCGAAATTCCTTTTTTTTTAATGTTTGGGGTTGCTACTCTCGAAACTATTGAGGTACAATTTTTTTCAAGTAACTACTAATTCGGTACAATTTTGGTACAATTTTTTTTTACATACTCAGAAATCCCGAAATCGAAAGTGGGGTGGCCAGCATGACATATAAAATAATATATATAATAGGTATAGGTACTTGAACAATAATTATTTTCCAACCTAGTCTTATATTTATATCTACAAAATACACAAAATGACATTAAGTACTTTAAAAAAAAGTGGTAAAATTTGGACAAAGTAACCCGTGTTTACGGTACCTATATACATACATAGGTACCTATATGTATATGATATGACCTATTTACCTACGAACAATATAATTCGCAATGTTTATTCTGTCGTCAAGACAACCATTATATTCTTGACTCTTGACCTCGGCCAACAGAAAAGTAGGGCACCCTACCCCTCATGTGAATACCTACTAACTTTATATTATGGGAATATCGATAAGTACCTACCAGTCCGTCGCGAGTCATGCTGCATAAAAGCATTCCAAGATTTCCAAGTAACTTAACCCAACCTATAAAATGCGATATAGGTACATTTTATTACGCAAATTGATTTAGTTATTATAGGTAAGATCAAAACTATTAAAAAGAATAAAGTTACAATGACTTATTCAGCGTTCTTATTATTTATATATAACAACTGTGTTTGCATCAGGCAGAAAGAACAACGCCATCTCAGTCGACAAATGAATACCAGGTAACCTTCCAAAACCAGACTGCGTGAAACAATAGCACAATTAAATTTAAAATCAAATAGCAAATACCTACACACAAAACTGTAAATACTTACCAATGTGATACCCGCGGCACCGATTATTGATGTTGTGATTACGAGTACAGTCTGCCGTTTATAGTGCATGTTAGGGGAAAATACTTCAATTTCGGATACCAGTGCCATATTTTACTATGTTGTTAGGCATATCCCCTAGATTCCAAAACTGCCGGGAGACAATATCTAAGGAGTCTCTCTCCCCTGTAATGACGTCATCAAAAACGCCGCCACCGCGCTTGGAAAAATGTAAATTACACCTAAACCATGCAACGTACATACACATGTGGGGTAACAAATGAAAGCTGAATAAATTGTGCAATAGTTCATTACTACATTATACTTCAATATATACCCTAGTTTAAGTACTATTAGCAAAAGTATAAAAAATCAAAGAAAAATCTAAGGACTTTCAGACTTTGCGGCAAAACTAGAAAAGATACAAGAATGTAATGTATTACAGAAATGATATCCAGTACTTCAGCTTTACATTTTAGTTTTTTATTTTAAGACAAGAGCAAAATTGGGAAAATTGTGGTCAAAAAACCAACAACGCAAAGCGAGTTTTCCCTACAAGATTAATTTTATCAAAATTACTATTTTCCAGAAACCAGCACGAACTTTTAGTATAAAAAAAGTAATAAAAGTTTTATTTGGCATATTTTCTTACATATGTTGTTAAACATGTTATGTGCACCGCAAAACTGCAAAGAGATAGTCTCTAAAAGGTCTAGTTCATTAGTAATGACTTAATCTTCATTGCCACTTATAGGCTTTTTAGAAAGTTGGAATTTTACCTGAACCCTGAAATATATAGTTATAGACGTGTGTTACATCATGTAAAAGCTAAACAAATATGCTATAATTCTTGCCAACATTAGGATTCCATATATCCTTAAATTTAAGAGGTAAGTAGTTCCAGAATAGTAAGTAGACATAATTATCCATGTGATTAAATACTATGATTTTCTATTTATGTAAGTAGGCGGTATACGAGTATGTCTAATTCTTTAAATTGTTACGCATTGACAAGGCCCTGAGTAAGATGGTTTAAAATGTTTTCGCTTACATTCATCCGTAGTCACCCAAGATCTCTGAGCATTTCCTCCACAACACAATAACACTGCACATGTCAATAAAATACACAAATACCCTCGCGACATTTTTCTAAAAATATTTAACTAGAAACAAACCGTATTACAAATATGCGGCCTATTGTAAAATTAATTAGCTAGGCAGCATAATTTTGCATCGAGAAGGAAAAAAGAACTTAATCAGCAATAACGTTGCAATGAACGAATGGCCAAGTGATTCACCGGTCGCGATCGCGATCAAGGCTCGCTAATGGTGATGCATGCGCGGGCGCGGGCAGCAGGATGCGCCGCCGGCGCAGATAAACCTTTATCACTCTGCGCCCACCATTACATCGGAAAAATCTGCTCTACCTTCGGTTCTTATCAATGCTGCTTTAATAAAGGCACTAAGGATTCAATTAGTTAATGAACTACTTAGATAAAGAAAATAAATACCACAACATCAATAATGCAAGATGCATTTATTTATTGGGAGCAGTAGACCAAGCTGCATACCGCACCTTGTACCTAGTAGCCAACTGTAAACTGTACCTAGAAAATACGTTTCGCCAGGCAATTATAGGAATATGAACACATTTAATATTATTTTTAGGTAAAGATAAGTAGCCTTAGGTAGGTAGGTATAGATTAAATTTTCTACGTAGGTATGCTATAATTATTAATGCGTAATGAATGAACTAATGAATAATGACCTACGGCCTAGAAACATTTGACATGGAAATAGTACATTGTGATACAAGCGAGCTATGTTGATTATTACATCAGAGGCGGAATTATCACGCGAACCGCAGGTGAGCGTGATAAGAGAGCCGAGGATGTAATTATCAAAGCTCACGCGTTTCATACGACGTTTTTCAACACATTTGCGAGTAAATAATCCTTTTCATAAAATGAACATGTTACAGGCTCCTAAGCTATTTCCTTTAGTTATTGATGACAACAGGTTTTTACTTACATAATTTTACATCTCCAAGAATTTCCAGTGGCGTCAATTCTATTTATCACTTTTCTATTCACCACGAGTCAACATTTTTAATAATAACCTGCAAACTCGTATCAACAATGTTTACAAATATTTGTGAAATTACCTATAATGGCGCGCAACTATTTTTTTTCGTGAAGTTCGCGCAGTGCGCGCGCAAGTGTTAAAGCGAGGCTTAGATGAAATATCTAAACATCCAATACAAAATAAAATATATATTTTCGTATCCAATATAAATTCATATAAAATGTTATCAAAAGTAAATAGTTTTACTTAATGAAACGTTTCTATATCATATCCAAGAAGAAATAATCTATTAATTAATTAGAAGGATTTAATTTGTTTAGTCGAGTAAGAATCCATTTCCTGAGAATTAAAAAGAAACCTATATAACCCGGTCAATTTAAGAATGCGCCGAGTCCATACATACACCTTACTCCAAGGTGCCAACGTGTCTTAATCGGGATATAACCATAACTACACGAGTGTCGTAATGTTATAAAACACGCGTGTTTAATACCCAGGATTATGAGCCTAAAATCGGCACAATAAGAGGCACGTTACGAGCAAATGTGTTGAAAAATGTTTTTTTCTACTCCTGTACCGTTATCTGTCATTTATATAGGCTGTAGCTCAAATACAATGACACCACTAATAAGTCGTCGAAAAACTCTATGATCTATGGCCCAAAGACGAACTGTTTAGCGTACTTTTTTGGTTCATACATTTTTCATAAAAGCACTGTTTAACTTTTTTTTAAATCGGCCGCTATATTGCAGTGGTGCCAATTTCATAAACAAATATTTCGAAATAAAAGTATTTATTTACGATTTAACATTTGTATATTATAAATTATTTACTACAATAATAATAAATCATCATCTATTGTGTGTTAAATTACATGTTTTATAAATTCTTGGCATTATTTATAAAAATAAACAGTTCGAATTCGGTCCGGGTCCGGATTAGGTTTGGTTCGGATGGCAAGTGCAAACAAATTAAAAACAAAACAAACCATAAGCAAGAGCTGTCACATTTCCGATTTCCCACCAAAATACAGTTCAAAATGAAAAGACGAAAGATGATAAACTATTAGTCCTAAACTATTAAGATTTTATTCGTGTTTGTGAAGACAAAAGTGTACGTTTCTTTTAAAATGGTCGAAGAAATGAATAACTGCACTCCTGAAGAAATTGCGTGAGTAGCAAAAGTGCGAATAGAAAACTTGCTGCCTGAAAAGTTTAACTATTCTGTAGTCTGCTATTTATTTAAAATTTGTCGTAGAAAAAGTGTTGTATGCAACGGTGTATAACTGGTCTAAAAACGCTCGTGGCGTCTTTAATTGCGATGCTCGCCAAGGCTCGCATCGCAACCCACGCCACTCGCCTTTTAAGACCCTTCTTATACAACAGTTGCATAAAATACTATTAAAGTCGAAGTCACCGGGGACAGAAAAACTGGCAGTTACTTCTCTCACCGCATAAGCATTGTGGTTCAGCGAGTAGGGAATGCTGCCAGCATCCTCAGTATCTTGCCATATGCTTACTTGTACCCTACCTACACAATCTGGGGGCACGGTAGTGCCCCCGCCAAGACGAGCCAAGATAAGCGCAAGGGCAGGGCACTACCTACCTCTTCTCGAAGCGTTTCGTCGTTTTTTTAGGGTTTCGTACTCAAAGAGTAAAACGGGACCCTATTACTAAGACTTCGCTGTCCGTCCGTCCGTCCGTCCGTCCGTCTGTCTGTCACCAGGCTGTATCTCAAGAACCGTGATAGCTAGAGAGTTGAAATTGTCACAGATTATGTATTTCTGTTGCCGCTATAACAACAAATACTAAAAACAAAATAAAATATTTTTAAGGGGGGCTCCCATACAACAAACGTGATTTTTTTGCCGTTTTTATAGATAATGGTACGGAACCCTTCGTGCGCGAGTCCAACTCGCACTTGGCCGGTTTTTTTTCATAACTTGCCTTGGGCTTGGATTATATCAGATAAACAAAATTCTCGGGATATGATGTCAATGGTGGACTTATTAAACATATAAAATTTCAATTTATTTCTCTTATACTTTAGATTTTATTGATATCTAAAAAACGCCGATTTCACTGACTCACTCACTCACTCACGTTGATCATCAAAACCTCTAGGGTACTTTAAAAGGGTGGGGCCATTAAATTAGGGGATGGAAGTTTGTATGGGTTTTCCCTTACACTTCTTTAGAAATTACCTTACAAAAAGGAATGAGATCCCACCAACAACATTACATACAATCGCTACTTTGACTCGTATCTGATTTTTTAATTTTTTTCGTTTATTTACGCATTAAACTTATAAAAATACATCTCGTATGCTGCACCAACACCTACGTCGAAAAATCTACAATATAATAAGTAATCGTTAGTTCAAAAATATCGTATCTAAACAAAATATCGTCACTACTTTGAAAAAATCTCTTTTCTGATTTATTTTGAATTTTTTCGTTATACTAACTCATTAAGTCATTAAACTAATATAATTACATCTCGTATGGTGTACACACGTGCACAAACTTCAACATCGATAAATCGACGGTACCTATAATAATTGTTTTGTGTATTATTTCGATTAATTTCTCGTACGTACGTCAGGTTTTAGTACCTAATGCTTTTATTTAATACAATGTTACCCATAAATATTAAGTTTTTCTATTGGACCTGGAAAGAGAACCCATGTGTGTTAGATTTGAGGGCTTTAAAATATAGGTACACCTCACAGTCCGATTGAGTTTAAAGTTTAAACTTCGCTTTGATGACATCAGGACTATTCTACCTCAAAGACTCAATGATAGTTCAGAACATCAAGCAATTCCTGAGCTATATTTTGGACCCGTCCCTATTAAAAAACTAAAATTTGATGATTTGCAATCTCTAAAGCCGATTTTGCCAAAAGACTTCCATTCATTTTACGATAGTTTATTGCATGTATAGTTGAGAAAAAATAATTCGAGCCGATCTTTTTTTTATTATACGGAGACACGTTATTATTTAAGTTCGTCTATTGTTACCCATTGTTACAACATAAAACATACATTTCGTTTCATTTTGTACCATAAAATGTAAAGCAAAATTATCGTAACTCAACAACTTTCAGTCAATTCTAGAACAAAAATCTTGTATCTTACGAATAACTGTAAATTTAATAAAAAGTGTTTGCGTGAGTTATTTGAATATATGTAAAATTAATGACTGGCTATCAAAGTATCTCATGAACTATCAGGAATTTATTTGATCAATCACAATAATTTACAGGATATTTATTGTTCCTCCTAGAAACTTGATGATTTTCAGATACGAGATTTTTTCAAAGTAGCGACGATTTGTATTTCAATACATAAAACATAAGCATAATGCTTTTTTTCTTTTTACCCAACGACGGCAAGCCAAGGAAGGGTTATGATTTTAGCAGTCTTAGTACATAGACTGCAATATATTTACACAAATTACACAACATTACAGATTTAATTAAGTCTAATACACTGTCGAACGAAACATAAAATTAAAGGAAAAAAAACTATAAAAATAATCAACTGCGAATACTAGAGGGCCTATCATACATATGTGCATGTATGTGTGTATCTATGTGTGTTCCACCGTAGTGTAAAAAGTAGTACTGAACCGATTATGCTGAGTGAGGTGTCAATCGAACATATTGTTAGCGTACCCAAAGCGTACCTATACGCAAGTCATACCTATATACTTACACCGATATTAAATTGCTCATGAATATGAAAATAGGGGGGCACCACAGGCGTGGATTGCTTAGGGCATCAAATGGTCTTAAATCCGGCACTGAGGACGGCGAATGAGACACTTTCCTTGATCCGTCTCATATTACAAAAAATATTTTAAATATCTGACCCTGCGGCGCTTCGAATCTCGAACTTCGTATATCTCCGTCTCTATCGCACTTATGGTTTATGGTACTCGAGCGACCGAAACGGAGATATACGAAGTTCGAGATTCGAAGTTCGTGGTAGCGCCGCTGGCAATGACCAATATAGCTGCTGCAGATGTCAATATCATTGCCAGTGTCAGTTCACCACGAATTTTTATAATATTTTTATGTAATATAATATGAGACGGATTAAGCAAAGTGTCTTATAATTTGCCGTCCTAAACCCAAAACGTAAGTGAGGAAACTGTTTATATTTTTCAAAAATAATTGGGAACATTACGCAAACTCTTCGTAGGTGGCGACACTAGCAGCGTTGACATTGTATCTCGTTCCCACTTGCGGTATTGTCTATGCAAGCATCCTTGTCACTCATTTGACAATCAATTGTGCATGTGTGTGTGAATCCCTATATTTCTATACTGGTTTACTATTAGCACAGATTACAGAAAAAGGCAGATAGGCCCTAATAAATTGAACGTTTTCTATACATCCGATCTCTTTAAACTTACGTACTGAACAACGAGTAAGAAAGGGATAGAACTACGTTATCTGCCAGGTCTTCATACGTCATTGTCTCCGCTCGCTCGCTCGAGATTTAGTGCAGCGAAAGATATTTCCTTACAAGTTATCGATATCGATATTTACTGTGAATATTCACTACAAATTCAGACAAGTTACTTTTTAACCCTCACCATGTTATGGATTTTTAGTGGAACTAATTTACATATTTTTAACCGACTTGTAAAAAGGAGGAGGTTCTCAATTCCGCGGGTTCTTTATTTTTATGTATGTATATGTATGTTCCTCGATTACTCGAAGACGCCAAGACCGATTTGGATTTTTTTTTGTTTGAAAGGGTGGTCCTATGGGATGCTGGAGAAAACCAAGGAAATCTTAAAACTTTATAGGCACACTTGAAACGATTTGGGTATTCTTAATAGCGACCCGTGCATTTCGGAAAGCATTTCATGTGGTAATGTGGAATAGAAATGTGAAAATGTTCATGTGGCTTCGCGGAGTATTGATTTGAAGTCGGTTAAAACTTTGTTTTTGAAGTATAACCCGCAAGAGTTAACTTGAGACCTCGTTCATATGTCGTTAGTACGCGCTCGAGTCTCAAGTTAACTCTTGCGGGACATAGGTTTTTATGGCTACTATAATCAAATTAAAGGTCATCGAGTGTCATTAATGATAACAATGAGAAAGATCAAAGCCTGATGTTAATTACGCAATCTGAAAACATTTAACAGCACAGTAATAGCAAAAATATTACACAGTAATACGAGAAAAAGAATATTGCCCATATAGTTCGATATTTAGTAGATATACCTAAATATATAAACACGCTACCCTACTTCCATTAATATTAACTCGAATCCAATACACGCTACCCAGACTATACATGTTGATAAGTGTACATTTTTGACTATAAGGCCTGCATTACACTGGCGCGGCCTGCGGTGGCGGTTAATAGTAAATTTGACAGCTAATGACAAGTTTACTATAGACCGCCGCGGTCAGGCCGCGTCAGTCTGTGAGAGGCTTAATGGGGTCTACAGATTATATGATTTCATCACAATTTGTCAATACAACATGTCGAAGTCAGAATTGGGTGTGTCGTACATGTAACAATCTGCAAATCTCCAACTACAATTTCATTCAGTGTGGGCAGTTAACAGTAAGAAAGCGAAAATTGCCGCATTCAAACGGTCCTGCGAAGTGGACTGCATGAGTGTTACTTAACCCATGAGATACGGAGAGACTAGAAATGTCTTTCATATCCCCATCCCGCTCTATCTTCAAGCTTCATATAGCACGTGCAGTCTGCCTTGCAGGACTGTCTGGTGCTTGTTTACAGGCTGTCAAAATTGACTTGACTTATTATAATAAGAGAAAACTAAGAGTATTTTATGCGCTTCTTCACGCAAATCATTTTTGCAGTAATTTTGAGGACTTGATCCCCGCTCTGGGTCATTTCTGGCTGTTCAGCGCGGCAATGCGGCCAGTGTGATGGGAACCTTTGCACCTGGAGTGGCTCGGGGAGGGTTGTTTGATGTTTAGTTTTAGGATTAGGAATAGGTTTAGGTTACTTAGTAATACGTTTAAGTTTGTTTTAGTTTAGTGGGTATTGTTTGTATTATTTTCACTGTGTTTTTCTGTAATAAATGAATTTAAAATTTGCATTACTTTTCTCCCACAATTGGGGCAAGTCTTTGTAGACTTCAATGACTCCGCTCCACACTGCTTTTCCTCTTTCTCTGTTTACTTTTTTTCGCGTGTAAGTGGATTCATTTTACTAAGATCACTTAAAAGTTTACACTAAACAAACACGAACTTCGAATCTCGAACTTCGTATATCTCCATCTCTATCGCACTTATGGTTTATGGTACTCGAGCGACCGAGATGGAGATATACGAAGTTCGAGATTCGAAGTTCGTCGGCGCTACCACGATGATAGCTTGGAGCGCGGTTCGGTGCAATAAAGATTGACACTAGCACGACTCTCCAGTTATTTTTATTCCATCAACAAGCGGTTTTAAATCCAAATTTGAGAATTACACTGTAAAATATTAAAACAATATTCTTTCTTAAATCGTTTTTAAATTTCAATTAAATTTATTTGAATGTAATTTGTGGATTAAATAAAACACTTGGCAAATCATGCAGATTCCATGGTCCAAATTGTGATTTTCATGCAATTAGTCAGTACAACTCGTTTGACGGTTGGATCAACAGCGCAACATGCGTAGATAGAGGATATATAGATGGCGTCCTAGCGTATACCCAAAAAGGACGATGGTAAATTAACCATACTAAATTAAGAAGTATCAGAAGCTAATACACTCTTGACGTCTAATGTAATTTATAATTTAGTCGTATTATATCGGTGACGTCATGGTGGTGTCAGTTTCAGTACAATTCAGTCAGTCATTTTGACAGGTGTGGTGGCAAACAAGCTGGTGGCAAACAAAAAATCCGTATACGCGATGAGGGACAGAAAATATGACACTGTATCTCGTTCCCACTTGCGGTATTGCCTATGCATACATCTTTGTCACTCATGTGTGTATGTGTCGGTGACTCCCTCTATCTATTCTACCTCTATGGCAAAATGCCTCCAGACGTTAGCAATTAGTCAGATTCTGACAAATTGGTGCTGACAAATTATGACATGTATAGACCCCATAACTCGAGCATGACTTGTGCACATTATTGCCATATTTAAATTGTTTGTAGCGCCATTATATCATGGTTATAAAGTAACTAGTGCAGCTTTACTTTAATCTAACGAAGAAATACAAATTCAAACATAAGTTAAAACTGTACAAGCCCCATTTATTTTTACACATTATACATTAAAGGTACA
The DNA here is from genome assembly GCA_963854355.1 of Epinotia brunnichana. Taxonomy (NCBI): domain Eukaryota; kingdom Metazoa; phylum Arthropoda; class Insecta; order Lepidoptera; family Tortricidae; genus Epinotia; species Epinotia brunnichana. Next base: position 947,129 of record CAWKZR010000004.1, on the reverse strand, counting down.
TTTCAAGTTATTTGTCACAATTATCTTATCACATACTAGCTTCTGCCCGCGACTCCGTCCGCATGGAACTCGTTTATATCGTAGCTCCATACAAACGTATTCCGGCCCTATATCAGCTCCGTAGGGGATGATTTCCGGGATAAAATCTCAGGATTCAAACTGCCTCTATACCAAATTTCATCTTAATCAGTTCAGCTGTTTAAGCATGAAAAGGTAAGAAACAAACAGACAGACGGAGTTACTTTCGCATTTATAATACATATTAGTATGGATATATACAGAAAATCAATGTAGTTATACACAAAGTCTTAAAATATACAAGACTTAAATCAAACTAATTCATCTGGAGGGACATCAGAAATGTCAGTCATAAAACTCTCACTTTTCCACCTTACCTCAAGCGGTCTCTGAAAAACTGTAGGTATCGCATCTGGCAACAAGCGTCTTAATTCAGTTTTTAATAATAACGAAACAGTCCGATTTTAAATGTTTCGAACATATTCTGTCGTATGTTTTCGGCATCCAATTTGCGCCCTACTGCGGCAATCCATTTTTGACGAAGATTATTTTCCGGAAATCTGAAGTTAATAGTTAACTAACTACGTGTAACGTCAAAATATTTTGTCTATCTAAATGCCTACATAAATAATACATGTCGATAAAATGTCGACACACAGATTTGAATTTAGTTACAACACTAACCGTGTTTAAGACAATTGTATTTTTACCAAAAATCCTAATAAGATCGACTTGGAACCATGTAAAAAGTATTTATTTCATAGAATGCAGTATCTGCAGTAATCCCAGCCTATAACATTGTGTAATGAACGTGAAATATTTGAAATTTAAACAAAACATTCTTACCGATGTAAACTTGTATTTTCTCCGGTCTTCATTGCCAATCTTTAATAACTACGACAGTACGGAGCTATATAAGAGATTTTGCCCCATATGTAAATTATATCTTGCACTTTAAATTTTCAGAAAAATTTGAGTGTTTTCACTCAAATATATATTTTTAAAACACAATTTTCTACAAATAACAATTTTTCTGAAAATTTTGACTTTGACGTCTGGAGTGCATTGTTTACTTTTTAAAACACTGCGGCTGACAGTAGTTGGAGAAAATTCGCCAACAGCCTGAAAATACCGTACTATTCGTTTCATTCTAACTCACATCGGCTGACCATAAGAAGTGACAGAGACAACTATATGAAATATCGTCTGACTTAATATTGCGCGTCTGTATTAAGCCCTTAGCCGCGTCCGCTGCGCCATGTTTTCGTGGTTTTTAAACGTCAAAAATGTTTTGCCAATCAAAACAATACCCTATTTGTTTGCCGAAACTGACGGAAAACATGTTAGATGTTTGCAAACACCGAAAACACGGCGCAGCGGACCCGGCTTTAGTATGTGACTATTAGTGGTAGTGCTGCCTCTGGCGGCAGAACATTGCAGTAATGTTCCCTCTTGACGCATCTGAAAAGTCTGCAACTTTTTTCTGGTGCTAAGGAAGGTTATTCCTATCACCAAAAATAAAATCAGGCATTTCTAAAATTTTCATCCATTCCCCATTACAGTTCGCGAATATGGGATAATATTATTACTTCGGTAATAACCTAAATTTGGTACAATTTGTGTGCATTTCAATTGGACATCAATAGGACAAATATGCAATTCGGACTGTTTCGAATTTGGTAGATTATTTAAAACCTCACATGGTCACACTACACTTGGGGTTGCGTGTTCGCGTGGCGTCGTTGCCTCTCTTTCATTTGCCGTAAGAAGGAAAAAGATGCAACACGAATATTTGGGCAAACACCGCCAAGTGTAGTATGACCTAAAGAGAATATGTGTGACCATCATGGTCAAAGATCATGGTCGCACCACACTTGGGGGTTCGTGTTCGCGTTGCGTCATTGCCTCTCTTTCATTTGCCGTAGGAATAAAAAAGATGCAACAAGAATATTTGGGCAAACATCGCCAAGTGTGGTGCGACCATCACAGACTGGCGCGGCCTGGCCGCGGCGATCAATAGAAAACTTGTCATTAGCCGTCAAATTTACTATGGTCTGCCACCGCAGGCCACGCCAGTGTTGTGCAGACTTAAGGCCTCTCACTGACTGGCGCTGCCTGGCCGCAGCGGTCAATAGTAAACTTGTCATTAGCTGCCTAATTTACTTTTCACCGCCACCGCAGGCCGCGCCAGTGTGTTGCAGGCTTGCGGCCTCTCACAGACTGGCACGCCGCACGGTCTGGCCGCGGCGGTCAATAGTAAGCTTATCATTAGCTGTCAAATTTACTATAGACGGCCCCCGCAGGCCGTGCCAGCGTGATGCAGGCTTAATACCGTTTGAATCGCATTTCATTAAACTTTACACAAAATGCAAAATACTAAGGGGACGTAGGTTCGTGGTCTTCTCTCCCTCTCACTGAGCATAAGCGTGAGCGAGGTGGAATTGCGTGTTTGGAAGCGCGGATATCATGTTTTTAATTTAATTATTTTGTGCGTTTTAATAAATAAAAAAGTAATAGCTGCTTTCCTTCAAACATGACATTGCCGATTTTTAAAACCAATTTTAATATATTTAGCTATTGACAAAATCATAGAAAAATACCTCGGCAAAACAGTAAATGATTTCTTGTCAAGCAACGGAATAATACATGAAAAACAATTTGGATTTCAAAAAGGGAAAAACACCACCCAACTCTTATCACAATTTACAGATGAGATAAATATACACTTGAATAGCAAAAAACATGTCTTACTAGTTATGATTGACTTCAGCAAGGCATTCGATACCCTAAATCACATAAAATTATATGATAAATTGCAGCAAAGTGGTATACAGGGGCCAAACCTGAACTGGCTAAAAAATTACCACACGAATAGATACAACACAGTAAGCATTGCCGGTGAGCAAAGCGAGCTGCTTATGACCAGGTATGGCACAGCACAAGGTTCAATAATCGGTCCAACTGAGTACCTAATTTATGCCAACGACATGTGCAACATATTCAGCGAGGCTTCCGTGTACCAGTTTGCTGACGATACTTGCCTAATAACAGCTGATAGTGACATATCTGTGGCTGAACGCAAAATGCAGCGCGAATTTGATACATTATGCAGGTGGTCACATGATATGGGCCTATCCATTAACTACCAAAAAACTAAAGTATTGCACATACATTCATCACATAATAAGACTAATATAGTGCCCAAAATAGTTGCCCACAAACACCCCTGCATGCATGACTCAAGTCCGTGCTGCAACTGTGAGATCCTAGACCTAGTAAAACAGCATACATATCTTGGTTTATTAGTAGATAACAAATTAAACTGGAGCCCACACATTGACCATGTATGTAAAAAATTAAGAGCAATACTCAGTCAGCTAAACATACTTAAAAATAAAATGCCATATAGCACACTTCGTCTAATATACTTGACCATGGCTGATTCAGTGATAAATTATGCCATATCTAGCTATGGAAGAACATATAAAACATACCTACAGCGTATATACAAGTTACAATTAAGGCTGATAAAGACAATTGTACCACTTAAAGTAAAATATAAGCACAAAAACAACTATGATAAACTATTTAAATATTGTAGAATCCTTAATGTATATGATAAAGTTAAAATGGCAGTAATTCTAGAATATAGGCAATGCCTAGGAGGACTGAATAGGTATAGCAGACCACAGAACCTCCGGACACTAACAAGTAATAAAACCTTTACGGTACCAAACAGCAAAAACTTTTATGGACAAAGGGTCTGGTCCAGTTATGTGCCTGTTATCTTAAACAGCTTCCCTACAAATATATTGGAAAATGTAATGGATTGTATAAGGGATAAACCGCATAAAGCCAAATATGTAATTAAGAAAGCCATACTGAGTGTAAAAAATAATGTTAATTCTTAACTTAACTAACAATAACTAACAAATACTTACTAACAATAATTTAAATTAAAATGTCAATGATATGATATATAACTAACTAAACTTAGCTAATAATCTTTAAAATTTAAGATTGGGTTAAGTTGTACCTGAATAATATTTTTTTTTGTTGTCTATCAATTGAAATAAACAGTTCAAATTAAAAAATTTTTTTTTTTTAGCTTTTGTGCATAATTTGTAATGATTTTTTTAAGTGTATTTTAGACCTATGTTCGTGATTTTTTTCTATCGAGCGAAAGTCAAAAACTCAGGATTCGAATAGCTGATTTCCCTCGAGAAAGGCCTCAAGATTGCTAATTCAATTTAGGGCAGCCGTATTATAATTTATAATCCAAACAAGAGCTACGAATTTTTAAAATCCAGATTTTGGAGCTCACGTCGCTTTAATGAACTATATACAATATCAAAAGGAAAGGTTCTTACATAATAAACAAGTCCGATTTAATTACAGCTCAGTAAACTATAAAAAAAGATATCAAATATTTCATGTTTTACACACTGGCAATTATATAGTAGAAAACAAATTCTGTCTCGCTAATGGTAGAAAATGAATGTCTATGATTGGAGCAACGACATAGCCGTTCAAATTCAAATTTTTATTGCAACAGTCATTATCTGCGCAACAGTCGGTAGCTTTCGGACTGATTCTTTGTGTATAATTTAGAGCAGCCCAATCTTTATTCATTATTAGTGTATAATTTTTACGCAGTTTAAAATGTCGTCTACTACTGAAGGTGACAAGAAAACCATTCCCGATATTATTATCGACAAAACCAAGAACTGCAGCTATCAAAGATTACGATTCTTTGGAAAGGTTAGTACTGTATCTTACTTTTTGCATGATATTTCTCAACCTACCTTATTTTATTTGCATGCATTATATGAAGTTTCGTTAATTTATGAGTACTTGATGAATTATCGTTAACTATTTAATTTTCATACAAACGACTATCACCTGTCGCCTGTAACTGTAATGCTTCTATAACGTTATGTGTAGAATAACAGCCGCTGCATATGCCTCTGGCGCTTCTATATTCCTATACGAACATATATTTTTCAATCCAATCGGATTGTACAGCCGTTTGTATATAATTATAAATGTATAATGAGGCTGAATTGAAAGTTAACGCTTTGCTGGATACCATTCTATATCTGATCTCTACAATGTTGGGAGACTTGCAACCTGTTATTCCACTATGTTAGGTTTACATGAATGCAGTCACATCTTTCAGAAATGTACCAAGTGGGCTATTATTGATGCTGATCTCTAAAGTATTGTTTGTTCCATGATTCTACTGCCACTCATTTGAGGGTAGACTTTATACACAAGTATCACAATATAAGCATATTATTATCTGGATTATTGATATAAATTGAAGAAAACTTTTATTTTGGGATACTCAATCTTATTCCTGAACAATTTTTTATAACAGAGACTGTATGGTTATAACACTAGCCGGTGTTTGTTTAGTGCTATTTGTAAAAAGTTACAATGAGATTGAGATTCTTAAATGGACTTTAAAGGCAAATCCCTTCAAGAGCTTACAGACATTTTCGTTGGGTTAAGCTCGTTAGTGGAAGACTAATTAATCGCAAACATCTTAATACTTTCTCTTAATAGTATTCTGAGACTCTTTCTCTATTTCTTAAGGATTGTGGCAAACAGTACTGAGAATCAGTAATAGTATCATAATAGTATTAAATATAGCAAAATTCTTGAATATAGCAGACTGCTGCTACATCTCACTTTTAGAAGTAAAATAAATCGCCTTTATTTTCCATTACATTCATAGATCTTTCTTCTACTTCACACTTTTTATTTCTTTTTGTGTCTGTTTGCCCTTTGGCAAAGGCCTCTTCCGGCCTTCTCCACTCGTTCCGATCTTGTGCAACCCAATGTTCCAGGTGCATCCTGCCACTTGCCTTATGTCGTCTTCCCATCTCTTCTGGAGCCTCCCCTTCTTTCTCTTTCCCTCTCTGGGGTACCATAGGTTATAGGTTGTACGCGGGCTGTTTTTCTGCAATTCGACGTTATAAATGCGCCTATTTTGCGTAGGGGTTTTGGCAGTACTGTTATTCGTGCCAACCCAGTTCCACCAGAAAGCCTAGCATACCCTTTGTTGCCGACGGCCTCCGGTAGTGACCCCGCTGTTCCGAGGTGCTTTGCCCTGTATTCTGCCACTCCAGGACATGTCAGGATGACGTGGGCGGCTGTCTCGTCCTCTTCCATGCAGGCTTTGCAGAGAGGACTGTCTGTAACTCCTAGAGTAAAGATTCTTAACTCTCTGGGGTGAAGTCCTTCCTGGGCAGTTTCGTATAGTTCAACTTTGTACTTTTTGTCAAAGACGAACTGTCTGGGGATGATGTCTGAAGTTGCCTCTATAAAGGGTTCCCTACCTACAGCCTTGTAGAGTATTTCGGTGTGAGGAACCCTGGGCAGTCTCCAGAGATGCTGTTTTTTGAGCAATATGGCTGTTGCCAGTGCCTCTTGCCTGATGAAGATGTGAAGCGGCAGAATGTCCATGATGGCTTCTAGGGCTGCAGTCGGTGTAGTCCTCATGCAGGCACTAGCCACCATGCAGGCCAGTCTCTGTCCGTTGTAGTTTAGCTTCGACCGTGGTTAGCGTGGTACGAGGCCACCACACTATGCCGCCGTAGCTTACTATTGGTCAGATTACTGCCTGGTAAAGCCATAGAGTGATCTTGGGGTTTAGTCCCCAGGGTCCTACCTACCATTCTACGGCATTGCCAGAAGGCGACTGTAGCTTTTTGGATTTTACCTCTGTTGTCAATTGGGTACCATTAGGTGACCCGTTTGCTCCACTTGTCTGTGCCTCGGATAATGTCTCCGGACCACTTCCATTAGAGCCTTTTGACCTTTGTTGAGATGTCTTGTACTTTCGTCTTATGCCCTAACTTCGCGTTTCTCAGCCGGTCGGATTTCCGGAGGCCGAGCATGCTCCTTTAGAAGTAGACATAGATAAATATGTTTAGTCCCTATTTTGTACTCTCACCCGCTACCTGATAAGACTTATTATAAATAGTAGGACTTGTATTGCAATACCTCTTAAATATATCTCTGAATGACTTTGCGCAATTAATACAAATTAAAAATTTCGTTTAAACTTAAACATGTGTCCGTTTTAGGGAGGCTTTGCAAAATGCTACGAGATCCAGCACACTGGTACCAAAGAAGTGTTTGCGGGCAAGATAGTGCCCAAGTCCATGATGACCAAACCAAGTCACAAAGAGAAGATGGCACAGGAGATATCCATCCACCGCTCACTGAACCACAAGCATGTTGTTGGATTCCACAGCTTTTTTGAAGATACTTCCAATATATACATAGTGCTGGAGCTGTGTAAAAGGCGGGTGAGTATTATATGTTTCTGCTCAGAATGTTTACCATTGTAATATTTACTTGATATACTTAGTTGTACACAGCATTATACCTACAGGCACGGACACCACAGCTTTTTTGAAGATACTTCCAATATATACATAGTGCTGGAGCTGTGTAAAAGGCGGGTGAGTATTATATGTTTCTGCTCAGAATGTTTACCATTGTAATATTTACTTGATATACTTAGTTGTACACAGCATTATACCTACAGGCACGGAGAACTATCAGACCAGTGGTTCCTAACCTTTTCAAAATCGTTACCCCAGCTATATGGGAAACTGGTTTACCCCTAATCTAAATAACCCTTTCTTTTCACCCATTTTAGATACCAACTCGGTTACCCCTATAAAATAACTGTCTTAACCCCAGAGGGATAATTACCCAACCCATTACCAAAATATGGAAAACTTTCAGTTCTAGTATACCCTATTTAAAAAAGGTTCAAAAGTTACTGAATGGAATAGACAATTTCGATTCTCCTTTTTAAAATTCAGCCAATTAGGACCTATTAAACTAAAGTTATTTTAAAAATGTTTGTAATGAGAATGGTCAGTTACATATTGTATCTTAACATCATACTACAGTCCGCCGCGGCTATGAAGTCAATCCTGACACATTGCGCAACTATGAAGTTTCTGAATAATGACAATGTCAACCATAAGAAAAAATTACATATTCAACCCTAGGATTGACTTCATAGCCGCGGGGGACTGTAGAAGAAACAGTCAACATGGTAGAACATTTACTTGAAATCTATCTTGATAATATACTATATATTTAGTTTTTGAGACCATTGTCAATGGTAGCAGTGGTGGGATGTCCACTCCCATTGCTTGTCTATATTAAGAAATTCAAGCATGAGTACAGCTTTTTAAGAAAAATAAAACCTAATCATTGCCGGCTTGCCTGGGGATATATTTGGAGAGTAAACAAATATTTACTGAGGGTTACCACCCTATTGAATCCTGAGTGAAGCAAAAGATACTAAAGTAGAATCTTAAGCGCAACAACGGATTGAAGTCATTACGCTCAAGACGGAATTTCCTATGGAGTTGCTCATAACATAATGCTTTTCACACCAGCTATGAGGAAAATTGAAATTAAACAGGAAATATCGGGGAAGAAAAATACAACTTTAATCCCTCTTTTAAGGGCAACAATGACTCTTTTTAACCGACTTCAAAAAAGGAGTAGGTTCTCAATTCATCTGTATTTTTTTTTAATGTGTGTATGTTATGTTACGCGATATCTCGGTTACGCAAAATTCTTCGTAGGTGGCGACACTAGCAGCGTTGACATTGTATCTCGTTACCACTTGCGGTATTGTCTATGCAAGCATAAGCACAAGCTTATCACTCATTTGACAATTAATTGTGCATGTGTGTGTGAATCCCTATATTCCTATACTGTTTTACTATTAGTGGTAGTGCTGCCTGTGGCCGCAGAACATTGCAGTAATGTACCCTATTTATGAACCAATTAGAAAATTTTGTTTTTTTGTTTGAAAGCATATACTTCCAGATTGGTCCCGTTGTCACCAAAATCCAGTTCTGATGATGGGATCCTGGAGAAATCAAGGGAACTCTTCAAATTTTATAGGCAAACTTGAAGCAATTTGGCTACTGATTTGAAGTCGGTTAAAACTTTGTTTTGAAAGTACAATTATCTGAATAACAAGTGTGAAAATATAATTATGTCCTGCAAAGCGACTAGTTATTGATTGCCAGGTTATGCTGAGTGAGTTATAATAAAAACGCCAATGCCATTGACTTAATATAATATATTTAATAATATAGCCTTTATTCAACCAAACTATATATATATGTATTTTATAATATGTGTTTTTCTACTCTCCTGTATCCATTTGGTCTTACTTTGCAGCATAGGCCTCCCCTAGAGACTTGCACTATTCGCGATCATGTGCTTTTCTTATGAGATGAGAAAAGCCAGTGAGTTTAGCAATGTTCTAATAACCTATGTATATATACAGTTTTTTTTTTTTTTTTTAAAGAACAACAACCAAACAGGATTATAGTTTACACTGAAGCGGGTATTTAATTATACATTGTCCTGAATTTAGCATCATAATAGCTTAGCTTACTAGGTAGTAAGGATCCTAAATCTAGATGCGATTACATCTTCCTGAATCAGCTTCCTAGGTCATTCAGGGTGCTAAATTCAGGACAAAGTAATACCCGCTTGAAATAGATCTTTATTTATGTTCATGTAAATCCGTACTTAGTTGAATGCTTCAGGAACCAGAATTTTCAACAGTAGGTACATGGTAGTCTCCATAGACAAAAAATTGAAAGAGTAATACTAGAAATACGCCAATCGTTTTTGTATGTAATCTTATGACAAGGCGACGATGAAGCTCGATTCCTATAAGAACCTGTATTTCATCCGCGATATGTATTTGACAGAAAGGAACACGTGTATGTCTTCCTAAATCTAAATTATAAGTATTGTTAGGTAGGTACTCGTACTGTCAAATATTGCAGATGGAACAACGACCCAACCTACCTACAGAATATAAGGAAAAATAAGCCTTGTAAACACAAGCATGCCCAAGAATATAACTCGACGTGGGCCACTGGTACTGTTACCGAAGCATCGTGTAGTATTCGCACATGACTAACATTTTTATAAAACCTCACTACAGTGCTCTCTGTGGCTCATGAGACAGAATAACTGCAAAAAAAGTGTATACATTACACTCTTTAGAGTTACAACATATTTTTAATTGAGCAGCATAAAGCGAAAGGAAGTTTTCAATGTATTCCTAAGGAAGAATGAAAAGGCGCGGCATTTTAGGTACACAATTTAAATGCTGCGAAGATGGAAAGTACCTAATAAGGGCATTTTTTTAAATTCGTGTACCGAATTAGAGTGAGTTGTTAAGGCGACGTGAGCTCCGAAAACGGATTTTTAAAAAATCGTAGCTCTTGTTTGAATTATAATACGGCTGCCTTAAATTTAATTAGCAATCTTGAGGCCTTTTTCGAGGGAAATCAGCTATTCGAATCCTGAGTTTTTGACTTTCGCTCGATAGAAAAAAACCACGAACATAGGTCTAAAATACACTTAAAAAAATTCTAACAAATTATGCACAACAGCTAAACATAATACAATTGGTTCTTAAAATCGGCAATGTCATGTTTGAGAGAAATCAGCTATTACTTTTTTATTTATTAAAACGCACAAAGAAATACAATTAAAAAACATGATATCCGCGCTTCCAAACACGCACTTCCATCTCGCTCACGCTTATGCTCAGTGAGAGGGAGAGAAGACCACGAACCTACGTCCCCTTAAACAAAAATTTACTCAGTGTCAGTTTTGTGACGAAAACTAGCTTACAAATGATGTGAAAATGAACTCGTTTCACATTTCAATAACGTGTATTATGCATATCATTTATAAATAAAAAGTTAATTTGTATACAAACTGAATACTTCATTGTCGTCACTAAACTAAACACGAATTATTGCAAATGCCCATAAACCTTTTCTTTCTGCGGCTGTACCTGGTTTATGGGTATGTTTTGTTCGTCTTGGGTTCAGTCCAGTGTTGTGGATAACGCTGATTTTGAGGCTTAAAGACTCGAACCCTAAAGACTCCCGAGGCTTAAAGACTCAAGTGGCGAAAATCAATATTTAGCATTCATATGCGTAGAATAAACCAACACGGTTCTTAAACAGCATCGAGTCTTTAAGCCTCGGGAGTCTTTAAGGCTCGAGTCTATAAGCCTCGAAATGAGCGTTATCCACAACACTAGTTCAGTCTCCATGGGAGGTTCTCTAATTATGAACTTCAGCCTATCTAGAATGATCGCTTTCATGTCGGACGGAATAACGGAACCTCTGGGATGGGATTAGTCCGGGCATAGGTAGCCTAAGTCTGTCATTCACCGCACCAAATGTAACTGTGAAGGCTTTTGTTGGAGATGTGTTACATTACACCATTGGTTTTTAGTCCATGATGGAGCTTCACAAACGGCGAAAAGCGATCACGGAACCGGAGACGAGGTTCTTCATGCATCAGATCCTCGAGGGCGTGCGATACTTGCACACCCACCGCATCATACACCGTGACCTGAAGCTGGGGAACCTCTTCCTCAACGACGAACTTCATGTAAAGATCGGTGACTTCGGACTCGCTTCTAGAATTGAATTTGAAGGTTAGTCACTTCACACACAATATTCACTACAACCCGAACATTGTCCATTTAGGATGGGTTGCACCAAACCGTCTGCAATCGGCAATTCGTCCTTAGTGGTTAAACATTTTTATCGTAATTGCCATAAGTTTTCATGATAAATAAACAAGTTACATAGAGCCAATTGCTATTGCTACATAAAATATACAATATAGATACTCTTCTACAATAGCTGTAAGCCATACACAGTTTCCGCTGTCCGCTGGATGCGGGTGGCGCAGGACCGGCCATTGTGGCACTCTTTGGGGGAGGCCTATGTCCAGCAGTGGACGTCTTTCGGCTGATATGATGATGATGATGATTATACACAGTTTACAATATGGATTAATGTTTTTCAGGAGAGAGAAAGCAGACTGTTTGTGGTACACCCAACTACATTGCACCAGAAATATTGACCAGGAAAGGACACTCTTTGGAAGTGGATATTTGGAGCTTGGGTTGTATCATGTACACATTGCTCGTTGGGAAACCGCCTTTTGAGACTTCCTCTCTGAGGGACACCTACAAGAGAATAAAGGATTGTGAATACAGGTATATTATAATATATGTATATTTAACTCGCACTGTATAAATAAAGTGCAAAAGTAATCAATATTATCATTGTGCACAATTATAAGTTGTAATTTATAACTTTATTTGATGATTATCGGCTAAAGAAGATAGAATAATGTGTAGAGTACTCGTATTATAACAGCGAATTATAAAGGCAGTGTTGTTGTATTGTTAACAATAGCGAGAGCGTATATCGCTGTGTGGTCGCGTGCGGCGCGAGCACGGGCGCGCGCGGGTGGCGGGCGCTGGCCGCACGCCTGGCGCAGGCGCTGGTCGAAGACAATACGCTCAACCATCGCCTCAGGTGGTACCCGCGGTCCGAGGCCCGACCCCCGTGCCCAAAGGCCCTTTTGTGTCCATCTTGTTCTGCGCAAATCATTTGTTTCGTCCGGCTACTGTCAACCGCTGCATTATTTCATTATTCGTTTTATGTACTACGAAATGAACCCTGATATGCAGGTATTTGGAGAATTTAATAGCTAGCTAGCCTCCTGTTGAGCTGGCAAACTTTCATAAAACTCAATGCAATATTAAAACTTTTTTCTACTCCTGTACCGTTGTCTGTCATTTATATAGGTTGTAGCTCAAATACAATGACACCACTAATAAATAGTCGAAAAACTCTATGCTCTATGGCCCAAAAACGCACTGTTTAGCGTACTTTTTTGGTTCATACATTTTTCATAAAAGCACCATTTAACTTTCTTTTAAATCGGCCGCTATATTGCAAAGGTGCCAACTTCATAAACAAATATTTCGAAATAAAAGTATTTATTTACGATTTAACATTTGTATATTATAAATTATTTACTACAATAATAATAAATCATCATCTATTGTGTGTTAAATTACACGTTTTATAAATTCTTGGTATTATTTATAAAAATAAACAGCTCTAATTTGGTCCGGGTCCGGATTTGGTTTGGTTCGGATGGCAAGTGCAAACAAATTAAAAACAAAACAAACCATAAGCAAGAGGTGTCACATTTCCAATTTCCCACCAAAATACAGTTTAAAAAGAAAATACGAAAGATGATAAAAAAAATTTTTCTGGCTTTCTAGAAAAGCGACACCAACAGTTCTTCGTTAGGTAATTGCTTATATAAAGATCTGCAATGTGTATTTTTTTCAAAATAATCCAGTTGGTACTTCATACTAGAAAATGGAAAATTAAAGGATAAGGTATACCCATTCCAGATATTTTAGTCGCAAAAGAGATTATGCACATTGCAACCTCTTTATTGTTAACGTTATTAGGTACTGGCAGATTGCATTCTATCCTTTAATTTTCCATTTTCTAGTATGAGACTCTATTTCTAGTATGATATAGTACTAGATTATTTTGAAAAAAATACACATAGGTAATTGGTGTCGCTTTTCTAGAAAGCCAGAAAAAAAAATACTTAAGTTTTATTTCCTACATTTATCGAGTTTTTTTTTGAAAAAATAATATATTATTTAAAGAATACGTGAGTCTCTATATATAGATTACTGTACCAAAAGTTTACGTAAATCGCATTAGCCAGTGTGGGTTTTTTTTGTTATCGTAAAAAGTTTAAAAAAATCATATCTCAGAAAATAACAAAGTAAGTAAGTAAGTAATTTATTTTGTGAAACATAGGTATGTATACATCATACATAGGAAGCTGAAACTCGAAGGAAATAATATTTGCCATGAGGGTTTTTAATAAAAAAAATACAGGAAACATTTGGTCGAAGGGCCGATTTTCCATGAAAACACGGCTACGCTCTTTGTCGTAGAAAAAGTAATTCAGTAATTTATTGCTTTCATAGGTATACATAAGGTGGTATATCAAAATAAGATCAGCTATGAGCCCTGCAAGGGCACTGCAATTTACATGCTTAATTAGCTTAATAACTAACTAAACTAATAAAATAGAAATAAGTAATAACGAAATTTAAATAATAATAGTACCTAATTCAGTTCTAGCAGGTGTATTACATTACTTTACATTAAACTTAAAACATTAGGTGTACATTTACTGACTTAAGGTGGTTCGATTGCCATACAAAGCGTTATTTGACATTCGCAGGCTAACGGCGTGATATTTTAAGAAACTTATGTAACACACTTTCATCAATTGGCTTCCCATTTGCGCCAAATTCCCCCTTTCCTAGAATAAACTAATATAAAATAGGTTAATTTGAGAAAAATTGTTTTCCCAAAATATCACGTCACAAACCAATTTCTCAAATTAATCTAGTTTATAGAAGTTTATTCTAGGAAAGGGGGAATTTGGCGCAAATGGGAAGCCAGATTATGAAAGTTTGTTACATAAGTTTCTTAAAGTATCACGCCGTTAGCCTGCGAATGTCAAATAACGTTTTGTATGGCAATCGAACCACCTTAACTACATGAGATCTTTGTATTTTATTTTAATTTTAATTTTATTTTAATTTTGATATGCCATTATTAGGCATTAACATTTTGGTACCATTGCCTGCTTGGACTATAATTCAGTTACGTTATTAATGTTATTATTGTCTTGTAGGTATTCCTTTACTGTGTAGTAAGTTTTGTCCACAAGAAATTGTTTTAAGATTTTTTCAACACACCTGCTCGTAAAGTAGGTCTTATTACAGCGTATTTACACTGATAATGCAGAATATTACCCATGCCGTGCCTTTTACATTACATTATCGCACTAGTGCCTTTTCATTACATATCTTTTTAAATATTAGCAAAATAATGCAGAATATTACCCATGCCGTGACTTTTACATTACATTATCGCACTAGTGCCTTTTCATTACATATCTTTTAACATTTTCATTTTTTATTTATTTATTTTTTTCCTCGCAAATGTGTTGAAAAACGTCGTATGAAACACGTGAGCATTGGTCATTACACTTCTTGTCTCCATTAAGCCTTCGCCTTCGGCTCAGGCTTAAAAACCGACTCGAGTGTAATGACCAACTTAGCACACTTGTATCATAATGTACTATTATGAACTTGGTTTGGTTGGGTTCATTTTTTATGTGGTTTGGCAATTTATTAAAAATCCTTATTGATGTGGGATAAGGTCCATTTTGATGTATTGATAATTTCGATGGTACTTGTATCAAATTATTTTTAGTACGTGATTCGAAACGACGGGGCATATCGTCAATTCTTGAGTACAGGTCTGGATGGGTTTAATAAATTTACACGATTCTAAAATAAACATGCAAGGTAAGGTGAGGATGCCAAGGTTTTTAAAATGTGTCTGGGCGTCTAGTGTTTGTCAGTATCCGTATGCATTTTTTCTGTAAAATTAGCAGTTCTGGTGCGTTAGTGCTGTTTCCCCATAAGATTACACCGTAGCCGAGCCATGCGTATTGTATGCAACGGTGTATAACTGGTCTTAAAACGCTCGTGGCGTCTGTAATTGCGATGCTCGCCAAGGCTCGCATCGCAACCCACGCCACTCGCGTTTTAAGACCCTTCTTATACAACAGTTGCATAAAATACTACTTGTAGCGATATATTTCCGGAAATAAAAGAAAAAATTTCTCCTTTATTTTCTCGTAAGATTGAGTGTAATATGATGAAAAACATGTCAGGATGGAGCTTGCTTCTATTTTAAATGTTAAAAATGAATGCAAATTTAATACATTTATGAAAGACTCTGCCAGCTCAGTAAATCGCTCGGGTGTTGCTGAAGCCTCGGTTCAGTAGCAAAGCGCAGCAGTATCTGTTTGAAGCAGCAACCCACATAATTTTGGTCATAATTTTAATACATCTTTTAAGAAGAAAGTTAAGGACAGGTATACATACTTACTTTTAGCTTGCCTACCTAATTTAGATGTATGTCTGATATTTTGGGTATTTATGTTCGTACATGATTTACTGTCCGTTGAGTGTCAGTGAAAAGGAAGGAGTTGATGAGACGTGTGCATTGTTCTACGCGGTTTCAGGATCCCGTCGTCGCTGCGCAAGCCGGCGGTGGAGATGATCGTGATGCAGCTGCAGGAGGAGCCGGCGAACCGGCCGCCCGTGGAGAAGCTGCTGCAGCACCAGTTCTTCACGTCCGGCATCATGCCCGCCGCGCTGGCCCCTCTCCTGCCTCACCACGGCGCCGCGCACCGACCAGCTCGAGAAACTCGCGCTTTCACGCCGACCGCTCCATGAAATCAATTCTAATGGTAAACTACCTCTTGCCACTCCCTCCCCGCACCCTGCCTCCACCATTTCAACGGTAACTGGGCGGGAAATAAACGGTGCACTCCACAGGGACCCCTATAATGATAACTTTATATATCCATGTTGTGTGACTTCAACTTTTTTTTATAGACGACGGCCATCGTGATGATAAACTCGTGGTGCCCAATGGAATCGCAGTGCCACTGTCGTATAGACAGAACTTGACATCCCTGCGAGACCAGATCTACAAGTTGATCTCTAGTAAGGTACGTAATCCGCTTGAGGTCGCAACAATTACTGTTCACAGATGATCTACATAAAATCACACCAGTATTCCAAGAAGAACCGCGAGCAATTGTAGGTTTAAAGATGGAAATAATGTGATATTGCAGTGATAAGTTCATAGCCCATCGCCCACAATACCCTTCAACTCGACCCTAGTCCCATACTCGACTCCTACGGCACCACGGGAAGAAAGGAGGTGGTACTCGGCTATTCTAAACCGACGATACACAGGGCATCAAATTTTTACTTAAGTTCCTTTTGTGTGTCTATTGAAACACGACTCCGTTTGGACGCCTGGTATTAATTATCTGCATACAAACTTTCACTTCCCTTTTCGCCCCCTTAAAAACTATCCTATGTCCTTCCCCGTGATTCAAACTATAAATCGCCATACCAAATGTCATCCAATTAGTTCAGCGTTTTAAGTATAGATAACACACAACGTCACACTTTCGCATTCATAATATTAGTATGGATTAGTGTGGATATTTGAAAATTATCTCTAAAACAGTTAGGTATTATATTCGTGGCTATAGTGACTAAAATCCCTGATAGATGGCTCTGCGAGTAAGTTAGATGGCGCTATGGTTTGGTTTACTCGTACCGTATTACATAAATACTAGAGGGTAGGGGCTTCGGACGAAGCGAAACGATAAGCGAATGACGTAAAGTGCGAACGCTACATACGTTCTGTACCAGCGCGCGGCAACCACTAACATACCAACCTAATTTAGTTAGTGTACTTGTAGCGGCGCGACGAAATGACGAAGTGAGCCGCCCCTGCCACGAGTCTTGGTTTTTTGCAATAAAATAATAAAATATTTTTTTTTATTTAACAAAAATACACTTAAATTATAAACGTTATCTCCGTCAGACGCCAAACTAGGCTGAGCCCCTGTATCTTGGCCGCCTGCGAGTGCAATTAACACGAAATACTTAAAATATTAAAAAAGTTCAGTACCAAATTGAGATAAGATTAACATTACAATTTAAAACTAAAATTACTATTTAAGCATGGACGAGTGTTTACGTGAGTTTGTGTGCGACTGTGCGTGTGTGTGTATATGTGTGTGTGTGTGTGTGTGTGTGCGTATGCGTGCGTGTGTGTGTGCGTTTGAGAGTTCCACAAGGCTACAACTGTTTCGGTTTGGTTACTTTGTTATAATAGATGTCAGTCAGAGAGTATGAAAGCGTCAGTAGCCAGTTCTTCACTACACATTTGGCTTTAATCACGGGGTGACGTTTTAATGTCAAGATTATTGCAAATGTTATTGTAGATGTGGGTATGAGAAAATGAGGACTTTTCCTGGCCAACGCTGAACTAAGTGGCGGCAGAGGCGCTTTGAATATACGCTTGCCCAAAATTTCCGTGTAGATTGGCGACTTCAGTAGGCATGTATGGGTCCGGGAAACTGCTTTCATGATGTAGAGCTGTCTCACTCGCAGCAGCTTACTTTCGCGGTAGAGCGTGTCAGTGGGGTACCGAAACGGTTTTTTCAGCATTACCTTTATAACCGCCCTCTGAGCACGTTCCACCTCGAGCATGAAGCACCTGGCAGCACTGCCCCAGACGGCCACTCCGTACTGAAGGATGGATTGACATAGGGTATGATATACAATGTGTTGTATGCGTAGGTGAAGAACCGAGAAATGCTGTCGGACGAGCTGAGCGACCCGGCGGCGCAGCCGCTTGTGTGGGTCAGCAAGTGGGTGGACTACAGCGACAAGTACGGCTTCGGCTACCAGCTGTGCGACGAGTCCGTCGGCGTCATGTTCAACGACACCAGCAAGATCGTCATGCTTGCTAACGGAGTGTGAGTCAATCTACTAATTCGGTATAAGTCAAAAGTCAAATCAGCTTCTTTTTATGAAACGTCGAAAACGCTCCGTTAGTATGGAATTTGTAGGGATTACTATGTTGTGACGTCTCAATCAAACCACGTTTGCCAAGCCGTGGCCTCCATTCGAGAACCTGCTTACTCCATCGACCATTGGTTCTGCGACAGATGTAACCAGCCCACTGCCACTTGAGTTTACTATACTTCTGAACTGTGTTAGTCACTTTGGTCTTCTGTCGGATAATTACTATGTTGTGACGTCTCAATCAAACCACGTTTGCCAAGCCGTGGCCTCCATTCGAGAACTTGCTTACTCCATCGACCATTGGTTCTGCGACAGATGTAACCAGCCCACTGCCACTTGAGTTTACTATACTTCTGAACTGTGTTAGTCACTTTGGTCTTCTGCCGGATAATCTCGTTACGGACTTAGTCCCTCAGCAAAATCCATAGCATAGAGTCGGTGGGGCAGGCAGCCTTTAAGGCATTGTGGCCAAGCTGCACTCTTCTGGTGAATTCACCCTCAAAGTTGTGTCTACCTAACTGCAACTATAGACAGTGCCAGTCTGTTGCGTCACTCAATCGTAATTTGAAGAAGTTGTGGCTTTCCAACAACTTGTGAATAGGTTGAATACTTTAGTTATTTATTATATATATTTATAGTATTTGTACACCTTATATTTACATTAATTAATATTTTTGTATTTATCTTAGATGTCTTTGTGTTCTTGGTTTGTTCTAGATGTTTTTGTACACGGTGTAAGTTTGTCTATCTCGTCCTTACCTACCTTCCACTCTATTAGCCTCAGGTTAGCTGGAAGAGATCCCTTATAGGGATAAGTTCGCCTTTGTACCTACTTTGATCTTACATATATCATGTTTATGTTTTAACCTGTTTTGTGTACAATAAAGTGCGTATCAATCAAAATCTAAATATTTATTCTGCACATCAGAATTCTTGTTAAAAATGCCACAAGGGCACATTTACATGTCAATATGTACATGTCACCATCATCCTCCTAGTGTTTTTCCCAGTTAGAGCCCGGACTCTGCTTTGGCACCTAATCCCAACATATGGCGTAGCCACTCATTTTTCGAAAGCGACTGCCATCTGACCTTCCAACCCAGACGCCCAGAGGACCTACTAGACCGGTTTCCGCACGACGCTTTCCTTCATCGAATCATCATCAACATTTAAGAGCTTGGTTGTTGTCGGTGGAGTAGGCGCCAGTTCTCTCGGTCCTCGGCTAATTTCTTTAGGTCCCGGTAAGACAATACATTTGCTTCATCGAATAGATACTGTTAAATACCAGACATTTTCTTTGAAAAGCCAGTGTTTCGAGCCGGTTTCCGAACCCGTGACCTCTAAATTGTAAGTTGCGTGCCTTAGTAAGCAGTTGTTGTAGCAATTGTTATTAAAATATTTCTTTCTTTCTTTCTTTCCTTACCGGTGGTCGGCTACAGTGTACTGTCAGTACCCATATTAAAACTGTCAATTTGTTATATTAAAAAAAGAACAAGCCATGGCTTTTGTTTCTACAGATCTTCAATGGCTGCTATTGTCTTTCGAATTACCACAATTGTCCGTTGGTAGGTTTGCCATCCTCTATTTTAACCATTATCATGATTACTGGAGTAACCAACCAGCGACGCCTCAGCGAGGCACCCTGAGAGGTACTATGATATGAAAGAGTACAGTATATGATACATAGTATTTAATTCGGCAGGAATGTTCACTTCATCACTCGAGAAGGCCAAGAAGTATATTTGACTATGGATGACTATCCGCCGGAAATCTCTAAGAAAATGAAGCTCCTGATTTACTTCAGGAGATACATGAGTGATTTTCTCTTGAAAGCAGGTACGTGAACTTTTTTTTATTTTTAATAACGTATACGGAATGAAATTTGGACTAAGTTCAATGTCGTATTAAATTAAAAAACACATGGTTATTTTTATAAATATTAATGTTTTTAGGGTTCCGTAGCCAAATGGCAAAAAACAGAACCCTTATAGATTCGTCATGTCTGTCTGTCTGTCCCAGGGACTGATTTCGGTTACGGTTATACCGGTATGAAACCGGTATTCTATGTCGTAAAGGTTATGCGCGCCGCGCGAACATAACGGTACCGTAACCGTTTTGAAATAACGGTTAGCGGTATCAGTTTTATACGATACCGTAACCTTTATAATATCGGTATTATAAAGGTTATCGAGAAAAGTAAGCGAGCTGGCACTCTACAGAGGAAGCATTGGCTACTAAACATTTAACGACAAAAAGACAAAGCGGCAGTGCCTTTGCCGGCGCGCGGCGGTTTGGCAATAACGCCAGGCCAAAGTCGATATATCGGTACCTTTAAAAAGCGGTTACGGTACCGGAAAAAATAAAGGCTCCTTTATATTTCGGTAGCGAAATATAAAGGTTCCGCTACCGAAACCGCTATTTGACAACCGATATGACGTGTAGGTGGACCAAAACGTTAACGGATTGGTGGCCAATTGCAGGAAAAAGAAGCGTTGGTCGTCCACCAGCTCGATGGGTTGATGACATAAAAAAGACCGCGGGTCATTTCTGGATGAGACTATCACGGGACCGGGATAAGTGGCGTACGCGAAGAGAGGCTTATGCTCAGCAGTGGGCGATTACAGGCTGAAAATGGTGATGATGATGATGCCGTCATACCGTTAAAATAGAAAACCGGTATTTTTTGGTTATGCAGTCCCTGGTCTGTCCGTCCGTATGTCACAGCCATTTTTTTAATTATTAACCGTAAGAGCTATACTGTTGAAACTTGGTATGTAGATGTATTCTGTGAACCGCATTAAGATTTTTACACAAAAATCGAAAAAAAAAACATTAAGTTTTAGGGGTCTCCATACACAGAACTGAAACTCAAAAAAAAAATTTTTATCAAACCCATACGTGTCGGGTATCAAATATCAATGGATAGGTCTTCAAAAATGATATTAAGGTTTTTAATATATTTTTTTCTAAACTGAATAGTTTGCGCGAGAGACACTTCCCAAGTGGTAACAAGTTTGTGTCCCCCCCTGTAACTTCTAAAATAAGAGAATGATAAAATTGATAAAACTAAAAAAAATATATGATGTACATTACCATGCAAACTTCCACCGAAAATTGGTTTGAACGAGATCTAGTTAGTACCCAAGTAACATTTATATCTGTATAAAGGCTGTACTATAATTTTTTTTTTTACTTTAGGCTGTATAACTTGGCTGCATAGGGGCTGTATAGCGGCTATACAGCCCTTAAACATCCTAAAGGGGCCCCAAATTATACAGCTTCAAGTGTAAATACAGCTGGTTAACAGCTGTATAATAGCTGTATACGCCAAATAACAAGCTGACTTAGGGTTTAATAAAATTCCATTATACAGCTACAATTCTACGATTTGACCATTTTATTCTTATAATACAGGCTCAGGCTGGTAAAAATCTGGATATAAGAATTATCTTTTGCACAGTGAAAACTTCTAAGTTACTTTATAGAATTATTGAATTGTGGCCGGCCATTGTATAAATTGTGATGTGATTTTTGTAGAGTGTTAAGGTAAGTACCCATATTTCTATTCTCTGTCGACATTTTGCTTGCGGCTCCTACTTTTCCGTGAATATGTATATCAATTAATAGCAATAAACTCACGCGCCCTCGAAATAATAGATAATAATAGAGATAAACAATAAAAATATCCTACCAACTAGTTTTTATTAGACCTAAAACCGCGATATTTTTACGCACAATACTTCTCTACTGGAAAATGAACCAATTGTATTGTGTCTAAGTTACTTATTCTAAAGAAATGTACAAAGTTAAACAATAAAATATTGAATGTATTATGAAATAAAATTCATAGGTTATGTTTTAATGGCGTCCCCAATTTATACAGCTGTCGTTGTTCTTGTACACTATTATGAAGCTATTCGCTGAACTGAGGCATAATATTAGAATAAGTATCAGCTTAAAGAGTTATACTGTCTGTATATTAGAATTTAATTATTACAGTAGCTGCTTAGAAGTAGATATAGTGTCGATATTACAGCGAGTTTCACATTGAGAATACGCTTTTCTTAATTTTCTTTTTGCAGCTCCGGTTCGCTTTTCTATATGCCATGGTTTAACGTTCATAATTACTATTTAAACCAAATTAAACACAAAAAATATTAGTTCCTTCACCGCACACTCTAGTTCAGTTTCACTTTTAAGCTGGATTATCCTCTTTACAAACACTAAAAGGATTAAAATAACCCACTATATTGCTAAACTAATACTAATGGCTGAACTATACGGTAAAACCTACACTAATAGCATCAGCTTTATAATAGAGTTTAAATAACGTTTTATTCAGCCAACAGCATTATATTACACTCTTGTAAAGGACATTGCTTGTGAAGGGTTTCCTAGATAACTGTTGATCAGCTATTGTCAAGCCTAATATGAGGAGTTACAACAGAGTAGGTTAACACCAATATCCAGTTAGTAGCAATATTATATGCCCTTGTATAGCGTTAAGCAGTACAAAAGAATAAGTCAAGAGCTGTAAACAGTCATTATGTAACTCTAGTCTGCTAAAACTGCTTAAAGTATTTTTTTATACTAAACACTGTATTTTTGTGTTTTGCAATGCTTTTAATAAGCTAAAAGTAATAATTTCGACATTATACAGCCGTAAACCAGCTATTCTGTTTAAAACGAGACCGTTTATGCTCCAGTACAGCCTTATGTATGTATTTACTCTATTAATCAGCATTTATAAAGTCTTAAGCTGTTAATGAACTGGTTTAAAGTTTTATTTTTAGCCTAAATGTTACTTTGGTAGTTTTTAATACGTCATAAATCGTAAACCGCAATTTATTTTACGTAACCCTTCATGTGCGAGTCCGACTCGCACTTGGCCGCTTTTTTAATAATGTATTTAACAATGTTTAATGCAAGAAAAAGCTTACTTCAATGCGAGATGACTTACGGCAGTTTTGTGGTACTTATCCATTGTTGTCGAAACCACAGATGTGGGCATTTTTTTAGTTCATTTTTTTTCCTCCTTAAGACGACGTAGGCTCGTGGTCTTCTCTCCCTCACGCTGAGCATAAGCGTGAGCGAGATGGAAGTGCGTGTTCGGAAGCTCGGATATCATGTATTTAATTTTAGTATTTTGTGCGTTTTAATAAATAAAAAATTAATAGCTGAGTTCCCTCAAACATGATATTGCCGATTTTTAGAACCAATTTTAATGTTTGGCTGTTGTGCATAATTTGTTACGAATTTTTTAAGTGTATTTTAGACCTATGTTCGAGATTTTTTTCTATCGAACGAAAGTCAAAAACTCAGGATTCGAATACGTGGGTCACTAGGAAAGTTTTCTGATACTCAAAATTTATTAAAAGATTGCAACTAGATTGAACCTTTTTTTGAAGATAAAATATTTGTAATTGACAACAGTTCATAACTTTTAGCCCTTAGTTCGATTAGCTCATTGTATTCTACTCGAAAAGAGGAACACGCTGGTCGTTTTATATTTGCAGTATTATTTATGTTCAATTTGTTACGATTTTTTAAAAATGCATTCATAACAAATCCAATTCTACTGCAGAATAGGCACCTTGCCATGGAATACTTAAATAAGATGGAAGCGGCGTGTTAGCTAGTTACGTCGGAATCCTGCGTAGCCAGCCCAACACATTCAAAACTGAATTTGTACATGTAAACACTACTGCAAAACGCTTCTAATTGGTAAAAGCTTTTAATTCGATTACAATTTCAACAGTTGTAATTTTAAGGACAAAAAGTAACTCAAAAGTCTTCTAATGAGCATGGTTGCAAACACACACATGGCCCGAGGTGTTATGTCATTTGACGTAGATTTTAAATTACATGTTCCAATGTAATCCAGACAATGACACACCTTGCAAAAGGTGGAGAGGAAAATGTTTTGATTGGCATTGGTCGGGTATGAGGTCATGAACATTCGACAACACCCGACCAATGCCAATCAAAACATTTTCCTCTCCACCTTTTGCAAGGTGTGTCATTGTCTGGATTACATTGGAACATGTAATTTAAAATCTACGTCAAATGACATAACTTACAATGACAGATTATTTTGAGATAGCGCCATTTGGCTTAGGAGGGCAGTATAAAGCTTGTAAAAATAACAAATTAATCTAGGAAACTTTCCCTTCAACATAATCCGAAATCAATAAAAGTACGGGTAGTAGGGTTAGGCCGTTGATAATGACCTGACAGTAATCTGCAAATTCCCTGGATGTAAGATGCGGAGAATAGTATACTTCCTGCATACCGATTTCTACGCAATTTTACATACCGACTTAACACATTCAGTGCCAAGAATCGCTATGCGCTACACTCGTAGCAGATCCCATGGCTTTCCCGCCAAGTAGCGGAAAGCCAAGTAGCGCCCGCTATGCGAGTTCCTGGCAGTGGATGTGCATTTGTTTGCTTTCTGTTCATGTGTTAGTGTTATTTTGAAGGAAGTGCTTAAGGCGACGTTGGCTCGTGGTATTCTCTCACTGAGCATAAGCGTGAGCGAGATGGAAGTGCGTGTTCGCAAGCGCGGATATCATGATTCTTAATTTAATTTTTTTGTGCGTTTAAATAAATAAAACATTAATAGCTGAATTCCGTCAAACATTTTATTAACTATATTAAAAGTACACAAGACTCTGGACTCTGAATCTGAAGATTAGTTTTCATTAAATTTGACCAACTTCTGCTGTTCAGATTTTTTTCTTTCCATACAAGAAATAATCCTTACATGAAACAGAGCCGACCCGCGTCAAAAAAAAATTTACCAACTTGATATTTTTTTAAGAACAACTCACGCTTGACCAAACATTTTAATGAGCCAAAAGTTGTTTACATAAAAAAACACCTAATGTCTCCTTGGACACTCTTCCTCTATCTCCTTTAGATTCGGATTTCCCCATACTGTCCCATTTAAAAAAAACACTCTGTATACCTGTTAAACCAAAACGTATAAATCATAAAGTTGCTCCTATTTGTGCTGCAAAATCAGCGTTTGCCAAGAGGCAATACAATACAATATCGTCACATTTATACAATAAATTAAATAAAACCATCAATATTTACCCGATGCAATTACGAAACTGTAAAGAAAAAATAACGGAATGGCTGATCACACTCACTTATGAAGACACTGAATCTTTATTAGTTTAAGCATGAAAACGTGTGTTTTAACGTTAAAATAATAAACAAACTCGCAAACACACACACACACACACACACACACACACACACACACACACACACACATCACACATAAACAAACACATACACGCACAACACACACTAACCTAAATTAAAAATTAATTGTTTTTAGCTTGTAGTAAATGTAAAATGTAAACGAATCAATGAATGTAATGTAATTAAAATCGTATTTACTAAACAATATTATAACCATGGTCCATGTGGACGAAGAGCGGAGCCTCCCAACACAAGTATTGCCATACTCACCGGGAGCCGCCAGCCACGAATGTACTTTTACCGACTTTAGTATGATACCAATAAATATTTTTTTTTTTTTTTTTTTATATGTTTAGCTGTTGTGCATAATTTGTTAGGATTTTTTAAAGTGTATTTTAGACCTATGTTAGTGATTTTTTTCCATAGAGCGAAAGTCAAAAACTCAGGATTCGAATAGCAGTTGTCCCTCGAGAAAAGCCTCAAAATTGCTAATTAAATTTAAGGTAGCCGTATTATCATCCAAACAAGAGCCACGATTTTTTAAAAATCTGTTTTCGGAGCTCGCGTCGCCTTAATTTTTGACTTACGAAAATCAAAAAACTAATTTTTCACTTCTCATGCTCGCAAAGTTCGCCTTTGTGCTGGATGTATGCTGCACAAAATGCCACTTTTATGCTCTAGTGCACAAAGTAAAATTGTTTTAAAGTCTTAGATAATCGGGCGTAACAGCCACACACCCAATAAAACTTCGTAGAATAAACTTGTCATTTGATTTGATTTGCATTAATGAATTTTACATCCGTATTTTCTATAACTAAATTAATAAAACCAGATAAAATAGGAGTCATTTATTATTTTAAAACGTATTGAACCATTAAAATACACGTGTCGAAAATTAAACATAAAAACTTTAAAAAGTTAAGTGACAGGAATGAACTCTGATTTTATTTTATTTTGCAATTATTTGTAATAGTCTCGCAATCGAAGTGAAAAGCAGTGTGTATAACTCGGGCATAAATTAGCCATTTAACCCCTCGACTTAACTATCCACCCTCGCCGGTGGCTCGGGTGGATATAAACGTCTCCGGTTAAATGGCTCGTTTTATGCACTTGTTGTACAATCTACTATTCTTGTTATTATTGATTGTTTGAAAATGGAGTTTGAGAGTAGAAAATAGTCAATAACCATTATTTGTATAGGTGCGTCGGCAGCGGTGCGCGAGAGCGACGGGCTGTCGCGACTGCCGCATCTGCACCAGTGGTTCCGGTCCACGCTCGCTGTCATCATGTACCTCACCAATGGCACTTTGCAGGTAACCACATCCCAACATTTGGATTTATTACTGGCTATAAACACAAGTTTCTGAGATTCCCCCTGGATACAAACTTACTAAGTAACCTGTGTATAATATTAGTATAAACAAACTTTATTTCTTGACGAGCACGGTTTTTATTCAGACATCGGTGCAACTACAGTATGCACTTGAAAAGCATATCTGTAGTAAGAACACCCAGTGGGGAATGGATGAAAATTTTAGAAATGCCTGATTATTTTTTTGGTGATAGGAATAACCTTCCTTAGCACCAGAAAAAAGTTGCAGACTTGTCAGATGCGTCAATTATTTTTGAAAAATATAAACAGTTTCCTCACTTACGTTTTGTGGTTAGGACGGCGAATGAGACACTTTCCTTGATCCGTCTCATATTACAAAAAATATTTTAAATATCTGACCCTGGCAATGACCAATATAGCTGCTGCAGCTGTCAATATCATTGCCAGTGTCAGTTTACCACGGATTTTTATGATATTTTTATGTAATATGAGACGGATCAAGGAAATTGTCTCATTCGCCGTCCTAACCACAAAACGTAAGGGAGGAAACTGTTTATATTTTTCAAAAATAATTGACGCATCTGAAAAGTCTGCAACTTTTTTCTGGTGCTAAGAAAGGTTATTCCTATCACCAAAAAAAATATCAGGCGTTTCTAAAATTTTCATCCATTCCCCATTGCATTGTAGCTTTCCATAGAAACCAAATAAGGTGATAGTGGTATAGGATAGGATTTATAAGGAAGTAACGTGTAATTATCCTGCTTTTAAGTATTTTTAATATTTTAGATAAACTTCCAAGACCACACGAAGATAATCCTGTGCCCGCTGATGCAGGCTGTAACGTATATAGACGTAGACAAGAACTTCCGAACATTCCGGTTCAGCACGCTGGAGAAGTATGGCTGCGACCAGAAGCTCTTCAACAACCTCACCTACGCCTACGAGAAGCTGAACAAAGTGATAGGCTCGTCGATGCCGGTGGGCTCCATGGGATCTGACCAGCGGGACATCTATTGACCGTGATTGACTAGCGGGCCTTTTCTACTTCGGAACATGTTAGCCATTAGTGCAATGCAACATGATTTTGTAATTGGCTTTCAAAATATTCCTTTATGATGATTGGTGGTTTTTTAACCACTTAACAAGAATTATATTCTCATAAAATCAATTTCGCTACCAGCAAATTATTGTTTACTTATGTATGATTGTTGATAGGTATTTTTTTTGTTAGCTATATTTGTTAATTCGCTTTCTACCTGGCAAGTTTTTACCATTGATATGATTGCCCTCTTGTTTACTGCCCAGTATTTATTTTGTATTTAGGCGGTGTTGATTAAGTATTGAACAAAATAGAGTAGGTTCGTAGATACTAATTAACAAATACTGTCTAAAAAGTTCTGATGTATTTCGTCCAAGGGTGCCCAATAATTGTCTGAAATATACATGTGACCTGGAGACACAACAGAATGTCCACTTTGGTCTGTTGACAATAAAGTCGTGTTCACATTGTCTACGTCGATATTTTTGTTTGTGCATAAAATGATGCTGAAATGATGTTTTCCATATATAGGCTTGTTTCCAGTCATTTTCGGCTTGTTTCCAGTCATTTTCGTAAGACTAAAAACCCATGATATGAGTGAGACTGCTTGGCTGGCCATATCAACTGACCTGGATGCTATTTTGTTGCAACCTCCAGCGTAGAGCAAATCGTTTTGAGATGTTGGGAGTAACTGATTTGACGTTGATTGAAATTAGCCTAGGTATATGAGTTGAGAAAAATACTTGAGTTTTCGGTCTGTTTGTGGGAACCACATTACTTCATCATCTATGTACATGATATGATATGTAAAATATGAAAGTAGTATTTTCAATCAATTAACATTATAAAAAATCTATTAAATATAAAATTATTGTGATAGGTTCCTTATGATAATGGATTTGCAAATTGATGAATTATTTATGTTTAGTTTCTATTCGAAAATAGAATCGGCGACGTTTGTTCCGTTGAAGCGTTACTGGTCGAATTGGATCATCGTTCAACTATACCGTCATTTTGCCGAGTTTGACGGGCACACCGGCGCACCCAACTCCGGGGGACACTTGTGTAGGATATACTAGTACAAGTACTCACGCATATTGAAATTAATAAATTACGAAATATTTATTTTTTACACACATTCAGTGATTGAAGGCTTTACACGACAGAAATGTAAATAAATCTTTTATGTACAAACAAAAGAGTCGGCTAAATGAGCAGGAGGATGCATCATCTTAAATTGTAATGTATGATAAGATAAAGCAAATAATTTGAGAAGAGGACCAATGAGGATGAAATACTGAGGAGTATTGTTAAAGACAATAATATATTAAACCAATGTTTGGAGTTGAACTACATCAAATCTCCATTGTTAAACATGAAATATGTTGGCTTCTTTATTATATTTAGGATAGGTGAACAATTCAAGTAGTTCAGTATTGAGAAGTCTGAAACGAAGAAATTGATAGTTAAATGAGTCATATGAACCATCTCGATTGTCGTATATTTCAGAAACGATTACCTACAACATATAGTTAAACAAATAATCTACACCTGGAATTCTATGTATGTAACAAATTTTGATTCTTCAAAATAATCTTCCATATAGTTAAAGACGATCAGTGTATAGCACTGTATAGATGACATATCCCAAATGTATAAATCCGCCGCTGAATTCGAGGTTTAGTCGACTTATATCTCTATAAAATTGACAAATTTTGGTACTTCAAAATTGTTTTCCATATATAGTTAAAGACGATCAGTGTATAGAACTGTATAGATAAGATAACATATCCCAAATGTATAAATCCGCCTCTGAATTCGAGGTTTAGTTGCTGACCAAGTACTTAAGGAGAAGCAAGGTTAGGGGCGCTTTATGAACGTATGACAAATTTCATTTGATTTACTCTTGTATGAATTCATACAGTTGCGAAGTTATTATTTAACTTAATTACTTTTTTGTATTCTATTTAATTATATTACATGGAAAAGTTACAGTTCACTTTCCGTACCAATATTTTCAGGATCATTCGCGTATCTTGAAAACAATTTAAGCCGCGTTTACGCAACGGGATAACAGACGTAATTTCTTGCGTCACGACGCGCGCGCCTTTCTGGCAGAGGCGCTATGAATTTCCATACTCGTACATTCCTACGAGCGCATGCAATAACGCTTGTGCGCAAACGCGGCCTCAGTGTTTAAATGTTTTGCTTATCCTACATTTATATATATGTTTTATATTTACTTAATCAACTAAGTAAATATAAAACATGTAACATAGGTAATAATACAAGAGTAAGGCCCGCCTTGCATGTAGCACAGTCAGCATCAAAAGTACCTACGCAATCGAAGACGTCAAAAGCTCATTTTCCCTTTTAATAAAGACTTGTGACGTCTTCGTTTGCGTACCTACTTTTGATGCTGACTGTACCTAGTTGTGGACTGTTTGAATACGTTGGCATTTGTTTTGTTTAAATGTATTAAGTTTGTAATGTCCAGGGCCCGTAACTTTCATGCCGATGACATCAATTTGACGTCACGCTGCATATAGGATGATCCCAAATAGGTTTATTGAAATTATTAATCATTAGTCGTCAATCATTTTAATCATGTACAATTTACTTCATTAGCAATATATTCACACGTGAAATAAATAATATGTACCAACTTGATACGTGAAACGTAAATTAAACTATTTCTTTTGTTTTTATACATACAATTGCAATCATACTCTGTGCAGCGTGACGTCATTTTTGCGTCATTGGCATGATTAGGGCCCTGGTGGTAACAATACCATTTAATAAAATGTATGTATAAAAATAAAACAAATACTTAGTTTAATTTACGTTTCCCGTATCACCTATTAATTATTCCACGTGTGAATAGATTACTGTTGAAGTAATTTGTACATGATTAAAATGATTGACGACTAATGATTAATAATTTCAATAAACCTATTTGGGATCACCCTATATGCAGCGTGACGTCAAATTGATGTCATCGGCATGAAAGTTACGGGCCCTGGAATGTCTATTCGAATAGGTCACAACTACATTCAAAGGTGACATACTTAAGTTTTTTGCCTGTAATAACATATTATTTTGTAAATACGCGAAATAGCCCGAATAAAGGTTTTACGAGAATGCACTGCAACATTCCACTAATAAGTAGGTAACTACTGTAACCTGCAGTCCAAACAATATTGAGAGAAACTTAATATTTTTGGTAATCTGTTTGTAACTGACTATGACGACGTAGTGACACGTCGTTACCTTATGTTTATTTTTGTAATATCTAACCAGGAAAGTAAATATAAACTTTCAATTAATCTGTCATTGAAAGAACTTACATAATTATAACTTACACAATACGAAAATGGGTTTCATTTGTTCGTTCTACGACGACGAGACGATGGAGATAGGTATATGGTTTTGTCAAACACATCATGAACCTATTAGGCAAGCTAAAGAGACGAAGCTAGGTCATGTAGGCTACATATATAGGGTGCAACAACTAGTATAGATAGGTATATGGTTTTGTCAAACACATTATGAACCTATTAGGCAAGCTAAAGAGACGAAGCTAGGTCATGTAGGCTACATATATAGGGTGCAACAACTAGTATAGATAGGTATATGGTTTTGTCAAACACATTATGAACCTATTAGGCAAGCTAAAGAGACGAAGCTAGGTCATGTAGGCTACATATATAGGGTGCAACAACTAGTATAGAAAGGTATATGGTTTTGTCAAACACATTATGAACCTATTAGGCAAGCTAAAGAGACGAAGCTAGGTCATGTAGGCTACATATATAGGGTGCAACAACTAGTATAGATAGGTATATGGTTTTGTCAAACACATTATGAACCTATTAGGCAAGCTAAAGAGACGAAGCTAGGTCATGTAGGCTACATATATAGGGTGCAACAACTAGTATAGATAGGTATATGGTTTTGTCAAACACATTATGAACCTATTAGGCAAGCTAAAGAGACGAAGCTAGGTCATGTAGGCTACATATATAGGGTGCAACAACTAGTATAGATAGGTATATGGTTTTGTCAAACACATTATGAACCTATTAGGCAAGCTAAAGAGACGAAGCTAGGTCATGTAGGCTACATATATAGGGTGCAACAACTAGTATAGATAGGTATATGGTTTTGTCAAACACATTATGAACCTATTAGGCAAGCTAAAGAGACGAAGCTAGGTCATGTAGGCTACATATATAGGGTGCAACAACTAGTATAGATAGGTATATGGTTTTGTCAAACACATTATGAACCTATTAGGCAAGCTAAAGAGACGAAGCTAGGTCATGTAGGCTACATTTATAGGGTGCAACAACTAGTATAGATAGGTATATGGTTTTGTCAAACACATTATGAACCTATTAGGCAAGCTAAAGAGACGAAGCTAGGTCATGTAGGCTACATATATAGGGTGCAACAACTAGTATAGATAGGTATATGGTTTTGTCAAACACATTATGAACCTATTAGGCAAGCTAAAGAGACGAAGCTAGGTCATGTAGGCTACATATATAGGGTGCAACAACTAGTATAGATAGGTATATGGTTTTGTCAAACACATTATGAACCTATTAGGCAAGCTAAAGAGACGAAGCTAGGTCATGTAGGCTACATATATAGGGTGCAACAACTAGTATAGATAGGTATATGGTTTTGTCAAACACATTATGAACCTATTAGGCAAGCTAAAGAGACGAAGCTAGGTCATGTAGGCTACATATATAGGGTGCAACAACTAGTATAGATAGGTATATGGTTTTGTCAAACACATTATGAACCTATTAGGCAAGCTAAAGAGACGAAGCTAGGTCATGTAGGCTACATATATAGGGTGCAACAACTAGTATAGATAGGTATATGGTTTTGTCAAACACATTATGAACCTATTAGGCAAGCTAAAGAGACGAAGCTAGGTCATGTAGGCTACATATATAGGGTGCAACAACTAGTATAGAAAGGTATATGGTTTTGTCAAACACATTATGAACCTATTAGGCAAGCTAAAGAGACGAAGCTAGGTCATGTAGGCTACATATATAGGGTGCAACAACTAGTATAGAAAGGTATATGGTTTTGTCAAACACATTATGAACCTATTAGGCAAGCTAAAGAGACGAAGATAGGTCATGTAGGCTACATATATAGGGTGCAACAACTAGTATAGATAGGTATATGGTTTTGTCAAACACATTATGAACCTATTAGGCAAGCTAAAGAGACGAAGCTAGGTCATGTAGGCTACATATATAGGGTGCAACAACTAGTATAGATAGGTATATGGTTTTGTCAAACACATTATGAACCTATTAGGCAAGCTAAAGAGACGAAGCTAGGTCATGTGGGCTACATATATAGGGTGCAACAACTAGTATAGATAGGTATATGGTTTTGTCAAACACATTATGAACCTATTAGGCAAGCTAAAGAGACGAAGCTAGGTCACGTAGGCTACATATATAGGGTGCAACAACTAGTATAGATAGGTATATGGTTTTGTCAAACACATTATGAACCTATTAGGCAAGCTAAAGAGACGAAGCTAGGTCATGTAGGCTACATATATAGGGTGCAACAACTAGTATAGATAGGTATATGGTTTTGTCAAACACATTATGAACCTATTAGGCAAGCTAAAGAGACGAAGCTAGGTCATGTAGGCTACATATATAGGGTGCAACAACTAGTATAGAAAGGTATATGGTTTTGTCAAACACATTATGAACCTATTAGGCAAGCTAAAGAGACGAAGCTAGGTCATGTAGGCTACATATATAGGGTGCAACAACTAGTATAGATAGGTATATGGTTTTGTCAAACACATTATGAACCTATTAGGCAAGCTAAAGAGACGAAGCTAGGTCATGTAGGCTACATATATAGGGTGCAACAACTAGTATAGATAGGTATATGGTTTTGTCAAACACATTATGAACCTATTAGGCAAGCTAAAGAGACGAAGCTAGGTCATGTAGGCTACATATATAGGGTGCAACAACTAGTATAGATAGGTATATGGTTTTGTCAAACACATTATGAACCTATTAGGCAAGCTAAAGAGACGAAGCTAGGTCATGTAGGCTACATATATAGGGTGCAACAACTAGTATAGATAGGTATATGGTTTTGTCAAACACATTATGAACCTATTAGGCAAGCTAAAGAGACGAAGCTAGGTCATGTAGGCTACATATATAGGGTGCAACAACTAGTATAGATAGGTATATGGTTTTGTCAAACACATTATGAACCTATTAGGCAAGCTAAAGAGACGAAGCTAGGTCATGTAGGCTACATATATAGGGTGCAACAACTAGTATAGATAGGTATATGGTTTTGTCAAACACATTATGAACCTATTAGGCAAGCTAAAGAGACGAAGCTAGGTCATGTAGGCTACATATATAGGGTGCAACAACTAGTATAGATAGGTATATGGTTTTGTCAAACACATTATGAACCTATTAGGCAAGCTAAAGAGACGAAGCTAGGTCATGTAGGCTACATATATAGGGTGCAACAACTAGTATAGAAAGCCGAATACCAGTTTTTTTGTAGTTGACGAGACTCATCATCGATTTCTGTATTGAAAAGTTACCAGATCGCATGTAGCCCAAGCAGCGGCCAATCCCTATAATTATTCAAAACTGAAATTCTACATCCTGGGGACCGATTTTTGACTTTCGAGCGCTCGAAAATTAAATAAAAGTAAATACGATTCTAGTGTCAAAATTGCTGGCACTTTCTACCGATCGAATTAAATACGAGTGGTGGATCGCACTCGTTTTTACATTTTTTATGTCTATTTCAAAACAGAATTCCATCATTTATGACCGTTTTCGAGTGAAAAAGTCGAGCGCTCGAAAGTCAAAAATCGGTCCCCTGGGCCTAAAGTGTGGCTTGGTCACTTAGGTACTCCCGAAGCTAACTTTAAATAAATGTGTATGGAATCATTTAAATGGCCATGCCGTATGTAGTGATGTGCAAATTGCGGAAAGTTCTCGGAAAAAACCTAGAAAGTTTCACAAGGAATTAAGGAAAATTACGTACCAGAGAAGCATAAAATTAACTCTTATAAATAGTGTATAAGAGTTACAGTTTTATGCTTCTTCTTTTCCATGTTGGAAATGGGAAGTTTCAATTCCCATACAAAAACGAGAAAAAAATTCGTATGTTAAATTGTAGAATTTTTTTGCAATATAGGAAGCTTTCCGTCGGTACATCAGTAGCCATATGCAGTTAGACCACGTCGAGTCGGAGGCGTAACGCTGCATACGGACTGATATTTTTTTACTACTGTAATGCTGGCACTCCTCTTGGCGGTATTTGCCCAAATATTCTTGTTGCATCTTTTTCCTTCCTACGGCAAATGAAAGAGGCAACCCATGGTTCGTGAATATTCCTTTACACTTGGCATTCCCTTCGTGTGACATTTTAATTCGGTAAATTAATACAAATATCTGGGCGACCGAGCTCTGCTCGGGTGAGAATAATTTTTCTATTTTATATTTATTTT
This sequence comes from Epinotia brunnichana, assembly GCA_963854355.1. Classification (NCBI taxonomy): domain Eukaryota; kingdom Metazoa; phylum Arthropoda; class Insecta; order Lepidoptera; family Tortricidae; genus Epinotia; species Epinotia brunnichana. The sequence goes on along the minus strand of CAWKZR010000004.1, from coordinate 911,563 downwards.
TAATTTAATTAAAAAAAAAGATTATTTTCAAGCAAAATAAAATAAAATAAACTCGGCTTGGAATTAAATATAAACCCCCCACTATAAAGAAAACAACTAATACAAAAAGTTACACAAAAATAGTATTTATAATTTACTTCAAAAACAAAGTTATAAACGACTTCAATTCAGTACTTCGCCAAGGAACATACACATTTCCTTACCGGTATAGTGGGAAACAAATGAACTGCTTTCCGTGAGCGTTGATTACCTATTACAGAAAACACCCAAGTCGCTATAAGTAGGCCAATAATATTTGAGGAGTTCCGTCGATTCCTCAAAGATCTTAAAATCACATTTGGCACTTCATTAATAAGAAAAAGTGAATAGAAATACCACAGAACCCAGTCATCCCCCGATGATTAGGCACCAGGCTCGCAGGTTTTCTTCAAGAAAAAAAAAAGGTATATGAACTGCTCAGGGTCCGACAATGGAGCAGAGCTCTCTAGATAGAGTTAGGTGAGTAACTTTTGCTTTACACAATGCTCTTTAAACAATAATTATACATAAAGCAAAAATAATATTATTGAAAAACGTTTCTACTGTTAAAATTTTTGAATAATAAAATACAGATTCTAGAAACCATATTTTTATACCCACAAAGTGAAAATTTACAACCAGAAATTATAAATAGTAATACGTACTGGGGACCGATTTTTGACTTTCGAGCGCACGACTAAAATTCTGAAATGCTATTTTGAAATAGCGATAGAAAATTTAATAACGAGTTTTATAGACCAGTCGTTCAATTCTATCGGTAGAAAGTAAATGCCTGCAATTTTGACACTAAAATCGTATGTACTTTTATTTAATTTTCGAGCGCTCGAAATTCAAAAATCGGTCCCCTGTCATATTTCTGGTTGTTTAGTTACATAAAGCCTCAGTGATACTTGACAGTTAAGTATCGTGTTTTTGTCGCGGCGCGAAAGGGTAGACTCAGAAGGCTCACATGTGGGCGTTTAACGTGATAACTTTCACAACTTTGGACCTTTTTCACTGCCGATATTAGTGATAGCCCAGCGGCGCCTGCGAGTCGGAAAGGGTTAAGCAACGATGGCAGCGGCCAGTCTTCGGATGGGTGACCGCCTGTTTGAGTGGTTACTATAAAAGAGCGCTTCCGTGCTTTGGAAGACACGCTAAGCAGTTGATCCCGGCTGCTGTCTATGACAGTAGTTGTTAAGCCGAGTTAGAGGCCTTCGGGCGGCTTAAAAACCTCTAACAGTCGAGTTGCCCACTCACTTGACAAAGGGGGGACAACTGTCACTTGCGTCCGCAGGAGCTACCTACCACAACCCTGCACGTGTCCCCTGGGTGGTACTAAAAAGTGACAAAACTCAAAGGCCAAAATAAATAATGTATGCCATACGATTAAATAAAAAATAAAAGTGACAATAATATGCATAACTCAGCATTTAGAATCACAAATTCAAAGAAAGGCATTTAGTAATGCCAGAATTAAGTCTCAGATAATGATAAGCACCATCTAGCGAGCATAGTTTTGGTTCAAGTTCAGTTCGATAGATGTCACTGATGTTATTTTTGAGCTATCTTAGCCCAATGAAAATAAAAACCTTACAAAAAGCGTTAAAAAGGTTTCATTTGATTCTAAAATTATTACCGAAACCGACTTTTTCCAACCTACATAACCTTATGAATAATAATTTACTATTCAAAACAAAATTTTAACCGACTTCAAATCAGTAGCGAAATTTCTTCAAGTTTGCCTATAAAATTTGAAGAGTTTCCTCGATTTCTCCAGGATCCCATCATCTGAACTGGGTTTTGGTGACAACGGGACGAATCTGGAAGTATATGCTTCCAAACTAAGATTTTTTTTTCAAATCGGTTTATAAATTACCGAGTTATCGCGTAACAAACACACATTAAAAAAAACATACAGACGAATTGAGAATCTCCTCCTTTTTTGAAGTCGGTTAAAAAGATGAGCAGAGCTCTCTAGATAGATTCGGTTAAAAAGATGGCATAGTGCCATAAAATACTCTACTGAAATATTTCCGTCACTTCCTCAACCAAATATGTAATTTATTAGTAATTTTTCCCAGTTGGAAAACAAATGTAAACAATAATAGAAAAAAACGTCAGAACATGCTTTTTCTGGTTTTAATACTACGAAAAATCATTGTCTATAAAAAACGAAATCAAAAACTAAACATCCCCTTGGCTGGGATTTGAACCCCGGCCGACGGCGTTATAAGCCGATGTTATAACCATTAGTCTAATCAAGCGGTAACAGTTGTCGTGAAATTACGAACTATGCATTAACAAATCTTTATGCGAGAAAATCTCGAGAAAACGAATTTTCTCGGAAACGAGACCTATCTAGATCGATTTCTAGTCCCCGTCACCACCTATATTCCAAATTTCATCGAAATCGTTAGAGCCGTTTCCGAGAACGTGATTGCAAATATATATATATATATATATATATATATATATATATTACAAATATTGCTCGTTTAATAGTATAGGAATTACCCTGAGAAAATTACGGTTTTTTTGGAAATAATTCGATACCAGGCTAATTATTTGTATACGGCTTTTATATGTTATTTTAAACAACTTTTACTATTGACATCAATAATTCTATGGACCGGAAGTTAGGAAAAAAAATTAACCCGCAAGCAAAAATGCTATCAGTATTTTTATAATGAAAACATGTTTGAGTACACAAATTTGGAGACTTATTACCTGAATCCAAAAATATATGCATCAGGAAATAACGGCATTTTAATTAAATATTTTACGACCTTGAGATAATATTGAATTTCATCTGGCCTATAGAAAGGTTTATTCATTAACAAAAATAAGTGGATTATGAGCGTATCCCAAAGAACGTATATAGACGTAGTCAATTATAAAGTAAAGAAAGTTTATACCATTTTCGCCTGATTTTTACGGAATTAATGAAGATTACTTTTCATTATTTTTTACCGTATCGGTATTAAATTTAGGTGGATTATTAATGATTATTTAGTCAAATTACCCAACCTATTTTTTGGTGTAAAAATATGGCTGATATCGATATATTGTTGTGTTTTCATAGAGCGAAACCGTAAAGTTCTCAGGGTAAATGTAGAAAGCTAAGAAATAAAAGCAATGCTTCACTAGACGCTTATCGTTTATTTACTAATTGTCATTACAATTTCATCACTGAGTATCATTCGTAGCCAAAACCTCTTTATAAAATTGAAAATCAAAATGAGCCCACTATTATTATTATTAACCACAACTTAGAAATAAGTATCACATAAATCTTATGTTACCAATGATCTTGGAATGAGCTTAAAATTGGAAAACTATAGGAACTTTATTGTTGTGACAAGCATTTTCTCTCGGTTACATACTGTACGGTGCTCTAAACCGCACTGAGGACCAATTTGATTCCTAGGCCACCGTAGAACCGCGTCATTTTTACTGCTACATAGCGACGCAATAATCCTAGTAATACGGGTGTATTTACAACGGCCAGGTTCTATGATGGCCTAGGAATTAAATTGGTTGGCTGTACGTAGGTAATAGTCATGTCGTCTAGACACCGGACGCATGCTCGGCCGCACGCCTCGCCCTACCGTGCGCGCTCAGCGTAGCCGTGCCTCGGCCAGCCACGCCTCGCCCTACCGTGCGCGCTCAGCGTAGCCGTGCCTCGGCCAGTCACGCCTCGCCCTACCGTGCGCGCTCAGCGTAGCAGTGCCTCGGCCAGCCACGCCTCGCCCTACCGTGCGCGCTCAGCGTAGCCGTGCCTCGGCCAGCCACGCCTCGCCCTACCGTGCGCGCTCAGCGTAGCCGTGCCTCGGCCAGCCACGCCTCGCCCTACCGTGCGCGCTCAGCGTAGCCGTGCCTCGGCCAGCCACGCCTCGCCCTACCGTGCGCGCTCAGCGTAGCCGTGCCTCGGCCAGCCACGCCTCGCCCTACCGTGCGCGCTCAGCGTGGCCGTGCCTCGGCCAGCCACGCCTCGCCCTACCGTGCGCGCTCAGCGTAGCCGTGCCTCGGCCAGCCACGCCTCGCCCTACCGTGCGCGCTCAGCGTAGCCGTGCCTCGGCCAGCCACGCCTCGCCCTACCGTGCGCGCTCAGCGTAGCCGTGCCTCGGCCAGCCACGCCTCGCCCTACCGTGCGCGCTCAGCGTAGCCGTGCCTCGGCCAGCCACGCCTCGCCCTACCGTGCGCGCTCAGCGTAGCCGTGCCTCGGCCAGCCACGCCTCGCCCTACCGTGAGCGCTCAGCGTAACCGTGCCTCGGCCAGCCACGCCTCGCCCTACCGTGCGCGCTCAGCGTAGCCGTGCCTCGGCCAGCCACGCCTCGCCCTACCGTGCGCGCTCAGCGTAGCCGTGCCTCGGCCAGCCACGCCTCGCCCTACCGTGCGCGCTCAGCGTAGCCGTGCCTCGCCCTACCGTGCGCGCTCAGCGTAGCCGTGCCTCGGCCAGCCACGCCTCGCCCTACCGTGCGCGCTCAGCGTAGCCGTGCCTCGGCCAGCCACGCCTCGCCCTACCGTGCGCGCTCAGCGTAGCCGTGCCTCGGCCAGCCACGCCTCGCCCTACCGTGCGCGCTCAGCGTAGCCGTGCCTCGGCCAGCCACGCCTCGCCCTACCGTGAGCGCTCAGCGTAACCGTGCCTCGGCCAGCCACGCCTCGCCCTACCGTGCGCGCTCAGCGTAGCCGTGCCTCGGCCAGCCACGCCTCGCCCTACCGTGCGCGCTCAGCGTAGCCGTGCCTCGGCCAGCCACGCCTCGCCCTACCGTGCGCGCTCAGCGTAACCGTGCCTCGGCCAGCCACGCCTCGCCCGAGGCATGCGACGGAGCATCGGCATGCTTCGGGCGAGGCGTACGAACGAGCATGCCTCTGGTGTCGACACGGCTATTGTCATTTGTCAATGTTTTTAGAACCAATGAAAGATAATTCAAGATCAATATTGTATAATCCATCCAAAATGTGTTTTTTGTAATGTTGATTATTTTACTATTCGTTTTTGAAGTTATAATAAGGGTTCCATTCCTCAAAATAAAAATTGTTGCAGCACTCGCTATGGTTATGTAATAATTTAGTTAAGGGGTCTAGCAGGCTAAGCTAACAAGAGTGGCCCCCCCGCAAGGGATTTGGTTGTAATTTGAGGTGCAGTAGTGGCAGGACCTAAGAACACTGTATGCGTAATATCAGCCTTCGATCTTCTTTTGTTTCAGACTTATTCACGAAAATGTCAAAAAGCCAAGGTAATTTTTAAACTGCTATTTTAGCTAAACCAAGCAAGCGAGAGTAACCAAATAAATTCATAATTAAGGAGCATAAAATGGGGTTCATAATGCATATTTTTACAGACATTCATATCCTTGAACTTGGATGAAAAAAAATAGTTTTTATTTTCGCTTCATTTTTTTGCTACTTCTCGCGGAGACACAACTATCAAAAAAATTACTTAATGAGCCACAATTGTCACCTACGTATACATTTAATAACATTTTGAAAAATCATGGTGCGTCATGTCAAAAAAAAAAACATTAATTTAAAATACCTTGATTTTTTGACATTTTCGTGAATAAGTCTGAAACAAAAGAAGATCGAAGGCTGATATTACGCAGTACTGTACCTCAAATTACAACCAAATCCCTTGCGGGGGCCACTCTTGTTAGCTTAGCCTACTAGACCCTTTTCCTAGTTTAGAGGAGGTAGAAGAAACTTATTTAAGATTTATGATTATTTATAAATTAGAGTAGATGAGGGTAACACAATGTTGACATTTCGCCATGAACTAGGTATAAGATTGACTTGACATTATAATTCTGTATGGATTGCATGCTGCATGGGAAGCGGGTCACTTGGGTGAACAAAAAGGCCCTCTTTAGCCTGCCAATCAGTGTAGGCCCCATACTGAGAAGTGACGCCCACTATTTCACCCTGACCACTGATAGGTCGGCCAAAAGTACGCCCAGAGCCAGCTAGAAACCTAGAACAAGCAATAAGTTATGATAAAATTGATAAAGCACAACAAAAAACGCTTTTCTATTTAACTTTTTATGACCGCTTTAGCCTAGTTGGTAGTGACCCTGCCTACGAAGCAAGAGGTCCTGGGTTCGAATCCCGGTAAGGGCACTTATTTGTGTGATGAGCACGAATATTTGTTCCCGAGTCATGTTTTCTATATATTTAAGTATTTATTTCTCTATAAGTATCTATATTGTCGTCTAGTACCCATAGTACAAGCTTTGCTTGGTTTGGGACTAGCTTGATTTGTGTAAGATTGTCCGCAAATACTTACTTACTAACGATTTTAAATGTCATATTTCGATTTATCTCATGAAATACATTAACCAAGGTTTTTTTAAGTTTTATAAATAAGGGGCTAAGAATATTTCATTGCACTATACAAGTATGCGCCTAAAAGAAAATCCTGGATACAATACTGTTCATCTTTGATCAAAGTTCTGTTAAAATTTTAAGGTACTGTTCATAGTCCTGGAGAACACAATCATTGCCCTGTTAGTTGAAATAATTGTATTCAGTAACTCACACAGCAGTGTCCACATGTCTCAACTTGATTGGGGTGTCTCTCCTCCAGTAGTCATTGTTGCAGACTACAGTCCAATGATCTCCAGTGTCTCCTTCTCCGCCATCATCGCCATAGCAGGACACCTCTTGGTTACCAGACAATGGAGACGAGAAATAGTGTGAGTGGAGATTCTTCTTAGTGGATACCCATATGGAGACGTATATTGGAGTTACACTTGATAGGCTCCCTGCAAAGATAGTATGATATATTTATATCGGATCAGTGACAAAACTTTAGGAGTTTTAAATGCTTTTATGTAAAATGTCATACCCTCTTTTGCATGCGTCAGCCATGGGGGCGCGAATAAGCCAGTGGCTGTTGTAGTCGTCTGCCGCGTCGACGGCCGTGACGGACTGCTGGCCCGACCCCGAGCCGTACTTCACGTCGTGCGAGTGCAACCTCAACCGCAGATCCACATTCATTATTTTTAGTATAGTGCCGCACGTTACAAATTCGGCTTTAGAACCTGTTTTACAATCAACAACATAATTTCATATGAAGTGAGAATAAGCTTTTAGAACTAGTATCCTCCCATAAGATAAGGCCACGTAATTCTCAGTTTGGCCAGCAGAAACTAAGTGATAACCATATCAAGCTTAACATTTTACGTACCTTCTGTTACATTAATTATAAGGAGGATCGTTATTAGCGATATAGGTAAAACGCTTGCAATCTTGTAGAGAAACATAATGTACTTATACTTTTTGTCAAGTAAAGATCTTGAAAAATATATATATACTAAATAAGTTCGCTGTAGCGAGTCACGAACGATGCGGTGTGTCCGTGTCGTTGGTTGGATGTTGTACTGACATTGACATCTGTCTGATCTGTCACGTCACTGTCAGTGGTGCTGCCAGCGAAGCAAACGACGCGGCCACCCGACCGCATAGTCCTGAATACACAGACTACTAAGATGATACTACGTATCTCTCAAAGTCCATTGTTTGAATTAAACTCCGTACCTGAGAAGCATAAAAATGTAACTCTAATGCTGGCCGTCCACTTGGCGGTATTTGCCCAAATATTCGTGTTGCATCTTTTCCCTTCCTATGGCAAATGAAAGAGAGGCAACCACCCACCATAATACACTGTGTATGAGAGATACAGTTTTATGGTACGGAACTAAGGATGTTTACAATACCAATTTTCATTTTAAACACTAAATACAGTGCAGCATGATTTTTGAGGAATACTTCTACGTTTCTACGGAACAGGGTTGCCATACTTGCCATAGTTTAGGCAATGTTTACATTGCCTTCACTTCATTCGACAGCCAAAGAGAATATAACCACTACGTTATTACTTGACCATTCTTCAACCATTCTTTCCTTTCCCTTCATTTCGGTATTATTGTTGCACAAACTTACAATTAGCGTTGCTTTCCATTTGCATTCACTCTGCCCCTGTTTTCATACAGATCTTCTATATACTACGCAATTTAATTACTCAACACACATTTGCAACGATGGATAATTCCGTCAACAATGGAAGAGGTAAATTATTCCTTTTTAGAGTAGTGCATATATTTACTTCGTTCTTGCGATCGTTTAATGAATATTATCTGTTTGTTTCCAGTGTCTTTTGATCCCGGTTGGAATGATCCACCAAAAATATCTTTTGATCCCCAACAAACCACACCAAATCGTCCGCGGAACTTTTTGAACAAAAGGGTGGCCTTTCCAATGTCCGGTGCTAGCACTAGCCCCGCAAGACTATTCCCCTCGGGCTTGCCGCCTATGCCCTCTGGTGCGCCCGTCTCTCCCGTGCCACTTAGTATAAATCGCTCAGTCACGCCCAGCAACTGTGAGATTAGCCTTGACAGTGAAAATGTTTTAGCAGAAGTCAAGACTGTCCTACTAGAGTTCTTAGAAAGCAGCAGCGAGTTGGGAGCTAAAGCGAATGACATAAAAAGAAGGTTAGATGCAATGGAACAAATGTGGAGGGATGGCAAGTTGAATGTTGCAGTACAAGCCCAAATGAAGGATCTTGCATATGGTAATAATCATCAAAAAAAATATTATACTTTTTATACTATGGGGGGGTAAATGTTACATTTCTAAAATCAAGTGTTCATTGCCTTACATCAGGGGTTGGCAACAGGCGGCCCGCGAGACTCTTGCTTGCGGCCTGCAATCCTCCCTGACTTTTCTGTATGTAAAAGTCGTTAAATGCAGAATTGCCTGATAAAGATAAAGTCACAAATAATTAAGAAGTGTGCCCTGCATAATTTTTGTTGGTTTGTATGTGGCCCTTGCCTTGTTTGCCTTAATCCATTGATGGCATGGATGAGGTAAACGTTGTGGTCAACCAAATTTAGTTAATGTTAATACCTGTTCCAAAATGTATCTATTGAGCAACATACAGTCATACAAAAATGTTTACAGACTGTTATTTAGTTTATAAATGAAAAATGATTCACTTTACAGCTCTACGAGATGATGAGCCTAAGAAAGCAGATGACATCCACAGAGCTCTGATGGTGAATGAAGTGAGCTCAGTGGGCACCTGGATGCCGGGAGTCAAACAGCTTGTCCACCACTCCATAGCTCGATCTGAACTGTTATCCATAGACAGGGATTGAAATTTTATCCAGGAAGCAAATGAATACAAAGTATAGATTTTTAAATTTTTCGTTATTGTATTAAAGCTGTGCGAGGTTCGTAAGGACTGGGTTGTATAATGACTGTCTGCAAAACATTGTAATTGTATATACGTCAGTAAACACAGTGACTTTTTTGACCTATGACCTGTAAGTAGGTAAGGTAAGCAGTACAAGGTAGATTTAGGGTCATATTCAAAAAAAAATTAAAATTCAAAAATTATTATTTAACTTATATTTTAATACAGATTTGTGGAATCCTCCTTTTAAGTTAAAAACTTGTGTTAGGAGGTATTCGCTCTTTCATACAAGGTATTTAAAAAAATAGTTAAAAATAAAATTAAGCTAGGTATATTATATTAGTCCCAATTATCCTAAATATACTCAAGAGCAATGGCATATTCTATTATGCCTTGGTTGGTTGGTTGGTGGTTATACATATGAAGGTTTGGTTATACAATGAAGTGGATTCTGTTGGTGATACATATGTATTTTGTCTAGATAGACTCTTTGAATTATTAACTGGCTATATGAATGAATGAAATATCTTATTTCAGGTCTTCACCGACTCATATACCTGTTTAGTTACATTTGAATTATAAGGTTAGGTTTCACAATACAAAGCTTACATACAATTTAACAGGTATTGGATGGTCAAACCTACCAGCCATCATTTTCAGGATTCTGTTAGTACTTTTCCTCACTCAAGCCACCAGGGATGAAATTTTATAGTGCATAAACGCATAAAAGTCACAAGTGCGTGCCTCTGCAAACATCCCCGAGGCACAACACCATTTGGGCCTTCCTAACAGCATCCTGAAAACATTATACTGAACGCGTAGGGTGCTATAAGCTCGCTTTGTGTACTTAACCCACAGTCCGCTAGCGTCTATTATATATATATGCCTATTCTGTCTGTACTCTCAGTATGTTCTGCTACGTAGTCGATTTCCTATTAGAACATTTTGCTTATTCAGCCGTTTTGCAAACAATGACGTTGTACAAAGTCCAATTGTATACCCAGTCATTTTAATAGTAAGGCATTTTATATGCTTGGACATTTTACCACCGTCACCCTGATGCAATTTAGACCTTTTTCTTATACAGGGTGGAAAGATAAGTCAGGCCCTGGAGAGAAACTACCTTAAATCCTTAAGCCGGCTCATTTTACTTAACCCTTTGACCATTATTTTTTTAAAGCAATGAATCGAGAACTTTAACGATACGCACAGCATGAATGATTTTTTTTATGATTTTTGAGAAAGAGAAATGTATATATTATTGCAGGGTTTCCGAATTATGAGACGGCAATATGTTTGCCGCTATCAGCCAAGGGCATTAAGTGACAAGACCGTCATGTCAGTTTGCCGGGGGAACTACGGGTGGCACGACGTATCTAAAATAAATAAATTAAAAACCAATAGATGATAAGAAATAATTACCTAACCTGCGAGTTAAGCAACAACAATATATTATATTATAAGATTGCACGCACGAACAATCAACACTTTTTTTGCGAGATTTTTTTACTTCCGTTGTCATTTCTAACTAACACGGCTAATTCAGCAATAAAGGTAAAAGGCAAATTTGAAGTATTGAATTAAGCTATTGCTCCATATATAAATCAATAACAATTGTAGCCTAACCCACCCTTTCCTTTAATAAACACCAGACACTTAACGGATAGTGGCAAATATATTGCCGTCTTCATTTTTTTAAATTATCAAATAACAGATTTTTTTTTCTTTAAACTTTATATCGCCAATCTTGTCTCTGAAAGTAGAGAATTGTGACTATCGGATAAATCCAGCAAACAAAATTTTATTTACAAACATTTTTGTTCAATTGTAAGGAATAGTTAAAAATCTAAGTTCAGGCCTAAGAATCAGCATTTAACATGGGTTGGAATAACGTTTATCTGCTATTCTTTTTTTCGTAAATTGGTACGAGTATGTTCTCTTATGCGAACCAAAAGTTATATTAACTAACAACACGTTTCATTGAGAAAAAAATAAAATATCTGAGTCGTATGACGGCAAATATCTTGCCGTTACCCACTAAAGGGTTAAAGGAGACATTCCTTTATTTTTAAAAAGAAACAAAACTGCATTCAAAGATTTTCAAAAAAGCCTTACACACGGCCGGGAATCGAACCCGGTCAAATCTGTCTGAAAATCTGAGTTCGTTTTTTTGCGTACATTAATAGTGCTAGGTGTAAGGAACTATTGTTGCTAAGGAACTCTGTATCTGCAATCACAGGAAAATGCTTAATTTCATAGTTTAATGTACAAGCAACAAGTGTTCCATACATCCAGAACTATTTATTTAAGCAAAAAAACGAACTCAGATTTTTAGACATATTCGACTGGGTTCGATTCCCGGCCGTGTGTGAGGCTTTTTTGAAAATATTTGAATGCAACTTTTGTTTCTTTTTAAAAATAAAGGAATGTCTCCTTTAAGTAAAATGAGCCAGCTTAACGATTTAAGGTAGTTTCCCTTCAGGGCCCAATTTATCTTTCCACCCTGTATAGTCATTCTTCAAACTAGTCCTTACGACCCTAACCCTGCGAGGCTTCGCGCGCAGCAGTAGCGCCGGCATAAGTACTACAGGTGATCGAACAGACGCACATAGATGTTGATCTCGGGCACGCGAGTACTCTTCACACGTACTGACGGACACTTTATAAAAATACCAAACTTTCCCAATGTCCTATGTAGAAACTTTCTTAAATTCTAGTGAAAGTTTCCTGAAATTACCGAGAAGTTTCTCATATTTTTTGGCTAGTTTCCGCAACTTGTAGGTCTGTGCTCACGTGTGCGCGTACGCAACTTGCTGTACACAGTGAGACGTCGAAACGTTGAGGCTGCCGCGTGCTGTTTACGTGCCCATCCTGCCGTTGTGAGTCATATCATAATTAGCCAATTCAATGAATGATTGGAAAGTTAATATTAATTTAAGTTACGTAAATGTAAGTAAAGATTATCATATAATTATTTTGAATGAATAAACAATATAATTGTTAAACAAATACAGTTTATCATTCACTACTATAATCCACCAGTTGCAGTTACCTTGTATTTTATTTTGCTAGAAATCCAAACGTGTCATATAGAGAATCCAAACGTGTGATATAAAAAATTAGGTACAGTCAGCCAAGAAAGTGGTCTACCACTTTTCGACTTTATTGCATACAAAATAAGGTCCAAAAGTGGAAGACCGCTTTTTTGGCTGATGGTACAGTCAAGTGCTAAAATATGTATCGATTTAATCATCTCATAAATACGTACCGAAACCTTAATCCGCTATATACGCGACATATTTATGAGTTAGTTGTATGTGCACCCATATTTTTACACTTGACTGTAAGCATCACATGGCGAAAATTAACCTTTTGTTTGGACGCCATTCTTCACGTGCGAATGTGACACTGGTACACCAACATTTTTTCCATAAGATTTGGATTATGTTAGTTGAAATCATGAAGGGGACTTTAACAGCGTACGCCATAACACCTATAGTCGTTCTTGGCGCCGTGAGCACGACAACACGAAATGAATCTTCTTGGAGTGCAAAGGGGTCAACCAAATGAGTGAGTGGCCTATTCTATTTAGCACATTATATGCCTGTACCTTTATTTGATCATATGTATTTTTTAGGGTTCCGTACTCAAAGAGTAAAACGGAACCTATTACTAAGACTCCGCTGTCCGTCCGTCCGTCCGTCTGTCTGTCACCAGGCTGTATCTCACTGATACCGTGATAGTTCCAGCTGAAATTTTCACAGATGATGTATTTCTGTTGCCGCTATAACAACAAATACCAAAAACACAGAATAAAATCGTTTTTTTATAGATAATGGTACGGAACCCTTCGTGCGCGAGTCCGACTCGCACTTGGCCGGTTTTTTTTTACTTTGTGTGCTAAATAAATTAATTCTTATTCAAATTTTTAGTTGTATTTACAATCCGCATTATCCGCATAAGCTATATGTGAGATAAACACAAGCTATTTACTATAGACCACATTAAAGACTACTTTTATTTTTTCAACCCTTTATGACGCTGTGATTAATTCATAAACATTATAGGGACACCCGAAAACCTTACCATCACTAAAAGTTTGTTAGCGTGTACGTCAGACTTAAAACTTTTGTGAAGAGGAATTCGGGCATTGGTTGGGGACCAAGGGGTACACCAACCCAGCTACCATCATCGAGTTTATCTCGGCCGTAAAGCATTCGTACTTCACTAGCAAGTATGTAAGTGTGTGAGCGACGAACGTACGTATAGCGAACATGCTATTTACCAGTACAGATGAGATAAAATGACAGATCCGCCTAACCGAACAAGGTGCAAAGGTAAAAATAAAAAGGTCGCCAAAATTGCTTAAATTCATCTTTTATTAGTTGTATCTACATATTACAAAAATATTTGTCAATGAGAGAGAAATATAATTTAAAAATATTACTGATAAAATTGTGACACTCTTTGGGGGGTGCCTATCGCAGTGCACGTCTTTCGGCTGATATGATGATGACTGATAATTGTTAAAATATAAACAAGCTCATCGACCATGCAGATTAAGTAATAATCAGCCCAATATGATTTCATTGATGGCATGCTGTGGTCTGCGAAAAGTAAGAGTGTCGAATCTCAACATTGCTTATTTCATACCAAAGGCACCAACAAAGTTTATAAAAGCAATGCATTAGCTCAAATCACAAATAAAGGAAAGAGTTTGATTATTGAGTAGATGTATGTGACATGGCGCAGGATCGGTCATTGTGGCACTCTTTGGGGGAAGTCTATGTCCAGCAGTGGACGTCTTTCGGCTCGTATGATGATGATGATAAGACATAAACATTTGGGTTTTCCTTACACATTTCATAGGGATCCCATAAAGGTAATAACTTATATACAATTTGGGTTTTCCTTACACATTTCATAGGAATCCCATAAAGGTAATAACCAGGGCCCGTAATCTTCATGCCGATGACATCAATTTGACGTCACATTGCACATAGGGTGATCCCAAATAGGTTTATTGAAATTATTAATCATTAGTCGTCAATCATTTTTATCATGTACAAATTACTTCAACAGTAATCTATTCACACGTGGAAAGCATTTATAGGTACCTACTTGATACTTAAAACGTAAATTAAACTATTTGTTTTGTTTTTATACATACAATTGCAATCATACTCTATGCAGCGTGACGTAATTTTTGTGTCAACGGCATGATAAGTAGGGGCCCTGGTGGTAAAAATACCATTTAATAAAATGTATGTATAAAAACAAAACAAATAGTTTAATTTACGTTTCACGTATCAAGTAGGTACCTATTAATGCTTTCTACGTGTGAATAGTTTACTGTTGAAGTAATTTGTACATGATTAAAATGATTGACGACTAATGGTTAATCATTTCAATAAACCTATTTGGGATCACCCTAGGTATATGCAGCGTGACGTCAAATTGATGTCATCGGCATGAAAATTACGGGCCCTGGTAATAACTTATATACAATTTGGGTTTTCCTTACACATTTCATAGGAATCCCATAAAGGTAATAACTTATATACAATTTGGGTTTTCCTTACACAATTCATAGGAATCCCATAAAGGTAATAACTTATATACAATTTGGGTTTTCCTTACACATTTCATAGGAATCCCATAAAGGTAATAACTTATATACAATTTGGGTTTTCCTTACACATTTCATAGGAATCCCATAAAGGTAATAACTTATATACAATTTGTCAATATTATATAATATTGAACTCAGCTGACCTAGCTTGACATTGACCCTGGGGTAGGTTAGGAAAACATTGATTAATTTTGATGATCGTAGGCTCCCCTGTGTAGGTATGTTATTAACGTAACGTATCCTACCTAAAGCGCGACACGGTGTAGATGTCAAGTATTTACACACAGAATGTGTTCGTTCGTTTTAGGGTTCCAAATCAATAAACAAAAGATACTCAGCAAGCTTTACACTGCCTGTCACAGGGTTGGTAGTCAACGCGCGCTTTGTTATGGAGCTAACACACCGCTGCTCAAAATACGTTGACGCACTGTAAAAAACCGCACCGAAATGTATGACCAAAGACGTGACGCAGAGGACAGATGAGATGACCATGTATGCGCGGCTTTACGCGTGTGGTCCGTCTCCGTGAGTGTGTTGTGTTGTGTTGTGTCGTGTCGTGTTCCTAAATGCCGCGCTTGATGGGCTTGGGCGCGACGGTGATGCGCACGGGGCGGCACAGCTCGACGAGCGGCGCGGCGTCGCGGGCCGCGCCCTCGTCCACGGCGAGGCACACGGACACGTCCACGCCGCACGACTCCGTCCACACGCCGTGCGAGATCAGCACCTTCGTCAGCAGTCGCACGTTCACAGTGCCGTCGTCGTCTGTGCAACATTTATATCACATTTATATATCACACACTATAGCGCTTTCTAATTGTAGATTGTGTCTAATCCTAAGGGAGCAACATTATAATATTTGCGGCGAGGGCGTGTTGAATCCTAAAATAGAATCCTGACCGTACCGAGTGATAAAGCTCACTATACCTTTTGTGCCTAAAACCAATCAGATCACATTTTTCAACCAATCACAGAGCAGAATTCGTTTAGCGCGCGGTAATCTAGATTTGCTTAAACCAATCAGATCACGCACAAGCTCATTACTCCCTCGGGAGCTGTAAATTACCATTGCTCCTTCGGGAGCTGTAAATTACCATTACTCCCGCGGGTATAATTTAGACCATTGTCCTTCTGTATACAGGAATGGAATAACACCATTTACGAGCAAGTGTGATTAAAATAATAATAAAGTAGAATCTTGACCGTAACGAGGGATTCAAGTGTTTACGCCCTGAAGCCCTGATGGCAGTCGCTTTCGTAAATCTAGTACCTTAGGTCAAAGCTGACCCCCGGACAACGCTAGGAGGATGAGTAGCTTTATTTGCCGACTGTACTTCTTTGCATCCTCATCAACTATTCTTAGAGACAAATGAACCCATTTTCAGTCTCCATCATCAGATTCAGAGCTAGATGGTGCCATAATATTACATTGCCACCGAATTTACCTATACACGCCGAATTTCAGCTCAATCGGATACTGGCAAGTGGCTAAATAATGCTTTGAAAATTTTGATGACCAGCAATCGAAAGCATGTACGACCATACAAAATAATCTAATACGTAAGTCTGGAGAACTGGGTGGCCATTCACGTTTCGGCAAAAAAATCTGTCAAATTAGCCTGACACCAAGCTTGAACAGCATTTGCCGTGTGTGAAAGAGCTCCGTCTTGTTGGAACACATAATATTCATTCCCAAACATACCTTTTAAATTTGGGGCAACAATCTTCTCCAAAACCTCGATTTATAGTAAAAAGCGTTAATATTAACGCCCGTATCTATAAATACTAAAGGTAGTTTACCCCGCTTACATACTGCACCCCACACCATGACCGATGCGCGATGGTGAGCTCTGGAACCTAGGAACATTTTTCTGGTTGCCCGGAATGTCTTCTATCTGTGGTGCCCACAATCGATCATTTTGGGCATTATAAGGCTGTTCTAACACAAACAGTTTCTTGTCAGAAAAAACAAACTCGTCACCTGCGTGCCAAGAAAGTATTGTGTTAGATCTTTGCACTCTCTTTTTCTTGGTCACTTGAAATGCCATGTACTTTGCGTTCTTTTATAAGCATAGCATCCAAGATCCACCCTCAAAATATTGTGCACCGATCCTCTTGATATATTCAGGTCAGCAGCTAATTTTCGTATAGAGCGGTGTTTTTTCCGTCGAAGTCGCGCTCTTACAATCTTGAAGACTGTATTGGTTCTAGCTGAACGTGGCCGACCGGATCTTTTCCTGTCTTCTATCGAGGAGGTTTCTTTATACCTTTTGATTGTAGTGTAAACTAGATTGCGTTTAATTCCAAGAGGCTTTAACGCCTTAAATTTCACGAAACAGTTTCACCATGGGTACACAGCAAACTACAAATCCTTGAAGTTTGAAGTGATTGTATAATTAAGAACAAGATTTTTACCCCCATACAACTGCATACAAATATGACTTTTCAAATTTAATGATGTTTGGCCAATTTTATTTCTGAGTATATGGAGGTATCTGTGTATAAATAAGATTTAATTTAGTTTATATAAAAGTTCTGTAAAAGTTGTGCTTAAAAAAATACGGATGGTCAAATGGACAGTTGTTACGAGTTATGTAATTATTAGGAACAATGTACAGACACGAGCTTTAATTTGGGACCCACCTAAGGTGGAATATCGTTTAGCAAACTGAAGACATTTAGAGCTAATATTTTAAATGTAGTGTCATAACATAAAACTCATAAAGTTTGCCATTGACAACTTACGTTTACACGTCTTTAGGGGCAACCGCTCAGTGACGTCAACCGGGCGCAACGAGTCATACGATCGTTTCCGATTTTTTCCGTCTAGTTGTCACTCGTCTTTTTGGCCCTGTCTTCTCCGGCCATATTTGTTATTTGCAAATTATAATGTCAGTTTTCTTAATATTCTTGTCTGACACTGACACATGTTCGTAATTAGAAAACCTTAATGAAAGCTATTTGCAAAGAGGTCATCAATTCAAGGGCTCATTCGATAAGACATTTAATTGTCTTATTTTGTCACTTCACCGCTATTATTGAACTGAAATTTTCGACCATAAGGTCTTAGGCTTGCAATAATGCATTGTGAATGTTCTAACAACATTTGAAGGAAATGGGTCCTAAATTAAAGGTCGTGACTGTATGAACTTATAAAAAGTGTTGATTTGATCGCCTGTATTTTTTAAAGTCTAAATTTTACAGAAGCTCTTTTGTACTATATTAAACACTGTTTAAACATGGTTACATCCGTATAATCAGAAACAAAATTAATCAAATACATTATAAATTATCAACAAATTTGAAAAGTCATATTTTGTATCCAACTGGAAGCTACGGTAGCCTAGTGGTTTAGGCATGCGGCTGTCAAGCGGCGGTCGTGGGTTCGAATCCCGGCTCGTACCAATGAGTTTTTCGGAACTTATGTACGGAATATTTACCGTTAGCTTTTCGGTGAAGGAAAACATCGTGAGGAAACCGGTCTAATCCCAATAAGGTCTAGTTTTCCCTCTGGGTTGGAAGGTAAGGTGGCAGTCGCTTTCGTAAAACTAGTGCCTTTGCCAATCTTGGGATTAGGTGTCAAAGCGGACCCCGGGATCCTTTAGGGGCACAACCGGGAATAATAACGCTAGGAGGATGATGATATTTGTATCCAACTGTATGGGGAAAAAATCATGTTCTTAATTATCTGGCCATGAGTGTATAAGACTATACGAGGCCAACTAGCATGATTGGTTTTATGGTAATGTTTTACGTGGCGTTTTGGTACGCCCGCAGGTACCGTGCCACCACCACCGACGCGTCCTTCGGTGTGCTGCTCGGCCTGCCCCGTGTATGTTTGAACCATAAAACCTATCGTGCTAGCTGCCGAGGTCGCGTCCCACTCCTACCTACGCTGTAAGGACCGAACACTGCCAAGTGCGCAATGTGAAGGTGTGGTGCCGCCTACTCGAGTACAATACTTACCTAGGGCGGTGAAACAAACAATGTCTCAGACCGCAGTTGGCAAGGGCGATAATTATGCGATCTGAGCCTTTCTTTCTTACCGTCCGTGGTGAGTACAAAGTTTTACGTCTCTCCCCCGCCCGGCGACGCCGTGCAGGCATAGACTACTTCCCGTGTTTATGTTGAACCATATAAAGGGGCACATTCAGAGCAAGTGCATTGCAAACATTTATACGGCGGGCGACACCTTTAGAGGTGTCGCCCGCCGGGATGCCGTCATGCGTTGGGAGTGGGATGGAAGCAGGTCTTTCTCCCTCTAACGCATAATTGGGTCCTGAATGATGGCCGATTGTGTAACATCGGAGTTGCCGGTTGGTTAAGTGATGTATTGTACTGACTGGTGGTGTGATGGTCGAGCGGGCGCAGATGGTCGCGCGGCGGCGCGAGCGCGTGCGCCTGGCGGTCGGGGTAGGCGACGCGCACGCGCAGCGCGGCGGGGTCGCGCACGCGCATCACCTCCGCCTCGAGCGCGGCGCCGCCCGCCAGCCCCGCGCTGAACCGCAGCACCGTGTCGCTGTCGCTCGCCGGCTCTATTATCGTCGCCGTGCACATGCGAATCTGTAAACAAACACTGTTTTTGACTTTCCAGCGCTCCAAAATTAAACTACCAAAACTAAATACGATTGTAGTGTCAAAATTGCAGGCACTTACTTACTACCGATATAATTGAATATTGCATCGCTATTTCAAAACAGCAGCAAGTGAAAGAGTCGAGCGCTCGAAAGTCAAAAATTTCATAGCAGGGCTCATACATTTGATCAAGTTCAATCTATTGTAGTGTATGCATTTAACAGTCAAGTGTGAACATTATATGGGTGCGTACAACTTACTCGTAAATATGTCCCATCGATCTCAAGTCAGCGGATTAAGGTACATATTTATGAGAAGATTAAATCGATACATATTATTGCACTTGACTGTACCTAAAAGTGAATATATAATCGTGTAACTTTCCTTATTGAAATAGTATTTAATCAAATAGATTAAATACTATTTTAATTAGGAAAGTTACACCAACAACGACACGGTTATGATCAACCCTCTGTCCGCCCCAGGACCCAATGAAAGTGCAAAGAAATGGAAGAAAAGGTCACCAAATGACCAACGATGAGCCCGCAAAATAATGCCAGAAATACACCGCCAAAGAGAGCATCGCTGTAAATGGCCTCCCCTTACTCGGCCCCTGCGGCATCTCTCTGATGCAGATTGCTGCTCGGTTGTTTCACCGGCGACACCCCTACACTATGAACGCTTACAGAATAATGGCAGGTTGCACGAAATTACGAATCGAAGTATAATTGATCGTCATCATCATCTCCACCCGACTACACGTGTACACGGCTGAGTACACACCTGCACGCTCGGCGGCGGTATCTGCGGCAGCGGCGCGGCCAGCAGCAGCGGCAGCAGCGCGCGCGCCAGCGCCAGCGGCTTGTTGTCCGCGCCCAGCGACAGCTGCTGGAACACGCCGATCGTGAACGGGTCCGGCTCCACGCCTGACAACACGACACGACATTTTTACTTTAAAGCCTGACCAGAAATATACCATCATTGTCAAGAGGGCGCTATTATTCTCATTTATATGGCAACATTTCAATATAGTCTGAACAATGTGAATTGACAACTCGTTACTTTGACTAACTTTTATTCACCGTAATCAAAATCAGAGTCCAAATATTCGGTGTCCATAATAAATATTTTTCAAACACAAACTCATATTTCTGCTGTGGGTATTTCTTGATTGTATAATACTATAATATAACACTAGAATAACCAATTCTTAATAACCAGACCATAATGATATCTTGATTTGTTTACCTGTCAGCTCTGATGTTAATTTGGAAATGTTCACTTTGTCTGCCGAGTGTTCCTCTCCCAGTCATTGTCATATAAAAAATATATACATATACAACATGCCCCAAAAGCCAAAAGGGTTCTTTTCAAACATGACTTTATTTTTATTTATATTTTAATATATAGACATAGTAATTACCTACCTACACTAGAAAGGGGCTAAGACAAAGTTAGCCTCTTTCGGCTCGCGTTTTCTACCACAGAAACTTTCTAGATTGTAAGTATTTAGTAGCAATTAGTTTGGTTCAACGTTATTGATAGCCGTAATGCCAGCAGTATATGTATGCGAGGGTAACCTGCAGCGGCCAGCTGCCGGTCGAGCAGCTCGGCCTGGTGCGTGAGCGCGGCCTGCGCGGAGAGCGCGGCGGCCGAGGGCGCGCCCGCGCCGCCCGCCACCCCCGCCGACGCCGCCGCCGCCGCCGCGCACAGCCGCGCCGCCGTCACACGCAGCGCCAGCTGCCCCACGCAAGCGCTCGCCTGCTCCGTCACACCGCTAAACTGGTGCTGCAATCTACACACACAATAATAACTCTCAATTGCTACACGAGACAGGATGATGACTAGTTTTTGTAGGACTGCGACCACTTTAAAGCGCCATTTACACATGCAAGAAATTGCGTGCAAGTTTTATTACATTGCCGGTTACCAAGGTAAGCTGAGTTCAATTGATCTATCAACCCCGCAATGTAGTTAATATTGCACGCAATTTCTTGCATGTGTATTTTGCGCTTAAGCTTGATAAATCAATACAAGTTAAGTATGGTTGAAGGTAACTGAGAATGAATATGATGTGAGCAAGTACAGTATACCTGAGTGTGTCGGTGGCGAGCGAGCTGAGCGCGTGCGCGGACGGGCCGGCGGGCGCGGCGAGTGCGTCGTGCAGCGAGCGCACGCAGCGCGCGAACAGCGCAGAGAACACCGCCGCGCCCGCGAACAGAGGCTCCATCTCCGCTAGCCTGCACACGCCAATCAATCATTTCAATCAACTATTATCATTGACTAAGGGTGGGTTGCACCATTTATTTCACCGAAAAATAGTGCATTTCCTAATAACCTGTCACGTGGTACTCGCCTGTCAAGCTGGTGCTTACGATTACTGCCGCACGCGCGGCGACAGCGCGGAGTTGTCCGTGTGCCGCAGCACGGTGGCGAAGAAGCGCCGCACCGCGCTGTCGTCCAGCCCTGTCTCGATCTTCACGCTCGCCTGCTGCGCGTCACCTGATATACTGTTCAGAGCCCCCGTGGTACTCGCCTGTCGAGCTGGTGCTCGGCGGCGCGCAGCATGTCAAGCCGCACGCGCGGCGACAGCGCGGAGTTGTCCGTGTGCCGCAGCACGGTGGCGAAGAAGCGCCGCACCGCGCTGTCGTCCAGCCCTGTCTCGATCTTCACGCTCGCCTGCTGCGCGTCACCTGATATACTGTTCAGAGCCCCCGTGGTACTCGCCTGTCGAGCTGGTGCTCGGCGGCGCGCAGCATGTCAAGCCGCACGCGCGGCGACAGCGCGGAGTTGTCCGTGTGCCGCAGCACGGTGGCGAAGAAGCGCCGCACCGCGCTGTCGTCCAGCCCTGTCTCGATCTTCACGCTCGCCTGCTGCGCGTCACCTGATATACTGTTCAGAGCCCCCGTGGTACTCGCCTGTCGAGCTGGTGCTCGGCGGCGCGCAGCATGTCAAGCCGCACGCGCGGCGACAGCGCGGAGTTGTCCGTGTGCCGCAGCACGGTGGCGAAGAAGCGCCGCACCGCGCTGTCGTCCAGCCCTGTCTCGATCTTCACGCTCGCCTGCTGCGCGTCACCTGATATACTGTTCAGAGCCCCCGTGGTACTCGCCTGTCGAGCTGGTGCTCGGCGGCGCGCAGCATGTCAAGCCGCACGCGCGGCGACAGCGCGGAGTTGTCCGTGTGCCGCAGCACGGTGGCGAAGAAGCGCCGCACCGCGCTGTCGTCCAGCCCTGTCTCGATCTTCACGCTCGCCTGCTGCGCGTCACCTGATATACTGTTCAGAGCCCCCGTGGTACTCGCCTGTCGAGCTGGTGCTCGGCGGCGCGCAGCATGTCAAGCCGCACGCGCGGCGACAGCGCGGAGTTGTCCGTGTGCCGCAGCACGGTGGCGAAGAAGCGCCGCACCGCGCTGTCGTCCAGCCCTGTCTCGATCTTCACGCTCGCCTGCTGCGCGTCACCTGATATACTGTTCAGAGCCCCCGTGGTACTCGCCTGTCGAGCTGGTGCTCGGCGGCGCGCAGCATGTCAAGCCGCACGCGCGGCGACAGCGCGGAGTTGTCCGTGTGCCGCAGCACGGTGGCGAAGAAGCGCCGCACCGCGCTGTCGTCCAGCCCTGTCTCGATCTTCACGCTCGCCTGCTGCGCGTCACCTGATATACTGTTCAGAGCCCCCGTGGTACTCGCCTGTCGAGCTGGTGCTCGGCGGCGCGCAGCATGTCAAGCCGCACGCGCGGCGACAGCGCGGAGTTGTCCGTGTGCCGCAGCACGGTGGCGAAGAAGCGCCGCACCGCGCTGTCGTCCAGCCCTGTCTCGATCTTCACGCTTGCCTGCTGCGCGTCACCTGATATAATGTAAAATAACAATAAAATTAATGACAAGCACGGCTAGCATAATCTTGCACTACTAACGTGACAAGCGGACATATTTCTTTGTCGCGCCTTTTCGCGGTGTAGTACACATTGTCTCGTTGTCCGCCCGTGCGCTCGGGGACGCTGGTCGCGTACATCGTTCCTCATAATGCAAGCGTGTCTCACTTGATGGCGTTCTCACATAATTCGACCACTGAATCCAGTCCACCGCACGTCTTTCAGGAACTACACCGAATGAGTACACACCTATAGGCAGGTGTGGCACGAGGTGCGGCATGGTGTCGCGCAGGTACGTGTAGTGCTTGACTGTGTGCTCTTCAAACAGCGGGAGCATCGTGGTACACCGCGCAGCCGCATTAAGCGTTAGAATTAGCACGCACATGTCTTATACGGCTCAGGAATTATACCGAATTATATACGTAACATTAAAAAAAAATGAGATGATAGATGATCTAAGTCCAGCAAGCTCGCATACAACAGTCGTTATTTTCTGACAGTATGCATGTGTGTGTAGAGCAATCCATGCTGACATGGCCTATAAAGTGTCTGCTTCATAAGTATACCTCGTTTTCCTACGTATACCACAGAGTTATTACGGACTAATTCTTCATTTATCTAGGATATCAAAGAAAAATTAAAAATGTTGTACTACAGTCCCCCGCGGCTATGAAGTCAATCCTGACACATTGCGCAACTATGAAGTTTCTGAATAATGACAATGTCAACCATAGGAAAAAATTACATATTCAACCCTAGAGGCACGTCTCAGGATTGACTTCATAGCCGCGGGGGACTATAGTTGTACTTATTTCGACTATTATGTGCTTTTCAAACATAACAATGTAAATGATTTTATTTTAAAAATGGTTTTCCTTGTAATCGCATGACGATTAACGCACGAATTGTCTAATATTATATGGTATAGTTTAACATTTTTTAAGATCAATAAAATCTCTCTTTACTCGTATAATCTATACTTTCTATACTAATGTAATGTTATAAAGAGGAAAAGTCTGTGACATAATAGCTTTGTATATTTTGGGTAATCTCCAGAACCGCTTATCTGATTTCAAAAAATCTTTTACCTGCGGTTAGAATGGACTTTGGGGCGTCCATTAATTACGTGAGGCGTTTTTAGAAATGTCTGACCCTCCCTCCCCCCTGGTGAGATGTCGTGAGAGTTAGCTCGTCCCCATCCTCCATCCCCCATTCCACGTGAGATTTTTCTGAATGTGAGTTTCTAGTGTACAGTCGACTACAAAGTTAAGTATGTTTTTAATGTTACAAATATATGTATGTATATCTTATTACTATGGTAGTAGTCTATGTGCACATATTTTTGTAGCATCGTATGGATACATCTCTTTGTAGTCGACTGTACATGTGTTAGATTTATTCAAAGAAAAAAAATACTTGTTTAATATTTTTATTTGACTAGTTAGGACTAGTATTTAAGAGTTTTGAGAAAGTAAACTAAAATCACAATGAAAATTAAATAGTATTTAGTACATTTACTTAAATCGTAAAACAGGTTTTACTTAATTTAATATTATTTTCTCGCATTTTTACTGTGTTTCTTGACGAAAACATTACGTGATATTTGCCTAACGTAAGATTAGATGATAAGATGAGATTCGGCTCGACCTCCTCCCCCCGTTGAACGTCTCACGTAATTAATAGACGCGCCCTTTCTAGATGGTTATATGTTATATATACAGCGTGTCTCTGGCCTTGGGGCTTTAAATGCAAATGTCGATTATGCTCCTGAAACGGAACTACTTGTGTTAAACAACTCTTCAAAAATGTGCGCCCATGTTTTTGTAATTATATTTACCCACATCAATTTTTTTCACATTTTAAGGGCTTACTATATGTTTAGTCTTCATGTACCTATTAGTAACTTGTGTATAATATTAGTACTTGTTGAATAGTGTCGCTCACGGGCAAAAAAATATGTAAACATATAATATGTACCTACATTTATATTTTTAATATAATTTAATGCATGTCTATCTCATTAAGTGAAATGTTACATTTCTTTTGAGAAAAAATAAAGTCTCTTTAACCAGAAAAATACGTTCTTTGTATATTTTTATTATTCCATACAAATTAAATAATAGTAGTTTATGTGACTGTACAAAATGAAGGGCATTAAACACGAGTGTACACTAATTTATCTATCCACATATCATAAGCCTCCATGATGCATTCAGGAGCCGCATATTATGACCGGCATCGCGGCGTTGTTTTCTGGCAGCTGTCATAGTTTTTTTTTATTCAGAGACAAACTAGAGTCGGCCCCAAATATCATATCGTTCGATATCTTACTTACGTGAGGAATTTGTCAAATTTGTATGCAAACTGACAATAGGCTTGTTGCGTCGTGTTAAAATTGATAACGTCGTGTTGCTAAATGGATAGTAAACCATCAAATGATTGTTATAAAGTATAAATTACAAAATATAAATCAAATCATAAAAAGATATGAACCTTGAAAGTTTAGAAAAAAAAGTTTTTTTATTTATTGTTTAAGAGTAAATTTAAAGGTTCCAATAGAATCCTTACGCTTTTATAGAAACAAATTTGTATGGCAACTATGCACCATCGCAGTATTTCGCGACCGAAACTGCAATTTACTTCATTTTCCATGCAACGGTTAGTACAAATTGCACGGTGTGACGTCATACTTTAAAGCCAATCAGTATGAAGCGTTTCGGCTGCTGTCAGTGAGGTCCGTCTTTAACTCGATTTTTTGGGTATTAATGTCCTTTAAATGTAGTTACTTCCATACAAACATTTGTTCATCTACAAAAACTGGTTCGAATGGCATCGTAAACAAGTTTAAGGTCACAAGCCCATTCATTTCGAAGTAATCGTCCTCTCGACTGATATTAGAATAGAGGTCAAATATATTTTTTTGTTTTTCAGAGATTTTCGGAATTTGAATGAAATAATATTATTGAAATCGATGTTATTATTTAGCAATAATAACATTTTCACAGATAAGAAATTTGTTCTAACAAAACAGTTTATTTTTATGGTGGTCATAATGTGCGGTTCTTGAACGCATCATGGAGGGTTTATGATATTTGGATAGATAAAATGTTCAATGTACATCATCCATTAGTTAGTTTCCATACTTGTCAGTGTCATGGATGTCAAATATCGAAGCCATATTTGCAATACATTGATGGTACAGTTAAAGTTCAAACTTTAATATATTATAGAAATAATAGTAATTTTACAAAGTTGCGGAACAAAAGTGGTTCAGTTTCAGGAGCACAATCGATATTTGCATTTAAAGCCCCAAGGTACGCACGCTGTATTTTATCCCGCGGCTTTTCCTGCGTTGTTAGCAATACAATACTTTATACTCGTAACTCATGTAATTTAATCACAGATCTGAAAATAAACAGTTCAAATTTTATTTTATTTTTTATACGCGTGTGAAGCCGCGCGGGCAGTAGGTTGTTGTTTGTTTGTTAGCAAGGATACAGGCCGGGTCCTCGACGTCGGGCTCCGGCATGTGGAAGAAGGGGTGCACGGCGAGCAGGCGCGCCGTGAGCGGGAGCACCAGCGTCGCGTGCGAGCTGCCCATGCGCTGCATGCAGCGGAACGTCGACCGCTTGTCCTGCACCCACCCACCACACACCATTGTAATATTACTAATACGGGTGTACACACCAAATATCATTTACTTTAAAAACAAAGTTTAAGCCGACTTCAATTCAGTGAAGCGTTCATAGCCCAGCGCAGTTGATCCCGGCTGATGTCTATGACAGTAGTCGTTAAGCCGAGTTAGAGGCCTTCGGGCGGCTTAAGAGGAATGCCTACCTGCGATTTTCCCATACAAACGCTCTCGACTGTTTCCTCCCTGGTTTTTGAACCTAGAGCAATGATTTTTTTCAAATAAGGTCAATATCATCAATATCTATGCCGCTATGTTTCGCTTTTTGGATCTTTTTTATTTTAAAGAAACTTACAGCGCCTCAAAAATCGCAAAAACGGCTTAATTGAAATGGCTGCTAAAAAAAGCGCAGTATACAAATATACCAACAAATATCCAAAAAATCAAACCCTGATTATTGCTACTTCTTGCAGTTTCCAAAATTGTATTGGTTGCGTTTTGGAGGAGGAAACAGTCGAGAGCGAAACCTCGATTTTACAGTTTTTTGCGTGGGTATTTTAGTTCGAGCTGCAGTTGTCCTTATCGCATACAAACAGCGCGACAGAAACATTGCGCCAAAAGTTTGAGATTTCAACAGTTGCTCAGCTAAAGGCATTGCTCTTAAGAACCCCTAACAGTCGAGTTGCTCACTCACTTGACAAAGGGGGGACAACTGTCACTTGCGTCCGCAGGAGATACCTACCTCAACCCTGCACGTGTCCCCTGGGTGGTACTAAAGAGTGACAAACTCAAAAGGCCAAAAATAATGTATGCCATACGATTAAATAAATTCAGTACTTCGCCAAGTCACATAGGTACATGAAAATTTCCACATTTCCTTTTCAATTTACCACATGAACTGCTCTCCGAGGGCAAATGCGTTGATTATTACAGAAAAAACCCAAGTCGCTATCTGTGGGCTGATAATATTTGAGGAGTTCCGTCGATTCCTCAAGGATCGCAGAATTAACACTTCATTAGTTGCTACTGCAACGGAATCATGTCAGAAACGTTGACGTACTTTACATCTTTGAGGAGTTCCATAAGTCATCTGTGGTCTTCAGCATCAGTTCCACTTCACCAAAATTGCGATTTCCGAGGGTATACACGAGTTATAATAGAAAATACCGTAATCACTACACGCGTACCCTAATTTTAGGGTTGCCCTCAATTTTTTTTTTATATCACGTCGGTGGCAGACAAACTTACGGCCCACCTGATGGTAAGTGGTTACCGTAGCCTATACACGCTTGCAACTCCAGGGGTGTCACACGCGCGTTGCCGACCCTTTAATAATGTATACACTCCTTTTTTGAAGAACCCCATACTGTAGTCCCTTGGGAAAACCTCGGCAGGGAGCTCATTCCACAACCTGAGCGTCCGAGGGAGGAAATTTCTCTGAAACCGCACGCGACCATTTAGGTTCCAGGGTTTGTATCATGTCGAACAGTTCTTCGGAGCACAACCCGTTATATAAGCGATAGAACACGCACAAGGAGGCGAAGTCTCTCCTTAGACTCAACGGTTCGATACCGCTTGTAAGTTTGGGATCGTCCACGATTCGCACAGCACGTCTTTGAAGCGAGTCGTAAGGCCCAAGCTGGTATCCAGGCGCTCCCGCCCAGAGATGAAAGCAATACTCCATGTGGGGAGGGACTTGACACTTATATAATAAAAGTCTTTGTCCCGGGGAGAAGTACCGCTTTGCTCTGTTAAGCACACCGAGCTTTTTGGATGCCAGCTTGGCTTTGCTTTGCCTGGGATTCCATCATCAGATGCTGACTTGGTGACAATGGGACCACCACAGGATTATACTCTTTCGATTAAAAATAGAATGTTGGAAATCGGTCCATAAATGACGGAAAAATCGGCGAACATACATTAAAAAAATGCATACAGTGGAACATTTATAACATCCTCCTTTTTTGAAGTCGATTAAAAATAAACAATCATGATGAATTTTCTCGAAAAAAGATTTAAACTATTGTCAAATGGAGAAAAAAGTAAAGCAGGGGATTAACTACTCACAAAGTTATAAGTGTCCAACGTTTTAAGAGGGGGTATATTGTCCCTTTTCCGCAGAACGCACCTTCATATGAAACGATTGTCATTTACTATGATGCTTGTGGATCGTGACGTCAGGATCCACGAGCGTTGTCTCACTCTAACAAGCAATATTAAAACGGTTGTAGCTTCGTAATTTTTTTTTTTGAGATATCTGAATGCGATTTTCGTTATTTTTTGTCTTCTTTCTTTTGGAGTATTATTACATTTTGAGTCCACACCCCTGTACTTACTTACTTATGATACTGCTCTATCAATCAAAACATGTCGACCCTTTCCTGCACCGCGTGATAAAAAGTGACAGATATTTGATCTTATAATTTATCATATGACAACAGTCACTTGCCAACTGGGTCGTTTTGTGCAAGTAAAGCGAACTTTACAGTATGTTACACTCTTCTACTATACCAATATGAAGGATAGTCATATCACATGGAAGTTACGTTTGAGGCCAGGCAACATTTTTCAATCCATAAAACACTGTCACTGCGCAGGAAGGTCGTTGTTCCTGTCCTACCAGCAATTGGGAATAGATGAAAATTTCAGTTCAGTTTCAATTTTCATTTCATTTCTCAATATGAGATGGATCAAGGAAAGTGTCTATTCGCCGTCCTAAATCCAAAACGTAAGTGAGGAAACTGTTTATATCTTTCAAAAATAATTGACACAGCTGAAAAGTCAGCAATTTTTTTCTGGTGCTAAGGAAGGTTATTCCTATCACCAAAAAAAACAGGCACTTCTAAAATTTTCATCTATTCCCCATTGTTTTAATATGTAGGTACGTCTGGACATTGAACGACAGTATTTTATTTCTTATCTATACAGCAGTACCTGAGGATATCTTTTGAGGTTTTCCAAAATTTTGTCGATACACATTTCGAGGCATGTCTTGGAGGAGACACTGCAAGCGCCGAGCATCCTGTGAAGCCCTTCGCGGACATCCATTGAGAAGTCCTTTAAATGAAAACAAACAACATTGATTTATCAACTTACATCAACAATGAGCATCTAGTTACACCAAAGTGCATCATGAACGTTAGTTTACAATTTAATTTGTATTATCTTTATTTTACGGGCACCTAATTTTATAGGGTATTCCGTACAGCACAGCGTAGATGTGGAACGCTGTGTACATAGTTTCCAGTTGATAGAAGTCTCCAGTCTCCCCCGAAACCTGAGTCGGGTCATTGCGCCGGTTAGCGACCACCCAATTTAGTTGAGTCTGTAATTAATAGCACATTACTTACCGTGGGCGGTAAGACAAAGAATGTCTCAGATCGCAGGTATTTGACGCCCAAGCCGAAGGCAAGGGCGATAAGTATGCAATCTGAGGCTTTCTTTATTACCGCCCGTGGTGAGTACAACATTTTGCGTCTCTCCCTGGCCAGGAAGTGGGATTTACCGAACGCGTAGCGTGCGGTTATTGCTGATTTGTGGCCAAGTATGACGTAAGAAGAGTTTTTTCTCGACTTTATAGTAGAACGTTTCATTACGGTGTAGAAATCATTGTACGGAATTGGGATTCGTGGGATAGCGCATAGATGGCTCACATCGTATTTACAAGATAGGGAACAATTTACAGAGCTAGAACACTACAATTTCAAAACTGGTGAAATAAAAAATATACAGTCTGACAAAAAAACCATTAACGCCTCAATCCCACAGGGAAGTGTAATTGGTTGTCTCTTATTTTTAATATATATTAACGATCTCCCAAAAGTTATGAAGGAACCATGCGTATTGTTTGCTGACGACATATCCATCCTCACGACATGCCAAGACACTTACAACCTTAACGAAAAATTAACTAGCATACTACAAAAAGTGTCAGACTGGTTAAGCGAACATAATCTCCAAATTAACTTCTCGAAAACAAAACTTATGTCATTCCACCCACAGCAAAAGAAACCTCTAAATATATCATATACTTATAACAATACCGAAATAGAAGTTGTTGACAATTGTACACTGCTTGGGATAGTAATAGATAAACACATTTGCTGGAAACCACACGTTAAAAATATACGAAACAAAATTTCTAAATTTGTATACGCTCTCAGAGAGATTAAAAAAACGACTGACTTAAAAACTGCACTTCAGACATATTACTCGTACGCATACAACTGGCTGAGCTACGGAGCTATTCTCTGGGCCAATAGCACAGACGCACCAAGCCTGTTCATTTTACAAAAAAAACTCATTCGAATTCTAGCTAATATTAAACAGACTGACAGTTGTAAACCTCATTTTAAACAATACAACATACTTACACTCCCATGTATCTACATTCTTGAAATTTGTAAATTTGTCCGTAAATACCCGGAATTTTATACGAAACTGGAAGATGTAATCAAAAACCGTACGATGCGATATAAAGGCAAATTATTGCTACCACCATCACGACTAAACCTACATTCGTCAGGACCCTTTGTAATGTCGATAAAAATATATAATAAATTGCCGAAAGAATTGAAAGATGAAAATAAAGAGACAGTTTTCATACGCAAATTAAAACAAATGTTACTTTCGAAAACCTACTACTCTTTAAAGGAATATTTAGATGATAAGTTTGTCAATAGAATTAAGTAAAACTAAGATATATAATTAATTAATACTATTTTTTGTATGCTGAATTATATGTACCTAAGTGTCCACCTTCTTATTTGCTGCGCCCAACAGGGTACATGATGTGATACCATACTTTTTCTACTCCTGTACCGTTATCTGTCATTTATATAGGCTGTAGCTCAAATACAATGACATCACTAATAAATAGTCGAAAAACTCTATGCTCTATGGCCCAAAAACGCATTGTTTAGCGTACTTTTTTGATTCATACATTTTTCATAAAAGCACTGTTTAACTTTTTTTTAAATCGGCCGCTATATTGCAGTGGTGCCAACTTCATAAACAAATATTTCGAAATAAAAATATTTATTTACGATTTAACATTTGTAAATTATAAATTATTTACTACAATAATAATAAATCATCATCTATTGTGTGTTAAATTACATGTTTTATAAATTCTTGGTATTATTTATAAAAATAAACAGCTCGAATTCGGTCCGGGTCCGGAATTGGTTTGGTTCGGATGGCAAGTGCAAACAAATTAAAAACAAAACAAACCATAAGCAAGAGGTGTCACATTTCCGATTTCCCACCAAAATACAGTTCAAAATGAAAATACGAAAGATGATAAACTATTAGTCCTAAACTATTAAGATTTTATTCGTGTTTGTGAAGACAAATGTACGTTCCTTTTAAAATGGTCGAAGAAATTAATACCTGCACTCCTGAAGAAATTGCGTGAGTAGCAAAAGTATGAATATAAAACTTGCTGCCTGAAAAGTTTAACTATTCTGTAGTACCTATGCTATTTATTTAAAATTTGTCGTAGAAAAAGTATTGTATGCAACGGTGTATAACTGGTCTAAAAACGCTCATGGCGTCTGTAATTGCGATGCTCGCCAAGGCTCGCATCGCAACCCACGCCACTCGCGTTTTAAGACCCTTCTTACACAACAGTTGCATAAAATACTATTATTTTAAGACCACCTGTATAACCATTATGTGCAATAAATGATTGAGTATTGAGTATTGAAATGCTAATATTTTTAATTGAAGCAACCTGAAACTTTTCGCGTAACCGGTGCAATGACCCTCCATGGTAAGCAGGGGCCCATTGCATAACAATTCACAACTTATAACTTATAATATAATCGGAAGTCTCTTTCTTATGCGAGAAGTGGAAAAGAGGTTTCCGCGGTTAGGGCACATAACGTCCCACTCGCAGAATGTCCATTTCGCGAAATGTCCTTTTCCTAAATGCCCCTTACGCAAAACGATCCTTCTGCAAAAGATCCCTTTCGCAAAACGTCCCTTCACATAAATAAAGTCCCGTTCGCAAATCGTCCCTTTCGCAAAATGACCCGTTCGCAACACGCCCCTTTCGCAAAATTACCCGTTCGCAACACGTCCCTTTCGCAAAATGACCCGTTATTGGCCATCTCTTATCCCATGAGAAGACTCCTAGTCTCTACTTAAACAAGCTTTTTCCAGACGGGACATTTTGCGAATGGGTCATTTCGCAGACGGGACGTTTTGCGAAAGGGGTGTTATGCAGTAGGGACTTTCAGCGAAAGGGGCTTTCTCAGAAGGGACCTTTTGAGAAAGGGACGTTTTGCGAATGTGGTATTTTAGATAAGGGATATTTATCGTCACGCTTCAGTACATTTTCGCCGTAAAACGTGACGATGAAACCTATCGTGCTAGATGGGCTGCTCTTTTTAAGTGCGTCGACTTAGAGCGGCCGCACATTACGGCCACTCACAAAACCAGGGATCGGATTTTCACCATACAAAAATACCGGTATTATTGCTTAATCATGTTTCAAATCACTGATCTCGCTGCAGAAAACCCGCAAGAAAACTATTCGTATTTTTTTGTAACCATATTATTATAAACAGGCGCATTATATTGTTACAAAAATTGTGTTCGCTTAACTTCGCTGAACCTACGTCGCCTTAAAGACTAAGATACATATTATAAAGATAGTGCGGTGTACTCGCCTCGAGCGCCCCGAGTATGGTCTCGAGCTGGTCCTCGCGCAGCACGATGTGGTGCGCGATGCGCGTCAGGCTGTCGATGGCGCGCAGGCGCACGTCCTCGATCTCATCGTTGAACATGTCCACCAGGAAGTCCAGGGACGTCGTCGCGAACACCGCGTTCTCCATCGACAGCTGGCACACCGCGTCCACGGCTGCCGTGCGCACCTCTGACAAATAAACAGGTCAGTTTTAACAGGATTTTTAATAAAGAGTTGTATGTCTGAGTAACGGAATTCTGATAGGCTTTGTCTATTTTAAGACCATGAGTAAGAAAAGGTAAGGCAAATTAGCCGCATTATGAACTTAATTTGACAATATACTAGGGCTTAAAATAGCATAAATTAAAAAAAAAACATAGCTAATAACCTGTCTACATAGACAGAGAAGACTTTCGCAAAGCCGCACTCAATGCAACAGACAGACTCACAGATACACATGTTAACATTATATCAACCCTCGTGTACGTCTGTATCATCATCACCAACGTGGCCAATGTCGACCACGGCGACTGCATAAAACAATAACTAAAACTTAGAAAAGTTGAACAACCCCCGACATTTTCATTTCAAAGTTCAATATCTCGAAAACGGCTCAAGCCATTTTGTTGAAAAGTAGCTAAGAACCATCTCGATTACGTCAGCTTTCGGATAAAAAACCGCATTCAAATCGGTCCATTCGTTTAGTAGCTACGATGCCACAGACAGACACCTCAAACTTTTTTTTTAAGGAGCTTAGTCGTTAACCGAGAATGTCGCTCCATACGTCCGCTAGTCGAGATACAGCTATCTAATGCACAATGTGTAGGCCCTATAAAATGATATCGCTTGCGCTGACTCAGGATCAGCCAGCGCCGCGTTACAAAATAGGGTGTGGTAGGTAGTGCGAAGGGACTCCCTCCGTACACATTCCATTAAGACGTCAAACTTATAACACCCAGACCGTCTTTCGTGAGCTCTCTGGTGACTGACAGCCTATCTTTGCAGAGAATGTGCGAGCACACTCCGTACTGTGGCACTAGAGGATGCCCACACCCACACCTTTAACGTTTATATAGCGGCGACTGACCCATGAGCTCGTCCTCGAGGCCGTGCACGAAGGCGCCGGCGGCGCCGCCGGGCAGCAGCTGCACCGACTGCTGCTCCACCAGCTGCCCGGGCGCGTCGTCCGCCCAGCGCCGCCCGCTCGCCCACGCGCCCGACCGCACAAGCTCCGCGCCCCGCTCGTGCGCCGTGCGTTTTTTCTGGGAACACACCACGGAAACAACAATACTACATGTAGGGTCATTCCAAAATAAACGTTACCTCAAAAAATAAAATTGGCTTATGAAGCCAACTCGAACTTATTTTGATAGAAAGCATTCCGAACCTACGTGTCTGAAAAAAAAACCTGAAAAAACATTTTATTTTTATGTTTTCCGTGTATTTGAACGCAACGTTTAAAAAATAGGTCGCAAAGGTCATTTATACGTCGATATGTGGCAACACTAATTAAAAACAAAGTAACTGTCAACTGTCACAATTTTGCGGCGGCAATTTGAGGTATTACTCCAGGCAAAATACGGTTTTGAAAAACATTAATTTATAATAGCGTTTTTTTTCTTTATATCATTTTATTGATCTATGATGCTTTATTCAAAAATCCAACAAACTTTCCATCCGGAAGTATTTATATAGATTTAAAAATAAAACGAATTGTTTTTTTTAATTATTTATCTTGAATATTATAGAGCAAATGTAAATGAACCAAAATAAAGATTAAAACCATTTATTAATATTTTTTCTGACTTTTCAGAAGCTAGTTAAGTAATCATTTTTTTTGATGTCTGAAATTTTGTTGGATTTTGTCACTAAGTAACTATTTAATTGATAATATATCCATTACATAAAAAAAATCTGCTATTATAAATTATTTCCAAATTTGACATATTTTCCATACAAGCTGTCAGTTTATTGCCTGGACTATATGATACTGTTGTACCAACATAATTTTGTAAGACCAACTTTGGTAAGCACTCGCCTGTACATACCACGCATGTCGCGTGCTTACAATGATCTCGTTACAGAACAGGAAAATATTTATATTTTTTGTGATTCTCATTATAGCTTCTAAATGCAAAGTCAGGGATTTGTTGTTGAAGTATGAACCCATAGTCTGACTGATGTGATTCCGTTTTTTATTTTATTTTTAAGCTTAGATATTTAGTGCATTCATGCTAAAAAATTGTAACGCAACGCATGCTGTGGTTGCCTATTATTAGGGTTACAATTAGACATTACATAAGCGCTTATTTTTTCATACAATATTACACTGTGAACTCCGTTGGCAATCCTTAAATAAATAATGAAAGCCACAAGGAACGTCTTGGTTTCCACTTTGATTAGTGATTAGTGCGAGTTTATTATTTAACGGCCTCCGTAGCCCAGTGGGTAGTGACTCTGCCTACGAAGCTGGAGGTCCCGGGTTCGAATCCCGGTCAGGGCATTTATTTGTGTGTTTATCACGAATATTTGTTCCTGAGTTATGGATGTTATATATGTATATAAGTATCTATATGTATTTATCTTTTATATATATCATCGCCTAGTACCCACAACACAAGCCTTACTGAGCTTACCGTGGGCCTAGGTTGATTTGTGTAAGATTGTCCCATAATATTTATTTATTTATTTATTTATTTATTTATAGATTTGCTGCAAGTGCGAGTAGCTTTGGTATGGACTCACACTAATCACTAATCAAAGTGGAAACCAGCCTTTAGTCTACATTAAGTAAAAGGTTGGTTAGTGGATTTGGGTGGATGGTTAATTGGTTAGGCGAACCTTGTGGTTGTCACTGTACTGTGTTGCTTCGAAAACATTCAATGTTTCGTTTAAAATTAGACACAACACCTTCAAAATGTTTTATTGGTCGAGAATGACTGCAAAATGCATTCCGCGTATAATGACAACGATAGTGAGTTAGGTGAATCCTAGCACCGCGGTTTAAGAGCAATGCCTAGCTGAGCAACTTTTGAAATCTCAAACTTTTGACGCAATGTTTCTGTCGCGCTGTTGTGGGCGGCGGGAGCTGTCTATGCGATAAGGACAACTGCAGCTCGAACTAAAATATCGACGCAAAAAAATCAAAAATCGAGGTTTCGCTCTCGACTATTTCCTTCTCCAAAACGCAACCAATCATCATAAAATTTTGATTTTTTGGATATTTGTTGTTATATTTGTATACTGCGCCTTTTTTTGCAGCCATTTCAATTAAGCCGTTTTTGCAATTTTTGAGGCGCTGTAAGTTTCTTTAAAATAAAATGATCCAAAAAAGCGAAACATAGCGGCATAGATATTGACCTTATTTGAAATAATCATTGCTCTAGGTTCAAAAACCAGGGAGGAAACAGTCGAGAGCGTTTGTATGGGAAAATCGCAGATAGGCATTTCTCTTAACACATTCGGTAAAGATATGTTAGAGGAGAGGGAATCGAGGGATGTCGACCTCAAAGATGTCCTTCTGTTCTGCAGGAAAACGAGAAGAATTGAAGATTCTGATGAGGGAACGCCGCCGGGACAGTAACCTGAGGCTCCAACCTAAGGGAATTGGGCTGAATGACCGCGACGAGCGGTCGACTGCCCGCCTGTTTCCGGCCAGGCGTCCCTTCACAACATCAACATAGGTGAGTCCTACTTGGGTCGTCTAGGCTGAAGTGCCGAGCAAGTGACGTTTGATTGTTTCCATGAAATGGTCTTACGACGCAAGCTTGGAGCTTCTACCCGGAAGACACGCTTTTCTTCCAAAGCGACCAAGCGGGTGGGCAGGTTGCGGATAGCCCGTCATCCAGTAACATGGACCCGGACAGTGGAAGGTTGAGCTTGAACCAATCCCTAGTCAAGCTCATCACCCGTCACCTACCCCTTCCCGATTCAACCAATTTCCAAACGTCCTTAAAACCCAACCTAGACCCAATCCCAAAAACCTATCACTTTTCCTTCCCCCCCTTCCCGGAGGAGAAAACCTCGACTCCAAAAATCCTAATCTACAGTGTGACCGACCGTGCTAATGGATGCGTGGCTGAAAGGGAGCTCAGTCGCGAACGGTGGACCTCGGGTGTCGGGCGAAACCCGTTGTAATTAGCCTTATCTACGCAAGCGGGGCTCTGCGTAGATGGACCTTTAGTTCCCTAGCTACTCGTGGGTACAAAAACGGAAAAACAACAACAACAACAACAACAAAGAAAAAATAACAAAAAAAGGAACCAAGCCAACAACCACGCCTTCTGTGGCTGGGACGGCGAAAGCTGAACCGCCAAAGAAGGTGCCAAACAAAGACGTGGGGCAGGCTGAGAAGGAGACACTGAAGCCGGGTAGGACGCCGGACGCTAGGGTACCGAAAGGAGCCCCGGCCAAGGTTACCGAGCCAGAGACGGTGAAACCCTCGAATGCCTCACAAACAGAACCAATAGCAGCGGAGAGTGGGACAACGAAAGTTGAACCCTCGAAGCAGGCCATAGATCCCGGCTGGGAGATCAGGTGTAAACCAAGAGCGGAAAGGAAACCTGCCCAGCCGCAACCCCAAACCAACGATCCTCTTAAGAAGAAAGTCGGGCAGAGGCAGCGGAAGAAGTTCCAAAAACGCAGAGAGTTGGAAAGCAGCACCTCTGCAGATACACAAGAGGTCGAAGCTCCCAAAAAACAGATGTAGAAGCGACGACCTCAAAAGAACCAACCCAGGTGGAGCCGGTCGCTAAGACCAAGAGGCCACGCCTGGATGACATAACATCCCCCAGGGGCGACCACAAAAAAATCAAAGCGGATGCTCAAGGGGCAAGAAAACCACACCCCACCTACGCGGCGACCGCCGCGACAGACCTGACGGTTGCAATCACCAACGAGCGCACGGGCAGACTGTCGCAGCAGGACGCCATGGAGGTTGAAAACAAGATCGGAGACGCTATCTTCCAGGAAGCGATCGAGATCGACCTAGACACAGTAGCGGAGGCCCCGGCGTTCACAGGTAAACCCAGTCTGGTTGATGGGTACCTGAAGCTGTGGTGCCAGAACGCAAGAACCAAAACGTGGCTGATGTCTTGGATTGCAACAGCCACCTTAGAAAACGGAGACCATCTTGTCGGGAAGAGGGAGGACGAGATGGTCAGGAAAACAATGTGTGGCATACTGATTCCATCGCTTGAGGACAACTTCACCAAGGTTGGAAGAGTCCTCAACTACCAAAACCCCTGGGCCCAGGTAAAGCGATGGACCATAAACAGCGCCATCCCCCTAAGAACTAGAGGTTGCACACTTCTACTGGTGGGAATACCCGAGGATATAATCCCTACTGTGATGTAAAAGGATAGGAAGTTGAACTACTTATGTGGGACAATTTATATCCGTTTCCAGCACGACGGGGGACACTTCAGGGATTCTCCACCGGAGAAGAATGCGAACCTGGAGGAGAACAGCACCCAGAACGATACAAACAAAGCCGCGGAGGGGGGAGATAACGTGAGCACCCCTACCGACATGGAAACTGATGCCGCCGAGGTGAACGATCCATGCTCCTAGTAAAGTCCTCCAAGTTAACCTCCAGCACAGTGAAACAGCAACGGCTCAACTACGCAGATGGCTGGAGGTTAACCATACATCAATAGCCCTGATCCAAGAGCCGTGGATCAGAAACCCACGCATAAATGGCCTCTGCAATACCGGAGGTAAAGTAATTTACAATGCACAAAGTAAACCCAGAACATGCATACATATATCTCGTAACATAATAGCACAACCACTAACTGAATTCTGTTCCAGAGACGTGTGTGCTATTAAACTCCTCAGAACACAAACCTCAAGCATACCGGAGATAGTTCTCGCCTCCGTCTATATGGCGGCTGAGGACGAACCCCCTCCGGTAGAAATGAACAACCTCATACGAT
This sequence comes from Epinotia brunnichana, assembly GCA_963854355.1. Taxonomy (NCBI): domain Eukaryota; kingdom Metazoa; phylum Arthropoda; class Insecta; order Lepidoptera; family Tortricidae; genus Epinotia; species Epinotia brunnichana. The sequence continues at coordinate 872,023 of CAWKZR010000004.1, read as the reverse complement.
ACTGCGAACACAAAGGGCTGGAGCTGGTCGTTTCGGCGGACAGCAACGGCCATCACAACCTATGGGGAATGGAAACAAACAACAAAAGAGGTAACGATATTGTTGAATACTTAATGACTACTAACCTGGACATTCTAAACACAGGATCAAAACCTACTTTTGTCACTCGTAGATGTAACACTATAATTGACATTACTCTAAGCACAGGACTAGCAGCTCAGTACGTATCCAACTGGCATGTGGCGGATGAGGTATCGTGCTCGGACCCCAGGTGGATCCGTTACGACCTCACGGCCGATACAAGCGAACCAACACCCAGAAGAAACCGACGTAAGGCGTACAAGGAGACTCTGGAAGGTAAACTAGATGATAAGACACACAGACCTCACAACATCACAGAGTTGGAGGAACAGGTAAACACATTCACACAACATGTAACAGAAAGCTATGAGAACACATGTCCATTATCGACACCACCAGTTACTGGAAACAATTCCAACTGGTGGGGCTCGGAAATGGAACGAATGAGAACTAAAATGAGAAAACTTTTAAACAGAGCAATGAACACAAAAGCAGAGGAAGACTGGGACAAATATAAAACAATCAAAGCCGACTACAAAAAGAAAATACGTTACAGAAGATCTGCCTCCTGGCGGAACTTCTGTGACAACATATCTAGCAGCACACAAGCAAATAGAACAAGGAAGATACTAGTCAAGCAACCTAATCAACTACTGGGCACACTGAGGAAACCAGACAACACCAAAGTCTACTGGTGGAAACTCATTTCCCGGGGTGCAAAGTAGTTGACACACAGACCTGGGCAGAGCAAGAGGAAAACCTTCATCCAACAGACAATGAGTGGAATATAGCAGAACGAATAACAGAGAAAAACAGAACGGCCTGGGCCATAAATAGTTTTGAGAACTATAAATCTCCAGGCCTGGATGGTATCTACCCTGCTTTACTAAAGTGGGGAGGGCAGACGCTGATCGAGCACTTATCGAACCTATTATGCAGTTGCCTTGCATACAAATACATACCAACAAAATGGAGAGAGGTAAAGGTAATTTTCCTACCGAAACCAGGAAAAAGCGATTACTCGGACCCAAAATCATTTAGACCCATAAGCCTAACCTCCTTCATGTTAAAGACTCTGGAGAAACTCTGCGACAGGGAACTAAAGGATACGGCCCTTAAAAACATAAAGATACATCCAAACCAGCATGCTTATAGCCAGGGCAAATCGACAGACTCAGCCCTCCATGCTGTAGTAACCAAAATAGAAAACGCGCTAGCTAGAAATAACTCCTGTCTAGGCACCTTCATTGATATAGAGGGTGCTTTCGACAGAACGAACTTTAGCAGCATAAGACAAGCACTAGAAAGACACAAAACCGAACCGCTGCTCATAGAATGGATTATGAACATGCTAAAGAAGAGGATCATAAGACTATCTGAAAACCAAAGTCACCAGGCGTTAGTTATAAGAGGATGCCCACAAGGGGGCGTCCTCCCGCCACTACTGTGGAACCTGGTAGTAAACGACCTTATAACAAAACTAAACAGTAACCGCTTCCTAACTATAGGATATGCGGATGACATAGTGATACTGGTCAACGGCCTGGTCATAAACACACTGTGTGAACTCACACAAACAGCACTGAAAATAACAGAGAAATGGTGCAAGGGGAATGACCTATCGGTAAACCCAAAGAAAACCGACACAATTCTCTTTACAAATAAACGAAAACTGGGTACCTACGAAATGCCAACTCTATTCGGCACCAAACTAACACTCTCGAAGGAGGTAAAATACCTAGGCATAACACTAGATGATAAACTAAACTGGAGCAAACACCTTGACAGCAGACTAAACAAAGCAACAGTAGCCTTCTGGCAATACAGAAGGATGATGGGGAAAAGATGGGGCCTGGCCCTCCACATCATAATGTGGCTATACAGAATGGTGATAGTACCAATGATAAGCTACGGTGCCATTGTATGGTGGCCCCGCACCCAAACAACGAGTTCAATTACCAAAATTCAGAAAACACAAAGACTAGCATGTGTCGCTGCTACAGGTTGCATGAGAACAACCCCAACAGCAGCACTAGAAGTCATGCTAGGGCTACTACTTTTACATATGCACATACAAAAAGAGGCGGCTGCGACGGCAATACGCCTAAAAAGCCTCAACCTATGGACGAAACTAGACATACCCCACACGAAGATCCACAACAAACTGATCACAAGCCTACCTATGATGGAAGCTTCAATCGACAAAATACCAAAAACTGCAGTCTTTGGGAAATACTATGAAATATTACTGACGGAAGACTCCAAAGAGGGGTTAAACCAAACAGACCTCAGAATCTTTACAGATGGTTCAAAAACAAATACGTAAACAGGATGTGGTGTGTTCTCAGAGGATATAAACATACACATATCCAAACCACTGGGTGTACAAAACACGGTATTCCAAGCTGAATGCGTAGGGATAATTGAAGCCTGCAATGCCATAAAGAGACGACAAATCGAAAACACAAACATATGGATACTCTCAGACAGTAAATCGGTACTACATGCACTGAGCAGTGATAACATCACATCTAGCTTGATATACGAATGTCACTTAAACCTCACAGAGGTGTGCGCAGATAAAAACAAAGTTACTATACAATGGATCAAGGGGCACAATGGCTAAAGAGGAAACGATGCAGCGGATGAACTGGCCAGGAAAGGCTCAGAAACAACGGCATACGGACCGGAGCCAATCTTGCCCCTGCCACAAAGCTACATATACAATCAACTGGACCAACACACTAAAGACCTACACCAAAGATACTGGGAGGAGATAGACACATGCAGACAGACCAAAGAGATTCTGTCGAAACGCGACTACAAACTCACAACCACACTACTAAGGACACATAGAAACCAACTGCGCAAGATAGTGGGTATAATAACAGGACACAACACCTTGAACAGACACCTCTATAACTTAGGTATCACAGACATCCCCATGTGCAGAGCGTGAATGGAGGCAGAAGAAACAACTAAACATTTACTACTGGACTGCAAGGAGGTAGAAGTATACAGAATGAAGCACCTAGGTTCTCCAAACACACTACGGGACGCAGTCAGTAACACCAAGGCACTCACCAACTTTTTAGACGAGCTGGGGTGGTTAGAGTAGCGCCACACCGCCGTTTCACGCAAAATAGGCACAATGGATGTCGACTTGCGGAAAACGCCCAGTATAACTAACTAAATTAAACTAACTAGGTGAGTCCTAGTGAGGTGAGTACCACAGAACACTTAATCTATAGAATGACGATGTGGGCGTGACACGCGCGCCACTAGAGTTTGAGCATGCGCTCAAGCTTTCGCACCAACGTCACCCGATCGCCGTGTTGTTGTAGGCGGCGTAGAGGGGACGAGATGGCAACACCGGTCCCGGTGGAAATCGCGCGCCATACCCCTTGTATAGTATTTAATGTTATGTGGTGAGTACCTTCATGTTGCTCATGAGCTGCTTGTCCAGCGTCTGCAACAGGAAGCGATCGGAGACGGCGCGCGTGCTGCCGAGCAGCGAGCACGCGAGCGCGCGCACCTGCATGCACAGGTCGTTCACCGCAGAACAGATGCGGATGAACGCATCGTCCACCATGCGCATCGTCGTCTCGCCGTCTGACATCGTGATTGTGCTGCAAACCATTCCATTGGTAACTACTTTTGAAAACATCTCCAAAATCTGAACAGACTTAATAAGTAAATACAATTGAGAATGTGTATGTACAGTCGCGGAATGAAAAGGTTGACCAGTTTTCAAATAACTTCATTTACGCGTTGCAAGCACATGTTACCTTTTCCAAACTGTGTTACAGACGAGACTGTTGTATGGAAAATTATGTTTAAGGTGGTTCGATTGCCATACAAAACGTTATTTGACATTCGCAGGCTAACGGCGTGATATTTTAAGAAACTTATGTAACAAACTTTCATAAATTGGCTTCCCATATGCGCCAAATTCCCCCTTTCCTAGAATAAACTTGTATAAACTAGATTAATTTGAGAAATTGGTTTGGCACGTGATATTTTGGGAAAACTATTTTTCTCAAATTAATCTAGTTTATACAAGTTTATTCTAGGAAAGGGGGAATTTGGCGCAAATGGGAAGCCAATTGAAGAAAGTTTGTTACATAAGTTTCTTAAAATATCACGCCGTTAGCCTGCGAATGTCAAATAACGCTTTGTATGGCAATCGAACCACCTTAACTGTTTGACAACAAAGTTCAAATTTACTCAGACGAATGTTCCTTGACTATTAACAGTTGAACCTTTTTACCAGTTTGATCTTGCCATTACGTTGTCAAGTTTGATGCAAATCCTCTTCGCTTCTAATGATTAAAACTATAAAATGTAAATAACAGTTCCTGTCAATGTAATCATTGCTATTTCTTATATTCGTTTTGTTTTTAATTTGAACTCGCCTTTCTAAAATGCAAAGAGGTTAATTCTCACAGTGGACGTATCTGTGGGCCATGAGGTGAAATGACATTCATTATGACGGAATGTGTCTGACAATCGGTCGATAAAGCAGATACTGATAACTTATACCAAAGATACTGAGCAAGCAAAAACAGATCTTAAGGTGGTCAACCTTTTAATTCCGTGAGTGTACATTTTATTCAACATAGGTATTCCTTAATTAATCAAAATTTAAAAACGGTTTTAGAAAGCGCAAATCAAGCCCTTTCATATGATACCCCACTCGATCTATTAACTAGACTTTGATTTTTTAACCCCTCTCATATTCGTCATTTACACACAAAATAAAAATGTAGGTATATTTTTTTTTCCATACACGTGTCTTTAACAGTTGTTTCAAATTTCAAATTGATAGCATAAGTAGTTCCTGAGATATTTAACGTTGTGACAGACGGACAGACAGACAGACGGGCCGAGTCGCACCATAAGGGTTCCTTTTTTACCTTTTTGGTACGGAACCCTAATAAAGTGTTACAGTACACGCCATAGTTTGCGTCTGTGATATTAGCTACTAGTAGCGTCGCAGAGGTCTCAGAGGTGTTCGACAGGTGTACTGACTTGATGCTAACTTGAGAGACGCAAACTCATGTTGCGCTTACTGTACTTACTTTCCCGGGTACTTGAGCACATTCCATTGGAAGCTCAGCAGCGACTGGAACGCCTCGCACCAGACCGACGCGTCCTGCGAACAAATGTAACTTACTTCTCCGGGTACTTGTTCCCCAACAGCCACACGAGCTTGAGGGCCACCTCGCGCACGATCTCGTAGTCATCGCTGAGCGCCTGGCACGCCTGCTCGTAGTGCGCGGCGCTGAGCACGTGCCCGCGCTCGTGGAAGCTCAGCAGCGACTGGAACGCCTCGCACCAGACCGACGCGTCCTGCGAACAAATGTAACTTACTTCTCCGGGTACTTGTTCCCCAACAGCCACACGAGCTTGAGGGCCACCTCGCGCACGATCTCGTAGTCATCGCTGAGCGCCTGGCACGCCTGCTCGTAGTGCGCGGCGCTGAGCACGTGCCCGCGCTCGTGGAAGCTCAGCAGCGACTGGAACGCCTCGCACCAGACCGACGCGTCCTGCGAACAAATGTAACTTACTTCTCCGGGTACTTGTTCCCCAACAGCCACACGAGCTTGAGGGCCACCTCGCGCACGATCTCGTAGTCATCGCTGAGCGCCTGGCACGCCTGCTCGTAGTGCGCGGCGCTGAGCACGTGCCCGCGCTCGTGGAAGCTCAGCAGCGACTGGAACGCCTCGCACCAGACCGACGCGTCCTGCGAACAAATGTAACTTACTTCTCCGGGTACTTGTTCCCCAACAGCCACACGAGCTTGAGGGCCACCTCGCGCACGATCTCGTAGTCATCGCTGAGCGCCTGGCACGCCTGCTCGTAGTGCGCGGCGCTGAGCACGTGCCCGCGCTCGTGGAAGCTCAGCAGCGACTGGAACGCCTCGCACCGGACACGCGCGTCCAGTCCGCCGAAACTCTCTTATAATGAAAATATGTATGGCGACGTAGACGCACTATTGCCAACCTAACAAAACACACAGTAGTGGCAACAACCAAGATGTCAAGATGAAATTTGAATTCAAAAGTTTGAAGGGTGCCGGTTAATGTACGGCCCAATAATTGGCATCCTCTATATCTATGTCTCTTTTTAACTTATACAAAAAGAGAGAGATAACGATAGATGGACGTGTATTATCGGGCCGTACATTAACCGGCACCGTTTGAAGTTTGATTGAAAAGTCAGAAAAAATACGGATTTCTCTTGCGATTTCGATCTGTTTATCAGCTTTTTCGTTTTAATTAGTGTATTTGATCTCTTCGTGAACCTATTCGTAAACGTGTTGAGTTAGAATATTCCAGAGACAGAGTCTCATTATGGGTAGAAAGAGTGGGATAAAATTTGTGGTGTAAGGGAAAGACACAGACCAGGATTATTTGGCGATTTTCCGATCGATGAGCAGCGGTAAGTATAGCTACTTAATATACATACCTAATATTAACTGGTCAGGTTCTCCATGGAAACATTTCAATGCGACACATTTTACCGAGTTACATGTTGTTTGCTCTGGCTTTGATTTTTAAGTAGTATAGCGTAAACATCGCGAGGGATAATATGCATGTCAATGGCCTCACAACAAAGGATGCCGAAGACCGTGTGAAGTGGAGAAACAATTTCACCAATACTGTGACATAGGCTATTTTTTCTATACTACGACAATCAATCATATGGTCTGCCTGATGGTATGCAGACACCGTAGCCAATATACACACATGGTTTCAAAAGAATCACTAGCGCGTTGCCGACCCTTTATTGATTTGAGGATTCGTTGTGTTGATAGCTAGAGACGGACGCAGGTTCCTCACTCTGAACACAACACCTCCTCCGAAGCTTTGCTGACCTTACTTACCACCAGGAACACAACACCACATACCTTGAGAGGAAATAATGGTGGCGCGTTATTATGGCTGCGGTCTTCTGAAGGTACTTACACTGTGGGGATGCTGCAAATATGAGCAAAGTGACATTCTGCCAATATGAGCAAAGTGACATTCTGCCGTGGTGCCCTATCTCACCTTAATACATATCTCGCGGATTATTTTTAATGCAGGTGGAATCACCGGGACAGCTAGTTTCGTCGGACTGTCAATTTCAATACTATCTATTTCGAGTTTCTGATAGTTATTTTACTTATTTCCATGTAATAAATAAAAAATCGTCACTTATTGACCTAACAAATTGGGATTTGTTTACAGGTGCAGAACTTGGGTACTTACAAATAGTTGGAAAGGAAGATCTTGTATATACCCATAGAAAAGCTTCATGAAGTACAATTTATTTGTGGAGAAAATTTCAAAGCACGAGACTTCAACAAAAAAGGCAATCGTCTGAGGAAACGAGCATATCCCATATTGCATATATCTGCACTACTATTGACTGGACGTCAATTATAAAAACTTCCCTCTACATGTGGCATGTAAATCAGGTATGCATAATTAAGTTGATCAAGCATGAGCGCCGGCAGCAAGGTGCAAACGGGAGCACTTGCAACCCCCTGTCAGGAAAAAAAATGCAAGCAATTTTTTTTATAAGTCTCTTTTGTAAATCTTTTGAAGTTTGTGAGCAGGTTCAATTATTTTATAGCTTTTAGGTCAATACAGATTTTGAAAATTTGGTAAACTATAATACTCGTAATGACAGACTTGCGAGTTCTACAGCTCACTGAGCCACAAGCGAGCAAGGGAAGTGAACGAAGTATTTCTTTCCAGCAGTTTTCCTCTACTCTACAGGACGCATTCTTGAACCGATTTCCGTGAAATTTTGTGAGCAGTTTCGATGACTATATAGATCTTTTTTATGAGAGGAGGTGCCCAGCAGTGGGACGTTTATATGCTGATTTATTTATTATATTGTCGATTCAGATTTTGGAAATTCGAAAAAAAAACAGGCTCGCGATGTCTACAGCTCACAGAGCCACTAGTTATTGAATGAGCGAGCGAAGCGAACGAAGTTCTCCGTTTCAGCTTGGGCAAAAGTGCTTTCGTATGTCTTGCCGGCTGTTCTACTCTACAGGTAGAAAAAATAAAAAAAAATACGTTTGACATAGCTTTCAGAGCCATTAGTTATAATTTTAAACAATGTTGTACTTGATACATTTCAGCTTTGGCACCCGTCTGTCAGTATGGATCAAGCGGCCTCTTCAGCCGCAGTTCCTTCCAGCAACAAAACACCACTTGCTATAGTTGCACATTTGTTAAATTATGTGAGTCTTTCAATGACTAAGGTTGCTATTGGAGTCGAAAGTTTGTATGGGCATCCTGATTTTTAGGGTTCCGTACCTCAAAAGGAAAAAAACGGAACCCAAATAAGATCACTTTGTTGTCCGTCTGTCTGTCTGTCAAGCAAGACCCTATAAAACAGGGTTAAAAGTTTGTATGTAAGATTATAAGTTTGTATGTTTTGGGTAATATCCGGAACCGCTTATCCGACTTCAAAAATTCTAGCTGGTATAAATAAGCTACGGTAGCCTCACTAGGCCACCACCACCACCCACCAACCACTAGAACCACTGTTCAGGCATCTGGATGTCAAGCGACGGTCTTGGGTTCGAATCCCGGCTAATACCAATGACTTTTTCGAACTTATGTACGGAATATTTAGGTACTGTTAACTTTTCGGTCTTGTTTCGGTCAAGGTGGACTGATGACCTGGTAAACGTCGCAGAAGTCCGCTGGATGTGGGTGGTGCAGGACCGCTCATTGTGGCACTCGTTGGGGGAGGCCTATGTCCAGCAGCAGTGGACGTAGAGCACGAGTGTTTCGGCTGATATGATGATGATGAGATGATGAACGTTTTGGTAAAGGAAAACATCGTGAGGAAACCGGTCTAATACTAATAAGGTCTAGTTTTCCCACTGGGTTGGAAGGTCAGGTGGCAGTCACTTTCGTAAAACTAGTGCTTTGGCCAAATCTTGGAATTAGGTCTAAACCAGGACCCCGGGCTCATTTAGGGCACAGCCGGGAATAACACTAGCGGGATTGACTATTTACTCTTAATAATATTTTGAGTAAGGATACCTACAAGGAAACCAGTTAAAAAAGGCTTTGAAAGTTTGTATGACGCACAAGTCTTAAAGAAGTGAGTAGGTATGTATATGTATATGGATGTCCGGCTGTTCCCCTCTACAGGTCGCTTATTGCTCAACCGATTCTCGTGACATTTTGTAGCGGTTTCAGTCCAAGTCTTCTAATAAAATAACAGCTACGAAACCCTTCATAGGCATGGCCGAATATGCTTCTGATCCTGACGAATTTAGCATTAAGCTACTAAGTAGGTATAAATCTAACTCTTATCTTTTAACGGCCTCCGTAGCCCAGTGGGTAGTGACTCTGCCTACGAAGCTGGAGGTCCCGGGTTCGAATCCCAGTCAGGGCATTAATTTGTGTGTTTATCACGAATATTTGTTCCTGAGTTATGGATGTTATATATGTATATATAAGTATCTATATGTATTTATCTATTATTTCACAACACAAGGCTTATTGAGCTTACCGTGGTGGGCCTAGGTTGATTTGTGTAAGATTGTCCCGTAATATTTATTTATTTATTATATATATCATCGCCTAGTACCCACAACACAAGCCTTATTGAACTTACCGTGGGCCTAGGTTGATTTGTGTAAGATTGTCCCGTAATATTTAATATTTTTAATCTACAAATCTTATGTGAATCTTGGCCACAAAAAGACATTCATGTTATTTTGTAGTAGGTGGATGTAAATTTTTAGGGTTCAGTTGTTAACAAGGAACTCTTAGACTTTCGCCATGTGCGACTGTACGTCCGCGGCTTAGCTCAAAGACTCTTAGGTACTACCTACATAAAATGCTGGTATTTGTAATGGGTATAGTAAGAATGTATGTACCTATATCTAAGGAGTTATGGTTTTATTGCTTTTGGTGCTTAAAACACCGTTCCGCGTGTACAAAACTCAACTCAGTGTTATCAGGAATAGGAAGTACTTAGGTAGGTACTTTGAAATTGAGTCAGCGATTTATATACGAAGAAGTGACAGGTACATAGCCACAAGCCAGAGTTACTTCCCTATTTGTAATACGCATGGACTTATGTATTTAGTCAGTATAATTATGCCTTTAACAAATAGTTGCGTCCTGTATATTTATATAATCGTATGGCATACATTATTTGTATGTGTAAATTGTGTGTCATGAATAAATAATTGAATTTGAATTTGTATTTTTGTATTTATTTGGCCTTTTGAGTTTGTCACTCTTTAGTCTTTAGTACCACCCAGGGGACACGTGCAGGGTTGTGGTAGGTAGCTCCTGCGGACGCAAGTGACAGTTGTCCCCCCTTTGTCAAGTGAGTGGGCAACTCGACTGTAAGACGTTATTAAGCCGCCCGAAGGCCTCTAACTCGGCTTAACGACTACTGTCATAGACATCAGCCATAAACTAACACCACCATTAGATTTAATGTTAATATTTGATACATTTCAGGTCCCGCGGCTACCCCCATGGAGGAAGCGGTGCCTGCAGCATCTGTTCCAGCAGCAAGACACCACTTGCTGTAGCCAATAGTTGAACGAAGAAAAACGTAACACCGCGCACCGCAATGGGTTCTAACTTCTAGGAACTACTGGAAATATATCCAGAGGGTCACTCAGCCATATTATTTATTTTCGCGAGTACGTACTTGCACACACATAACCTTGTACCCAGGATTATTGACCAGCAACTTGCTCTGCTATACGGTCTTATGGTCCGCGAAGTGCCATACTATAAGTACACATTCTGCAGCGCTATTTCTCGAAAATGATCGTTCCACGCTCTATATGGATCGATCTGTAATCACGGATATGACTATTGTAGCCAATAAGATTGATATCGTGCTGACCTCGCTAGATGGCTGGGTCAAGGATCAGATACAGAAGGCATACTCCAAGGCACTGCGAGAATAGTCAGGAGGTTCGTCTCTCAGTCGGGCGACTGACCTGACCACCGGTAGCGGTAGCTTATGCCCCATAGCGGCACCCTTGTTTAGGTTTTTTTATAATAATTATCTTTTATGCGTCGTATTTTAGTTTTATTTGAATATTAACACGAGACAATTATTTTGCTAAAAGAAGCACAATAAATAAAGAACATAGTTTAAGTTGTTATACATTTTGTGTATTTCTGTATTTTCAGGCCTTCGCTAATTTCTTTAGGGAGATTATAATATACTATTGTTATTTATTATGGTCAATTTGAGGGATCTTTCGTTACTAAGGTATTGCTTTTTTAATTTGTTTCATGGTACTCGTGTTAATGATCTTTGGATCGAATAAAACTAGTAAATATACAATTATAATACAGGGATGATAAAGTTAAAATGCTAAATTTCTTAAAGTAAGCTCTGCAACTATCTTATGTTTATGTTTACGTGAATCTGTAGGTACCTATGTTCATTTGAAATAAAAGAGCTAATATCTGATCAATATTTCATTCGTATAGATAGATTTACTTAGCGAAAACTGAGAAATAATCACGTGCCGTTTTTATAAGGTTTCTTATGCTATCAGTCAATAAAATGTTCTGCACATTCTGTCGCGTTCTCAGTTCTCGTTAAATTATTCTTGGAACCTAAACATTTAATTGTATTTAGTTGGAAATTAATAAATGTAGAACGAGCGACCCCTATGGGGTCATGTTATCGATATCGATGAAATATTTTCTGACGTATGAACATCACTATTATCGAATTTTCACATCACTGACTTTGACCGGATGTCGTAATGTCAACACTCATTTTTCTTTACGTTGGTAGGAGACTTCAGAGAATCCCATAAAATAAAATAAATGTATGAAGTTCCGTCTCTTATAACGTAGTGTTTATATTCTCTTTGCGCGCGTCCTGCGAACAAATGTAACTTACTTCTCCGGGTACTTGTTCCCCAACAGCCACACGAGCTTGAGGGCCACCTCGCGCACGATCTCGTAGTCATCGCTGAGCGCCTGGCACGCCTGCTCGTAGTGCGCGGCGCTGAGCACGTGCCCGCGCTCGTGGAAGCTCAGCAGCGACTGGAACGCCTCGCACCAGACCGACGCGTCCTGCGAACAAATGTAACTTACTTCTCCGGGTACTTGTTCCCCAACAGCCACACGAGCTTGAGGGCCACCTCGCGCACGATCTCGTAGTCATCGCTGAGCGCCTGGCACGCCTGCTCGTAGTGCGCGGCGCTGAGCACGTGCCCGCGCTCGTGGAAGCTCAGCAGCGACTGGAACGCCTCGCACCAGACCGACGCGTCCTGCGAACAAATGTAACTTACTTCTCCGGGTACTTGTTCCCCAACAGCCACACGAGCTTGAGGGCCACCTCGCGCACGATCTCGTAGTCATCGCTGAGCGCCTGGCACGCCTGCTCGTAGTGCGCGGCGCTGAGCACGTGCCCGCGCTCGTGGAAGCTCAGCAGCGACTGGAACGCCTCGCACCAGACCGACGCGTCCTGCGAACAAATGTAACTTACTTCTCCGGGTACTTGTTCCCCAACAGCCACACGAGCTTGAGGGCCACCTCGCGCACGATCTCGTAGTCATCGCTGAGCGCCTGGCACGCCTGCTCGTAGTGCGCGGCGCTGAGCACGTGCCCGCGCTCGTGGAAGCTCAGCAGCGACTGGAACGCCTCGCACCAGACCGACGCGTCCTGCGAACAAATGTAACTTACTTCTCCGGGTACTTGTTCCCCAACAGCCACACGAGCTTGAGGGCCACCTCGCGCACGATCTCGTAGTCATCGCTGAGCGCCTGGCACGCCTGCTCGTAGTGCGCGGCGCTGAGCACGTGCCCGCGCTCGTGGAAGCTCAGCAGCGACTGGAACGCCTCGCACCAGACCGACGCGTCCTGCGAACAAATGTAACTTACTTCTCCGGGTACTTGTTCCCCAACAGCCACACGAGCTTGAGGGCCACCTCGCGCACGATCTCGTAGTCATCGCTGAGCGCCTGGCACGCCTGCTCGTAGTGCGCGGCGCTGAGCACGTGCCCGCGCTCGTGGAAGCTCAGCAGCGACTGGAACGCCTCGCACCAGACCGACGCGTCCTGCGAACAAATGTAACTTACTTCTCCGGGTACTTGTTCCCCAACAGCCACACGAGCTTGAGGGCCACCTCGCGCACGATCTCGTAGTCATCGCTGAGCGCCTGGCACGCCTGCTCGTAGTGCGCGGCGCTGAGCACGTGCCCGCGCTCGTGGAAGCTCAGCAGCGACTGGAACGCCTCGCACCAGACCGACGCGTCCTGCGAACAAATGTAACTTACTTCTCCGGGTACTTGTTCCCCAACAGCCACACGAGCTTGAGGGCCACCTCGCGCACGATCTCGTAGTCATCGCTGAGCGCCTGGCACGCCTGCTCGTAGTGCGCGGCGCTGAGCACGTGCCCGCGCTCGTGGAAGCTCAGCAGCGACTGGAACGCCTCGCACCAGACCGACGCGTCCTGCGAACAAATGTAACTTACTTCTCCGGGTACTTGTTCCCCAACAGCCACACGAGCTTGAGGGCCACCTCGCGCACGATCTCGTAGTCATCGCTGAGCGCCTGGCACGCCTGCTCGTAGTGCGCGGCGCTGAGCACGTGCCCGCGCTCGTGGAAGCTCAGCAGCGACTGGAACGCCTCGCACCGGACACGCGCGTCCTGCGAATTAACAAGGCTTAAAAGATGCATACAACTTAACCTTCAAGAAGTCTGTTTCTGATATTTTTGGCCAGGATCATTTACAAAGTTGTGTTGGTAGTGCTTTACTGGTCTATAATTTAAAATAAGAATGAGGTATAGTTTGTGTTTGTATAAAGGGTGTTATTTCTGGAACTACTTATCCAATATTAAAAAAAACACTTGTATATAGAATGGAACTTCAAGATCTTTAAGAAGTCTTAGTCCACATTTTATCCTGTTTTGTTTGTTGGTTAATTTCCTGTATGAGTCCTGCGCAGCTGTGTTACTTGAAATAAATGTTTTCAGTCATTCATTTGTTATAGGAGGGTGCAAACTATATTTTCAAGTTTGTCATGATTTCATAGACATGGTGAATTATGTTATTTTGGATTTGCTGCTTTTTAGGGTACTGTACTCAAAGAGTAAAACGGGACCCTATTACTAAGACTCCGCTGTCCGTCTGTCCGTCCGTCCGTCCCGTCTGTCTGTCACCAGGCTGTATCTCAAGAACCGTGATAGCTAGAGAGTTGAAATTTTCACAGATTATGTATTTCTGCTGCCGCTATAACAACAAATACTAAAAACAAAATAAAATATTTTTTAAGGGGGGCTCCCATACAAAAAACGTGATTTTTTTGCCGTTTTTATAGATAATCTGTCACCAGGCTGTATCTCAAGAACCATGATAGCTAGAGAGTTGAAATTTTCACAGATTATGTATTTCTGTTGCCGCTATAACAACAAATATTAAAAACGAAATAAAATATTTTTTTAAGGGGGGCTCCCATACAACAAACGTGATTTTTTTTCCGTTTTTATAGATAATGGTACGGAACCCTTCGTGCGCGAGTCCAACTCGCACTTGGCCGGTTTTTATTTGTATTTAACATAGAAGGGAGCACTGAGATAGTAAGTAGACTGTATTTATTTATAATAATATTTTGGGGACAATCTTACACAAATCAACCTAGTCCCAAACTAAGCAAAGCTTACTATGGGTACTAGACGACGATATAATACTTATATAGATATATATATATTTTTTTATTATAGCTTTTGTGCGCGACATCGAAATGTTGTCTTTCACATTTAATTAGTTCATAGGTTCATTTATTTATTTTGGGTGTCCACTTGCCAGTTGGCATAAGCCTCCTCCAGCCTTCTCCACTCATGTCTGTCTCTGGCAACCCTGCTCCAGGTGACACCAGCAACAGGCCTGATGTCGTCGTCCCATCTTTTGATCTGCCTGCCTCTCTTTCTTTTGCAGCCTCTTGGGTACCACTGAGTTACCTTTTTACTCCACTTATCTATGCCTCTTATAGTGTGGCCTGCCCACTTCCATTTATGCCTCCTAATTTTTGTGACAATGTCCTGCACCTTGGTTTTGCTTCTTATGACTTGGTTCCTTCTCCGATCTGCTTTTCTTACTCCTAGCATACTTCGTTCCATGGAAACTTGGCAGATGCGTAGTTTATTTAAATGATTTTTTGTAGGGGCCCAAGTTTGACTTCATACATAAGTATGGGAAGTAAGCTGTCTAAAGAGTTATTACAATTCAAAAGGCACAAAACCTGCGCAGTGACAAGAATCCTGACAGGACATTGCAAATTGAACAAACACCTGTTTCAAATGGGTATGAAGCAGGACACAACTTGCAGGTTCTGCCAGGAGACAGAGGAGACTGCAATGCACATTCTCTGCTCCTGCGGACCACTCATGCATAAAAGAAGTACCTACCTAGGGCGGCACATAATGCACCCACAAGAAGTACAACATATCACCGCCCAAAGAATCTGGAATTTCCTGGAGGCAACGGGACTTAACGGTGAACTCTAAAACAAGGGCTGCCACAATAGATCACTTGCTGGTCGAAGCGGCATATTAAGGCCCACAAACAAAATAATAATGGGAAGGATGCAGGTGTTGAACACCTTACTCTTAGTGCCTATGTGAAGGTTTTGTTCCTTCATTACTTCTTTCATGGCCCAATATCTCTTCCATCCATTACCGACCCTTCATTCTATTTTTCTGTTTGTGATGTCTTTATTTGAGATTATTTGTCCTAGATATGTATATTCGTTCACAAAGGTGAACGTGAACTAATGGTATAGGTATAAATAAATACTTAAATACATAGAAAACATCCATGACTCATGAACAAATATACATGCTCATCACACAAATAAATGCCCTTACCAGGATTCAAACCCGGGACCTACGGCAGACAGAGGTCGTCATTTGTTTATTAACACTCCATATATCCTTGGAAGCATTTCTCATAGAGTACACCTGAATATCTGTCAATTTAGACCAGCTTGAGAGTGCAGATTGTGGGGATGTTAAAAATATATGGTTTACTTTTTGTAACTCTTTGCAATATAAGAAAACAATAATCCTTAAATAAATCAATAAAATTGACAATTACCTCAGCATTAGAATATTCTGCAAGTAATTTGACGACAGTGTCAACCTCTGCTATTGTTTCCAATGTCCTATCCACTTCCGGGCACAAAGGGTAGAGCTCGCTGATGAGCTGCAGGCAGCGGCACTTCACCTGGTGGCTTGTGTCCTTCAGGTTCTCACGAGCCACGGACACTAGGCGCATCATGAGAATCTTGTCATCTGACAGTTTACTACCCAGTTTCAGCAAGGTAGCTAACCCTTGGGCTATCACCTGCAAATGATTGTAGCAAGCAAGAATTTGTGAACCATTATTCCACAAAACTTTATAGTCAGGATTTAATTATTAAACACATCCAGTATTCAGTATTCACTTCAAAATATTATCAACACATATGTATAAGAGGAAATCTTTTACTGTTGACTTCCATTACATTATAAATAGTGATAGGAATAAAGATTTAGCAAGAAAGAAACTGGCAGCTTTGAGTCACACACAAAAAGAGAAATACATTTTTGCCTAACATCTCTTAGGGTAAAGTTTTAAATACAAGCATGTTAGTAAATACAACTCGACCAAGCTAAGAATGCACTTCACGTCGAACAAGTTACACTGAGCGAGGTGCATTCTTAGCTTGGTCGAGTTGTACAGGACAATACCTTATGTGATGTCTCATTCTTGATGAGGAGTGTTGTGAGATCAATCAAGTTGTTGTGGTTAGCAACAGGACACTCCAGCCCAATGTCACAGAAAAGCCACAGGATCTTGACCCATACAACAGAGTCTTCTTCTGACTGAAAGTGTTCAGACAACTTCTTGATAGCCTCTTCCACGTCTGACTCCTGGAACTGCAGGCAGTCTGAAATGCGAAGTAGCAGCTGCAAAGCCTCCTCACTAGATTTGCATTTCTCTAGTAAACCTACAAACGCAGCTGCGGAACTTCCTATAAGTGGCTTCTTTACTATGTGAAGCTTTTTTGATGATGGACCATCCTGAAAATAAACATAATATTATAATGCCTTGAATGCTAACCACATTTTAGGTAAGAACCGAAATAATTAAAAGCAAATTTACCTGAAAGGATTTATTATACTCAGCCAGGGCCCTCTTTTTAAGAAGTGCCGCCATACCAAAGACTTATACGTTTTTATCAAACTTTATGTTTTCAAAATAAAAACACGAAATCAAAGAACAGCATCACAAATTGACAGCCGAAGTCAAGTCGTACCAAAGACCAAAGAGAATATAACCACTACGTAAGTAAATATAAATTTAAATATTTAAAAAAATATATTATAATATATTTTTCTTCGTTGAAAATAAAAAAAATACCCCAAAGACTACAATATATATACATACTGAGAAGTCGTACGTTGATTGACGTTAACCGTTAATAACGCCGTTAATTGACGTTAACTTGACACTGGACCCAATTCTACGTGCACATCGCTTAAATAGACTAAAACTAAAATGTCTAATTTTTAGACATAGTTTAGGCGGCAGATTTAACAAGTGCTATTCCAGAATGTCAAGCTGACTAAAATTAGCCCGATTTTATACGTATTCTAAAACTTCTAAATTGAGTTGAATGTGTTGCTACAAAAAAAAAAAAGTGAGTGAATGAATGAATGGAATCTATGAAAAAGAGTATGAGATCGTATTTTTTTACATTATATTTTAATATTTACATCCGTATTATTTATTATTAATACTATCTTTAATACTATTCACTGTCCACATTTTATATTAGGTAAAAATAATTTATCACATTTAAATGGGCAGCATTTAAAACATAAAAAAAATGCATATTGTTTGTGGTTTGCTGTCAAGCAAGGCAAGTGTTTGTTTTGCTTTGTGTTTTCTTTCATAGTTTGTTTTGTTTTAACAAGATTGCGTTGATAAAATGAATTCGACGCGGAAAAGAAGCAACAAAGTTCAACAAGAGGTGCTCGTAGAGCAACTCAGCGCGAACGTAATGTTAGCGAGAGGTAAGCATTTTGATTTACTACTAGAAAGTGCCCGCGACTTTGTACGCGTAGAATTAGTTTCCCGCTACTCTCCATTTTTCTTCCCGTCAGGGGTCGATTCTCTACAAATCCTTTGTACAGTGCACCTCTACGGTACCCAAGGAATACTCCCTCCAAAGTTCAAGTCCCTAGGAGACAAATTATTTTCATGGCGCATCATTAAATTGTTAGAAATGTTATTTTCGTATACATATTTATAGTCATGGAGTTCATTATATGTATTTATCTAAATGTAAATGTGTACCTTTTCAGGAAATATAGCAAGCCCCGAAGTGGCAGCTTTCTAGGCGGCCCTTACTGTTACTCTAAACCGACATGGCTGTCGAAGGACAGTAGTGGAGTGGCAGAATGTAAGTACTGTTAGAATGAAAAGCACTTAGGGAACAAGCTCATACATGGGAGCGATGTTAATTGTGTCAGTTGTCACATGGTAGGGTTGTAGTAGTTTCTTAATAAATATGCACATATGAGAATTATGTCTCCGTTTTGTTTGTCAGAGATCTCTCTAATGCTTCATGCACATGAAGGCTAGGGCTAGAATGATAGGCTTGCACCAGTGTAAGATATATAAAAGTAAGAAGTACATGGTAATACAAACCTTTTCATTCCATTGTACAATTGTACATCTTATTCTTCTAATACTTGTTTGTCCATCATTCTGTCTGTAAGCCAGAGCTATTTTCCTCAGAAACTGAGAACTACACGGCTAAAATTTTGCATGTACATGTTTTCTATGAAATGAGAGATTTTTTTTAGCATTGACATTTCATTAAATGCTTGTATCCAGGGATGCAATTTCTTTTTAGTTTTCAGAACCCTTATATTTTTGTCATGTCCGTCCGTCTGTCCGTCATATGTCACACAAACAAACTACTAGATGTATATTGATGAAATTGGGAGTGTCGGTGTCTTCTAAAAGCCGCTACTTTGTTTCGTACTGAAATAACATAGTCTTACATGCTCTGGCCCGGTTTTGATCATTCAGTGTGGTATCATTGAATAGGTCTTTAAAAAGACACGAAGGTTTCTAAGTATCTTTTTTGATTGCACATAAATGAACAAAGTTTGAAGTCGACCAACACCTGAAGGCATGACTTGTTGTTCAATTACAGAATGGCTAGATAATTAAGAACAAGATTTTATTCCCCATACAACTGCATACAAATATGACTTTTTCAAATTTAATGATGATTTAAAATATGTTTAGCCAATTTTATTTCTGAGTATATGGAGGTATCTGTGTATAAATAAGATTTAATTTAGTTTATATAAAAGTTCTGATAGTAGTATGAGAAACAAAACATTCAAATTTGCAATTAAAATGAATCACGACTTTGTCTGTTAAACACATCAAACTTACTTACCTACTAGCTTACAAATTTTTCCAGAGTTCATACGCCTTCAGAAGCACAGAAAATAATACAAATTAAAATTATATTTTATATTATATTAATTCACAATTGCAGATTTGGTCACAGTGGGCGCAGAAAGTCAAATCAAAATATCGAAAATGGAGAGATCAAACCCAGGGCACTGGTGGAGGTCCTGCAGTTGTCCGTCCACTAACAGACACCGAATTAAAGGTGTTGGAGGTTGTCGGAGCAGCTGCTGTGGATGGCTTTGCTAATCTAGAAACTCCACTGGTATGTTTATTGTGTTTTAAATTTATACCCGATTACGGCGAAGCAAAAAGGAGGGTTATGATACTTATGATTTTGACCAGTATGTATGTACTTATGTGGGTATGTAAGTATGTTCATCTGTTCCCTCATAACTTGTAAACTACTTATAATGTGACAAATGAGGTACAGTTGAAAGCGTTTTGATTGTTCACTGCGAAACTATTCTACTTGTGCATAAAACAGTAGGATGTTCACTTTCTGGAAAGTCAGGGAAGCTCATGGTGGTCAGGGAAAGTCAGGGAAGTTCTAGACAGGTCAATAATGTTCATACGTTTTTAGGTGAGAGTCAGGATGGCGGGTGTACCTAAAGATGTATAAA
This sequence comes from Epinotia brunnichana, assembly GCA_963854355.1. Taxonomy (NCBI): domain Eukaryota; kingdom Metazoa; phylum Arthropoda; class Insecta; order Lepidoptera; family Tortricidae; genus Epinotia; species Epinotia brunnichana. Next base: position 851,827 of record CAWKZR010000004.1, on the reverse strand, counting down.
AAAAAAGTATACGAAAAAATTTTACCTAAAATGTACTATTTAGTACCACATTTAAAAAAAATTGTACCACCACATACTCAAAGTTATTACAAAATGAAGGTACACCCGCCAACCAGACAGTCAGGATGGCAGGTGTACTTCTGTGAGCTACTATGTTCCCACCAATTATAAAAAAAAAATTATACACCAAAATTTTGTACCAAATTTGTACTTTAATATACAATTTACATTCGGGCAATGTAATTCGTGGTTTGAGAGTTATACACATTTAAGGTTTTTCTACTGGTACCTAGTTAAGCTCGTTACATAACAGGAAGGCTTTCGGTTTGTCTTTACGTATTTATTTTATATCATCATCATCATCATGTCAGCCGAAAGACGTCCACTGCTGGACATAGGCTTCCCCCAAAGAGTGCCAAAGCGACCGGTCCTGCGCCACCTGCATCCAGCGGACTCCCGCGACCTTTACCCGGTCATCAGTCCACCTTGTGGGGGGCCTACCCACGCCGCATCACCGGCAACACTCACTGGTCAAACACTCGTCTTGAGACACTGCGGAATATTGGACGAAAAGATGTGCCGTAGCTTCCCGAACGCTACCCAGCCGAGTCGGATTTTATTTTATAAGTATATCAGAGATAATTCTTTAATAAGTCCGATTTCAAGTGCCGGTTTCTACAGGGAGGTCCCTTTTGGATTCGGATAATATCTGATTATGGGATCCAGGAATTCTTCAAATGCAATAATATGGCGATTTCGGTAACTTATATGGTACGAGTAAATCATGCATTTTCTCTTGGTAAGGGGGATGACCTATGGACTTTTTAATGACGTAGGTAACTACTGCACAAAGTTCGATTAGATTTCGTTGAATTGCTACTTCAATTACTATTGCTCATAAATTATTTTGGAGGTAAATTGATGATGACTTGATGATGGCAAATTACAGAGATAGGTTTGCGTTGCGAGTCAGCTTAGCCGAGCCTTAAAAATTCGAACCTTCTCGAAAAGTCTTATTATGTACATCATATATTTTTTTTAGTTTTATTATTCTCTTATTTTAGAAGTTACGGGGGGGGGGACACACATTTTGCCACTTTGGAAGTGTCTCTCGCGCAAACTATTCAGTTTAGAAAAAAATGATATTAGAAACCTCAACATCATTTTTGAAGACCTATCCATAGATACCCCACATGTACGGGTTTGATGAAAAAAAAAATTTTGAGTTTTAGTTCTATGTATGGGGAACCCCCAAAAATTATTGTTTTTTTTCTAATTTTGTGTGAAAATCTTAATGCGGTTCACAGAATACATCTACTTACCAAGTTTCAACAGTATAGCTCTTATAGTTTCGGAGAAAAGTGGCTGTGACATACGGACGGACGGACAGACAGACAGACAGACATGACGAATCTATAAGGGTTCCGTATTTTGCCATTTGGCTACGGAACCCTAAAAAGGGTAAGACAAAAAAAAATATATACATATATATTTGTCACAAAAAAAAATGTCAGGGAATTTTAAACGAGCCAAACATTTAGTACTTTTTACGTTCTACGTTCTTCTACGTTAGCTGTCACATGTCACTTAAGCTGATAAGCAATAGGTATCAAACATACAAAAAGGGCTTTCCGAGCTAGTGAGGTGAAAATTATATTGTACTAAATACCTGCCCGTGCCGTGTTGCCCACATATTGCAAAGAAAACAAGTATACCCGGGCGATAAAATATAGTATATGTCCATGCTTGTGTTATGGGTACTAGACGACGATATATTTAATATATGTAAATACTTTTATACATAGAAAGCATCCAAGACTCGGCAACAAATATTCATGCTCATCACACAAATATTTGCCCTTACCGAGATTCGAACCAAGGACCTTCAGCTTCGTAGGCAGTGTCACTACCCACTAGGCTAACCGGTCGTCAAAACATCCTCTCTCTATTTGTATTTCCTTTCCCTTGTTTTCAAGCTTGATTTTACTTGTAGAGTTGTTGTATATATTTCGTAAGATATCTATGTAGGTATGTTTGTTGTACATTGTTCTCTCTCAGTGCTTTCCATATAGCCTCGTGCGAGATTGTGTCGAACGCTTTTTTGAAGTCTATAAAAGCTATGTATAGAGTGCAGTTATATTCTATGTGCTTTTCTATAAGCTGGTCGACAACTTGTATATGATCCATTGTGGAAAACCCTTTACGAAAGCCTGCTTGCTCAATAGGTTGGTGAAAGAGGTTCGCGAATCGAATATGAGTTGAAAAATAAACAAGTTTAAGTAGTAACAACACTTACCTACGTATGCGTGTACCTACCGTAGAAAGACCTTCAATGTGTATTGCTCGCAAACCACTGATTATATTGCTCGAATATAATTTGTATATTAAAGTACAAATTTGGTACAAAATTTTGGTGTCAATTTTTTTTAATAATTGGTGGGAACATAGCTCACAGAAGTACACCCGCCATCCTGACTGTCTGGTTGACGGGTGTACCTTAATTTTGTAATAACTTTAAGTACGTATTTTTTTTTAAATGTGGTACTAAATAGTACATTTTGGGTACATTTTTTTCGTATACAATTTTTAGGGTTCCGTACTCAAAGAGTAAAACGGGACCCTATTACTAAGACTCCGCTGTCCGTCCGTCCGTCTGTCTGTCACCAGGCTGTATCTCACTGATACCGTGATAGTTCCAGCTGAAATTTTTACAGATGTATTTCTGTTGCCGCTATAACAATAAATACTAAAAACAGAATATAATTAATATTTTTATTGATAATGGTACGGAACCCATCGTGCGCGAGTCCGACTCGAACTTTGGCCGGTTTTTTCATTTCATAATAGAAAAATTTAATACCTAGTCTAAAATGCATCGGAGCCGAGATATTTCTAATATATTTATGTATGTATATTTCCACAGGTCATATTGAAAAGTTATAATTTATTCTAACTGACAACAGGTTTTAAGTATAACATACTCCTTACATAATTTACACTATTTATGTAATCGCAAACTTGTTGTAGGTTGCTTCTGTGGATAATTCAACGCTGGCTGACGAAGTATTAGAACCGCCGCCTACCGCCGAAGTACGTGAACTGCCGCAACCAGTTTCTGCCCAGCCACGACTTGCTATCCAGCCACCATCACCTACCATCCACCACCACCATCCACCATCACCTACCATCCACCACCACCATCCACCATCTGTAGCCCAATTACCGAGGTTGAATAGTAGACGACCTGAACGTAGTCAAACTCACCCAAGTATTGCCCCATCTCGTCAACGACAGCGCAAGAGACCTCAGCGGCCTAAACCGGCAGAAATTCTGTCAGGGTCATTAGACCGGAATCATGAATTATTTCGGTCTACAATAACTCAGGCAGCGGAGACCTTGGCCGCTGCCATCAGAGAAGCAGGAGAGACCATTTCCTCGGCTATTAGGGAGCATGGTGGCGGTGGGCAGTTAGTAGAGTATTTAGACCAAGATTTAGAATAGAGTAACAGTAGGGATCACTTAAATTGATGTTTCTTTAGTTTTAAAAGGAGAAACCGATAAGACCTTGATGGAAGTCCGTTAGTAGTGAAAAGAATTGTGGGTAAATTACAACTAATCAATTTGCATAGAAATAGCCGTGTTCACGCCGGACACATGCTCGGCTCCGCGGCTCGCCCAAGCCGTATGCCTCGTATGGCTCGGGCGAGCCGTCCGCATGCTCAGCCGCATGCCTGCGGCAGGCTCGGTCGGATAAGACACTTTGCTTGATCAGTATCATATTACAAAAAAAAAATTTTTTTTTTTTGTTTTATTTGATGGACCAAGGAAAGTGTCTCATTCGCCGTCCTAAACCCAAAACGTAAGTGAGGAAACTGTTTATATATTTCTAAAATAATTGACGCCTAGCTGAAAAGTCTGCAACTTTTTTCTGGTGCTAAGGAAGGTTATTCCATCACCAAAAAAATAATCAGGCACTTCTAATATTTTCATCCATTCCGCATTTGATATTTATAGAGCAAAGGTGCTTTCGTATGTCCGGCCCTTTGGTCTCGGTCAAAAAGCCGACAACGCTGGGCGAGGCGTGCGGCCGAACAAAACAACTGTCCACATAGACCGTTAAAGAACATGAAATTATGCGTCTAATGAGTATCAATACATAACAATTCGTTTCAGCGACATAGTAGAAAACCATAGTCGAAAACGAGGCTTTCCTCAACTTTGTAAGTTATTTCAAGATAGTGGTTTTTAAGCTTCTGCGTTTCAATTTTGAAATTAAAGAAATCCTTATAGTTTTGTCATGTCTGTCCGTATGTCACATGCATTTGACTCTAAAACTATAAGGTGTATTTGAATAAAATTTTGAGGATAGGTCTATTTTATTAGCCGCTACATAGTTCTGTAATGGAATGACTAAAAAATATTTTTTTTAAGTGTGTACATGCCCCATACATATAACTGCAAGTCAAAAAAAAGTAAAAACGTGTGTACACATCGATCTAGTTGTCCGCACAGCGAACTGGGTTTTTTCCCACACCTGAGTTCCCACAAATTATTGATTAGTTATTTCACCTACGATTATTCTCACTACTAACACACTGCATCTTGCGTGTCTGTAAATAAGTGTCAGTGCGCAGCCGACCGTAGACGGCAACGGCATCGTCAGGCGTCCATTCTAATTTCTCTGTATACATCTATCTACTACATATAAATCAGTATGGACGCCTGACGCTGCGTCTGCCGTTGCCGTCTGCGGTCGGCTGCGGAATGACACATTGAAGAATACTTACACTTAAAACGTCTGCTAGACGGTCGCCAACACGGCCCTCCGACCGCTGTAGTATGAACTTTGTTGCAAACAACTGTCTACACGGTCGGTGCGGACCAAGGTCGCTCGGTCGGAGGGGCGTGTTGGCGACGCTGAGCTAGCAGACGTTTAAGCAGGGATGTGAAGAGTCGGTCGGCCTTTCCCTTCTGAGATGTGCCTGGCGCTGTAGCTACGTGCAGGGCCGTAGCTAGGGGGGGGGGGGGGCATTATGGGGAAATGCCCTACCTTAAAATACCATTGCCCTACCTTAAGAAACTGCCTCACACAGATTAGATCAAGTTAAATTTTGACTCGTGCCCTAATTGTTGTAATTACGGCTGCCCTATCTTAAATTCAACTCTGGCTACGTGACTAATCTATGAAAACATAGAATAGCACATCTCTGATGGAAAGGCACCCTAAGAGACTAACCATAGCAAGCGTCCGATCCGCCGCCGCGAAAGGCGATGTAAGCGTGCTGTTTCGTCAAATAGAATCCTGTACTTACAAACTTGGTCACGAGCGCCTCGGGCGCAAAAGAAGCGCGAGGCGTCTGCGTGCCGCTTTCCCGGCGGCGGATCGAACGCTTGCTATGTTTAACAAGACTAACTACCAAAAACAATGTTGAAAATTAACAAAGCTATTTTTATGTCATTGTCAAAATTTGTAAATAAAAGCAAAGTGTTTTATTTGATAAACAGGTGATTGCTGCATAGAAACAGAGATGTTGTTAGGGTTAGGGTTTTATTTTACGGAACCCTTCATGGGCGAGTCCGACTCGCACTTGGCCGCATTTTTTAATAGGGTGGCTACAATTTCATTATTTAAAAAAGTTATGTTTGAAAAGATTTTGATAATTTAATTTGCAATTAAACTATATTATTGTATTAATAAACATAGTGAAAAAATTGGTTTGTTTACATGTGTAACAAACTGTCACGACTGGTGGAATAAAAAACACTTCTAATGTTATACTTGTTTTAATACATTTAACGAAAATAGTTGTTAATTAAAGATGCACGTCGTTCACGAGCAGCATTCAAAAAATCATTCCCTTGTGGTCCTGGGAGATCTTCTGGACCATTTTGCTCTTCATCATCCTCTTCTTCACTTTCGTCATGTGTGGTATTTTCATCACTCTCAGAACCACTGCTGTCTGAATCAGAATCGTCACTGCTGTCTGAATCATAATCATTTTCTAACCCGTGTATCATATTATACATAGTGCAGCATGATATAATAATTTTGGCAGCTTTTTCTGGGCTGTAATGCAGAGTACGGTGGCGATGAAGGCATCTGAATTTATTTTTTAAAACTCCAAAACACATCTCTATTACCCCTCTTGCCTGTGCATGGCGTTTATTATATCTTGCTTCTGGTGACTCTGCAACTGGGTCCGGATGAGGAGTCATCAGCCATGGGAGAAGTGGGTAGCCTTTGTCCCCTAGTAGCCACTCCGTAGCCTGGTGCTGTATGTACTGTTCTTCAAGGTGATGGTGCACATTGCTACTCCTCCAAATAGCAGCATCATGGGTTGAGCCAGGAAAATTTGGGTTCACACTGGTAATCACACCAGTAGCATCACAAATTACTTGACAGTTAATACTGTAAAATCCTTTTCTGTTGTAGAAAATGTTGCCTGGAGCTGTTGGATGGTTAATTGGGGGTTTGTGTATCGGAATGTGACTCCCATCCACCGCACCCAATGTATAGGGTATTCCAAACACATTCTGGAAGCCTTGCATGGCCCTCTCTTTTTCTATTCTCGTCACAGGGAACTTGATCCACTGTGGAGTCAATCTCTCCATTATCAAACGACAAACAGCTGCCAGACTTCGACTGACTGTAGGTTGGCTTTGAGCCAGAATGCTTACTTCCCCTACAGCAGTCTGATAGCTACCTTGGGCAAAAAAGTTAAGTGCACTTAAAACCTTTAAATGTGGGGGCACAGTACCCACTAGCAATCCTGCGCTCAAAGTATCCACCACGTGTATGCCCATGTCCCGCGACAGTCTAAACAATTTGCGAAACTTCCGCTCGGATCGGTCGAATGGGTTGGATGTATCACGCAATCTCTTTAAGTAAAGTTTATCACCCTCGCCATGCTCCCTCTCGTCGGCTACTACAGCAGCCATGACGAATTCTTCATCCATATCAAAAAGAAAAAATGCACTTGACTTCACGTAAACAAATTATAAACGGGACTATTTTATTCGCCGCTAAAATTAGTCGGTTAAGTTTGACGTTTCTGTGTTTTCGCGTAAAAACGACATGTCTAGAATTGCATTATGGCAGCTAAACTAAGTTGAATAGACTGCCTAAAATAAGAAACGTCAGATTCAAATTAGTGCTGTCATTTGATTATGACAGCTGCGCATAGAATAGCAAAGTGTTTTAGCGACGCCTAAATAAAATTAGGTAGTTTAGCGGCCACTGTAGAATCGGGTCCATTAGCTTGATAACGCTGTGTGTACACCGAACCAACAAAGGCAAACCGTGGCTCGCTCACACGAAGCTAGACGCTACAATAGGCTTGTGCTGCTAAATGGATAGTAAACCATCAAAAGATTACAAAGTATAAATTACAAAATATTATTAAAATCATATAAAAATATGAACCATAAAAGTAAAAAAAAAAGTTTTAATTATTTATTGTCCAAGAGTAAATTTAAAGGTACCAATAGAATCCTAACGCTTTTATAACAACTATGGACCTAAACGTAGAATTTCGCGACCGAAACAGCAATTTACTTCATTTTCCATGCAACGGTTGGTACAAATTGCAACGTCATACTTTAAAGCCAATCAGTATGAAGCGTTTTGGCTGCTGTCAGCGAGGTACTACTTTAACTCGATTTTTTGGGTAATAATGTTCTTTAAATGTAGTTGCTTCTATACAAGCATTTGTTCCTCTACAAAAACTGGTTCGAATGGCATCGTAAAAAAAATTAAGGTCACAAGCCCATTGCAGCCCAGCTAGCACACTAATCGGACATATATTTACGTTCTGACGTATAACTTTACGATTGTGCCCATTTTTACGTTACTTAGCTAACATGGTAATCACGCAGCATATATTTATGCCATAGCGTAAAATATACGTAGCAAAATTATTACATTCATTTCATTCGTTCAATAGTAGTCTATGGTTAGAAGCCTATTATAATACTACCTAATTAAAGAGTAATGATAAGCACTGCACAGTTTACTAAACAGTTGTTCTCCTGTATTAAGTTGTGTTATAATAGTTTTTTTGTTTTTATTTACGTTACTCCCACCCCACTAAAAGTTTAACGTAGTGGTTTTAAGTAATTTAGCGAGTACCAAAACACATGTTAGTTTATAATTGAATCAATAATATTTGTAAATTTGTGTAATATACTTTATTACAACACAAGCAAAAAATCATAATCATTGCGTTATTTATACTAATTTATAGTTAGTAATCATGATCTAGCTAAAATTGAAAATGCTAGATCATTGTTTCAGGAGACGATAGGAGTTTTGAAACTGAAACCGTATGTGTCGTGACAGAAATCGGAGAAATCCTGCGAAAATTATATTGTTTTCATAGTGTTAAAATTTATCCGGGGTCTCGAGTGACCTACATAAAATTTCGTCCGTCAACGGCTCATATCGTCAAGTTTTATGTGCCAAAATCAAGAGCATGTTAGCATTTGACGTAAAGCAAATAGTTTTATGTGCAAGACATATAAATGGTCACATTTTACGTAAATGATGGTATAGCATGTTAGCTCATGACGGTAAAATTTTATACGTCGGTTGTGGACATAAAACATGTGCATAAAAGTCGTCATTTTGCTAGTGTGCTAGCCGGGCAGGCTACTCGGCGCTCGGTCGTCTGGCGTAGGCTATTGTTCGTATGATGGTGGGTATGTATCTCACTCTAACAAATACCTGCACTATCATAAGACTTTTCTCGCACTATAAATCTCTTTCTAAGTTTTCTAATAAGAGACATACTTATAAGAAAACTAAAACTTCGAATGCCGTTCGCGGTAGGCCCTCTGTCCGCCGATTTCACTCGTCGAAATCGGAGCATGCTCCAAACAAAAAGTGTCGTTGTCGGATCCGATACCGACAATTACGGATTGCTGTGAGCAGGCAATAGTATATTACTGCAGAGGCCGGGAAAAGTCATTTCGTGGATGAGTATGGTTTTGAAGGACGAGGCATAGCCGAGTCCTTCAATAGATACGAATCCACGAAATGACATTCCTGCCGAGGCCTGTATACTGCTTTTCTCCAAATATGCGAGGAAATAAAACAAAATCTTAAAAGGTTATATTTATTTCGCACATGTTTATATAACAATCTACCTACAATCTAAACAAATTCAACACTTTAATAGTAATAAAAATAAACCTTATGTCAGGAGTTTTAATTGAATGTTATAGATACATTATTCATATTAGGGCAGTTCGTGAAAGACAGAGTTATATTTTTCCCCGGAACGCTTATGTTGGTTTGAATATTTTCTTGATTAGAAGTTGTTGTTGATTGTGTGTTAGAATGCTGCGGATTAGGTGATAAGGGAGCAGAATCTATGCGGGAGGTGGATGGTTTCGGACTTGATATTTTATTACATTGATGATTCGATGTAGATGGCTGAGATTCTGTTTGAAGGGTGATAGTTTGATTAATTTTTTCGGATATGTTCTTTTTGTTTTGCACCGATTCTTCAATATAGCTCTCGGCTACTGCGTCAGATTTCCAACCACCGTGCCTCTTTATGGTTGTTAAATTTGCCCCGGAGTCAGCTAGCAAGGTGGCCGATGACCGCCGAAAGCAATGGCCTGTGTAGCAATCGCTGTCAGCTAAATTTAAGTAGCTTGCGATTTGTGTTGGCATTTTCGCCATTGCATGCCGTCCAATTACTTGATTGACACACTTCCCATTTTTATAATTTATAAAAAATCTGTCCGAATTGGTACTTTTGGGACGAAGTAATTGGTATTTTTTTACAACTGGCACAAACTCATTTGGAATAACGAACATGCGGTCGATTTTAGTTTTTGTGTCCCGTAGTTTTACCAGAAGTATATCATCATGGCACGTTATGTCGTTTACTGTTAAATTAGTCAACTCGATCATTCGGCATGCACCGTTGACGCCTAAAATGAGAGCAACCTGAAACAAATAAATAATAATGTTAACATACGACGGATAGAGTCCAAATATGGAAAATAATATTTAAGTCAGTTATACAATATTATGTTTACCTTTATTGCTAGGAAAATCTCATCTGGAGCTTCATTTAAGAATATTGTGATATCCTCATTGGTAAGAATCTTCGATTTCTTGCTTTTGAAACCGGATGATTTCCGTTTCAAAAATGACAATAAGTTCGCGTAGTTCTTAATGTTTATATTATATTTTAGTTGTATAGTACTTTTCAGCATTGAGTACATTGCCCACAGAGTAGAAGGTTTTTTATCTTTTGCAAGTTCGTTAAAATACGCCAAAATAACATTTTCCGACAACGAACTGGTATTTTTCTTCTTTCGCCAGGAATTGAAATTTGCGAACGTTCTTAAATATTTTTCTTCGGATTTAGGCGGAAGCAAGTTAGCTCTCGCCAACTTTGCCTCTGCTGCTAATTCTGGTGGTGTACCCATTGGGATATCTTCGTCACTATTTGTAGAACTCATTTTATTTTCGTAAAAATAACACGGCAGAAAATCTTTGACAAAATGAATTCCAGTTTCCCGCCTAATTTTTTTTTAAGGATATTAAAGTTTAAAGTATTGGGTCCGAATTGTATATTTGATTCCACATAAAACATAGCAATGAAAATAAATAAAAGAAAACTTATAGTATTAGTAAATATAAATATAGGCATTATTACATTTAGTTAAATCGACAATCCCTAAACGCATTAGACATTTAAAAAAACTATACATTTGTTACAAAATATTTATCAGTCCGAGAAAATAATTAAGTCTAAAAAAACTGTCTTATGATTTGGACACAATTATTATTCTATCTATGTCGGTTTTTGTACGTGACTATTGGACAATTGGCTGTATGGTGAATTTGTAGTCTTGCATGAAATTAAAAGTAAGTAACCTGCACAATAATATTTACTTCCCGGGCATGTCCGGGAAGTATTTCCATTTTTTTTAATTTATTATCTCATCAATGCATATAACGATAAACTTCGAGGTGTGTTTTTACTCCATTAATGGAAACATTTCCGAGTAAGTTGGAGAAAATAATATTAACTAGTGCATTGCCTGCGGCGCGGCGCGCGAGCGCGCCGCGGTACCGAGGTGTACTTTTGACTTATATTATTCAAATTTTCCCTTATTTTTTTGGTTTTTGAATTACCAAGGAAAAGGAAAGTGAAATTCCGCTATGGGAAGGGAAAAGCGGTGGGTATTTTTGTAAGTAGGAATTTGCACTCTATTCTTGCTTGTGACGGGAAGGTGCGGGGGGTGTGTGTCCGCGTGGGCTCGCCCATCGGGCCTTCGGCCCTCGGGCTCGCGTAGAGAGCGAGCTCTGAAGGGACGCTTCGGGCCTTCGGCCCTACGCGGAGCTCGGCCTTCGGCCTTCGCGTACCTGGAAGCTCACCTTCGGGCCTTCGGCCCTCAGGTTCGCTTAAAGACACTTGGGGGGCGTAGGGTTTCCGCTAGGATAATTAACAGGATGATAACGAATGAAAGCTTCAATCCCTTCATATTTGGACCTGAAACCCACAACGCTAACATCTATCAATTTAAAAGAGTAATTCCGCCCTTAGATACTATTGAGTCTGAGAGCGGAGCTCTCGGATCGTCTCACCTGCCGGGCTTAATACCTGGGTGGTTACTCCTTTGTACATGTCCTGGTTAATGTTTATGTAATACTCTGGAATCAGTTGTTGCCTTAAAGCTTCCCAGATAAGATCGCGTGGAATGTGGTCGAATGCTTTTTCCAAGTCTATAAAAACCATGTGGATATTGGATTTATTAGTTTTTGACTTCTCCAGCAATATTCGGACCGTTTGGATGGCGTCTGAGGAGCTTCTTTCAGGTACAAAGCCGCATTGATTTTGCGTTAATGTTATTATGCGTTTCAGTCTATTGTTTAGTACACGTTCCCAGATTTTTAGCGTGTGTGACATAAGTTTTATTGCTCTATAATTACTACAGTCTCTTACATCTCCTTTCCCTTTATAAAACGGTATAAGGGAGCTGTTGCGCCATGAGTCTGGCATGGGGTCACCCTGCAGCAGTTTTGTGAATAATTTGTGTAGCCAACTCACTCCACAGTCACCCAGATGTTTCCAGACTTCCACTGGTATTTCGTCCGGGCCTGGTGCTTTGTTATTTTTCATTTGATTGATCGAAATTTTAATTTCTGCCCGGGTTATCCTCGTTAGTGGTCCCTACACTGTCTCGGGCCTGCAGTAATCATGGTTTTTCGGGTGGGAGGTGTTTAAAAGGTGTTGATAATACTCTGTCCACCTATTGGTGATGTTTTTGTTTACTGTCAGTAATTTATTATCTTTATCATTTATGTATTTAACTGTGGTGATGTCTTTAGTATTATTGTAGCGAGTTTTTGCAATTCTGTGTATATCTAATTCTGACTTTGCAGATTCTAATTTATTATAAAATTCGGAGTTGATTTCAGCTATAGATATTGCAACCTGTTTCTTCGCATGCCTCTTAGTCTCTTTATACTTTTCGAAATCATTGTTATCCTTGGTCGATTGCCACAACTTGAACGCCTCTTTTTTAGTTGTAACTGCGTGCTTTAATTCAGTATTCCACCATTTTGTCTCCTTGTTTGGACCCTTTTTGCTGCGTGTTCGGCCTAGATATTTTTCCGCCTTACTTATGCAGAATGTTTCAAAATTGTTCCACATTTGATTGGGTGTGATGTTGATGGTTTCCATGGAATTTAGGCTTTCAGAAAGTTCTGTTGTGAAAAATTCTCCCATAGGTTCCCTCAGTGATCCCCATTTTATCTTTGGTATTAATGATCGATTTATTCTTACGGGTCTAGGAAGATTGTATACAGTGACTAATAACCTGTGTTGAGATGTTAGTGGCTCACCCGGTATGACCTTGCAGTCTTTATAGTTGCCCAGGTGTTGACGCCTTGCGAGAACGAAATCAATTTGAGTGGCGTGACCTCCACTTTTGTAAGTAATGAGGTGCGACTCTTTCTTTTTAAAGAAGGTGTTAATAATCGCCAAATCGAGGCTCGATGCAAAATCCAGTATTGTGTCCCCGTCTTTGTTGCGCGTGCCGACACCGATGCCTCCATGCCATCTCTCTGTGTTAGTATTGCTGCTACCAACATGGCCGTTTAAGTCCCCACCCAAATGTACTGGTTCCTCTTGCGGAATACTTTGTAAAAGGTTATGAAGGTCTTCCCAAAAAGCTTCTTTTTCTTGTTCGGTGGTGCCATTTTGTGGGTCGTACGCCGATATTATATTAAGACAAGGTTGTTTTTCGAGTGCCAACTTCACAGCTATTAATCTGTCACTGACTCTTTCAATTTTGATTAGTCTTTGTGTTAAGTTTTCAGATAATATGATTCCGACGCCATTTTTGCCAGTAGTGGTTCCATAATAGATCAGCTTAAACCCGTTTCCCATTAGTTTTGATTTCGCACCCTTCCACGAAATACGGAATAATTATTCCACAAATGGGGTTATTCTAACTAACTTTTTATTTAAATAAAGATAACTTTGTGGTATCGTCGGTAAAAATTTGTAAGGTTTTTTTCACGCAAGGGATTTTATGACAAGTTTGGGTTCATTTGGTTTGTTTTGACGTGTTCTATACATTATACTTGGTGACGACGGTCTGATGATGGAGTCAGGAGGTGGATAGTGGTGCAGCGGGACAAACCTTTTAATCGGCGCCAGCCAGCAATCCAGTATTGCGTTCGTGTTTCAGCACACACGAAAGACTTTTGTTATTTCACAGTAAAACACTTGTACTTTGATAGTCACTTGTGGTTTTTGTATGCACACTTGTAGGCTTTTTGAGTTTTTCAACAGTTTTTGAGTGAGAGTTAGCGCGCGCGCGACGGGTATTTTTTGTGCACTGAGGTTTGGGTGGGGGGTGAAGGAAAGTTGCCAGGTATGGCGTGTAATAGTATGCGTTCAAAAATGTGTGGTTGTATAATAAAAATATAAATAAAGTAAATGAGTAAAATTAATAATAATGTACGAAACGCATATCGGAATTTATTTACTCAATGTGCCGGTAGATGGCGCTGTTACATCCGCAAACTAGGTAACGATTGTTCAACGTAGTTTTATAAGGTGTAAATCATTTTTTGTATTTGGGAGAGATTTGTGTGGAGAATATACATGCGTCTGTTTGTTGAAACACGGTGTTTATTCTTGCTTCCCCTTCAGGACCCGGGTGCGAAATTGTACATGGTCCTTCGAACCGGATAGCTTTATTAGCCATTGGAAGTGGCGTTTTTGGTACTTCGTGTCCCGTGCTTAGCAGTGGTTCGCTGCTTCAAAGGCCGGGAAAGTTGCAGCTAACTGAGGTTGCCAACGCCATCTAGCGTTGGGTAGCTGGCGGTTTCCTGTGAAATCAAGTCAATACTTGGTGCATCAAACGGCGCGAGTGGCGCCATCTAGCGACGAGTAGCTGGAAGCATCCAGAGTACGGATACGGGAGGCGCAAGTGGTGCCGCCTGGGACTAGCAGACAACAGTCGGCGCCGTGAGGAAGTTCAGCGAAGTGTGACGTCACATATCAGTGGAGAGTGGGTGAGCGAGTGCAAATCGTGAGTACTTTTAAATTCATATGACACGCGAGTTTGAACTTTAGTGCAAGAGCATATTTACATCGACTCAGAAAATTTCATCAGCAATTTATATGGACTTTCAATAATCTCCTTAGTAGTAACTTGTATTGTAACATAGAATAATTTGTAGTTAGTATATTAACTTAGAATAAAAACTGAACTCCTATTGGAACGGGGAACCTATGCCCAATTATTCCCTAGTGTTATATTTTGTCAAACACTTGTAAAATTTTGAGGAATTGGCTTGTAAATTATTCTAAGTGTTTGTTCATGTCACAATAGTTAGTCTTTAAAAATTGTATGTGACTGCTAGTTTGTTTACATTATGGATGCGTTACTTAACTATCAGGAGGACTTGTGTGCTCGTATTTTTAAAGCCAGAGTTAACTTTAAAAAGTCGCCTAAAGAGCGCATAACACAACATTACTTGGAGAGTAAGGTAGAAGCTTTAGAACAGCTTTGGTCCGAGTTTAGACAAGGCCACAAGGACTTAATGCGATCGGCCGACCTTACAGCTTTAAAAGCAAAGTCCTATGTTACGCGAGATATATATGATAAAACGGAGGAAGAGTATACTGATTACAAATGTGAATTAAAAGACGGATTAGCTCAGTATACAAGTTCGTTGGTTAGTAAGGCAGGAGGTAATGGCAGTCAAGATAACGCTTCATTTAGGCCAAGTGTAGTGAAACTTCCTAAGTTATGTATTCCTAGCTTCTCGGGGAAATACCATGAGTGGACGACGTTCAGAGATTTATTTGTGTCCATGATACACAACAACGAGTCCTTAGACAGTGTTCAGAAATTACAGTATTTGAAAAGTTATCTAACTGGAGAGGCGGAGCAGTTGCTTCGTAACATACCTGTTTCTGACACAAATTATGCTAGGTGTTGGACACAATTAGAGCAACGATATAACAATAAAAAATATTTATCCCATTGTATACTTAAACGATTGTTAAGTCAAAAGAGTGCAACGACTGAGTCCCCAGGGTTCCTTAAGGATCTGATCGACACGTCGAATGATTGTTTAAGTGCACTGTCGAATCTAGGCATTGATGTTTCTACGTGGGACATTATTGTCATTTATTTGCTGTCGTTAAAATTAGACCCCGAATCGCGCAGGCAATGGGAACTTAACGTGGCGACTAACTCGGCTTCAGACGCTTTACCTACGTTTAGCCAATTTAAAGAGTTTTTAACAAGTAGATATAGAGCACTAGAATTTCTGGAACCGAGAAGCGCCAATAAGACCCCAATTGCTTACGGGAAGTCGTACAATAGTAGTAGTAGCAGTCATAACGAACCAAATGTACTCCATGTCGCAACTGCTGCTTCACTCGCGTGTGAATTTTGTACAGAGCCTCACAAGCTGTGTTACTGTAAAAAGTTTGCTGGTGAGGATTACGTCAACAGGCATGAGTTTGTTACAAAAAATAAAATTTGCTTTAATTGTCTCGGCGGTAACCACTATGTAAGATTTTGCCAAAAAGCTACTTGTTGTAGAATTTGTAAGAGAAAGCATCACTCCTTGCTTCACCCTAAGGATGTATCCACTTCAACTGTCAATCCGAAGAGCGTAGTTCAGGCAGCTGAAACTGGGTCTGGGATGCCAATTAACGGTGACACCTAAGTATCAAGTTCAACTAAAGATTCAATCGATACCCGATCCTAATTTCAACCTCGTATTGAAAGCTTATGTTTGGAACAAGATCACGACCGATCTTCCTGGAGAAAAAGTAGTAGTCCCAGAGTGGTTGGAGCTTCAGCAGCTCACGTTAGCAGATCCAACCTATAGTAAACCCAACAAAATAGATATACTACTAGGCGGTGAAGTTTACAGCCAGATTCTAAGAGATGGAGTGCTGAATGGTCCAGAAGGAGCGCCATTAGCACAGTGCACCACCCTCGGGTGGATTTTATCTGGGTCAGTAGGCTCCGCGAGCGTACACGAGAACGTAACTGTTTTACACGTACACGTTAATGAAGATGACATGCTAAAACGTTTCTGGGAAATAGAAGCCGAGCCATCAGGTCACACTAAGCTGTTAACAAAGGAAGAACAAAGGTGTGAAGATCTTTTTGCATCTACGACTAAGAGAGACGCCGAGAGCAGGTACGTGGTGAAGTTGCCGTTTCGAGACAATCCAACCTGCAAAGGAAATTCACGGGAGATAGCAGTCAAAAGGTTACACACATTAGAAAGGAAATTTGAAAGAGATTCAACTCTCAAAGCACGATACTCTGAAGTAATAAAGGAGTATGAACAGCTCGGTCACATGGTTCCCGTGACACAACCTGATCACAAAAGGAAAGAAGCGATCTACTTACCTCATCATGCGGTGATCCGCGAGGACAAAAGCACCACCAAGGTCAGAGTCGTGTTTGATGCCTCCTGTAAATATGATGACGGGATATCACTAAACGATCAGCTCATGATAGGACCTACCTTGCAATCAGAACTGCGTCATCTCATTATGCGTTGGAGGCAGTTCCCCGTCTGTCTAGTGGCGGACATAGTAAAAATGTACAGGATGGTAAGAGTAGCCAACGAGGACACCGACTTTCAGCGCATAGTGTGGCGCGAAAACGCTGAAAAAGAAATCAAGGATTACAAGTTGCTGACTGTGACTTTCGGAACAGCTTCAGCGCCCTACTTGGCAGTAAAGGCACTTAATCAGGTAGCATGCGATCACAGAGAACAGTATCCCATAGCTGCACCACGCGTCCATAAAGAATTTTATATGGACGATTTGATGACCGGTTGCCAGTCCGAAGAAGAAGGTCTACAACTGTACCATGAAATGAAAGGCTTATTGAATGAGGGAGGGTTCGTGCTGCAGAAATGGGCTAGCAACAAGAAAGAATTGTCAAAGCAGATCAATAGAAGAGAAAGAGACAACCTAGAAAACGAAGAAGAAACGAGCAACCTGGAAATAAAGACAGATAACATAACTAAAATACTCGGACTTACCTGGAACCGTGATGACGATGAATTTCAATACTCGGTGAAACTGCCGCCGCTATCACCACCTGCAACAAAAAGAAAAATAATTTCTGATGTTTCACGTTTGTTCGACCCGTTAGGATGGTTAGCACCATGTGTCATTACCGCAAAAATGTTTATCCAGCGTCTATGGTTAGCAGGAATCGGATGGGATGAAGAACCGCCATCTGACATATTACAGGATTGGTTAACTTACCGTGAACAGCTAGCTCACCTTATAGACTTCCAGATTCCAAGATGGCTCCACACGCACGCTAATGACACACTTCATGAACTGCACGGTTTTTGCGACGCATCAAACGCCGCTTACGCTGCTGTCGTTTATCTTCGAGCAGTTGACTCAACTGGGAACATACATGTAGCTTTAGTCACAGCCAAAACAAGAGTAGCACCTGTCAAACAGGTCAGCATACCCAGATTGGAACTTTGCGGGGCCTTACTTGTGGCTAAATTGCTTGCCGAAGTTGCAGAGGTCATGAAAATACCCAAACCAAACATAAGAGCGTGGACGGATTCCACAGTGGTTCTGGCGTGGCTCAATAAACACCCAAGCAGCTGGAAAACCTTTGTAGCTAACAGGGTATCCGAGATCTTAACCACCGTGGATTCTGCGCAATGGGCTCACGTCCCTACAAAAGAAAATCCGGCAGATTGTGCTTCACGTGGGATGCAACCAGCAGAGTTAAAAGAACACGACCTGTGGAGGTTTGGCCCTAAACTTCTGCACGACCAGATCATTCATTACTCAAAGCCTAAGAACAATGATACGAATCTTGAACAGTCGGCAAGAATTCATGTAGGAATAGTAGAAGAAGCGTTCTGGAACAAATACTCATCTCTCAACAGACTCATACGTGTAGTTGCTTATTGTCGACGTTTTTTAAGAAAGCGAGATAGCCCACAGAAGAACCAAATCAACGCCCGATATCTGCAAAAGTGGGAGTTGAATGCAGCAACCCTGACCTGCATCAAAAAGTGTCAAAACGCTGAGTTCAAGAACGAAATAGAGGAAATCAACAAAAACGGGTACATTAGTTCAAAGTCCTCTAAGATTCGTTCTTTAACACCGTTTCTTGAAAACGGTATGTTGCGAGTAGGCGGCCGATTGGAGAACGCTTCAATGTTAGAAGTAGCTAAACATCCCATTATATTGCCGTACGACTCGCATCTGACTAAGTTGTTTGTGGCAGATGCGCATGAACGTACTCTGCATGGCGACCAGCGAGCTATGCTGAACTACTTAAAATCAGCTTACTGGATAGTACGAGCAAAGGACTTAGTGAAACAACATATTCACAAATGTGTGCGCTGCATCCGTCACAAAGCCAAGACCCAAACTCAATTGATGGGGGCCTTACCTTCGGCTAGAGTTACTCCAGATAGAGCTTTTATCCGCAGTGGAGTTGATTATGCAGGACCCATCCATTTACGAACATCAAAGGGCCGAGGACATCACTCATACAAGGGCTATGTGTGCCTGTTCATCTGTATGGTCACCAAAGCCATACACCTAGAGGTAGTGAGCGAGCTTACGTCACGTGGATTTCTTGAAGCTTTCAAGAGATTCACATCCAGACGTGGCCGATGCTTAGAAATTTACAGCGACAACGGCACAAACTTCGTCGGAGCTGCTAAAGAATTAAAGGACCTTTTCAACGCAGAGAAGTCAGCTATGGTCCAAGAAGTAGCGGAAGGTCTGGCTTCAACTGGTACCACGTGGCACTTCATCCCGCCTAAAAGCCCGAACTTCGGTGGATTATGGGAAGCAGGGATTAAGTCCACCAAATACCACATCAAAAGGGTAATTGGAGAGTCGACGCTTACCTATGAGGAAATGGGAACTCTGCTCAGCCAGATCGAGGCCTGCTTGAATTCACGGCCTATCTCAGTTATAACCAACGACCCAAATGAGCCAAACCCTTTAACTCCGGGTCATTTTCTGATAGGAGAGCCTCTAGTTACAGTTCCAGAAATGAACTATGAACGATCGAATATTAGTACTCTTAAGCGGTGGCAACTGACCCAGCGTATGCTACAAAACTTTTGGCGTCGTTGGTCAAACGAATACTTAACTCATTATTTACAACGGTACAAGTGGGCACATCAAGTCCCCGAACCTAATGTTGGGGACATTGTTTTGGTGAAGGAGGATGACCTCCCTCCTTCTAAGTGGCTTTTCGGCAGAATCATTCAGAAACACCCTGGCTCAGATCAACTGACCAGAGTGGTAACTATCAAGTGTAAAAATACGTTGATCAAGCGACCGACGTCAAAACTATGTATACTGCCGGTAGCTAATTAATTTTAATTTTATTCCAATTTAAGGAATGTTATGTCACTTCGTCATTAGTATAAGAAATGATCCTCCACCGCCACCAGCTTCTTTTCAGTTTGTTGGAAAATAGAGTAGCTTTGTATACAGTCAAACCCTAATAACTCAGACCCTTCACGGTGAGCGGTCATGATTAAGGACATGTTGTCCTTGGTGAGCGGTATGTACGAAACGCATATCGGAATTTATTTACTCAATGTGCCGGTAGATGGCGCTGTTACATCCGCAAACTAGGTAACGATTGTTCAACGTAGTTTTATAAGGTGTAAATCATTTTTTGTATTTGGGAGAGATTTGTGTGGAGAATATACATGCGTCTGTTTGTTGAAACACGGTGTTTATTCTTGCTTCCCCTTCAGGACCCGGGTGCGAAATTGTACAAATAATGTGTAGGAATTGGCGCAGCCAACTTCGGGGGGCCTAGAGGTTTCCTCTACATTGCGTTATTTGCGTTGAAATTATAATATTTCTAATTCTTAAGAACTAAGTTTAAACAATTAAAAATTAGTTTATTGAGTAGGTAACGGACACAGCCGAGTTACAGGGCGTACATAAGTTCCTGAAGAAGATTTAACTCTAGCAACGCGAATGATATTATCTTTTCCGGGGAAAACTTCTGAGACAACAGCGAGAGGCCAAAACATAGGATGAGAATGATTATCTTTAATAATGACAACTGTTCCCACACTCACAGGTTTGGAGGGTGAATTCCATTTGTTGCGTTGTTGGAGCGAAGTAAGGTACTCCATACTCCAGCGTTTCCAGTAACTTTGTACTATTTTATTTAGAAGTTGATAGCGGGTTAATCTATTTTCTGATACAGCGGGGTCTATATTTTCTGTAGGTAGATATTTGAGTGGAGTAATATTTAAAAAGTGACTGGGACTTAATGCAGTCGGATCAGAAGGATCTGACGACAAGATACAAATTGGACGGCTGTTTAGCAAACCTTCAATTTGTACCAAAATTGTATTAAGTTCTTCATATGTGAGAATTTGACTTCCGATAGCTTTGTATAAGTGAGTTTTAACCGATCGGACATTAGTCTCACTCAAACCGTTAAAATGCGGGCCATAAGGCGGGCTGTGTTGAAACTGAATCTTATTTTGTGTGAGATAATGACTCAGATAGTTATTATAATCAGTGGACTGTATAAGCGGGTAAATTTCGTTCAATTTGCGTTTCGCGCCAATGAAATTGGAACCTCCGTCGCTATATAATATTGAGACTGGACCTCTGCGTGAAATAAAGCGCTTGAACGCGGCAAGAAATAAATCTGTACTTAGATCGGAGACCAGCTCTAAGTGAAGCGCTTTTGTTGTTAGACAAACAAACAAACAGATATAAGCTTTGTGGCTTTTTACGCCTCGCTTGCGTATGTGCGTAACGTAGAAAGGTCCGGCGTAATCGACGGCCGTATGCACAAAGGATTTGACTTGAGAAACCCTAATGGACGGAAGGTCACCCATGGGTGGATTAGTGGAAAGCGGTTTAAGTTTAAAACAAGAGTTACACGTGTGTACTCTTTGGCGAATTAAATTGCGAGCGGAGAGAATCCAGTATTTCTGCCTAATCAGAGATAATACTAAAGCGGGTCCTGTGTGTAAATTCGATGAGTGATAATAATCTACCAAAAGTGACACTATTCTACCTTTAGCTGACATCAATATTGGATGTTTTTGATTAAAATCCAACTGAGAATGGGTCAGTCTGCCTCCTACTCTTATGAGTCCTTTGTCGTCAACAAAGGGGCGGAGTTTTAACACTGATTTGTTTGGGCAAATTTTATTATTTTTAAGCGCGTCGAGTTCTTGAGAAAAGTGGTTAGATTGTTCGTGGCGTAACACATAGTCTTCTGCGTGTTCTAAATCGTTCAAAGTGATATCTCCTTGAGATTTGAGTAATTTTGAGAAACGAAGTAGGTATACGAATGAGCGAATGAATTTAATCCACGTCGAGCATCGTTTGGCGAGATCTTGAATTGGGTGAGTATTTTCTGTTATAGATGTTGTTTGCGTGTGAAGCGATTTAGTTTTAGTTTCCTGTAACTCTATTGTTTCGTTATGATTAATTTTATATTCTTTTACAGGCCAGTCGCTAACGGGAGCGGACAGCCACTGCGGACCATGGAACCAGAGCGTGTTATTTACTAATCCTGTCGGCGTTACAGGGCGAGAGACAATATCTGCGGGGTTTTGTACACCACGAACGTGGAACCAGTGGGATGCGGGTAAGTATTCGTTTATTTGAGCTATACGGTTAGCTACGAAGGTATGAAACCGATGAGCGGGCGAGTGGATCCAGGTAAGAGTCACAGTAGAATCAGAGAATGCGTATATTTTATTTATGTTACAGCGCTTGTTGAGGACATCGCGAACTGAGTTTATTAACTTAGCAAGCAAAACTGCGGCACAGAGTTCTAACCGAGCGAGGGTTTTATTAGGATTGGAGACTTTAGATTTAGCGGTGAGTAATTTCACAGAGTCTGCGGGCGCGTTTTCATCATTATCAACGCGGATGTAGATGGCAGCACCGTAACATTGCTGACTGGCATCCGCGAATCCGAGTAAAGTTATTTTATTTGTAGAAGTTATGCCTATGTGACGCGGTATTTTTAATTCCGATAAATGCGGTAGTTCCTTGTGAAATTGTTTCCATTTGGAAATAATGAAATCAGGCACCTCGTCATCCCAGGAAAGTTGTAATTTCCAACATTCTTGAATGAGGAGCTTCATGTAAGCGACAACGGGGCTAATGAGACCGAGCGGGTCAAATAAGCGCGCGGTGACAGAGAGAATCGAGCGTTTAGTACAAGTTTCAGGGAAGTCTATGTTGATTTTAAAATGAAAATTGTCATCAGCAGGTTGCCATTGCATACCTACGATTTTAGTATGTGCGTTGGGATCATCATCAAATTTAATAGCAAGCGGGCTTTTGTGTGCGGATGGAATACGCGACATGAGTTGATTATCATTCGAGATCCATTTTATTAAATTGAAACCTCCAGATTTGAACATAGCGATCATTTCTTTATAAGTATTTTCAGCGGTGTCTACACCATCGACGGAGGTGATATAATCATCTACGTACATATGATTTTCGGCTTCATAAGCGGCGAGCGGGTAAGTATCGCGACTGTCTGCTGCGAGCTGACGCACGACACGCATGGCGAGATAAGGCGAGCTTGACACGCCAAAACAAACTTTATTGAATTGGTATACGTCAATAGGTGAATTGGGATCAAATCTAAACAGGATTCGTTGAAACGTGTGATGATTTGCGGAGAGTTTAACTTGAAAGTACATTTTTTCAATATCGGCGGTTATGGCGGTTGAGAACATGCGGAGATTGACAAGTAATTCGACGATGTTATTTTGTAGAATAGGCCCTACATAAAGCAAATCATTTAGAGATTTGCCTGACGTAGTCTTGCAACCAGCGTCCAGAACAATTCGAGTTTTCGATGTTTCTTTATCAGTACGGTAAACGGCTCTGTGGGGTAAGTGATAAGCGTGAGTTTCTTGAAAATCGTTTTGAACTTTGGTTAAATACCCTTGATCAATGTATGTTTGAATAGTTGCGTTATAATCAGCGCGCAAGTCCGATGAGTCTAATTTCTTTTCTAGATTTAACAGACGGTATTTCGCTGCAGTATAAGAAGAACCTAATTCGGTAGGCGAATGTTTGAACGGGAGGTCAACCGTGTATCTGCCGGTGTCATCGCGTGAGTAAGTTGCTTGGAATATTTTTTCACAAGCTTCATCGTCGGGACTGAAATGTTTTTTATCAGGGACGTTTTCTATTTCCCAAAAGCGTTGCGTTAATTGATCGAGTGAGTTGTCTTGCATTTGACAAAAAAATGTCTTGTCAGAGTTGTGCGAGTGAGTAGCGGGTTCGTCGAGAGTGCGAGAATGAGCGTGTGATGAGCGCGGAAAACATTGGGCTTTACCCATGGCTACATATCCGAGAGTAGTTTCAATACCTACGACCGAGGAGTTCGGCGAGGTCGATTTATTCGATCCGAGTAAAAGCGGGAATAATTCGTTGCCTATTAAACAGTCTATTTCACCTGGTGAGTAATAATGGTCATCAGCCATCGGCAAATGTTGTAGATGAACTAATTCCGTTCTATCCACTTCCGCGTTGGGTAAAAAGTCCGTAATTGTGTCTATAACTCGAGCGCACACTGTATAAGTACAGCGCGAGTCGAAGCGAGAGTGTATTTGAAATTGCGTTATTCCGAGAGAATGATTTTCTACTTGACCGATACCTTTGACGACAGAGGGCGCGGGTGTTACCTTTAAATTTAAGCGTTCACAACATGATTGTGTAACAAAGTTACTCATTGATCCCGTATCAAGAAATAAACGCATTTGACTTGATTTATTATTACTATGCACGTTAACGGTAGCGGTGGGCAATAATACTGTCGTATCACAATTTGAAATGCGCGCGGGAACAGTAACAGAAAGCGCGAAGTTATTATCATTACTTGTGTGAGCGCGCGGCGGCGGGCCGCCGTGAGTGCGAGCGGTGCTCACCGCAGGCGAGCACTGTGACTGCGAGTGCGAGTGAGAAGGCGCGGAATCATACGTTCGCGGCGTAGGCGAGCGCGGGACGCGATTCGAGTTGCTATTATCAGTGTTATCAGCTGATCGCGGGAAATGAGATGCATTTGAATAAGTATCGAAATGCAGTAACGAGTGATGGTTGCGGCTACAAATTGAGCATTTGTTTGTTGATTTACACGAACTTATATGGTGAAAACCTAAACAATTAATACAGAACGTATGCTGACGTACGATATCGTTGCGCGTTTGAGTGTTTTGATTTAGAAAATATTCACACTTGAACAGTGGATGAGCTTGTTGAGAATTACACACTTTACATGGTCGAGACTGAGAAGTAGTGTCAGATCTGTCAGACTTATAGAAAGTCTGAGGTTGAGGAGCGGTATTCAATTGCGTACAAAACGTTTTTGTTTTGTTAATTTGCGGTGCGGGTTTTGAAAATTGGGTGCGAGTATTATTACTTTGAGAGCGGGATGGTGCGTGGAGTAGTTGGAGTTTATTCTGCTCAGTTAGGATTTTTTTCAAATCACTGAATTGGGGTATATTGACATGTCTATGAGCTTGTTCAAATAAGTCAAGCATAGGTTTTTCTAGCTTGCTTAATGCAATATGAGTTATAATGAAATCTGACAAATTGTCAATCTTTAAGCGTTGCAGCGCTGCTTCAGCGGAGCAAAAGTTGTCAAGCATATTATCAGCTGACTGCCCAGGCTTTTGTTGTAACATTTGATCTAGATAGCCAGAAGCTTGCACCCTGGTATCATGGTATTTAGATAGAAGAGCTTGCCAGATGATGTCATAATTTTCTGAGGTAGCGGTGATTCCGGAGCACACATTTAGTGCCTTGCCGGAGAGACAGCCAATTAGGTACTGGACCTTTTCAGCACTTGTGAGGCGAGTATTAATGTGTATAACACTGAGGAAATTTTCATAAAATATAGGCCATTTAGAAGGAGTACCATCAAAACCTATGAGATTGAGTGGGGGCAATTTTGTGTTATAATTATCATTTTTCTTTTTGTCCTCAAGTTCCTGTCTCAGATTTGTTTCTGTCTGCTTAATAAAACAATATAACTCATCAAATGTATTGAGAATACTGTAACTCGGTAGAACATCGGGGTTTTCTTTGATCTTCTCAATCATAAGTTTATCTACAGTGTCTATATAATCTGAACGCGTTTTGTCGATAGATTGAGCCCTAGCTAGAAATTGTATGCGTGTTACATCATTGGATACCTTTAGGCTTAACTTATAAATCTCCTGGATTATTTGAAACAAACATTGTTTTTTGTGTTCCAAAAAAGTTATCATGACAGAATCTTCATCTTCACTAGCAGTATTACCACCCATATTGGTAGGTAAATTAATTACTAGTTATGTATGCGTCGTTTCAATTTAAAGCGAAAAAAGTTGAACGTTCAAATGTCAGAGAAATACGCGAGCGCGAAGTAAAAAGCAATGGCGGGTAGGTAGGTATTTAGCGCGCAAGCGATCAAACTAGTTTACAATATTTTTTCGAAATATGAGTGATCTACAAGAAATATATATACAAACTTATAGAATGGGTATAATAATTGAGTTTTGACAATGATTTACTGCAAAATAACGTAATATGTTGGCGATGCGAACAAATAAAGTTTGGTAGAATGGCGGTGCGTAAACGTGTTTGTATAAGGTAAATTACGTAAATAATCGTTTTATAATTATATAATTTGTGTATGAGTGATTGGAAATGAGATTATGTGTATGAGGTAGGATCAGGATCGTAGGACCACGACTTGGTGCAGCGGGACAAACCTTTTAATCGGCGCCAGCCAGCAATCCAGTATTGCGTTCGTGTTTCAGCACACACGAAAGACTTTTGTTATTTCACAGTAAAACACTTGTACTTTGATAGTCACTTGTGGTTTTTGTATGCACACTTGTAGGCTTTTTGAGTTTTTCAACAGTTTTTGAGTGAGAGTTAGCGCGCGCGCGACGGGTATTTTTTGTGCACTGAGGTTTGGGTGGGGGGTGAAGGAAAGTTGCCAGGTATGGCGTGTAATAGTATGCGTTCAAAAATGTGTGGTTGTATAATAAAAATATAAATAAAGTAAATGAGTAAAATTAATAATAATGTGTAGGTATTGGCGCAGCCAGATAGTGGAACTCCTCAACGGCTTCTTGTATACCCTCGAGTGTGGGCTCATTTGGTTTGTTTTGATGAGTTCTATTCTGAGAGATGGGTTATTTATTTTGACAGACCCTGAATTTAGAGACCTAAGAAAAGGGTAACATTCTGACGTCATGAAATATGTATTAATTATGGTACTGTACTGAATATGAGAAATTGACGATGAATTCTAGCTACATTCGTAATATAGATATTATTTATAGTAAAGAAACATTTATTTATATTTTTTGTAATTTCTAACAGTCGAAGGTTTATAAACATTACATTTATCCTAATGGATATTTATATGAGTCTGAAAATCAGTGATAGTTATTTGATATTTCTTCGAACTATTTATTTTTGACGTATTCTACGAAAATTAAAAGTTTTTCAATAGATTCACTAGATATTTTAAGAAGAGCTTTATAATATTTCATTAGCTTTGTTATTTGTAACTTTAATTCTACTTAACCATCCTCTCTTAATCTAAAGTCGCCTTTGGATAAAATGTCTATATTTTAAACTTTATGGACTGTAATAATTGCCTTTTGGTTTAAGAGTAATTAATACTGCCTCCATCAGATAACTAGGTTTTCCTCTTTTTATTTGCTGGGCTGTACATAAATAAACAAGCGCCATAATTTACAATTCCTACATGTGTATAAGCTCCCAGTTATCATTGTATTAAACCGTCGAAACATAAATCTCTCGCGCATCCAATAAGAAGATAACTATCTTACATCAACGCGGGCTCAATAAGAAACCCGATTAACATAACAATGCAACTAATTGCACTGTCCTATACGACTTGTATTAAACCCGTTAAATTTAATTTTAAAAAGTAAATTTGATTATTCAAACTATATGTATGGTAATAGAGTAATCATGACGTTTGATTGTGGGTTAATATGAATTCTTATAGTGATGAATTGAGTGTTTGAATGTAAATTTTGCATTAAATTGTAAATTATGCACTTCCTTCCAGAGTTCTCTTTTATAATACAGTGTGGAAAGAGTTTAATCAACATTTAATTGACCATTAATTTCCTATGAATGTTTAATAGTGACCCCTGATTTTATGTTTGGTGATACGAGTAATAAGTGATCGAGTCATCGGATAAAAACGATGCCAAATTACTAAATAAGTATATCAAAACTTTAGTGCAAAGCAGTGCAAGTTAAATCTTCTACAGCTCTATTAGTCTAGCTAGAAACACAAATGATTTGTAAACTAAACATAAACAAGCCTGTCTTCAGTTATAAAGCTGCAAAGTAAGCATAGTGGTGCTTAACACAGATTATAGGAGCCAGCCGGCAAGCACTAACTCGCTCGACGGTAGACACAAAAGATGATCTAGATTTAAAGTTCACATGCAACTGTGTGCGTTAGGTTTATATATAAACAAGTATTTCAAATAAAAGAAAATCCTAAATTGTCAAAATAATTTGAAGTTTAAATACCTATTTTACTGCATTAGGATCATATAAAACCTAAAAAATGTATTGGTGTAGTTGATTGTGTAGAATAATATTACCTATGTTTATTATTCAAACCATTTATAATGGGATATAGGCACTCTGTGTAGTGTATATATCTTTAATATTTCTGCGTCATTTTATGTATTTTATTAAATATGTAATTATAATTATCAAAATAATTGAACCAATCATAGGTTTAACCAGTTATTGGAAATGCAAGTAACTTCTAAAGCATCGATAGTGATATTTTGTTGAACATTTTTCTACACGTCTTTCTATAAAATTTTCTTAAATTCTTCAAGAAACCCCTTTGAAACTCGAATCCAAGTAGTTTACTATTGGCCTCACGACTGCCTTAGAATAGGAGCAACAAACAACGCATTCACCGTACCGCGGTGTTGCTCGGAGCGCAAATTACGAGGTATCCTGCTGGCTTCAAGTACCAGACAATTGTACCCTTCCCGAACCGGTGTAATTACCACTACTTGCTCAACCATCCTCCTTTAATATGTTAATACGAACGATCTCCATGTTTTAGAGTTCCTCAGCTTGCTATTTACTATAATGTATCGTAATGACTGCATTGAAGAAGAGAGTAAATTTTTTTTTAAGTACAGTGTTTTACATACTTAAAATTAAACATTGCCCCACAAAACTGTAGTGACAGTTTGACTGTGGGAGCGGTAGTCTCTAGGTAAGGCATTTATTAACAAAAAATATTTAGTTATTCATTAGTAACAGTAGTAGTAGTAAATAGTATAACTGCGTTTTATATAAGTACATCTAGGTAATGCTTTTTTAACAGTCTCTTAAATTTATTCCTATTTTTTTCACGTCTAATGGCTTCGGGCAAACTATTGTGTATAACTGTTGTGGACGACGCGTGGCGCCGACGTGGTCGATGTGCAACAGGCCTGGGTTTGACCTTCGCGACCTCACAGTCACCTAACAAGGGGCGTTTAAAAACCGCGGCGGGCGAACCGCGCGTTTCAACCGCGGCGGGTGACCCGCGGCGGTTGAACCGCTCAGCGTGTTTTTAAACGGCCGTAACGCGCTCTGATAGCGCAGGTGCTCTAGGGGAGCACTAATCCCGCAGACTGAGCTGCACTGATGAAGGATGGGGTGGGGGTGACGATAAAATAATACTTGGCGAAAAATAAATGAAACGGTATAATAAAATAATGAGACACAAACTACTGATTAAACTTTCCCTATCACAATTTCCTACTTCCTATCACAATTTCCCTACTTCTTCCTTTCTTCTTCTTCCTAGGAGCTCCCACTGGTGGGGCTGAGCGAACACAATTCTATCCGGCGATTATAGCCTCTTTTATACCCCTAAGGCATTAAAAGTGGTGGGGATATAATTTTGAAGACCTCGCCCACTTTTACTATGGAAAAGCTAGTTTTTACGTTTTCCTGGTTTTCAGGGAAACCTTAAGGGTTTTTACATATTTTCCTTCAAAAGAACTATTTCTGAGCTATACATTACAATATCTACTAGTTTTCCTGCTTTTCCCGTTTAAATTGGGAAAGTCGATATTTACGTAAAATTACCAACTTTGGTAACATGAAATGGCTTTGCCAGGCCCTAGTGGCTTTAATTAACATTAATTATCAAAAGTGATTATACATACGTAAGGGCATTTACCGTACCTTCCTAACGATACCTCAATTGCTTTCGTACCTCATCTGGTTACGAAGCTATGGCCGGGTGAGACCGTCAATTTTCACATTTACATTAACGTGGTAGCATAAGTTTGACTTTGCTCCCGTCTTTTTAGCCAATCAGAGAAATCAACCTGAACCTTGACCATTATTGCACCATAATAAGCAATAATCTCTATGCATACGTTGTGTACATTTTTATTTCACATTTTATGTAACTCTAGTTACCGATGTCCCTTGTTGACGGACTAGATCTGGATATAGTCTCAAGTTGGTTTCTTTACAATTAATTTGGCTATCTCTCCCTCATTTATCAGGGGCTCTCCCCCTATCGATCTTTATGAAATAATTACTGGAGGTACCTGGTACCTTTATCTTTACTTTAAGCTATTTTCTTCGTCTGTACCTATTGTACTTAGGTCCTAAATAAATCACGCGCTTCTTATATGAGCCGTTTGCTTTAGGAGCTTAATCTGGGCACAATTGCCGTCCTTATGTGAAGGAATTATAGTTACACGTCCTTTCCCTTCGTGACCCGTAGGCCTTATCGTTCACATACTATACAACACCCCTTTCTCTTCGTGACCCGTAGGTCCTACATTTCACAAACTACATTCTGTCGCCCACAATGCCCCCGCCGGTATGTATCGCAGATACATACTGGGTTGCAAGGGTAAGCGACAGTCTACATTAAAGTCTTACGGTACGATTTGTCATCAATTACACTTTTAATTACTTTCACTTTCATGTTCATTCACTGTCTTTACTACTTACTTTTCTTCACTACCACCAGCCGCCGCTGCGGTTTGGTGATGGATTCCGTACGGGTTGGGGGGGCGCATTTTCCTTGTTGCTGCCTGCCCCTCGTACCGGAATAGACACTTTCACTTTCATTACCTTATGTGGCCCTTGAGCGGCCACCACTGGTAACACACTTTCACTTAGCCGGTACCCCCAATCGCGTGGTGGGTCGGCGGGGTCGGCGATGACCCTGCAATCGCCGATCTTAATCTTTACCTTCTTCTTTTTGTTTTGAGCAGGCCTTGTAGGCGCTGCGTCATCCGGTGGCTCCGGTGGAGCCGAGGGTTGTCCACTATTGCCGGTACGCAGTGTCAACTGCGCGTCCCGGCGGCTCTTCTTCATGTAAGCGACACTACTAGTCGCTGCCTCTCGCGTCGCGAAGGTTGGCGGGTCGGCGGGGCGCCGTTTGCGCTGTGCCGCCGACGATGTTCCGCTGTGTGCAGTGCGTGTGATGGCGAGCTGGCTCGCCCTTCCGCAACTGGCGACCGCGGCACTCTCGTGCGTCGCGGTGGAGATCGACCCCGCTATTCCAGGGGCCGATATGTTAAGAGTGGCCGTGACCGACCCCGGGCGACCGCGGGTCGGTTGAGTGATGTCGGCGTGAGCTGCAACCAACCCCGGGCGACCGTGGGTCGGTTCAGCGGTGAGGTGAGCCATAGCGCCCCCTGGCGCTGTGGTTATGGACACTGTATTGTCCTCTGTGTTGATCGGTACGGCGAGCGCTGCCTCTGAGCTCGTATTTATAATTTCCAATGGTGGGACACCGTGACCGGCGGTCTGTGGGTGCCCGGACGACTGGCTGTCATCCAAGTAGGCTCCCTCTTGTTGAGGCCTTGTAGCTATGCCGAAGTGAGCGACTTTCGGCAAGGCGTCGCCCTGCCGCGGCTCTGTCAGCCGGGCGGGCTCTGGCGTGGGTGTCGCGTTGCGTTGGCGATGTTTCTCAGCCATGGCGAGCGCGATGTAGGTTTCCGGTGGTGGTCCGGACGGTGGGGCACCGCAACCAGCGGTCTGTAGGTGCCCGTATGACTGATTGTCAGCCGTGGGGGGCCCCCCTTGCTGGGGCTCCCTAGATGTGCCGAAGTCAACGACTTCCGGCAACTCGTCATGCCGCCGCGGCTCTGTCTGCTGGGCGGGCTCCGACTTTGATGCGGCATTGCGTCGGTGACGCTCCGCAGTGGCCATAAGCCTCTCGTTGGCATTTCTTAGCCAGCACTCGTGTTCCTCTTGCTGTGCCCTCTTTAATAGGGCTTGCCTATTTATGGATTCTTGTTCCATTTTTCGTAACTCTTGTTTAAGGCCGGCGTCTATTTTCCTTATTTCTTCCTGGTGTGCTGTTTGTTGCAGCATTTCTTTTTGCCGTAACTTGGCTAGTTGCTCGCTCTCTTCTTGTTCGAGCTCCTGCTGGCGTGTCGCCGATAACCGACTTTCGGTTGACTGTTGCGATTCCGGCCGGCATGTCGTCAGTGGTTCAGCGAACGTGACTCTCTTCTTCATTTTGCCGACCTGCGCTCCCCCCGTCAGGGGGTTTTTGAGGATTCCTCTCTGGTGAGTTCCCAGGGGTATGTTCTCATATTCGTACTGCTGCTGCAGCCATCTTTCAGCTTTTATGCACCACGAAATATTCGCTTTCTCATATGGGGACTTTGTCACGTCCATGTTTGATAAAACTGCGGGGGCCGCCCCTCTTTGGGAGTCGGCTCTTCTAGTATCGTCGATACTCATAGGGGCTGGCATTCTTCTCCTCAGCCATTGCTCCCAGACCGCGTCTCGGGCATCTTTTTCCGGTTGCATTTTCCTGGCAACCCGTGCGGCGTGCGCAGTGTGTGCGCCGTACGCCGCTGGCTCGGCGAGCCATGTTCTAGGGATGTAGTTGTGATATGGTGTCAGGTCGCTCCTGACTGGCCTCATTGGAATCGTTCCGTTCATAATTTTGGCTTAATTCTGCCTATTTAGACCACTTTCATTGTGGCTTTTCAGTGCACGCGCACTTAATAATACTGTTGTCACACCGTAATTCACAATTTCTAATTTTTCACCACTTTTGGTCGCGTCACGGCGACAAATTTCAAGATACACTGTTTTTACTATCGTCGTTGGTTTTATAACCCCCAAACGACTTTCTTTGAGTACCCACACGTACTATCACTTTTTATAACTTTCACTTTTTTGGATCTCCAGATCCGGTTCGAAGGACCAAAACGACTGTGGACGACGCGTGGCGCCGACGTGGTCGATGTGCAACAGGCCTGGGTTTGACCTTCGCGACCTCACAGTCACCTAACAAGGGGCGTTTAAAAACCGCGGCGGGCGAACCGCGCGTTTCAACCGCGGCGGGTGACCCGCGGTGGTTGAACCGCTCAGCGTGTTTTTAAACGGCCGTAACGCGCTCTGATAGCGCAGGTGCTCTAGGGGAGCACTAATCCCGCAGACTGAGCTGCACTGATGAAGGATGGGGTGGGGGTGACGATAAAATAATACTTGGCGAAAAATAAATGAAACGGTATAATAAAATAATGAGACACAAACTACTGATTAAACTTTCCCTATCACAATTTCCTACTTCCTATCACAATTTCCCTACTTCTTCCTTTCTTCTTCTTCCTAGGAGCTCCCACTGGTGGGGCTGAGCGAACACAATTCTATCCGGCGATTATAGCCTCTTTTATACCCCTAAGGCATTAAAAGTGGTGGGGATATAATTTTGAAGACCTCGCCCACTTTTACTATGGAAAAGCTAGTTTTTACGTTTTCCTGGTTTTCAGGGAAACCTTAAGGGTTTTTACATATTTTCCTTCAAAAGAACTATTTCTGAGCTATACATTACAATATCTACTAGTTTTCCTGCTTTTCCCGTTTAAATTGGGAAAGTCGATATTTACGTAAAATTACCAACTTTGGTAACATGAAATGGCTTTGCCAGGCCCTAGTGGCTTTAATTAACATTAATTATCAAAAGTGATTATACATACGTAAGGGCATTTACCGTACCTTCCTAACGATACCTCAATTGCTTTCGTACCTCATCTGGTTACGAAGCTATGGCCGGGTGAGACCGTCAATTTTCACATTTACATTAACGTGGTAGCATAAGTTTGACTTTGCTCCCGTCTTTTTAGCCAATCAGAGAAATCAACCTGAACCTTGACCATTATTGCACCATAATAAGCAATAATCTCTATGCATACGTTGTGTACATTTTTATTTCACATTTTATGTAACTCTAGTTACCGATGTCCCTTGTTGACGGACTAGATCTGGATATAGTCTCAAGTTGGTTTCTTTACAATTAATTTGGCTATCTCTCCCTCATTTATCAGGGGCTCTCCCCCTATCGATCTTTATGAAATAATTACTGGAGGTACCTGGTACCTTTATCTTTACTTTAAGCTATTTTCTTCGTCTGTACCTATTGTACTTAGGTCCTAAATAAATCACGCGCTTCTTATATGAGCCGTTTGCTTTAGGAGCTTAATCTGGGCACAATTGCCGTCCTTATGTGAAGGAATTATAGTTACACGTCCTTTCCCTTCGTGACCCGTAGGCCTTATCGTTCACATACTATACAACACCCCTTTCTCTTCGTGACCCGTAGGTCCTACATTTCACAAACTACATTCTGTCGCCCACAACTGTGGTTAAACGAATGTCATAGGAGTGCATAGCAAGCGAAAGTTATCAGTAAAATTCTTACTTTTTACCCCTTATTATTTTGTTTTCCATCATTATTTTACAACTTCTATGTCCGTCAAGTGCAATGGGGTTGAAACACACGAGACTAAAGCAGCGAAGCATAGAGCAAACAATGTTGTGCGCCGATTTTCTGTTGGCGACGCTTCGAAAGAAAATCTCGAGATTAAAGATGTTTTCAAAGGTTTCGGGAAGAGCCCTGTAGTCACGCTGACGCGGACTGATATATCGCCGTATCTCAAGAATATGGTACAGAATTCCGTTAACAACACTGACCTCCAGAAGTGTTTGTCTAAGTTGGAAATCGCTGTACGTTCTAGACGACTTGGCGACAAGTGCTCTATCAGCGTTTTAAGCGACGACCTTAACGAGCTGAAAATGGCCTTCCAGGAGGACCCTAGCTGTCCTATGTTCAATACTAGCTTCAACATTGCGAAGCTTAAGTGTAAGATCTGTAAAAAAGTTTACTCTAGTGAAAAAAAGTTGCAAAACCATCAGGAAAACAAGCACATGATTGTCTACAAATCGAACGACAAGGCTAAGAAGCGGGTGACGTTCTTCGACCGCGTGATAGTTCATGAGGTGAAGGAATACCACAAATGCAGGAAATGCACGAAGATATTTGAGCAGTATAACTCACTCAAACTGCACATGAAGCAAAGACACAAGAAACGGGGCACCAACCGTCCAACGCAACCAGGTGAAGCTAGTGGGCGCGACGGCGCTGTTCGTTGCGAGCAAGTACGTGGAGGTCAGGTGGCTGTCAGTGAACGACTTCTTGTACGTCACCGAGGACGTTTACAGCGAAGGCGACGTGTTCCGCTGCGAGCGGGACATATTGACCAACCTGGGCTTTTGCCTCTCGTGGCCAATTCCTGTGAGCTTCCTCCGGAGGTTCGCAAAAGCCGCTAATGTGACCTCCAAAAACTATAATTTGGCGATGTATTTCATCGATATCAGCCTGGTGGAATACAGTATGGCGCACTACCGACCTTCAGAACTGGCAGCCGCCGCTCTCTGCCTCTCTCTATACTTACTGACTAAGAAGCACCCAATAAGCACATCAATCAGTCGAAACTGATCATTTATCTATTGTTTTTTATCCTGTTTAGTTTACAATGTTACGCTCTTTTTATTCTTTCCAATATTCATCTTCTATTTTCTATTTGCAATCAATGATGATTTCTCCGGAAACTAAAGTTAACTAAAGTAATTGATACTTGCAAATCCTTCACAATCTCCGATTAATTAATTCATTCTTGCTGTACTTGTTCTTAATATTTAAATATCCAAGCAAGCTCTTGGAAA
Organism: Epinotia brunnichana; assembly: GCA_963854355.1. Taxonomy (NCBI): domain Eukaryota; kingdom Metazoa; phylum Arthropoda; class Insecta; order Lepidoptera; family Tortricidae; genus Epinotia; species Epinotia brunnichana. The sequence continues at coordinate 816,233 of CAWKZR010000004.1, read as the reverse complement.
CCATGAGTAAACTCCTTTAAAGAGGCTTCAATTTGATACGTTCAGATTCACCGGAACCCATAAATTGAAACATTATCGTGCCGAAAACGCATTGTCGGGTATCCTTATACTTAACAGCGCTTTTAATAATGATCTCCGCTTTAAGTAATCGTGGGTCGTGTACGTGGTAATTAGCGTCTTGTGAATTAACCTTTTTTTTTAATATCAATAACGTTCCTGAGTAATGTCTGGGTGTTTGTTAAGACTCGGGGACATTGAGTTTGTTTAATATGCCAATAATGTATTTAATGGAAGAACGTTATTAATGATGCGAAATCTTATTCGGTGGTCCGATTGACTAATGAGTCAATAATGATTTATATTTCAAAAATGGTGCTTCCGATGGATCTTCTTAAATAATTTTTTTTTGTTGATAGTACGGGCATATGAATAAACATTGTGGTATTTATTTAAGTTTGTTAACAAAAACTTGAAAGTAGATCAATTTAGTGAATGCCTTACCATCTGATGTACTCTCAAATATATGTGATAAACCGCAACATTGTAAACGTACAATGAAATCTGCTTGTATATCCCAAACCTGATAGTAATAATTAATGAAATAGCTAATCTAAATTACTGTTGCCGCCGTAGACGTGCATGTAGTTTTTGGACCCTAAGCCGCGGCAATAGGATAAGAAACGGTATGCACATCTCCAGCGTGCTCCCAAGTGCTGCACAGCATATCACGTCATAATGTCGCATTATGTGTAGGCAATCGCCGTGTGCGCTTTATTTTTATAAGCTTGTTATCGTATGTATAAACTAAATATTAATTGAGTGAATGCAGTGGCAGTTAAACCCTGCTGGGTTTTGTCCGCTGCCTGGCCATGTATTGAAAAATAATTATATATATAAATAAAAAAAATAAAAAATAAAGTATTCCCAAGACAACACTGTCACTATTAAAGTAATAACGCAAAGGGCAGGTGACAAAAACATGAGAACGCGGGATCACTGTTTTATATACTTGATAACCAGTTTCGAATGATTCTTTAGAATGCCGTTGGCGAGCTTTGATGAGCGAGGGATCCTGTTTTCGAATCTGATCGTGAAGTAGAAATACTACTCACGAATGTAATCCTGGTGGCGTAGCAGACAACTTCAAGGACTAGGCAATTTATGTTCAGAAAAATACTTTATCGTCGTAAGACTTGTCGTTAATACAAAAGTCCCTGCTAAAATAAAAAATAAAATAATTTGGCTGTTGGAAAACTTAGTATTAAAAATATTATCCAACATAGCAGTGGAGTTAAGACCTTACATACATCCAATTTCCATTGAACACTGCAGCATAGTCGGGTCGGATCGGTTGAGAACTAGTTAAAATTCAGCAAAGCTTTAGATTACGTACGAATATTAATAAACAAATTTAATATGGTTGAAGTTCTAGAAAGCGTAATGTTGCATTTTGATGTTGGTTGCTGAGATAACGTTATTATATGTATACGTGTGCAGGGTGTTAATATAACCCATTAGACTATTCGATATAATAGCTCTCTATAATATCATACGTATGCTCAAAAAGGTAACGTCATTATTATAACAACATCAGCAGCGATTATTATTTTGTTTTTGGTAGTCTTATTCAGTAATTAGATTAATAAATGTACTTTTTTGCTGTCATTTACGTATTTGGTCATCTATTAAGATGAAACAATAGAAAGCGTAAAAACGCTTTAAAATATAGCTATACGTATAAAAACAATGAAGTATAACACAACAGGAGTATTCTAATACAATTAAGGTCTCCACTCGCACATAATAAAGCGTCTCTTTAACGCAGCGCCAACCTAACGACCTCTGCTCCCAAAATGTCAGAACCTTAATTATTATTCGTAACATCATAATCTTTCGAATCGTGAGTGTTCACTGAACTAAAGCATCAATACCTTTCAACCAATATAACTTGACCTTCTCTTTGAGTTCTTATTTTGGTACTGACCACAATTTCGTTTAAAGCTTCTATCAATAAGGAATCTCTTTAAATTGGTCATCGTTAAATTATAACGTTACCCTCGCTGTAAGACTAGTTTACTTGTTCCAGCCACCCGCTGAGCGCTATGTGAGGCATCAGTACGCTGAGCAAAACTTAACGATGCTACAAACGATTAGAATCTACACCATTATCGTCTTTATTATCTACATCTTTATTGTCACTATTGCGTGCAATGCTTTCAATACCTTCGATGGCTTTGGTTTCTCTGTATACGTCTCATGCCGTTTCATTACAATCCTTACGTCATTTATCATACTTTACATTGCTATAATTTATTCATAAAGCAGATCTTGTTTTATACGCTTGCTTTTACATGGTGTTCTCGGATTTCTCAATACGTGATACGAGTAACTATATAAAGTCTTTTTGAAGTTTATTATTCCTAGTTTTATTACAGGTAACAATATTTTACAAGTCACCAGGTATCTGTAAAATAAAACCGTAACATATTTATGTTTCGGCTGATAAGGTTATGAATCCTACGTCGTTACAAAAGAGATAAAATTAAAACTTTATATCTACATCGTCAACGTATCTGATATCAGGCAGTTAAATTTGATGATTTAAAAATTTATATCCTCTTAAAACGCTGTATCCAATGATTTCATAAAAGCTACCGATGAGCGTAAAACTAACTTTATGTAGTGGTGTCTATTACATCAATTAATGAACGAGAGATATACATTTATTACTATTTACACGTGTATGTAGATTATGCATTATTCGAACTTTCGTCACGTCATCACGTTTTAAACCGCAATTTTTAACTCGTCACTAACTCGAGAAATTCCCAACATTTCCTCGATTTGGACCACCTCATCTCCTCAACAGATATCTCTAACACAATGTATGTAAATGGCCCTAAATGAGGGTCGATAGATCTCGCTGTCGCAGGTTTATTAGTGTCGTGGTGATAAACGGTTATTAATGCACTCGACTCATCAGCTGAGCGTAAATGTCGCACCGCATTAGTTCTGATTACTGGTGAATTAATTTCAGGCTTTGTACGTCCCGATTAATGTCCAAGTGCCTTAATTACCTCTTGTCGGTAAATACCTGACTTCTGAAGTTACATACCTATTTAATAGATTTTTAGTAAGTTGTTACAAATTACCCAATAATATTACTAAGAGAAGTCTAGGTACCTATTCCTGAATGAAAGATAGGTATACAACTTAAGTCACTTGGTTCAAACATTAAGTTATATAAAGAACTACTTACTTACTTAATTTATACCAATAATTCTCTCTGAATTATGGGCGTGGGCAGGAAGACGGTGTTAGATCAGACATTTATTGTGAAACTACTCGTCCATTTACACACGATTTATAGACGGTGGAGAATCACTCGTTTTTGGAAACTTTAAGACCAGTAACATAATTTTATGAGCCAACGCCAAAATAGATATTTAATAGTCGATGTCTTACGGATAGCTTGAGTCAATGAAATAATAAGGGTGACATGATAAGTAAATCTTACAATGAAATCAAATTGTCCTGAAATTACTATAAAATAAAGAATGCACGTTAATCGGTACCATATACCACATATCTACCTACAGTTTAAAGTGTGAAATGAAGCAACATACGCGACAGGGCAAAGCGAGAAATAAATTAGCACCATATCCCGGCTCTAACTAAATAATTGATTACAACCCTGCCAATTGAACTGACCAATTTCACTTAACAACGGTTTTAAATTCGTCAAGCGCGAATTACCTCTTAAAGCAACGTGCACAAGTCACACCATCGTTTGACATTTAACTGCCCAAACACGAATGCATTATCCTTTATTAGTGGACGTACTCATATTGACAGAGCTAACGATTCACGTACGACAGAATCGGAACAAATATTTGGCTGCTCAATTAAACAAATGAAATTCGATGTGGTACAACACTCCGAAACGAGTTTGGGGGAAATCACCATTTGAAATTCGAAATATGGAAAGAAAACAAACAAATATCGGCATTAACGCGGCTGTTGTGACATCTGTCGACGCGTGGCCGAGCCGCGTTGCAAATGTACATTAATAATAACCGGAGCTCAGCGAAACTTGTTTTTCTACACTGACACTACAAACAAACTGTTGCATGGAAAAATTGGAACGACGGAAACACGGACAATGACAAACAATTTACATAACAACGTTCCATATGACAAACTAGAAACAGGATATCGTTATAAAGATATAATATAAAATTATACTAGCATCATGCGCAACTTTATATAGTCATTACCAATTTCGAAGCTCATTACCATTATAAGACCGCACCAATCTATAACAGCCGGTCACTGCCCACTCGCTACAAAAAAATAACACGACAGCTGTTGTAGGAAGGACGCTAATAATAAAGTAGAAATTTCGACGGGCATTATCCATTATCTTAATTTTGATACGGTTTACAAAAGAGCGTTAACTCGTGCGACATATGTGTCGGGGTTAAGCTTAACAACGGTCGGTAGTCGGATTATTAGATAGCTTTTTATCGCTGTTTTCGATATGTGCACTCACCTTTGAGGATAAAATTATCTGCGCCATTTTGTCTGTCACGGTCAATATGTTTCACTACCAAAACTGTCAATTGATAACAGAAGGGTAATCACGTAACGTTCCGAACGCGCGTCGGTACAATTTAACTATCAATTTTCCATATAAAAAGTGACATTTAGACCTACCCAACGTTCGTACAATGCGTTACGTGATCGACCGGCTGAACGTCAGTGACGCTTTTCATAACCCGGTCGATACTGGACCCCCAAAATCGCCAGTGCATGAGGGTTATCCGGATCCTCAAAGCAGTGTGGGTCTTGCTGGTGCTCAGCAGGCAATCCTGCCAGGACCTCTGGGCAGTTCGACAGCCACTTCCTGAGCTCGTATCCACCGGAGGCCATAAGCGCCACCAGTTCATCTCGTAAGATGAGCGCCTGCTCAACACTATCCGCGCCTGTGCAAATGTCGTCTACATAGACGTCCCTATCAATGACTGAAGCCGCGGATCGTGCCAAAGTAAAAAGTGACGTGGCCCAAGCGACACGCGAAATCCCAGCCGAACGTCCCCGATCACACCCGAACTCGGCGGATCAGGCGCAAACGCGGCTTAAATTCTAAACAATCACCCGCCCCGGACCGACCCGTCGTCGGTCCGCTCAAAACCCGGTAGGCGGGACAGTGAAGAAACCGCCCGTCTAAGGATCGAATCCCTCACCTGCACATCTGCGATTCGGGGAGACCCATCCTTGCCCGTAATTAAGTTAACGATGCGCCCCCGTCGCCACCACAAAGGCGATAGGTTGGCATCCTTAACCAGTACGAGGTCTCCAACGCAGGGTGGGGTCGTCCTGTCCGTCCACTTAACGCGTTGCTGCAGAATATGCAAATACTCAAGCGACCATCTTTTCCAAAACCCCTAAGTCATTTGCTGCAACATTTGATACCGTGACAACCGGTACAATTTTACGTCCTTATAAGGATATTCCGGCAAGGCGTTAAGGGGTTGGCCAATCAAAAAATGGCCTGGCGTAAGGGCCTCAAGATCATTCGGGTCAGCGCTCAACGGGCAAAGAGGTCGGGAATTTAATACCGCCTCAACCTTGCAAAACACCGTAGCCAGCTCCTCAAATGTGAGGATCGTTGAGCCGATGACCCTATACAAATGCGTTTTGGCCGACTTGACTACTGCCTCAAAAATGCCACCCCAGTGGGGGCATCCGGGGGGGCTGAAATACCATGAAATGCCCCGACTGGCGAGGCTCGTGCCAATTTCCCGCTCATTTTGGCCTAAAAACGATACAATTTCCCGTAAAGAGCGGTCTGCGCCCTTGAAGTTGGTACCACAGTCCGAACGAATCAGTGAAGGTAATCCCCTCCGCGACACGAAACGATCCAATGCTGCCAAAAAGGCTTCCGTAGAGAGATCGGCCACGAGCTCCAAATGAACGGCCTTGGTCGCTAGACACACGAAGACGCAGAGGTACGCCTTAACCGATTTCGCACCCCGAAGGCGTGAAGTCTTAACGCTAAAAGGCCCCGCAAAATCCGTACCAACGCCCGCAAATGGCCGAGCTTCCGTAACTCGGTCGGACGGAAGATCCCCCATCTGTGGTTGCGTTATGGCTGCCTTGAGTCGGTAACAAGGCAGGCACCGAAACACAACGCTCCGTATCAACCTCCGTGCCGACAGGATCCAGAATTCACGCTGCAAAATGGCCAGAAGTGCATTGCAGCCCGCGTGTGAATTTCTGGTGTGGCGGTCCCATACCAATAACTCCACCAAAGGTCCCTTCTTGGGGAGTACCAAAGGATGTCGTGCCGAATACGGCAGGTCAGCATTCCGTAATCGGCCTCCCACCCGGAGCAGTCCGTGCTCGTCTAAGAACGGGTTAAGGTGGACAATGCCTCCCTTCAACCTGCCAGCGCCCGTCCTCAGGATCTTAATTTCATCCTCAAACTCAGCTGCCTGGATGACCTTCACCCAATGTAAGAGAGCCCGTTGCTGCTCTTCAGGTCCCAAAACGCGCGACATGTTCCGCTGCGTGGCAGACTTACGACAGTTGAAAATAAACCGCCATATCCATCCAGTCACTCTTAGTAGCTTCCCCAACGAGCTATACCGTTCTAAGAGAGACTGGTCTGCCGTAACCGTCTCCACCGTGGTCAAGTTGACCCGCAAACCTAAGTCTGGGGGCAATAAATGCCGGCCGCACTCATTAAATGGCCACTCCGTATGTGGCAACTCCAACCACTGCGGACCCTACCAAAGAGAATGCTCAACCAAGGCAGGCGCCGGACAGCCGCGAGAGGCACAGTCAGCCGGATTGAACTCGCCTGGAACATGTCTCCAGACCAGAGGAGTCTCCGAGGCGTTTATTTGTGACACCCGGTTGGCCACAAATACCTCGAGCGTATGGACCGAAGTCTGCAGCCAGCACAACACTATCCGGCTGTCAGTCCAGGCGTAAACCGTATCATTTAAATCCACCGTACCACGCAAATTTTTCACCACATGGTTCAAGAGCCGCATCAGGAGCGCTGCACCCGCCAATTCCATCTTCGGGATGGTCCAACGGGTCCGTACAGGCGCAACCTTGCTCTTGGCCATGACCAAGCGTACGGTGCCCGAACCAGCCGTCTTCCCTGTTCTCAGGTAGACAGCGGCAGCGTACCCCTTCTCCGACGCGTCGCAGAAACCGTGCAGGGTTACCCTGGCTCCCGCCTGCGGGAGCAGTTTGCGCGGGATTTCAATCTCCGTAATATGTGGCAACGTGGTCACAAATGAGGACCACTCCCGTAAAAGCTCCTCCGTGAGCTGATCATCCCAACCTAATTGGGCCAACCAGAGCTTCTGCATGAAGCATTTCGCCATGAACGTAACCGGCGCAATCCAACCGTTTGGATCGAACGTTCGCGCGATGGTTGAAAGGACCGATCGCTTGGTCCAGGTCTTCGACAACAACTCGGCTTCACAGCTGTAGGTGAATACATCATAACCCGGTCGATACTGGACCCCCAAAATCGCCAGTGCATGAGGGTTATCCGGATCCTCAAAGCAGTGTGGGTCTTGCTGGTGCTCAGCAGGCAATCCTGCCAGGACCTCTGGGCAGTTCGACAGCCACTTCCTGAGCTCGTATCCACCAGAGGCCATAAGCGCCACCAGTTCATCTCGTAAGATGAGCGCCTGCTCAACACTATCCGCGCCTGTGCAAATGTCGTCTACATAGACGTCCCTATCAATGACTGCAGCCGCGCGAGGAAAGCGCAGCCGTTCCTGGTCAGCCAGTTCTCGTAGCGTACGCATAGCTACATAAGGGCTGGGCTTTAACCCGTAGGTATTGGTGTTGAGCTCGTACGTGACCATCGGCTCTTCTGAGCTCTCTCGCCACAATATCAGCTGGAACCGACGGTCGTCCGGATGGATTTCTGTTTGGCGGAACATCATCCTCACGTCCGTAACGAAGACAACCTGGTGTCTCCTGAAGTCCGTTAGAATGTCTGCAATGTCCCTAGTCATCTTAGGACCCGCGTGCAGACATTGATTCAGAAACACCCCGCTAGAGGTCGCCACTGACCCGTCAAATACAATGCGTATTTTGGAGTCTGGTGTCTTCAGGACCGCGTGGTGAGCGAGATGGTAATGCTCCTCACGACGCCAGTCCACCGTGGACACCGACATGTGACCCAACGCCAAATACTCACGCATGAACTCAATATACTTCCGACGGAAGTTGGAGTCCCGTTTCATGCGCCTCTCCATCGACACCATCCGTTTCTCCGCTATACTGTGAGAGCTCCCCAGTGGAGGTCAGTTCGATAGAAATGGCAACCGTGTCATAAATCTGCCCGACGGGAGGCGAACCGTGTTATATTGGTAAAAAGTCTCGCACTCCTCATCTAACGGGCTAATCCTAGGAGCTGTAGGTGGCTCTTCCGTCGCCCAGAACCTCTGCAGGATCTCCGACAGGTTAGGCCAAATACAATTTAGGCCAAATTAACTTGAGAATCATAATAAACAAAATAAACGATTGATTCTAACAGTATACCTTACGGGCAATGGGGAATGGATGAAAACTTTAGAAGTGTTTGATTATTTTTTTGGTGATAGGAATAACCTTCTTTAACACCAGAAAAAAATTGCAGATTTTTCAGGTGCGTCAATTATTTTTGAAAAATATAAACAGTTTCCTCACTTACGTTTTGGGTTTTGGACGGCGAATGAGAAACTTTCCTTGATTCGTCTCATATAACAAAATTTTTTTTTGAATATCTGACCCTGGCAATGACAAATATAGCTGCTGCAGCTGTTAATATCATCGCCAGTGTCAGTTACCACGGATTTTTATGATATTTTTTGTAATATGAGACAAATCAAGGAAAATGTCTCATTCGCCGTCCTAAACCCAAAACGTAAGTGAGGAAACTGTTTATATTTTTCAAAAATAATTAAAGCACCTGACAAGTCTGCAATTTTTTTCTGGTGCTAAGGAAGGTTATTCCTAACACCAAAAAAAAATCAGGCACTTCTAAAATTTTCATCCATTCCCCATTCATATATATTATTCTACAGAGAAAAAAAAACAATAAAGGTAGCTGATACAAAATCAAACAATATCTTGGCGCAACCATACTCCGTGCGTCCATTTGGTGCAATTATTGCGTCAAATATTTTACTTAAATCTAACAAAATACAAAGGTACTCCTAGTACGATAACAGTAAGATCACATTGTCGCCGCAATCGGCTCTAGCTATAAACTTGTTTCTTAATAATTAATACGTAATTAGCACAAAATCAACATGGGTGCAGGGTGGATAACCCAAAACAAATAAGAAATAGAACAAGAGTGTAGACTCTTACGAAGTGAATGTTAAACATAGTTAGAGGAGATAGGTAATCCTATAGCAGCCTAGCTAGCATAATCGCGTTTATGTCGGACATCCCTTACTAGAAAGTATACTAGTGCGAGCGGGGCGAATGCTTTATGTCCGGCGTTTATAAAAGCGGCCAAGCTAGCTAGCTAGTCAACACAAACCAAAATAATTACCACCAAGACCTTGTCGCAATGCAAATTAAGGTTTACAAATGGTGACTCAAGTGCCTCAATTGGTCCCACTAAGTGATTAAATTAATAGATTTAAGAAGACATAAGAACAGTTGTGTATTTTTGTGGACGTCTTTTCCTACATTCATAGCGGTCTGCAGAATTTTGTCAACCACATCGCCTTTGTATATTTTCAACAACTCCCATTGCCAAAATGCACTTAGCTGATGGGGATCAAACTTTTTTAAATGAGTATCCCTGAAACTAAAACAAAAAGTGTCTTCTGAACAAAATAAAGACAATAATACTGCAACGGCCGTTTTAGCATCTTGTCTCAGTATGAGCTTAAATCTTATGAGACAGGAAAAACGCGGAGATAACTCCTCATTCAAGTCTAATAATTTCAACCTGAACATGAGCAGAATATTTCTAAAATATTGAAATGGCGCTCTTGTTTTGGTATTAGGAAACTGCGGACTATCTAATGTTATTAATGTCTCGTGGTTTCGTTGCGACACACCCTTGCGTTTACTTTCACCAAATTGTGACTGAGTATCATTTTGATATGCAATTTGGCCAAAAGTTGCCGAGGTTTGGCCTGAGACAAAGCCACTGTGCGATTCAGTCATAGGGGCTTCAACAGCAACTGTTCTGTTAGTTAAATGATGAGGCAAACTACTTTGTATCGTATTAAACTTCCAGACCTCTTCCACTGCTTCTTGGTTATTTAAGGCTCTAGCGGACATCAACTCTGACGCCGGCTTAACCTTGATACGCGGTGTTGGCTTTTCTAATACAGAAACTTCTTGATTTTCTTTTTCACTAACAGGCACAGATAACGACTGAGTCGAAGTGATGATTGGCAGGCACATATTACTGTCTTCAATATCCGCATCTTCTAACGCATCATTAGCTTTTATTAAAACAGGTTTAGTTTCAGGCAGGTTCTTTTTGGGTAGTTGCTTCGGATTGGCAACAAGAGTTTTATTAAGCAATTTGTTTCGGTAGTACGAATCGTTAGACTCACCAGGAGCACCGGCGAGCGCGAGGTCCACGTCAGCGAGCCCCGGCTCGTCCACGCTTCTGCCAGCCTCGCCCTCACGTGCAGGAGCTACACTCGCTTCCACTCCGCTACCTCTATAAAACGAAATGTCGTGCAAATTTTTCCAGCATGCATCATCATTTTCTGAATCTTCACGAGATTTTAGTTTTGTCATAATTCTCACAAAGTTTGAACCTTTCTTTTGCATTTAATTGGAAGTAGGCGTCCATATAATGTCTAAATCTTTATGTTCCATGTATCTTAATAAGTCTGTACATGAAACTCCCTGTTTATTTATTACTTTTCTACCTAAGCCTAAAACTTTGTGTTTGAGAGAAGATTCGGAAAATGTAGACTTGTTTAAAGCATCTGGGTGTGTCTGGGCCTTTTTAATGTAATTTTTTTGGCACATTGTCACAAAATTTTGGATAGCTTTGCAATCAGCAACTTCCGCTTTCGCTTGTTGATGTTCTGGCAATAATGGTTTTTTTTCTAATTCTGAATTAGTTTTCGGACCATCCGAAGACGTTTCATCCAGGTTAATGTAGTCAGTGTTGTTTACAACCATTCCACTAGGTTTGCTTTGCCGATCCGTGTTCGCCAAGTTTACAGGCTCTTTGTTTTCATCCAAAACAATAATATCTTTGGAACTTGAGGCAAAGAGTCGATGAGATTTTCTTTTCTTACCTTTCATAATGTTTTCATCTGAAGAATCAGATAAAACCATGGATCTTTTGGCTGCCACATTTTTGTTTTCATCGGTTTTATCATTAGTCTTGAAACCCTTCTTCAAATAAAATGAGTGATATTTACTATTGCGCCGTGGACAGATAATTTTATCTTTATTGTAGACTACATTTTGTAAACATCCAGTGCTGTTTTTTTTTCATCTATTTTATCCAACTGCACTGTTTCATAGTTCTTAAATAATTTTTCATGTTTGCTTATAATTTTTTTGTGCACTGGTAAATGCCTTTGGACTGACTTTTCTTTAAGAAACTTTTATTGCATATTGTGCACGCGAAGTATCTATTGAAGGCCTTCTTCCATGAAGGTCGCCTTTTTTTGGCTTTGGGTTTGACAGCAACATCTACAGCACCGTCTGGATTCACTGAATTTTCAGGAGGGCATACGTCTGCAGGAACAGCCAATTCCTCGGAGTTACCATGAGAGGTTACATCTGCAGCAGAAGGCGATTTAACACCTTCATTTTTCAGAAGTATCAATGCCTGCGCGTCATTATTCTGAAAGTAAATACATATGATTGATTAATGTTGCATCTAGACAGATTTTTTATGCTGGTAACATAAAATTCTGCAAAATTTGCACATGCATATGAAGTAATAGCCAAAATTATTCATTAAAACGATACATAAGCTGAGCCCTTTTTGAGATTCAAGAATTCTTAGTAGTTAGAGTAGTTCCACTATCCACCTCCTGACTCCATCATCAGACCATTGTCACCAAGTTTAATGTATAGAACTCGTCAAAACAAACCAAATGATCCCAAACTCGAGGGGTTTACAAGTAGCCATTAAGGATTTCCACTATTCACATTCTGACTCCATGTAATGAATGTGTTTCGTGGGTTGTTGTTACTAGTTTGCTATTAATGAAAGATTGGTGACTCTGACTTGGTATAATTAAGAATCACTACAGGCTGTGGACAAAATAACCCGTTAATGACACGACCCGTATATCTCCCGTAAAACAACTCGATTATATTCTTATAATGATAGACTCACCCCGTGTCTCTTGTTTTACACACACAACAAAATTCTACGACCAATTCATGGTCTGCACTTTAATTAGCGCATGCACTTTCATTTGCGTACACTCCGCGATCCGGAGTACATTGATCAGTGACGGTTGCCGAATGAAATTTATCCACCTACCCCCGACTGTCAAGATGAAGGTACCCTCATTGATTTTAGAAATAGGTGAACGTTCGAAAACAAGTAGCATTACATCCATCATAAGACCATCCTCTTCTTCTTCTTCCTTCTGGACCTGGTCCGATTTACTTGGGGTCGGCCTTCCTTGTTTGCATTTTCCATTTAGCACGATTTTGTGCTACGTCCTTATCTAAATGAGCTTCCTTTAGATCTTTTTCGATCGTCGTTAACCAGGTGGTGGGTGGTCTTCCACGAGTACGTTTTGTTGCAGGTAATGCTAGGGCAAGTTTCACCATATGGTTCTCTTGGCGTCTTTGAACGTGACCGTACCACTGTAAGCGTTTTTCTTTAACTTTATCAACAATTGGGGCAACTCTAAAACTTCCCCTGATGTACTCATTACGGATCTTGTCTAGTAGTGTGACGCCCGCTGACCAGCGCAGCATTCGCATTTCTGTTGTGTGCAGTTTGTTCAGGTGATGCTTGTTAGTAGCCCAGCATTCTGACCCATATAGAATGGCTGGTCTAATAGCTGTTTTGTACATATGTCCTTTTATTTTAAGCGGCATCTTCCTGTCACACATGACGCCTGTGAGCTGTCGCCACTTCATCCATCCCGTTGTAGTTCTGTGAGTAACATCATTCTCAATTTTGCCATCGTCGCCAATTATTGAACCTAGGTACTTAAATTGGGTTACAGTAGGTATTAATGTACTTCCTATTGAGATCTTACAGTTACTGGGGCTAGTTACACCGTCGAAAAGGCACGACATGTGTTCCGTCTTCTTCCTACTGATTCTAAGGCCATTCGTTTCCAGTGCCTCAATCCAGGTGTTAAAGTTCATCTGGAGGTCCTCTATGGTGTCAGAAACTAGAACAACATCATCGGCGTAAAGAATATTCCAGGGCAGAGATTTTTGACAAGATTTTGTGAGATGATCCATTGTGGTGTTGAAAAGTAGGGGACTTAGAGTAGATCCCTGGTGAACTCCGACTTTAATCTGAAACGTGTTGCTCTTGCCTGCCGGGCTTAATACCTGGGTGGTTACTCCTTTGTACATGTCCTGTATAATGTTTATGTAATACTCTGGAATCAGTTGTTGCCTTAAAGCTTCCCAGATAAGATCGCGTGGAATGTGGTCGAATGCTTTTTCCAAGTCTATAAAAACCATGTGGATATTGGATTTATTAGTTTTTGACTTCTCCAGCAATATTCGGACCGTTTGGATGGCGTCTGAGGAGCTTCTTTCAGGTACAAAGCCGCATTGATTTTGCGTTAATGTTATTATGCGTTTCAGTCTATTGTTTAGTACACGTTCCCAGATTTTTAGCGTGTGTGACATAAGTTTTATTGCTCTATAATTACTACAGTCTCTTACATCTCCTTTCCCTTTATAAAACGGTATAAGGGAGCTGTTGCGCCATGAGTCTGGCATGGGGTCACCCTGCAGCAGTTTTGTGAATAATTTGTGTAGCCAACTCACTCCACAGTCACCCAGATGTTTCCAGACTTCCACTGGTATTTCGTCCGGGCCTGGTGCTTTGTTATTTTTCATTTGATTGATCGAAATTTTAATTTCTGCCCGGGTTATCCTCGTTAGTGGTCCCTGCACTGTCTCGGGCCTGCAGTAATCATGGTTTTTCGGGTTTTTAATACTCTGTCCACCTATTGGTGATGTTTTTGTTTTCTGTCAGTAATTTATTATCTTTATCATTTATGTATTTAACTGTGGTGATGTCTTTAGTATTATTGTAGCGAGTTATGATAAGGTAACCTTACTGATAGGGTAACCCTATTGTTATAGTAAGCATATCGGATGTGGTAACCATAAGTTAACCTTAAACAAAACTCTTCCTCAATAGGGTTACCCTAGCAGTAAGGTTACCTTATCATAAGGTTACCAGTATGGATAGGGTTTTAAAAACAACTTCTAAAATAACCCTAATTAGGGAAAATGGTTCCGGTCCCTGGCTCCAACTGCAAGTAATCGTACTGTAAAGCATAGTGGCCAAGCCAATAAACTTTTGTAGCTCGGTGCCTAGTTACTTCTCCCTTTCAACGCCAAAGACGCCTAAAGGCACACTATAGTGCGTTTTTTTAGTATTAGAAAGAAGGATAAAGCATGAAGCACGAGGTATTTTATATAAGACACTTTATGCCACACAACTGTCAAAGTATCTCAAAAAAGACTTACATTATTGTTGTGGACCCTAAAATAATAGAAGTGTTTTCATTATTTATATCTAAATAATACTTACAACAATATATTTATTTTGAAAGTTTTTATTTATTAACTCTTGTTATTTTAAATTTCGTTATTCAGTTCTGGAAAGGTTGCATAATAAAAAACCTAAAGAGGTTTGAAACGATCGGTTCGATTTTTTCGCTGTCGACATTGTCAAAATTGTCAATTGTATCACGATCTTTTTCTTGTTTTCTTGGTAATAAACAAATTGTTGAATTCGGATTACAAGATTATTATACGAGTATCTATTTGTTCATTAATATGAAGATTTTATTTTTCGCTGTGTGTGGTGGCGTGCGGACTGCGATGGACCAACCAGCGGCAGGCCCAAGTGGCTTGCAAAAAAGACCGACTCGTTCTCCTTCGAACTTTTTGCCTTCACCAAAGCAAAGAGATAGAAACAGAGTCCAACAACAAATGAGAAGCGTATGGTGTTCAACATTTACAAGTTGGTGTGTGAACTTTGCAGCAAGGATGAATTTTATAATACTACTTAAATTGTTTTATTTACATAATAAATTGATGTGGAAATACGCACTTTTTGTTTATTACATAGGAACGATACAAAATAACTAATATAGGCCTGTTATGTTCTCGTTCTGTTAAGGACTTCGTAACATCTAATATTTGTCCCAAGCAGAAAAGGTTGACGACGACTGCTTCTTTGTTTACCGTACTTCTAATCCTAAAAAAAACAAACTATATGCACGGCATAAGCGGTCAAAGTACGCTTCATATCGCACTCCCATATAAACTTCCACTCCCTTTATACCGGATAATTTCCGGGATAAAAACTATGGCTATTAATAATTGTCCATTAGAAACGTCAGAATCAAACTCAAGTAGGTACTTACATATAGTAAGTACTAACAAAGTAAATAGCATGAGCATCAAACTAATAAATCCTTAAATCATCCTCTCTCTTAATATTTTTATTGCAATCAATTAATAATTTGAATTTAGGCCAAATTAACTTGAGAATCATAATAAACAAAATAAACGATTGATTCTAACAGTATACCTTACGGGCAATGGGGAATGGATGAAAACTTTAGAAGTGCTTGATTATTTTTTTGGTGATAGGAATAACCTTCCTTAACACCAGAAAAAAATTGCAGTTTTTTCAGGTGCGTCAATTATTTTTGAAAAATATAAACAATTTCCTCACGTACGTTTTGGGTTTTGGACGGCGAATGAGAAACTTTCCTTGATTCGTCTCATATAACAAAAAAATTTTTTGAATATCTGACCCTGGCAATGACAAATATAGCTGCTGCAGCTGTTAATATCATCGCCAGTGTCGGTTACCACGGATTTTTATGATATTTTTTGTAATATGAGACAAATCAAGGAAAATGTCTCATTCGCCGTCCTAAACCCAAAACGTAAGTGAGGAAACTGTTTATATTTTTGAAAAATAATTAAAGCACTTGACAAGTCTACAATTTTTTTCTGGTGCTAAGGAAGGTTATTCCTAACACCAAAAAAAAATCAGGCACTTCTAAAATTTTCATCCATTCCCCATTCATATATATTCTACAGAGAAAAAAAACAATAAAGGTAGCTGATACAAAATCAAACAATATCTTGGCGCAACCATACTCCGTGCGTCCATTTGGTGCAATTATTGCGTCAAATATTTTACTTAAATCTAACAAAATACAAAGGTACTCCTAGTAAGATAACAGTAAGATCACATTGTCGCCGCAATCGGCTCTAGCTATAAACTTGTTTCTTAATAATTAATACGTAATTAGCACAAAATCAACATGGGTGCAGGGTGGATAACCCAAAACAAATAAGAAATAGAACAAGAGTGTAGACTCTTACGAAGTGAATGTTAAACATAGTTAGAGGAGATAGGTAATCCTATAGCAGCCTAGCTAGCATAATCGCGTTTATGTCGGACATCCCTTACTAGAAAGTATACTAGTGCGAGCGGGGCGAATGCTTTATGTCCGGCGTTTATAAAAGCGGCCAAGCTAGCTAGCTAGTCAACACAAACCAAAATAATTACCACCAAGACCTTGTCGCAATGCAAATTAAGGTTTACAAATGGTGACTCAAGTGCCTCAATTGGTCCCACTAAGTGATTAAATTAATAGATTTAAGAAGACATAAGAACAGTTGTGTATTTTTGTGGACGTCTTTTCCTACATTCATAGCGGTCTGCAGAATTTTGTCAACCACATCGCCTTTGTATATTTTCAACAACTCCCATTGCCAAAATGCACTTAGCTGATGGGGATCAAACTTTTTTAAATGAGTATCCCTGAAACTAAAACAAAAAGTGTCTTCTGAACAAAATAAAGACAATAATACTGCAACGGCCGTTTTAGCATCTTGTCTCAGTATGAGCTTAAATCTTATGAGACAGGAAAAACGCGGAGATAACTCCTCATAATTTCAACCTGAACATGAGCAGAATATTTCTAAAATATTGAAATGGCGCTCTTGTTTTGGTATTAGGAAACTGCGGACTATCTAATGTTATTAATGTCTCGTGGTTTCGTTGCGACACACCCTTGCGTTTACTTTCACCAAATTGTGACTGAGTATCATTTTGATATGCAATTTGGCCAAAAGTCGCCGAGGTTTGGCCTGAGACAAAGCCACTGTGCGATTCAGTCATAGGGGCTTCAACAGCAACTGTTCTGTTAGTTAAATGATGAGGCAAACTACTTTGTATCGTATTAAACTTCCAGACCTCTTCCACTGCTTCTTGGTTATTTAAGGCTCTAGCGGACATCAACTCTGACGCCGGCTTAACCTTGATACGCGGTGTTGGCTTTTCTAATACAGAAACTTCTTGATTTTCTTTTTCACTAACAGGCACAGATAACGACTGAGTCGAAGTGATGATTGGCAGGCACATATTACTGTCTTCAATATCCGCATCTCCTAACGCATCATTAGCCTTTATTAAAACAGGTTTAGTTTCAGGCAGGTTCTTTTTGGGTAGTTGCTTCGGATTGGCAACAAGAGTTTTATTAAGCAATTTGTTTCGGTAGTACGAATCGTTAGACTCACCAGGAGCGCCGGCGAGCGCGAGGTCCACGTCAGCGAGCCCCGGCTCGTCCACGCTTCTGCCAGCCTCGCCCTCACGTGCAGGAGCTACACTCGCTTCCACTCTGCTACCTCTATAAAACGAAATGTCGTGCAAATTTTTCCAGCATGCATCATCATTTTCTGAATCTTCACGAGATTTTAGTTTTGTCATAATTCTCACAAAGTTTGAACCTTTCTTTTGCATTTAATTGGAAGTAGGCGTCCATATAATGTCTAAATCTTTATGTTCCATGTATCTTAATAAGTCTGTACATGAAACTCCCTGTTTATTTATTACTTTTCTACCTAAGCTTAAAACTTTGTGTTTGAGAGAAGATTCGGAAAATGTAGACTTGTTTAAAGCATCTGGGTGTGTCTGGGCCTTTTTAATGTAATTTTTTTGGCACATTGTCACAAAATTTTGGATAGCTTTGCAATCAGCAACTTCCGCTTTCGCTTGTTGATGTTCTGGCAATAATGGTTTTTTTTCTAATTCTGAATTAGTTTTCGGACCATCCGAAGACGTTTCATCCAGGTTAATGTAGTCAGTGTTGTTTACAACTATTCCACTAGGTTTGCTTTGCCGATCCGTGTTCGCCAAGTTTACAGGCTCTTTGTTTTCATCCAAAACAATAATATCTTTGGAACTTGAGGAAAAGAGTCGATGAAATTTTCTTTTCTTACCTTTCATAATGTTTTCATCTGAAGAATCAGATAAAACCATGGATCTTTTGGCTGCCACATTTTTGTTTTCATCGGTTTTATCATTAGTATTGAAACCCTTCTTCAAATAAAATGAGTGATATTTACTATTGCGCCGTGGACAGATAATTTTATCTTTATTGTAGACTACATTTTGTAAACATCCAGTGCTGTTATTTTTCCTCTATTTTATCCAACTGCACTGTTTCATAGTTCTTAAATAATTTTTCATGTTTGCTTATAATTTTTTTGTGCACTGGTAAATGCCTTTGGACTGACTTTTCTTTAAGAAACTTTTATTGCATATTGTGCACGCGAAGTATCTATTGAAGGCCTTCTTCCATGAAGGTCGCCTTTTTTTGGCTTTGGGTTTGACAGCAACATCTACAGCACCGTCTGGATTCACTGAATTTTCAGGAGGGCATACGTCTGCAGGAACAGCCAATTCCTCGGAGTTACCATGAGAGGTTACATCTGCAGCAGAAGGCGATTTAACACCTTCATTTTTCAGAAGTATCAATGCCTGCGCGTCATTATTCTGAAAGTAAATACATATGATTGATTAATGTTGCATCTAGACAGATTTTTTATGCTGGTAACATAAAATTCTGCAAAATTTGCACATGCATATGAAGTAATAGCCAAAATTATTCATTAAAACGATACATAAGCTGAGCCCTTTTTGAGATTCAAGAATTCTTAGTAGTTAGAGTAGTTCCACTATCCACCTCCTGACTCCATCATCAGACCATTGTCACCAAGTTTAATGTATAGAACTCGTCAAAACAAACCAAATGATCCCAAACTCGAGGGGTTTACAAGTAGCCATTAAGGATTTCCACTATTCACATTCTGACTCCATGTAATGAATGTGTTTCGTGGGTTGTTGTTACTAGTTTGCTATTAATGAAAGATTGGTGACTCTGACTTGGTATAATTAAGAATCACTACATGCTGTGGACAAAATAACCCGTTAATGACACGACCCGTATATCTCCCGTAAAACAACTCGATTATATTCTTATAATGATAGACTCACCCCGTGTCTCTTGTTTTACACACACAACAAAATTCTACGACCAATTCATGGTCTGCACTTTAATTAGCGCATGCACTTTCATTTGCGTACACTCCGCGATCCGGAGTACATTGATCAGTGACGGTTGCCGAATGAAATTTATCCACCTACCCCCGACTGTCAAGATGAAGGTACCCTCATTGATTTTAGAAATAGGTGAACGTTCGAAAACAAGTAGCATTACATCCATCATAAGACCATCCTCTTCTTCTTCTTCCTTCTGGACCTGGTCCCATTTACTTGGGGTCGGCCTTCCTTGTTTGCATTTTCCATTTAGCACGATTTTGTGCTACGTCCTTATCTAAATGAGCTTCCTTTAGATCTTTTTCGATCGTCGTTAACCAGGTGGTGGGTGGTCTTCCACGAGTACGTTTTGTTGCAGGTAATGCTAGGGCAAGTTTCACCATATGGTTCTCTTGGCGTCTTTGAACGTGACCGTACCACTGTAAGCGTTTTTCTTTAACTTTATCAACAATTGGGGCAACTCTAAAACTTCCCCTGATGTACTCATTACGGATCTTGTCTAGTAGTGTGACGCCCGCTGACCAGCGCAGCATTCGCATTTCTGTTGTGTGCAGTTTGTTCAGGTGATGCTTGTTAGTAGCCCAGCATTCTGACCCATATAGAATGGCTGGTCTAATAGCTGTTTTGTACATATGTCCTTTTATTTTAAGCGGCATCTTCCTGTCACACATGACGCCTGTGAGCTGTCGCCACTTCATCCATCCCGTTGTAGTTCTGTGAGTAACATCATTCTCAATTTTGCCATCGTCGCCAATTATTGAACCTAGGTACTTAAATTGGGTTACAGTAGGTATTAATGTACTTCCTATTGAGATCTTACAGTTACTGGGGCTAGTTACACCGTCGAAAAGGCACGACATGTGTTCCGTCTTCTTCCTACTGATTCTAAGGCCATTCGTTTCCAGTGCCTAAATCCAGGTGTTAAAGTTCATCTGGAGGTCCTCTATGGTGTCAGAAACTAGAACAACATCATCGGCGTAAAGAATATTATAATATATATGTAGAGATTTTTGACAAGATTTTGTGAGATGATCCATTGTGGTGTTGAAAAGTAGGGGACTCAGAGTAGATCCCTGGTCAACTCCGACTTTAATCTGAAACGTGTTGCCCTTGCCTGCCGGGCTTAATACCTGGGTGGTTACTCCTTTGTACATGTCCTGTATAATGTTTATGTAATACTCTGGAATCAGTTGTTGCCTTAAAGCTTCCCAGATAAGATCGCGTGGAATGTGGTCGAATGCTTTTTCCAAGTCTATAAAAACCATGTGGATATTGGATTTATTAGTTTTTGACTTCTCCAGCAATATTCGGACCGTTTGGATGGCGTCTGAGGAGCTTCTTTCAGGTACAAAGCCGCATTGATTTTGCGTTAATGTTATTATGCGTTTCAGTCTATTGTTTAGTACACGTTCCCAGATTTTTAGCGTGTGTGACATAAGTTTTATTGCTCTATAATTACTACAGTCTCTTACATCTCCTTTCCCTTTATAAAACGGTATAAGGGAGCTGTTGCGCCATGAGTCTGGCATGGGGTCACCCTGCAGCAGTTTTGTGAATAATTTGTGTAGCCAACTCACTCCACAGTCACCCAGATGTTTCCAGACTTCCACTGGTATTTCGTCCGGGCCTGGTGCTTTGTTATTTTTCATTTGATTGATCGAAATTTTAATTTCTGCCCGGGTTATCCTCGTTAGTGGTCCCTGCACTGTCTCGGGCCTGCAGTAATCATGGTTTTTCGGGTTTTTAATACTCTGTCCACCTATTGGTGATGTTTTTGTTTTCTGTCAGTAATTTATTATCTTTATCATTTATGTATTTAACTGTGGTGATGTCTTTAGTATTATTGTAGCGAGTTATGATAAGGTAACCTTACTGATAGGGTAACCCTATTGTTATAGTAAGCATATCGGATGTGGTAACCATAAGTTAACCTTAAACAAAACTCTTCCTCAATAGGGTTACCCTAGCAGTAAGGTTACCTTATCATAAGGTTACCAGTATGGATAGGGTTTTAAAAACAACTTCTAAAATAACCCTAATTAGGGAAAATGGTTCCGGTCCCTGGCTCCAACTGCAAGTAGTCGTACTGTAAAGCATAGTGGCCAAGCCAATAAACTTTTGTAGCTCGGTGCCTAGTTACTTCTCCCTTTCAACGCCAAAGACGCCTAAAGGCACACTATAGTGCGTTTTTTTAGTATTAGAAAGAAGGATAAAGCATGAAGCACGAGGTATTTTATATAAGACACTTTATGCCACACAACTGTCAAAGTATCTCAAAAAAGACTTACATTATTGTTGTGGACCCTAAAATAATAGAAGTGTTTTCATTATTTATATCTAAATAATACTTACAACAATATATTTATTTTGAAAGTTTTTATTTATTAACTCTTGTTATTTTAAATTTCGTTATTCAGTTCTGGAAAGGTTGCATAATAAAAAACCTAAAGAGGTTTGAAACGATCGGTTCGATTTTTTTCGCTGTCGACATTGTCAAAATTGTCAATTGTATCACGATCTTTTTCTTGTTTTCTTGGTAATCAACAAATTGTTGAATTCGGATTACAAGATTATTATACGAGTATCTATTTGTTCATTAATATGAAGATTTTATTTTTCGCTGTGTGTGGTGGCGTGCGGACTGCGATGGACCAACCAGCGGCAGGCCCAAGTGGCTTGCAAAAAAGACCGACTCGTTCTCCTTCGAACTTTTTGCCTTCACCAAAGCAAAGAGATAGAAACAGAGTCCAACAACAAATGAGAAGCGTATGGTGTTCAACATTTACAAGTTGGTGTGTGAACTTTGCAGCAAGGATGAATTTTATAATACTACTTAAATTGTTTTATTTACATAATAAATTGATGTGGAAATACGCACTTTTTGTTTATTACATAGGAACGATACAAAATAACTAATATAGGCCTGTTATGTTCTCGTTCTGTTAAGGACTTCGTAACATCTAATATTTGTCCCAAGCAGAAAAGGTTGACGACGACTGCTTCTTTGTTTACCGTATTTCTAATCCTAAAAAAAACGGACTATAGGCACGGCATAAGCGGTCAAAGTACGCTTCATATCGCACTCCCATATAAACTTCCACTCCCTTTATACCGGATAATTTCCGGGATAAAAACTATGGCTATTAATAATTGTCCATTAGAAACGTCAGAATCAAACTCAAGTAGGTACTTACATATAGTAAGTACTAACAAAGTAAATAGCATGAGCATCAAACTAATAAATCCTTAAATCATCCTCTCTCTTAATATTTTTATTGCAATCAATTAATAATTTGAATTTAGGCCAAATTAACTTGAGAATCATAATAAACAAAATAAACGATTGATTCTAACAGTATACCTTACGGGCAATGGGGAATGGATGAAAACTTTAGAAGTGCTTGATTATTTTTTTGGTGATAGGAATAACCTTCCTTAACACCAGAAAAAAATTGCAGATTTTTCAGGTGCGTCAATTATTTTTGAAAAATATAAACAGTTTCCTCACGTACGTTTTGGGTTTTGGACGGCGAATGAGAAACTTTCCTTGATTCGTCTCATATAACAAAAAATTTTTTTGAATATCTGACCCTGGCAATGACAAATATAGCTGCTGCAGCTGTTAATATCATCGCCAGTGTCGGTTAACACGGATTTTTATGATATTTTTTGTAATATGAGACAAATCAAGGAAAATGTCTCATTCGCCGTCCTAAACCCAAAACGTAAGTGAGGAAACTGTTTATATTTTTGAAAAATAATTAAAGCACTTGACAAGTCTGCAATTTTTTTCTGGTGCTAAGGAAGGTTATTCCTAACACCAAAAAAAAAATCAGGCACTTCTAAAATTTTCATCCATTCCCCATTCATATATATTCTACAGAGAAAAAAAACAATAAAGGTAGCTGATACAAAATCAAACAATATCTTGGCGCAACCATACTGCGTGCGTCCATTTGGTGCAATTATGCGTCAAATATTTTACTTAAATCTAACAAAATACAAAGGTACTCCTAGTACGATAACAGTAAGATCACATTGTCGCCGCAATCGGCTCTAGCTATAAACTTGTTTCTTAATAATTAATACGTAATTAGCACAAAATCAACATGGGTGCAGGGTGGATAACCCAAAACAAATAAGAAATAGAACAAGAGTGTAGACTCTTACGAAGTGAATGTTAAACATAGTTAGAGGAGATAGATAATCCTATAGCAGCCTAGCTAGCATAATCGCGTTTATGTCGGACATCCCTTACTAGAAAGTATACTAGTGCGAGCGGGGCGAATGCTTTATGTCCGGCGTTTATAAAAGCGGCCAAGCTAGCTAGCTAGTCAACACAAACCAAAATAATTACCACCAAGACCTTGTCGCAATGCAAATTAAGGTTTACAAATGGTGACTCAAGTGCCTCAATTGGTCCCACTAAGTGATTAAATTAATAGATTTAAGAAGACATAAGAACAGTTGTGTATTTTTGTGGACGTCTTTTCCTACATTCATAGCGGTCTGCAGAATTTTGTCAACCACATCGCCTTTGTATATTTTCAACAACTCCCATTGCCAAAATGCACTTAGCTGATGGGGATCAAACTTTTTTAAATGAGTATCCCTGAAACTAAAACAAAAAGTGTCTTCTGAACAAAATAAAGACAATAATACTGCAACGGCCGTTTTAGCATCTTGTCTCAGTATGAGCTTAAATCTTATGAGACAGGAAAAACGCGGAGATAACTCCTCATAATTTCAACCTGAACATGAGCAGAATATTTCTAAAATATTGAAATGGCGCTCTTGTTTTGGTATTAGGAAACTGCGGACTATCTAATGTTATTAATGTCTCGTGGTTTCGTTGCGACACACCCTTGCGTTTACTTTCACCAAATTGTGACTGAGTATCATTTTGATATGCAATTTGGCCAAAAGTCGCCGAGGTTTGGCCTGAGACAAAGCCACTGTGCGATTCAGTCATAGGGGCTTCAACAGCAACTGTTCTGTTAGTTAAATGATGAGGCAAACTACTTTGTATCGTATTAAACTTCCAGACCTCTTCCACTGCTTCTTGGTTATTTAAGGCTCTAGCGGACATCAACTCTGACGCCGGCTTAACCTTGATACGCGGTGTTGGCTTTTCTAATACAGAAACTTCTTGATTTTCTTTTTCACTAACAGGCACAGATAACGACTGAGTCGAAGTGATGATTGGCAGGCACATATTACTGTCTTCAATATCCGCATCTCCTAACGCATCATTAGCCTTTATTAAAACAGGTTTAGTTTCAGGCAGGTTCTTTTTGGGTAGTTGCTTCGGATTGGCAACAAGAGTTTTATTAAGCAATTTGTTTCGGTAGTACGAATCGTTAGACTCACCAGGAGCGCCGGCGAGCGCGAGGTCCACGTCAGCGAGCCCCGGCTCGTCCACGCTTCTGCCAGCCTCGCCCTCACGTGCAGGAGCTACACTCGCTTCCACTCTGCTACCTCTATAAAACGAAATGTCGTGCAAATTTTTCCAGCATGCATCATCATTTTCTGAATCTTCACGAGATTTTAGTTTTGTCATAATTCTCACAAAGTTTGAACCTTTCTTTTGCATTTAATTGGAAGTAGGCGTCCATATAATGTCTAAATCTTTATGTTCCATGTATCTTAATAAGTCTGTACATGAAACTCCCTGTTTATTTATTACTTTTCTACCTAAGCTTAAAACTTTGTGTTTGAGAGAAGATTCGGAAAATGTAGACTTGTTTAAAGCATCTGGGTGTGTCTGGGCCTTTTTAATGTAATTTTTTTGGCACATTGTCACAAAATTTTGGATAGCTTTGCAATCAGCAACTTCCGCTTTCGCTTGTTGATGTTCTGGCAATAATGGTTTTTTTTCTAATTCTGAATTAGTTTTCGGACCATCCGAAGACGTTTCATCCAGGTTAATGTAGTCAGTGTTGTTTACAACTATTCCACTAGGTTTGCTTTGCCGATCCGTGTTCGCCAAGTTTACAGGCTCTTTGTTTTCATCCAAAACAATAATATCTTTGGAACTTGAGGAAAAGAGTCGATGAAATTTTCTTTTCTTACCTTTCATAATGTTTTCATCTGAAGAATCAGATAAAACCATGGATCTTTTGGCTGCCACATTTTTGTTTTCATCGGTTTTATCATTAGTATTGAAACCCTTCTTCAAATAAAATGAGTGATATTTACTATTGCGCCGTGGACAGATAATTTTATCTTTATTGTAGACTACATTTTGTAAACATCCAGTGCTGTTATTTTTCCTCTATTTTATCCAACTGCACTGTTTCATAGTTCTTAAATAATTTTTCATGTTTGCTTATAATTTTTTTGTGCACTGGTAAATGCCTTTGGACTGACTTTTCTTTAAGAAACTTTTATTGCATATTGTGCACGCGAAGTATCTATTGAAGGCCTTCTTCCATGAAGGTCGCCTTTTTTTGGCTTTGGGTTTGACAGCAACATCTACAGCACCGTCTGGATTCACTGAATTTTCAGGAGGGCATACGTCTGCAGGAACAGCCAATTCCTCGGAGTTACCATGAGAGGTTACATCTGCAGCAGAAGGCGATTTAACACCTTCATTTTTCAGAAGTATCAATGCCTGCGCGTCATTATTCTGAAAGTAAATACATATGATTGATTAATGTTGCATCTAGACAGATTTTTTATGCTGGTAACATAAAATTCTGCAAAATTTGCACATGCATATGAAGTAATAGCCAAAATTATTCATTAAAACGATACATAAGCTGAGCCCTTTTTGAGATTCAAGAATTCTTAGTAGTTAGAGTAGTTCCACTATCCACCTCCTGACTCCATCATCAGACCATTGTCACCAAGTTTAATGTATAGAACTCGTCAAAACAAACCAAATGATCCCAAACTCGAGGGGTTTACAAGTAGCCATTAAGGATTTCCACTATTCACATTCTGACTCCATGTAATGAATGTGTTTCGTGGGTTGTTGTTACTAGTTTGCTATTAATGAAAGATTGGTGACTCTGACTTGGTATAATTAAGAATCACTACAGGCTGTGGACAAAATAACCCGTTAATGACACGACCCGTATATCTCCCGTAAAACAACTCGATTATATTCTTATAATGATAGACTCACCCCGTGTCTCTTGTTTTACACACACAACAAAATTCTACGACCAATTCATGGTCTGCACTTTAATTAGCGCATGCACTTTCATTTGCGTACACTCCGCGATCCGGAGTACATTGATCAGTGACGGTTGCCGAATGAAATTTATCCACCTACCCCCGACTGTCAAGATGAAGGTACCCTCATTGATTTTAGAAATAGGTGAACGTTCGAAAACAAGTAGCATTACATCCATCATAAGACCATCCTCTTCTTCTTCTTCCTTCTGGACCTGGTCCCATTTACTTGGGGTCGGCCTTCCTTGTTTGCATTTTCCATTTAGCACGATTTTGTGCTACGTCCTTATCTAAATGAGCTTCCTTTAGATCTTTTTCGATCGTCGTTAACCAGGTGGTGGGTGGTCTTCCACGAGTACGTTTTGTTGCAGGTAATGCTAGGGCAAGTTTCACCATATGGTTCTCTTGGCGTCTTTGAACGTGACCGTACCACTGTAAGCGTTTTTCTTTAACTTTATCAACAATTGGGGCAACTCTAAAACTTCCCCTGATGTACTCATTACGGATCTTGTCTAGTAGTGTGACGCCCGCTGACCAGCGCAGCATTCGCATTTCTGTTGTGTGCAGTTTGTTCAGGTGATGCTTGTTAGTAGCCCAGCATTCTGACCCATATAGAATGGCTGGTCTAATAGCTGTTTTGTACATATGTCCTTTTATTTTAAGCGGCATCTTCCTGTCACACATGACGCCTGTGAGCTGTCGCCACTTCATCCATCCCGTTGTAGTTCTGTGAGTAACATCATTCTCAATTTTGCCATCGTCGCCAATTATTGAACCTAGGTACTTAAATTGGGTTACAGTAGGTATTAATGTACTTCCTATTGAGATCTTACAGTTACTGGGGCTAGTTACACCGTCGAAAAGGCACGACATGTGTTCCGTCTTCTTCCTACTGATTCTAAGGCCATTCGTTTCCAGTGCCTCAATCCAGGTGTTAAAGTTCATCTGGAGGTCCTCTATGGTGTCAGAAACTAGAACAACATCATCGGCGTAAAGAATATTCCAGGGTAGAGATTTTTGACAAGATTTTGTGAGATGATCCATTGATTGTGGTGTTGAAAAGTAGGGGACTCAGAGTAGATCCCTGGTGAACTCCGACTTTAATCTGAAACGTGTTGCCCTTGCCTGCCGGGCTTAATACCTGGGTGGTTACTCCTTTGTACATGTCCTGTATAATGTTTATGTAATACTCTGGAATCAGTTGTTGCCTTAAAGCTTCCCAGATAAGATCGCGTGGAATGTGGTCGAATGCTTTTTCCAAGTCTATAAAAACCATGTGGATATTGGATTTATTAGTTTTTGACTTCTCCAGCAATATTCAGACCGTTTGGATGGCGTCTGAGGAGCTTCTTTCAGGTACAAAGCCGCATTGATTTTGCGTTAATGTTATTATGCGTTTCAGTTTATTGTTTAGTACACGTTCCCAGATTTTTAGCGTGTGTGACATAAGTTTTATTGCTCTATAATTACTACAGTCTCTAACATCTCCTTTCCCTTTATAAAACGGTATAAGGGAGCTGTTGCGCCATGAGTCTGGCATGGGGTCACCCTGCAGAAGTTTTGTGAATAATTTGTGTAGCCAACTCACTCCACAGTCACCCAGATGTTTCCAGACTTCCACTGGTATTTCGTCCAGGCCTGGTGCTTTGTTATTTTTCATTTGATTGATCGAAATTTTAATTTCTGCCCGGGTTATCCTCGTTAGTGGTCCCTGCACTGTCTCGGGCCTGCAGTAATCATGGTTTTTCGGGTTTTTAATACTCTGTCCACCTATTGGTGATGTTTTTGTTTTCTGTCAGTAATTTATTATCTTTATCATTTATGTATTTAACTGTGGTGATGTCTTTAGTATTATTGTAACGAGTTATGATAAGGTAACCTTACTGATAAGGTAACCCTATTGTTATAGTAAGCATATCGGATGTGGTAACCATAAGTTAACCTTAAACAAAACTCTTCCTCAATAGGGTTACCCTAGCAGTAAGGTTACCTTATCATAAGGTTACCAGTATGGATAGGGTTTTAAAAACAACTTCTAAAATAACCCTAATTAGGGAAAATGGTTCCGGTCCCTGGCTCCAACTGCAAGTAGTCGTACTGTAAAGCATAGTGGCCAAGCCAATAAACTTTTGTAGCTCGGTGCCTAGTTACTTCTCCATTTCAACGCCAAAGACGCCTAAAGGCACACTATAGTGCGTTTTTTTAGTATTAGAAAGAAGGATAAAGCATGAAGCACGAGGTATTTTATATAAGACACTTTATGCCACACAACTGTCAAAGTATCTCAAAAAAGACTTACATTATTGTTGTGGACCCTAAAATAATAGAAGTGTTTTCATTATTTATATCTAAATAATACTTACAACAATATATTTATTTTGAAAGTTTTTATTTATTAACTCTTGTTATTTTAAATTTCGTTATTCAGTTCTGGAAAGGTTGCATAATAAAAAACCTAAAGAGGTTTGAAACGATCGGTTCGATTTTTTCGCTGTCGACATTGTCAAAATTGTCAATTGTATCACGATCTTTTTCTTGTTTTCTTGGTAATAAACAAATTGTTGAATTCGGATTACAAGATTATTATACGAGTATCTATTTGTTCATTAATATGAAGATTTTATTTTTCGCTGTGTGTGGTGGCGTGCGGACTGCGATGGACCAACCAGCGGCAGGCCCAAGTGGCTTGCAAAAAAGACCGACTCGTTCTCCTTCGAACTTTTTGCCTTCACCAAAGCAAAGAGATAGAAACAGAGTCCAACAACAAATGAGAAGCGTATGGTGTTCAACATTTACAAGTTGGTGTGTGAACTTTGCAGCAAGGATGAATTTTATAATACTACTTAAATTGTTTTATTTACATAATAAATTGATGTGGAAATACGCACTTTTTGTTTATTACATAGGAACGATACAAAATAACTAATATAGGCCTGTTATGTTCTCGTTCTGTTAAGGACTTCGTAACATCTAATATTTGTCCCAAGCAGAAAAGGTTGACGACGACTGCTTCTTTGTTTACCGTACTTCTAATCCTAAAAAAAACAAACTATATGCACGGCATAAGCGGTCAAAGTACGCTTCATATCGCACTCCCATATAAACTTCCACTCCCTTTATACCGGATAATTTCCGGGATAAAAACTATGGCTATTAATAATTGTCCATTAGAAACGTCAGAATCAAACTCAAGTAGGTACTTACATATAGTAAGTACTAACAAAGTAAATAGCATGAGCATCAAACTAATAAATCCTTAAATCATCCTCTCTCTTAATATTTTTATTGCAATCAATTAATAATTTGAATTTAGGCCAAATTAACTTGAGAATCATAATAAACAAAATAAACGATTGATTCTAACAGTATACCTTACGGGCAATGGGGAATGGATGAAAACTTTAGAAGTGCTTGATTATTTTTTTGGTGATAGGAATAACCTTCCTTAACACCAGAAAAAAATTGCAGTTTTTTCAGGTGCGTCAATTATTTTTGAAAAATATAAACAATTTCCTCACGTACGTTTTGGGTTTTGGACGGCGAATGAGAAACTTTCCTTGATTCGTCTCATATAACAAAAAATTTTTTTGAATATCTGACCCTGGCAATGACAAATATAGCTGCTGCAGCTGTTAATATCATCGCCAGTGTCGGTTACCACGGATTTTTATGATATTTTTTGTAATATGAGACAAATCAAGGAAAATGTCTCATTCGCCGTCCTAAACCCAAAACGTAAGTGAGGAAACTGTTTATATTTTTGAAAAATAATTAAAGCACTTGACAAGTCTGCAATTTTTTTCTGGTGCTAAGGAAGGTTATTCCTAACACCAAAAAAAAATCAGGCACTTCTAAAATTTTCATCCATTCCCCATTCATATATATTCTACAGAGAAAAAAAACAATAAAGGTAGCTGATACAAAATCAAACAATATCTTGGCGCAACCATACTCCGTGCGTCCATTTGGTGCAATTATTGCGTCAAATATTTTACTTAAATCTAACAAAATACAAAGGTACTCCTAGTACGATAACAGTAAGATCACATTGTCGCCGCAATCGGCTCTAGCTATAAACTTGTTTCTTAATAATTAATACGTAATTAGCACAAAATCAACATGGGTGCAGGGTGGATAACCCAAAACAAATAAGAAATAGAACAAGAGTGTAGACTCTTACGAAGTGAATGTTAAACATAGTTAGAGGAGATAGGTAATCCTATAGCAGCCTAGCTAGCATAATCGCGTTTATGTCGGACATCCCTTACTAGAAAGTATACTAGTGCGAGCGGGGCGAATGCTTTATGTCCGGCGTTTATAAAAGCGGCCAAGCTAGCTAGCTAGTCAACACAAACCAAAATAATTACCACCAAGACCTTGTCGCAATGCAAATTAAGGTTTACAAATGGTGACTCAAGTGCCTCAATTGGTCCCACTAAGTGATTAAATTAATAGATTTAAGAAGACATAAGAATAGTTGTGTATTTTTGTGGACGTCTTTTGCTACATTCATAGCGGTCTGCAGAATTTTGTCAACCACATCGCCTTTGTATATTTTCAACAACTCCCATTGCCAAAATGCACTTAGCTGATGGGGATCAAACTTTTTTAAATGAGTATCCCTGAAACGAAAACAAAAAGTGTCTTCTGAACAAAATAAAGACAATAATACTGCAACGGCCGTTTTAGCATCTTGTCTCAGTATGAGCTTAAATCTTATGAGACAGGAAAAACGCGGAGATAACTCCTCATAATTTCAACCTGAACATGAGCAGAATATTTCTAAAATATTGAAATGGCGCTCTTGTTTTGGTATTAGGAAACTGCGGACTATCTAATGTTATTAATGTCTCGTGGTTTCGTTGCGACACACCCTTGCGTTTACTTTCACCAAATTGTGACTGAGTATCATTTTGATATGCAATTTGGCCAAAAGTCGCCGAGGTTTGGCCTGAGACAAAGCCACTGTGCGATTCAGTCATAGGGGCTTCAACAGCAACTGTTCTGTTAGTTAAATGATGAGGCAAACTACTTTGTATCGTATTAAACTTCCAGACCTCTTCCACTGCTTCTTGGTTATTTAAGGCTCTAGCGGACATCAACTCTGACGCCGGCTTAACCTTGATACGCGGTGTTGGCTTTTCTAATACAGAAACTTCTTGATTTTCTTTTTCACTAACAGGCACAGATAACGACTGAGTCGAAGTGATGATTGGCAGGCACATATTACTGTCTTCAATATCCGCATCTTCTAACGCATCATTAGCTTTTATTAAAACAGGTTTAGTTTCAGGCAGGTTCTTTTTGGGTAGTTGCTTCGGATTGGCAACAAGAGTTTTATTAAGCAATTTGTTTCGGTTGTACGAATCGTTAGACTCACCAGGAGCGCCGGCGAGCGCGAGGTCCACGTCAGCGAGCCCCGGCTCGTCCACGCTTCTGCCAGCCTCGCCCTCACGTGCAGGAGCTACACTCGCTTCCACTCCGCTACCTCTATAAAACGAAATGTCGTGCAAATTTTTCCAGCATGCATCATCATTTTCTGAATCTTCACGAGATTTTAGTTTTGTCATAATTCTCACAAAGTTTGAACCTTTCTTTTGCATTTAATTGGAAGTAGGCGTCCATATAATAATAATAAATAAATAAATTAGTTATTTATTTAGGTATTTGTGACGAACTGTCTTAATTAGGTATGGTGGTGGGTAGATCTAGTTTTATAAAATAAACCAGTCAGTCGCTAGCCCGTGCCTTTCATTGACGTCCCACTGGCGCTGAGGACGGGATTACGGTTTTTTTTTTTCCACAATTAGCGTGCATCTCAAAATTTTAACTGCAAAATGCCTATCGGCAAACTTGAACCTTTTAATTTGTCTTCCAAACAGTGGCCCGCGTACATTCGTCGCGTAAATCAATATATATTGTTGAACGCAATAAGTGATGAGTTAAAAGTGCCCATGTTAATTACGGGAGTGGGGGAGGCGACCTATTCGCTTATGTGTGATTTATGCGCGCCCAGTTTTCCGGAAGACAAAACATACGATCAGCTGGTGAAACTCGTAACGGACCATCTCGAGCCGCAAAGGTCGGAGATCGCCGAGCGCCATGTTTTTCGCCAGCGTAGACAGCGAATGGGCGAGTCACTTACGGAATACCTGCAGGCGTTAAAACACTTGGCGGCGACGTGCAATTTCGGTAGTGCAACTCTTGAAGAAAACCTCAGAGACCAGTTCGTTTCGGGTCTAGCTAACGACGCCATGCGATCGAGGATTTTCGCGGAGAGAGAGATAAAGTACAGGGAGGCGGTGGAACTGGCATTGGCTCTGGAGGCTGCCGAGAAACACGCAGAAGTGAGCGGCACAACGAGAGCTGGGCTAACGATTACGGACTCGACGGGCGGCGAGGCGGGCGAGGGCCTGCACTTCGCGCGGGGCGCGAGAGGAGCGCCGCGGACTGGGCGCGGAGCCGGCGGCGCGGGCGGTGCCGGAGGGCCGGGCGCGAGCGGCGCGCCGGCATCGGCGGCCGCGGGCGAGACTCGGGCGAGGGCTTGCTGGCGCTGCGGCAGGGCGCACACGGCAGACAGGTGCCGTTTCAAGAACTACAATTGTGACGAGTGCGGCCAGCGGGGCCACCTAAAGGGAGTGTGCAAACAGGCGCGCGGGGGTGGCGGTCGGCACCATTTTGTCACCTACCAATCGGACGACGACGGTATGTTTAATATTGACGTAGCCGTTCGCGGTAATAAACCATACTTTGTGACAGTATTAATCGATAAACATAGTATTGACTGTGAGATAGATACCGGTAGTCGCATTTCGGCGATTAGTGATGACATGTACAGGAAATTATTCGGCCATAAGTATATCACTAAGGACAATTTAACGTTGCGTGGTTATTCGGGGTCACGAATCGAGTCTCTCGGTTACATTGAGGTGGATGTAGATTTAAATGATTTCCAGCAGAAATCACTTCGCCTGTATGTTATTAAAGGAGGGGCGCGTCCTTTGTTGGGGCGTGAATGGATGCGAGCACTGAACGTAACACAAATAAACCTCAATGCAATCTTAGATGACCGATTCGTGAACCAATTATGTAAGGAATTCCCCGAGGTATTTAGTGATAAGCTAGGTACTTGTAAACAGTCTATAAGCCTACAGCTGACCGATACGGAACCGGTTTACGTGCGAGCGCGGCCTGTCCCACTGGCACTGCGCGCGCGCGTGGAGAAGGAATTAAATCGTCTCGAAACTGATGGGTCTATTTATCGCGTGGACCATTCGGACTATGGAACACCCATAGTCCCAGTAATCAAAGCTAATGGAGAAATTCGGATATGCGGGGATTACAAGATTACAATAAACCCGAAACTAAAACGTAACTTTTATCCTTTACCGCGCATAGACGAGTTGTTTGCGAACCTTAGCGGAGGTGAGCGTTTTACAAAAATAGACCTTCGGCACGCGTACGAACAGTGCTTAGTGGCGGAAGACTCGCAACCGTACACAGCGATAACTACGCATATGGGCACCTATGTATATCGCCGTACCCCGTATGGGTTGTCATGTATACCCGAAAAGTTTCAAAAACTGATGGAAGAAGTGTTGCGCGGGGTGCCTGGATGCGTGGTATTTTTAGACGACATTTGTGTCACTGGTTTGAATGATGTCGAACATATTAAAAACTTAAAAGCGGTTCTCGAACGATTGCGAGATATGGGCTTGACGGTTAAATTAAGTAAATGCAGTTTTTTGCAGGATAGTGTAAACTACCTAGGTTTTATAATTGATAAAGATGGCTTACGGCCAAATCCGAGTAAACTTGAAGCCATTTCCAGTGCGCCACGACCCGAGAATGTGTCACAATTAAAAAGTTTTTTAGGAATGTTAAACTACTATGGGCGTTTTATTCCTAATCTAAGTGGGTTGTTAAATCCCCTACATAGTTTATTAAAGAAAGAAAGCGACTGGAAATGGACTTCAATGTGTGAACATGCGTTCACAGAGGCGAAGCGAACTCTCTTGAGCGATCGGGTGTTGGCGCACTATGAGGAGGGGCGCGAACTGGTGCTGTCGGTGGACAGCAGCGCGTACGGCCTGGGCGCGATGCTGGCGCACCGATACGAGGGCGGCGCCGAGCGGCCCGTCAGCTGCGTGTCGCGCACGCTCAGCGCGCCCGAGCGTAATTACAGTCAGCTCGACAAGGAGGCGCTCGCCATCCTGTTCGGTGTCACCAAGCACCACCAATATCTGTACGGGCGACGGTTCACGCTGCGCACCGACCACCAGCCACTAACGTACATTTTTGGTGAAAAAGGGGGCATTCCGCAAACGGCGGCGAGTCGTCTACAGCGGTGGGCGGCACGCCTAGCGGCTTACGATTTTATAATCGAATTTGTGCGTTCCGCGGACAATGGGCCGGCCGATGCGCTGTCGCGGCTCCCGCTACCTCAAGAGGGTTCCCGCACGGATTCTGTAGATTACCTGAATTTAGTAGAAGAGTATTTACCTATTTGTTTTAGAGAGGTAGCTAAAGAGACCGAAAGAGACCCAGTACTATGTAAAATAAAAGGGTTTGTACTTTTTGGTTGGCCGTCATCGGGAGCGAGTTGCGAAGAGGTGAGACCCTATTTTGCAAGGAAAAACGAATTGGTAATAGAACGGGGTTGCTTAATTTACAAATATAGAATAGTAATACCACAAAATTTACATAAACGGGTCTTGGAAGAATTACACGAAGGTCATTTGGGAATGAATAAAATGAAAAATTTGTCACGCAGTTATGTTTACTGGCCGAGTTTAGATCGAGACATTGAGGAGGTCTGCCGCGCGTGTTCGGCCTGTCGCGTCGTGCGCGACGCGCCGCCGCGCGCGCCGCTACATCCGTGGGAGTTCCCCCTGGAGCCCTGGGGGCGCCTACACGCGGACTTCGCTGACTGTGCCGGGGTACGCTACTTAGTTTTAGTCGACGCGCATTCCAAATGGATTGAGGTAGTAACGATGCGCGGGACGGACGCGGGAGCAACGACAAAAGCGCTCGGGAATATTTTCGCACAATTCGGCTTACCATCGCAACTCGTTACGGATAACGGACCCCCGTTTTCATCACAACAATTTAAATTATTTGTAAAAACAATTTTATCAGGCATGTAACTTCGGCTCCTTATAGACCCCAGGGGAATGGTTTAGCGGAAAACGCAGTGAAAAACGTAAAGAAATGTATTAAGCGAGCACTACATGAGAGCGAGGATGTGAATACTGCTTTAAATAAATTCCTGCTGCAGTATCGCAATTGTGATCACGCGACGACCGGGGTGTCACCGGCCGTGGCGTTACAAAGGCGCCGTCTGCGCACCCGACTCGACGCGCTGCGGCCCGACACCGCGCTCGTCGTGCGCGCCGCGCAGGAGCGGAAGGTCGAGCTCTCAGGTGGTACTTACCGCCGGTTCCAGACAGGGGACGCATTACTCGCTCGAGATTATTCAGTGAAGGGGGAAAAGTGGGCCGAAGGCAAGGTGGTGAAAGAGACGGGGCCGGTTTCATACAGAGTGGACGTAGGAAACGGAGTCGAGTGGCGTCGACACGCTGACCAGTTGTTACCGGCTCACGGTGTAAACAAAGGTCGATATTCATTAACTCGCATGAGTATGGGCACGTTGCCTGAGGAACCGGAAGGGATCAGTAAGGATACCGAAGGCGACATGTTTGAGGATGCGTTCGATGATGCGGTGGAGGTACCGGGGTCCCCGGCGCCAAGGCCTGAGGACTCGAGCCAGCTGGCGGCGGGTGCCGGGGCCGGCGACGAGGCCGCGCCCACCGAGGCGGCCTTATCCCCGGCCCCACCATCGAGCGCGTCCGCTCGGGCACTGCGTGCATACAACAGAGCAAAGCGGACGTTGATTAATTGGTTAGCATAATAGGATTATTTAAGACTTAGAAGGGAGAAAGTGTGACGAACTGTCTTAATTAGGTATGGTGGTGGGTAGATCTAGTTTTATAAAATAAACCAGTCAGTCGCTAGCCCGTGCCTTTCATTGACGTCCCAGTATTAACCCATAAAATTACATTTGTTACATTAAAAATTAAAAATATACATATAATGTCTAAATCTTTATGTTCCATGTATCTTAATAAGTCTGTACATGAAACTCCCTGTTTATTTATTACTCTTCTACCTAAGCCTAAAACTTTGTGTTTGAGAGAAGATTCGGAAAATGTAGACTTGTTTAAAGCATCTGGGTGTGTCTGGGCCTTTTTAATGTAATTTTTTTGGCACATTGTCACAAAATTTTGGATAGCTTTGCAATCAGCAACTTCCGCTTTCGCTTGTTGATGTTCTGGCAATAATGGTTTTTTTTCTAATTCTGAATTAGTTTTCGGACCATCCGAAGACGTTTCATCCAGGTTAATGTAGTCAGTGTTGTTTACAACCATTCCACTAGGTTTGCTTTGCCGATCCGTGTTCGCCAAGTTTACAGGCTCTTTGTTTTCATCCAAAACAATAATATCTTTGGAACTTGAGGAAAAGAGTCAATGAAATTTTCTTTTCTTACCTTTCATAATGTTTTCATCTGAAGAATCAGATAAAACCATGGATCTTTTGGCTGCCACATTTTTGTTTTCATCGGTTTTATCATTAGTCTTGAAACCCTTCTTCAAATAAAATGAGTGATATTTACTATTGCGCCGTGGACAGATAATTTTATCTTTATTGTAGACTACATTTTGTAAACATCCAGTGCTGTTTTTTTTTCATCTATTTTATCCAACTGCACTGTTTCATAGTTCTTAAATAATTTTTCATGTTTGCTTATAATTTTTTTGTGCACTGGTAAATGCCTTTGGACTGACTTTTCTTTAAGAAACTTTTATTGCATATTGTGCACGCGAAGTATCTATTGAAGGCCTTCTTCCATGAAGGTCGCCTTTTTTTGGCTTTGGGTTTGACAGCAACATCTACAGCACCGTCTGGATTCACTGAATTTTCAGGAGGGCATACGTCTGCAGGAACAGCCAATTCCTCGGAGTTACCATGAGAGGTTACATCTGCAGCAGAAGGCGATTTAACACCTTCATTTTTCAGAAGTATCAATGCCTGCGCGTCATTATTCTGAAAGTAAATACATATGATTGATTAATGTTGCATCTAGACAGATTGTTTATGCTGGTAACATAAAATTCTGCAAAATTTGCACATGCATATGAAGTAATAGCCAAAATTATTCATTAAAACGATACATAAGCTGAGCCCTTTTTGAGATTCAAGAATTCTTAGTAGTTAGAGTAGTTCCACTATCCACCTCCTGACTCCATCATCAGACCATTGTCACCAAGTTTAATGTATAGAACTCGTCAAAACAAACCAAATGATCCCAAACTCGAGGGGTTTACAAGTAGCCATTAAGGATTTCCACTATTCACATTCTGACTCCATGTAATGAATGTGTTTCGTGGGTTGTTGTTACTAGTTTGCTATTAATGAAAGATTGGTGACTCTGACTTGGTATAATTAAGAATCACTACAGGCTGTGGACAAAATAACCCGTTAATGACACGACTCGTATATCTCCCGTAAAACAACTCGATTATATTCTTATAATGATAGACTCACCCCGTGTCTCTTGTTTTACACACACAACAAAATTCTACGACCAATTCATGGTCTGCACTTTAATTAGCGCATGCACTTTCATTTGCGTACACTCCGCGATCCGGAGTACATTGATCAGTGACGGTTGCCGAATGAAATTTATCCACCTACCCCCGACTGTCAAGATGAAGGTACCCTCATTGATTTTAGAAATAGGTGAACGTTCGAAAACAAGTAGCATTACATCCATCATAAGACCATCCTCTTCTTCTTCTTCCTTCTGGACCTGGTCCCATTTACTTGGGGTCGGCCTTCCTTGTTTGCATTTTCCATTTAGCACGATTTTGTGCTACGTCCTTATCTAAATGAGCTTCCTTTAGATCTTTTTCGATCGTCGTTAACCAGGTGGTGGGTGGTCTTCCACGAGTACGTTTTGTTGCAGGTAATGCTAGGGCAAGTTTCACCATATGGTTCTCTTGGCGTCTTTGAACGTGACCGTACCACTGTAAGCGTTTTTCTTTAACTTTATCAACAATTGGGGCAACTCTAAAACTTCCCCTGATGTACTCATTACGGATCTTGTCTAGTAGTGTGACGCCCGCTGACCAGCGCAGCATTCGCATTTCTGTTGTGTGCAGTTTGTTCAGGTGATGCTTGTTAGTAGCCCAGCATTCTGACCCATAAAGAATGGCTGGTCTAATAGCTGTTTTGTACATATGTCCTTTTATTTTAAGCGGCATCTTCCTGTCACACATGACGCCTGTGAGCTGTCGCCACTTCATCCATCCCGTTGTAGTTCTGTGAGTAACATCATTCTCAATTTTGCCATCGTCGCCAATTATTGAACCTAGGTACTTAAACTGGGTTACAGTAGGTATTAATGTACTTTCTATTGAGATCTTACAGTTACTGGGGCTAGTTACACCGTCGAAAAGGCACGACATGTGTTCCGTCTTCTTCCTACTGATTCTAAGGCCATTCGTTTCCAGGTGTTAAAGTTCATCTGGAGGTCCTCTATGGTGTCAGAAACTAGAACAACATCATCGGCGTAAAGAATATTCCAGGGCAGAGATTTTTGACAAGATTTTGTGAGATGATCCATTGTGGTGTTGAAAAGTAGGGGACTCAGAGTAGATCCCTGGTGAACTCCGACTTTAATCTGAAAC
Organism: Epinotia brunnichana; assembly: GCA_963854355.1. NCBI lineage: Eukaryota > Metazoa > Arthropoda > Insecta > Lepidoptera > Tortricidae > Epinotia > Epinotia brunnichana. The sequence goes on along the minus strand of CAWKZR010000004.1, from coordinate 776,696 downwards.
GTGTTGCCTTTGTACATATCCTGTATAATGTTTATGTAATACTCTGGAATCAGTTGTTGCCTTAAAGCTTCCCAGATAAGATCGCGTAGAATGTGGTCGAATGCTTTTTCCAAGTCTATAAAAACCATGTGGATATTGGATTTATTAGTTTTTGACTTCTCCAGCAATATTCGGACCGTTTGGATGGCGTCTGAGGAGCTTCTTTCAGGTACAAAGCCGCATTGATTTTGCGTTAATGTTATTATGCGTTTCAGTCTATTGTTTAGTACACGTTCCCAGATTTTTAGCGTGTGTTACATAAGTTTTATTGCTCTATAATTACTACAGTCTCTTACATCTCCTTTCCCTTTATAAAACGGTATAAGGGAGCTGTTGCGCCATGAGTCTGGCATGGGGTCACCCTGCAGCAGTTTTGTGAATAATTTGTGTAGCCAACTCACTCCACAGTCACCCAGATGTTTCCAGACTTCCACTGGTATTTCGTCCGGGCCTGGTGCTTTGTTATTTTTCATTTGATTGATCGAAATTTTAATTTCTGCCCGGGTTATCCTCGTTAGTGGTCTCTGCACTGTCTCGGGCCTGCAGTAATCATGGTTTTTCGGGTTTTTAATACTCTGTCCACCTATTGGTGATGTTTTTGTTTTCTGTCAGTAATTTATTATCTTTATCATTTATGTATTTAACTGTGGTGATGTCTTTAGTATTATTGTAGCGAGTTATGATAAGGTAACCTTACTGATAGGGTAACCCTATTGTTATAGTAAGCATATCGGATGTGGTAACCATAAGTTAACCTTAAACAAAACTCTTCCTCAATAGGGTTACCCTAGCAGTAAGGTTACCTTATCATAAGGTTACCAGTATGGATAGGGTTTTAAAAACAACTTCTAAAATAACCCTAATTAGGGAAAATGGTTCCGGTCCCTGGCTCCAACTGCAAGTAGTCGTACTGTAAAGCATAGTGGCCAAGCCAATAAACTTTTGTAGCTCGGTGCCTAGTTACTTCTCCATTTCAACGCCAAAGACGCCTAAAGGCACACTATAGTGCGTTTTTTTAGTATTAGAAAGAAGGATAAAGCATGAAGCACGAGGTATTTTATATAAGACACTTTATGCCACACAACTGTCAAAGTATCTCAAAAAAGACTTACATTATTGTTGTGGACCCTAAAATAATAGAAGTGTTTTCATTATTTATATCTAAATAATACTTACAACAATATATTTATTTTGAAAGTTTTTATTTATTAACTCTTGTTATTTTAAATTTCGTTATTCAGTTCTGGAAAGGTTGCATAATAAAAAACCTAAAGAGGTTTGAAACGATCGGTTCGATTTTTTCGCTGTCGACATTGTCAAAATTGTCAATTGTATCACGATCTTTTTCTTGTTTTCTTGGTAATCAACAAATTGTTGAATTCGGATTACAAGATTATTATACGAGTATCTATTTGTTCATTAATATGAAGATTTTATTTTTCGCTGTGTGTGGTGGCGTGCGGACTGCGATGGACCAACCAGCGGCAGGCCCAAGTGGCTTGCAAAAAAGACCGACTCGTTCTCCTTCGAACTTTTTGCCTTCACCAAAGCAAAGAGATAGAAACAGAGTCCAACAACAAATGAGAAGCGTATGGTGTTCAACATTTACAAGTTGGTGTGTGAACTTTGCAGCAAGGATGAATGTTATAATACTACTTAAATTGTTTTATTTACATAATAAATTGATGTGGAAATACGCACTTTTTGTTTATTACATAGGAACGATACAAAATAACTAATATAGGCCTGTTATGTTCTCGTTCTGTTAAGGACTTCGTAACATCTAATATTTGTCCCAAGCAGAAAAGGTTGACGACGACTGCTTCTTTGTTTACCGTATTTCTAATCCTAAAAAAAACGGACTATAGGCACGGCATAAGCGGTCAAAGTACGCTTCATATCGCACTCCCATATAAACTTCCACTCCCTTTATACCGGATAATTTCCGGGATAAAAACTATGGCTATTAATAATTGTCCATTAGAAACGTCAGAATCAAACTCAAGTAGGTACTTACATATAGTAAGTACTAACAAAGTAAATAGCATGAGCATCAAACTAATAAATCCTTAAATCATCCTCTCTCTTAATATTTTTATTGCAATCAATTAATAATTTGAATTTAGGCCAAATTAACTTGAGAATCATAATAAACAAAATAAACGATTGATTCTAACAGTATACCTTACGGGCAATGGGGAATGGATGAAAACTTTAGAAGTGCTTGATTATTTTTTTGGTGATAGGAATAACCTTCCTTAACACCAGAAAAAAATTGCAGATTTTTCAGGTGCGTCAATTATTTTTGAAAAATATAAACAGTTTCCTCACTTACGTTTTGGGTTTTGGACGGCGAATGAGAAACTTTCCTTGATTCGTCTCATATAACAAATTTTTTTTTTGAATATCTGACCCTGGCAATGACAAATATAGCTGCTGCAGCTGTCAATATCATCGCCAGTGTCGGTTACCACGGATTTTTATGATATTTTTTGTAATATGAGACAAATCAAGGAAAATGTCTCATTCGCCGTCCTAAACCCAAAACGTAAGTGAGGAAACTGTTTATATTTTTCAAAAATAATTAAAGCACCTGACAAGTCTGCAATTTTTTTCTGGTGCTAAGGAAGGTTATTCCTAACACCAAAAAAAATCAGGCACTTCTAAAATTTTCATCCATTCCCCATTCATATATATTCTACAGAGAAAAAAAATAATAAAGGTAGCTGATACAAAATCAAACAATATCTTGGCGCAACCATACTCCGTGCGTCCATTTGGTGCAATTATTGCGTCAAATATTTTACTTAAATCTAACAAAATACAAAGGTACTCCTAGTACGATAACAGTAAGATCACATTGTCGCCGCAATCGGCTCTAGCTATAAACTTGTTTCTTAATAATTAATACGTAATTAGCACAAAATCAACATGGGTGCAGGGTGGATAACCCAAAACAAATAAGAAATAGACCAAGAGTGTAGACTCTTACGAAGTGAATGTTAAACATAGTTAGAGGAGATAGGTAATCCTATAGCAGCCTAGCTAGCATAATCGCGTTTATGTCGGACATCCCTTACTAGAAAGTATACTAGTGCGAGCGGGGCGAATGCTTTATGTCCGGCGTTTATAAAAGCGGCCAAGCTAGCTAGCTAGTCAACACAAACCAAAATAATTACCACCAAGACCTTGTCGCAATGCAAATTAAGGTTTACAAATGGTGACTCAAGTGCCTCAATTGGTCCCACTAAGTGATTAAATTAATAGATTTAAGAAGACATAAGAACAGTTGTGTATTTTTGTGGACGTCTTTTCCTACATTCATAGCGGTCTGCAGAATTTTGTCAACCACATCGCCTTTGTATATTTTCAACAACTCCCATTGCCAAAATGCACTTAGCTGATGGGGATCAAACTTTTTTAAATGAGTATCCCTGAAACGAAAACAAAAAGTGTCTTCTGAACAAAATAAAGACAATAATACTGCAACGGCCGTTTTAGCATCTTGTCTCAGTATGAGCTTAAATCTTATAAGACAGGAAAAACGCGGAGATAACTCCTCATTCAAGTCTAATAATTTCAACCTGAACATGAGCAGAATATTTCTAAAATATTGAAATGGCGCTCTTGTTTTGGTATTAGGAAACTGCGGACTATCTAATGTTATTAATGTCTCGTGGTTTCGTTGCGACACACCCTTGCGTTTACTTTCACCAAATTGTGACTGAGTATCATTTTGATATGCAATTTGGCCAAAAGTCGCCGAGGTTTGGCCTGAGACAAAGCCACTGTGCGATTCAGTCATAGGGGCTTCAACAGCAACTGTTCTGTTAGTTAAATGATGAGGCAAACTACTTTGTATCGTATTAAACTTCCAGACCTCTTCCACTGCTTCTTGGTTATTTAAGGCTCTAGCGGACATCAACTCTGACGCCGGCTTAACCTTGATACGCGGTGTTGGCTTTTGTAATACAGAAACTTCTTGATTTTCTTTTTCACTAACAGGCACAGATAACGACTGAGTCGAAGTGATGATTGGCAGGCACATATTACTGTCTTCAATATCCGCATCTTCTAACGCATCATTAGCCTTTATTAAAACAGGTTTAGTTTCAGGCAGGTTCTTTTTGGGTAGTTGCTTCGGATTGGCAACAAGAGTTTTATTAAGCAATTTGTTTCGGTAGTACGAATCGTTAGACTCACCAGGAGCGCCGGCGAGCGCGAGGTCCACGTCAGCGAGCCCCGGCTCGTCCACGCTTCTGCCAGCCTCGCCCTCACGTGCAGGAGCTACACTCGCTTCCACTCCGCTACCTCTATAAAACGAAATGTCGTGCAAATTTTTCCAGCATGCATCATCATTTTCTGAATCTTCACGAGATTTTAGTTTTGTCATAATTCTCACAAAGTTTGAACCTTTCTTTTGCATTAGGCGTCCATATAATGTCTAAATCTTTATGTTCCATGTATCTTAATAAGTCTGTACATGAAACTCCCTGTTTATTTATTACTTTTCTACCTAAGCCTAAAACTTTGTGTTTGAGAGAAGATTCGGAAAATGTAGACTTGTTTAAAGCATCTGGGTGTGTCTGGGCCTTTTTAATGTAATTTTTTTGGCACATTGTCACAAAATTTTGGATAGCTTTGCAATCAGCAACTTCCGCTTTCGCTTGTTGATGTTCTGGCAATAATGGTTTTTTTTCTAATTCTGAATTAGTTTTCGGACCATCCGAAGACGTTTCATCCAGGTTAATGTAGTCAGTGTTGTTTACAACCATTCCACTAGGTTTGCTTTGCCGATCCGTGTTCGCCAAGTTTACAGGCTCTTTGTTTTCATCCAAAACAATAATATCTTTGGAACTTGAGGAAAAGAGTCGATGAAATTTTCTTTTCTTACCTTTCATAATGTTTTCATCTGAAGAATCAGATAAAACCATGGATCTTTTGGCTGCCACATTTTTGTTTTCATCGGTTTTATCATTAGTCTTGAAACCCTTCTTCAAATAAAATGAGTGATATTTACTATTGCGCCGTGGACAGATAATTTTATCTTTATTGTAGACTACATTTTGTAAACATCCAGTGCTGTTTTTTTTTCATCTATTTTATCCAACTGCACTGTTTCATAGTTCTTAAATAATTTTTCATGTTTGCTTATAATTTTTTTGTGCACTGGTAAATGCCTTTGGACTGACTTTTCTTTAAGAAACTTTTAAAGCATATTGTGCACGCGAAGTATCTATTGAAGGCCTTCTTCCATGAAGGTCGCCTTTTTTTGGCTTTGGGTTTGACAGCAACATCTACAGCACCGTCTGGATTCACTGAATTTTCAGGAGGGCATACGTCTGCAGGAACAGCCAATTCCTCGGAGTTACCATGAGAGGTTACATCTGCAGCAGAAGGCGATTTAACACCTTCATTTTTCAGAAGTATCAATGCCTGCGCGTCATTATTCTGAAAGTAAATACATATGATTGATTAATGTTGCATCTAGACAGATTTTTTATGCTGGTAACATAAAATTCTGCAAAATTTGCACATGCATATGAAGTAATAGCCAAAATTATTCATTAAAACGATACATAAGCTGAGCCCTTTTTGAGATTCAAGAATTCTTAGTAGTTAGAGTAGTTCCACTATCCACCTCCTGACTCCATCATCAGACCATTGTCACCAAGTTTAATGTATAGAACTCGTCAAAACAAACCAAATGATCCCAAACTCGAGGGGTTTACAAGTAGCCATTAAGGATTTCCACTATTCACATTCTGACTCCATGTAATGAATGTGTTTCGTGGGTTGTTGTTACTAGTTTGCTATTAATGAAAGATTGGTGACTCTGACTTGGTATAATTAAGAATCACCACAGGCTGTGGACAAAATAACCCGTTAATGACACGACCCGTATATCTCCCGTAAAACAACTCGTTTATATTCTTATAATGATAGACTCACCCCGTGTCTCTTGTTTTACACACACAACAAAATCTACGACCAATTCATGGTCTGCACTTTAATTAGCGCATGCACTTTCATTTGCGTACACTCCGCGATCCGGAGTACATTGATCAGTGACGGTTGCCGAATGAAATTTATCCACCTACCCCCGACTGTCAAGATGAAGGTACCCTCATTGATTTTAGAAATAGGTAAACGTTCGAAAACAAGTAGCATTACATCCATCATAAGACCATCCTCTTCTTCTTCTTCCTTCTGGACCTGGTCCCATTTACTTGGGGTCGGCCTTCCTTGTTTGCATTTTCCAATTAGCACGATTTTGTGCTACGTCCTTATCTAAATGAGCTTCCTTTAGATCTTTTTCGATCGTCGTTAACCAGGTGGTGGGTGGTCTTCCACGAGTACGTTTTGTTGCAGGTAATGCTAGGGCAAGTTTCACCATATGGTTCTCTTGGCGTCTTTGAACGTGACCGTACCACTGTAAGCGTTTTTCTTTAACTTTATCAACAATTGGGGCAACTCTAAAACTTCCCCTGATGTACTCATTACGGATCTTGTCTAGTAGTGTGACGCCCGCTGACCAGCGCAGCATTCGCATTTCTGTTGTGTGCAGTTTGTTCAGGTGATGCTTGTTAGTAGCCCAGCATTCTGACCCATATAGAATGGCTGGTCTAATAGCTGTTTTGTACATATGTCCTTTTATTTTAAGCGGCATCTTCCTGTCACACATGACGCCTGTGAGCTGTCGCCACTTCATCCATCCCGTTGTAGTTCTGTGAGTAACATCATTCTCAATTTTGCCATCGTCGCCAATTATTGAACCTAGGTACTTAAATTAGGTTACAGTAGGTATTAATGTACTTCCTATTGAGATCTTACAGTTACTGGGGCTAGTTACACCGTCGAAAAGGCACGACATGTGTTCCGTCTTCTTCCTACTGATTCTAAGGCCATTCGTTTCCAGTGCCTCAATCCAGGTGTTAAAGTTCATCTGGAGGTTCTCTATGGTGTCAGAAACTAGAACAACATCATCGGCGTAAAGAATATTCCAGGGCAGAGATTTTTGACAAGATTTTGTGAGATGATCCATTGTGGTGTTGAAAAGTAGGGGACTCAGAGTAGATCTCTGGTGAATTCCGACTTTAATCTGAAACGTGTTGCCCTTGCCTGCCGGGCTTAATACCTGGGTGGTTACTCCTTTGTACATGTCCTGTATAATGTTTATGTAATACTCTGGAATCAGTTGTTGCCTTAAAGCTTCCCAGATAAGATCGCGTGGAATGTGGTCGAATGCTTTTTCCAAGTCTATAAAAACCATGTGGATATTGGATTTATTAGTTTTTGACTTCTCCAGCAATATTCGGAACGTTTGGATGGCGTCTGAGGAGCTTCTTTCAGGTACAAAGCCGCATTGATTTTGCGTTAATGTTATTATGCGTTTCAGTCTATTGTTTAGTACACGTTCCCAGATTTTTAGCGTGTGTGACATAAGTTTTATTGCTCTATAATTACTACAGTCTCTTACATCTCCTTTCCCTTTATAAAACGGTATAAGGGAGCTGTTGCGCCATGAGTCTGGCATGGGGTCACCCTGCAGCAGTTTTGTGAATAATTTGTGTAGCCAACTCACTCCACAGTCACCCAGATGTTTCCAGACTTCCACTGGTATTTCGTCCGGGCCTGGTGCTTTGTTATTTTTCATTTGATTGATCGAAATTTTAATTTCTGCCCGGGTTATCCTCGTTAGTGGTCCCTGCACTGTCTCGGGCCTGCAGTAATCATGGTTTTTCGGGTTTTTAATACTCTGTCCACCTATTGGTGATGTTTTTGTTTCTGTCAGTAATTTATTATCTTTATCATTTATGTATTTAACTGTGGTGATGTCTTTAGTATTATTGTAGCGAGTTATGATAAGGTAACCTTACTGATAGGGTAACCCTATTGTTATAGTAAGCATATCGGATGTGGTAACCATAAGTTAACCTTAAACAAAACTCTTCCTCAATAGGGTTACCCTAGCAGTAAGGTTACCTTATCATAAGGTTACCAGTATGGATAGGGTTTTAAAAACAACTTCTAAAATAACCCTAATTAGGGAAAATGGTTCCGGTCCCTGGCTCCAACTGCAAGTAACTACTGTAAAGCATAGTGGCCAAGCCAATAAACTTTTGTAGCTCGGTGCCTAGTTACTTCTCCATTTCAACGCCAAAGACGCCTAAAGGAACACTATAGTGCGTTTTTTTAGTATTAGAAAGAAGGATAAAGCATGAAGCACGAGGTATTTTATATAAGACACTTTATGCCACACAACTGTCAAAGTATCTCAAAAAAGACTTACATTATTGTTGTGGACCCTAAAATAATAGAAGTGTTTTCATTATTTATATCTAAATAATACTTACAACATTATATTTATTTTGAAAGTTTTTATTTATTAACTCTTGTTATTTTAAATTTCGTTATTCAGTTCTGGAAAGGTTGCATAATAAAAAACCTAAAGAGGTTTGAAACGATCGGTTCGATTTTTTCGCTGTCGACATTGTCAAAATTGTCAATTGTATCACGATCTTTTTCTTGTTTTCTTGGTAATCAACAAATTGTTGAATTCGGATTACAAGATTATTATACGAGTATCTATTTGTTCATTAATATGAAGATTTTATTTTTCGCTGTGTGTGGTGGCGTGCGGACTGCGATGGACCAACCAGCGGCAGGCCCAAGTGGCTTGCAAAAAAGACCGACTCGTTCTCCTTCGAACTTTTTGCCTTCACCAAAGCAAAGAGATAGAAACAGAGTCCAACAACAAATGAGAAGCGTATGGTGTTCAACATTTACAAGTTGGTGTGTGAACTTTGCAGCAAGGATGAATTTTATAATACTACTTAAATTGTTTTATTTACATAATAAATTGATGTGGAAATACGCACTTTTTGTTTATTACATAGGAACGATACAAAATAACAAATATAGGCCTGTTATGTTCTCGTTCTGTTAAGAACTTCGTAACATCTAATATTTGTCCCAAGCAGAAAAGGTTGACGACGACTGCTTCTTTGTTTACCTTATTTCTAATCCTAAAAAAAACAGACTATAGGCACGGCATAAGCGGTCAAAGTACGCTTCATATCGCACTCCCATATAAACTTCCACTCCCTTTATACCGGATAATATCCAGGATAAAAACTATGGCTATTAATAATTGTCCATTAGAAACGTCAGAATCAAACTCAAGTAGGTACTTACATATAGTAAGTACTAACAAAGTAAATAGCATGAGCATCAAACTAATAAATCCTTAAATCATCCTCTCTCTTAATATTTTTATTGCAATCAATTAATAATTTGAATTTAGGCCAAATTAACTTGAGAATCATAATAAACAAAATAAACGATTGATTCTAACAGTATACCTTACGGGCAATGGGGAATGGATGAAAACTTTAGAAGTGCTTGATTATTTTTTTGGTGATAGGAATAACCTTCCTTAACACCAGAAAAAAATTGCAGATTTTTCAGGTGCGTCAATTATTTTTGAAAAATATAAACAGTTTTCTCACTTACGTTTTGGGTTTTGGACGGCGAATGAGAAACTTTCCTTGATTCGTCTCATATAACAAAAATTTTTTTTGAATATCTGACCCTGGCAATGACAAATATAGCTGCTGCAGCTGTTAATATCATCGCCAGTGTCGGTTACCACGGATATTTATGATATTTTTTGTAATATGAGACAAATCAAGGAAAATGTCTCATTCGCCGTCCTAAACCCAAAACGTAAGTGAGGAAACTGTTTATATTTTTCAAAAATAATTAAAGCACCTGACAAGTCTGCAATTTTTTTCTGGTGCTAAGGAAGGTTATTCCTAACACCAAAAAAAAAATCAGGCACTTCTAAAATTTTCATCCATTCCCCATTTATATATATTCTACAGAGAAAAAAAACAATAAAGGTAGCTGATACAAAATCAAACAATATCTTGGCGCAACCATACTCCGTGCGTCCATTTGGTGCAATTATTGCGTCAAATATTTTACTTAAATCTAACAAAATACAAAGGTACTCCTAGTACGATAACAGTAAGATCACATTGTCGCCGCAATCGGCTCTAGCTATAAAATTGTTTCTTAATAATTAATACGTAATTAGCACAAAATCAACATGGGTGCAGGGTGGATAACCCAAAACAAATAAGAAATAGAACAAGAGTGTAGACTCTTACGAAGTGAATGTTAAACATAGTTAGAGGAGATAGGTAATCCTATAGCAGCCTAGCTAGCATAATCGCGTTTATGTCGGACATCCCTTACTAGAAAGTATACTAGTGCGAGCGGGGCGAATGCTTTATGTCCGGCGTTTATAAAAGCGGCCAAGCTAGCTAGCTAGTCAACACAAACCAAAATAATTACCACCAAGACCTTGTCGCAATGCAAATTAAGGTTTACAAATGGTGACTCAAGTGCCTCAATTGGTCCCACTAAGTGATTAAATTAATAGATTTAAGAAGACATACGAACAGTTGTGTATTTTGTGGACGTCTTTTCCTACATTCATAGCGGTCTGTAGAATTTTGTCAACCACATCGCCTTTGTATATTTTCAACAACTCCCATTGCCAAAATGCACTTAGCTGATGGGGATCAAACTTTTTTAAATGAGTATCCCTGAAACTAAAACAAAAAGTGTCTTCTGAACAAAATAAAGACAATAATACTGCAACGGCCGTTTTAGCATCTTGTCTCAGTATGAGCTTAAATCTTATGAGACAGGAAAAACGCGGAGATAACTCCTCATTCAAGTCTAATAATTTCAACCTGAACATGAGCAGAATATTTCTAAAATATTGAAATGGCGCTCTTGTTTTGGTATTAGGAAACTGCGGACTATCTAATGTTATTAATGTCTCGTGGTTTCGTTGCGACACACCCTTGCGTTTACTTTCACCAAATTGTGACTGAGTATCATTTTGATATGCAATTTGGCCAAAAGTCGCCGAGGTTTGGCCTGAGACAAAGCCACTGTGCGATTCAGTCATAGGGGCTTCAACAGCAACTGTTCTGTTAGTTAAATGATGAGGCAAACTACTTTGTATCGTATTAAACTTCCAGACCTCTTCCACTGCTTCTTGGTTATTTAAGGCTCTAGCGGACATCAACTCTGACGCCGGCTTAACCTTGATACGCGGTGTTGGCTTTTCTAATACAGAAACTTCTTGATTTTCTTTTTCACTAACAGGCACAGATAACGACTGAGTCGAAGTGATGATTGGCAGGCACATATTACTGTCTTCAATATCCGCATCTTCTAACGCATCATTAGCCTTTATTAAAACAGGTTTAGTTTCAGGCAGGTTCTTTTTGGGTAGTTGCTTCGGATTGGCAACAAGAGTTTTATTAAGCAATTTGTTTCGGTAGTACGAATCGTTAGACTCACCAGGAGCGCCGGCGAGCGCGAGGTCCACGTCAGCGAGCCTCGGCTCGTCCACGCTTCTGCCAGCCTCGCCCTCACGTGCAGGAGCTACACTCGCTTCCACTCCGCTACCTCTATAAAACGAAATGTCGTGCAAATTTTTCCAGCATGCATCATCATTTTCTGAATCTTCACGAGATTTTAGTTTTGTCATAATTCTCACAAAGTTTGAACCTTTCTTTTGCATTTAATTGGAAGTAGGCGTCCATATAATGTCTAAATCTTTATGTTCCATGTATCTTAATAAGTCTGTACATGAAACTCCCTGTTTATTTATTACTTTTCTACCTAAGCTTAAAACTTTGTGTTTGAGAGAAGATTCGGAAAATGTAGACTTGTTTAAAGCATCTGGGTGTGTCTGGGCCTTTTTAATGTAATTTTTTTGGCACATTGTCACAAAATTTTGGATAGCTTTGCAATCAGCAACTTCCGCTTTCGCTTGTTGATGTTCTGGCAATAATGGTTTTTTTTCTAATTCTGAATTAGTTTTCGGACCATCCGAAGACGTTTCATCCAGGTTAATGTAGTCAGTGTTGTTTACAACCATTCCACTAGGTTTGCTTTGCCGATCCGTGTTCGCCAAGTTTACAGGCTCTTTGTTTTCATCCAAAACAATAATATCTTTGGAACTTGAGGAAAAGAGTCGATGAAATTTTCTTTTCTTACCTTTCATAATGTTTTCATCTGAAGAATCAGATAAAACCATGGATCTTTTGGCTGCCACATTTTTGTTTTCATCGGTTTTATCATTAGTCTTGAAACCCTTCTTCAAATAAAATGAGTGATATTTACTATTGCGCCGTGGACAGATAATTTTATCTTTATTGTAGACTACATTTTGTAGATTAGATTAGATTAGATTAGATTAGATTCATTTATTGCTGATTGAAAATTGACATAATATTTTACAATTTCTCTTTGTACATAAATATAATGAATTCACAGAAAGCTCGTCAGGTAAATACAACAATTTTTTAACAATAATTTCAAGCAATAATAATTAATTAATATATAATTACTTAGTTACAAATTTAAAACAATATTGATCATATGTAATAATGTCAAAAAATATAATATAATGTCTAAACTAGAAAAACAAAAATAAAATATACGTACTTATGTCAAAACATATCAATTTCATGTCCAATAAATGTACAAAAAATATACTTAAATCAGAAATTACAGGCATAATAACAACACAATAAATAATTTATCTCTAGGACATCCTACGAGTTACGAGTATGATAAAGTCAGAAAAAAAAAATACAAAATAATAATAATATTAATTTTAAATAGCATCAAAATAGAATTGTCTAATATTGTTTTTGGTCTGTGAATTCCTTTACTGAGTACAGCGACATTGACAGTAAAAAGTCTTTCAGTCGGTGTCCAAAACCATCATCTGATGATTCATTTCTGAGACTGGCGGGTAGTCTTCCGTACAAAGCGGGGCCTATTACGCGTGGTGACTTGTCGAGGAGCGCGAGGCGCCGAGGCACGACCTGTAATCGCCCCGTCTGACGGGTGATTCTGCCGGGGATATTCACTTTTTTAAATAAGTTTATATTTCTACGTGTGAACATTATTACTTCATATACATAAAGTGAATAATGGGTCATCATATTATATTGTTTAAAAAGCTGTTTACATGAGTGCCTCGGAGTTATACCTGCCAGTATACGTAAGGCTCGTTTCTGTTATTTAAATACTCGGTCCGAGTCTGTTGAGTTTCCCCATAATATAATACCATATGACATCAGAGAAAAAAAATATGAGTAATAAATTTGGAGTAATGCATCACTGGAAACAACTGGCTTAAGTTTACGCAGCGCAAATACAGCTATACAGTAAACATCCAGTGCTGTTTTTTTTTCATCTATTTTATCCAACTGCACTGTTTCATAGTTCTTAAATAATTTTTCATGTTTGCTTATAATTTTTTTGTGCACTGGTAACAAAGCTATAGCGGCGGCCCCACCAGAAATCAGCCATACAGTAACAACCGTACTGCACCCTACAACATGAACCAGGGTGGAAGCAGTGGGGGCGGCGGCGGCGGCGGCGGTGGCTACAGCGGTAGCAGCTACGGCGGCGGCCAGGGACGAGGAGGGCGCTTTTAAATCTGGGTTTCGTGCTAAGTACACTAGTAAAGCAGTGTTAACCGTGCTAGTGTAGGCAGTACGCTCCGGAGCACTAGTTACACACCTCATGGTCCACACGCGAGACCACCTAGGAGAAGCCGTCAGGAAAACCTTAGAAATTAGCTGGAGTTCTTGTCTCATTCATAGAAATATGAATTAGAATATTCACATGTGTACTGATCTTTGTAAGTTGGTCTTCTATTTATTGTAGTACTTAGGTACTTACCTTGACATACTTTTAAGGATATAGCTATGTAAAATGAAAATTAGAATTACATTTTTTACAGTAATCAAGTACAATCTAGGATAATAATGTAAGAACTCCTTTTTTAGTAGATGCTAGGTGTATGAGATCAATTAATTTTATTTGACATAGAATATAGAGAATCATGATTCAGACTATTTTCCTGACTTTTACTCAGTATTAAGTTCTCAATTAGCTGTTAAATGAAAGTATATAGGCATATAATTAAATCTGTAGGTTAATTTAATGTAAAATAAAATTTAATACCACTTCCAGAACAAACGGCACGGCGCGCTAACGCGTCCGTGCTCCGTATATTTACATACAGATTTTAATATAAACTTTTTACATGTCCAGGTTGTTTTACATCATCACGGTCATTCATCCCCATTCCTGGACAAGTTGGCCTTTGGACTGACTTTTCTTTAAGAAACTTTTAAAGCATATTGTGCACGCGAAGTATCTATTGAAGGCCTTCTTCCATGAAGGTCGCCTTTTTTTGGCTTTGGGTTTGACAGCAACATCTACAGCACCGTCTGGATTCACTGAATTTTCAGGAGGGCATACGTCTGCAGGAACAGCCAATTCCTCGGAGTTACCATGAGAGGTTACATCTGCAGCAGCAGGCGATTTAACACCTTCATTTTTCAGAAGTATCAATGCCTGCGCGTCATTATTCTGAAAGTAAATACATATGATGCCTATGTGCGACATGTGCGTGACGTAAAAGGGTTTTTTTTTTTTTTTTTTTTTTTTTTTTTTTTATGTTTAATACTTGTTGTCAATACTTATTATTCCATTGTTTTCATTTAACATCATGAGCAGCCCCGCCGGATTACCCTGCCCTCACTGTTCAAGACTTTTTGCCGCATCTAGGGGTCTTAATGTCCACATTACTAAGGTTCACAAAGGCGTAGGTGGGTGTAGTGGCTCTGGGGCCGCAGTAACGGGGACCCAGAGTGCGGGACCCTGTGCGGACGGTTCTCAACTACACACTCTGCCTATTCTTAAGAAAGATGTCCGTGTGCTTAAGCACATACCTAAGGGGGCTAGGGTTTTGGCAGCGGGGAAGTTAAGCGGGGTAATAGAAAATTGTCTGAGGACTAACAGTTTGGAGGATTGGTTCGCCTTGCTGTCATATTTTCTTTCACTGCGCTTAGGGTTCCTAAAAATACTGACCGTAAATCGTTAACTTCTAAGGTGAAGGAAAATATTGAGTCCATACGTGTGTACTTTCCGGATAAGAACTGCTATAAACCGCAGTCACTTTATCGCTCCATAGAGTCGAAGGTGCACGAGGGGGATTTACGGGGCGCTGTCCGTCTGTTGATGTCTGACTCATCGTTGGCTCCCAATAACGATGACACTCTGAGAGAATTACATTTGAAGCATCCCTCTCCATCCAGGCAGCTTGTGTTACCTCCAGAGCCTGACCTCACCACCGCTTATTTGTGCGTTACATCTTCTGATGTGTTGGGTGCGTTGGGAAGTTTTTACAATGGGTCGGCTGCTGGTTTAGATGGTCTTCGACCTCAGCATCTTAAAGAGCTAACTTCGCCTTCTGCAGGGAGTAATGGAGCTTGTTTATTGGAGTCGTTAACCAAGTTATGTAACTTTCGTCTCAGAGGCATGGTTCATCCACAGGTCTGTCCTTACTTGTATGGAGCGTCTTTGTGTGCGTTGTCTAAAAAAGATGGAGGCATTAGGCCTATTGCGGTGGGAAATACCATACGTCGGCTGGTAGCTAAGTTGGGTTGTCACTCAGTTAGAGAGGTCATGTCGGCTCACCTTCAACCTCATCAGGTGGGTTTTGGAACGCGCTTGGGATGTGAAGCGGTAATTCATGCCACGCGTTCCTTTGCGTTAGCACAGACCAACGCTGATAAAGTGATCCTAAAAGTAGATTTAAAAAATGCGTTTAACAGTGTAGAAAGGGACGTGCTGTTGGAGGAGGTAAAAGATTTGGTGCCTACTTTGTACCCCTTTCTCTATCAGTGTTACGCTTCGTCTACCAGTCTTTTTTATAACGACAGTACTCTCTCATCACAGGTCGGTGCCCAACAGGGAGATCCTTTGGGTCCTTTGATTTTTTGTCTGGCCATACAGAAACTGATAACTTCTTTGGAATCACCATTAAACGTATGGTATTTGGATGACGGCACAATTGGGGGGACGCCGGACGAGGTTCTCACCGATTTGAGAAAAATTTTACCGGCTTTATCGGCATTGGGATTAGAGGTCAGTGCAGAAAAGTGCGAGCTGTTCCCGTGCAGCTCGGCGGTGTCTGCTTCCGAATTTGATGTTTTGTTACCTGGTATAAAGGTGGTAGACAAGGCGTCTTTTTCTCTTTTGGGGGCACCTATTTTTACGGAGGGTCTTGCCGTATCAATGCAGAGAAAAGCGGATGCTTTGTCTTTATCAATAACGCATTTGCAACAGCTTTCGTCTCACGTGGCTTTAGTTTTATTTCGTAACTGCTTTTCGATGCCACGTATGGTTTATTTTTTGAGGACGGCACCTTCTTGGTTGTCGCCGCAACAGGTTCAAGACTTTGATTTAATTACTAGGCGAGGTCTTGAAGTTATCATAAATGTCCACTTGGATGAACCACAATCAATTCAAGCAACCCTGCCTATTCGATATGGTGGTCTCGGGGTTCGTCGGGTGCACGATATCAGCCTGGTCGCTTTTATAGCATCTGCTCACGGAACTAGAGAACTTGTCACTCGCATGTTGAACACAAATGGTGGCAACTATCAGGTTCCGTTTTTGCAAGATTAGGTGTCCCAGTGATACGGTACCTGACGAGTTGGCGTCACAGCGGTCCTGGGATGACATAATGAGTAAGCAGACTTACGATAGCTTATTGGGGGTAGCTTCGGGAGCTGACGAGGCCCGCTTAAAGGCTGTTTTGGAGCCAGAATCTGGCGCATGGCTTCATGCGTTACCCTCGTCACACTTAGGTACGCTATTAGATAATGACTCGCTTCGAATGGGGGTAGCGCTGAGGCTGGGATGTCCAGTGTGCGAACCTCATCAGTGTGTTTGTGGGGCCACAGTCGAAGCAAATGGTCATCATGGGCTAAGTTGCTTACGTTGCGCTGTTAGGTTTTCTCGGCACCATTCAATAAATGACGTAATTCGGAGGGCAATGGTGTCTGCTAACTTACCGTGTGTGTTGGAACCTCAGGGTCTAAGTAGAACAGACGGTAAGAGACCGGACGGGTTGACACTGGTTCCGTGGGCGAGGGGTCGTAGTCTCATTTGGGATGCAACATGCGTAAGCACATTTGCCCCCACACATCTCGCTCACACAACGCGACGGGCAGGAGCAGCTGCAGAAAAAGCGGCTAGGCTAAAGCACGCGAAGTATGCGAACTTGGAACCGGTGTACGATTTTGTTCCGGTCGCAGTGGAGACATCTGGGCCGTGGTGCGAGGAGGCAAAGTCGTTGGTGAAGGCGTTAGGACGACGTTTGAGGGAAAGGGGCTGCGATCCCAGGTCCGGTTCGTACTTGGTACAACGGATTTCACTGGCAATACACAGGGGAAATGCTGCCGGTATATTAGGGACGTTTACGCCAGGTACTTATCGGGCCTGGAATTCAATACCGTAATATTGTTTTTCTTTCCCATGTATATATATTTTTGTTTAATTTTTGTAAACGAGTCTTGACGAAGCATGTTGCTGATTATTGGTTGTAAGTATTTAATATTAGACGAAGTTTGTTGCGGATACTCACACTGTGCTCATTTTTGACGAAACCTGCGCTGTGGATATTTAACTTTGTGGATTGCTTTGATTAAGTATGCTTTGAATAAATAAATGTATTGAATGTTAAAAAAAAGTAATAAAAAATTATATAATATTTATTATAATACATATGATTGATTAATGTTGCATCTAGACAGATTTTTTATGCTGATAACATAAAATTCTGCAAAATTTGCACATGCATATGAAGTAATAGCCAAAATTATTCATTAAAACGATACATAAGCTGAGCCCTTTTTGAGATTCAAGAATTCTTAGTAGTTAGAGTAGTTCCACTATCCACCTCCTGACTCCATCATCATACCATTGTCACCAAGTTTAATGTATAGAACTCGTCAAAACAAACCAAATGATCCCAAACTCGAGGGGTTTACAAGTAGCCATTAAGGATTTCCACTATTCACATTCTGACTCCATGTAATGAATGTGTTTCGTGGGTTGTTGTTACTAGTTTGCTATTAATGAAAGATTGGTGACTCTGACTTGGTATAATTAAGAATCACCACAGGCTGTGGACAAAATAACCCGTTAATGACACGACCCGTATATCTCCCGTAAAACAACTCGATTATATTCTTATAATGATAGACTCACCCCGTGTCTCTTGTTTTACACACACAACAAAATTCTACGACCAATTCATGGTCTGCACTTTAATTAGCGCATGCACTTTCATTTGCGTACACTCCGCGATCCGGAGTACATTGATCAGTGACGGTTGCCGAATGAAATTTATCCACCTACCCCCGACTGTCAAGATGAAGGTACCCTCATTGATTTTAGAAATAGGTAAACGTTCGAAAACAAGTAGCATTACATCCATCATAAGACCATCCTCTTCTTCTTCTTCCTTCTGGACCTGGTCCCATTTACTTGGGGTCGGCCTTCCTTGTTTGCATTTTCCATTTAGCACGATTTTGTGCTACGTCCTTATCTAAATGAGCTTCCTTTAGATCTTTTTCGATCGTCGTTAACCAGGTGGTGGGTGGTCTTCCACGAGTACGTTTTGTTGCAGGTAATACTAGGGCAAGTTTCACCATATGGTTCTCTTGGCGTCTTTGAACGTGACCGTACCACTGTAAGCGTTTTTCTTTAACTTTATCAACAATTGGGGCAACTCTAAAACTTCCCCTGATGTACTCATTACGGATCTTGTCTAGTAGTGTGACGCCCGCTGACCAGCGCAGCATTCGCATTTCTGTTGTGTGCAGTTTGTTCAGGTGATGCTTGTTAGTAGCCCAGCATTCTGACCCATATAGAATGGCTGGTCTAATAGCTGTTTTGTACATATGTCCTTTTATTTTAAGCGGCATCTTCCTGTCACACATGACGCCTGTGAGCTGTCGCCACTTCATCCATCCCGTTGTAGTTCTGTGAGTAACATCATTCTCAATTTTGCCATCGTCGCCAATTATTGAACCTAGGTACTTAATTTGGGTTACAGTAGGTATTAATGTACTTTCTATTGAGATCTTACAGTTACTGGGGCTAGTTACACCGTCGAAAAGGCACGACATGTGTTCCGTCTTCTTCCTACTGATTCTAAGGCCATTCGTTTCCAGTGCCTCAATCCAGGTGTTAAAGTTCATCTGGAGGTCCTCTATGGTGTCAGAAACTAGAACAACATCATCGGCGTAAAGAATATTCCAGGGCAGAGATTTTTGACAAGATTTTGTGAGATGATCCATTGTGGTGTTGAAAAGTAGGGGACTCAGAGTAGATCCCTGGTGAACTCCGACTTTAATCTGAAACGTGTTGCCCTTGCCTGCCGGGCTTAATACCTGGGTGGTTACTCCTTTGTACATGTCCTGTATAATGTTTATGTAATACTCTGGAATCAGTTGTTGCCTTAAAGCTTCCCAGATAAGATCGCGTGGAATGTGGTCGAATGCTTTTTCCAAGTCTATAAAAACCATGTGGATGTTGGATTTATTAGTTTTTGACTTCTCCAGCAATATTCAGACCGTTTGGATGGCGTCTGAGGAGCTTCTTTCAGGTACAAAGCCGCATTGATTTTGCGTTAATGTTATTATGCGTTTCAGTCTATTGTTTAGTACACGTTCCCAGATTTTTAGCGTGTGTGACATAAGTTTTATTGCTCTATAATTACTACAGTCTCTTACATCTCCTTTCCCTTTATAAAACGGTATAAGGGAGCTGTTGCGCCATGAGTCTGGCATGGGGTCACCCTGCAGCAGTTTTGTGAATAATTTGTGTAGCCAACTCACTCCACAGTCACCCAGATGTTTCCAGACTTCCACTGGTATTTCGTCCGGGCCTGGTGCTTTGTTATGTTTCATTTGATTGATCGAAATTTTAATTTCTGCCCGGGTTATCCTCGTTAGTGGTCCCTGCACTGTCTCGGGCCTGCAGTAATCATGGTTTTTCGGGTTTTTAATACTCTGTCCACCTATTGGTGATGTTTTTGTTTTCTGTCAGTAATTTATTATCTTTATCATTTATGTATTTAACTGTGGTGATGTCTTTAGTATTATTGTAGCGAGTTATGATAAGGTAACCTTACTGATAGGGTAACCCTATTGTTATAGTAAGCATATCGGATGTGGTAACCATAAGTTAACCTTAAACAAAACTCTTCCTCAATAGGGTTACCCTAGCAGTAAGGTTACCTTATCATAAGGTTACCAGTATGGATAGGGTTTTAAAAACAACTTCTAAAATAACCCTAATTAGGGAAAATGGTTCCGGTCCCTGGCTCCAACTGCAAGTAGTCGTACTGTAAAGCATAGTGGCCAAGCCAATAAACTTTTGTAGCTCGGTGCCTAGTTACTTCTCCATTTCAACGCCAAAGACGCCTAAAGGCACACTATAGTGCGTTTTTTTAGTATTAGAAAGAAGGATAAAGCATGAAGCACGAGGTATTTTATATAAGACACTTTATGCCACACAACTGTCAAAGTATCTCAAAAAAGACTTACATTATTGTTGTGGACCCTAAAATAATAAAAGTGTTTTCATTATTTATATCTAAATAATACTTACAACATTATATTTATTTTGAAAGTTTTTATTTATTAACTCTTGTTATTTTAAATTTCGTTATTCAGTTCTGGAAAGGTTGCATAATAAAAAACCTAAAGAGGTTTGAAACGATCGGTTCGATTTTTTCGCTGTCGACATTGTCAAAATTGTCAATTGTATCACGATCTTTTTCTTGTTTTCTTGGTAATCAACAAATTGTTGAATTCGGATTACAAGATTATTATACGAGTATCTATTTGTTCATTAATATGAAGATTTTATTTTTCGCTGTGTGTGGTGGCGTGCGGACTGCGATGGACCAACCAGCGGCAGGCCCAAGTGGCTTGCAAAAAAGACCGACTCGTTCTCCTTCGAACTTTTTGCCTTCACCAAAGCAAAGAGATAGAAACAGAGTCCAACAACAAATGAGAAGCGTATGGTGTTCAACATTTACAAGTTGGTGTGTGAACTTTGCAGCAAGGATGAATGTTATAATACTACTTAAATTGTTTTATTTACATAATAAATTGATGTGGAAATACGCACTTTTTGTTTATTACATAGGAACGATACAAAATAACTAATATAGGCCTGTTATGTTCTCGTTCTGTTAAGGACTTCGTAACATCTAATATTTGTCCCAAGCAGAAAAGGTTGACGACGACTGCTTCTTTGTTTACCGTATTTCTAATCCTAAAAAAAACGGACTATAGGCACGTCATAAGCGGTCAAAGTACGCTTCATATCGCACTCCCATATAAACTTCCACTCCCTTTATACCGGATAATTTCCGGGATAAAAACTATGGCTATTAATAATTGTCCATTAGAAACGTCAGAATCAAACTCAAGTAGGTACTTACATATAGTAAGTACTAACAAAGTAAATAGCATGAGCATCAAACTAATAAATCCTTAAATCATCCTCTCTCTTAATATTTTTATTGCAATCAATTAATAATTTGAATTTAGGCCAAATTAACTTGAGAATCATAATAAACAAAATAAACGATTGATTCTAACAGTATACCTTACGGGCAATGGGGAATGGATGAAAACTTTAGAAGTGCTTGATTATTTTTTTGGTGATAGGAATAACCTTCCCTAACACCAGAAAAAAATTGCAGATTTTTCAGGTGCGTCAATTATTTTTGAAAAATATAAACAGTTTCCTCGCTTACGTTTTGGGTTTTGGACGGCGAATGAGAAACTTTCCTTGATTCGTCTCATATAACAAAAAATTTTTTTGAATATCTGACCCTGGCAATGACAAATATAGCTGCTGCAGCTGTCAATATCATCGCCAGTGTCGGTTACCACGGATTTTTATGATATTTTTTGTAATATGAGACAAATCAAGGAAAATGTCTCATTCGCCGTCCTAAACCCAAAACGTAAGTGAGGAAACTGTTTATATTTTTCAAAAATAATTAAAGCACCTGACAAGTCTGCAATTTTTTTCTGGTGCTAAGGAAGGTTATTCCTAACACCAAAAAAAATCAGGGACTTCTAAAATTTTCATCCATTCCCCATTCATATATATTCTACAGAGAAAAAAAACAATAAAGGTAGCTGATACAAAATCAAACAATATCTTGGCGCAACCATACTCCGTGCGTCCATTTGGTGCAATTATTGCGTCAAATATTTTACTTAAATCTTACAAAATACAAAGGTACTCCTAGTACGATAACAGTAAGATCACATTGTCGCCGCAATCGGCTCTAGCTATAAACTTGTTTCTTAATAATTAATACGTAATTAGCACAAAATCAACATGGGTGCAGGGTGGATAACCCAAAACAAATAAGAAATAGAACAAGAGTGTAGACTCTTACGAAGTGAATGTTAAACATAGTTAGAGGAGATAGGTAATCCTATAGCAGCCTAGCTAGCATAATCGCGTTTATGTCGGACATCCCTTACTAGAAAGTATACTAGTGCGAGCGGGGCGAATGCTTTATGTCCGGCGTTTATAAAAGCGGCCAAGCTAGCTAGCTAGTCAACACAAACCAAAATAATTACCACCAAGACCTTGTCGCAATGCAAATTAAGGTTTACAAATGGAGACTCAAGTGCCTCAATTGGTCCCACTAAGTGATTAAATTAATAGATTTAAGAAGACATAAGAACAGTTGTGTATTTTTGTGGACGTCTTTTCCTACATTCATAGCGGTCTGCAGAATTTTGTCAACCACATCGCCTTTGTATATTTTCAACAACTCCCATTGCCAAAATGCACTTAGCTGATGGGGATCAAACTTTTTTAAATGAGTATCCCTGAAACTAAAACAAAAAATGTCTTCTGAACAAAATAAAGACAATAATACTGCAACGGCCGTTTTAGCATCTTGTCTCAGTATGAGCTTAAATCTTATGAGACAGGAAAAACGCGGAGATAACTCCTCATTCAAGTCTAATAATTTCAACCTGAACATGAGCAGAATATTTCTAAAATATTGAAATGGCGCTCTTGTTTTGGTATTAGGAAACTGCGGACTATCTAATTAATGTCTCGTGGTTTCGTTGCGACACACCCTTGCGTTTACTTTCACCAAATTGTGACTGAGTATCATTTTGATATGCAATTTGACCAAAAGTCGCCGAGGTTTGGCCTGAGACAAAGCCACTGTGCGATTCAGTCATAGGGGCTTCAACAGCAACTGTTCTGTTAGTTAAATGATGAGGCAAACTACTTTGTATCGTATTAAACTTCCAGACCTCTTCCACTGCTTCTTGGTTATTTAAGGCTCTAGCGGACATCAACTCTGACGCCGGCTTAACCTTGATACGCGGTGTTGGCTTTTCTAATACAGAAACTTCTTGATTTTCTTTTTCACTAACAGGCACAGATAACGACTGAGTCGAAGTGATGATTGGCAGGCACATATTACTGTATTCAATATCCGCATCTTCTAACGCATCATTAGCCTTTATTAAAACAGGTTTAGTTTCAGGCAGGTTCTTTTTGGGTAGTTGCTTCGGATTGGCAACAAGAGTTTTATTAAGCAATTTGTTTCGGTAGTACGAATCGTTAGACTCACCAGGAGCGCCGGCGAGCGCGAGGTCCACGTCAGCGAGCCCCGGCTCGTCCACGCTTCTGCCAGCCTCGCCCTCACGTGCAGGAGCTACACTCGCTTCCACTCCGCTACCTCTATAAAACGAAATGTCGTGCAAATTTTTCCAGCATGCATCATCATTTTCTGAATCTTCACGAGATTTTAGTTTTGTCATAATTCTCACAAAGTTTGAACCTTTCTTTTGCATTTAATTGGAAGTAGGCGTCCATATAATGTCTAAATCTTTATGTTCCATGTATCTTAATAAGTCTGTACATTAAACTCCCTGTTTATTTATTACTTTTCTACCTAAGCCTAAAACTTTGTGTTTGAGA
This sequence comes from Epinotia brunnichana, assembly GCA_963854355.1. NCBI lineage: Eukaryota > Metazoa > Arthropoda > Insecta > Lepidoptera > Tortricidae > Epinotia > Epinotia brunnichana. The sequence goes on along the minus strand of CAWKZR010000004.1, from coordinate 752,702 downwards.
GAAGATTCGGAAAATGTAGACTTGTTTAAAGCATCTGGGTGTGTCTGGGCCTTTTTAATGTAATTTTTTTGGCACATTGTCACAAAATTTTGGATAGCTTTGCAATCAGCAACTTCCGCTTTCGCTTGTTGATGTTCTGGCAATAATGGTTTTTTTTCTAATTCTGAATTAGTTTTCGGACCATCCGAAGACGTTTCATCCAGGTTAATGTAGTCAGTGTTGTTTACAACCATTCCACTAGGTTTGCTTTGCCAATCCGTGTTCGCCAAGTTTACAGGCTCTTTGTTTTCATCCAAAACAATAATATCTTTGGAACTTGAGGAAAAGAGTCGTTGAAATTTTCTTTTCATACCTTTCATAATGTTTTCATCTGAAGAATCAGATAAAACCATGGATCTTTTGGCTGCCACATTTTTGTTTTCATCGGTTTTATCATTAGTATTGAAACCCTTCTTCAAATAAAATGAGTGATATTTACTATTGCGCCGTGGACAGATAATTTTATCTTTATTGTAGACTACATTTTGTAAACATCCAGTGCTGTTTTTTTTTCATCTATTTTATCCAATTGCACTGTTTCATAGTTTTTAAATAATTTTTCATGTTTGCTAATAATTTTTTTGTGCACTGGTAAATGCCTTTGGACTGACTTTTCTTTAAGAAACTTTTAAAGCATATTGTGCACGCGAAGTATCTATTGAAGGCCTTCTTCCATGAAGGTCGCCTTTTTTTGGCTTTGGGTTTGACAGCAACATCTACAGCACCGTCTGGATTCACTGAATTTTCAGGAGGGCATACGTCTGCAGGAACAGCCAATTCCTCGGAGTTACCATGAGAGGTTACATCTGCAGCAGAAGGCGATTTAACACCTTCATTTTTCAGAAGTATCAATGCCTGCGCGTCATTATTCTGAAAGTAAATACATATGATTGATTAATGTTGCATCTAGACAGATTTTTTATGCTGGTAACATAAAATTCTGCAAAATTTGCACATGCATATGCAGTAATAGCCAAAATTATTCATTAAAACGATACATAAGCTGAGCCCTTTTTGAGATTCAAGAATTCTTAGTAGTTAGAGTAGTTCCACTATCCACCTCCTGACTCCATCATCAGACCATTGTCACCAAGTTTAATGTATAGAACTCGTCAAAACAAACCAAATGATCCCAAACTCGAGGGGTTTACAAGTAGCCATTAAGGATTTCCACTATTCACATTCTGACTCCATGTAATTTCAATTTTTTTCAATTTCATTTATTTAAAAAACCAACTGGGATCATGTGTGTTAGTAGCTACTTAAAAATAGGGTTAATGATAGGTAATAACTTAAAATATATATTCTACCTGCTTATTTATGTGCACCATACAGCAGTGCCTCAAATATGCACAATCAAGGCGTTCAGCGACCATTCTCAGGATGCTGTTAGGACTGGCCCGGATCCTGCGTACCAGGGATGAACACCGTTTTCGCATCGTAGCATGGAAACAGTCCACCCTCGCCTCCGCGAACATCCCCGAAGCACTGCAGTAGCGGGGCAGTCCCATCAACATCCTGAAGGCATTATTGAACTGAATTTGAGAGCATTGTATGCTTTTTGAGTATAGTTCGCCCACAGACCGCTAGTGTATGTATGAATGTGTTTCGTGGGTTATTGTTACTAGTTTGCTATTAATGAAAGATTGGTGATTCTGACTTGGTATAATTAAGAATCACCACAGGCTGTGGACAAAATAACCCTTTAATGACACGACCCGTATATCTCCCGTAAAACAACTCGATTATATTCTTTTCAAATCACATGCTCGACAATGCCGAATTATAGGTCATGTAAACCTAACCGAAAGCAAGACATTAAATCCCTTGGTATTAGCCGGGTTATAATGTTGTACTGAATTTCATTATAACCCGCTGGTTAATAATATGATTTCACTTTTCATAATTCTTATTACTATATGCATAAAGTTTAATTTTGCTAAACACAATTTGTCCTAGGCCATGGCCTACTTGATTTGACAAAATAAATGAAGTTTTCTCAAACATGCTCGGAAATGTATGCGTTAATGTCACGAAATGAAGACATGAAGTTCCGTGTTTATGGCTGCCTACATTACTTCTTGGCCTAGGCCAAGAAGTAATGTATGAAAACGCTAACTAAGAACATTATTGGCAGCTACTCTAACTTTTTAAATTTGCTTACTGATATTAAACAGACAAAGGAAAAAATACATACTGCCAACCACCAATACTTTTTTTAAATTGTTTTAGTTTTTTGTAAAAAAAAAATTGATAGTTTTTTACATTTTTTTTGTTATTTTTCGTTTATTTTTTAGTGTTGTTTATCGTTTTAATGATTTAAAAAAAATCTTTTCTTTTCTTGATGTTTGTCTATTTTTTAATGTTAAAATTATTTTGTTTAATTAAATTGTTAGTTTTTTTGTTTTTTTTTTTCCTTTTTTTTTGTTTTTTTTAATTTTTTTTCTTTTTTTTCTTTTTTTTTGTTTTTCCTTTTTTTTTGTTTTTTTAATGTTTTTTGTTTGTTTTTCTTTTTATCGTTGTTTTTTTTTGTTTTTTTGTTTTTTTTTGTTTTTTTTCCTTTTTTTATTGTTTTTTTTGTTTTTTGTTTTTTTCCTTTTTTTATTTTTTTTTGTTTTTTGTTTGTTTTTCTTTCTTTTTGTAAATTTTTTTGTTTTTTTCCTTTTTTTTTGTTTTTTGTCATTTTTTTTGGGCGTTTTTTTTGTTTTTTTTAGTTGTTTTTTTAGTTGTTTTTTTTATATTTTTTTCCTTTTTGTTTTACTCTTTTGTAATGTTTTTTTAATATTATTTTTTTTTTATGTTTTTTTTTCTTTTTTAGATTTTTTTATCTAGAATCTTTCTCAGTTTAGTGAGGTGAAAAGGATTCTATTTTTAAACCACTCACATTCGCTTGCTCGTGTTTCAATTCCACACTCGCGGTTAAGTTATAACTGCACCCTTGTATAACAAATAACTATTTATTATTTCCTCACATCGTTTGAGAAAAGCACTATACAAGCCTCGGCCGGAACAGGGATTGCTGGACTCGTTGTATCCGGCCTCGTCTACGACTCGGCCGTCTAGCCCAAACTCGTCCATCAATCCCTTACTTCACGGCCTTTGCAGTAATGTACTATTGCCTCCGTGTGCACCCCGGTCCGGAGGAGCGCGGTGGTCGAAATTCGAATTTTGAATCTAGGACCGCGGCTTGTGCTTTCGAATTTGGAACGCCGCGCGCCTTCATTTGTTCACGCGTGACGAACAAATCGAGTTCTTGTAGGTGCCTATAGAAGATTTAATTTCAAAAATAATATTGAAAATGTCGAGTGATGAAAGTGTTTTGACTCCTGAGTTTATCAAATTAGATGCCATAGGCATTGTCAACAATCTGCTGCCAGAGAAGTCAAAGGAAAAATACCTAAAAGCCTACAACGATTTTGACAAATAAAAACATTACCTTATCTTTCCATAATTGGACTAACGTGTCTAATGTTACTATGTACTTTTCACTTCTCATGCTCTAAAAGTTCGTCTTTATGTCGTGCGTAGGCGACATAAAGTCGCTTTTTATGCTCTAGAGCATAAAGTAAAATCTTCGTCGAAGACCAAGGCAATCGCTGCAACAGCCACACGAACATCTTTAACTTCATACAACAACCTCTTTATTTTATTTCGTTTCGTTCGTATTCTAAGACCAAGGCAAAGATACCAACAGCCAAAGTACACAATAAAACTTCATGAAATAAACTTATAATTTGTATTTCGTCTCATTTATTATTTTTTATATTTGTTTATTTTTCAATTTAGTAGATCAGTATAGTATTTAAGCCATAACAACAACAATTAAATTAGCATTTACTATATTTACGTGTTGCTGTTTCATTTCCTCGCAATCGAAGTGAAAAGTAGAGTGTACAACTCGTCCATAAAACCCATTTTACACTCGACTTTATATCTATCCTCGCTCGCAAGCTCGCTCGGATGGATAAACGTCTCGAGTAAAATGGTGCGTTTTATGCACTTGTTGTACAATCTACTATTTAATTTGCTAAATAAACATTATTTATCTACTGAGCCTGTTTTTTTGTCTCGCATAAGGTGTGAAAAGTAGAGTATACACCTCGGGGATAAGACTGTTTTAGTCTTGGGCGGTTGAACCCCTCACTGCACTCAGGACTCAGTCTTAATTCCCTCGCTTCGCTCAGGAATTAACTTATAACTCCCTCGCTACGCTCAGGAGTTAAATAATGAGTCCTTCGTTACGTTCGGGATTCAATTCGCTCCCGTGACATAAAACAGTGCTTTATCCCCTTGGTGTATAATCTACTATATAATGATATACTCACCCCGTGTCTCTTGTTTTACACACACAACAAAATTCTACGACCAATTCATGGTCTGCACTTTAATTAGCGCATGCACTTTCATTTGCGTACACTCCGCGATCCGGAGTACATTGATCAGTGACGGTTGCCGAATGAAATTTATCCACCTACCCCCGACTGTCAAGATGAAGGTACCCTCATTGATTTTAGAAATAGGTGAACGTTCTAAAACAAGTAGCATTACATCCATCATAAGACCATCCTCTTCTTCTTCTTCCTTCTGGACCTGGTCCCATTTACTTGGGGTCGGCCTTCCTTGTTTGCATTTTCCATTTAGCACGATTTTGTGCTACGTCCTTATCTAAATGAGCTTCCTTTAGATCTTTTTCGATCGTCGTTAACCAGGTGGTGGGTGGTCTTCCACGAGTACGTTTTGTTGCAGGTAATGCTAGGGCAAGTTTCACCATATGGTTCTCTTGGCGTCTTTGAACGTGACCGTACCACTGTAAGCGTTTTTCTTTAACTTTATCAACAATTGGGGCAACTCTAAAACTTCCCCTGATGTACTCATTACGGATCTTGTCTAGTAGTGTGACGCCCGCTGACCAGCGCAGCATTCGCATTTCTGTTGTGTGCAGTTTGTTCAGGTGATGCTTGTCAGTAGCCCAGCATTCTGACCCATAAAGAATGGCTGGTCTAATAGCTGTTTTGTACATATGTTCTTTTATTTTAAGCGGCATCTTCCTGTCACACATGACGCCTGTGAGCTGTCGCCACTTCATCCATCCCGTTGTAGTTCTGTGAGTAACATCATTCTCAATTTTGCCATCGTCGCCAATTATTGAACCTAGGTACTTAAATTGGGTTACAGTAGGTATTAATGTACTTTCTATTGAGATCTTACAGTTACTGGGGCTAGTTACACCGTCGAAAAGGCACGACATGTGTTCCGTCTTCTTCCTACTGATTCTAAGGCCATTCGTTTCCAGTGCCTCAATCCAGGTGTTAAAGTTCATCTGGAGGTCCTCTATGGTGTCAGAAACTAGAACAACATCATCGGCGTAAAGAATATTCCAGGGCAGAGATTTTTGACAAGATTTTGTGAGATGATCCATTGTGGTGTTGAAAAGTAGGGGACTCAGAGTAGATCCCTGGTCAACTCCGACTTTAATCTGAAACGTGTTGCCCTTGCCTACCGGGCTTAATACCTGGGTGGTTACTCCTTTGTACATGTCCTGTATAATGTTTATGTAATACTCTGGAATCAGTTGTTGCCTTAAAGCTTCCCAGATAAGATCGCGTGGAATGTGGTCGAATACTTTTTCCAAGTCTATAAAAACCATGTGGATATTGGATTTATTAGTTTTTGACTTCTCCAGCAATATTCGGACCGTTTGGATGGCGTCTGAGGAGCTTCTTTCAGGTACAAAGCCGCATTGATTTTGCGTTAATGTTATTATGCGTTTCAGTCTATTGTTTAGTACACGTTCCCAGATTTTTAGCGTGTGTGACATAAGTTTTATTGCTCTATAATTACTACAGTCTCTTACATCTCCTTTCCCTTTATAAAACGGTATAAGGGAGCTGTTGCGCCATGAGTCTGGCATGGGGTCACCCTGCAGCAGTTTTGTGAATAATTTGTGTAGCCAACTCACTCCACAGTCACCCAGATGTTTCCAGACTTCCACTGGTATTTCGTCCGGGCCTGGTGCTTTGTTATTTTTCATTTGATTGATCGAAATTTTAATTTCTGCCCGGGTTATCCTCGTTAGTGGTCCCTGCACTGTCTCGGGCCTGCAGTAATCATGGTTTTTCGGGTTTTTAATACTCTGTCCACCTATTGGTGATGTTTTTGTTTTCTGTCAGTAATTTATTATCTTTATCATTTATGTATTTAACTGTGGTGATGTCTTTAGTATTATTGTAGCGAGTTATGATAAGGTAACCTTACTGATAGGGTAACCCTATTGTTATAGTAAGCATATCGGATGTGGTAACCATAAGTTAACCTTAAACAAAACTCTTCCTCAATAGGGTTACCCTAGCAGTAAGGTTACCTTATCATAAGGTTACCAGTATGGATAGGGTTTTAAAAACAACTTCTAAAATAACCCTAATTAGGGAAAATGGTTCCGGTCCCTGGCTCCAACTGCAAGTAGTCGTACTGTAAAGCATAGTGGCCAAGCCAATAAACTTTTGTAGCTCGGTGCCTAGTTACTTCTCCCTTTCAACGCCAAAGACGCCTAAAGGCACACTATAGTGCGTTTTTTTAGTATTAGAAAGAAGGATAAAGCATGAAGCACGAGGTATTTTATATAAGACACTTTATGCCACACAACTGTCAAAGTATCTCAAAAAAGACTTACATTATTGTTGTGGACCCTAAAATAATAGAAGTGTTTTCATTATTTATATCTAAATAATACTTACAACATTATATTTATTTTGAAAGTTTTTATTTATTAACTCTTGTTATTTTAAATTTCGTTATTCAGTTCTGGAAAGGTTGCATAATAAAAAACCTAAAGAGGTTTGAAACGATCGGTTCGATTTTTTCGCTGTCGAACATGGTCAAAATTGTCAATTGTATCACGATCTTTTTCTTGTTTTCTTGGTAATCAACAAATTGTTGAATTCGGATTACAAGATTATTATACGAGTATCTATTTGTTCATTAATATGAAGATTTTATTTTTCGCTGTGTGTGGTGGCGTGCGGACTGCGATGGACCAACCAGCGGCAGGCCCAAGTGGCTTGCAAAAAAGACCGACTCGTTCTCCTTCGAACTTTTTGCCTTCACCAAAGCAAAGAGATAGAAACAGAGTCCAACAACAAATGAGAAGCGTATGGTGTTCAACATTTACAAGTTGGTGTGTGAACTTTGCAGCAAGGATGAATTTTATAATACTACTTAAATTGTTTTATTTACATAATAAATTGATGTGGAAATACGCACTTTTTGTTTATTACATAGGAACGATACAAAATAACTAATATAGGCCTGTTATGTTCTCGTTCTGTTAAGGACTTCGTAACAACTAATATTTGTCCCAAGCAGAAAAGGTTGACGACGACTGCTTCTTTGTTTACCGTATTTCTAATCCTAAAAAAAACGGACTATAGGCACGGCATAAGCGGTCAAAGTACGCTTCATATCGCACTCCCATATAAACTTCCACTCCCTTTATACCGGATAATTTCCGGGATAAAAACTATGGCTATTAATAATTGTCCATTAGAAACGTCAGAATCAAACTCAAGTAGGTACTTACATATAGTAAGTACTAACAAAGTAAATAGCATGAGCATCAAACTAATAAATCCTTAAATCATCCTCTCTCTTAATATTTTTATTGCAATCAATTAATAATTTGAATTTAGGCCAAATTAACTTGAGAATCATAATAAACAAAATAAACGATTGATTCTAACAGTATACCTTACGGGCAATGGGGAATGGATGAAAACTTTAGAAGTGCTTGATTATTTTTTTGGTGATAGGAATAACCTTCCTTAACACCAGAAAAAAATTGCAGATTTTTCAGGTGCGTCAATTATTTTTGAAAAATATAAACAGTTTTCTCACTTACGTTTTGGGTTTTGGACGGCGAATGAGAAACTTTCCTTGATTCGTCTTATATAACAAAAATTTTTTTTGAATATCTGACCCTGGCAATGACAAATATAGCTGCTGCAGCTGTTAATATCATCGCCAGTGTCGGTTACCACGGATATTTATGATATTTTTTGTAATATGAGACAAATCAAGGAAAATGTCTCATTCGCCGTCCTAAACCCAAAACGTAAGTGAGGAAACTGTTTATATTTCTCAAAAATAATTAAAGCACCTGACAAGTCTGCAATTTTTTTCTGGTGCTAAGGAAAGTTATTCCTAACACCAAAAAAAATCAGGCACTTCTAAAATTTTCATCCATTCCCCATTCATATATATTCTACAGAGAAAAAAAACAATAAAGGTAGCTGATACAAAATCAAACAATATCTTGGCGCAACCATACTCCGTGCGTCCATTTGGTGCAATTATTGCGTCAAATATTTTACTTTAATCTAACAAAATACAAAGGTACGTCTAGTACGATAACAGTAAGATCACATTGTCGCCGCAATCGGCTCTAGCTATAAACTTGTTTCTTAATAATTAATACGTAATTAGCACAAAATCAACATGGGTGCAGGGTGGATAACCCAAAACAAATAAGAAATAGAACAAGAGTGTAGACTCTTACGAAGTGAATGTTAAACATAGTTAGAGGAGATAGGTAATCCTATAGCAGCCTAGCTAGCATAATCGCGTTTATGTCGGACATCCCTTACTAGAAAGTATACTAGTGCGAGCGGGGCGAATGCTTTATGTCCGGCGTTTATAAAAGCGGCCAAGCTAGCTAGCTAGTCAACACAAACCAAAATAATTACCACCAAGACCTTGTCGCAATGCAAATTAAGGTTTACAAATGGTGACTCAAGTGCCTCAATTGGTCCCACTAAGTGATTAAATTAATAGATTTAAGAAGACATAAGAACAGTTGTGTATTTTTGTGGACGTCTTTTCCTACATTCATAGCGGTCTGCAGAATTTTGTCAACCACATCGCCTTTGTATATTTTCAACAACTCCCATTGCCAAAATGCACTTAGCTGACGGGGATCAAACTTTTTTAAATGAGTATCCCTGAAACTAAAACAAAAAGTGTCTTCTGAACAAAATAAAGACAATAATACTGCAACGGCCGTTTTAACATCTTGTCTCAGTATGAGCTTAAATCTTATGAGACAGGAAAAACGCGGAGATAACTCCTCATTCAAGTCTAATAATTTCAACCTGAACATGAGCAGAATATTTCTAAAATATTGAAATGGCGCTCTTGTTTTGGTATTAGGAAACTGCGGACTATCTAATGTTATTAATGTCTCGTGGTTTCGTTGCGACACACCCTTGCGTTTACTTTCACCAAATTGTGACTGAGTATCATTTTGATATGCAATTTGGCCAAAAGTCGCCGAGGTTTGGCCTGAGACAAAGCCACTGTGCGATTCAGTCATAGGGGCTTCAACAGCAACTGTTCTGTTAGTTAAATGATGAGGCAAACTACTTTGTATCGTATTAAACTTCCAGACCTCTTCCACTGCTTCTTGGTTATTTAAGGCTCTAGCGGACATCAACTCTGACGCCGGCTTAACCTTGATACGCGGTGTTGGCTTTTCTAATACAGAAATTTCTTGATTTTCTTTTTCACTAACAGGCACAGATAACGACTGAGTCGAAGTGATGATTGGCAGGCACATATTACTGTCTTCAATATCCGCATCTTCTAACGCATCATTAGCCTTTATTAAAACAGGTTTAGTTTCAGGCAGGTTCTTTTTGGGTAGTTGCTTCGGATTGGCAACAAGAGTTTTATTAAGCAATTTGTTTCGGTAGTACGAATCGTTAGACTCACCAGGAGCGCCGGCAAGCGCGAGGTCCACGTCAGCGAGCCCCGGCTCGTCCACGCTTCTGCCAGCCTCGCCCTCACGTGCAGGAGCTACACTCGCTTCCACTCCGGTACCTCTATAAAACGAAATGTCGTGCAAATTTTTCCAGCATGCATCATCATTTTCTGAATCTTCACGAGATTTTAGTTTTGTCATAATTCTCAAAAAGTTTGAACCTTTCTTTTGCATTTAATTGGAAGTAGGCGTCCATATAATGTCTAAATCTTTATGTTCCATGTATCTTAATAAGTCTGTACATGAAACTCCCTGTTTATTTATTACTTCTCTACCTAAGCTTAAAACTTTGTGTTTGAGAGAAGATTCGGAAAATGTAGACTTGTTTAAAGCATCTGGGTGTGTCTGGGCCTTTTTAATGTAATTTTTTTGGCACATTGTCACAAAATTTTGGATAGCTTTGCAATCAGCAACTTCCGCTTTCGCTTGTTGATGTTCTGGCAATAATGGTTTTTTTTCTAATTCTGAATTAGTTTTCGGACCATCCGAAGACGTTTCATCCAGGTTAATGTAGTCAGTGTTGTATACAACCATTCCACTAGGTTTGCTTTGCCGATCCGTGTTCGCCAAGTTTACAGGCTCTTTGTTTTCATCCAAAACAATAATATCTTTGGAACTTGAGGAAAAGAGTCGATGAAATTTTCTTTTCTTACCTTTCATAATGTTTTCATCTGAAGAATCAGATAAAACCATGGATCTTTTGGCTGCCACATTTTTGTTTTCATCGGTTTTATCATTAGTCTTGAAACCCTTCTTCAAATAAAATGAGTGATATTTACTATTGCGCCGTGGACAGATAATTTTATCTTTATTGTAGACTACATTTTGTAAACATCCAGTGCTGTTTTTTTTTCATCTATTTTATCCAACTGCACTGTTTCATAGTTCTTAAATAAGTTTTCATGTTTGCTTATAATTTTTTTGTGCACTGGTAAATGCCTTTGGACTGACTTTTCTTTAAGAAACTTTTAAAGCATATTGTGCACGCGAAGTATCTATTGAAGGCCTTCTTCCATGAAGGTCGCCTTTTTTTGGCTTTGGGTTTGACAGCAACATCTACAGCACCGTCTGGATTCACTGAATTTTCAGGAGGGCATACGTCTGCAGGAACAGCCAATTCCTCGGAGTTACCATGAGAGGTTACATCTGCAGCAGAAGGGGATTTAACACCTTCATTTTTCAGAAGTATCAATGCCTGCGCGTCATTATTCTGAAAGTAAATACATATGATTGATTAATGTTGCATCTAGACAGATTTTTTATGCTGGTAACATAAAATTCTGCAAAATTTGCACATGCATATGAAGTAATAGCCAAAATTATTCATTAAAACGATACATAAGCTGAGCCCTTTTTGAGATTCAAGAATTCTTAGTAGTTAGAGTAGTTCCACTATCCACCTCCTGACTCCATCATCAGACCATTGTCACCAAGTTTAATGTATAGAACTCGTCAAAACAAACCAAATGATCCCAAACTCGAGGGGTTTACAAGTAGCCATTAAGGATTTCCACTATTCACATTCTGACTCCATGTAATGAATGTGTTTCGTGGGTTGTTGTTACTAGTTTGCTATTAATGAAAGATTGGTGACTCTGACTTGGTATAATTAAGAATCACCACAGGCTGTGGACAAAATAACCCGTTAATGACACGACCCGTATATCTCCCGTAAAACAACTCGATTATATTCTTATAATGATAGACTCACCCCGTGTCTCTTGTTTTACACACACAACAAAATTCTACGACCAATTCATGGTCTGCACTTTAATTAGCGCATGCACTTTCATTTGCGTACACTCCGCGATCCGGAGTACATTGATCAGTGACGGTTGCCGAATGAAATTTATCCACCTACCCCCGACTGTCAAGATGAAGGTACCCTCATTGATTTTAGAAATAGGTGAACGTTCGAAAACAAGTAGCATTACATCCATCATAAGACCATCCTCTTCTTCTTCTTCCTTCTGGACCTGGTCCCATTTACTTGGGGTCGGCCTTCCTTGTTTGCATTTTCCATTTAGCACGATTTTGTGCTACGTCCTTATCTAAATGAGCTTCCTTTAGATCTTTTTCGATCGTCGTTAACCAGGTGGTGGGTGGTCTTCCACGAGTACGTTTTGTTGCAGGTAATGCTAGGGCAAGTTTCACCATATGGTTCTCTTGGCGTCTTTGAACGTGACCGTACCACTGTAAGCGTTTTTCTTTAACTTTATCAACAATTGGGGCAACTCTAAAACTTCCCCTGATGTACTCATTACGGATCTTGTCTAGTAGTGTGACGCCCGCTGACCAGCGCAGCATTCGCATTTCTGTTGTGTGCAGTTTGTTCAGGTGATGCTTGTTAGTAGCCCAGCATTCTGACCCATATAGAATGGCTGGTCTAATAGCTGTTTTGTACATATGTCCTTTTATTTTAAGCGGCATCTTCCTGTCACACATGACGCCTGTGAGCTGTCGCCACTTCATCCATCCCGTTGTAGTTCTGTGAGTAACATCATTCTCAATTTTGCCATCGTCGCCAATTATTGAACCTAGGTACTTAAATTGGGACTATCTAGGTACATATTTATTAATCATCATATTTAAGTCCTTTATAAATAGGTATGTAACTAAATTGGAACGGAATCCTCGGTGCGCGAGTCAGGCTCTCGTTCAAACTTTTTTATTTTAATAATCCTATCACGCCTTTCAAATAATCGCGTTGCATGTTGCATACGAGTGCCCTTATAAGACACGACAAGCGACCCACTCCACATGCGCGAAACACAGCGAGAGCGAACGAGATTTTGAATAAATTGCACTCAATCGATTACTAACATGAAAAATAAGTACCTACACAATTTTACGTCTCTCCCTGGCCAGAAGGTGGGATTTTCCTAGCGTGCGGTAATTGCTACGTAATGACCAGTATGAGGTAATAGTTAGTAGGCACCGTCAACTACTATGATTCGCGGGGCGACTTTGATCAAATAGGTTTTTCTCCGAAATCATTGTTTTCACTTGTGGGTGAACTGTGGCAGTGAATATATTAGTTATAGACCAATCAAATTAGGTAAACCCGGACATAATTCGATTACTGTAATTTTCTTTTTCTATGGTGTAAAGTATTGTTAGTTATAGTTAAAATAAAAAGAATGAAACATTTTAGGGTTTCGCGTCATTAAAAAAACACCAAAAATCTAAATTTTTTACAAATTTTGATTTCATAAGTGCAGCATAATATGTAACTTTGTAAAAATGCCTCTATTATGATATGACGCTTGCATTCCAGTTAAAGAACTCAAAATTAAACTAATTAATCAACAGGGACTATCATTAATAAAGAAACTTCAGTAAGTTACACATTTTCTGGCTTATCTTACCAGAAATTATAGATAACTGCAATTTAAAAATGTATTCTGCATAGTATATTATGTGTGTTGATAAATTATTAAAAATTGAACAGATTCTCATTGCGGATTTCTAAAATCACAAATATTGGTAGTTTTTGGAAAACCAAAATACATAACTACTTGTAAAGTGTTTGATTTATGCTGTCAACATAATTATAGATGAGATATGTAGTCTGCTGGGGCGCGCATGCTTCGCACTGCGCCGGCTGGCGCGCACCGCCGGGCGGGCCGCCGTGCAAGAGTGTTACTTCGCGACGGTCCACTCGGTGCTGACGTACGGCGTGGAGCTGTGGGCTCGGGCCGCCGACTGGTACCGCGTGTTCTCCATGCAGAAGAGGGCCGTGCGCGGCATGGCCGGCAAGCCGGCCGACGCCCCGGCACGGGACCTATTTGTAGAGTTCCGAATTCTGCCCCTGCCATGCATACTGATACACCAAGTGGCAGTCTTCACCCACGAAAACCTTGATCAGTTCAAACGCAAGGGCACGAACTCAAGATATCCTTTACGGAGCAACAAGCATGGATACAGGCTGGTGGCGGAGTACCATAGACTAGCGAAGTCAGTGAAGTCGGTCTATAGCCTTGGACCTTCCGTTTACAATCGTCTGCCAGATAGCATCAGAAGTGCACCTTCCACTGCAAGATTTAAATCCAGTTTAAAAAAGTGGCTTTTAGAAAATACGTTTTACCAATATGATTAATTTTTCAACATACCATTGGCCATATGACATTTAAATAATTTATTAATATTAATATAAATAGAACAATGTATAATATAATAAATAACAACCATTATGAATAAATGTATGTACATACCTAAAACCTAATTAGATATTTATAATTAGAGCATATCTATGCTACTGTAAAATGACTTATAACAATTGTTATCAATAAAATTTTCATTTCATTTCATTTCATTTCTCTGACCATATAATTATAGGTATAATTAATAAATTATGAGCCATATAACGTCTTTTAATATCCTAGAGATAGGACAGGCGATAATGAAAAATAAAGTGTCAAGTGACAGCAGTGAAATAAGTTGTAACTGAGTACCTGAAACATAATTAAAATATTTAAAAAACTCAAGATTCTTTTTTTCGACTCCACTCTTGTTGGTACCAAATAGTACCAATGATGTCATAATGTAACGTTACACCTTAACAATTCAGAAAGCATACATTTAGGACAGATGTAGTCCAAGAAGTTACCGGGTCCACACTACAGGCAACCATACAGAAGGCTCAAGATAGGACGGCCTGGAGAGCAGAGGTTGAAAGAGTCGCCCATAGACCATTATGTGAAAAGGGATACTATAGAGTGTCAGAATATTTTGAAGAACGGAACCCGTGAAAATAAATTGTGTGTTTTTAATAATTTAATTTAATAATTTGTAAGTAGTACCTTAATGAATATAATGTAATTGTTAATTAATGTGGAACGATGGATTGGAAAAAGTGGTCGGAATCAGCTACGGAACCCCCATTTGCTTCACTAGACCCAACGCAGAAACCTACTGGTTTCTCTCTGCCAAGGAAACACTGGTGCCGTCTGAACAGAATCCGCACTGGGCACGCCAGGTGCAAACTAAAGCACAAATGGAGATGGACAGATAGCCCATTGTGTGACTGCCGCATTGAAGATCAAACCATAGACCATATCGTTAAGCGATGTCCTAAAAGATGTTATCAGGGCGACCAGGTGGACCTCTATAATTTAACACCAGAAGCTGTGGATTGGTTGTGCAATCTCGATGTTGATGTATAAGCTACTATTTTTATAAATTATCTATATGCCTACTTCAAGAAAACGCCATACGATTAAATAAATTAATCTGTAATTTAATGTATGTAATTTGTTTATTATTGACGTCATAAAGAGATTGTAAAATCCAATTATGAAAATAAATGATATATGAATATGAGACGTCACATCCCACAGACATGTTTATTTTAATGAGTTTTACCCGATGCTGTTTTAGGAAGGTGGATTTGCCAATATCAGTTTAAGGATGTGACACAGGAGGAGACGGGTTAGTGCGCAATCAGTTTAAAGCCCAAAATAAATCCCCCCTAATTCTGGACATTAAAGAAAAAAAAAATGTGAGACCCGGGGCCTTAATATTGTTCTCGGGTGGATCCCCGAGTCATTGTGGCATCTCCGGCAATGAATGCGCGGACACTTGAGCAAAACAGGCTATTGAGACAGGGACATGACTCCATAATAAAGTCTATACTTCTGACCTACTGATCTGTGCTCAAACCAGCTTGTCTGACTCATGGCAAAACTTGCGGGATGCATCCAGAATACATACAGGACGCTATTACGGTGGCATTCAACCTCTGATTCACTGCAAACCTTGGGTTTTAATTTCCGGATTGCTCCGAAATATGGTACATCAACCATCTGCCGCCTTCGACTCGGTCATAACTCTGCACTCTGGTGTTCCTCGCCAAAATCAGCGTGCGGGATAACTCTGTGTGAATGTGAGCTCGATGAAGGTTTGTTGGATCACATATTTTTCAACTGTCCCAGGTACTCACTGTATGACATTACCAAAGAACATCCCACATCCTATAAATTTCTACTCGCTTCTTTTTTCAATCAATGGATTCTCCCTTAACTGCTATTATTTTGAAATATATTCAAGTACACAACATTAGACTTTATAACATCCTCCTATACTCACTGTGCATGTAATTTCTACTTATATTCGAAATTTTCATATACAGTAGGGCCTCGATAATCCGTACACAGGCTAATCCGAACGTCGCTGTAATCCGAACTGCTGACCCTGTCCTGTTCCACCCCCGCCGTAACACCTGAGCTTTAATTTGTTTGTGGTTTGTCATTAGTCTTTGCAAAATTACAGTGTGCATTGCGTGCCACGTGTTATATGAGGTTATAAATATGGTTCCTACACCTAAACGTAAACATAAAACTTTACATATTAGACAGCTTAAAAGATGGAGTGTCTGCAACTTTGCTGTCTCAAAAGTATGGCGTTGGAAAAGCCACAATTACTGATATGAAGAAAAAAGAACAGAAAATTCGGTCATTTGTTGCTTTAACCGAAAAAGGCCCAGGGTTAAGAAAAACATTAAAATTGCCAGAAAAGCCGATGCTTGAAGAAGCACTCTTTACGTGGTTTTTAGAGTAAATACGCAAAAACGTCCCTTTATCCGGCGAAATTGTAATGCAAAAATCCAGATTATTTCATAAAAAACTAACTGGGTCGGAATTTCGTGCAAGTAGAGGATGGTTAGACAATTTTAAAAAGCGTCACGGCATACGCCAATTAAAAGTGTCAGGTGAGAAAGTCTCCAAGTAATGCAGAAGCTGTTCAACCATTCCACGATAAATTCTTGAATCTGGTAAGAGAAAAAGGTCTTTCACCTGAGCAAATCTGTAATGCCGACGAATCTGGATTATTTTGGAAAGTGCTACCAGATAAGACTTTAGTCTCTTCTGTTGAAGTTGGAGCCCCTGGCTCAAAGGTATCTAAAGAAAGAATACCTTTTATGCCTTGTGAAAACTCGACAGGCAATCATAAATTACGGATACTGGTCGTGGGTAAGGCCAAAAAGCCAAGATCTTTCGGATCTGTAAAATTACCAGTGAATTATGAAGGGCAGAAACGAGCATGGGTAACCAGAGATCTTTTCCTGAATTGGTTCAGAGGACATTTCATTCCAGAGGTAAAACGTCATTTAAAGAAATTAGGTATGCCGCAAAGGGCATTATTACTCCTAGACAATGCACCTGGTCATCCGAATGCTGAAGATCTGATGACAGTTTTGTACATGCCACCAAACTGCATAGCCTTGATTCAACCAATAGATCAAAACGTAATTCAAAATGTCAAAATTAATTACAATAATAAACTGCTGCTTCAAGTTTTCGCCCTGCAAGAAGCTGATGAAAGCTTAACACTGCGTGATGTAATCAAAAAAATATCCCTTAAAGACGCAATTTTTTCACTGGCACAATGTTGGGACAAGGTGTCGTCGTCTCTCATTAAAACATCTTGGAAGCCTCTTTGGCCCGAACAATTCGTTGCAACAGAAAATGAATCGGACGAAAATGATGGCTTCGACTTGGAAGACGATATCCCACTTATTCTGCTTCGCAACAGTGGGTATACTGAAGAAACGATTTCCAACTTCGTGACAAACAGCGAAGAGGAGAATTTCACAGAACCCATAACAGATGAAGAGATCATAGCCCAACTTACGCAAGAGACTGACGAATCTGGATATGACGACTCTTTTATTGACAATTCTTCGGCTCCTAACGTAATGAAAATTCCCCACTCGCAAGCTATATTGGCTTTAAACACTTGTTTGGACTGGGCCGACGAAAATTACCTGTCGTTGCCCGAAAAAATGATGCTGCGTAATTTGAGGGACAAAGCATTTGCTTGGTCATTAAATAGTACCCGGCAAACTAAATTGGATGAGTTCTTAAAATGATTTAACTAGCATTTCACGTCACCATCTTATAGTTTTAATGTGCTTTATTTATAAGTTTCATTATTTTTGTAATTTTAAAGTCCTTAAATATTTTTTTTTTTTAGAATAAACTTATGTTTTATTTCTAACATACTAAAATCCGAACGCTAGTTCGGATTATCGATGTTTTATTTCTAACATACTATAATCCGAACGCTCTCTGAGTCCGAACAGGGGTTGTTTTTTTGAAGTTCGGATTATCGAGGTTCTACTGTATTTCTAACTAAATATTCATTCTCCGCTATATCCATCATGTTGCCATGATTAACACTCTGCCATGCACTTTTCCGCTCTTTGGCGTCTGTAATGTCCATAATTTATATTTGTTTTAGGTTTCCGGACTGATCCTTCCCCAAAAACTGTCAAAATGATACAGACGGTTACGACCAAGAAGAAGAAATTTATATAAAAAAATAGTATTTCGTTCAGTCATAAATTTATCTATAGTAACACTTCCATTAAACACTGATCAAAATAGCACTCAAAACGTGAGGATCCCTTCACGGCGAGACACCCGCTACCACAACAACAAAAGTGAAAAAATGGGCATTACAAGTAGCAAAAAAAGGTGTTATATTAAAATAATGGTGAATTTTGACACAATAAGTTTTCTTAATTAAAAATTGTAAACCTCAGCAATAATGGCTATTTTTACAAGCTTTATATTAACTTGCACTGTTCATATGTAAATATGTAAGTAGGTATGTAAGTTGTCCGTCAAAATTTGCAATCCATTTTTCAGTCACTTCCCGTTATCCGATTGAACTGAAATTTTGCATGCATTATGTATATTGCATGACAATGCCATACTTATTATGATGACTTGGAGCTGATCTGATGCTGTAGCTGGAAGGTGGCCATAGGAACTCCGCAATAATAATTTAATTTCAAAACAAAGTTTTAACCGACTTCAATTTAGTACTCCACCAAGCCACATTAACATTTCCACATTTTTTTTTCCAATTTACCACATGAACTGATTTTCGAGAACAAAAGCGTTGATTTTTAGACCAATAAACCAAATCGCTGTGTGTGGGCCGATAATATTTGAGGACTTCCGTCGATTCCTCAAGAATCTCAGAATTACCTTTGGCACTTCATGGTTTGCTATTTCAACGGAATAATATCAGAATCTGTGACGTACTTATATAGTTTGAAGTACATCATTGAGAAGTTCCACAAGCCATCTGTGGTCTTCATCATCACTTCCACTTCACCAAATTTATGATTTCCGGTTGTAAATACACGAGTTATAATAGAAAATACCGAAATTACTACACGCGTGCCTAATATATTTGAGGAGTTCCCTCAATTCCTCATGGTTCCCATCATCCAACTGGGGTTTTGGAAACAATGGGACCAATATGGAAGCATATACTTTCAGTTAAAAAAAGAATTGTACGAATCGGTTGATAAATGACGGAGTTCTGAGGTAACAAACATTAAAAAAAAAAAAAAAAAAAAACAAATGCATCCGAATTGAGAACCTCCTCCTTTTTTTGAAGTTGGTTGGCAACGTTGGGCGGTAGAGGGACAGCATTCTGCTGTAAAAAGGTAACCAGAGAGGGGATAACCGAGTTGACCAGGGACCAGAGGTTGGACATGGAGGGCGGTCCAGGGATCACCGGAGCTACTGAAGAGGGGGAGGGTGTTAACGAGATTGGATTTCTAAAAATCACCCCTGTTATATCTTCGCAGGTCCGTAGGATGATAAATAAAAAAGTGGACTGTAGAATTGCTGGTTTTAATCCGAAGTGGAGAATTACAGAAACGTGACATGTGTTTTAGTCGTTGTAAGGTAAGTTGTATTGTCTAGTTTTTCTTGTCTACCTTTTTAATTCCAAACATTGCCATATGAAAAATGTATTGTCTATACACAACAAATACGTGACCAATTATTAAACATATACTGAACATTTTATTCAAAAATGTGCATATAAATTATAATTATTAAATAGGCAAGAATGAGGATCAAAAACATTAGATTTTTGAACGTTTCTGAACATGCTGCCGGCCTTGAAGTTTGAAGATCTTCAATTGGTTCCCACAGGGAGCGGGCAAATGGTGTTGAAGGCCCGCCGGATGACACCTCGCTTGGTGCGGATATCGGCGACCCGCGCGACACCGTCGGCGCCGGGAATGATGCGGACGACTCTACCGAGCTGCCAAAGGAGAGGTGGCAAAGTTCTGTCCTTGATGACCACCAGAACGCCGTCTTTGAGTTGTCCTGCAGAATTGTGCCATTTGGTTTTCTGTTGGAGCCAGAGAATGTACTCATTAGAAAAACGGTGCCAAAATTGTTGCTTCAGCAGTTCGACGCGTTTCCAACGCTGCAGCGATGAAATGTTGGATGTCGTGATCTGTGGATGAGGCACAAAATGAATGGATCGTCCTATTAGGAAGTAGGCAGGGGATAGAGGCTCGAGATCATTTGGGTCGTTTTAGATTGGCGTCAGAGGCCTTGAATTTAAAATTGCTTCGATCTGAATCAGTAGTGTTGACATTTCCTCATATGTTAGATGAGTTTGATCGAGCACTCGGCGAAGATGGTGCTTTATGGATTTGATGGCAGACTCCCATAATCCGCCAAAGTGTGGAGCGTAAGCAGGGATGAATGAAAACTTAATACCTTCAGTTACGTCTGTTGAGAAGGAATCCCGGAGGATTTTTGAAAATTCGTTACTGGTATCATGAAATGTTGTAGCGTTATCTGAGAAAATTGTCTGAGGCTTACCCCGACGTGCAATGAATCTGCTTAACGCTGCAATGTAAGCTTTTTTTTTTAGGTCTGTGACAAGTTCAAGGTGCACTGCTTTGGTTGCTAGACACACAAATGCACAAATGTATGACTTGATTAATACACTACCTCTGCCTTTGCGGTTGGATATCATCACCGGCCCAGCATAATCTACGCCAGTCTCAAAAAATGGATATTCTAGCTCAACACATTCTCGCGGTAAGTTACCCATAACAGGTTGAATTGTTTTGCCACTAAATTGAGAGCATTTTATGCACTTATGCACTGTACTTTTAGCAAGATCCCTTCCGCAAATAGCCCAATACTTATGCCTGGTGGTAGCCAGAAGTAGTTGGGGACCTGCATGCATGAACCTGATGTGATAATGTCTGAATATCAACTTGCATAAATGGTGCTTTGAACTGAGCAATACTGGATGTTTGACATCGTATTCGTAGCTGGAGTTGCTCAGTCTTCCCCCCACACGAATGAGAATACCTTCTCCAAGAAATGGAGAAAGTCATTAATAAAGTAGTAGAAAAGTATGTGACATCCCAGATTAGCAGTTTCTTAGAAAAAAACAATATTTTGACGCAGTCGCAGCATGGTTTCCGCCGCGGCCGGAGCACGGCCACAGTGCTGGCACGGTTCACTGACGAGGTCAATGAGGCTCTAGACCAGCGGAAGCAGGTGGTTGTGGTCTACATTGATTTCAAAAAAGCTTTTGATACATTGGGACACAGCCAGCTGCTTCAGGCTATGGAAGAGTGTGGTATAGCGGGCCCGCTACAGGGGTGGCTCTGCGCGTATCTCGGGGATCGAACCTTGCGCACGGCCGTGGGAGACGAGTGCGGTGCGCCCGCGCACGTCTCCTGCGGCGTGCCGACCGGGTCAGTGATCGGGCCTGTTGGGTACATAGTACATGTCAACAGCATGTGCAATGTTGTCAAAAATTGTAGCGTCTATATGTATGCAGATGATACCTGCCTCGCATATGCGGAAACAGATCTGAATCTCATAGAAAATAGAGTACAGGAAGACCTCACTAACATTATAAAATGGGCACACGATAATGGTATCATAATAAACATCACAAAAACAAAGTGTATGTACATACGGTCACCGTACTGCAGAGGTACCTATAGGTCGCCTCGCATTGTGGGGCACACCTTCGAGTGTCTCCACAGTGCGCGGCTGGCCGGGGTCGCGTGTGGCTGCGCCTGCGCCGAGCTGCAGGTGGTGGAACAGTACAAGTACTTAGGCCTGCTTATGGACCATAAGTTCACATGGCAACCGCATGTCAACAGTGTGTGCAATAAGTTAAGATCGGTGCTTGTAAAGTTCCACCATCTGAATTTTGTACTAGACAAGGCTACTATGTATACAGTGTACTATGCGCTCGTAGACTCACTTTTATCCTATGGATTGACAAGCTATGGTCGGACATTTAAGACTTACTTAGACAAAATAAAAGCGTTACAGATACGATTCATGAAACTAATGGTTGATAAGAAAACAAAAATAGAATGTAAAAATAACACCTACGAACAGCTTTTCTTAGAATGTAAAATATTGCCAGTCCATAAAAAAGTAATGTTGTTGTTGGCTGTGGAACAATTTAGTAACGACGAGTTTAAACAACCTATTGGTGCTCAAAGGCTTGTTAGAAACAGAGACAGAGATAAACTAATATTGCCTAGGTTTACTAATTATTATGGCCAAAGACATAGAAAGTACCTAGTTCCGAAAATATATAACGACCTGCCGTCCGAGACAAAGAGTGCAACTGTCACAAAACAATTGTTTAAGAAGAAAGTAAGCGACGTCTTATTAAATACATTAAAAAATGAAATTCAGCTATCTTAAGTAACTTTATAGATTCCTTTAATTGTATCTAGCATAAGTAATACCGTACATATATATTTCTATTCATACAGCTTTTAGCTAATAAAATGTAAAATCAATTAGGAGCGTTGTTTGCCAACAAACCGCATTGTGGTTTGGCAGATTAATTGTACCTATGTAAATTTAGCTATAAGCCTTAAAGAGAGAAAAAAAAAAAAAAAAAAAAAAAAAAAAAAAAAAAAAAAAGTGACCGGATATTGCATTTTCGAGGTAATGATTTATTTGACGACAACAGTTCCATTTCCTTGGGAAAGGAATCCTCTTGTGCCCTACGCAAAAGAAAATTGCTCGAGCGTTCAAGTTCTTGTTGAGAAATGTTGCCTGTTTGCCTCGTTCCTGCTTCTTTGCAATTGTTAATGAATCGGAATATCAGCGCCATAACACGTGTAAGTTTTGAGAAGCTTGATGAATTTGTAATGAGCTCAGTAAACGGGTTGTCGCTTTGCTCTTGAATTACCAGTGACTGTTCTACCATTTCTGGCAAACAAATATTGGATAGTTTGTTTGGATTTTGAGGCCATTGTTCCTTATCTAATTGAATGAATTGCGGACCAGACCACCACAAATTTGATTGACCTAGTTGATCAGCACTAAGACCGCGGGATACTAAATCCGCTGGGTTTTCTTTGGATGGTACATAGTACCACTGACAGGCCGCTGTGAGTTCTTGAATTTCACTTACTCTGTGACGCACGAAAGTTTTGAGATTCAGTGGTGATGAATCCACCCATCCCAAAACAATCGTGGAGTCAGATCAGAATACACTGTCCTTAATCTCCAAAGTGAGTGCTGAAGTAACTTTTGCGTACAGTTTCGCACCAAGTAACACCCCACTCAATTCTAAACGCGGGATCGTAGTTTGTGGCTTTATCGGTGCAATTTTGCTTTTCGAAGCTAAAAGACGAACACTAACTGTTCCGTCCCTATCTACGCTACGCACGTAGATACATGCCCCGTACGCCTTTTCACTGGCATCTGTGAAAATGTGGAGAGTGATTTCAATCGGACAATGTAATTTGATGCATCTGGGAATGGATAAGCTATTTAAATGCGGCAATGTGTGAGCAAAATGAAGCCATGCATCTTTAATCGAATGAGGGACGTCGCCATCCCATGAAAATTTACTAATCCACAACTGCTGCATAATCATCTTGGCCTCAACTTTGCATGGAGAGACCAGACCAAGCGGATTGAACACTTGTGCAATTGTAGAAAGGATTGACCTTTTGTTAATCTTTTCCTGAATTTTGACATTTATTGAAAATGTTAATGTGTCTCGAAAGCATTGCCAATTTAAACCGAGAGTTTTTGATGAATCCTCAATACTGAGGTTTACAGAATCAGAACTATTATAGTCCTCACAAACTGTTAATAATATGTCTGGATTATTGGAATGCCATTTCCTGAGATGAAACTGGGCTGAATACAACTCTCGAGTGACATTGCGACACAGTGAGATAGTCTCCTCAACTGTGTCCCTACCTGACAAAAAGTCATCGACGTAAAAATCGTGACAAATTGCATGCTTCACGTTTTCGTCATTTGAATCATATCCCAACTGAGTGAGACACCTAGTGGCAAGATAAGCTGCCGACGCTGTTCCGTAGGTTACCTACAGTGTGTGATGGGTCTAAACTTTATTTCACTAAGTTTTGTAAGGCGCAATCTATCTATTATCTTTTTCATTACATTGTACCTACGTAAACCCGCGTGACGCTTTAAGGTACTTAACATACCTATTAGAATTGACCAATATAAAATATGTAGGCTCTAACTAGCTCTTATACTTAGCCCGCAACCTCCACAAAGCTAATTTTGTCGCATACTATTTCTATATATTTAATTCGCCGATATCAATTCCGGCCCGTGAGAAAAACCACCTCAAAAGTAAAGCAACTATATTATTACCTAGTTATTAGAAATAATTTACACTATGCCATTATCATAACGTTACTATCAATATTAACGCATCTAACTGGCTACATTATTTTCCGTGTCAAAATATTTTACGTGCGACGCGCTTTATTTAAGACCGACCTTAATGCATTATATAAATATTTATCCTATGATCCTAAAATTGTTCACCCATTCCACCAAATTATTAGTGAACGCGATATATAGTTAATTAATATTACTCCTCTATCATCAAATTAAACAACAATTTCCCGCCAAAAATCTTTACGATTACCGACGGCGCGGCGCTAGTTTGCAGAATTTCAAGATGTCTGCCCGAACAACCACAAGTTCGATGTTTAAAATTGTTTTTAGTTTGCGCGCGGGCTTCAACAAGCCGAATCGTCACATATTCAGGTCTATTATTTAATCAGTTTAAAGTGTTTTACTGTGGTTTAGTGTGTATTCAAACATGAATCAATGCAGTGATAATAGGACTAGTGCTAAATATAAAGTGAATCGTGATAAAGTGGCCGCGTATTTATGTGGAAATGTGCGAGTCCTACCATGTCAGGAATGTACCTCTATGGAGTTAGCCAGGTATTTAAGTGCCCTTGACTTGTTGTCTAACTTCAACCCTGTCACTATTTTAACCCTGCCAAAGTGGTTTTATGTACCTACGAAATTAAAAATTGAAATCTCACGCGTACATACAACCGGTTCACTGACTCACGATGACAACCATTTAAATACCTACACACAGCTTACCTTTTGACCTTAATGACCTAACAACAAAGTCCATTAATGGTGTACCTTTGATCTTACGTATTTGAATTTCTAGCCGGAACTAATCCGATTCGAATGCGCATTTTTTTTGTATCAGATAACCGCTCCAGTTTCCTATCATTTTAACTGGTTAATGAATATAACTCGCGCGAATTACCTACTTATCTATTCTTACAATTACTTTCCTTACAAAGACGATTACGTAGAAAATATCCGCAAGGTTATAGGTACTTAAGATTTCGGACAATAGTAGCGACCGATTTAACGTAAACGCCGAGAATTGGATTCAATTTGACTAGGTCAACTAACTAGGTACATATAACGCGTACCTACTTTTCTCCCCTAGCTTACGAAAGTTACCTATAACTCTAACCCCAATTATGTGATGAGTTCTTTAGTATGTTCCTAAGTCCTTGGTACTATAATCAGCCGGTACTTTCCTAACCACTATTTAACGAATAATTGCCTAAAATGTGGGACAGAATGTCAATGACCTCCACACTATTCCTGCGAACTCGAATGCAACAATTGAATATGAAGGATGAAATAATCGTTGTTAAATACATAAGATGCTAATATAACAAAATACTATCTTGAGGTAACCTTATTCCGTTTTATTTTATTTTTATTTTATTTTGGAATAAAAGCATTATACCTAGTACTAAACTTTATCATAACTAATACCGCAACCGCCTGATGTATATGGAACCTACTTAATTGTGCTATGGCATTGGCAGATTGTAAGGCCATTCCGCATAACATTCCTGCCCCCCTATTATACAAATTTCGCGTAGGCACTACTTTTACACGACTGCCCGATGAAAAGAGTATCTACTATTACGCTTCTACTTAATTCTTAAATTAGACCCTCCTCTATTGCAATGGTAGATCATAAGTCCCTCCCACAAAACATTGCTGCCCCCCTAATTTACAAATATCGCGTAGGCACTGGTTTTACACAACTATCCCACGAAAAGATTATTTACTATTACGCTTCTATTTAATTCTTAAATAAGACTCACTTACTGACTTCCGTTCGGCCTAAAATTTCGCACGTATGTATAAATTGCATGCCAAATTAAAGTTATGATGACAAGGAACTAATCTGATGCTGGGGTTGGAAAATGGGCCTAGGAACTTCGTGATACAATGACACACACCCATCGAGTTTGGGCTCGTTAGAATCGTCTCAATGAGCAGTTGGTAAACATGTGTAGAAAAGTACAGTCGGGAATACAAATGTGTACCCCCAAATGAATTTCTGTCAAAATAATATTAGCCCTCCGTCTACAACAAAATTATTTCTATGCATATTTTTCATAGTTTAGTGTGATACAACTTATTGATTAGTAATTCACCTACATACCGCGCGTGAAAATCCCTTTGAAATTAAAAAGTAGAAAGAAAATCCTGAAAATAATACACAACACAATTCACCTACGTATCGCGCGTGACAATCCCTTTGAAATTAAATAAAAGAAAGAAAGTCCTGAAAATAATACACAACACAACATAAAAAAATACAAACTCCATCTCTCTATCTA
Source organism: Epinotia brunnichana (assembly GCA_963854355.1). NCBI lineage: Eukaryota > Metazoa > Arthropoda > Insecta > Lepidoptera > Tortricidae > Epinotia > Epinotia brunnichana. Next base: position 726,078 of record CAWKZR010000004.1, on the reverse strand, counting down.
CTCCACGGCAACAAAATGTGGGTTATTTGTATAACCCACACACAGAAAAATCTGTAAATAAATTGAATTAGCCCTTTCACCAAGCGAATCACGTAATAAAAAAAATATTTTTCCTTTTATTATAATTTTTTTTTTTTTTTTTTTTAATCGAAAATACTCTATTCTGTAGTAACCCGGGATACTAAAAAGTGAATTTAAAACCCTATTTTCATCCTGGACACGGCCTCACCAAAATGTAACGATTCAACCTCATAAAATGGCTGTCTTTTTATGTTTTCCTATTCTGAACTTAAATTAATCCCTAGCTGAAAGCTGAAGCTCCTGAGAAGCTTCTAGTCGTCTGAAAATGGAATCCTACCTGAAGGAAAAACTATTGAATAAAATTAAACAGATAGTAAGCGAGAAAATAAATTATTTATTTACCATAGAAATATCAAATTAATTTTGTTTGTTTTGAAGCTAAAGAAGCTTTGATTAATTAATCTAGTAAAATCAAGACTCGATTGTACTAGATATCCACTTTGTTCCTATAAATACTAACTCGTACCAAAGCGAATAGAAAAACCGAGTTAGTTCCGGCCGATCCTATTAGAAAGGTTGAGTTTTATTCTAGTCTAGGTAAATCTATCCTACAGCTACTGGATCTCTCGTTATTTATGTTAAAGTATTCGAGCTTGAGTACTTTAACATACCAAATCATCTCCTAGGATATTGCCGGACGGAAAGAGATTCGGTCAAATAAAAAACCGTCCGACTCCAGGCCTAATAATCTAACCTAGGATTTATTATCTCTGGAACCTAACCTCGAAGACCTATTTAGACCTAAGCTATACGTGATTCGCGCTGGTGAAGTGGCTTGGCGTGTAATTTCGTCTAGTGGATGAGGCCCCGCGTTGTGTGAGTAGACCCAGGCCCTTTTCGAGAAGTATGAAGTTTGTATTTCTATAAAGGGAAAAAGTTACACGTTAATTGAAGTTGTACATTAACCCCATTTTAGTAGAACCTATAACTTAAGTAAGACAATTATACCAGTTCCTTAGAATTAATTTACAATTCTGTAGTTTCATTAAGTGATGCACAACTATGGAGGCTAAAGTGGGCATAAATTCCTTGTTATACTAAGTTGTGGGAAGTGATAAATTACGCTATGTGGTAGGTGACGCCCTTTAAACAGACTCGCAATACAATAGTGGTCAACTTGTGTTGGCCATGATGGGATCTCTATTGATGATGATGCGATGATATAATAATGAAAATAATCGCGAAGAAGTCAAGATATCGATGATGATGCGCTGATATTATAATGAAAATAATCGTGAAGAAGTCAAGATATTGATGATGATGCGCTGATATAATAATGAAAATAATCGTGAAGAAGTCAAGATATTGATGATGATGCGATGATAGTCTATTGAAATAGAATATTAGTACATGTTTTACTTACAGGTACATGAATGACGTAATGTCTAGTGTAATATCGATTCTCCCTAACGATGAATCTTAGAGTTGTTAGCGATCTGTAGCGCTCGCCTCTCGCTCGCTCACGGCTGCTCGTACTCACTAGTAATCCCACCTCATCTGTTGATTCCGTCTACCCTATCGTTATCTCTATCTAATCTAATACCAATTAGTACTGACTTTTCCTAAGCTATTTATAATACAATTCACCCCCAAAATATCTCAATGGATGTAACACAATGTCTTAGCAACCAATCTCACCCAATCAACTCAAAGGCACTTTATAGTCGGAACAATGTTAAATATACGACAATGCACAGTTGAACTGACGAATGATAATTAATTACCAACCCACCGCGATACTTTTGTTGAGATCCCGATAATAACGACCCCACCTAAAAAGATACCTACTTAATTATTGCCGTTACTAAAGTGAAAGTGTTGGATTCCCTTGTAAAATCAACATAGCTAGCTTCACGGTAAGAAGCTTCGGTTAAAGCAAAACGACGGCTTGGCCAGCGAAACTCTTCAGTTTGCAAGACTGAAAGTTCTTACCAACCTTACCTTCGTTGACACATCCATGACGGAGGCCTAAGCGCGATCATCATCTCTACTGACTAAGAAACCCCTTAACGGGCGAATTCTCGTATTGGTCAGGGTCGTCAATGTGCTCTTTGGATATGGTTGTCCACAACGCTAAGCTCTCGGCCACAGGTGTACATAACTAATTTACTACGCTAGGTTCATTCATTCAAGGAAGTTCACACAATATATCTATAAGTACATCTGATTACTTCATAAACCAACACAACCGTAACCCTTGTTAAGAGGGTTGTTAGAACTAAGACAGCAGCTCGACCAGTGAGGTCCCTCAATTTGCAAGATTGAAGACTCTCAGCCACTCACTCTGTCTACACATCTATGACTGGCGCTCTAGTGCGGGCACATCTCTGCTGACTAAGAAGCCCCTTTCGGGAGAATTCTCGTGTGGCCAGGGTCCTCAATGTGCCCTGTGGATATGGTTGTCTCGACACTGAGCACACAGCCACGAGCCACTTTATTCAGTTGCGTTAATCTAGTAAAGAAACCACCCATCAGTACCTATACTAACCACCGGATACTAATATGTACTTGTGGTAATATTCGTCGCTTATCCACATCTTAACAGTCTATCCTCATAGTGTAACGCGTACCACGGACCGAATCAATTGCTATAGCTAGGTTGTCGTATAATAATTGACCACTTTATCTCGTGAGGGCGCACGGAACCCAATCATATCGCAGTGACAAAACAACTAGTAATATATATGTAGAACAAAACAACATTCCTGTAATATCGTCAGTTATTTAACCAATGACCTAGATCCGTTCATAACCTATACATAAAACGCTTGTATTTTTTCTAATATATCTCCCAACCTATATACCGTAGAACTAGATTTCGACACACAAACACAAGTATGATAACGTTGAAATGGTTAGATAATAGTTCCCAAAAACAAGTTAATAAGTTTCAGAATCATTCAATACAGTGATTATAAAGGTCACTCACCAGATTTTAATTTCTTAATAGTGGGACACGTACCCAACACCTCTCTGGTTCCCAGGGCTCCCGCCCCTTCTCGCCGCTCGTAACCGGTCAGCTTCGCCGCCATAAATAAATTACAATATAATATTAGCACATATTTTAATAAAGATTTCCCTCATTTGTACCTAGAACTAACCACTAGTACTGGTATACAATTAAGAATTATTTACCACTGGACCGCTCCTTAGCAAACATTCATGTTCTATAACAGCATACTACAGGCCGCGTCGATTGCAATGACTAGACTATAATAAGTGTTCACTTCACTTCATGGGAGTATACGGAATCCTAATATGGTGATGTCTTAAGCGCATTTATTAGGTGATAAACCTATTATTCCGTCACATATTAAAAATACACACGTGATAATATAAGATCATATTAATTCATGAGTAGAAAGATATTGCCTAAATATTAATCACTCAATTCAAGATAATGTGCGCACAAGATAATTACTCCCTAAGCAATTCTAGAATTCACTATGATTAGTCACACTTTAAAATAAAATATTCAATCTCACCAGACGATCGCAAAGGCATTTGCGACCTTACCAAACTCTAATTCCTCTCAGCAACAGCCGTAATGCAGCCTAGCGGTGACCAGCCTTGCTCCGCCTCGAAGTAGTACGCGCCCAGAGGTCAGCCTAGCCTGGCCGCCTTTGCCTTCTGCAGCGTGATCTCGCTTCGACGTCCCATAGAAAAGTGAAACGCTCCTCGGCCCGCCGGGGTATTTATAGCCAACACTAACACAATCACGCTACTAATCCGACTCCTCATCTGAAAATATACCTTAACAAAAGGGTATAAGTCCCATTTTCCAGGGAGCGTTCCTCGCCCCACCGTGCCGATCGATGTCCACTTTTCTCGACTTCGCGGGTAGAATGTTTCTGCAGGCCGCGCGTCCGTCCACGCGTTTTCTTGCTGGCCAGCGATCCATTCTAAAAAATCTAACCTAACTATTCTAATTTATGAATCTATAAATCTAAATCTAGCACACATTAAATGATACACTAATCCAACAATACTGAATTAGTATGCTGAAGTATGTTTTAAACCAATTATTTTGGACGAAATGCGAGTTTTCTACACATTTAATTGTAGTCTTGATTTTAGCCTAGAATAGCATCTAACGCAATTTATATCTAACTTATTTACATACATAATTAACAGGATAATAACGAATGAAAGCTTCAATCCCTTCATATTTGGACCTGAAACCCACAACGCTAACATCTATCAATTTAAAAGAGTAATTCCGCCCTTAGATACTATTGAGTCTGAGAGCGAAGCTCTCGGATCGTCTCACGTTTAAAAGCAAATTGCTCCTGAGATGCCTGGTGTAAAGTTGCTTGAGCTCCTCCACATCTTGTAGACACCTTACCACAGCTACCTTGGCTACTATGTTGCAGTGATGGCTCTGTTGCTCTTGTAGGTGGAGAGTTCATCTCATTGCCAGTTTGTCTGTTAGAAGCAACATTAGTGCCTCCCCTTGTCCTAGCTCCTCGTCCACGTCTCCAAGATGTTTGTGCAGCTTGTAGAGCCAGTGATGGTGAACTAGTGCTGCCTGTCTCTTGGGTTGTCTGGATCAGGGACTTTTCTTTTGCGAGAAAGAGGCTGAGATTGTACTTCATCCTGGGCATCACAACGTGTAGAAGTTGTGCTTACAAGGTTTGTATGCCTGGAGTTCTGTTTGGCACATCCAATGTATCTTCCGCATCATCATGTCCTCCAATATCTGAATCCAAAGCCTGCTCATCAGTCACTGCAAATAACTGGTCGATCTGATCGTCAGACAGATCTTCCAGTTCCGCAGCGGTGAAAAATCGTTTCTTCAACATCTAAAAGATAAAACCACATTAAAAATCCACATGATAGAAACTGAAGAGTGAAAAGTTGACCTGAATTTGGAAAAGATGAGGTTGTATTATCTTTGCCGGTTAACATTGGTCAAAAATAACTATTGCATATGAAAATATAGTATTTCAGCCTTTTATATGCGCGTATATAGTCAAGTATATTAAATTTTAACATATAAATATACAATAGGGTGCAAATCACAGATTCATAGTTTTTTTACCGGCAGGTTCAGCCCTAAGCTCGATTATTCTTTTCAGAATGAATGGGTTTGATTACGACTGCATGAATAAGACATAATTAGAGACAAATGTACGTAAAACACTCACCTTTTCTTTATTTTGTCCATTTATTATCGAGAAAACCGCTAAATGAAATATTTTAGCTGTCAAGTAAACATTTTTTTTTACTAATAGTGCAGCGGTCACATTTGAGACCGGTTTTTTGACGCGTCTAAATTACCGCTTTTTTTTGTCTATGTAATGGTTCACGCGGTCGCATACGAGAACTTTGCCCAGCCAACAAATAACAATTCAAAATATACAGAAACATTTACGAAATTCTTGCCATACAAAAAAAGGTAGGCAAGCGGTCACTTTTGCGATCGAATTTGATAATTGCCCTAAAAGGGTTAAAGGAGACGCTACACGGGCCGATATCGGCCGGACTGCTTGCCGGCCGACGCGTGATTCGGCTCGTGGCCGTGTCGGAAGCACGGTGGCCGGCCAAATCAAGGTCACTCCATAATAGATTTTCTGTGACCTTGCTTGGCCGTCCAACAAATTTGTAGGTGCCGTTTCCGTTAGGCCTCTCACAGACTGGCGTGGCCTGAGGGCCTACCACGAAACGAAAACGAACTTCGTTCGTGTATCTCCATCTCTGTCGCACTTGCAAGTTCGAGCCTGGCCGCGGCGCGGCGGTTATTAGTAAAAGGTGGGAGAAGTACCGTACTGCTTAATTTCAACCAAAACCGATGTCCCCAGTTTTCTCCCACCGCAGCGCCCACACACACATTGAACCGTGTAAAAACAAAGACTCGGGCGGTGCCAGTGATTCTACGTCAACGTGCAAACAAGGGCTGTGATTGGCTTTAACGCACTACACTAGGGGGGCGACAAACGTAAAAATGACGTTTTATCGACATTGATATTTAAATTATTATGTTAAGATATTGATGGGTAATAAAATGATAAGTTTGGTATGAATTGGTATTTATTCTTCTAGCTACAAGTTTAAATAACACGAGTTACCATAAATCGCAAAGGTAAAAAAATATCGACGAATACCTACCTACAGACAGAGTAACATAAACGGCTTTTTATAAGTTCGTGTTCACATACATTTAAAACTCTGGTCGCATCGATATTTTTGACCTGTACCAGGCCTATCTCGCTCGCATTTTGGCGCGAAATAATGTATCCATTACTCATATTATGTATTATTTTTTATATTGACATTGCTATATTCCTTTTCTTGTTTGTTTTTAATGTATAATTTGTACTAACCTCTAGTTTGTAAGTATGTGTATTGTAATTACCTACCTAAGCACTAACATTTATATGGACCCTGAGTCTGAAATAAATAAATAAATTAATTAAATTACGAGATTTAAGGCTAAGGCCGAGTATCCACCAGAGATGATGTGTTTCCACACATTTGACACCTAGGTTTTAAGCGAGCGAGGTGTCAAATATATGAAAACACATCCTCGCACATCTCTGGTGGATATTCACCCTAACCGACAATTATCGCCTCAGCACCGAAATAAGAAATAAATAAGAAATAAAATAAGTACTGTAAATCAATATATTTATTATTTGCAATTCACTGACCCGTAAAATGAAGGTATTTATTTAACACTTGCCGTTTGGATAATTTAGTAGTAATGCAATCAAATGAAAGTAAAAAAGCACTCATTTAAAATAAATCATTTATAATAGTATCACATTTGAAGTTGTTCTGGAGCCATTTGAAACTAAATTATATATACTTGTAAATAAAAATTTAATATGTGTATTTATCGTTCATACTGCGACTTAGTGAAAATCTTATTAGTAGGTACCTTAAATATTTTGTACCTTTTAATCTTATTAGTATATTATTAGTTACCTTTAAGATAGGCACCCAACCAAAACAAGTAATAAAATAAAATAAAACAGCGAAAGTAGTCGAAATAAAATCACTAGTATGATATCGTACTTCTATTATATCGATTACGCGTAAACTGTAACTACACTTTGCCACCCCTCTAGTTCACGACGCCAAGCAGCGGCCGTACCACAAAAATAAAATCAAGCAGCGTCCATATCGATAGAGTTTAACACATTGCGCCGTGGTTTAGCGCTGTACAGGTTGCTTATTGTATTGAACGTTCAATGTACAACGCACAGAACAAAAATATGCTTTTTCGTTCGATATGTATCTAAGGATATGTATCGATATGTATCTCAGACTCAATAGTATCTAAGGGCGGAATTACTCTTTTAAATTGATAGATGTTAGCGTTGTGGGTTTCAGGTCCAAATATGAAGGAATTGAAGCTTTTATTCGTTATCATCCTGTTTATTATGTATGTAAATAAGTTAGATATAAATTGCGTTAGATGCTATTCTAGGCTAAAATCTAGACTACAATTAGATGTGTAGAAAACTCGCATTTCGTCCAAAATAATTGGTTTAAAACATACTTCAGCATACTAATTCAGTATTGTTGGATTAGTGTATCATTTAATGTATGCTAGATCTAGATTTATATATTCATAAATTAGAATAGTTAGGTTAGATTTTTTAGAATGGATCGCTGGCCAGCAAGAAAACGCGTGGACGGACGCGCGGCCTGCAGAAACATTCTACCCGCGAAGTCGAGAAAAGTGGACATCGATCGGCACGGTGGGGCGAGGAACGCTCCCTGGAAAATGGGCCTTATACCCTTTTGTTAAGGTATATTTTCAGATGAGGAGTCGGATTAGTGGCGTGATCGTGTTAGTGTTGGCTATAAATACCCCGGCGGGCCGAGGAGCGTTTCACTTTTTTATGGGACGTCAAGGGGAGCTCACGTCGGCAGAATACGAGGGCGGCCAGGCTAGGCTGACCTCTGGGCGCGTACTACTTCGAGGCGGAGCAAGGCTGGTCACTGCTGGGCTGCATTACGGCTGTTGCTGAGAGGAATTAGAGTTTGGTAAGGTCGCAAATGCCTTTGCAATCGTCTGGTGAGATTGAATATTTTATTTTAAAGTGTGACTAATCATAGTGAATTCTAGAATTTCTTAGGGAGTAATTATCTTGTGCGCACATTGTCTTGAATTGAGTGATTAATATTTAGGCAATATCTTTCTGCCCATGAACTGATATGATCTTATATGATCACGTGTGTATTTTGAATATGTGGCGGTCTAATAGGTTTTTCACCTAATAAATGCGCTTAAGACATCATCATATTAGGATTCCGTATACTCCCATGAAATGAAGTGAACACTTATTATAGTCTAGTCATTGCAATCGACGCGGCCTGTAGTATGCTGTTACTACAAGAATGTTTGCTAAGGAGCGTTCCAATGATAAATAATTCCTAATTGTATACCAGTATCTAGTGGTTAATTGTAGGTACAAATGAGGGAAATCTTTATAAAAATATGTGCTAATATTATATTGTAATTTATTTATGGAGGCGCGGGTCACCTTTTGCTCGGGGCGTCAAGGCGGGATCACAGCGACGGGAGGCGGAAAGAGGACAAGCTGAACCAGGGACCCTACAAGTCACTGAGACAGGCCGGTACGTGTCTGTACTATTAAGAAATTAAAATCTGGTGAGTGAACTTTATAATCACTGTATTGAATGATTCTGGAATTTATTAACTTGTTTTTGGGGACTATTATCTAACCATTTCAACGTTATCATACTTATATTTGTGTGTCGAAATCTAGTTCTACGGTATATAGGTTGGGAGATATATTAGAAAAAATACGAGCGTTTTATGTATAGGTTATGAACGGATCTAGGTCATTGGTCAAATAACTGACGATATTACAGGAATGTTGTTTTGTTCTACATATATATTACTAGTTGTTTTGTCACTGCGATATGATTGGGTTCCGTGCGCCCTCACGAGATAAAGTGATCAATTATTATACGACAACCTAGCTATAGCAATTGACTCGGTCCGTGGTACGCGTTACACTATGAGGATATATTGTTAAGATGTGGATAAGCGACGAATATTACCACAAGTACATATTAGTATCCGGTGGTTAGTATAGGTACTGATGGGTGGTTTCTTTACTAGATTAACGCAACTGAATAAAGTAGTTATATACACTCGTGGCTGTGTGCTCAGTGTCGAGATAACCATATCCACAGGGCACATTGAGGACCCTGGCCACACGAGAATTCTCCCGAAAGGGGCTTCTTAGTCAGCAGAGATGTGCCCGCACTAGAGCGCCAGTCATAGATGTGTAGACAGAGTGAGTGGCTGAGAGTCTTCAATCTTGCAAATTGAGGGACCTCACTGGTCGAGCTGCTGTCTTAGTCAATAATTAAGTAGGTATCTTCTTAGGTGGGGTCGTTATTATCGGGATCTCAACAAAAGTATCGCAGTGGGTTGGTAATTAATTATCATTCGTCAGTTCAACTGTGCATTGTCGTATATTTAACATTGTTCCGACTATAAAGTGCCTTTGAGTTGATTGGGTGAGATTGGTTGCTAAGACACTGTGTTACATCCATTGAGATATTTTGGGGATGAATTGTATTATAAATTGCTTAGGAAAAGTCAGTACTAATTGGTATTAGATTTGATAGAAATAACGATAGGGTAGACGGAATCAACAGATGAGGTGGGATTACTAGTGAGTACGAGCAGCCGCGAGCGAGCGAGAGGCGAGCGCTACAGTTCGCTAACAACTCTAAGATTCATCGTTAGGGAGAATCGATATTACACTAGACATTACGTCATTCATGTACCTGTAAGTAAAACATGTACTAATATTCTATTTAAATAGACTATCATCGCATCATCATCAATATCTTGACTTCTTCACGATTAGTATCATTATTATATCATCGCATCATCATCAATATCTTGACTTCTTCATGATTATTTTCATTATTATATCATCGCATCATCATCAATATCTTGACTTCTTCACGATTATTTTCATTATTATGTCATCGCATCATCATCAATAGAGATCCCATCATGGCCAACACAAGTTGACCACTATTGTATTGCGAGTCTGTTTAAAGGGCGTCACCTACCACATAGCATAATTTATCACTTCCCACAACTTAGTATAACAAGGAATTTATGCCCACTTTAGCCTCCATAGTTGTGCATCACTTAATGAAACTACAGAATTGTAAATTAATTCTAAGGAACCTGGTATAATTGTCTTACTTAAGTTATAGGTTCTACTAAAATGGAGTTAATGTACAACTTCAATTAACGTGTAACTGTTTCCCTTTATAGAAATACAAACTTCATACTTCTCGAAAAGGGCCTGGGTCTACTCACACAACGCGGGGCCTCATCCACTAGACGAAATCACACGCCAAGCCACTTCACCAGCGCGAATCACGTATAGCTTAGGTCTAAATAGGTCTTCGAGGTTAGGTTCCAGAGATAATAAATTCTAGGTTAGATTACGGCATTGTAGGCCTGGAGTCGGACGGTTTTTTATTTGACCGAATCTCTTTCCGTCCGGCAATATCCTAGGAGATGATTTGGTCTGTTAAAGTACTCAAGCTCGATTACTTTAACATAAATAACGAGAGATTCTGTAGCTGTAGGATAGATTTACCTAGACTAGAATAAAACCCAACCTTTCTAGTAGGATCGGCCGGAACTAACTCGGTTTTTCTATTCGCTTTGGTACGAGTTAGTATTTATAGGAACAAAGTGGATATCTAGTACAATCGAGTCTTGATTTTACTGGATTAATTAATCAAAGGTTCTTTAGCTTCAAAACAAACAAAATTAATTTGATATTTCTATGGTAAATAAATGATTTATTTTCTCGCTTACTATCTGTTTAATTGTATTCAATAGCTTTTCCTTCAGGTAGGATTCCATTTTCAGACGACTAGAAGCTTCTCAGGAGCTTCAGCTTTCAGCTAGGGGTTAATTTAAGTTCAGAATAGGAAAACATAAAAAGACAGCCATTTCCAGAGGTTGAATCGTTACAATGTGGGAGAACATTTCAGTATCACGGCAAGTTGCGACTAACCTGCGGCGGGCAGTGACATGCCCATTTGGCCATGTCGCGGCGACACGCGCCACGCCCCCGTTTCATATCTATTTCTTTTTATGATCTGAGGTAAAAGGCCTCTCACAGTCACAGACTGGCGCGGCCTGCGGTGGCGGACGGCGGACCATAGTAAATTTGAAAGCTAATGTCTGTAAGAGGCCTTAACGTGTCATAAGCTGTCATGGGCTCTACAAACCATACAATTATCACTTCTGATTTGTCGCATCCAATATCTGACAAATTGTGGCAATTTAGGGATATCATTTCGTAAAAATAATATTGCCATAACAAGGCACTGTGTCATGATTGTGTTATTATTTATTTTTCGTAGGGTATCGCTATTCGCAGTAAGATGCTAACGTGAATCGTGATGATAAAAAATATATAAAGCCATAAAAGCGTGGCTCAAATCGACTGTTAAATGTGTTTTATAGCACTATAACACCTTCAAAATACAAACTTTGTAGTAAATGCGCGTAAAATTTGTGAAAAGACTAATTACAATATTTTATAAATATAATATTTTAAATAGTTTACTTCAAAATTATCTGACAGAAAACTTGGCTGATCATAAATTCTTTCCATGGTCAAATTGTGTTGGTAACTCGTTTGACACTTTTGCCGGTTGCATCAGCAGCGCAACATGCCTCCAGACGATAGCTATTAGTCAGATTCTGTTAAATTGGGGCTGACAAATCATTACATGTATGGACCCCGTCAAATTTACTATTGACCGCCACCGCAGGCCGCGCCAGTGTGTTGCAGGCGGTGCCGGATAATGTATGGCCATGATAATGTACAGCCATGATAATGTACAGCCCAATAATACGCGTCCATTGGACGCGTATTATCAGGCCGTACATTATTGTACCGTACATATTTCCCCGGGCCAAGTTTGCTGCCTGTCTAAAGTGAACTCTGCCTTAGGTCGGTTAGGTTAGGGTTCACTTGCGTCCCTCAGACCGGAAATAGCCACCCCGTGAAGCGGGGTGGCGTCGACCCGCTCGACACTTTTTAATGGACGCCAATTATTGGGCTGTACATTATCAGGTCGTACAAGATTGGCTTCCAATTATTGCCCCGTACCGAATTTGCTCAGGGTGATAATGCACGGCCCAATAATGTACGGCCTGATAATACGCGTCCAATGGACGCGTATTATTGGGCTGTACATTATCATTGCTGTACATTGTCATGGCCGTACATTAACCGGCACCGCTTCCAATATTTGGAAGCCACCTTTGTTCGAGCTGATAATGTACGGCCCGATAATACACGTCCACTTTTTGTGGCTTCGTATTATTAGGCTGTACATAATTGGGCCGTGCATTATCACCCTGAGCAAATAGGGAACATTACTGCAATGTTTTGCCGCCAGAGGCAGCACTACCACTAATGGTAAACCAGTATAGGAATATAGGGATTCACACACACATGCACAATTGATTGTCAAATGAGTGACAAGGATGCTTGCATAGACAATACCGCAAGTGGGAACGAGATACAATATGAACGCTGCTAGTGTCGCCACCTACGAAGAGTTTTGCGTAATGTTCCCTATTCGGTACGGGGCAATAATTGGAAACCACCTTTGTCCGGGCTGATAATGTACGGCCTGATAATACGCGTCTACTAAAAGTGGAGGCGTATTATCGGGCTGTACATTATTGGCTCCCGCCTAAGGACTCTCACAGACTGGCGCGGTCTGGCCGCGGCCGACAATAGGAAACTTGCCATTAGCTGTCAAATTGACCATGGTCCACCACCGCAGGCCGCGCCAGTGTGATGCAGGCCACGGTGAAAAAATTGTCCATCCATCTTTTCAAAGCGGTGCCGGTTAATGTACGGCCATGATAATATACAGCCATGATAATGTACAGCCATGATAATGTACAGCCCAATAATACGCGTTCACTGGACGCGTATTACCAGGCCGTACATTATTGGGCCGTGCATTATCACCCTGAGCAAATTCGGTACGGGGCAATAAGTAGAAGCCAATCTTGTACGACCTGATAATGTACAGCCCAATAATTGGCGTCCATTAAAAAGTCTCCAGCGGGTCGATCGGTGGCTATTTCTGGTCTGAGGGACACAAGTGAACCCTAACCTAACCGAACTAAGGCAGAGTTCGCTTTTGACAGGCAGTAAATTTGGTCCGGGGCAATAATTGGAAGTCACCTTTGTTCGAGCTGATAATGTACGGCCCGATAATACGCGTCCACTTTTTGTGGCTTCGTGTTATTGGGATGTACATTATCACCCTGAGCATATTCGGTACGGGGCAATAATTGGAAGCCACCTTTGTCCAGGCTGAGGGCCTACCGCGAAAGGGATTCGAAGTTTCCCCTCTCTGTCATACTTACAAGTTCGTACATAAGTGCGACAGAGAGGGAAATCTTCGAATACCGTTCGCGGTAGGCCCTCTGATAATGTACGGCCTGATAATACGCGTCCCTAAAAGTGGACGAGTATTATCGAGCTGTACATTATTGGCTCCCGTCGAAGCGTCGCTTACTCTTGTAGAATTTGTAGACAACAGATATAATTAATACAACACTTAATTAGTTACAATGCCAGCGACCCGATAGCTGGGCGCTCTGTTTGTGGGAGCTTTCCTCTGATATCGGGTTTTTGCATCTAATCTGATACGATCGTAGCTGAATCCATTCGTTGCCGAGGCGCAAATATTCCACATAGGTTAGGACACGATATCGCGTCAACGGCAACCAATGAGACTCCTGGTCGTCAAGTGCATTCTCGTTATTACCTGGATACGTATGAAATAAGTGTCTTTATCAGTGACTTCAGTCTTGAAATGTGTTCATCACACATAAAAACACATCTCGTTACAAGTTTAGTGTTAGGCTTTGGCTAATGTGTCTTTTTAAACTGAAGTAGGATCTTTTGTTATCGGTACATTGCGCCATACCTGGGGTATATCTAGTGTATAATTAAATCGAAGTGCGAGTTTCAAAGTATTGACCTAGTTTCATATTTTTGTACATTTTAAATGTATATAATTGTTAGATTGTTCTCTCTCTGAAATTTGTGTTGTAATGGGCTCGGTTAGATTAAGAGATTGACATTGGTCAGATGTGAAAAACCGATTTATGAAAACTATAGCATCTGATGCGAATTATATACAACCTACATCACCTATGTCCCGCGTTAGGGCCTCTGGGAGGGGCAATCGCCCCATATATGCGCTTGTTTGGTTTGATTCTGGTCACAATGGTTTGAAGCGCACCTTAGTAGCTTAACATTCCATGCCATTGGCAAGTTAAATTGTCTGCAAAAATTGTTTTTAAATAAAAAGCCTTTAAGAGTAGGTAAATGCCTCATCCAGAGACTGCTACGTGTATCTGTCTTGGGTTCTCCAAACCCAGTTGGGCCCCGCCCTCCTACAATATTGTCTGTCCAGCGTGGTAACTGCCGACCTCTCCCTTTTTCCTGTGGTTCTCGATATTGTTGTTGCTTGGAGCGTTCATCTCTTGCCCTGCAATCTGGCGACATGACCAGCCCATTTCCATACAAGATTCTGGCCATGGCATAGTGTCGATTAATTTTGATCTTTTCCTAATTAGGGGCATGAATATTTCTGTATAAATAAATATAAAATAAATTTCAATATCAATACTATATTTTCATGATATAAAAATATAAAGTGTTGTTAAATGATGCCATAACTCCTTTTTTCCATTGCATTTTTTTGTCTTGGTTTTTTTGATCAAAAGTGATTCAAAACAGCATTCTGATAGTAAGATCATAAGTTAAAGATGGTCTTAAAATGCATTATTCTTGTGCCATCAAAAAGTTGATCACTCATGGTGGCCAACATGAATTAGGGCTTGGAAGAAAATGTTTTTGATAAGGTCTTGTTGAAAAATTATTGCAATTTAAATTGTGGTGTGCAATTTAAGTTCTTACATCTGTTAGCTGCAATTCGTAATTTATCATTTACCTAGAGGTTCAAATTGTTTTAGTATGTGATCATAAATTTATTTTCTTGAAGTAATTTAAGCATGGTTGGTTGTTGGGAAAACGGGTCAATAATTTTTTTTTTATTGTAATGATGTAATATGTAAGATGTTACATCTTTATTGAAATGTACATGACTTATACAATTGAATAAATAAATAAATATGGTAAATCTACAATTGAGTTAAAGAAGAAATTGAATACAGCTCTATACCTGTATAAGACTAGGGACTTGTCGATGCCCTATATCGTGCAAAGTGGAGAAAAGCAAGTAGGAAAATGGATGTTAGCAAAATTTAAAATAATGCCAGGTTGATAAAGACTTGTAACCCAGGTCCTGTTATAAAAAAAAAGTTAATTCATGCTTTTGGAATGGCAGTTGGTCAGATTGATTTATTTTTGTGTCAAAATTCACCATTATTCTAATATAACACCTTTTTTTTGCTACTTGTAATGCCCATTTTTTCACTTTTGTTGTTGTGGTAGCGGGTGTCTCGCCGTGAAGGGATCCTCACGTTTTGAGTGCCATTTTGATCAGTGTCTAATGGAAGTGTTACTATAGATAAATTTATGACTGAACGAAATACTATTTTTTTATATAAATTTCTTCTTCTTGGTCGTAACCGTCTGTATAATTTTGACAGTTTTTGGGCAAGGATCCGTCCGAAAACCTAAAACAAATATAAATTATGGACATCACAGATGCCAAAGAGCGGGAAAGTGCATGGCAGAGTGTTAATCGTGGCAACGTGATGGATATAGCGGAGAATGAATACTTAGAAATATATGAAAATATCGAATACGAGTAGAAATTACATGCACAGTGAGTATAGGAGGAAGTTTTAAAGTCTAATGTTGTGTACTTGAATATACTTTAATCAAAATAATAGCAGTTAAGGGAGAATCCATTGAACAAAGAAGCGAGTAGAAATTTATAGGATGTGAGATGTTCTTTGGTAATACGTCATACAGTGAGTAACTATACCTGGGACAGTTGAAAAATATGTGATCCAACAAACCTTCATCGAGCTACCGGTGTGAAGTTAGCGGCCAAAGTTAGCGGCCGATGATAACCCGACCAAATTAAGAAGTTATGTATATTTTCACCAAGAATACTGTCAAAACAACCTAAACCGCAAAATATCTACTTTCTTATAAGAAAACAACAAAAACAACAAAGCTAAAGATTAAAAAATGCTAATAACTAAAAATGCACTTTGGCCGCTAACTTCACAACTTAGCAGCCAAAGTGATTTTTTATACATTTTTCATATTTTTTTGCACCTTAGACAACAAGCGATTATCTAACAAATAACACTATTTCTAGCATTAATGCTAAAGTAATTAATTATTGCATACAAAAAGAAATAAAGGCGACCAAGTAGAAAAAAAACATCACCTTTCAATGAACAAGTGCATTAATGCAAGCGAGTATACTTTACCTATTGAATCGTGCAGAACATAACACTAGCTATCAAATGACATCATTTCAAGAGTGATAATCAAATGCATAAAGAGTAAGAGGGGCGCCACCAAGTAGGACCTATAAACAAGTGCATTCATTCAAGATTTGCTGCATCATAGACGTTAAGCGAGTAAACCGCACCTACTGTATCGTGCAGTGCATACACAAGCTATCAAATGACACTATTTCTAGAATGATAAGACGACCAGCAAGTAAATTTTACCGTATCATTTGTAGGGTTTACTATAGTCGGTTAGTAAGTCGGTCAATAAACTTTGAGTAACAGTTAAATTTTAACCATGATAGATGGCAAGCAAGTAACTTTAACCGGAATGTTTGTAGAGTTTACTATAACAGTAATAAAAAAGTCAATTCCAGAGTGGCAATCGATCGTTTAGTAGGATAAAAGCACCGAGGAACGTAAGTAAGTAAGTTTGCCAATAAAATTTGAGTACCAGTTAAATTTTAACTGATGGACGGCAAGCAAGTAACTTTTACCGGATCAATCATAAAATTAACTATAACAGTAACCTAAAACAGTCAATCGCCGAGTGGCACTCGATCGTTTAGTAGGGTAAAAGCTCCGAGGAATGTATGTAAGTAAGTTTGCCAAAAAACTTTGAGTTAGTTAAATTCTAACATGATAGACGGCAAGCAAGTAACTTTTACACGATCATTCATAGAGCTTACTAAAACAGTAACCTAAAACAGTCAATCGCCGAGTGGCACTCAATCGTTTAGTAGGGTAAAAGCTCCGAGGAACGTATGTAAGTAAGTTTGCCAATAAATTTTGAGTAACAGTTAAATTCTTACATGATAGACGGCAAGCAAGTAACTTTTACTCAATTATTCATAGAGCTAACTATAACAGTAACCTAAAACAGTCAATCGCCGAGTGGCACTCGATCGTTTAGTAGGGCAAAAGCTCCGAGGAACGTATGTAATTAAGTTTGCCAATAAAATTTGAGTAACAGTTAAATTTGAACTGATGGACAGCAAGCAAGTAACTTTTACTTAATCATTCATAGAGCTAACTATAACAGTAACCTAAAACAGTCAATCCCCGAGTGGCACTCGATCGTTTAGTAGGTTAAAAGCTCCGAGGAACGTATGTAAATAAGTTTGCCAAAAAACTTTGAGTTACAGTTAGAATTTAACTGTAACTCAAAGTTTTTTAGCAAACTTACTTACATACGTTCTTCGGAGCTTTTACCCTACTAAACGATCGAGTGCCACTCTGGAATTGACTTTTTTATTACTGTACCAAAATTAACGTATATTAGTATTCCGAAAGGCGACAGATTCTAAATGGACTGTATCAAATTGAGTCCTTACGCGGGTCGCCGTGATTTTGCAGAAGAAAGGTTAATGTTTGAGCAGATTGCGTATCGGCTTACCTGGAGGTCCTGAAGGCGGGCTCAGCATCCGATGAAGGCACTCCCTAAGGATAAGCCCAGCGCTGGATCCAGATAAGCGGCACCCCTGGTTCTACCACTCAGATGCACACACAGATGTAATATAGCCGAGTCGCAATCTCTTTATGAGAATTTGATTGGAAGCCGGTGAAATGAGTCACTGCCTTGGCCCGACAAGCCCAACAATCACAACTTGTGGGCGTTTATAGACTTAAAGCTCGTAAATAACGGACGAGCAGCGAGTTGTCTTATATCGAGTCTCTAGACTAACTGGGTTGCCACACTTAACTCAAAAATGGAGTGGCAACTGGTGTTGCTATACTAATTACTTAAATTTACCCGAAGTAGGCAATATTGAACATTCCGCCCACCTAAATGCGACGGCATGCTCAAGAAAGCTGCGGTATTTATACTACGACAACGAATACTTAAAATCTACGAAAGGGTGTTGTTGAAGAAATAAACTAGAACTAATTCCTACGATTCACATTGACCTTGTAAGGGTCATGTGATAAATACAAAATTTAAATTTAAATTAAGCATCATTTGCCACTGGCAAAGGACAAATCTTAACTACTGGTCTTTTGTACTGCCCAGCGGCAGTTTTAACCGTTACTACCCTACATATTCCATCTGCACCGGGGTGCAGGGCAACGATACGACCTAATGGCCATTTTAGGGGGTCTAACTGTTCATTAACTATGAGCACCATTGCTCCCACGATGATATTAGCATGGGTTTTATCCCACTTTGACCTCTGCTGTAGTGTGTGTATGTATTCGCTTTGCCATCGGTACCAGAAGGACTGATGGATTTTTTGAATAAGTTTCCATCGTTGCTGAGTAAGAAAACAACAAAAACAACAAAGCTAAAGATTAAAAAATGCTAATAACTAAAAATGCACTTTGGCCGCTAACTTCACAACTTAGCAGCCAAAGTGATTTTTTATACATTTTTCATATTTTTTTGCACCTTAGACAACAAGCGATTATCTAACAAATAACACTATTTCTAGCATTAATGCTAAAGTAATTAATTATTGCATACAAAAAGAAATAAAGGCGACCAAGTAGAAAAGAAACATCACCTTTCAATGAACAAGTGCATTAATGCAAGCGAGTATACTTTACCTATTGAATCGTGCAGAACATAACACTAGCTATCAAATGACATCATTTCAAGAGTGATAATCAAATGCATAAAGAGTAAGAGGGGCGCCACTTAGGGAATGCAAACCGGTAAACCGGTTAGCCGGTTAACCGGTAAATTGACTAAATATGAGGCCGGTAAATTACCGGTAAATTAAAATGAAAACCGGTAATTTACCGAACCCAAATTATTAGTAAAATACTACATTTTAAAGATTGTTAATGCTTCCTCGTCATGATTATACCTCAATAACCCTTCTTTTATCATGTAAAAATGTCAATTGAATAAACTTGTTAAAGTTATCTTACCTCATGTACCTAGGTAGGATCAAATGAATGCAATCGTTTGTAAAAGCTTCTTAAAATATAAACACGTTCCCGGTTCCGTTTTGTAAAATATAGATGACTTCAAGCCTCCCGAAAAGGCTTTAGCACCGTAGACCACATCCACGCTCCGTCAGGTTATACAAAAGACTGAGGAGTATAACCTACCCCTCTGCTTAGTGTTCGCGATGCACGAGAAAGCCTACGATTTGATCGAAACCTGGGCTGTACTAGTCTCTCCAGCGGTGCCAAGTTGACGACTGCTATATCGAAGTATACAAAATACAAATACAAAATATGCACTGGAGGATTTTTTCAAGACTCTGGACTGGAGAAGGCAGACATCAACGACGAGTACATCACTCACCTTCGGATTTCTGACGATTTAGTAGTCTTGCCCATGGAGGACTTTAGTACAATGCTCGATGACCTCAGTAAAGCCTCCGAGCGAGTCGGTCTAAAGATGAACATGGATAAGACGAAGATCACGTTATATGCCCATGTAGTGCCAACTCCCATTACAATCGGACGCGTCACGCTCAGAGTTGTAGACGATTATAAATATATACCTATGACAAGCTGTTCAGTTACACCCCTGTCGGCTCGGTTTGCCCAGTGTGTGGTGCCAGTGATGACATAATATATGGCACCTGAAATGTAGTCGCTCACTATGGGCCTCAATAGAAGGCTAGAAGTCACCCAAAGGGCAATGAAGATGGCTATGCTGGGAGTTTATTTGCGTGATCGCATTAGAAATGAGGCTATCCGCAGTAGAACTAAGGTAACAGATATAGCCCTCCGAATCGCTAAACCAATGCCGCAATTTGGAACCCCCATGAGCTCCCCACTCCTAGAAAAAGTTATAAAACCGTTTGTACGAACACTCTTAGCTCTTTTCTCTATCCAACTCATTTCAATCTAGGTATTGTTGGTTATATATACGTCTCTTGAAGCCCGTAGAAACATGTATTTAGTGAAATATTATTTTAGACTACTAAGTGGGCCTGTAGTTAGTTTCTGTAGAACTAGGAAAATTTCCTACCTACCTGCTAATCAATCCTCAAGGAACGTTTTCAATTGCGTTTTTTGCCCTCCTACCACTGAGCAAGTTTCAAATATTAAAGATCTGATTATTACGGCATTTACGGCACATGATAACGCTTTATACTATATCATAGCTTATTTTTACGATAAATAAACGTCCAAAAACGCTACTTATTAGCCAAATTGAATTTACCGGTAATTTACCGGTTAACCGGTTTTGACTCCCTGAAGTCGGTAATTTACCGGTAATGAAATTCACCCGGTAATTGCATTCCCTAGGCGCCACCAAGTAGGACCTATAAACAAGTGCATTCATTCAAGATTTGCTGCATCATAGACGTTAAGCGAGTAAACCGCACCTACTGTATCGTGCAGTGCATACACAAGCTATCAAATGACACTATTTCTAGAATGATAAGACGACCAGCAAGTAAATTTTACCGTATCATTTGTAGGGTTTACTATAGTCGGTTAGTAAGTCGGTCAATAAACTTTGAGTAACAGTTAAATTTTAACCATGATAGATGGCAAGCAAGTAACTTTAACCGGAATGTTTGTAGAGTTTACTATAACAGTAATAAAAAAGTCAATTCCAGAGTGGCAATCGATCGTTTAGTAGGATAAAAGTACCGAGGAACGTAAGTAAGTAAGTTTGCCAATAAAATTTGAGTACCAGTTAAATTTTAACTGATGGACGGCAAGCAAGTAACTTTTACCGGATCAATCATAAAATTAACTATAACAGTAACCTAAAACAGTCAATCGCCGAGTGGCACTCGATCGTTTAGTAGGGTAAAAGCTCCGAGGAATGTATGTAAGTAAGTTTGCCAAAAAACTTTGAGTTAGTTAAATTCTAACATGATAGACGGCAAGCAAGTAACTTTTACTCGATTATTCATAGAGCTTACTAAAACAGTAACCTAAAACAGTCAATCGCCGAGTGGCACTCAATCGTTTAGTAGGGTAAAAGCTCCGAGGAACGTATGTAAGTAAGTTTGCCAATAAAATTTGAGTACCAGTTAAATTTTAACTGATGGACGGCAAGCAAGTAACTTTTACTTGATCATTCATAGAGCTATCTATAATAGTAACCTAAAACAGTCAATCGCCGAGTGGCACTCGATCGTTTAGTAGTGTAAAAGCTCCGAGGAACGTATGTAAGTAAGTTTGCTAAAAAACTTTGAGTTACAGTTAAATTCTAACATGATAGACGGCAAAAAAGTAACTTTTACTCAATCATTCATAGAGCTAACTATAACAGTAACCTAAAACAGTCAATCGCCGAGTGGCACTCGATCGTTTAGTAGGGTAAAAGCTCCGAGGAACGTATGTAAGTAAGTTTGCCAATAAATTTTGAGTAACAGTTAAATTCTTACATGATAGACGGCAAGCAAGTAACTTTTACTCAATTATTCATAGAGCTAACTATAACAGTAACCTAAAACAGTCAATCGCCGAGTGGCACTCGATCGTTTAGTAGGGCAAAAGCTCCGAGGAACGTATGTAATTAAGTTTGCCAATAAAATTTGAGTAACAGTTAAATTTGAACTGATGGACAGCAAGCAAGTAACTTTTACTTGATCATTCATAGAGCTAACTATAACAGTAACCTAAAACAGTCAATCCCCGAGTGGCACTCGATCGTTTAGTAGGTTAAAAGCTCCGAGGAACGTATGTAAATAAGTTTGCCAAAAAACTTTGAGTTACAGTTAGAATTTAACTGTAACTCAAAGTTTTTTAGCAAACTTACTTACATACGTTCTTCGGAGCTTTTACCCTACTAAACGATCGAGTGCCACTCTGGAATTGACTTTTTTATTACTGTTATAGTAAACTCTACAAACATTCCGGTTAAAGTTACTTGCTTGCCATCTATCATGGTTAAAATTTAACTGTTACTCAAAGTTTATTGACCGACTTACTAACCGACTATAGTAAACCCTACAAATGATACGGTAAAATTTACTTGCTGGTCGTCTTATCATTCTAGAAATAGTGTCATTTGATAGCTTGTGTATGCACTGCACGATACAGTAGGTGCGGTTTACTCGCTTAACGTCTATGATGCAGCAAATCTTGAATGAATGCACTTGTTTATAGGTCCTACTTGGTGGCGCCCCTCTTACTCTTTATGCATTTGATTATCACTCTTGAAATGATGTCATTTGATAGCTAGTGTTATGTTCTGCACGATTCAATAGGTAAAGTATACTCGCTTGCATTAATGCACTTGTTCATTGAAAGGTGATGTTTCTTTTCTACTTGGTCGCCTTTATTTCTTTTTATATGCAATAATTAATTACTTTAGCATTAATGCTAGAAATAGTGTTATTTGTTAGATAATCGCTTGTTGTCTAAGGTGCAAAAAAATATGAAAAATGTATAAAAAATCACTTTGGCTGCTAAGTTGTGAAGTTAGCGGCCAAAGTGCATTTTTAGTTATTAGCATTTTTTAATCTTTAGCTTTGTTGTTTTTGTTGTTTTCTTATAAGAAAGTAGATATTTTGCGGTTTAGGTTGTTTTGACAGTATTCTTGGTGAAAATATACATAACTTCTTAATTTGGTCGGGTTATCATCGGCCGCTAACTTTGGCCGCTAACTTCACACCGGTCATCGAGCTCACATTCACACAGTTATCCCGCACCCTGATTTTGGCGAGGAACACCGGAGTGCAGAGTTATGACCGAGTCGAAGGCGGCAGATGGTTGATGTAGCATATTTCGGAGCACTCCGGAAATTAAAACCCAAGGTTTGCAGTGAATCAGAGGTTAAATGCCACCGTAATAGCGTCCTATATGTATTCTGGAGGCATCCCGCAAGTTTTGCCATGATTCAGACAAGCTGGTTTGAGCACAGATCAGTAGGTCAGAAGTATAGACTTTATTATGGAGTCATGTCCCTGTCTCAATAGCCTGTTTTGCTCAAGTGTCCGCGCATTCATTGCCGGAGATGCCACAATGACTTGGGGATCCACCCGAGAACAATATTAAGGCCCCGGGTCTCACATTTTTTTTTCTTTAATGTCCAGGGGGGATTTATTTTGGGCGTTAAACTGATTGCGCACTAACTCGTCTCCTCCTGTGTCACATCCTTAAACTGATATTGGCAAATCCACCTTCCTAAAACAGCATCGGGTAAAACTCATTAAAATAAACATGTCTGTGGGATGTGACGTCTCATATTCATATATCATTTATTTTCATAATTAGATTTTACAATCTCTTTATGACGTCAATAATAAACAAATTATATACATTAAATTACAGATTAATTAAATAAATCGTATGGCGTTTTCTTTAAGTAGGAATATAGATAATTTATAAAAATAGTAGCTTATACATCAACATCGAGATTGCACAACCAATCCACAGCTTCTGGTGTTAAATTATAGAGGTCCACCGGGTCGCCCTGATAACATCTTTTAGGACATCGCTTAACGATATGGTCTATGGTTTGATCTTCAATGCCGCAGTCACACAATGGGCTATCTGTCCATCCCAATTTGTGCTTTAGTTTGCACCTGGCGTGCCCAGTGCGGATTCTGTTCAAACGGCACCAGTGTTTCCTTGGCAGAGAGAAACCAGTAGGTTTCTGCGTTGGTTCTAGTGAAGCAAATGGGGGTTCCGTAGCTGATTCCGACCACTTTTTCCTCCACAGATTAATTAGCAATTACATTATATTCATTAAGGTACTAATTACAAATTATTAAATTAAATTATTAAAAACACACAATTTATTTCCACGGGTTCCGATCTTCAAAATATTCTGACACTCTATACTATAGAGCTCTCTATACCATTATATATGTGAAAAGGGATACTATAGAGTCTATAGTATCCCTTTTCACATATATGTCTATGGGCGACTCTTTCAACCTCTGCTCTCCAGGCCGTCCTATCTTGAGCCTTCTGTATGGTTGCCTGTAGTGTGGACCCGGTAACTTCTTGGACTACATCTGTCCTAAATGTATGCCTTCTGAATTGTTTAGGTGTAACGTTACATTATGACATCATTGGTAACTATTTGGTACCAACAAGAGTGGAGTCGAAAAAAAGAATCTTGAGTTTTTTAAATATTTTAATTATGTTTCAGGTTCTCAGTTACAACTTATTTCACTGCTGTCACTTGACACTTTATTTTAAAATGATTGCCGATCATGTCTTGTCCAAAGTGTGGTCGTGGCTGTAAATGCTGGTTTCTTCTTTCAGACATGTTCGACACACACTTGGCCCAATTTTCTTGCGGTATTTGCGCTATATCCTCCTGATTTTATATCCGCAAAATCATCAATTCTATCATTGTATGAAATCTTGTTCATTAGTTCTGACTCTATGTTCAAAAGAGCTAAGGCGTTTAGCTTTTCTTGTCTACGGCTACTTGGCTAAGGCGTAGATCGCAGATAGTTTTTCACCCGCTTTAAGCAAGAAAAGCTTCTCTCACCCAAACACATTTGTCGCTGGTGTACACAGTCATGCGAATTGCTATATCCAAGTTTGGATAAATGTTTTCCAAATTATGTTTTCGCAGGAACGAAGATAGACTTTTTAATGATCCAGAATCGGGTTTTATCAAACATCATTTAGAAGAAATGTGGCCTTGGAAGTGTACGCATTCCTGAACTAAGTCAGTTTCTAAATCCATAGAATACATTTTCTCAAAGAAAATTGCTTTTCAATGGTGAGTCAATGGTGAAAGTGAAAACTTACTTATCTTGGTTCGAAATGAAAACCTCGTTAAAGGGTATAGCCGTGTTTGTATGGCGAAACTGCCTTTGACGAGAAAATGGTTTTCCTTTTGCTCGGATAATATTAAACTATTACATAATTTAAAGTTACCCTGTCTCCAAATAATAAGGACAAACCGTATGCGTACTCCTAGTTTAATAAGACAGTGTCCAACTAGGGTACCTTCCGCCGTTCTATTAAGTCGTAAACGCCACGAAAGTGTAGCCAGAGCTAATCAGAATGACCAATTTTTTATAATCTTTTGGTTAGTGGCCGTAACGAATATTGGCACTTTATCCTCCTAGCGCCTTTTCAAACTTTTAATCAAAACTGCATTTGCATTGTTTCATTCGATTATGAAGCAGAACAAACTGATTCATTGTTCAGAGCCACGTTGATTCAAATTTCAATATAAGTATCCGCAAAACTATCTGGCCGGTTAGGTCATAAATCATCGGAATCGTGCTATCTCTTTCACACCTGCACGGCTTATGGAGCGGGCCGAGCAGCAATAGGGCAGGTAGCGTTACGCATAAGAAGGAATGTCGATAAAGTAATGAAACAAAGAATATAAATTACGTGGTGTTTTATATAACAGTATTGTATAGTTACTATCGAAATATAAATAGGTATATTGAACTATTGACATAAAGTATTACAATTAAATAATAAGGAGGTACACCAAAATAAATAACTCAACAAGGAAAATACCAGCTATTCTTCTTCGTCTTCAGTGTCACTATCGTCTTGTAGGTTAATGACAAGGCGGTTGGTGTCAATAAAAAGTGCTTTAGGTAGGTCTTCGTTCTGAAGATTTTCAGCGTGGCGAACACATTTGACCCAGTCGTCGATTGTAACATGATCGATCGCTTCATTTAACAATTTCTCAACACCTGCCATTTTAAACGTGGTATTTTTCGTCTCAACTTCTCCTTTAACTTGAGCCCATATCATCTCTATCGGGTTATACTGATAGTGATAAGGTGGAAGCCAAATTACTTCGTGACCGTGTTCATTTGCAAGTTGGTCCACTGCGTATATATTTTTTGGATGACTTGCTTCCACTCTCATTAATAATTTCTCTATTATATCCGTTGGCAAGTATGGTATGTTAATTTTAGTCAGCAACCCTTGAATATCTTTTTTTAACCAATTTGTATTAGCAATCGGATTTACGAGTAATACTGAAACGATCCGAGAGCTTCGCTCTCAGACTCAATAGTATCTAAGGGCGGAATTACTCTTTAAATTGATAGATGTTAGCGTTGTGGGTTTCAGGTCCAAATATGAAGGGATTGAAGGTTTCATTCGTTATCATCCTGTTAATTATGTATGTAAATAAGTTAGATTTAAATTGCGTTAGATGCTATTCTAGGCTAAAATCTAGACTACAATTAGATGTGTAGAAAACTCGCATTTCGTCCAAAATAATTGGTTTAAAACATACTTCAGCATACTAATTCAGTATTGTTGGATTAGTGTATCATTTAATGTGTGCTAGATCTAGATTTATAGATTCATAAATTAGACTAGTTAGGTTAGTTACAAGAATGGATCGCTGGCCAGCAAGAAAACGCGTGGACGGACGCGCGGGCTGCAGAGACATTCTACCCGCGAAGTCGAGAAAAGTTATTATCGATCGGTGCGGACAGGCGATAACCGCTCCCTGGAAAATGGGCCTTATACCCTTTTTGTCAAGGTATGTTTTCAGATGAGGAGTCGGATTAGTGGCGTGATCGTGTTAGTGTTGGCTATAAATACACCGGCGGGCCAAGGTGCGCGGCACTTTTCTATGGGACGTCGAAGGGAGCTCACAGCTGCAGGAGGCGAGGGCGGCCAGGCTAGGCTGACCTCTGAGCGCGTACTACTTAGAGGCGGAGCAAGGCTGGTCACCGCTTGGCTGCATTACGGCTGTTGCTGAGAGGAATTAGAGTTTGGTAAGGTCGCAAATGCCTTTGCGATCATCTGGTGAGATTGAATATTTTATTTTAAAGTGTGACTAATCATAGTGAATTCTAGAATTTCTTAGGGAGTAGTTATCTTGTGCGCACATTGTCTTGAATTGAGTGATTAATATTTAGGCAATATCTTTCTGCTCATGAACTAATATGATCTTATATTATCACGTGTGTATTTTTAATATGTGACGGTATAATAGGTTTATCACCTAAGAAATGCGCTTAAGACATCACCATATTAGGATTCCGTATACTCCCATGAAATGAAGTGAACACCTATTATAGTCTAGTCATTGTAATCGACGCGGTCTGTAGTATGCTGTTATAGTACAATAATGTTTGCTAAGGAGCGGTCCAATGGTAAATAATTCTTAATTGTATACCAGTATCTAGTGGTTAGTTGTAGGTACAAATGAGGGAAATCTTTATTAAAATATGTGCTTATATTATATTGTAATTTATTTATGGCGGCGGAGCTGGCTGGGTTACGAGCGGCGAAAGGTGTAAGCTGAGCCCAGGGAAGCTGCAAGGCGCTAGGTGCGTGCTCTTATTATTAAGAGATTAAAATCTGGTGAGTGACCTTTATAATCACTGTATTGAATGATTCTGACACTTATTAACTTGTTTTTGGGGACTATTATCTAACCATTTCAACGTTATCATACTTGTATTTGTGTGTCGAAATCTAGTTCTACGATATGTAGATTGGGGAATATGCTAGATAAAGTACGAGCGTTTTATGTATAGGTTATGAACGGATCTAGGTCATTGGTTAAATAACTGACGATATTACAGGAATGTTGTTTTGTTCTACATATAATAATAACTGGTTGTTTTGTCACTGCGATATGATTGGGTTCCGTGCGCCCTCACGAGATAAAGTGATCAATTATTATACGACAACCTAGCTATAGCAATTGACTCGGTCCGTGGTACGCGTTACACTATGATAATAGATTGTTAAGATGTGGATAAGCGACGAATATTACCACAAGTACATATTAGTATCCGGTGGTTAGTATAGGTACTGATGGGTGGTTTCTTTACTAGATTAACGCAACTGAATAAAGTAGTTATATACACTCGTGGCTGTGTGCTCAGTGTCGAGACAACCATATCCACAGGGCACATTGAGGACCCTGGCTACACGAGAATTCTCCCGAAAGGGGCTTCTTAGTCAGCAGAGATGTGCCCGCACTAGAGCGCCAGTCATAGAT
This sequence comes from Epinotia brunnichana, assembly GCA_963854355.1. Classification (NCBI taxonomy): domain Eukaryota; kingdom Metazoa; phylum Arthropoda; class Insecta; order Lepidoptera; family Tortricidae; genus Epinotia; species Epinotia brunnichana. Next base: position 697,660 of record CAWKZR010000004.1, on the reverse strand, counting down.
GTGTAGACGGAGTGAGTGGCTGAGAGTCTTCAATCTTGCAAATTGAGGGACCTCACTAGTCGAGCTGCTGTCTTAGTTCTAACAAACCTCTTAACAAGGGTTATGGTTGCGTTGGTTTGTGAAGTAATCAGATGTACTTATAGATATATTGTGTGGAATTCCTTGAATGAATGAACCTAGCGTAGTAAATTAGTTATGTACACCTGTGGCCGAGAGCTTAGCGTTGTGGACAACCATATCCAAAGAGCACATTGAGGACCCTGACCAATACGAGAATTCGCCCGTTAAGGGGTTTCTTAGTCAGTAGAGATGATGATCGCGCTTAGGCCTCCGTCATGGATGTGTCAACGGAGGTAAGGTTGGTGAGACCTTTCAGTCTTGCAAACTGAAGAGTTTCGCTGGCCAAGCCGTCGTTTTGCTTTAACCGAAGCTTCTTACCGTGAAGCTAGCTATGTTGATTTTACAAGGGAATCCAACACTTTCGGTTTAGTAACGGCAATAATTAAGTAGGTATCTTCTTAGGTGGGGTCGTTATTATCGGGATCTCAACAAAAGTATCGCGGTGGGTTGGTAATTAATTATCATTCGTCAGTTCAACTGTGCATTGTCGTATATTTAACATTGTTTCGACTATAAAGTGCCTTTGAGTTGATTGGGTGAGATTGGTTGCTAAGACATTGTGTTACATCCATTGAGATATTTTGGGGATGAATTGTATTATAAATTGCTTAGGAAAAGTCAGTACTAATTGGTATTAGATTTGATAGAAATAACGATAGGGTAGGCGGAATCAACAGATGAGGTGGGATTACTAGTGAGTACGAGCAGCCGCGAGTGAGCGAGAGGCGAGCGCTGCAGTTCGCTAACAACTCTAAGATTCATCGCTAGGGAGAATCGATATTACACTAGACATTACGTCATTCATGTACCTGTAAGTAAAACATGTACTAATATTCTATTTCAATAGACTATCATCGCATCATCATCAATATCTTGACTTCTCCACGATTATTTTCATTATTATATCAGCGCATCATCATCAATATCTTGACTTCTTCACGATTATTTTCATTATAATATCAGCGCATCATCATCAATATCTTGACTTCTTCACGATTATTTTCATTATTATATCATCGCATCATCATCAATAGAGATCCCATCATGGCCAACACAAGTTGACCACTATTTGTATTGCGAGTCTATTTAAAGGGCGTCACCTACCACATAGCGTAACTTATCACTTCCCACAACTTAGTATAACAAGGATTTTATGCCCACTTTAGCCTCCATAGTTGTGCATCACCTAATGAAACTACAGATTTGTAAATTAATTCTAAGGAACTGGTATAATTGTCTTACTTAAGTTATAGGTTCTACTAAAATGAGGTTGAATCGTTAAATTTTGGTGAAGCCGTGACCAGGACGAAAATAGGGTTTTAAATTCACTTTTTAGTATCCCAGGTTACTACAGAATAGAGTATTTTCAATTAAAAAAAAAAAAAAAAAAAAAAAAAAAAAAAAAAAAAAAAAAAGGAAATTATTTTTTTTATTACGTGATTCGCTTGGTGAAAGGGCTAATTAAATTTATTTTCAGATTTTTCTGTGTGTAGGTTATACAAATAACCCACATTTTGTTGCCGTGGAGATGGAGTTTGTATTTTTTTGTGTTGTGTTGTGTATTATTTTCAGTTTTTTCTTTCTACTTTTTAATTTCAAAGAGATTTTCACGCGCGGTACGTAGGTGAATTACTAATCAATAAGTTATATCACACTAAACTATGAAAAATATGCATAGAAATAATTTTGTTGTAGACGGAGGGCTAATATTATTTTGACAGAAATTCATTTGGGGGTACACATTTTTATTCCCGACTGTACTTTTCCACATATGTTTACAAACTGCTCATAGAGACGACTCTAACGAGGCCAAACTCGATGGGTTTGTGTCATTGTATCACGAAGTTCCTAGGCCCATCTTCCAACCCCAGCATCAGATTAGTTCCTTGTCATCATAACTTTAATTTGTAATGCGATTTATACATTCGTGCGAAATTTTAGGCCGAACAGAAGTCAGGAAGAGAGTCTAATTTAAGAATTAAGTAGAAGCGTAATAGTAAATAATCTTATCGTGGGATAGTTGTGTAAAATCAGTGCCTACGCGATATTTGTAAATTAGGGGGGCAGCAATATTTTGTGGGAGGGACTTACCATCTACCATTGCATATTAACTTACACTTCTAACTAAAGTTAAACAATTAAGTAGAAAAATAAAAATAAATCATGGAGCGAATCGCCAACAAACTGCTTTGCAGTTTGGCGAATCTTTAGGTTAAGTTACTAAAATTGTATTTTTTTTGATTCCAATAAAAAAAAAAAAAAAAAAAAATAGAGGAGGGTCTAATTTAAGAATTAAGTAGAAGCGTAATAGTAGATACTCTTTTCATCGGGCAGTCGTGTAAAAGTAGTGCCTACGCGAAATTTGTATAATAGGGGGGCAGGAATGTTATGCGGAATGGCCTTACAATCTGCCAATGCCATAGCACAATTAAGTAGGTTCCATATGCATCAGGCGGTTGCGGTAGTAGTTATAATAAAGTTTAGGTATAATGCTTTTATTTCAAAATAAAATAAAAATAAAATAAAACGGATCTAGGTAACCTCAAGATAGTATTTTGTCAAATTAGCATCTTATGAATTTAGCTACGATTATTTCATCCTTCATATTCAATTGTTGCATTTAAGTTCGCAAGAATAGTGTTGAGGTCATTGACATTTTGTCCCGCGGTTGGGCAATTATTCGTTAAATAGTGGTTAGGAAAGTACCGGCTGATGATTATAGTACCAAGGACTTAGGAACATACTAAAGAATTCATCACATAATAGGGGTTAGAGTTATAGATAACTTTCGTAAGCTATGAGAGAAAAGTAGGTACGCGTTATACCTAGTTAGTTGACCTAGTCAAATTGAATCCAATTCTCGGCGTTTACGTTAAATCGATCGCTATTATTGTCCGAAATCTTAAGTACCTATAACCTTGCGGATATTTTCTACGTAATCGTCTTTGTAAAGAAAGTAATTGTAAGAATAGATAAGTAGGTAATTCGCGCGAGTTATATTCAGTATCATTAACCAGTTAAAATGATAGGAAACTGGAGCGGTTATCTGTTACAAAAAAATGCGCATTCGAATCGGATTAGTTCCGGCTAGAAATTCAAATACGTAAGATCAAAGGTACACCATAATGGACTTTGTTGTTAGGTCATTAAGGTCAAAAGGTAAGCTGTGTGTAGGTATTTAAATGGTTGTCATCGTGAGTCAGTGAACCGGTTGTATGTACGCGTGAGATTTCAAATTTTAATTACGTAGGTTCATAAAACCACTTTGGCAGGGTTAAAATAGTGACAAGGTTGAAGTTAGACAACAAGTCAAGGGCACTTAAATACCTGGCTAACTCCATAGAGGTATATTCCTGGCATGGTAGGACTCACACATTTCCACATAAATACGCGGCCACTCTATCACATTCACTTTATAATGTGCATCAGTTCAATTATCACTACATTGATTTATGTTTGAATACACACTAAACCACAGTAAAATACTTTAAACTGATTAAATAATAGGCCTGAATATGTGAGAATTCGGCTCGTTGAAGCCCGCGCGCAAACTAAAAACAATTTTAAACATCGAACTTATGGGTCGGGCCGACATCTTGAAATTCTGCAGACCATTGGCGCCGCGCCGTCGGTAATCGTAAAGATTTTTGGCGGGAAATTGTTGTTTAATTTGATGATAGAGGAGTAATATTAATTAACTATATATCGCGTTCACTAATAATTTGGTGGAATGGGTGAACAATTTTAGGATCATAGGATAAATATTTATGTAATGCATTAAGGTCGGTCTTAAATAAAGCGCGTCGCACGTAAAATATTTTGACACGGAAAATAATGTAGCCAGTTAGATGCATTAATATTGATAGTAACTTTATGATAATGGCATAGTGTAAATTATTTCTAATAACTAGGTAATAATATAGTTGCTTTACTTTTGAGGTGGTTTTTCTCACGGGCCGGAATTCATATCGGCGAATTAAATATGTAGAAATAGTATGCGACAAAATTAGCTTTGTGGAGGTTGCGGTCTAAATATAACAACTAGTCAGAGCCAACATATTTTATATTGGTCAATTCTAATAGGTATGTTAAGTACCTTAAAGCGTCACGCGGGTTTACGTAGGTACAATGTAATGAAAAAGATAATAGATAGATTGCGTCCTACAAAACTTAGCAACTCAAAGTATTAGACCCAGCACACACTGTAGGTATAGCGAATTTCATTGTAATCAGTAGCTTAATTAACGCTAACGTACTTACGAACGTTCGAATTAGAAAATAGTAGATAACCCTTGTTGGCAAGAGAATGAAATAAAACGGATTCATTGAATCAGGATATTCCGAAATCTGTCTGTCTGGTATAGTTATTTCATGAGTCATAATTATAGAGCGGGGTTTGTGAAGTTTCAGAGTAATTTAAATAATTAATTATAATTCCAGTCAACTTAGGTTTTCATATATATATGCAAAACCAAGCACGCGTGATCTACGGTACGACATATTTAGTTAGCGAATAACTTTGATACTCAGGTTCTGAGGCGAAAGACTTCGCTGGTAGGGATTTCCGAATCTCACGGGAGATTCAGCTCTAAGAAAGGGGGCAGAAGGCTTAGAATTGTAAGACAATGTTAATAATAATGTTAATTGTAAGATAATGTAAATTGCATGAAATTGATTAACCGCAACGCACTTAATTATTAATAAGGTAGTGTTAAAGTCATGGGTTCTATCAATAGGGCTGAATGCAATTTAAATGTAGGTAGGTATAGTAAGTAAATATAGTACGGATCATTTCGTTGATAGTTACGTTTAAAGTAAAATTGATTACTTACGTATTTTAAACAATGGTTTCAGAATTTGTCAAGTATAAGATGGATAGTTGTCCCACTCTTAAACGGAAAGATTAGAGCTTGTCAGACAAATACCATATATGTACCGGTTCACGTCAGATTACGAAAGATATTCGCCATGTTTACATTATATGGTAACAGGGCAATTCGGAGAAATTATATTAGTAATACCAAGTTGTGCACGTGTTATTATGTACTTTTAGGCAGGAGTCGTATATATCGCATGGCACTTTAAATTGGTTACCATAGTATGTGATACTGGAGTATGTAGGCTAACTGTTCCACCTCTCTAGTCATTGTTGCGGTAATGTAAATTTCGAAATAGGTCCTTAATTTTGCAATTTATCTTAACGGCGCACTGGACGGGTGGTGTGTCCGGCGGGATATGAATCGCGAGCGTCCGGATTCGATCCCCGGTACGGAAAAATCTTTTTGTGTTTTTTTATTTTTGCTTTACTAACAATATTGTGGGCTACTACTTTTTAAACCTTTGGTTATTAAATTGAACGAATTTTACAATGTTTGGAGTAAGTTTAGGGTAATTAGGGATACTTATATATTTAGGCATTTATAGTTTCAACATAATGCGATTTAGGTATTCATCAAATTGTGTATTTGTCTACGACATAGGGTCCGTCTATTTTTTTTCCATGAAGTACCTTTATGACAAAAATGACTACCGGTTAATGTATGAGGTTGTACTTAAGTATTATTTAAGGGTCTGCGGTATAATTTTACGGATGCATAAAATTATCATCGAGGCACTCGCGTAGGTTTATTGAACAGGAAGTATGGTTGTTTATAAACGATATTCGTATTAGGGCATATTTTTGAGTTCGGTTAAAAAACTAGCGCTAAATAGGTCAAATATTGGTCACGTAGGAAAATTAATTCGACCCGTGGTGGGGATATTTTGATGCTAGCGACAAACGCAAGTGATATTTCTCTCATTCATATACGAAATAAGTAGTCGGCCGAGGGATTAGTTGTCACGTGAGTAAGATCGCGGTTGTTTTCCGTTCTTTCATATCCGTTTAAAAGAGGTTAGTACCTTTATTTAATTCAGTGCTGGATTAAAATAGGCCTGGAGATTTTAGAAGAAGGAATTACTTACGGTCGGTTGACTAGACACACACTAGTTGAGTTCCTGGTAGCAGTATTCATTGTTTCACTAACTTCACTTTAAAACTAACTTTAAATAATAATACACAAAATTGACCCAAACACGAGTAATGACACGTTGGAATAGGCTGAATTAGGAGGCAAAACACTCGTTGTTGCACTATACAAGTCTGACGTAACTGGAGCAATTTATTCCTTCAAATAATAGCAATCTAGACACTAGTTATTAAACTATTTGATTACAAAATTTGTCTAGCGAGGCTGCGGGAATTTGACATTTGCTGATTTGGGTTAAGATCTGTGGTGAGGCTTTAATGTACGGCCAAGTGGCGTGTTTAAACGGTTGTTACGGTTTAGGAAAAATTAGGAGTTGTGAATATGTAAAGCCTGAGCCTACTTAGAGGTGGTAATTTAATTCTAATGGGGTTTCGTCATGTGGAATACGGTAGCGGAATGAAGGGGTTAATTCGGTTTCGAGTCAAATCATTTACGCGTTACAAGAGCATCTTACATTTATAAACTGTGTATCAGGCAAGTGAGGTATTGGAGATTATGTTAATTTTTTTTGACAAGAGGGTTCATATTTACTTAGACGCATTTCCCTTACCTATTAATATTAAACTAGGACCTTTTTATTAGAATTACCTTGCCAGTATGTTGTGTCTCGTTGATAAATCTAATGATTAATTTCTCTGCGCTTAAAGGTAAACTATAAACTATAAAAAAACTATAAATGTGATTAACCGGTCCTACCAATGTCAACACAGATAGTTCTTATATAAGTTTCCCCTTTTATTCAATTTCCGAAAGTTAAGGAGGAGTAATGGAATGGCATTCATTATGACGGAATGTGCCTGGCATCTGATTGATAACGCGTATACTGAAAGCTGATACTGAGCAAGCGAGGCCAGATCTTGAGGAAGGAGGTCAACCTTTCATTCCCTGACCGTGCAACCGTGAGGATGGCTGTTAAGAGCTAATGCGAATTATAAGGGGCCTTTTGTAATTGGGGTTAGCATTGTGAATATAAAATATTTTGGTGCTACATTATATCCAAATGGTAACTTGAGTGAGCGTTTGTATTCATACCAAATTTTGTAGACATCCCATTAAAATTGAGTCGCGCATGATGTTGGGTGTACATTATCGTTTGTAGGGCCGAGCGAGTCCTAGGGCCTATGATCTGTGGCAGTCAATCGCGAGAAGATTAACGTAGTCGGTTGGTTGTCTTTTATCCATTCGGTATGATAGCTTTTGTGAGGGTACTACCACAATTTTATTTAGCATTTTAGACGATTAATATCAAAAAAAATAAGTAGAATAAGAAAAGTTATAGTCTGTGTTAAGAACAGTTACGCGATCAACCGCTGTTTCAAATCGTGTGGGTGAGACCGTAAGTACTTCGCGTTGATGTTTTACACTAGGTATAAAAAAAAAGGGGGAAATTTAGTACTTTATGCTTGATTCCGTACTTAAAACTAGAATAGAATAGGCAACTTGTAAGTTTGTAAATAAGATATTATGTGGTCGAGATCGTAAAGCGTATCTATAGTGTGAACTCGCGGGAGGTCGTGCGTCGTTAAGGTTAACCGACTTTCAAAAAGGGGAGGGCTCTCAGATGAGGTGTATTTTACTTCTTTAAATCAGGTTGGGCGTTATTTAAAGGCGCCTTTATAGGTTGTCCAACAACAAATTAGGTACTTGTTATAAAATATTAACAAAATGGTTGATTGTGGCATGGGAATTTAGGTATTTTTAATGCGTAATATTTGTCGTCAGAAATATTCCTAAGTCAATAAATTGTCAAATATGTATTTCACGATAGGTTATACCGGTAGCTATTAAGGTAGATTCAAGATCGCTGCGTTGGGGGTGGCAAAACTAGCGCTGACCCCTGGTCTTTTATTGATATTGAGAGGTTAGAGACCAGGTTATACTGGCTGTAAGAAATAAATCGATTTGAGTCGAGTCGTTCTGCATTGGCGAATATCAAGGTTGGCGCAATGACCGCGGGATTGTCTCGCTATCAGCTGGGCTGTTATTCTGGGCGTACTAGGGAAGCACCTCACCTCACCTCACTTTTCACCACTAGCGATAGTAGATCTATACCCGCAGCGCTGAGTCATCGTTACCATCATCATCATATCTGCCGGTAGACAGCTACTGTTAGACAGGACTCCCCCAAAGAGTACTAGCGGTTATATCCCAATATTTAGTTGTTACGAATTGCGGTGTCTAGAGATATTGTACGTAGACTTTGAGGACAGCGTAAAATAAGTTACAGGATAACGGGACAGGAATGACTGATAAATTAAGTAATAGATAGTAAAAAATTTTTTTTTGAGTTGGCGGGAAATTTAATTTTGTTCTTGTCATCCCTTCCTTTCGGAGAGAGTAGATATACGGCGGATTGACGTCTCATAGGTATAGAGGGGGAATCAGATAACCTATTGTCGTGCGTGTCAAATTTTAGATACTTAAGTTGAAATTTTAGATCGCGGCGCATCTTGTTTTTAAGGGATTCCTGACGGGTATCATTTTCAAGTTATACGGGAATGCAGATTCTAGATTTAAGATTAGTTTGGAATCCAGGATGGCTGATAAAAAGTTTGGAAGAAAAGATCGGCGTAAGTATCATTTTCGAGTAATACGCGGATGCAGATTTCGAATTTTGGGGCTAAATTTGGAGTTCAAGAGGGCAGGGTTGGCTTTGGAGAAGAAGAGGTCGCGGCTATCTTATTCGATTAGCTTGTGATTGTATATTTTGAATTACGATACAGATGTGGGGTAAAGGCGACGATGTTATGGCAGCGTGACAGCAGTTGCAGTTGCGGGAGTGGAATTTCAAGCACCGATTGAATACTAATTATTGAAACTTACAGGGATCTTATGACAACAGGGATGGAGTTCATAATAAAAGAAAGGAGATGAGGGCCGTGATCGTCTAGTAGTTAGGACCTTACGTAGTTATAATTATTCCGGCTTAAATTTATCTCGAGCATGAAATATGGTTATATATTTTGTCCACATGTTGTGCGCTAGGTAGTGCATAAACAACGTTAAATATTTACATGAAATAATCCATTTTATTACAGGTATATCTTAAGATGTATGATGCGTTTGTCAATACAATATTGACATCAGACGTTAAATTTATTTGGGTCCTAATAGGGCGTGGGTGTAATCTTCATTTAGTAACCGGCAAATCTTACGTTTGCACAATATATGGTATTGGTGTAAAACTAATTTTAAACTTATGAATTATGTATTGCGATTTATCTGGTATTTACTACATAAATTATAGTATTACGAAAATTTGAGATCCAACTATAAAATTATTTAAGTTGTGAGAATGGGGGGCAGTTATTTAATTAATGACTGATAGGTAAATGGTAAAAGGGATATGGCTTAAAATTTAGATATCTACGGGTTACTCTAGGAGGGTTAATTAAATTTGACTTGCTGTCTTTTATAATCTTCAAACATATGAAGGGAAGGTTAGTTGGCTGTGTGCGAATAGGGCTGTCCGGATCAATTAAAGCAGTAAAATTTTGTTTTGCAAAATAAGTAAAGTAGTAATATTATATTATCACTTTGTTTTACTCTTCATATCATAATTTTCTCGTCTTGTATCAGTTAATTGCATTTAAAGTAAATGTAAATTCTCATAGGATATAACTTGGGAAGAACATTATATATCATTAATGTGGTTGTAATGTCGGATTCCGTTTAGTTGATCTAAGTCGTGTTTAGGGCAAGGGGATTAACTAGGTTGGGTGGGTAAATAGTGTGTTCGTTGAGTTAAGAGATGTATGAGTCCACGTGAGAGGTAGTGCTGAAAGTGTGATTGTATGATAACAATGGGCTTTTACCGACTGGCCGGAGTACGCAGTGCAACCTAGGTTTGTTGGTACTGATTGATCTCTCCAAACCATTTTACACCGGTGTTTCCGCAGTTATAGTTTGGTTAGGTTAAAGTCATAAAATGACAAGGTCCTTGTGTGACTAACTGTGGCGACACTATACTCTACAGAAGCTAAGCTGAAAGGCTAAGCTAGTCTTATCTTCGTCCTACACATCTCTTCGCGGCAAGGATACTTCCGACACCATATTCTTCGGGATGATTTGTCAACGAACATTCATTCTGAAACTTAAGTAATAATATTTTAACTTCCATTACTGGGAAATTATCAGGAATTTCCTATATTATGTTAAGTAATTTGCAATGTCAAGATTTCAATCTTGCAAGGGTTCAATGAACATGGTTTGTTGAAATTAAATTTAGTAAGGCTGTTATTCTTACACGATGGTGAAGTGTTGCATTTTGTATTTGAGTAATGCAAACGTATTTTATAGTAGTTACGACATTTCTACAGTAAAGCTGGGTGGGGCTTGGACGCATGTAGTCGGATTCTCCATAGGATGTCAAGGCACTTCCTAGAGACCCCACGGGGTTGATGAATGTTACTGTGTGCGACTGGGTCACGTTCGGTATAGAGATAGAGTATCATCGCGAACGACGATTATAGTTAAAGTTTGTTTGATGTTTTGTCAGTATTATCACAATCGTTAATGGTTTGATGGTGCTGTCAGGACATTGAAGGGATTAATGCAAAATTAACCCAGTAGTTTATGAACAGTTTGCCTCTAGTGTGGAATACAGTCTGAAGTCGGATATCCTAGTCAAGTAGAAACATTCTCCACTGAGTTTACTTGGTGGTTATCTTTGTACTCAGTGTTCTGCTGTTCGCATGGGGAGTTATTGTAATAACATAAACCGAGATATGTGGTTGAACCTGGATCCTTGGTAGCCAGAAGGTATCTGAGGGTTCGGGGTGCTATTGCAACATCATGGTCATTAGGATCTATTGGGCTCACAATCTAGTACTTTGTGCGAATGGGAGTATTCTGGGGAAGTTTTCTAGCGGCGCCGACCGAGATATGTGGTCTTACTTGAGTTTATGGTGGCCAGGGGGCATCTGTAGGCTCAAGGTGAAGCAAGAAGATAATTATATTGTGTCATCGGCCGAGATATGTGGCCTAACTTGTACTGATGAAAGCCAGAAGGCAACTGGAGGTGCAAGGTGATGCAGTATAGGGGTTAGTATTGCCAGCCGAGATATGTGGCTAAACTTGAGTTACCGCCAAGGGGCATCTGTGGACTCAAGGTGGTACCGTAGGGATGGGTATGTGTGTCATCAGCCGAGATATGTGGCTAAACTTGTACTGACGGAAGCCAGAAGGCGACTGGAGGTATAAGGTGATACAGGGGCTATTCTTCAACGTCCATCACCAAGCAAACGTAGTGGTTAAACATTCACACACCTAAAATACACTTGTTGGAGAGATCGATATATCATCGAATTGAAACTTCCCGAGTTATGGGGTTGGCATTTTTTGCAAATTATAATCATAGATTATTGGTCAGAATTAATTGGGAGAGTTATGTAAATAGACACAGCTAACAAACCTAGCCTTAAGTTAGAGTAATATTATATTTAAATTTGGTATAAGGACCGTAGGTTAACGGAATTATCTACTCAAAGTTATTTTAAAATTCACCATTAATAGGTCGCAATTCCTTGTTTATTGCTTAGGTATGTTTTAGATTGTGATAATGCTTCGCTCAAAATCGTAGATTTCTCGCTGTGCATGATCATGGGGCAGAATGAAACGATCCGAGAGCTTCGCTCTCAGACTCAATGGTATCTAAGGGCGGAATTACTCTTTAAATTGATAGATGTTAGCGTTGTGGGTTTCAGGTCCAAATATGAAGGGATTGAAGCTTTCATTCGTTATCATCCTGTTAATTATGTATGTAAATAAGTTAGATATAAATTGCGTTAGATGCTATTCTAGGCTAAAATCAAGACTACAATTAGATGTGTAGAAAACTCGCATTTCGTCCAAAATAATTGGTTTAAAACATACTTCAGCATACTAATTCAGTATTGTTGGATTAGTGTATCATTTAATGTGTGCTAGATCTAGATTTATAGATTCATAAATTAGACTAGTTAGGTTAGTTACAAGAATGGATCGCTGGCCAGCAAGAAAACGCGTGGACGGACGCGCGGGCTGCAGAGACTTTCTACCCGCGAAGTCGAGAAAAGTTATTATCGATCGGTGCGGACAGGCGATCACCGCTCCCTGGAAAATGGGCCTTATACCCTTTTTGTCAAGGTATGTTTTCAGATGAGGAGTCGGATTAGTGGCGTGATCGTGTTAGTGTTGGCTATAAATACACCGGCGGGCCAAGGTGCGCGGCACTTTTCTATGGGACGTCGAAGGGAGCTCACAGCTGCAGGAGGCGAGGGCGGCCAGGCTAGGCTGACCTCTGAGCGCGTACTACTTAGAGGCGGAGCAAGGCTGGTCACCGCTTGGCTGCATTACGGCTGTTGCTGAGAGGAATTAGAGTTTGGTAAGGTCGCAAATGCCTTTGCGATCATCTGGTGAGATTGAATATTTTATTTTAAAGTGTGACTAATCATAGTGAATTCTAGAATTTCTTAGGGAGTAGTTATCTTGTGCGCACATTGTCTTGAATTGAGTGATTAATATTTAGGCAATATCTTTCTGCTCATGAACTAATATGATCTTATATTATCACGTGTGTATTTTTAATATGTGACGGTATAATAGGTTTATCACCTAATAAATGCGCTTAAGACATCACCATATTAGGATTCCGTATACTCCCATGAAATGAAGTGAACACCTATTATAGTCTAGTCATTGTAATCGACGCGGTCTGTAGTATGCTGTTATAGTACAAGAATGTTTGCTAAGGAGCGGTCCAATGGTAAATAATTCTTAATTGTATACCAGTATCTAGTGGTTAGTTGTAGGTACAAATAAGGGGAATCTTTATTAAAATATGTGCTAATATTATATTGTAATTTATTTATGGCGGCGGAGCTGGCTGGGTTACGAGCGGCGAAAGGTGTAAGCTGAGCCCAGGGAAGCTGCAAGGCGCTAGGTGCGTGCTCTTATTATTAAGAGATTAAAATCTGGTAAATGACCTTTAAAATCACTGTATTGAATGATTCTGACACTTATTAACTTGTTTTTGGGGACTATTATCTAACCATTTCAACGTTATCATACTTGTATTTGTGTGTCGAAATCTAGTTCTACGATATGTAGATTGGGGAATATGCTAGATAAATTACGAGCGTTTTATGTATAGGTTATGAACGGATCTAGGTCATTGGTTAAATAACTGACGATATTACAGGAATGTTGTTTTGTTCTACATATAATAATAACTGGTTGTTTTGTCACTGCGATATGATTGGGTTCCGTGCGCCCTCACGAGATAAAGTGATCAATTATTATACGACAACCTAGCTATAGCAATTGACTCGGTCCGTGTTACGCGTTACACTATGAGGATAGATTGTTAAGATGTGGATAAGCGACGAATATTACCACAAGTACATATTAGTATCCGGTGGTTAGTATAGGTACTGATGGGTGGTTTCTTTACTAGATTAACGCAACTGAATAAAGTAGTTATATACACTCGTGGCTGTGTGCTCAGTGTCGAGACAACCATATCCACAGGGCACATTGAGGACCCTGGCTACACGAGAATTCTCCCGAAAGGGGCTTCTTAGTCAGCAGAGATGTGCCCGCACTAGAGCGCCAGTCATAGATGTGTAGACGGAGTGAGTGGCTGAGAGTCTTCAATCTTGCAAATTGAGGGACCTCACTAGTCGAGCTGCTGTCTTAGTTCTAACAAACCTCTTAACAAGGGTTATGGTTGCGTTGGTTTGTGAAGTAATCAGATGTACTTATAGATATATTGTGTGGAATTCCTTGAATGAATGAACCTAGCGTAGTAAATTAGTTATGTACACCTGTGGCCGAGAGCTTAACGTTGTGGACAACCATATCCAAAGAGCACATTGAGGACCCTGACCAATACGAGAATTCGCCCGTTAAAGGGTTTCTTAGTCAGTAGAGATGATGATCGCGCTTAGGCCTCCGTCACGGATGTGTCAACGAAGGTAAGGTTGGTGAGACCTTTCAGTCTTGCAAACTGAAGAGTTTCGCTGGCCAAGCCGTCGTTTTGCTTTAACCGAAGCTTCTTACCGTGAAGCTAGCTATGTTGATTTTACAAGGGAATCCAACACTTTCGGTTTAGTAACGGCAATAATTAAGTAGGTATCTTCTTAGGTGGGGTCGTTATTATCGGGATCTCAACAAAAGTATCGCGGTGGGTTGGTAATTAATTATCATTCGTCAGTTCAACTGTGCATTGTCGTATATTTAACATTGTTTCGACTATAAAGTGCCTTTGAGTAGATTGGGTGAGATTGGTTGCTAAGACATTGTGTTACATCCATTGAGATATTTTGGGGATGAATTGTATTATAAGTTGCTTAGGAAAAGTCAGTACTAATTGGTATTAGATTTGATAGAAATAACGATAGGGTAGGCGGAATCAACAGATGAGGTGGGATTACTAGTGAGTACGAGCAGCCGCGAGCGAGCGAGAGGCGAGCGCTGCAGTTCGCTTACAACTCTAAGATTCATCGTTAGGGAGAATCGATATTACACTAGACATTACGTCATTTATGTACCTGTAAGTAAAACATGTACTAATATTCTATTTCAATAGACTATCATCGCATCATCATCAATATCTTGACTTCTTCACGATTATTTTCATTATTATATCAGCGCATCATCATCAATATCTTGACTTCTTCACGATTATTTTCATTATTATATCATCGCATCATCATCAATAGAGATCCCATCATGGCCAAGACAAGTTGACCACTATTGTATTGCGAGTCTATTTAAAGGGCGTCACCTACCACATAGCGTAACTTATCACTTCCCACAACTTAGTATAACAAGGATTTTATGCCCACTTTAGCCTCCATAGTTGTGCATCACCTAATGAAACTACAGATTTGTAAATTAATTCTAAGGAACTGGTATAATTGTCTTACTTAAGTTATAGGTTCTACTAAAATGAGGTGGAATCGTTACAATACCTTAGTGTGATAATTAGCATTATCTATAATTATTAGTGATGGTTCTTCTTGAGGTGTGGTGCACTGAGGGGGGAACATGACCCGATGTTTCACGCACGAGTGCACAAGCTTTATCTAATGTATAATCTAACGATCCTATTTTATAGCATCTAAAACCTGATACTATGTATCTCATTTCCAAATCCTATTAGCAGTAAAACTTGATAGTTAAAGCACGTCTAAGTGTGTACTCACACTTATATACCGATACTATATAAATACCCATGTATTCCATAATAAAGGGTTCATTTCTATTCTGAAGCTCGTCTATTATCTACCTAGAGTCCTAGAACATACTTTAGTTCATGGCGATCCTTGCCAGGCCTGGCAGGACATTTTCATAGTGTTCCTGCCAGGGCAGGTCGCTTCACGGCGACCTGCCTTGCCGCTATATAATAAGATAAAATAAATTCGCGCCGCGTTCCACGCAGATCCCTTCATAAGCGATCTTGCGAGTAGGGCTGCTCGAGGCAGCCCCGAGCCCAGCTAAGCCAGCAACCATCGCAGCGCATCAACCAACTCTTCAGCAACGAGAACCTCTTCAGCAGCAACCAAATCGTCGTGGCACTCATCAGCAGCAACGGTCCAGCCAATCCACGACCACGCCACGCCAAGCAAGTATGAAGACAGAAGAGGAGTCCAGGGTTATCCCGGCCCATGTTCGAGGGAGTCCAGGGTTTTCCCGGCCCGGCATCAGAACCAGCAGCCGACGTAGCAGTCCCGATGGTGCGAACTGCTTCCACACAGCTTCAGGACGAGGGACGAGACGACTCAACACCACGAGGACGTCGAAAGCGTATCGTATTGTTTTAATTAACATTATTATTATTTTTTTAAACGTATAAAACATAACGTAGTTTTAACGTATATTTTTGTAAAACTAGTGTCACCATAATTAAATTCGCAAATATAATTTAAATTTCGCAATATTACAGACAATTATACATTAGCTAGTTATTGGACTGGCCATCTGATAACTAAGCGAAGGTTTAATTGCTTATAAAATAAATTTTCTATCAAGCAAGAAAAATATTGAATATTCTGGTACGGTACAAATGTATATTATAAATATTATTATAGAAAGAGCACTAAAGTGACTCTAAAAACAGGCGCAAAGGGTGCGGCCTATTATTAGGAGCAAAAGACTCCGACGGAAGTTCATATACGCGACGACGTAGTGTTAAATAAGATATAAAGTACCAATACCATGATACCAGTAGGTAGAATTAGAATCCGTACAATGAAATGCATTAAAATGAAAAGTAAAAATATTATCAGAGAAAAATAGATATTCAATGAAATAAGTTATTACAAATAAAAATAAATTGTAATATTCATTATATTAATTCCAGTTAAAAGGGATAAAGCGGAAAAATAATTTTTTTTTTAAAGAAAATAGTGAGACTAGGTAATATACTAGATAATATTTTAGATAGGAAATATTTAATCACGTAATTTAAAAATGTAAAAAAAAAATTTAATGCAGAAAATTAACAAATATAAGAGCAAAAACAAGTATTTTTCAGCTAATATATAATAAAATAAGGTTTCCAACTGTGATTAGACTGCGCAACCAAAAATGGTGGAAATCCTTAAAAATTTACAATACTAAAAATAAATAAATAATATCAGACAATTCAAATTATATATATTAAAAAAATTACAATTTTACAAAAATGAAAAAACTAATTCGTGTTACCAGTGAAAACAAAAACGTCAAACACAAATTTAAACTCACGGTACAACCATTTAAATCATATAAATAACAAATGATAACCTAAGTTGTAGTCATAAAACAGCGCGTAAGTGTAACACACAACAAAATGCATGAAACTATGTTTCTTTTATAAATCCGCGTTAGTAGAATATATAAAATAATATTGAAAGTAACTAATAAATTGCAAATGATAATTTAATACGTGCCGCTGGATGACGACACACAAGTAGTAAATAAGAATTAAATAGTAAAAAGTACGGTACCCAAATTACTTAAAAATACGTAAAATCATAATTTTATATTTTCCCCATTAAATTATTTCATAATAATACAATTAAGACGCGAAGCGACGTGCGTGTCCTGCAGGAAAGGATAGGCACGCCATGTCAAAACAAATAATTATAAATAATAATAATAAAAAAATGACGATTAAAATTAAAACACATATTTAACATATACAAAGAATGAATTTGTAAAAAAAAATGTATTTATGCACGAAGCTTGCATAAATACATTTTTTTTTACAAATTCATTTAATTTTAAAATCACACCAATATTATTCATGACCCGTAAAGAAATTGCTTTCACAAAGAACATAAATTCAATAAATAACAGATAGTACAATATTTAACTATAACAACTAATTATAAGTATACCGGCTTTTACTATTTAATAAATGGAAAAAAAAAAAGATTTTTACCAACGTATATAAATAACAAAAGTATAAAAATAATGAGTATTTTTTTTTTAATAGTAATTTAAAGTTAACAAGTAAGTATTGTAAATATGTAAAAAGTATTCAGTACGTGTCCTAGAAAGTTAAAACATCTAAGTTTTTCACAGAACGATTAGACTGATCACCTAAAAAAGTTGTTGAAATTCTTATATGTCAATGTTCTCAGGATTCGTGCATATGTAGTAGGATAGACAGTCAGAGTGAACTTTATAGTATTAAAAAGTTCATAGGATAAAAATATGTCCTAACTTGACCAATGGTAGCTTGGCAAGCGCCGTTGACCAAGTAGGTACGGTTTGGCAAGCGCCGTTGACCAAGTAGGTACGTATTGGCTTTGGTACACGGGATACAAGCAGACAGGAAATCTTTAGAGCCATCATGAGGGATCAAGTGATCAATCATGAAGGTCTTTAGACCCATGCTGGCTGAAAATATGTTATCATGCCATAAAGAGGCATGGTAAGAATAAATTCAGTACATGAGGGTTAAATGAACTGTCTGGCCATATACATGCGCTTGTATATGTGCGCGCGCTTATAAATAAATATAGGTATATTCTATTCTTGTATCCCTATTATTTTATTATATATGGTCGGTCGACCCGCATTTAATGCGTAGTGTACCAGCCTGAGTATGGCATTTCGAGATGCACTCATGCAGAAGTGAGGCAAACACTTCAACAAAATTAATTATAATGTTTATAAACACAGTATCCTAGGTAGAAGAAAGTAAATTAATCGTATGACTGTTCTAATAAATTAAAGATAGTTTTGTTTTCACATTAAGTAATATAAGATAGTTGTTTAGTAAATACTTCCATAATTTCGTCATCCAAGCGTGCATTCATTGATAACTTAAAAAAAGAAAAATATTAAAAGTAACCTAGATGCAATGAGATGCATATATTGAGTTTAATTATTAAAATATTAACGTAATAAAATTAAGTAAATGATGTTTAAAAAATAAACGTAGAAATATTTTAATTAAAACAAATAAAAAAAAAAAAAAAAATTTTAACAAAAAGCTTTGAAGAAAAAACAATTCAAGAAGATAACGACGTACGAACGCATTTTATAACATAATATTATTATAATTTAGAGAATAATGTTACATTTATATATTTTTTTTTTTTGGCAAATACTCTATCAGAAGTAAATTTTCAACAAACGTCAAAATTTAGAAAACACTGGAACCAGTAGATCGTGTTACCAGTAAAAATAGCAACATAATATCACAAATACATTTTTCGTTAGCATCAGCCTCCGAGAGGCTCCTCGCGCAGCCGCGGAACGCACCGTGTACCATGCATAATGCATGAAACGGAAAAGGTATAGGTGGTGTTGCAGGGTATGCCAAGGTGCAAGCAGGCAGTACATCCTTGAATCACAACATGGTTCGGTCGAGCTACCAACCATGGAGGTTTTTGGACACAGTCTTTTTTTTTATAAATAATAATAATAAAAGGGGAAGTGTTAAAATAACTGTCTGAATAGTATAGAAAAAATAAAGAAGAAGAAGTATAAGTAATAAGTGCACACGTATTTCCCCATAAATGCGTACCTAGCAGTACCCAGCCAGATCTAACAAAATAATGACGTAAACAAATACATGTAAAAATATTGTAACCATTACAATTATGAATTATTCAAAGTCAAAGTAAATAGAAATATAAAAACGAAGAAACGTATCAAAATTCATAAAATCATAACAAAATTGCGCTTATTAAACAGCATTCTAATTCTTTTTTTTTTAAAACCAAAATCTTGTTAGCCCTTAACATCGCAACACATGAAGGAATGTAGCCAGCTATCACTCGGAATGTTTTTTGTGATAGTTATTGGATAAAAAGAACTATTGTTAAGAAAAAAAAATTGAAAACATTATGAAAGTAAGTTTTTCAGGACGTCCGTTAAAACGGCCATTGCCACGAATCGTATAAATTTAATGTTCTTGATGTTATCCTAAAAAACGGACAATGCTGTCATGGAGTTTAAAAAACAAAATTAAAAAAGTGTTGTAAACTAAAAATAAGCTTGAATAACTGAACAAAATCATCATCAGCATCATCATCACACCAGCCAAAAGACGTCCACTCATGTACATATGCCTCTCCCGAAGAGTGCCACAGTGACCGGTCCTGCGTCACCCGCATCCAGCAGACTCCCGCAACCTTTACCAAATCATCAGTCCACCTTCTCGGGGGTTTAACCACGCTGCATCTTCCGGTACGGGGTCGCCACTTCAAAACCTTTCCGCCCCAACGGCCATCGGTTCTATGTGCAATGTGCCCTGCCCACTGCAACGTAAGCTTAGCGATTCGGAGGGATGTTACCTTGGTTCTGCTGCGGGTAGCCTTATTTCTGATGCGATCACGCAGAGAAAATCCCAGCATAGCACTATCCATTGCCCTTTGGATGACTTTGGGCCTTCTTATGAGGCTTATAAGCAACCACGTTTCAGTGCCATATGTCATCACTGACTGGCAACACACACTGGTCAAATACTCTCATTTTGAGACACTGCGGAATATTGAACGAAAAGTGAGATGGGTCGGTAGTTCTTCAGCAGGGTGTTGTCACCTTTTTTGAAGAACAGCACCACCACACCTCTATTCCATGCCTTTGGCGTTTTTACTTCCAGTAAGATGGAATCGAACAAATTTTGAAGGGCCGTAAGGACCGGTTTTCTACTTGCCTTCAGGAGTTCGGCTGTTATTCCGTCTTCACTTGGTGCCTTGTTGTTCTTGAGCTGTTTAGAGCCATTACAATCTCGTACAGGCTGTTTTCTGGGATATCGTCGGTATAGTGTGGGGTTAGTCAAGCTCTAGGGTTTTTCGCCAGACTAACCTCCGGTCCGCGAGTTGATGTGCATAGCTGTCCGCATAGCACTCTATCTCAACCAAAAGCTCAGGTTTAGAAGGAAAGATTCTACCTTCTTCAGTTTTCAACTAGCTGAGCTGGCTCTGCCCAATGGACAGATCTCTCGAGAACACTTTAGCGCCCTTATTACGCTGGATGGCGTCTTCAATAGTTTGTATTGAATTGGCGCAGATCGTGGGCCTTGAAGAACTTAGACCCACAGGCACGGGCAGCTTCCACAAACCCGTCGTTGAATTCGTCCACATCGCCGTCTAGGCAATGTAAACGGTTTGAAGTTCCAGCTAAAAGCTCGCGGGGTTTCGAATTTGGATTGATGCTGGACGGAGACTTCATCAATCGAGAGCGCGCTTGCTTGACACATATATTCAATGTGCCTCTTAACAGAAGGTGATTGCTCCCGGGTTTAACTGTATTGATCACAGATACATCATATAATGTATCATGTATTTATTTAATTATTATATTCGAGTTCCAACTCCAAATTGCCCCACTCTCAGCTCTTCACCTACTCTCTTGCCCAGATTTGCGTTGAAGTGCCCCATGACAACGGTGAACTAGGTTTTGGAACTATAATATATATGGACGTCGAAGATGTACTCGGTACCAACATTGATAGTAAAGAAGGTGGATTTTGTGTTTGTTGTTGAGGACAAAAGTTACTTGTAGACGGGGTGCTAGAGGTCAGACCGTGATCAGCAGGTCGATCACGTAAGTACCCCTCTGGTCGAGTCATTATATTTTGTGCAAGATTTTTCACTGAACTCTTCCGAGTCAGATGGCGCAAGCATCGCCATTATTTTTTGTGCGCGCCATACATTTTTCCACGCCATTGTGAAACTAGGATAAAAATAATTTATATATAATTCACAACTCCAAAGCAACAACGTCCTATAAAAGTGACAGTTAATAAATAAACTAATTAAAGGAAATAATGGCAATGTCCGTTTTCTGTCACAATGTAAAACAAACTTTGTATCCGCACAATTCGGCACTGTCCGTTTAATATGACATGCTAAATGGTACGTAGTTACATATACAATCGATAATGTCACAAAAACAGGACAAGCTATAAATCATCCTTTTTGACTTAGAATCAATTAAATATTTAATGAAGTTTATATTAAAAACAAAAGTTTATCTCATCTGAATGTTAATTCAACAAAATGCAAACAATTTTTTTTATTTCGTTTTTGTTTTATGGGGCCAGAAACAAAAGCCGACGCAAATTCAGAAAATCCTGGACTTCAACTGACGCTCGCGCACAAATTGAACTCTGCATACTGTTGGCGTATTCGACAAAGATAAAGTAATATTCTCGCCCTTTCGCCAAAGCGTATTTACTTTTCTAGCCTGCAGGCGCATTCAAACTTTGCCTGGCATTTAGTAACTGTACTAAAAATGTGACAGGAAAGCTTTAAGGGGTAGGAAAGAAAATACATATTTATATAATATTTTAATCATGTAGCAGTAATCAAATAAAATATAAAGTAAAACATAAAAAAATATACATATATATATATATATACATTTTAGAATAAAAACATAACTATATTAACCTTAGGATAGGAGATTTAATTTTAATATTAACCATTTTTAAGTATTAACTCTATTAACTATACGTATAAGATAGAAAACTCCTTATATATAAATAAACACCGAAAAAGCGGAACCGTAACGCGAAAACGTTAAATAAAATATCGTGAAATAGGACACAAACAAAACTAAACTC
This sequence comes from Epinotia brunnichana, assembly GCA_963854355.1. Classification (NCBI taxonomy): domain Eukaryota; kingdom Metazoa; phylum Arthropoda; class Insecta; order Lepidoptera; family Tortricidae; genus Epinotia; species Epinotia brunnichana. The sequence continues at coordinate 675,457 of CAWKZR010000004.1, read as the reverse complement.
TATTACTATTACCAATAAAACACAATTTAAAAACTTACCGAAACGCAGCAAACTATAAAACTTATTTCACAATGCACAAAGTTATAATATTGCCCATCTTTCAAAGTTTCATGAGCACTGCCTACTCCATTTGGGAGTGTAGGCGTTAATCTATTAATTCATTTACACAAAGTTTAACAGGAAACACTGTACAACACGGCACTAAACATAAAAACTTGTTTAAGGACATCAGCGACCACCAAATTTTATCATTAATTACTGTCCGGAAAAATAAAACGAAAGAGTAATTTAGACCGACTAGGACACAGAACAAAATTAAACTAATAACTAAAAGAGCGAGAGCGACATAATGAATTTTAGACCACCCAGAATAAAGACACCAGCGATGTTCAAAGTTCCAATCCCAATATGGAACAGTATATCAAGTTCATAGTACTACAGTAACATAAAACATAGTGTTAAGCGCAACAATGTATTAGTAATATAAGCATTAAGATAACATGTAAGTCAATCTAGAACTCATATACAGGACGTTTAAAATTAATATTGAAATATTGAAACACCATAGTAATGTATACAAAGTACACATAAGATACTTTTAAGTCCAGATGTATAACATTAATTAGAATAAGTTTAAGTACTTATTTAAAACATTGTTTGAGATAACTTTAAGCCAAAAATATGTTCCAAATTTTTGTCTCAAAAAAAAAGGGGAGGCATGAGGTGTGGTGCACTGAGGGGGGAACATGACCCGATGTTTCACGCACGAGTGCACAAGCTTTATCTAATGTATAATCTAACGATCCTATTTTATAGCATCTAAAACCTGATACTATGTATCTCATTTCCAAATCCTATTAGCAGTAAAACTTGATAGTTAAAGCACGTCTAAGTGTGTACTCACACATATATACCGATACTATATAAATACCCATGTATTCCATAATAAAGGGTTCATTCCTATTCTGAAGCTCGTCTATTATTTACCTAGAACATACTTCAGTTCATTCTAATAATATTAAAAATTGTTCAAACCACTTCAAATAAACTTCTACGTTCATTTCCGGATGGTAATCAGCATTCGCCAATTTATATTATAGGCTCTGAATATTATTTTGCCTCTGGCACAAATCCTGTTTTGGCTGAGCCACCGTGACAAATAATTAGCCTGGCACCTTTTCCAACTGGGGTTTTAAACCCTCCGTTATCTTCACTGTCCAACCACATTCGTTTACGTGAATGATTTTGATTCACCCAAGTCTCGTCTAAATAAAAACGTGGTCTTTTGTCCCCAGAGACTCGTAACTGATCCATTTTTTTTGTAAAAAGTCCACCCTGGCAGCAACTATATATTTTCGCTCCATTAACGTCTTTCTTCCGTCCATTGTTTTCTTGAATTTATACCCTAAGCGTTTAATAATAGTTCTCATTGATGATTCCAAACACTTAAGATTGGGTAGTTTTTCCTTGGCTGCATCTAATATTTTCTGCACTGTGGGGTACTCTCCATTTGCATGCAGCGACGTTATAGTTCTTTTTATAACTGATTTATCAAAGTCGTCAAGATCGATAACCGTAGAAGGTTTCTTGTACTTCTGTCTAGGTGAATTCACAAACGACACGAAAAAACATCCTTCTGAATACGATATAGAGTTCGTTCGCTCGTTCCGCAAACCAATGCTGTCAGTTTTTTTGCTTGTTGAAAATCAATTTTCCTTATGACATCAGGGTCTTTTTTCAACTCTTGAAACCATTTATAAACGTTTAGAATAACCAGCCGAGCTTGCTAATTAACATCACCTGTTAACTTGGTCAAATTGGTTTTCCAAAAATCTTCCATTACGACGTAGGTTCACAGACAAAGTTCGTATAACGAATGAGTTATGCATTGTGATGTTTACCCTTTTTTCTACTCCTGAACCGTTATCTGTCATTTATATAGGCTGTAGCTCAAATACAATGACACCACTAATAAGTCGTCGAAAAACTCTATGCTCTATGGCCCAAAAACGCACTGTTTAGCGTACTTTTTTGGTTCATACATTTTTCATAAAAGCACTGTTTAACTTTTTTTTATATCGGCCGCTATATTGCAGTGGTGCCAACTTCATAAACAAATATTTCGAAATAAAAGTATTTATTTACGATTGAACATTTGTATATTATAAATTATTTACTACAATAATAATAAATCATCATCTATTGTGTGTTAAATTACATGTTTTATAAATTCTTGGTATTATTTATGAAAATAAACAGTTCGAATTCGGTCCGGGTCCAGATTCTGTTTGGTTCGGATGGCAAGTGCAAACAAATTAAAAACAAAACAAACCATAAGCAAGAGGTGTCACATTTCCAATTTCCCACCAAAATACAGTTCAAAATGAAAGGACGAAAGATGATAAACTATTAGTCCTAAACTATTAATTAAGATTTTATTTGTGTTTGTGAAGACAAAAGTGTACGTTCCTTTTAAAATGGTCGATGAAATTAATAACTCCACCTACTGAAGTAATTGCGCGAGTAGGTAGCAAAAGTACGAATAGAAAACTTGCCGCCTGAAAAGTTTAACTATTCTGTAGTCTGCTATTTATTTTAAATTTGTCGTAGAAAAAGTATTGTATGCAACTGTGTATAACTGGTCTAAAAACGCTCGTGGCGTCTTTAGTTGCGATGCTCGCCAAGGCTCGCATCGCAACCCACGCCACTCGCGTTTTAAGACCCTTCTTATAGAACAGTTGCATAAAATACTATTATGTTATAGTATATTTTCAACTGACGAAAAAAACGGAGGAGGTTCTCAAGTCGACGTGTATATATATATATTTTTTTATGTATGACCACGTATAACTTTTTACAGAGTAGTTCGATTTTGATAATTCTTTTTTTATTGGAAAGGGATAGATAATGAACCGAACCCGAAGATAAGATAATGAAATTTTTCTCCATTATAAATGTATGAAAACAGTTTTCTTTAATTTCTGGCTTTTTTGTACATTACCGAAAGTTGACCCCAAGGAAACTATTGATACTGGATAGAAATGGAATCGATTGCCATAAAAAAATACATGTAAAAAAAACTTTTTTAATTTTCATACAAATTCTATTAGTAGGTACATAAAGGGTACCTACCCAGTAAAGGGAAACCTATGTATGAGAGGTTACAAATTCGTTTTTTTTAACCTGTTAATCCGAGTGATATTTTTTGGAAAAAATATATGTGGTAGAGTATGAAATGGTTTATAAAATATCCAATATTGGAAGGTGTCAGCACCTTAAAAGAAAAAAAAAATAGTTTTTGAAATATTAAAAATATTTTTTTTTTACTTAAATATAAAATTTCATGGTAATTTTTTTTTAATAAAAATTCCTTTATTATTTTCATAATTTATACAAATTTCAAGAAACTCGGGCCGCTACTTTAGTAGATAATAAATAAAAACGATTTTCTTTTTTTTTAATTATCTCAAAAATCACGACGATTTTGGGGCTGATATTTGGTGAAATTACAACGTATATAAATAAAGATAATTATCCGAGCAAAAGGAAAACCATTTTCTCGTCAAAGGCAGTTTCGCCATACAAACACGGCTATACCATTTGTTGTAGGCTTCCTGCCGTTTTCCTAATTCGGACAACAGTCTAATCTATGAGGACGAGATACGTGTTTTGAAAGATTTACTCACAGTTATTTTGATTTCTTCATCGAGTGTTTCATCAAATCTTTGTTTTCTTTTCGGTTGTCTTTTTCCGATATCTTCTTTATATTGCTTCGATACGCTTAATTCCATCGCATTTTCTTCAAAATACTTGAAGTTCCCTCATTCAGCTACGAAAAACTTGCAGTGACTCGCGACAACGGTGATCAAATATACGGTGGAAGCCTGAATTTGAACATTCACTTTGTTTATTCTTTCCAAAAAAAATTCCATACAACAACCATAACCGCCGTTTCCAATTTTCTAAATTAAAATGTATTCCCGCCGCTTTGTTTCTCATTACAGGCTTTTAGGTACAATCATCCTTGCTTGATTCCAAAGTTTTAAGAACTTCGTGCCAAGAATCTCTCAAACTTTTACATGCGTCCTCTCTAGTTTACGAACGTGTCAGATTCACTCTATTCAGGGATTGGCCTTTCCCGATTTCAGTTGTTAATCTTTGCGAACGTTGTGTCGAACTTACAAAAATAACGTAAACTTACATAACTACGGAGCATCATGAAAAAGCGACAAGCTTCTGTACACGATTCAGCAGCCGCAGTTGCCACTAAATTCAAATAATGAGCAGAAAAAGACACTTAAAAAGCGAAAGGTGCATGGTTTTTAATTTTTGCCTGCAAGCCATTGGACATGCCAGACATGTTCGCGGCATTATCATATGTAAGCCTACGGGTTACTTTTAATGATAATGTAATACTTTATATTTATATATTTATTAATATTTAAACTGTGTTCATACAATATAATAGTAGCCTACGAGTGTCGGTCGGATAAGAGGGCTCGTGAAGGTGATGCAGCCCCTTTTAATGGCTCGGGATCCCCACCACGCCATCTTCTACAAGATCCCTGGTGGGTAGATGGCGCTGCAGCACGATACCACCATGTTAGAGTTGTTCGTGTCGCCTGGAAATGCCGCTAGGTGGCGCGCTTGATGCTGGATCCGGCGATTGCCAACACGGCCATTCTGCATGGTGCACCGCCCCGGTCACCTCACGAGTTAAGATGGAATGCTGTAACATAACCACGAACATAATCAGTAACCAGTCAGTACATGTAACGGAAAACATTCGGACTCAAGTATACCTATTCCTTATCACCCCATCCAAGTTCCAAATTCCAGGCATCCACTAAAGGGCTATAGCCGCAATTAGTTATTTACCTTTATCATTCGGAACCTCTTGTACTTAAAGGGCACTTTGCCGCACTTAAGATTTTCAAGCTTTACTTGGATAGGTCAATAATTGGAACGCGTACATGCAGTTCGCAATGATTCCGTAAACAAAGCATAATAATAAGTACCAAGTTTAAATAAAGGCCTGAAATTTAATGTGTTTTAATTGCATTACTACCTCCAATTGCCAACACGGAGGCGAAGTCTAGAAGTCTGTAAATATTTCGAGACTTGTGCTTGGGGAGTATAATTAAGAATGTTATCATAATACAATGAATGTTCGTTATGTCAGGAATATTTACGAAAATTAAGAACTGAAATTATCACTCAACCATGAATAAAATAATAATAAGACTATACATACTCTCATTCATAACAGTCCCAATCGTCAATTCTTATCCACGGCTTTATGTTCTCCGCGGAGGTAACTCCGGTGTACTTTTTAGCTGTTCTCTCACTACCTTTCACATCCGTCACCTCGTATCTGTCGTTACCCAGCACTTTATGTACTTGAAAAGGTCCCTTGAATGTTGGTAACAACTTTCTGCTTCTCGCATCATTATTCTGGCTTTGTATTTTAATTAAAACCAGATCACCCTCTGTATACTTTCGTGCTTTGATTCTTGGTCGATCGAATCTCTGTTTTTGTACTATAGCGTCTGCTTTAATATTCTCATTAACCGTCTCGCGCAACTTTGTCACGTCTAGAATATGCGACTCACTATCCAGGGCCAAACTATCACTATCCATGCGCAGCCGATAACCGAGGAAGACCTCACTTGGGACTGCTTTAATAGTTTTATGAAATGTACTGTTCAAACCCTGTTGTAGAGGTTTAATGTATTGGTCCCACCTATCGTCTGTTGTGTCCGCGCTGATTGCTTTTAAAGCCTCTAATACCGTTTTATTAAATCTCTCTACTTGCCCGTTTGAACGAGGCATACCCGTGGCTATAGTGTGCAAATGAATGTTTTTACTTGAGCAGTATTGCATTAACTCGTTAGAAGTAAAACATGACCCGGCATCTGTTATTATTCTTTTAGGATTACCAAATGACTTCGATATAGTATCTAATTCTTTTATTGCGCAAGTTGACTTTGTTGACGATACGGCCGCAAGAAACACAAATCTTGTGAAAGCGTCGACGGCAACCAATATTATATTCATTTTTATTTTTAGTTTTTACAAATGGGCCCAAATGGTCCAGATGGAGTGTGTGAAAAGGTTGAGCGTATTTGGGAACCGGGTATAACTCTCCTTCTTTAGGACCACCTTTATTTTTATAATAAATGCAGTTCAAACAGTTATTTATGTACTTTTTCACTATATGTCGCATCCTTGCAAACCAATACTGATTTCCTATCCGTTCTACTGTCTTATCTACAGAAAAATGTCCTAGGTCGTCGTGATTGCATTTAATTATCTGCCATATGCATTTTTTTTGGTACAACCCAACGACGACCATGGGCAGTTCTTCTATAGACTTTCCCACCTAGCACCTCATATTGAGAAAATATAGTCTTGTTACTGTCAACATCACCAGATTCTATAATTTCTCTAACTTTCTGTAACACGGGGTCCTGTAATTGTACTGACAGCAACCAGTCAGCTTCTGTTATTGACATAATTATTTCAGTTTCTGATCTTTCTCCGGATGGCACAGGGTTGCGACTTAATGCATCCACGTGTTGCATTTGTTTACCTTCGCGATGCAAGGTGTCGAAGGTAAACTCTTGCGTGGATAAAACCCATCGTGCGATCCGGGGAATTATCCCTCTTTTAGTTAACGCAAATCGAACCGCGTTGCAGTCAGTGACAATTTTAAATATGGATCCCAATAGGTATAACCGGAATTTTTGCAGGGAACAAACGATAGCCAGTTCGAATGAATGGAATATGGTGAATGTCTTTCCCGTACGATGTTATTTTCTAAAAGTTCATTCACCATTTCCCGGATTATCTTACGGTCCGGAATAGAGGCTCTAAAGGGTCTGCATTGAACTGGTTGAGGACTGGTAACAATAATTACCATTTCGTAGCCATTAACTTTCCCTAGCTCCTTTATATTTGTTGCTATGCACCCGCTATATTTTTTGAATAGTGCTATCAGTTCGTTCTGATGAGAGTCCGTGTTCAATTCGAAATCAACGACATTGTTACAGAATTCATTAAAAGAAGATGCATAATCGAACTTTAATGCATTGCCAACGCGTGAATATATCAAATCAGGTCGTTCGGTCACATTCCTACCTATTAGTATCTCGCAATCTGCCAAATCATCTATAATATAGAAATCTATACCCGTCAAACACACCGAATCAATTTTCAGATCAACTTTTATCATGTGTGTAACCGTCTTTAAACTTTCCTTTGAAAAGCCCTGCAATGTAACAGGCGAGGACAACAGGACTCGTTTTATAGGGTATTTTTGTAGCACAGACTCAGATATGAGTGAACAGCTGCTGCCAGTATCGATAAAGACTTCGAATTCGAAATTATTCAAAACAATCTTTTTAACGAACTTTCTCCGCGGGTCGGGGGTAGAAACAAATTTAGTTTCCTGTTTTTCTAATTTTGGTGCATTCTTTTTATGATAACACTCGGTTTTTGTGTGTCCTTGCTTGTTACAATAGTTGCATTGACTTTTGTTCGCGGGTTTGTTGACATCGCAATTAACTTTTCTGTGGTTTCCACCACAGTTATAACATTTGATCTGTTTTCGCTGCTGTGTTTGATTATTAGTGTTACGCGCGGCGATGGGTTGCTCTGGTAAGCTATGATAATTAGTTGCTATCGATGGTCCTGAGTTATGACCAGATGATGTGTGAATTTCACTTTTCATTGGATCTTCACGAGGGTTCGCGCCTGGTTGTCTCGTGTTTTTAGTAGATTTGTATACTCGGCCGTGTAAAAAGCTTGCTAACTGATCGCTACTTCCAAAATTGCTAGCCTCGAGGGCTGCTCCTATACCACTATCACCTATATTGCCGACAATGGCCTCCGTAGCCCAGTGGGTAGTGACTCTGCCTACGAAGCTGGAGGTCCCGGGTTCGAATCCCGGTCAGGGCATTTATTTGTGTGTTTATCACGAATATTTGTTCCTGAGTAATGGATGTTATATATGTATATAAGTATCTATATGTATTTATCTATTATATATATCGTCGCCTAGTACCCACAACACAAGCCTTATTGAGCTTACCGTGGGCCTAGGTTGATTTGTGTAATATTGTCCCGTAATTATTTATTTATTTATTTATTTATTAATGATTGACATAATATCTTGTTCCGAAAAACCCAACGATAATCTATCAATTTTGCATTTCTGTTCGAAATAAAACTCGTAAAGAGATTGATTATCGTTTGGTTTGTTCTCGTCTATTTCTTTTAATAGCTCAAACATATTCCGACGTTTTTGAAAACTAGATGCTAATCTCTTCCGCCAATCCTGCCATTTCCATGATGGCCAGGAACAATCGGTGCGCAACAGAGAATCGTTCCATACTTTTGCTGGACCTTTTAATTTGTTTAAAGCCTGATACCGGATAATTTCGTCAGCCCATGAAAAAGTTTGCGCGTAGTTTTTGATAATATTCAGCCAAGCACATATGTCATCATTTAATGGGTTAAATTCGGGTATCATATTATTCAAAGTAGAAGCCAAGCTTGCACTTACAGTTGGGGTATCAGCCTTTTGTGATACCTTTTTCCTTTTTGGTGGTGGAGGTGACGGAGTCCTCGCAGAGGTAATACCACTCGATGAACTCGAACTCGAACTCGACCGTTGCTGCGTTCGTCTTCGTTTTGAGCGTTTACTACGCTTACCCATTATGAACGTAGGTAAGAGCACTTCTTATGTAAGCCTACGGGTTACTTTTAATGATAATGTAATACTTTATATTTATATATTTATTAATATTTAAACTGTGTTGATACAATATAATAGTAGCCTACGAGTGTCGGTCGGATAAGAGGGCTCGTGAAGGTGATGCAGCCCCTTTTAATGGCTCGGGATCCCCACCACGCCATCTTCTACAAGATCCCTGGTGGGGCACGATGACATCATCGCCGCCGGTAGATCGCCATCTACCGGCTGCAGCACGACACCACCATGTTAGAGTTGTTCGTGTCGCCTGGAAATGCCGCTAGGTGGTGCGCACGATGCTGGATCCGGCGATTGCCAACACATATGACTGTGCCAAATACCACTTCGCAATTACTGCATACGTACTTAGTACAAAAAGCAACCACTTACAGCAATTTGACAGCTTGTCAGATCCACCATCGTCTTAGTCATCACCTCCAGTTGGCGCAATATGTCGCTAGTGCATTTTTTATGTCGACTATCAAGAAAGAAAGAAATGAATTTATTGACGGGTAAAATAAAACTTCATCACGATTTAAGAGAAAACACAGTATTTATATAAAAAGAAACTTAATAATTAAAAGTTTAAACAAAGATCATGTGTACAAGAAGACTGGTGGTGCTGCTATAGTGGCCGCAAGTGGACACCACTCAGCATATGCTCTGACATTAAATAATGCCACAGCGCTGGTCTTCCGTAGGGCCCAGGGCTGTAAGGTAGTTCCAAACAGCAAAAAGTGGGAAACGTGGTACTACATAATTATATTCGTAAACTAATAAGATTATAACTAGTGACATAGTGAGTAGGAAGGATCATAGCATAGAAATAGTGACTTATGACTTTCTCATTAGAAGATTAAGGAGTTAGAGGAGAGAAGTTAGTACGTAATAAATACTATGTACTACGTCACCATCGTCTTCTCTCCCTCGTCTTCCAGAAGGCTACGTTTGGTTTGGAGTGCATGGTGGGGTAACGAGTATCTCTTACTCGTCACTGTACAGAAATATTAAATTACTCGTCATTGTACAGAAAAAAATAAATATTAAATTTAGCTTCGGTCTAAATTTATATGAATAAATACTTAAGTTGCTGTGCTATCACAATCAGTCGGTCCAGGGCGATGACACCACCAACCCTTGAGCAAACGTCGATTAGTGTTATCACGTCCCTGGTTAATCCCGCAATTATCGAAGCACAGTCACAGAATAGATAATAGTACATACTTGTAAGAACATACTTAAGGCACACTCCTTTGATCTTTACAAAAGCCGCTTGTTTCTTAGCCAAAACATTATGATTTATGGTCCTCTGACGTCGTCGACTCCAGCGCAAGCCAAACGGAACGTTAAGGCTGTGAACGAACGGTGTAAATGAATTGGCTCACTCGCCGCGTCACCGATAGTGAGGACTGTCAACGACTAAAAATATTATAATAATGTATTGCCAATTTATTTCTTGCATTCAATATAGCAGCAATATAGCAGAGAGCAATAAACATTATTTCATTATTTATCTCTAATAGTACATTGTGATACAAGTGAGCGATGTTGATTATTATATCAGAGGCGGAATTGTCACGCGAACCGCAGGTGAGCGTGATAAGAGAGCCGAGGATGTAAATATCAAAGCTCATGCGTGTCATACGACGTTTTTTAACACATTTGCGAGGAAAAAATCCTTTTCTTAAAATGAAAATGTTGTACCCGGGTACACGGGTACACGGGTCTTAATTACACGTGGGTCCGACCCGCTCTCACCGTGTATTGGCGATCTGAGCTGAGACGTTGCCTTTAAAAACTACGATAAAGATCGTGGCTCGTGCGTTTCGAATTTCGTTTTTTTACTCTTGCAGCAAAACTTATTGATATCATTATAAGTATTGATAATGTCAAAAATAATTTATTGTCTTCATAAAATTAAATCGTAAAGTACGAAATTTTATATTCTTCGTAAAGTAAATAAAATATTATGGAATAATTACACACAAAAAGAAAAAAAAGGCAAGCAGAAGAATAAGATAACAATCAAAACAGTATTTAAATGAGTAAAATTTGCTTATGATACTAGTTTTCAATTTAAAAATCAACTCAAAATACAGTATTTTCAATATAATACGTATTAACATTTGATTCGTTGCTTGACGTACATCATAATGTCGGTTGAGTTTCAAATTATTATCGTACTTGCCCTAGTAGCAGGTAATGTCATAAACCCCTTTTGGCCGGCAGGCAAAAGAGAATTAGATCGTTAGTAATAGCTTCCTTTTTTTGTTGACATTTTTACTTTATTGCAAAGGCTTAAAACTTAATATTGCTTGGAATCCAACGACTTGTTTATCAATAGAATTCTCAGTAAGACTTTCGGGTTTACCAAACAAAATGCAAGACACTGACAATACCTAATTTTAACAATAAAAGCACTGGTTCATTAGATTATGATTATATTCCACATTAAATTACAAGCCATCGACCCTTCGACATTATCTTAGACGCACGGGCCGCCATTATTAATCTAGCAGTATTGCCAACTGCCCTGTCAACTAGGCACGTTCGGAAATGCGCTAACAGTTCGGCCAGCCTAACAAAACCTTCGTCCTCGAAGGTCACCTCCACTCGTACTTCAATGAACTCCGCCATCACGCTCTGCAGCAGCTTCGCTCCCAGTGCAGGCGGTAGACTTCACCTGTTTTCTCAGCCAAGGCCCAGCGAGCAGAGCAGAAGTCGCGCTTTCATTAGCTCGCCAGTGCGGCCCACGACCACCAAAGAAATACGCTGTATGTCTCAATCTCTGTAACAAACTTTAAGGCTGAGGCTAAAGGTTCCCCATAAAGCATAGCATAGCTTTTCTTTTGTTTGCGTTTTCGCACACTAGTAACAATTCACAAAGAACCATATTTATTTTGGCCATGGCCATCCTTGACACACATACAATGTGATTCCTTTCCTTCTTACTCATTTAGCAAAATTGTAGTATCCTCTTTATTAAGTCAACAATCAGACTTGAGTTCGCCTTACTTTTGATATGATCATACTTAAGTTTCACATTCATTATATACTTTAACTACCACTACGGGTACAATTTACGTCACCTGCGTCGACTCGTCTCAATGAATAATATTGTAATGTTCATCATCATCTTATCAGCCGAAAGACGTCCACTGCTGGACATAGGCCTCCCGCAAAGAGTGCCACAATGACCGGTCGTACGCCACCCGCATCCAGCGGCCTTCCGCGACCTTAACCAGGTCATCAGTCCACCTGACCATTGTAATGTTACCTTACCCTTATTATCTTCTTTACCCTTTCGTCGATGTCAAACTCACATCATCTGTGGGCAACGCTACTGCAGGATCACAGCAGCCTCACACACACTGCAGCCACATGAAGGAATCACCATCGTCCACGGCGCTAATCACGTCGCTGTCTTGAGACGTCTGTACAATACCATCGCCTTGCAGCGCAATAAATCAACGCGTCACCGCCTGTCGACATCGTGACCAACCATATAACATCACCGCTCCACAGCGTCGTGAACAAACATCAAACATCACCGCGCTGTGGCGTCGTGACCAAACATATAACATCACCGCTCCATAGCGTCGTGAACAAACATCACCGCACTGTGGCGCCGTGACCAGACATATAACTTCACCGCTCCATAGCGTCGTGAACAAACATCACCGCGCTGTGGCGTCGTGACCAATCATATAACATCACCGCTCCATGGCGTCGTGACCAAACAAATAACATCACCGCTCCATGGCGTCGTGACCAAGCATATAACATCACCACTCCATAGCGTCGTGAACAAACATCAAACATCACCGCGCTGTGGCGTCGTGACCAAACTTATAACATCACCGCTCCATGGCGTCGTGAACAAACATCACCGCGCTGTGGCGTCGTGAACAAACATCAAACATCACCGCACTGTGGCGTCGTGACCAAACTTATAACATCACCGCTCCATGGCGTCGTGACCAAACATATAACATCACCGCTCCATGGCGTCGTGACCAAATATATAACATCACCGCTCCATGGCGTCGTGACCAAACAAATACAATACATCATATGAAATAATGATCAAATGAATATATAACATCACCGTTACAACGTCGTGATCAAATACTTATAAAATACTTTATAACATGGCGATCAAGTGAAGGTAATCACCACCCCACGAAGTCATGATCAAATAAAACATACAATAACATCATAATCCCATGGCATGGCGATCAACTTCAGATAATATAATACATCACCGTCTAATGACGTAGTGATCAAATAAATAAAATACATCACCATTCCAGGTCGTAGTGCTCAGGCCAATATAATACATCACCGTCTAATGACGTAGTGATCAAATACATAAAATATACTACCATCCCATGGCCTCGTGTTTTTAGAAGATTATAATACATCATCACCGTCTAATGACGTCGTGACCTAAGAACGGAAGTTACAGCTTTGATACTGCGACTGACTTACAGTTTGCTCCGTTGCTATAAATTACGTTTCATTTCAACATCCTCGGCCATCTCACGCATGATGTGTCGTATCTCTGCCAACTATGACAAGCTCGCCACACTGTCGCCAACATACCAGCAGTGTCCATATGCTGCTGCTCTAGTTTTGTCAACTGTGTTGCTCACAGGCAATAACTTGCCACCCACTAACATGTCTATCTGAATACATAAACCAGCGACAGTAATTTGCTTTAGTTAGGTAACGCAACTAAGTAACTCAGGCGACTTGAGGCCTCTGGCTAATTAGATCCGCTGACAATTACTAGTCCATGAAACAAACTGCTAATTATTCAAGTATGGTTCATCGCAATGTGAACGGACACCATAACCAATGAACGCTGGTAAGGCCAATGGTGTCACATGCGCATTGCCACGTTCCAACATGACACTATCAATCAAACATGATATAATATCCCAACGCCACCATGATCATGTCAATATTAATCAATAGTCTAAACGCTCACTCCCAGACACACCCGCACACTCCGGACACTCCCGGAGTCTTGAAAAAAGCATAGCAGCCAGATTCACTAAACATCTGCAATAATGCAATTTAACTTCCAATATCATGTTAATACATAGTCAGTATACACACATACTATGTGCAATGAAACTCCATGATACATACACATTTGTCAATCAATACACATGTGTAAATTAATCCAAGTCAATCAAATCACACCACGGTTACCCATGACTGAATGCCTACAAATTGTCTACCAATGGTTCATGGACCACAACTCTTTGCAATCTGTCACAACAGATGTAACTTAAACTGTGGTTACTATTTTCATTTTTCAAGAGTTAAGCTAAGATTGTCATTGGCAAATATTATTCCAACTTACATAGCCATTTTAATCAATGTCAACCCAGACAAATTAACTAACCTTTTATTTCATTTTTGTCACATTTGACCGTCTCTCACCTCTCCATATTCCAGTAAGTCCATCTAGCCTTAAGTTATACTGACCAATCCTCTTAAGTAACAGGTAGGTCCATTCCATCGTTTAATTTCCACTTGTGTGGGACGGGCTGTAGCATTGTCGCCTCATGATGCATGACTTTTCATCACAGAATAAATCAACATCACATCACAACTCTGTACCTGTAATCATATCTATAGCCCACAGATACAGTACAATTTATGATATAGTACAATCACTCAACATTACATCTTTCATTCAAAAATAACTAGAATGACATACTATTGTACTCATTAATTCCACCAGTACTGATTAATAGTGCCATAGCCAACAATATGTTGTGGTCAACAGTAAATCACAATCAATCAAACCAAAGGAACATTTTGCATAGAAGCAATAGCAGCCACTATAATTTCACCATGTAGGCCATATACTGAATTTATTAATTCTCATCAATAAATATTAAATAAATAAATGAGCTTTGCAACCATATTACCAGTTAATTACTATCATGATTGTTGAATTCCATTCAAATGTTCCACCACTGTCAAGCCACCACATGACATAGGTATTCGTTCAGTGTCACAGCTAGTATTGACACAATCAACACATTGCCTAAAACAGCAAGCCACTAATTTCACCATGAAATCTGTCTTATTTTAATTGAACTATACTTATCTGAAACCATAATAAGCAATTAAGTCCACCATTCTCAACATACACGGTCATACAAAATACAAACCAAACATTTGTTTGATATTCTATATCCCGCTACTTTGTGATAATAATCATATCACATATCTAGATTCCTTATGTTTTCCTGCAACATAAACTAGCAGTAACTATGCATCACTTAAACACACATAATCCAGATACCTATTAGTCTGAGCAATATATTGAAATGTAACTCCATTAACATTTGATTTTTTTTTATTTCATTTTAATGAACCAATACCACTAGTACCATTCTCCACTGTAAAGTGTAATACACATGTTTGATACATACTCAAACTCCCAGTAACCCTCAGCAACTATACATGGCACTCCATAGTGTGCATAGGTATTCCATATGTAATATCTTAGATCCTTATCGCTCCAGGTGCTGGCTCACTTGTCTCCGCTACAGATATTCAATTTTTGCTTGACGTCAGCTGCAAGCCTTTATAATACCACCTTTCCAGCAGGTCTGCACCAACATCCATGGATTTGTGCCACAATGTTCAGTCAGAGTTTCCATCTTAATACTTATCTGAAAATCAGACACAAAACACACCAACACACGGTGCCGCATGGTTCAAATATGTTAAGCGGAAGCAAGTTAGTATCAAAATAACACACAGACACACAATACATCACATATCTACGTTTTCTTTTCGTGATTAGAAGGGAACCATGCAAAACGTACGCTTCCTGTGAACAATGAACCTTAGTCCATTCACATAAAGACTAAATTCCAATTCCACTGTTAGTATTCCAATTCTCTGCGTCAGAATAACAACGTTTTCTCACTCAAACTTTTCCGTAGCAAAGAAACATACCTTATAAATACATGGTTTTTACATTGGCCACCACTTGAAGCTATCTCACCGAACTTACGACTTTCTCCAAAGACAGTAACTTTTTCGTCACAAGTCTCAATAGGTAAATATCACCATGCTTTTGATGCACTCAATTACTATTCGATGTACTTTGAACTCAGTGATTTCATCGAAATAAACACAATGCGAAGCAAGGGTACGCGTAGCGTCCTCATATCGGTTTGTCAAAAATATTACGATTTTTTACGAAACTTGATGTATCAGGCCAAACACTTTATGGGCATGAATAATTCAGATCCCGCTTCTGAACTTTTAACAATAAAAGCACTGGTTCATTAGATTATGATTATATTCCACATTAAATTACAAGCCATCGACCCTTCGACATTATCTTAGACGCACGGGCCGCCATTATTAATCTAGCAGTATTGCCAACTGCCCTGTCAACTAGGCACGTTCAGAAATGCGCTAACACTAATAATAATTTAGTCTACACCTTGTTACTTCAAATTAAAATTTGTTGAACTACACGTACTCGTATGTTTGAAACATGTGGCAGTTCTTCAGTAAATTCAAATAGTCTGTAATTTTGCCGTCAAAAATAGTTGAATGCTTCAATAAAATTAAACGTAAACCAATCAATAACTATTAAATATTGTTCGTAAGGTAAATAAAAAAATCATGAAATATGTATTTACACCAAAAAACCAGCCAAGTGCGTGTTGGGCCACGCGCAGTGTAGGGTTCCGCAGTTGCCTGTCTGTCATTGTTACATCGAGACGCGCGCGTCAACTAAATGGTGGGGTTGCGTCGGGCGAATTTGTACGAAAGTTGGCCTTTCCAAGTGCACATTCAGAAGGTGAACTATTAATCGGTAGTAATGTCTTCATAGCCCTGATACTTTTCCTTTTAAATTTATTATATGTACTACTGCCCCGAATTTTTTAATTTAGCCGGCAGGGTGGGGGGGGGGAGGGTTAGGGATATTTACAATATTAAATTCAACTGACAATGAGATTTGGCGTAAATAGGAGTTTTAAAAATAACAAAAATCGCGGAGTAGAATAAACGAGGGATAAGTTATTATTCATTACTAAAATAATTGTCAAGAGAATAATATACTAGAAAATAGAAAACCTTAACTCACAGTTTTAAAGTTACTACTAAACAGTAAAGGTAAACCACAAAGTATCAAAATAATGTGAGGCGTATTGCTTCGGGGAGTCTATCGTCCTACACTACTAAAATGTAATATCTAGAATATCAGTGACATTAAATTTGAACCTTAATACTATGACGATACCGTTTGTTTTTCAACATGAATGTTGTAGTAGCACGTGCTTACTCGGTAGCTGGCGGCTATGCCATAATAGAGACAAAGGGCTTTGTTTGAAAGATTAGGGCTCGGAGCGAAAAATTCACCTGAGAAGATCCAGACAATACCAGGTAATGTCATAAAATCCTTTTCCTCGGTACGCGCGAACAAGAAAAAACAAAAGAGACTTAGAGCACCTTCCATTTATTTGTTGAAATTTCGGCTTTATCGCAAATACATTCATAATATTGCTTGGGAATTCAACGACTGGTTCATCACTAGTTTACTCGGTAATACTTTCGGGTTTGTCCAAAAAAAAAAATACAAGACACTGATAATGCCTATTTACTATTATAATTTTGTGTACATTTTGTTACTGCTAATTATGTTTAGCTTGTTGAACTAAATCAGCTATATACATAAAATTTATATATATATTTCAAAGTAAATTTCAATATCCACTGTAATCTTGCCGTTATTAATAATGAAGAGAACCCTTAAAATTTTCAAAAACTTCAACTCAAACCGGCGTGGACGGGTCGAGTTGCCCGTTACCTGAGAGGAGCTGAGACAAGCCGACCCGGGCACGGTTCTTGGACCCGGGCACGGTTCTTGGATCCGGGCACGGTTCTTGGACACGGGTCGAAACGGATCTTGGCGGGTACGTGTAATTTGGGTTCTTAGTACCGCCGGGCTTAAGGACACGTGTGTACACGGTTTGGCGTGTTACACGGATACCGCGAGCCCTAGTTTTTACTCACATATTTGTACATCTCCAATAATGTACAGTGGCGTCAATTCTATTTATCACTTTTCTATTCACCACGAGTCAAAATTTTAACCAAGCACGCATCATCAATGATTACAAATATTTGTGAAATTACCTATAATGACGCGCAACTATTTTTTTTCGTGAAGTTCACGCAGTGCGCCCGCAGCGAGGCTTAGATGAAATCTCTAAACAGCCAATACAAAATAAAATAATAGTATTTTTCACAATCGTGTTATAATAGAGAGCTTTTTAGTCGAGTACCGTGTTTAGGCCACGAAGCTTGCTGAGTGGCCTAAGTAAGGTACGAGATTAAAAAGCTTGATTATAACACTATTGTGAACAATACTTTTTGTACGAGTTCATTAAAATTAATTTTCTACGAGTCAACTGAACTAATTAAACAAACTCGATACTGTTGATACGAAGTGCAGGTCATCGCTCGTACGCTTGTTGATATCTTAAAAGACATCAACGAGCGTACGACATCAAAGCGATTCTATTGGTCCAATTCATTACAGTTCAGTAAAGCAGCCACGTGATTGGTCGAATTCATTTTAGTTGTCTGGAGCGTATCGAAAAGTAGTTATTTCGATTGTTTCGACAGTAACATGGACTACAACTGTGAAAAGAGTGACGTTGCAGTATTCTCTATGAAATCTTAATACACATATTTTAATCGTCGAGTACAAAAATATTTTCTTATTCAATATAAATTCATGTAAAATGTTATCAAAAGTAAATAGTTTTACTAAATGAAACGTTTCTATATCATATCCAAGAATAAATAATCAATTAATTCACAAGAAGGATTTAATTTGTTTAGGCGAGTAAGAATCAATTTGCCGAGAATTGTATAACCCTGTCAATTTAAGAATGCGCCGAGTCCATACATACACCTTGCTGCAAGGTGCCAACGTGTCTTAATCGGTATATAAACATAAAACACGAGTGTCGTAAATGTCGTTATGTTATAAAACACGCGTGTTTAATACCCAGGATTATGAGCTTAAAAGCGGCACAATAAGAGGCACGTTACGAGCAAATGTGTTGAAATAGTATTTTTTCTACTCCTGAACCGTTATCTGTCATTTATATAGGCTGTAGCTCAAATACAATGACACCACTAATAAGTCTTCGAAAAACTCTATGCTCTATGGCCCAAAAACGCACTGTTTAGCGTACTTTTTTGGTTCATACATTTTTCATAAAAGCACTGTTTAACTTTTTTTTAAATCGGCCGCTATATTGCAGTGGTGCCAACTTCATAAACAAATATTTCGAAATAAAAGTATTTATTTACGACTAAACATTTGTATATTATAAATTATTTACTACAATAATAATAAATCATCTTCTATTGTGTATTAAATTACATATTTTATAAATTCTTGGTATTATTTATGAAAATAAACAGTTCGAATTCGGTCCGGGTCCGGATTCTGTTTGGTTCGGATGGCAAGTGCAAACAAATTAAAAACAAAACAAACCATAAGCAAGAGGTGTCACATTTCCGATTTCCCACCAAAATACAGTTCAAAATGAAAGGACGAAAGATGATAAACTATTAGTCCTAAACTATTAATTAAGATTTTATTCGTGTTTGTGAAGACAAAAGTGTACGTTCCTTTTAAAATGGTCGATGAAATTAATAACTCCACCTACTGAAGTAATTGCGCGAGTAGGTAGCAAAAGTACGAATAGAAAACTTGCCGCCTGAAAAGTTTAACTATTCTGTAGTCTGCTATTTATTTTAAATTTGTCGTAGAAAAAGTATTGTATTCAACTGTGTATAACTGGTCTAAAAACGCTCGTGGCGTCTTTAATTGCGATGCTCGCCAAGGCTCGCATCGCAACCCACGCCACTCGCGTTTTAAGACCCTTCTTATAGAACAGTTGCATAAAATACTATTATGCAACTGTTTTATAAGAAGGGTCTTAAAATGCGAGTGGCGTGAGTTGCAATCGCAATTAAAGACGCCATGAGCGTTTTTAGACTAATTATAAACCGTTGCATACAATACTTTTTCTACGACAAATTTTAAATAAATAGCAGACTACAAATTAGTTAGCCTTTTCGGGCAGCAAGTTTTCTATTCGTACTTTTGCTACTCACGCAATGTTTTCACGAGTGCAGTTATTAATTGCTTCGACCATTTTAAAAGGAACGTACACTTTTATCTTCATAAACACGAATACAATCTTAATATTCTAGGACTAACAGTTTATCATGTTTCATCTTTTCATTTTGAACTGTATATATTTTGGTGGGAAATCGGAAATGTGACACTTCTTGTTTATGGTTTGTTTTGTTTTTAATTTGTTTGCATTTGCCATCCGAACCAAACCTAATCCGGACCCGGACCGAATTCGAACTTTATTTTCATAAATAATACCAAGAATTTATAAAACATGTAATTTAACACACAATAGATGATGATTTATTATTATTGTAGTAAATAATGTAGAATATACAAATGTTAAATCGTAAATAAAAACTTTTATTTCGAAATATTTGTTTATGAAGTTGCACTGCTATGTAGCGGCCGATTTAAAAAAGTTTAACAGTGCTTTTATGAAAAATGTATGAACCAAAAAAGTACGCTAAACAGTGCGTTTTTGGGCCATAGAGCATAGAGTTTTTCGACGACTTATTAGTGGTGTCATTGTATTTGAGCTACAGCCCATTTAAATGACAGATAACGGTACAGGAGTAGAAAAAATAAGAAATCTCACAATTTGGACGAATTGAATACACCGAGACCGCCAGGCCACATTTTATTGGCTTTATTTTTAAACATTTTAATATGTATAATAAAATAAACGTTACCATGCAACGTAACGAATAGAAAATTAATTAATAAATTGTTGTTTTAGTTAGTAGGTATACTTTAATATAAGTACTAGAATTTAAATCCACATAGGTATATCAGCAAAAAGTAGACAGCGTGTCGTATGAAGCTGTTTTGCCGCATAGTAATTAATACCAAGTGTTAAAGATAGCAACTAACCAATTATCGCCTAGCAACATTATCGGTCTAAGATTTAAGAAAAAATTAAAATAGATTTTGTCTATGGAATGACCAGTCGAATTTGAGTCGTTTCAAAGCAGCCATAGTTATCGTATCGTTTTTGATTAGCTTGCTCTGAATTTCCCGTAAAGCAACTATTTGTCGTGTCGCAGTTGTGGATAATATAGTTTTTAATATTTAACTTGTGTGTGGAAGCAAGATCCGAGTATTCTGAGTCAATGAAGTTGAGTGCCGGGCGAGACTCTTATCGGTGAAAGCTTAAGACTTGAGACCCTATTCCACAAGTACATTATTTCGCTATTTTCGTACAGATTTAATCTCGTAATATACAGTCCATTAACTCAAAAACATTTGGTCTTCGAGCCGCATAATATTGTAAGGCGATCGTGGAAGATTTCGTGTTTTTAACAAGATTTTGTAGTTAAGATGTATTTTTTTCTCGTTGTACAAAGTCGAGGGTACAAACGTTTTGGTTGGTTCTCTTTGGATAGAAAACGCGTTTCGTTTTGTGTGTTGGTACACGTCGCGATCTGTCTAATAGAATAGAAACTAGTTTTGGAACGTTTCTAAGCTGTCAAACAGTACAAATACATAGTTTAGTTTGAGGTTATAATCGTCGGTGTTTTTGTTTATCGTGAATTGTTATTGTGTTTCGTGCGAATAAAATGACTGGAGGAAACGGTGAAAACGACAGTGACGACTATGATAGAAACCGCGTAGGTCGCGACTACGCGTTAGCAAGAATGGAGTACATTGCAAGCTCGGATTTAGCCGGGCATTCACTAGAAGATGTAAAGGAACTTGAAAAGGAATTCCACTTATTCCAGATAGATTTGTTATCGTCGCTGTCGAGCGCAGATAGGAAAAGTAAGCTAGAGATTTCATCACAATTCGAAATGACGGTGAAAGCTATAAAGGTGCGCTTAACCAATCAAACCGTAACCGTAGAACAAAAACCGTCAGTATCCAGTCCTAGCGCGTGTGTGCAATTGCCTCGTATTGTGATTGCACCATTTAGTGGGAAGATGGAACAGTGGGTGTCTTTTATTCAAATATTTGATTCATTAATTCACAAGAAAGACATTCCTGCAGTTGAGAAATTCCATTGTTTATTGACCAATGTGCAAGGCGAGGCCTTTAACTTAATAAAAAACTATCTATTGTGTGACGAGAATTACGTTACTGCTTATAACACATTGAAGCAGCATTACGAGAGGAAAATAGTAATTGCTTCAATGTTTTATGAAAAGTTACTTAATTGTGAGTCTGTAAAATCGAAAAATTGTGTCGAATTGAATCGTGTTTCACGAACCTTTAGAGAAAATTTAGAAATTTTTGAAAAATATCAGTTACCTGATAAAAACTTCATGTTGTACCATTTGTTGTGGTCTAAGTTGGATGTTGCCACTAGAGAAGCCTTTGAGTTTCATCTCGAATCAAACATTGACATACCAGATTATGGAGTGCTAATTTCTTTCATTGAATAGCGGAGCCAGGCCTTGGAAAATTCGGTTTCTAGGTCAAATATAAGCCCGCGAATAAATCGAAATCATCACTTGTTGTGCCGCCGGTCAGTCTATGCGCAATTTGTGCTGCTTCGGGTCACAGTTTGGAAAGTTGTGCTGAATTCTTGAAATTGTCTCCGATGGAGAGATTTAATACGGTAAAAGATAAGAGACTTTGTATCCTCTGTTGTCAGCCGTCTCATGGGGTAAAAAATTGTAAATCGAGTGTCATGTGTGACACTGTAATGCCAAACATCACAAATTGTTGCATTTTGATAAATGCAGGGACTCTGAACCTGCAGTGTCAGAAGTCTCAGATGTTATTTTCGACGGCAATGGTGCTGATAAAAAATAAATATAATAAATTGGTGCCAATTAGAATATTGCTAGATAGTGCAAGTGCTTGTAATTTCATGACTTTGCGATGCGCTCAAAAGCTTGGATTGTCCATAAAGAACACTAGTGGGCAATCAGTGAATGGTATTGGCCAAACATCAACGGAGACTCTGGGATCTGTCGATTGTGAAATTGTCCTCACAAATAGTGAGTCTCATTGTAAATTTTCGTTGGAAGCATTCGTTTTGTCGCAGATTTGTTCTGATATGCCCTCGGAACAAATTGATGTCACCTCGTGGGGGCATATTAAGAACTTAAATCTTGCTGATCCATCGTTCTTCAAACCTGGACCTATTGACATGCTGGTTAGTGTGAATATTCTCGCTTCCACACTTCAACCTGGTGTTGTCAATGGCAATGCAGGGCAGCCTATTGCCATCCGCACAGTTTTCGGCTGGATTGTAATGGGTGAGTGTGCCATCGGTGTTGCGTCTTCTCGTTCTCGTTCTCGTAGTGGGTCCAGTGTTGAGTCAAAAGACTGCCTTCTCGTGTCAAGTCTTTCCTTGGACAATAGTATAAAGCGGTTCTGGGAGTTGGAAACTGTTGATGCTCCTAGATCTGTTGTTTTTTCGAAATCGGAATTGTCGTGTGAAAATTTAATGGAGTCTTCGTATCGTCGCAATCCTGATGGAAGGATGGTGGTAACATTAACTTTTGCTGACACTGAGGCAAAGCCCTAGTTTTCAGGATCTCGAGAGATTGCCCTCAAGCGTCTCTTCAACTTAGAAAAGAAGTTTAAATTAAATCCCAATTTTCGGCAAGCTTATGTCGAGTTTATGGATGATTACCTTAAGTGTGGTCACATGGAGAAAGTGGATCCGCCCTTGTCGTCTGAGGGTCACTTCTTCTAATATACCACATCAGGGAATTCTGCGTGACTCCGTTACAACGCCCTTGCGCACAGTTTTTGATGCAAGTGCCGTGGATGCTACCGGGAAATCCTTGAACCAGGATACCTTGATACCTTGCTACCAGGTCCCAAATTACAAAAAAGTATATTCGATTTACTGGTTCGATTTCGATGGCATGCGATAGCGTTCACCGGGGACATCAAGCAGATGTATCGCCAGTTTCTTGTCGACCTGCAAGACTGCAACTACCAAAGCATCTTATGGCGTCCATCCCCTGATGACCCTGTGAAGGATTATTCTTTGCTCACAGTAAGTTTTGGCGTGTCCTGTACCCCATACCAAGCGCTCTGGTGTATCTCCAAGTTGGCGAAGGAATTCTCAGCTCGCGCTCCTCACGGTGCCGCAGTGCTGGCCAGGGATGCATTTGTCGACGACATTGTTTCAGGTACGGATTCTGTCGAGAGTGCAGTAAGCTTGCGCAAGTCCACCAACTGGACATCTTGTCATCCGCATAGCTTCACCTGCGTAAATGGACTTCGAATAGTCCTCAATTTCTCGTTTTGTCGCAGATTTGTTCTGATATGCCCTCGGAACAAATTGATGTCACCTCGTGGGGGCATATTAAGAACTTAAATCTTGCTGATCCATCGTTCTTCAAACCTGGACCTATTGACATGCTGGTTAGTGTGAATATTCTCGCTTCCGCACTTCAACCTGGTGTTGTCAATGGCAATGCAGGGCAGCCTATTGCCATCCGCACAGTTTTCGGCTGGATTGTAATGGGTGAGTGTGCCATCGGTGTTGCGTCTTCTCGTTCTCGTTCTCGTAGTGGGTCCAGTGTTGAGTCCAAAGACTGCCTTCTCGTGTCAAGTCTTTCCTTGGACAATAGTATAAAGCAGTTCTGGGAGTTGGAAACTGTTGATGCTCCTAGATCTGTTGTTTTTTCGAAATCGGAATTGTCGTGTGAAAATTTAATGGAGTCTTCGTATCGTCGCAATCCTGATGGAAGGATGGTGGTAACATTAACTTTTGCTGACACTGAGGCAAAGCCCTAGTTTTCAGGATCTCGAGAGATTGCCCTCAAGCGTCTCTTCAACTTAGAAAAGAAGTTTAAATTAAATCCCAATTTTCGGCAAGCTTATGTCGAGTTTATGGATGATTACCTTAAGTGTGGTCACATGGAGAAAGTGGATCCCCCCTTGTCGTCTGAGGGTCACTTCTTCTATATACCACATCAGGGAATTCTGCGTGACTCCGTTACTACAACGCCCTTGCGCACAGTTTTTGATGCAAGTGCCGTGGATGCTACCGGGAAATCCTTGAACCAGGATACCTTGATACCTTGCTACCAGGTCCCAAATTACAAAAAAGTATATTCGATTTACTGGTTCGATTTCGATGGCATGCGATAGCGTTCACCGGGGACATCAAGCAGATGTATCGCCAGTTTCTTGTCGACCTGCAAGACTGCAACTACCAAAGCATCTTATGGCGTCCATCCCCTGATGACCCTGTGAAGGATTATTCTTTGCTCACAGTAAGTTTTGGCGTGTCCTGTACCCCATACCAAGCGCTCTGGTGTATCTCCAAGTTGGCGAAGGAATTCTCAGCTCGCGCTCCTCACGGTGCCGCAGTGCTGGCCAGGGATGCATTTGTCGACGACATTGTTTCAGGGACGGATTCTGTCGAGAGTGCAGTAAGCTTGCGCAAGTCCACCAACTGGACATCTTGTCATCCGCATAGCTTCACCTGCGTAAATGGACTTCGAATAGTCCTAAATTTCTCGATAGTTTGCCAGAATCGGAGCTGTATTCGGAGCAACTTCATAACTTCGAAGATGTTAATGATTTGTCGCTCAAAATTTTGGGTCTTTCGTGGCTCCCTAAGGAAGATAATTTCACCTTTAAAACAATTCAAAATTACTGTCGCTGTACGAAGCGGTCAATCCTCTCGGACATCGCTCGTATTTTTGACCCGTTGGGTTTGTTGTCGCCTGTTGTATTCTTCGCAAAATACTTAATACAACGCTTGTGGGCTTCGGGTGTCGAATGGGACAGCGAAATCCCTAGTGCTATCGCTCAAGAGTGGCGTAAGTTTAAATCACACTTGTCGGATTTAAGCTTACTGTCCATTCCGCGTAGAATGATTGTAACTTTCGTGTCGTTGCAGCTCCACGGGTACTGCGACGCGTCGGAGAGGGGCTACTGTGCTGTCGTCTATTGTCGTGTCGTTCAAGATGACGGCTCTATTGTTCTGCGTCTCTGTTGCGCAAAATCGAAAGTGGCTCCCCTTCGTCAGTGCTCGATACTTCGTTTGGAGTTATTATCAGCTGTTTTACTGTCGGACTTGCTTGCTTCGTTCACTGAAGCTTTAAAAGACTTCCATACCTTTGACAGTGTCTATGCGTGGTCGGACTCCACGGTAGCCCTGATCTGGATTCGTTCGTGTCCATCGAGGTAGAAAACCTTCGTGGCAAACAGGGTTGCGCACATACAGGAACAAGTTCCCCCTGAACGTTGGCATCACGTCTCTGGTTTGGAAAACCCAGCGGATTGCGGTTCCCGCGGTTTGTTACCCGCTGACTTGATCCAGAACCCTTTATGGTGGGCGGGGCCTAACTAGCTGCCCCTTCCACTCAAGTCTTGGCCACAATCAGAAATGATTTTGGACGACGCGGCTTCCAGTGAACAGAAGATTTATAGTCTCTTCACAGCCTCCAATGTTTCGTTAATAGACACAATTTTGAATCGGTTCTCTTCGTTGCAGAAGGTATTGCGCATTTTGGCTTATTGTTTTCGGTATATGTACAATCTGCAAAATCCTTCGTCGAAAAATACAAACCCCAATTTGTCGTCAGAAGAACTTAATAGGGTTCTTCATTTCCTCGTGAAGCATGTCCAAGAGTGCGTTTTCGCTTCAGAACTTCGTTGTTTATCGAAGGAGAAGTCGCTCCGCTCTGTAGCCAAACCGATCCGAAAATTGTCGCCTTTCTTGGACGAATCTGGTTGCTTAAGGGTGGGCGGTCGCCTTTCCAAAGGAAATTTGCCCTTCGATGTTAAACACCCGCTCTTGTTGCCTCGTGATCATAGGTTCACAACGCTTGTCATTGAGGACTACCACAATCGGCTTATGCATCCAGGATTGCAAACGCTGCAAAATCTAATAGCCCAAGATTTTTGGATTATTTCGTCGAAAAGGGCCATAAACTCTGCGATTTCGTCTTGTATAAAATGTTTTCGCGCTCATCCGAAGATTGCTGCGCCTCCGCTGATGGGCAATTTACCTTCCTTTCGAATCAATCAAGTCAAATGTTTTTCGTCTTCGGCGGTTGATTACGCGGGTCCATTCGACACTAGTTTAGGTCGCGGTCGTGGCTTGTGCACATTCAAATCGTATATTTGCGTGTTCGTGTGTACGGTCACAAAAGCAATGCATCTAGAGCTTGTTTCCGAGCTTACGACGGAAGCTTACTTGGCAGCTCTGCGCCGGTTTATTTCGCGTCGTGGTCGTTGCTCGAGACTCGTTTCGGATCAGGGAAGGAACTTTATTGGTGCCTCTAATGCGTTGCACGATTTGATGGCTAAAGCTGCACACTCAGAGCAAATTGAGTTCGTTTTTAATCCCCCAGGTAGCCCGCACTTTTCTGGCTTGGCTGAAGCCGGTGTAAAGTCGGTAAAAACTCACTTAGCGCGTGTGTTAGGCTCGCAGCGCCTCACCTTTGAGGAATTCTACACAGTTTTGACTCAAATAGAAGCCATGTTGAATTCGAGGCCTCTATCACCTGTTAGCTCAGACCCTAATGATTTCTCGGTGTTAACTGCTGGACACTTTCTTACGTTGGAGCCGCTCACTATATTACCTGAGAGTAATCTAGTTGATGCAAAGTTAGGCCCCCTTCAGAGGTGGAAATTGCTACAAAAAATCCAGCAAGATTTCTGGCGTAAGTGGCACTTAGAATATTTACACACTCTACAACAGCGCCACAAATGGTTCGATGGTCAAAACAAAATAGATGTCGGGACTCTTGTTCTCATTGTTAATGAGCAATGTAGTCCAATGCAATGGAAAATGGGTCGGGTGATTCAACTCCATCCAGGAACCGATGGTATTTGTAGGGTCGTGACAGTTCGCACCGAGTCTGGTGAACTTAAAAGACCAGTTGTAAAACTGTGTCCTCTTCCTTTACAAAATTAATTTGTTTTATCGTCGTTCGTATTTAGTTGTAAGTCACTGTAGTTTTATATGTAACCGAATAGAATCGTAGTTAATCTAAAGAGATACAACCCATAGTAGTAGTAAATTTCAAAATAACTTGTATTTTGGTGGGCGGAAATGTTAAAGATAGCAACTAACCAATTATCGCCTAGCAACATTATCGGTCTAAGATTTAAGAAAAAAGTAAAATAGATTTTGTCTATGGAATGACCAGTCGAATTTGAGTCGTTTCAAAGCAGCCATAGTTATCGTATCGTTTTTGATTAGCTTGCTCTGAATTTCCCGTAAAGCAACTATTTGTCGTGTCACAGTTGTGGATAATATAGTTTTTAATATTTAACTTGTGTGTGGACGCAAGATCCGAGTATTCTGAGTCAATGAAGTTGAGTGCCGGGCGAGACTCTTATCGGTGAAAGCTTAAGGAAAGGTATTTCGCGGACTCGAGGTAAGTCGACGGTCCGAAGGTTGGTGGAGTATCTGCCCTGATGCTAATACCGAGTTCTGCATACTCCAATCGCAGAAAAGCCTGGTAAGTACTCAATTTGATTGACTTGAGACCCTTGGTACATATTTTACAAATTTATTACATTTATTATTTATTATGTGTATACAATAATTATGTGTTTATCAATGGTCTTATGTTGTGTTGCGTTCCGTGGGTCACGTACGGTGCTGTCTGAAAATCAGCGCTGTAGGTGTCTGTCTGACACCTCCGCATAATGCTGAGACAGCGACCTATTCACTGCCGCGAAGACACACACAATATGTGTTAAATTGCCTACTCCCTTTGTCTCTGTGTGTCTTTTGTGTAGTAAATAAATGTCTTCTTTCTTTCTTTCTTTCTTTTTTTATTCCACAAGTACATTATTTCGCCATTTTCGTACAAATTTAATCTCGTAATATACAGTCCATTAACTCAAAAGCACCAAGTATGTTTTTATTTAATGCTATATATGGTTTGATAGCTCATTAAATACTGATAAATAAGAACGATTATTGGATTTAAATGCTTAAAGCCATATTACACAAATGCTAGTTTCTTCAGAAATTTTGCACTTTTTTAGCCAGTCAAAAACACGGACGTGATTCACTGATCTTTTTCCCATGATTCTTAAAACCTTACAAACTTACATGAGATTTTAGTCAGAACCCCTCCCTGAACCCTCCCTCCTCCATTTGAAGCATAAGATAAGTCAGTTTGGATAAAACTAATTTTCATATTCACATTTTACGTAGTGTACTTGTTGCCGACAAGATCAAAAGTACGCGTTTTTCTGAAAACGTAAAAAGTACGTAAAGTTCTCGATGGGAGCAGTTGGAATTGAAAGCTTACAGAAAATCAAATGCTAGTTGCTAAGCATGGTCTAAAATCGAGGTTTCAGAATAAATAAATAAAACCTTGTTTGGTCCTCTGGAACACTGTTATTGTATTAAATTTGTTAAAGTGGTATTTCTGTCAGATGCGGCGTGTTTTGGGTTCACGATTGTCTCAAGTTACAAGGCTTTTTTGCCATATTGAGATAATTTTTCAAAATGTATTGTATTGCAATTTGATTCGTATAAAATAAGCTTTTTAATCATGTATAATACGACTAAGAAAAAGTTTATTGCTGAGTTTTATCTATCAAAAACCTTGTGACAGAACTTAAGGACCGACTAGGTAACTAAGAAATATATATCTAGTGAATTCATTGAAGAAGACAGTATTTAACAACAATACGCTTAGTTTTTGGAGCGCACGCGCGACGCGCGTAATTGTAACAGATTTAATATTTCAAAAAATAGCTCGAAAATATGAGTGAAATGTGGGAACATGAGTGACAGTATTTGAACAATAAAAGGTACGGTTAGTTTTTAGTGTTGTGTTAGTGTCATGCGAGACTCGTATAGATTACTAAAATGTGCTTTAGTCTGTCGTCGCGCCTTGTCTCGCCCGCGCTCTCGCGTGCTTCTAGTAACTAACTAGCCACGCTGAGGAGTTTAAATAAGCAGTAACGAACCCCGAATCTAGTTTTCTTCCTGAATATTCACGAGACGAATAGGTACGTAAAAGCCTATCGATGTATGTTTTAACGTGACTATGTTCTCACTGCTGAGGTGAAAAGTTGTATGTTTTACTCGAGAGCAAAGTATTTGCGTCTCGTGCTTTTGAGTCCCTCGCTTCGCTCAAGATTCTATTTTAGAATCTTTCGCTTCCTCGGGACTCAAAGTCAGCACTCGCAGCAAAAAAGAACTTTGCTCTCTTGTTGCACATATAACTATTCTTTTAGGGTACATATAGACGTAAAGTGGGGATGTATTTTTTTTTCTCGGTAAATCTATGGTATGGGATGTTGTTGGATAGCTTGTTAAAAAATAATAAGGGTTATCGAAAACCTCTATTCTATTAAGGGATCCGTTTTAAAGCCCGAATCTTTGTTGGGTGCTAAATGGTTAGTTAGGTACTACGGGGTAGGTATGTGCAAAAATTCAGGGCAGTAGTTACATGTTATGAATTTAAAAGGAAAATTATCACGGATAAGTACCTACATAACTAGTTGATAAGATAAGTATTAGTCGACCAACTTAAAACTGTACTTGGAAAGGTCAACTTTCGTACTAATTCGGGCGACGCAACCGCAACGTTTAGTTGGCGCGCGTGTCGATGTAACAAAGACATCAGACAGGCAACTACGCAACCCTACACTGCGCGTGGCGCGACACGCACAAACGCACATGGCCGGTTTTTCTTCTAAAATGTAAACTGTAAGTTTGCAAGACGGGTTACGAGTATGTAAGAGTTGGTATGTGAAACGTATCATCCAGTATCCAACATCGTTTCATCAATATTTTGAATAGACCTACAGGGCAGGGACGACCTAGGATCATATTATTCCATCAAAATAAAATACCATTTGGTATGTAACAGACATTAATCATCATTTCCAGAAAATACACGCCTCGTTATTTACATTAGCCTCCTGTCATGTCTGAAGGGTAATGTCCAGTGCGGGTTGTGGACTGCATTCCTTCACAACTTTTTATTGCTTCCCAATATGATATCATATATAACATGGTATTTTCACGATGCGTTTACTTTTAGCATGCATTATATTAACCCTGTAGATGCCTTCTTGATTTATTATGATGCGAGAAAAATTGCGACTTACTTATTTCAGGTCTTGCAGTTAAAAGGTCTAAAGGCCTGTAACGAAGTATGCATGAAAAAAAAACAAGTCTAGCATTTAGATTTTTACCAAGTATCAAACTGTACCAGTATGTATAATTTTATGTATTATTATATACTCGTAGATGACAATACAATATTTAAGTAGTACCAGTCACGTACAGTCGCCATCACATACATCGGAGCAAACAAGGAACTCACAAACATCTGAACAAAGCTCTATTTTCAAGGCATTAGGGTGCATTAGGTACGCAAAGTTAAGTCCACTCTAAGGAAATGGTTTGCTGAACTCTCGTATAGTGATACGGAAGAAATTTTACGTCCCTGCATCTAAGGTTGCTTTTTCCAATAGGTACCTAACAATTCAACATACACTCGTTACAAACACTTAACACACGTAAACACTCCCTCTCACGCACACTTACACACTTACACACACTCACACACTCTCATACACAAACGCTCTTTGTACTACTAAAACAGCATAATTTTTGATTTTATTAATGATGAATTTGTGTTCCCATTGATAAGTTAGCAGCGCTCATATTATATGAAATGTTTAATTTTCACTTTTTTATTTTCACTCGACTCAGTGGGTCCCAAGATACAGGCTCAGCCTAGTTTGGAACCCCACGGATAATGTCTGTATAATCTGTAATCACAATAAATTATTCTTATTCTTATTCTTTATTCTTATGTTCAGATATTTTTGAACATCCTGTAGTGTACAGATGTATGAGATGGCGACTGTACTTTAATTTGGGACCTACTTAAGATGACAATCCTGTCAAATCGTATAGGAGAATACAAGGAATATGTTCTAAATTAAAGAGCGCGATCGTACCTGGTTGGTCCAATTCCGTATCAAGCTGATCTGATGATGGGACCAAAATTAGGTATTGGAACTATTGAACGGCTAACCATCGAGTAAAACGTTACGGAAATTCGAACTGACAACAATCTCAAGCTTTTTTTTAAGCACTAAAAGGCTTGTACTAAAAGTCACTTTTAACCACCGCATTTGCTATCGGAAAACAGTTCGTGTGGTGAAGTGGGAAGGATACGTGTGTGACTTGACGAAGTACAAAATTGGTGTGGTTTTTATAAAATTATTTTTGTTTAAATTATATACATATTTCTTCAAAGTGGTGTTAGTAAAATGACTAAGGATCTGATGATTAAATCCACGAGAAACCGATTTAGGAATTTACTATGCTGCCCAACACAAAAATCCAACGGATGATGAAGACCACAGATGACACGTGGACCTCATCAAAGATAAATACTAGTTTATGGTTGTAACACGAAAAGCACGATAAGCAAAAATCTACTTTGACGAACGGTTTACCCTAATAGGGGTACTCAGCATAGTGTCCCTGCCTACGAAGTTGACGTTACTGGGTTCGAATCCCGGTAAAGGTAAATTGGTCTTGGATTAATTCTATGCATCTATATAAATGTAGGTCCCGTCTGCAACTAAAATTAATTTTGTGTTTTTTCATTGCCAAAAATACCTTTTGGTATGAACAGATTTTTTTCTAAAGGTCCTCCCTAGAAATGTGTGCTATAACCAAGATGTCTCGGTACATATTCAAGCTCCAAGCATTATCTGGCTATCTTTAATTTTCGTTCAAATGTACGCCTTGAGAGATTTAAAAGTGTTGCCAGTCTCTTATTGGTCTCCCCTGTCCTTAATTTAGTTAAAAAGCAACCTAAAACTATTCTAGGCTGGGTGTCCCTAACAGAAATTGACGGTGTTTCAAATAAAATTCTATCAAATTGTTCCTGCGTTAATCCGGTCCAGAAATGTAGCTCACATGCGTTCAAGTCCCCAGCTTCGGAATCTAACCGAGATCTATTGGTCAGTGCGTCAACCAACATGTTTGTCATGTCATTAAAGTAGTTAGAGATTACTGTTTCTACGGCACCAATAGAACAACACCGCGAAGCGGTTTTTTTTTTACGGTTTTTTTAACCCTTATGAGATTGATGGTAATAGGAGCTTACTGTTTTTACGGCGGCCGACATTGGTGCGTGTATTTTTTTTTTTGAGTGATCATATCACTCGCGTCCGTTCACAATTATTTTTTAGAGTGGAATGCGTTTTGTTTTTTTTGTGGGGTTGGGTGGTGATGTAATTTATTACCTACAGGTGGCATATCGTATAAATTAATTGTGTGATGGGAGAATCATGAGAATTAAAATTTTATAAGATTTCTAGGAACGAAGAAAAAGTAATCAATTTGGGGATTTATGCAGGTGGGATTTCATATAAATTAATGGGATGCGGAACCATGACAATAAATGTTATTATAATATTTATTGAAACGATAAAGTATCTGGTAAAACGCTGTTTTTTGTTCGACTCCCACGCAAAAAGCAATCAATTTAGGCGATTTAATGCAGGTGGATGATGGTGAGAATCATTATGAAATAGTTTGGTTTTTTATTGGTTATTAAGTAAAAATGCATTAAAAATTATGCAGGTTCTAACGCGTTTCATTTCTACGGACAAAGTAGGAGGATGAAAACTTGTTGGAACAAGTCGTTTCAAGCAACGAACAGGTGTCTGTTTTGATTCTATACCTACATGGCATGTGTGTGCGTGTGTTGATCAATAAAAGGAGGATTCAAGTCGATAGGACCGTCATTCGTTCAGATGAGTTTGTCTGAAAGCAGTGTTAAGTGTATTTCAAGTAGTTGAAAGTGCTGAGAGGTATATCGTTCGTTTTAATATTTAAACTCTGTGTCTTGTAACGATTCAACCTCTTAAATGGCTTGCTTTTTATGTTTTTGTATTCTGAACTTAAATTAACCCCTAGCTGAAAGCTGAAGCTCCTGAGAAGCTTCTAGTCGTCTGAAAATGGAATCCTACCTGAAGGAAAAGCTATTGAATAAAATTAAACAGATAGTAAGCGAGAAAATAAATCATTTATTTACCATAGAAATATCAAATTAATTTTGTTTGTTTTGAAGCTAAAGAACCTTTGATTAATTAATCCAGTAAAATCAAGACTCGATTGTACTAGATATCCACTTTGATCCTATAAATACTAACTCGTACCAAAGCGAATAGAAAAACCGAGTTAGTTCCGGCCGATCCTACTAGAAAGGTTGGGTTTTATTCTAGTCTAGGTAAATCTATCCTACAGCTACAGAATCTCTCGTTATTTATGTTAAAGTAATCGAGCTTGAGTACTTTAACAGACCAAATCATCTCCTAGGATATTGCCGGACGGAAAGAGATTCGGTCAAATAAAAAACCGTCCGACTCCAGGCCTACAATGCCGTAATCTAACCTAGAATTTATTATCTCTGGAACCTAACCTCGAAGACCTATTTAGACCTAAGCTATACGTGATTCGCGCTGGTGAAGTGGCTTGGCGTGTGATTTCGTCTAGTGGTTAGGCTCTGCGTTGTGCGAATAGACCCAGGCCCTTTTCGAGAAGTATGAAGTTTGTATTTCTATAAAGGGAAAAAGTTACACGTTAATTGAAGTTGTACATTAACCCCATTTTAGTAGAACCTATAACTTAAGTAAGACAATTATACTAGTTCCTTAGAATTAATTTACAATTCAGTAGTCTCATTAAGTGATGCACAATTATGGAGGCTAAAGTGGGCATAAATTCCTTATTATACTAAGTTGTGGGAAGTGATAAATTACGCTATGTGGTAGGTGACGCCCTTTA
The DNA here is from genome assembly GCA_963854355.1 of Epinotia brunnichana. Lineage (NCBI taxonomy): Eukaryota > Metazoa > Arthropoda > Insecta > Lepidoptera > Tortricidae > Epinotia > Epinotia brunnichana. Next base: position 640,771 of record CAWKZR010000004.1, on the reverse strand, counting down.
AACAGACTCGCAATACAATAGTGGTCAACTTGTGTTGGCCATGATGGGGTCTCTATTGATGATGATGCGATGATATAATAATGAAAATAATCATGAAGAAGTCAAGATATTGATGATGATGCGATGATATTATAATGAAAATAATCGTAAGTCAAGATATTGATGATGATGCGATGATATAATAATGAAAATAATCGTAAGTCAAGATATTGATGATGATGCGATGATAGTCTATTGAAATAGAATATTAGTACATGTTTTACTTACAGGTACATGAATGGCGTAATGTCTAGTGTAATATCGATTCTCCCTAACGATGAATCTTAGAGTTGTTAGCGAACTGTAGCGCTCGCCTCTCGCTCGCTCGCGGCTGCTCGTACTCGCTAGTAATCCCACCTCATCTGTTGATTCCGCCTACCCTATCGTTATTTCTATCAAATCTAATACCAATTAGTACTGACTTTTCCTAAGCAATTTATAATACAATTCATCCCCAAAATATCTCAATGGATGTAACACAATGTCTTAGCAACCAATCTCACCCAATCAACTCAAAGGCACTTTATAGTCGGAACAATGTTAAATATACGACAATGCACAGTTGAACTGACGAATGATAATTAATTACCAACCCACTGCGATACTTTTGTTGAGATCCCGATAATAACGACCCCACCTAACAAGATACCTACTTAATTATTGACGTTACTAAAGCGAAAGTGTTGGATTCCCTTGTAAAATCAACATAGCTAGCTTCACGGTAAGAAGCTTCGGTTAAAGCAAAACGACGGCTTGGCCAGCGAAACTCTTCAGTTTGCAAGACTGAAAGGTCTCACCAACCTTACCTTCGTTGACACATCCGTGACGGAGGCCTAAGCGCGATCATCATCTCTACTGACTAAGAAACCCCTTAACGGGCGAATTCTCGTATTGGTCAGGGTCGTCAATGTGCTCTTTGGATATGGTTGTCCACAACGCTAAGCTCTCGGCCACAGGTGTACATAACTAATTTACTACGCTAGATTCATTCATTCAAGGAATTCCACACAATATATCTATAAGTACATCTGATTACTTCATAAACCAACACAACCGTAACCCTTGTTAAGAGGGTTGTTAGAACTAAGACAGCAGCTCGACCAGTGAGGTCCCTCAATTTGCAAGATTGAAGACTCTCAGCCACTCACTCTGTCTACACATCTATGACTGGCGCTCTAGTGCGGGCACATCTCTGCTGACTAAGAAGCCCCTTTCGGGAGAATTCTCGTGTGGCCAGGGTCCTCAATGTGCCCTGTGGATATGGTTGTCTCGACACCGAGCACACAGCCACGAGTGTATATAACTACTTTATTCAGTTGCGTTAATCTAGTAAAGTAACCACCCATCAGCACCTATACTAACCACCGGATATTAATATGAACTTGTGGTAATATTTGTCGCTTATCCGCATCTTAATAATCTATCCTCATAGTGTAACGCGTACCACGGACCGAGTCAATTGCTATAGCTAGGTTGTCGTATAATAATTGATCACTTTATCTCGTGGGGCGCACGGAACCCAATCATATCGCAGTGACAAATCAACTAGTAATATATATGTAGAACAAAACAACATTCCTGTAATATCGTCAGTTATTTAACCAATGACCTAGATCCGTTCATAACCTATACATAAACCGCTCGTACTTTATCTAGCATATTCCCCAAACTATATACAGTAGATCTAGATTTCGATACACAAATACAAGTATGATAAAGTTGAAATGGTTAGATAATAGCCCAAAAACAAATTAATAAGTTTCAGAATCATTCAATACAGTGATTATAAAGGTCACTCACCAGATTTTAATTTCTTAATAGTGGGACACGTACCCAACGCCTCTCTGGTTCCCAGGGCTCCCGCCACTTCTGATCTCCCTCGACGCTCGTAACAAGCCAGCTCCTCCGCCATAAATAAATTACAATATAATATTAACACATATTTTAATAAAGATTTCCCTCATTTGTACCTACAACTAACCACTAGATACTGGTATACAATTAGGAATTATTTACCATTGGACCGTTCCTTAGCGAACATTCATGTACTATAAATAGTCGTGTTCACTTCACTTCATGGGAGTATACGGAATTCTAATATGATGATGTCTTAAGCGCATTTATTAGGTGATAAACCTATTAGACCGCCACATATTCAAAATACACACGTGATCATATAAGATCATATCAGTTCACGAGCAGAAAGATATTGCCTAAATATTAATCACTCAATTCAAGACAATGTGCGCACAAGATAATTACTCCCTAAGAATTTCCAGAATTCACTATGATTAGTCACACTTTAAAATAAAATATTCAATCTCACCAGACGATCGCAAAGGCATTTGCGACCTTACCAAACTCTAATTCCTCTCAGCAACAGCCGTAATGCAGCCCAGCGGTGACCAGCCTTGTTCCGCCTCGAAGTAGTACGCGCCCAGAGGTCAGCCTAGCCTGGCCGCCTTTGCCTTCTGCAGCGTGATCTCGCTTCGACGTCCCATAAAAAAGTGAAACGCTCCTCGGCCCGCCGGGGTATTTATAGCCAATACTAACACGATCACGCCACTAATCCGACTCCTCATCTGAAAATATACCTTAACTAAAGGGTATAAGGCCCGTTTTCCAGGGAGCCTCCATCGCCTGTCCGCTCCGATCGATAATCACTTTTCTCGACTTCGCGGGTAGAATATCCCTGCAGCCCGCGCGCCCGTCCACGCGTTTTCTTGCTGGCCAGCGATCCATTCCTGCAATTAACCTAACTAGTCTAATTTATGAATCCATAAATCTAGATCTAGCACACATTAAATGATACACTAATCCAACAATACTGAATTAGTATGCTGAAGCATGTTTTAAACCAATTATTTTGGACGAAACGCGAGTTTTCTACGCTTTTAATTGTAGTCTTGATTTTAGCCTAGAATAGCATCTAACGCAATTTATATCTAACTTATTTACATACATAATTAACAGGATGATAACGAATGAAAGCTTCAATCCCTTCATATTTGGACCTGAAACCCACAACGCTAACATCTATCAATTTAAAAGAGTAATTCCGCCCTTAGATACTACTGAGTCTGAGAGCGAAGCTCTCGGATCGTCTCAATCTGCCCCATGATCATGCACAGCGAGAAATCTACGATTTTGAGCGAAGCATTATCACAATCTTAAACATACCTAAGCAATAAACAAGGAATTGCGACCTATTAATGGTGAATCTTTAAAATAACTTTGAGTAGATAATTTCGTTAACTTACTGTCTTTATACCAAATTTAAATATAATATTACTCTAACTGAAGGCTAGATTTGTTAGCTGTGTCTATTTACATAACTCTCCCAATTAATTCTGACCAATAATCTATGATTATAATTTGCAAAAAATGCCAACCCCATAACTCGGGAAGTTTCAATTCGTTGATATATCGATCTCTCCAACAAGTGTATTTTAGGCGTGTGAATGTTTAACCACTACGTTTGCTTGGTGATGGACGTTGAAGAATAGCCCCTGTATCACCTTGTGCCTCCAGTCACCTTCTGGCTTCCGTCAGCACAAGTTTAGCCACATATCTCGGCTGATGACACACATACCCATCCCTACGGTACCACCTTGAGTCCACAGATGCCCCCTGGCCACCACAAACTCAAGTTTAGCCACATATCTCGGCTGGCAATACAAACCCCTATACTGCATCACCTTGCACCTCCAGTTGCCTTCTGGCTTCCGTCAGTACAAGTTAGGCCACATATCTCGGCCGATGACACAATATAATTATCTTCTAGCTTCACCTTGAGCCCACAGATGCCCCCTGGCCACTACAAACTCAAGTTAGACCACATATCTCGGTCGGCGCCGCTAGAAAACTTCCCCAGAATACTCCCATTCGCACAAAGTACTAGGTTGTGAGCCCAATAGATCCTAATGACCACGATGTTGCACTAACACCCCGAACCCTCAGATACCTTCTGGCTACCAAGGATCCAGGTTCGACCACATATCTCGGTTTATGTTATTACAATAACTCCCCATGCGAACAGCAGAACACTGAGTACACAGATAACCACCAAGCAAACCCAGTGGAGAATGTTTCTTCTTGACTAGGATATCCGACTTCAGACTGTATTCCACACTAGAGGCAAACTGTTTATAGACTACTGGGTTAATTTTGCATTAATCCCTTCAATGTCCTGACAGCACCATCAAACCATTAACGATAGTGATAATACTGACAAAACATCAAACAAACTTTAACTTTAATCGTCGTTCGCGATGATACTCTATCTCTATACCGAACGTGACCCAGTCGCACACAGTAACATTCATCAACCCCGTGGGGTCTCTAGGAAGTGCCTTGACATCCTATAGAGAATCCGACTACATGCGTCCAAGCCCCACCCAGCTTTACTGTAGAAATGTCGTAACTACTATAAAATACGTTTGCATTACTCAAATACAAAATGCAACACTTCACCATCGTGTAAGAATAACAGCCTTACTAAATTTAATTTCAACAAACCATGTTCATTGAACCCTTGCAAGATTGTAATCTTGACATTGCAAATTAATTAACATATAATAGGAAATTCCTGATAAATTCCCAGTAATGGAAGTTAAAATATTATTACTTTAGTTTCAGAATGAATGTTCGTTGACAAATCATCCCGAAGAATATGGTGTCGGAAGTATCCTTGCCACGAAGAGATGTGTAGGACGAAGATAAGACTAGCTTAGCCTTTCAGCTTAGCTTCTGTAGAGTATAGTGTCGCCACAGTTAGTCACACAAGGACCTTGTCATTTTATGACTTTAACCTAACCAAACTATAACTGCGGAAACACCGGTGTAAAATGGTTTGGAGAGATCAATCAGTACCAACAAACCTAGGTTGCACTGCGAACTCCGACCAGTCGGTAAAAGCCCATTGTTATCATACAATCACACTTTCAGCACTACCTCTCACGTGGACTCGTACATCTCTTAACTCAACGAACACACACATATACCCTCCCAACCTAATTAATCCCCTTGCCCTAAACACGACTTAGACCAACTAAACGGAATCCGACAGTACAACCACATTAATGATATATAATGTTCTTCCCAAGTTATATGCTATGAGAATTTACATTTACTTTATAAGACGAGAAAATTATGATATGAAGAGTAGAACAAAGTGATAATATAATATTACTACTTTACTTATTTTGCAAAACAAAATTTTACTGCTTTAATTGATCCGCACAGCCCTATTCGCACACAGCCAACTAACCTGCCCTTCATATGTTTGAAGATTATAAAAGACAGTAAGTCAAACTTAATTAACCCTCCTAGAGTAACCCGTAAATATCAAAATTTTAAGCCATATCCCATTTACCATTTACCTATCAGTCATTAATTAAATAACTGCCCCCCATTCTCACAACTTAAATAATTTTATAGTTGGATCTCAAATTTTCGTAATACTATAATTTATGTAGTAAATACCAGATAAATTGCAATACATAATTCATAAGTTTAAAATTAGTCTTACGCCAATACCATATTTTGTGCAAACGTAAGATTCGCCGGTTACTAAATGAAGATTACACCCACGCCCTATTAGGACCCACATAAATTTAACGCCTGATGTCAATATTGTATTGACAAACGCATCATACATCTTAAGATATACCTGTAATAAATGGATTATTTCATGTAAATATTTAACGTTGTTTATGCACTACCTAGCGCATAACATGTGGACAAAATATATAACCATATTCCATGCTTGAGATAAATTTAAGCCGGAATAATTATAACTGCGTAAGGTCCTAACCACTAGACGATCACGGCCCCATATCCTTCCCTTTATTATGAACTCCATCTCTTCGTTCTCATAAGATACCTGTAAGTTTCAATAATTAGTATTCAATCGATGCATGAAATTCCGCTCCCGCAACTGCAACTGCCGTCACGCTGTCATAACACCGTCGCCTTTACCCCACATCTGTATCGTAATTCAAAATATACAATCACAAGCTAATCGAATACGGTAGCCGCGACCTCTTCTTCTCCAAAGCCGACCCTGCCCTATTGAACTCCAAATTTAGCCCCAAAATTCGAAATCTGCATCCGTGCAATACTCGAAAATGATACTCGCGCCGATTTTTTTCTTTCAAAAATTTTATCAGCCATCCTGGATTCCAAACTTATCTTAAATCTAGAACCTGCATTCCCGTATAACTTGAAAATGATACCCGTCAGGAATCCCTTAAAACCAAGATGAGCCGCGATCTAAAATTTCAACTTAAGTATCTAAAATTTGACACGCACGACAACAGGTTATCTGATTCCCCCTTTATACCTATGAGACGTCAATCCGCCGTATACCTACTTTCTCCGAAAGGAAGGGATGACAAGAACAAAATTAAAATTTCCCGCCAACTCAAAAAAAAGAATTATAAATTTATACCATCTAGTACTTAATTTATCAGTCATTCCTGTCCCGTTATCCTGTAACTTATTTTACGTCATCCTAAAAGGTCACGTACAAATATCTCTAGACTCCGCAATTCGTAACAACTAAATATTGGGATATAACCGCTAGTACTCTTTGGGGGAGTCCTGTCTAACAGTAGCTGTCTACCGGCTAATATGATGACGATGGTAACGATGACTCAGCGCTGCGGGTATAGATCTACTTTCGCTAGTGGTGAAAGGTGAGGTGAGGTGAGGTGCTTCCCTAGTACGCCCAGAATAACAGCCCAACTGATAGCGAGACAATCCCGCGGTCATTGCGCCAACCTTGATATTCGCCAATGCAGATCGACTCGACTCAAATCGATTTATTGCTTACAGCCAGTATAACTTGGTCTCTAACCTCTCAATATCAATAAAAGACCAGGGGTCAGTGCTAATTTTGCCACCCCCAACGCGGCGATCTCGAATCTACCTTAACAGCTACCGGTATAATCTATCGTGAACTACATATTGGACAATTTATTGACTTAGAAATATTTCTGACGATAAATGTTACGCATTAAAAATACCTAAATTCCCATACTACAACCAACCATTTTGTTAATATTTTATAACAAGTACCTAATTTGTTGTTGAACAACCTATATAGGCGCCTTTAATTAACGTCCAACCTGATTTAAAGAAGTAAAATACAACCCATCTGAGAGCCCTCCCCTTTTTGAAAGTCGGTTAACCTTATCGACGCACGACCTCCCGTGAGCGCACACTATAGATACGCCTTACGATCTCGACCATATAATATCTTATTTACAAACTTACAAGTTGCCTATTCTATTCTAGTTTTAAGCACGGAATCAAGCATAAAGTACTAAATTTCCCCTTTTTTTTTATATCTAGTGTGAAACGAACAACGCGAAGTACTTACGGTTTCATTCGCGCGATTTGAACCAGCGGTGAGTGGATCGCGTAACTATTCTTAACACAGACTATAACTTTTCTTATTCTACTTATCATTATTTTTTTGATATTTATCGTCTAAAATGCTAAATAAAATTGTGGTAGTACCCTCGCAAAAGCTATCATACCGAATGGATTAAAGACAACCGACTACGCTAACCCTCCCGCGATACAAGCGATAATGGCCCTACAAACGATAATGTACACCCAACATAATGCGCGACTCAATTTCAATGGGATGTCTACAAATTTTGGTATGAATACAAACACTTACTAGGATTTCTCATTTGGATATAATGTAGTATCAGAGTATTTTATAATCACAATGCTAACCCCAATTACAAAAGGCCCCTTATAAATCGACGCGAATTCTGACATTGGTAGGACCTGTTAATCACATTTATAGTTTAATAACTTTAAGCGCAGGGAAATTAATCATTAGATTTATCAACTAGACACAACGTACTGGCAAGGTCTATCTAATAAAAGGTCCTAGTTTAATGTTAGTAGGCAAGGAAAATCCGTCTAAGTAAATATGAACTCTCTTGTCAAAAAAAATTTAACATAATTCCCAATACCTCACTTGCCTGATACACAGTTTATAAATGTAAGATGCTCTTGTAACGCGTAAATGATTTGACTCGAAACCGAATTAACCCCTTCATTCCGCCACCGTATTCCACATGACAAAAACCCCATTAGAATTAAATTACCACCTCTAAGTAGGCTCAGGATTTATATATACACAACTCCTAATTTTTCCTAAACCGTAACAACCGTTTAAACACGCCACTTGGCCGTACATTAAAGCCTCACCACAGATCTTAACCCAAATCAGCAAATGTCAAATTCCCGCGGCCTCGCTATACAAATTTTGTAAACAACATTCATCGTAATTAATCAAATAATTTAATAACTAGTGTCTAGATTGCTATTATTTGAAGGAATACATTGCTCCAGTTACGTCTGACTTGTATAGTACTACAACGAGTGTTTTGCCTCCTATTTCAGCCTATTCCAACATGTCATTACTCGTGTTTGGGTCAATATTGTGTATTATTATTTAAAGTTAGTTTTAAAGTGAAGTTAGTGAAACAATGAATACTGTACTACAAGGAACTCGACTAGTGTGTGTCTAGTCAACCGACCGTAAGTAATTCCTTCTTCTAAAATCTCCCCATTTTAATCCATAAGGCCTATTTTAATCCAGCACTGAATTAAATAAAGGTACTAACCTCTTTTAAACGGATATGAAAGAACGGAAAACAACCGCGATCTTACTCACGTGACAACTAATCCCTCGGCCGACTACTTATTTCTTACATGAATGAGAGAAATATCACTTGCGTTCGTCGCTAGCATCAAAATATCCCCGCCACGGGTCAAATTAATTTTCCTACGTGACCAATATTTGACCTATTTTGCGCTAGTTTTGTAACCAAACTCAAACATATGCCCTAATACGAATATCGTTTATAAACAACCATATTTTCTGTTCAATAAACCTACGCGAGTGCCTCGATGATAATTTTATGCATCCGTAAAATTATACCGCAGACCCTTAAATAATACCTAATTACAACCTCTTACATTAACTGATAAGTCATTTTTGTCATAGGTACTTCATGGAAAAAAAATAGACGGACCCTATGTCGTAGACAAATAAGACAAATACACAATTTGATGAATACCTAAATCGCATAATGTTAAAACTATAAACGCCTAAATATATAAGTATCCCCAATTACCCTTAACTTACTCCAAACATTGTAAAATTCGTTCAATTTAATAACCAAAGGTTTAAAAAGTAGTAGCCCACAATATTGTTAGTAAAGCAAAAATAAAAAAACACAAAAAGATTTTTCCGTACCGGGGATCGAACCCGGACGCTCGCGATTCATAGCCCGCCGGACACACCAATCGTCCAGTGCGCTGTTAAAATAAGTTGCGAAATTAACGACCCATTTCGAAATTCACATTACCTCAACAATGACTAGAGAGGTGGAACAGTTGTTTACATACTCCAGTATCACATACTAAGGTAACCAATTTAAAGTGCCATGCGATATATACGACTCCTGCCTTAAGGTACATAATAATAATAACACGTGCACAACTTGGTATTACTAATATAATTTCTCCGAATTGCCCTGTTACCATATAATGTAAACATGGCGAATATCTTTCGTAACCTGACGTGAACCGGTACATATATGGTATTTGTCTGACAAGCTCTAATCTTTCGGTATCAGACTGGGACAACTATCCATCTTATACTTGACAAATTCTGAAACCATTGTTTAAAATACGTAAGTAATAAATTTTACTATCAACGTAACTATCAATGAATTGATCCGTACTATATTTACTTACTATACCTACCTACATTTAAATTGCATTCAACCCTATTGATAGAAACCATGACTTTAACACTACCTTATTAATAATTAAGTGCGTTGCGGTTAATCAATTTCATGCCCTACACACATTGTCTTACGATTCTAAGCCTTCTGCCCCCCTTTCTTAGAGCTGAATCTCCCGTGAGATTCGGAAATCCCTATCAGCGAAGTCTTTCGCCTCAGAACCTGAGTATCAAAGTTATTCGCTAACTAATAATGTCGTACCGTAGATCACGCGTGCTTGGTTTTGCATATATATATGAAAACCTAACTTGACTGGAATTATAATTAATTATTTAAATTACTCTGAAACTTCACAAACCCCGCTCTATAATTATGACTCACGAAGTAACTAAACCAGACAGACGGATTTCGGAATATCCTTATTCAATGAATTCGTTTTATTTCATTCGCTTGCCAACACGTGTTACCTTTTTTATTTTATTTTTTTATTTATTTTATTTATTTATTTCAGTACAGCAACTATTTTTACAGGTTGACCTAATACAATAGCGCCTTAATCTTATATCTATATATATATATATATCTATTATTACTTACTTACTTATTTTCTAATTCGAACGTTCGTAAGTACGTTAGCGTTAATTAAGCTACTGATTACAATGAAATTCGCTATACCTACAGTGTGTGATGGGTCTAAAACTTTATTTTGCTAAGTTTTGTAAGGCGCAATCTATCTATTATCTTTTTCATTACATTGTACCTACGTAAACCCGCGTGACGCTTAAAGGTACTTAACATACCTATTAGAATTGACCAATATAAAATATGTAGGCTCTAACTAGCTTATACTTAGCCCGCAACCTCCACAAAGCTAATTTTGTCGCATACTATTTCTATATATTTAATTCGCCGATATCAATTCCGGCCCGTGAGAAAAACCACCTTAAAAGTAAAGCAACTATATTATTACCTAGTTATTAGAAATAATTTACACTATGCCATTATCATAAAGTTACTATCAATATTAACGCATCTAACTGGCTACATTATTTTCCGTGTCAAAATATTTTACGTGCGACGCGCTTTATTTAAGACCGACCTTAATGCATTACATAAATATTTATCCTATGATCCTAAAATTGTTCACCCATTCCACTAAATTATTAGTGAACGCGACATATAGTTAATTAATATTACTCCTTTATTATCAAATTAAACAACAATTTCCCGCCAAAAATCTTTATGATTACTGGCGCCGCGACGTCGCTAGGTTCCAAAATGGCTGCCCGAACCTAAGTTCGATGTTTAAAATTGTTTTTAGTTTGCGCGCGGGCTTCAACGAGCCGAATTCTCGCATATTTAGGCCTATTATTTAATCAGTTTAAAGTGTTTTACTGTGGTTTAGTGTGTATTCAAACATAAATCAATGTAGTGATAATTGAACTAGTGCACATTATAAAGTGAATGTGATAGAGTGGCCGCGTATTTATGTGGAAATGTGTGAGTCCTACCATGTCAGGAATGTACCTCTATGGAGCTAGGCAGGTATTTAGGTGCCCTTTACTTGTTGCTTATCTTCAAACCTGTCACTATTTTAACCCTGCCAAAGTGGTTTTATGTACCTACGTAATTAAAAATTGAAATCTCACGCGTACATACAACCGGTTCACTGACTCACGATGACAACCATTTAAATACCTACACACAGCTTACCTTTTGACCTTAATGACCTAACAACAAAGTCCATTATAGTGTACCTTTGATCTTAGGTATTTGAATTTCTAGCCGGAACTAATCCGATTCGAATGCGCATTTTCTTGTAACAGATAACCGCTCCAGTTTCCTATCATTTTAACTGGTTAATGAATATAACTCGCGCGAATTACCTACTTATCTATTCTTACAATTACTTTCTTTACAAAGACGATTACGTAGAAAATATCCGCAAGGTTATAGGTACTTAAGATTTCGGACAATAGGTACTTAGTAGCGATCGATTTAACGTAAACGCCGAGAATTGGATTCAATTTGACTAGGTCAACTAACTAGGTATAACGCGTACCTACTTTTCTCCCCTAGCTTACGAAAGTTACCTATAACTCTAACCCCTATTATGTGATGAGTTCTTAAGTATGTTCCTAAGTCCTTGGTACTATAATCATCCACCGGTACTTTCCTAACCACTATTTAACGAATAATTGCCCAACCGCGGGACAGATGTCAATGACCTCAACACTATTCTTGCGAACTCAAATGCAACAATTGAATATGAAGGATGAATAATCGTAGCTAAATACATAAGATGCTAATTTAACAAAATACTATCTTGAGGTTATCTAGATCCGTTTTATTTTATTTTTATTTTATTTTGGAATAAAAGCATTATACCTAAACTTTATTATAACTACTACCGCAACCGCCTGATGTATATGGAACCTACTTAATTGTGCTATGGCATTGGCAGGTTGTAAGGCCATTCCGCATAACATTCCTGCCCCCTTTTTATACAAATTTTGCGTAGGCGCTACTTTTACACTACTGCCCGATGAAAAGAGTATTTACTATTACGCTTCCACTTAATTCTTAAATTAGACCCTCCTCTATTGCAATGGTAGATCGTAAGTCCCTCCCACAAAACATTGCTGCCCCCCTAATTTACAAATATCGCATAGGCACTACTTTTAGACGACTGTCCGATGAAAAGAGTGTTTAGGTACTGTTACGTTTATACTTAATTCTTAAATAAGACTCACTTTCCGACTTCCGTTCGGCCTAAAATTTCGCACATATGTATAAATCGCATGACAAATTAAAGTTATGATGACAAGGAACTAATCTGATGCTGGGGTTGGAAGATGGGCCTAGGAACTTCGTGATACAATGACACAAACCCATCGAGTCCGGGCTCGTCAGAATCGTCTCAATGAGCAGTTGGTAAACATATGTAGAAAAGTACAGTCGGGAATAAAAATGTGTACCCCCAAATGAATTTCTGTCAAAATAATATTAGCCCTTCGTCTACAACAAAATTATTTCTATGCATATTTTTCATAGTTTAATGTGATATAACTTATTGATTAGTAATTCACCTACGTACCGCGCGTGAAAATCCCTTTGAAATTAAATAAAAGAAAGAAAGTCCTGAAAATAATACACAACACAATTCACGTACATATCGCGCGTGAAAATCTCTTTGAAATAAAATAAAAGAAAGAAAGTCCTGAAAATAATACACAACACAACATTAAAAAAAATACAAACTCCATCTCTCTATCTACTCCACGGCAACAAAATGTGGGTTATTTGTATAACCCACACACAGAAAAATCTGTAAATAAAATTAATTAGCCCTTTCACCAAGCGAATCACGTAATAAAAATGTTTTTTTCTTTTATTATTATTTTTTTTTTTTTATATCTAAAATACTCTATTCTGTAGTAACCCGGGATACTAAAAAGTGAATTTAAAACCCTATTTTCATCCTGATCACGGCCTCACCAAAATGTAACGATTCAACCTCTTAAATGTCTTGCTTTTTATGTTTTTGTATTCTGAACTTAAATTAACCCCTAGCTGAAAGCTGAAGCTCCTGAGAAGCTTCTAGTCGTCTGAAAATGGAATCCTACCTGAAGGAAAAGCTATTGAATAAAATTAAACAGATAGTAAGCGAGAAAATAAATCATTTATTTACCATAGAAATATCAAATTAATTTTGTTTGTTTTGAAGCTAAAGAACCTTTGATTAATTAATCCAGTAAAATCAAGACTCGATTGTACTAGATATCCACTTTGATCCTATAAATACTAACTCGTACCAAAGCGAATAGAAAAACCGAGTTAGTTCCGGCCGATCCTACTAGAAAGGTTGGGTTTTATTCTAGTCTAGGTAAATCTATCCTACAGCTACAGAATCTCTCGTTATTTATGTTAAAGTAATCGAGCTTGAGTACTTTAACAGACCAAATCATCTCCTAGGATATTGCCGGACGGAAAGAGATTCGGTCAAATAAAAAACCGTCCGACTCCAGGCCTACAATGCCGTAATCTAACCTAGAATTTATTATCTCTGGAACCTAACCTCGAAGACCTATTTAGACCTAAGCTATACGTGATTCGCGCTGGTGAAGTGGCTTGGCGTGTGATTTCGTCTAGTGGTTAGGCTCTGCGTTGTGCGAATAGACCCAGGCCCTTTTCGAGAAGTATGAAGTTTGTATTTCTATAAAGGGAAAAAGTTACACGTTAATTGAAGTTGTACATTAACCCCATTTTAGTAGAACCTATAACTTAAGTAAGACAATTATACTAGTTCCTTAGAATTAATTTACAATTCAGTAGTCTCATTAAGTGATGCACAATTATGGAGGCTAAAGTGGGCATAAATTCCTTATTATACTAAGTTGTGGGAAGTGATAAATTACGCTATGTGGTAGGTGACGCCCTTTAAACAGACTCGCAATACAATAGTGGTCAACTTGTGTTGGCCATGATGGGGTCTCTATTGATGATGATGCGATGATATAATAATGAAAATAATCATGAAGAAGTCAAGATATTGATGATGATGCGATGATATTATAATGAAAATAATCGTAAGTCAAGATATTGATGATGATGCGATGATATAATAATGAAAATAATCGTAAGTCAAGATATTGATGATGATGCGATGATAGTCTATTGAAATAGAATATTAGTACATGTTTTACTTACAGGTACATGAATGGCGTAATGTCTAGTGTAATATCGATTCTCCCTAACGATGAATCTTAGAGTTGTTAGCGAACTGTAGCGCTCGCCTCTCGCTCGCTCGCGGCTGCTCGTACTCGCTAGTAATCCCACCTCATCTGTTGATTCCGCCTACCCTATCGTTATTTCTATCAAATCTAATACCAATTAGTACTGACTTTTCCTAAGCAATTTATAATACAATTCATCCCCAAAATATCTCAATGGATGTAACACAATGTCTTAGCAACCAATCTCACCCAATCAACTCAAAGGCACTTTATAGTCGGAACAATGTTAAATATACGACAATGCACAGTTGAACTGACGAATGATAATTAATTACCAACCCACTGCGATACTTTTGTTGAGATCCCGATAATAACGACCCCACCTAACAAGATACCTACTTAATTATTGACGTTACTAAAGCGAAAGTGTTGGATTCCCTTGTAAAATCAACATAGCTAGCTTCACGGTAAGAAGCTTCGGTTAAAGCAAAACGACGGCTTGGCCAGCGAAACTCTTCAGTTTGCAAGACTGAAAGGTCTCACCAACCTTACCTTCGTTGACACATCCGTGACGGAGGCCTAAGCGCGATCATCATCTCTACTGACTAAGAAACCCCTTAACGGGCGAATTCTCGTATTGGTCAGGGTCGTCAATGTGCTCTTTGGATATGGTTGTCCACAACGCTAAGCTCTCGGCCACAGGTGTACATAACTAATTTACTACGCTAGATTCATTCATTCAAGGAATTCCACACAATATATCTATAAGTACATCTGATTACTTCATAAACCAACACAACCGTAACCCTTGTTAAGAGGGTTGTTAGAACTAAGACAGCAGCTCGACCAGTGAGGTCCCTCAATTTGCAAGATTGAAGACTCTCAGCCACTCACTCTGTCTACACATCTATGACTGGCGCTCTAGTGCGGGCACATCTCTGCTGACTAAGAAGCCCCTTTCGGGAGAATTCTCGTGTGGCCAGGGTCCTCAATGTGCCCTGTGGATATGGTTGTCTCGACACCGAGCACACAGCCACGAGTGTATATAACTACTTTATTCAGTTGCGTTAATCTAGTAAAGTAACCACCCATCAGCACCTATACTAACCACCGGATATTAATATGAACTTGTGGTAATATTTGTCGCTTATCCGCATCTTAATAATCTATCCTCATAGTGTAACGCGTACCACGGACCGAGTCAATTGCTATAGCTAGGTTGTCGTATAATAATTGATCACTTTATCTCGTGGGGCGCACGGAACCCAATCATATCGCAGTGACAAATCAACTAGTAATATATATGTAGAACAAAACAACATTCCTGTAATATCGTCAGTTATTTAACCAATGACCTAGATCCGTTCATAACCTATACATAAACCGCTCGTACTTTATCTAGCATATTCCCCAAACTATATACAGTAGATCTAGATTTCGATACACAAATACAAGTATGATAAAGTTGAAATGGTTAGATAATAGCCCAAAAACAAATTAATAAGTTTCAGAATCATTCAATACAGTGATTATAAAGGTCACTCACCAGATTTTAATTTCTTAATAGTGGGACACGTACCCAACGCCTCTCTGGTTCCCAGGGCTCCCGCCACTTCTGATCTCCCTCGACGCTCGTAACAAGCCAGCTCCTCCGCCATAAATAAATTACAATATAATATTAACACATATTTTAATAAAGATTTCCCTCATTTGTACCTACAACTAACCACTAGATACTGGTATACAATTAGGAATTATTTACCATTGGACCGTTCCTTAGCGAACATTCATGTACTATAAATAGTCGTGTTCACTTCACTTCATGGGAGTATACGGAATTCTAATATGATGATGTCTTAAGCGCATTTATTAGGTGATAAACCTATTAGACCGCCACATATTCAAAATACACACGTGATCATATAAGATCATATCAGTTCACGAGCAGAAAGATATTGCCTAAATATTAATCACTCAATTCAAGACAATGTGCGCACAAGATAATTACTCCCTAAGAATTTCCAGAATTCACTATGATTAGTCACACTTTAAAATAAAATATTCAATCTCACCAGACGATCGCAAAGGCATTTGCGACCTTACCAAACTCTAATTCCTCTCAGCAACAGCCGTAATGCAGCCCAGCGGTGACCAGCCTTGTTCCGCCTCGAAGTAGTACGCGCCCAGAGGTCAGCCTAGCCTGGCCGCCTTTGCCTTCTGCAGCGTGATCTCGCTTCGACGTCCCATAAAAAAGTGAAACGCTCCTCGGCCCGCCGGGGTATTTATAGCCAATACTAACACGATCACGCCACTAATCCGACTCCTCATCTGAAAATATACCTTAACTAAAGGGTATAAGGCCCGTTTTCCAGGGAGCCTCCATCGCCTGTCCGCTCCGATCGATAATCACTTTTCTCGACTTCGCGGGTAGAATATCCCTGCAGCCCGCGCGCCCGTCCACGCGTTTTCTTGCTGGCCAGCGATCCATTCCTGCAATTAACCTAACTAGTCTAATTTATGAATCCATAAATCTAGATCTAGCACACATTAAATGATACACTAATCCAACAATACTGAATTAGTATGCTGAAGCATGTTTTAAACCAATTATTTTGGACGAAACGCGAGTTTTCTACGCTTTTAATTGTAGTCTTGATTTTAGCCTAGAATAGCATCTAACGCAATTTATATCTAACTTATTTACATACATAATTAACAGGATGATAACGAATGAAAGCTTCAATCCCTTCATATTTGGACCTGAAACCCACAACGCTAACATCTATCAATTTAAAAGAGTAATTCCGCCCTTAGATACTACTGAGTCTGAGAGCGAAGCTCTCGGATCGTCTCAGTCTGCATCTTATTACGGCTTAAAATGGAGGTATGTTCAACATTAACTTATCTACTATTATATGGGTTACAGATAGAGCCTATAATTTTATTTGTTGTAAATATAGAGTTATTTCTCAGAAACTGTAAACTTTTCATGATTTTTATAAAACAAACCTAACCTAACCTACAGGGTTATATACGAACTTTATTAAATTGTCATGAAAATGCTACGGTTTCAGAGAAAATAACTTTTATTAAATTATGAATAGATATAGTATCCGACAGACTTTTTTTATATAAGCTTCTAATGTATATTTTTTATTGTTTTAGATACCTTACGAAAATTCTCTTGAGTATACCATGAAAAGTTATTATTATGGTAATTCGACTGATGATGAAATCCAGGGTCCACCAAAACCACTCAAAATTCGAACGCGCCACCAACATTGATTTATTTTTTGATACGCCTAAAAAGAAGTTGATTACGGAATATTCATCTACTGTTGCCCAATCTACAAATGGAGGCACTAATTATATATCTTTACGTGCAGATGATGTAACAAAGATCACTCATCTCGTTAAAATTGACATCTACGACATAAAAAAGCTACGAGGTGTGCCAAGCGATCAACACTGGAAACACGCGGATACCAGAATAAAATACTATACACAAAACGAAGATGACGATCATTATTTGAATACAAAAGAATTAGTTTACAATATAACGAAACATATTGCAACAAAAAACGAATGCAAGAAATATTTTATTGATACAAAACCATAAATTATTCGTCCGATCGCCGCCGCCTACAAAAAATAAAAACCTCCCCCACCAGCACAAAAGATTTCTGGGACTATATATAGTAGCACAACGCAAACGAAGCCATACCTTTTCAACACCCCCACATCAACTGCAAAATGGACTTACAAAGCTCATTCTACGATGAAGCCCTTTATGAACGCTGTGAAGACGTATCGGATCTCAATAAATCCCTTTTTGATAACGAGCTCTATCAACAATGTGGGGAAGTCGAGAATCAACTGCAAAATTTGTGAGTATTTATATTTAAAGCCTATTTTTACCAGTTCTTCTTTGACTGTTGACTAGCGGTGGGGGAGGCGGGTCCCTATTATAAGTAAAATTCTAATGGAAATGTATCATATTCACGATCATGATGGAGCTTGCTAGTGAGGACATTAAAATGTTCTCTAAGACAGTGTTGATAAAAAGTTTTCATAAATATTTAAGATTGTGGTTTATGAGTGGAAATCTTGATGCAAGTTTAGCTTGCGATCCTGATGTTAAACCATATATCACCCCCTGTAGTGGACACGCAACCCGTCCTCAATCGTTGATTTTGCATTACGATGAGATTGATGGCGTATTATCGATGGAAGCTTATTGTTCTCTTTTTCAATCACGTAAATCAGGTATTAAGATTTTCCCCCCACGATATTTGGTAATTAAGTATTTATTCAGCGCATTCTTACATATTTTCAATAATAATTCTAACTTATTTTTAGATCTGTAACACGTGGAGTTAAAAGAAAACGCGAATCAGTAGAAGAAGCCATCCAACCACGTGATTCGTATACACCAGCAGCTGTCATCGAGTCACAACAAGACCTAGGATCCCAGCAGCCATCAACTTCGCGAACCACAGCTCAACCATCGTGTTCTCCTATTGTTGGTGACACCGTGGAGTGTAAAGCCTGTAAACGAAACGTTTCCAGAAGGTATTATAAATAAAATAAAAATAAAATAAAAATAAAAATGGTTTATTTTCAGATTTCTTAGATCCATAGCATTACAAAACACAAAACAAAAACACAAAACACTTATACAACTATATAACTATATTAGTAAAATTATAGCCACATGCATTAATTTAATTTAATTTTTTATTTTTTTTATTTTTTAGGACGTGTAGGTCGGTGTATCGGCGGAGTATGTCCGAGTCCCACCTCTCTGCTATCATTTTCAGGATGCTATTTGAGCTTCCCCTCGTCTGCATCACCACAGACGCCGTCTTCTTCCGTATTATGGCATAAAAGTCATCTACGCTAGCATCGGCAAACATCCCAGAGGCGCTGCAGAATCGGGGAAGCCCAAACAGCCTCCTGAAAATGTTGTTGTATTGGATACGCAGGGCGCTATATGACTTCAGCCTGAAACTAGCCCACAGGCCACACGTATAGAAACTTTGACAGTAAGCTCTAAATAAAGTCAGCTTCACTTGGGCACTACAACGTGCGAACCTGTGCGCCAGCATCCCGCCTCGGACTGACAACGCCCTGCGCTCCCGCTCGATATCGAAATCGTCTTTCAGGTCCTCGATCACTATATGACCCAGGTATTTGAAATGAGTCACACGATTCAGAGGAACTCCGTTCAACATTATTTTGGGCGAGTAGCCTGGGCACTTAATTTTACCCCTGAACATCATGAACTCACTTTTGCCCGCGTTGTATTTCAAACCGTGCTGTTGCGCATACATCTCACATGTATCGATTAGCTTCTTTAGCCCTGACACTGATGGGCTCAGCAGCACCATGTCGTCTGCATAACTGATATTATTTACACAAACATTATCAATTCTACATCCGGCACGTATACTGCTGAGCCCCTCAATCAGTTCATTAACATACATGTTAAACAATCTAGGCGAGGTTAGCCCCCCCTGCCTCACCCCACATTTTAGCACATATGGATCTGAATACTCTTTTTATATTATGCCCAGCATTTAAGGAGTAACATTCATAAAAATAACTGCATCAAATTTCAACATTCATATCCCAATGTTGAACTTATCGAAGCTGCTTTTGGGAATAGGTTATTAACTTATAGGATAACGTCAGACCACGAAAAAACTAACCTTGACTTTGAGACACCCGAACTTTTTTTTGAGAGGGTTGTAACATCCCTAAATAAATTAATAGACGATACCATTAATCAACTAACAATTTTCAAGGTTAGTTTTATCCTCCATGGTGAATTCATACAAGAATCAAAAGGAATCAACAATTTTTTCGATTTTAATGTTTTGAGTTGGACTATTTGTCAAAGCGATGATAGAGATACATTTTTAGAAAATTTAAAAAATTTGTTAATTAATAAAGTTTCAAATTTTGAAAAAAAGGACAGCGGATGGAGCCTTAAACATATACAATACTTAGATATGAACATAAATCAATTTATTCCATTACGAGGCTCTTCATACATAGACTTACCACACGATATTAAAGTAAAAAAAGCAATAATAAACGTTCAAAACTATGACCACGAGTGTTTGAAGTGGGCAATTCTTTCAGCGTTATATCCTGTTAACGATAGTTCACAGAGAGTATCGTCCTATATTAGACATCAAAACAAATTTAAATTTTCAGATATACCATTCCATGTAAAAGTAACGGATATCCATAGAGTTGAAAAAATAAATGAAATAAGCATTAATGTTTTCGGGTTACATTACAATGAAAATTCTAAGACACATGAAGTAAACGGTCCACTATACTTTACTAAATGCCGTAAACCAACACATGTAAATTTACTTTACATAAGTAGGGGTAGTCAGGGACATTACTGATATATAAAAGAATTATCCCGATTAGTAAGTCGACAAATATCATCAACCAATTACAGTTTTCACATTTGTGATGGTTGTTTACTGGCTTTCTATTCAAATGAACAATAAATAAATCATCAAAAAAATGATTGCGGTCACATAGTAGTTGAACTCCCAAACCAAGACAAAACAAAAAAAGATTGGCTTGGTGATGAAATTTCAGGTCATAAGATTATTTTTGATAAATATCAGCGAAAACTTAAGCTACCGTTTGTTGTGTATGCAGATTTCGAGGCATTTTTGAATCCAATATCATCTTGTGATCCAGACGCCTCAAAATCTTACACGAAAAACGTTCAGCAACATGAAATGTACAGTTTTGGTTATTTTATCAAGTGTTCATTTGATGATAGTCTTTCACGCTATTATTCATATACAGGCCCAGATTGTGCAAAAGTATTTATGGAAACTATTTATAATGATTTAGCGCAACTATATAAATTCATTCACTTTCGAAAAAAGCCAATCCCATTAAATCAGAGTGATTTAAATAGAATTGAAAACAATAATAAGTGTTTTATATGTGATAACGATTTAAAATCCCAAAGCGTCTTCAGCTATGATTGGTTCACAGGAAAATTTCAAGGAGTAGCACATAAATCATGTGATCATAAATTCACACCTCCTTCACACATACCAGTATTTTTCCACAATCTGAGTAATTACGATGCGCATTTTATTGTGCAGGCCCTGAATTTCCGTGAAGGATCTATCGATATTATCCCTCAAAATAAAGAAAAATATATATCGTTTAGCAAACAACTAAAATTTGATAAGAGATATATATCACTGAGATTTGTTGATTCCTTTAGGTTCATGTCGAGTAGCTTAGATAGTTTAGCAAAAAACCTTCAAGAACATCAATTTCATGAATTAAGAAAGCAATATCCTCGATACGAGGATTTTAAACTTCTGAAACCAAAGGGAATATTTCCTTATGAGTTCATGAAATCGACCAAATCTCTTGAGGCTACCTCGCTGCCTATTGTAAGTGATTTTTACAGTTCCCTAACAGATACCTGTATAACAAATGTGAACTATCAACATGCTCAAAACGTTTGGACTCATTTCAATTGTAAAACAATGTTGGACTATTCTAACTTGTATTTAAAAACCGATGTACTTCTATTAACGGATATCTTCGAAAATTTTCGCTCTGTGTGCCTTGAAACATATAACCTGGATCCAGCTCATTATTTTACGGCTCCTGGTCTCAGTTGGGATGCTATGTTAGAAATTACTGGGGTTCAACTTGAACTATTAACAGATTTCGATAAAGTTGCGTTTATAAAAAAAGGACTTCGGGTCGGTATTTCACAATGCAGCAATCGATATGCAAAATCAAATAATTACTACATGTCAGAGTTTGATCCCAATGAATCGTCATCATATCTAATTTACCTTGACGCTAATAATTTATATGGCTGGGCGATGTCGCAGCATCTTCCCATTGGTGAATTTGAATGGGTTGACCCTACTACGAATTTTAACATTTCAAATGATGCTGATATTGGATATATTTTAGAAGTAGACCTAGAGTACCGATTCACTACATAATACCCATTCAGATCTACCATTTTGTGCTGAACACATAACTGATGAAAGTAGGCAAAAAAAAATTGATTCCGAATTTGAAAAATAAAATAAAATATATCATTCACTATAGAAATCTCATACAATGTTTAAAAAATGGATTGAATTTTAAAAAATCCATAGAATCTTAAAGTTTAAGCAAACCAACTGGCTTAAAAAATATATCGATTTAAACACTACATTAAGAATAGCTTCGAAAACCGATTTTGAAAAAGGTTTTTATAAATGAATGAATAATGCAGTTTTTGGAAAAACCATGGAAAATATTGAAAAGAGGGTTGATGTTAAATTATTAACGCACTGGTCGAATCATGGCCATATTAAAGGAATTGAAAGTTATATAGCTCGTCCTGAATTCCATAGCATATCAATTTTTTCAGAAAGCTTGGCAGCAGTTCAATTAAAAAGAACTAAATTAGTTTACAACTAACCCATCTACTTAGGCTTTTGTATATTAGACTTGTCCAAAACTTTAATGTATGACTTTCATTATGGGTACATGCAACCGAAATTTCAACAAAACGTTAAATTATTATATTGCGATACTGATTCGTTAATTTACCAAATTTTGACGGAGGATATAATGATATAAAACCAGACATAAAAACATATTTCGATACATCCGACTATGAGTCCAATAATATTTATGGGTTTCCATGTTTAAATAAAAAAAAAATAGGATACTTTAAAGATGAAAACAAAGGAAAATTTTTAAAAGAATTTGTAGGTTTAAGATCTAAAATGTATGCCTTAAATGTTGAGGATAGTATAGTGACTAAGGCTAAAGGTGTTAATAAATGTGTTACTAAAAAGTTTCAGATCCAGGATTATAAAAATTGTCTTAACGAAAAAAAAAATGTTTTGTCAGAAATGTACCGATTTCGTTCCATTAAACATGTAATTTTTACCCAAAAAATAAACAAAACATCACTTTCATATTCTGATACAAAAAGATATCTCTGTGAAGATTCGTTTGACACACTTGCTTGGGGTCATTATAAATTAAGATAGGTGTACTAAATAGGAATATTAGTATTATGTATAAAATAAATGTGGCGTTGAATCTGTTAGGAATTAATTACTAAAAATATTTTTTTTCTGTTCCATTGTTGCATGGGATTGGTGGTGTTATTAAGATAGTATAATATATAATAAATAGGTGTATCAGTCTTAAAGTTAAAATTAAAACAGTGTATAGAATTAAAATTAAATTAGTTAATTGGTTTTGTTCGTCGCATATGGGGTTTATGGTTTTATTTTTGAATATACTAGTTATAAGTTTTTTTATCCATAAGTTTTTTAATGATAAATAAATACATTTTAAAAATAATCGGTTTTTATTTTTCCTTATACAATAGTTTTGTAATTTTATTGTGCTTATATACTGACTCGGACACACAACCACATGCCTATATATATATACACACACACCTCTATATATGTGTATCATCTCATTATTCCGTTAGAAGCTACGGTAGCCTAGTGGTTCAGGCATGCGGCTGTCAAGCGGCGGTCGTGGGTTCGAATCCCGGCTCGTACCAATGAGTTTTCCGGAACTTATGTACGGAATTACCGTTAGCTTTTCGGTGAAGGAAAACATCGTGAGGAAACCGGTCTAATCCCAATAAGGTCTAGTTTTCCCTCTGGGTTGGAAAGTCAGATGGCAGTCGCTTTCGTAAAACTAGTGCCTATGCCAAATCTTGGGATTAGGTGTCAAAGCGGACCCCGGGCTCCTTTAGGGGCACAACCGGGAATAATAACGCTAGGAGGATGATGATCTCATTATTCCGTTCTATTTCTTTGTCAGTCTTTAAAGAGGAAAGACAGTTTCTGTGATGTATCATTTTATCCATCCATTTACGGCTATTATTGCTGGTCCGAGTGGTTGTGGTAAATCAAACTTTGTTACAAGCTTTTTAAAAAATGTTGAAAAAATGTGTAATATGGAATTTAGTCAAATACTCTGGTGTTATGATGAAATGCAACCACTTTATAATTTGAATGGTATTGATTATGTTCAAGGTATTCCTGATTTAAGTATGTTTGATGGAAATCAACCTAGACTTCTTATAATCGATGATTTAATGAGAGAATCAGATGGACGTATTGTTGATATTTTTACGAAAGGCAGCCATCACAGAAATTTAAGCGTTTTTTATATAACTCAAAATTTATTTCACCAAGGCAGAGAACAACGTGACATATCTTTAAACACGACTAGTTTATTTAAAAAATCCCAGAGACAAAACTCAAATACGCTACTTAGCCCGACAAGTTTGTCCAGAAAATACAAAATTTGTTGAAGATGCGTACAAAGATGCAACTACACCGGCACATGGATACCTGATGATTGATTTAAAGCAAAGCACTGATGATATATGTCGTTTTAAAACTAAGTTATTCCCATTTGATAATTCTTGTACTGTGTACATTCCAAAAAAAGGGTTTAAATATGCCAGTAATCATTCTATTTTGGTTAGTTCTAAATGATGCCCGATAGAGTAACCACATACCGACATTTACTTAAAGCTCTGCATGCGATTAAACCAAAATATCGAAAAGCCTTGCTTAAAGCTTGTGATGAAGATGAAATAAATATTATTTGTGAGTGCATTTACAACGTTTTAAAAGGAAAAGTTCCATTAGACAATATAGAAAAAAACAAATTAAATAAACACAAGAATATATTACGCAAATTAGTTTCAAAGGGGAAACAAAAATTAAGGAAGACTATTATAGTTCAAAAGGGTGGTGCGTTTTTACCAATTATATTGGGGGCTGTTTTGAGTAGTTTATTAGGCTCATTAACATAGTTAAAATGGAGAATGCGAAGAAAATGATTTTAGTAGACCCAGATTTTATTGAGAAACTCAAACAGAATGAAAATATACCTTTGAATTCTCTATCTCGCTTAGACGGGGAAATGCAGAAAATACTGAGAAGTAAAATAGAAGATCGTGAAAAATGGGCATTATATTCTCAAGCATTGCAACGTTTTTTGCATTTTACTGAAACTTATCGAAAACCGTTCAAGCTATCAATAATTGTTGATGGTGTAAGTAATGTTCATGAAGACTTTGCGAAATCGATTGTTAAAAAGGATGAAACTGAATATAATGCGACATTACCAAATCCAAAACCGATCGAAGGTGACGCTACTAGTACTCCTCCGAATCATACCTACCCATTACAGTTTAATCCGTCTCATATTATAAAAGTAATACCTAAAAGTTACGTAAAAAAAGGTCAATCTTTGCTTGATAATATTTTATAAAACAAACAGAAGATTTGGTGGAAAGAAGGAGGAGAAATCGTAGTGAATAATCAAGTTATACCCGAAAGTAATATAATTGATTTAATAAGCGACACGATGAGACCCCTCAAACGTGCAAAACCCGTTGGCTGGAAACAATTTGCTTCAGTTTTAAAAGATATCCTTGGTAGAGATATCCTTCGTTGGAGTTCCTATATCTTGTATTGGTAACCCAAGTAATCTGGAATATATAAATGGTCTGCAAATCGACGAAGGTCAGGAATCTCCAATATATAAAAACACCAGATCAACATCGGTTCCAGTAAGAGGGCAATCAACACCAATTTCTAACAAAACTGTTAAATTATCAAAGAAGAAAATAGATTGGCAGAGATGGAGCCCCTATTAGATATTAATAAGATTTACTATGATGTTTCTAATCCTGCTGGTTACAGTAGTATTGATAAGTTAGCTAAAGCAATGCATGGTCAAATGAACAAAGATGAGGTTGCAACCTGGTTACGGTCTCAGGAAACATATACATTACATAAACCAGTTCAAAGACGTTTTAAACGAAACAAATACATTCTATCCAACTACAATGAACTTTGGCAAGTGGATTTAAGTGATATGCGTACATATAGTAAATATAATGACGGTTTTAAATACATTATATGTGTAATTGATGTTTTTAGTAAGTATGCTTTTGCTAGACCTATGAAAAAGAAGAATTCCGAAACTGTTAAACAATGCTTTGAGGATATTTTTACGGAAGCAAAAGCAACTCCGCGTCATATTCAATCTGATAAAGGTACTGAATTTGTTTCCAAAGAGGTAAGAAACTATTTTAAAAGTAAAAACATAAACTATTATACAACGAATAATCCTGACATTAAGGCGAGTATTGTAGAAAGATTTCAGAGAGCATTAAAAATTAAAATGTGGCGCTATTTTACGCACAAAAATATGTATCAATACATTGATATTTTACAAGACCTCCTCTATTCATATAATCATAGTTACCATTCAAGTATTAAAATGTGTCCAACGGATCTGAAATTTAATAATATTATGACTGTTTGGACTAATTTATATGAAACACCAAGAAACGGTCTAAAAATATATAGTAATACTCGTACAATTTTGAATGTCGGTGATCATGTCAGAATAACTAAATATAAACACATATTTCAAAAAGGTTACGAAACCAATTGGAGTGATGAAATCTTTGTAATTGATTCAATTATTAATAGATCACCTCATCTTGTTTATAGCTCAAAAGACTTACAAGGTGAACCAATCATAGGTACTTTCTATGCTAAAGAATTACAGAAAGTTACTTATAACCCCACCATGACATATAAAATAGATAAAATAATACGTTCGAGACGAGTTGGTAACAGAAAGGAGGTGTTTGTGAAGTGGAAAGGTTATCCGAATAAGTTTAATAGTTGGATAGCTGCATCGAGTTTAGAAGAAACATGAGTGATGACAGTTTTTATTTAACTTTGTTAAGCAATAGTTCTATACAATACTATCCAGAAAATACAACAGCAAACTTTCTCACCAAGCTCCCAAAGACTATAAAATTAGAAGGAGAATGGGTTGTCGGATTAGTGGAGTTTCATTACCCATGTTCACTGTATATCGTTCAAGAACATGAAAACGTAGTCTACGTAAAAAAGAAGGTGACATTGAACAATGAAAAGTTACCTGTTACCGTTGAATATAAGTCACATATTCCAGCAACGACATATGACGACATGGATCAATTTCTATCTGCTTTTAATGAAAACTCATTATTGAAGAACAAGGTGAAATTTAGTTACGACGGAATATCAAAAGTTATCAAGGTCACTTCTTCGCACAAGGACATAATATCTGTACATGCAACACCAATACTAAATCTTCAACTAGGGTTTAAACCGAATACAGACCTTATTCAATGTCAACTTGGTAAATTTCCTGCTAATTTATATTTAGGCTTGCCATCACAATTGTTTATATATTCAGATATCATTCAACCTCAAGTTGTGGGGGATGTTATGGCATCGTTAGTTAGAATAATACCACTCGATCCAACAAAATATATTTATGGAGCATATAAAATGCTTAGCTTTTCTCCTGCACATTACGTGCCTGTTTTGCGTAGAGAGTTTGATACAATTGAAATTGATACAAGAATGCATACAGGCGGAAAGGTTCCATTCCAGTTCGGAACTTCATACGTGAAACTACATTTTCAACGAATAAAATAATGAATTATAGACGTGAAAATATTCCCTGTCCTTATGAACATTATTATTCTCATCAAGCTGGCTCAGGAGTAGGGATCGTTTATAAAGGTGTTCCTCACCAGCGAGGGCATGGCATATGAAGTTTTTTAGGAGGACTGTTTAGATCTGTATTTCCTCTGTTGTCCAGCGGTTTTAGAACGGTTGGAAAAGAAGCATTGAATGCTGGTGCTGGAATTTTATCTGACATGATGAATTCGCACCCTATCGATGAATCATTAAAGTCTCGTTTTAAGAATGCAAGCAGTAATTTAAAAAGAAAGGCTGATGAAAAAATCGATTCTTTAATGTCAGGGTCTGGGTATAAAATGACACGAAAAAGACAAGAGCGCACCATTGCCTCCAAAGCATCGCGGGGGAGAGGTACAAAAAAAAGTTAAAAAAATATAAACGATATTTTTTCTAATTAAAGTATGTCATTCTTACATAATCATTCATGCGAATGCGCTAAGTCAGAGTTAGATTTGTTTGCTCTTCCATCAACGCAAACAAGTATAGAAAATGGACAGTGGATACATTATAAACCTATTTCGTCTCTTAGTGATGATGGTCCTATTGAATTTCAAGTTCCAGGATCAGGTGATGATTATATTGACCTATCTCACACTTTACTACATATCAAAGCTAAAGTATTGAACCAAGATGGTACTAACATCAAATCGACAGAAACTTTTGTTGCACCAGTGAATAATTGGCTACATTCACTTTTTAATCAGTTGGACATATATTTAAATCAAAAACTAGTTTCACCACCTAACAATACGTACGCATATCGTGCATATATGGAAACTCTATTAAATTATGGACCAGCAGCAAAAGAGTCCCATCTTTCATGTGGGTTGTGGTACGAAGACACTACGAGTCATATGGATAAAACTGATGCGACTAATAAAGGATGGAGTAAAAGACAGGAATTTATTAAAGATAGCAAGGAAGTTGAAATGATGGGGCACTTACACGGTGATATTTTTAATCAAGGAAAGTTTTTAATAAACGGTGTCGAAGTCCGTGTTAAGTTAGTACGATCAAAAGAATCGTTCAATCTAATGTGTAGTCAAGATAAAAAGCTTAAAGTATGCATAACGGATGCTAGTTTAATAATTAGAAGAACAAAAATTAACCCCAGTGTTCTGCTTGCACATCAAAAGGTTTTGGCCTCAACTACTGCAAAATACCCCATCACAAGGGCAGAAGTTAAAGTACTCACAATACCATCAGAGGTACAAGGGAAATCACTTGACAACATATTCCTTGGTCAAGTTCCAAAAAGGTGTATTATAGGTTTTGTTGATAATACAGCATTTAATGGTAATTTAAAACATAATCCTTTTAACTTCCACCACCATAATATGAACTTATTTACTTTATATGTCGATGGTCAACAAATTCCTTCAAAAACATTGCAACCATCTTTCAGTACCGGTTTAATGGTTTCAACATATCACACCTTATTTTCTGGAACGGGTATTCATTTCCTTAATGAAGGGAACTCAATAAGTCGACTAGACTATGGAAATGGTTATTGTTTGATGTGTTTCGATTTAACACCTAATTTATCGGCGAGTTCTACTTCTCACTGGAATCTTGTTAGACATGGAAGTGTAAGGTTAGAAGTTCGATTTGAAAGTGCCCTTACCACAACCATTAATTGTGTCGTCTATACCTACTAACTAAAACAACAATTTATTAATTAATTTTCTATTCATTACTTTGTATGGTAACGTTTATTTTATTATACATATTAAAATGTTTAAAAATAAAGCCAATAAAATGTGGCCTGGCGGTCTCGGTGTATTCAATTCGTCCAAATTGTGAGATTTCTTATTTTTTCTACTCCTGTACCGTTATCTGTCATTTAAATAGGCTGTAGCTCAAATACAATGACACCACTAATAAGTCGTGGAAAAAACTCTATGCTCTATGGCCCAAAAACGCACTGTTTAGCGTACTTTTTTGGTTCATACATTTTTCATAAAAGCACTGTTTAACTTTTTTTTTAATCGGCCGCTATATTGCAGTGATGCCAACTTCATAAACAAATATTTCGAAATAATAGTTATTTGTTATACAAGGGTGCAAATGTATTTTAACCGCGAGTGTGGAATTGAAACACGAGCTAGCGAATGGATTCTAGGGTTGAACCACGAGCTAGCGAATGGATTTTATGGTATACGAGCGAAGCGAGTGGTTCAAAATAAGAATCCTGAGCGTAGCAAGTGTTGCAACACACGAGACGTCAAAATAACTTGCACCCGTGTGTAACACAAATCTTTTCACCTCACTAAAGCGAGGAAAAAAAAAAAAAAAAAAAACAAAAAGTAAAGTAAGGAAATTTTTTAAAAAAATATTAAAAAGGGGGAAAAAAACATTATTAATGTAAAAAAAAATTAAAAAACGTAAAAAGAAACAAAATATTACAAAATTAAAAAAAAAACATTTAATAAAGAGGAAAAGAGAAAAAAACATTGAGAAACAAAAAAAATAACATTAAAATAAAGAAAAACTTTTAAAAAAGGCAAAAATAATTTCAAAAAAAATTAAAAAAGACTGATAAAAGAAAAACGAAGCAATAAAATAGAAACAAAAACATATAAAAAAGAAAAAAGTTACAAAAAACATAACATTAAGAAAAAAAACGTAAAAAAAGACAAAAAAAGTCAAAAAACAAAAAAAAACATGTTAAAAGAAAAATGTTACAAAAAACATTATATTAAGAGAAAAAACGTAAAAAAAGACAGTAAAAGACAAAAAACAAAAAAAAACATGTAAAAAGAGTGGAAAATAAAATTAAAATAATGAAAAAGAAAAAAACCTTAAAAAAACACATATAAATCAATAAAAAATAAACATTAAAATATGGCAAAAACATCAAAAAAATACAAGAGAATTTCAAAAAACCGTGAAATAATAAAAAATAAACATTAAAAAAAATAAAAAAAACGTATAAAAAAGAGAAAAAAGACCAAAAAAACATAAAAAAAGAAAAAAAACATTCAAAAAGAAACAAAACATTTATAAAAAGGAGACAAAAGCAAAAATCATTAAAAAAAGAAAAACAAAGCAATAAAATAGAGACAAAAACATAATAAAAGAAAAAAAGTTACAAAAAACATTAAAATAAGAGAAAAAACGTAACGAAAAGATAAAAAAAAGACAAAAAACTTAAAAAAAAACATTTAAAAAGTGGAAAAACCACAAAAATAAATCAAAAAGAAAAAAACATAATTTTTTTTTTTTTTTTTAAGTGGAAAAAATAAAAATTACCTTGAATAAACACATTTAAATCAATAAAAATCAAAAAAACATTATAATGTAGACGAAAACATCAAAAAACAATAAAAAAAGAAGAAAAGATTTAAAAAAAAGAAAAAAACGTATAAAAAAGACCAAAAAAACATTAAAAAGAGAAAAAAAATACAGAAAAACATTCAAAAAGAAACAAAACATTTAAAAAGAGAAACAACATTTTTAAAAAGGAGAAAAATAAAAAAGATTTATAAAACAAAAAAACATTTAAAAAAGAAAAAAAAATTAAAAACATTAAAAAAAAGAATAAAACATTCAAAAAAAGGTACCTAAATAAAATAAATCTGATGGGCGAAAAATGTCCTGTCTGGACCGGCCTTTACATGTTATTATGTTTAAGAAAGTAACTAATAACACGTTCGGATTTCAAATATTCTTTGCACTATTGTGGATAAAATGCAGTTTTGCTATCTGTTTTTAAAGAATAAAAATGGGCTTTCCGAGCTAGTGAGGTGAAAAAGTATTTATTTACGATTTAACATTTGTATATTATACATTATTTACTACAATAATAATTAATCATCATCTATTGTGTGTTAAATTACATGTTCTATAAATTTTTGGTATTATTTATAAAAATAAACAGTTCGAATTGGCAAGTGCAAACAAATTAAAAACAAAACAAACCATAAGCAAGAGCTGTCACATTTCCGATTTCCCACCAAAATACAGTTCAAAATGAAAAGACAAAAGATGATAAACTATTAGACCTAAACTATTAAGATTTTATTCGTGTTTGTGAAGACAAAAGTGTACGTTCCTTTTAAAATGGTCGAAGTAATTAATAACTGCACTCCTGAAGAAATTGCGTGAGTAGCAAAAGTACGAATAGAAAACTTACTGCCTGAAAAGTTTAACTATTCTTTAGTCTGTTATTTATTTAAAATTTGTCGTAGAAAAAGTATTGTATGCAACGGTGTATAACTGGTCTAAAAACGCTCGTGGCGTGTTTTAATGCGATGCTCGCCAAGGCTCGCATCGCAACCCACGCCACTCGCCTTTTAAGACCCTTCTTATACAACAGTTGCATAAAATACTATTATGTGCCAGGGTGCCAATATTTTTCCCGGCCATGTCTTCAAGTACATATATTACGAGGGCTGCCTTTTAAGTTATGTCGTTTGGAAAAACTAAAGACAATTTAAGTGTTAAATGGTATTTATTGTTTTTCAAAGTAATCACCGTGATATGTAATACACTTTTTCATTCGATCGAACCAGTTTTCGAAACACTTATTCCAGTCCGAAGTCGGGGTCTCCAAAATGGCCGTTTTGTATGCCTCAACCGCTTCTTCAGGCGTCTGGTACCGTTGACCACGAAGTCGTTGCTTGATTTTTGGAAAAGTAAAAAAATCTTTAGGGCTTAAGTCTGGACTGTACGGCGGGTGTTCCAGAATTTCGACATTTTGCTCTTTTAAAAACGCAATTATTTGCCGGGCGGTGTGCGAGCTCACATTATCGTGGTGCAGTCTTATACGACGTCTTGGGTTATTTTTTCGAAACTCGCAGATGACTTCTGGTAAACAGACATTGGTATACCAGTCAACATTAATCGTCGTAAATTGCTCCGGTCAACACAAGTCCACTGATAAAAAATGCCCTGAGTTTGGTAGACAACAAATGATAAAACGCATGATGGGTGATGAGAGTATCTCATATCAGGAAGCAGAAAAAAAAATCCCGTCTTCTCGGAAACCCTATAACGAAGTTCAAAATCCTTCTTATAAAAAACTGTTTTTATTACAAGAAAACCCCGCAGCCCTGCTAACCCACACGGGTACGATCAGAGGACCCATAATGCCCTGATTGCTGATTATAGCCCTCCCTAAACCTCTAACGGGGTGATGTTTAGAAATCCAATCTCGTTAACACCCTCCCCCTCTTCAGTAGCTCCGGTGATCCCTGGACCGCCCTCCATGTCCAACCTCTGGTCCCTGGTCAACTCGGTTATCCCCTCTCTGGTTACCTTTTTACAGCAGAATGCTGTCCCTCTACCGCCCAACGTTGCCAACCAACTTCAAAAAAAGGAGGAGGTTCTCAATTCGGATGTATTATTTTTTTTTTTTTTTTTAATGTTTGTTACCTCAGAACTCCGTCATTTATCAACCGATTCGTACAATTCTTTTTTTAACTGAAAGTATATGCTTCCACATTGGTCCCATTGTTTCCAAAACCCCAGTTGGATGATGGGAACCATGAGGAATTGAGGGAACTCCTCAAATATTTAGGCACGCGTGTAGTAATTTCGGAATTTTCTATTATAACTCGTGTATTTACAACCGGAAATCATAAATTTGGTGAAGTGGAAGTGATGATGAAGACCACAGATGGCTTGTGGAACTTCTCAATGATGTACTTCAAACTATATAAGTACGTCACAGATTCTGATATTATTCCGTTGAAATAGCAAACCATGAAGTGCCAAAGGTAATTCTGAGATCCTTGAGGAATCGACGGAAGTCCTCAAAATCGGCCCACATACAGCGATTTGGTTTATTGGTCTAAAAATCAACGGTTTTGTTCTCGAAAATCAGTTCATGTGGTAAATTGGAAAAAAAAATGTGGAAATGTTAATGTGGCTTGGCGGAGTACTAAATTGAAGTCGGTTAAAACTTTGTTTTGAAAGTAAATTATTATTGCGGGGTTCCTATGGCCACCTTCCAGCTACAGCATCAGATCAGCTCCAAGTCATCATAATAAGTATTGCATTGTCATGCAATATACATAATGCATGCAAAATTTCAGTTCAATCGGATAACGGGAAGTGACTGAAAAATGGATTGCAAATTTTGACGGACAACTTACATACCTACTTACATATTTACATATGAACAGTGCAAGTTAATATAAAGCTTGTAAAAATAGCCATTATTGCTGAGGTTTACAATTTTTAATTAAGAAAACTTATTGTGTCAAAATTCACCATTATTTTAATATAACACCTTTTTTTTGCTACTTGTAATGCCCATTTTTTCACTTTTGTTGTTGTGGTAGCGGGTGTCTCGCCGTGAAGGGATCCTCACGTTTTGAGTGCTATTTTGATCAGTGTTTAATGGAAGTGTTACTATAGATAAATTTATGACTTAACGAAATACTATTTTTTTATATAAATTTCTTCTTCTTGGTCGTAACCGTCTGTATCATTTTGACAGTTTTTGGGGAAGGATCAGTCCGGAAACCTAAAACAAATATAAATTATGGACATTACAGACGCCAAAGAGCGGGAAATTGCATGGCAGAGTGTTAATCATGGCAACATGATGGATATAGCGGAGAATGAATATTTAGTTAGAAATACAGTAGAACCTCGATAATCCGAACTTCAAAAAAACAACCCCTGTTCGGACTCAGGGAGCGTTCGGATTATAGTATGTTAGAAATAAAACATCGATAATCCGAACTAGCGTTCGGATTTTAGTATGTTAGAAATAAAACATAAGTTTATTCTAAAAAAAAAAAATATTTAAGGACTTTAAAATTACAAAAATAATGAAACTTATAAATAAAGCACATTAACACTATAAGATGGCGACGTGAAATGCTAGTTAAATCATTTTAAGAACTCATCCAATTTAGTTTGCCGGGTACTATTTAATGACCAAGCAAATGCTTTGTCCCTCAAATTACGCAGCATCATTTTTTCGGGCAACGACAGGTCATTTTCGTCGGCCCAGTCCAAACAAGTGTTTAAAGCCGATAAAGCTTGCGAGTGGGGAATTTTCATAACGTTAGGAGCCGAAGAATTGTCACTAAAAGAGTCGTCATATCCAGATTCGTCAGTCTCTTGCGTAAGTTGGGCTATGATCTCTTCATCTGTTATGGGTTCTGTGAAATTCTCCTCTTCGCTGTTTGTCAAGAAGTTGGAAATCGTTTCTTCAGTATACCCACTGTTGCAAAGCAGAATAAGCGGGATATCGTCTTCCAAGTCGAAGCCATCATTTTCGTCCGATTCATTTTCTGTTGCAACGAATTGTTCGGGCCAAAGAGGCTTCCAAGATGTTTTAATGAGAGACGACGACACCTTGTCCCAACATTGTGCCAGTGAAAAAATTGCGTCTTTAAGGGATATTTTTTTGATTACATCACGCAGTGTTAAGCTTTCATCAGCTTCTTGCAGGGCAAAAACTTGAAACAGCAGTTTATTATTGTAATTAATTTTGACATTTTGAATTACGTTTTGATCTATTGGTTGAATCAAGGCTATGCAGTTTGGTGGCATGTACAAAACGGAAAAGTTTCCATCTTCTGTCATCAGATCTTCAGCATTCGGATGACCAGGTGCATTGTCTAGGAGTAATAATGCCCTTTGCGGCATACCTAATTTCTTTAAATGACGTTTTACCTCTGGAATGAAATGTCCTCTGAACCAATTCAGGAAAAGATCTCTGGTTACCCATGCTCGTTTTTGCCCTTCATAATTCACTGGTAATTTTACAGATCCGAAAGATCTTGGCTTTTTGGCCTTACCCACGACCAGTATCCGTAATTTATGATTGCCTGTCGAGTTTTCACAAGGCATAAAAGGTATTCTTTCTTTAGATACCTTTGAGCCAGGGGCTCCAACTTCAACAGAAGAGACTTAAGTCTTATCTGGTAGCACTTTCCAAAATAATCCAGATTCGTCGGCATTATAGATTTGCTCAGGTGAAAGACTTTTTTCTCTTACCAGATTCAAGAATTTATCGTGGAATGGTTGAACAGCTTCTGCATTACTTGGAGACTTTCTCACCTGACACTTTTAATTGGCGTATGCTGTGACGCTTTTTAAAATTGTCTAACCATCCTCTACTTGCATGAAATTCCGACCCAGTTAGTTTTTTATGAAAGAATCTGGCTTTTTGCATTACAATTTCGCCGGATAAAGGGACGTTTTTGCGTATTTGCTCTAAAAACCACGTAAAGAGTGCTTCTTCAAGCATCGGCTTTTCTGGCAATTTTAATGTTTTTCTTAACCCTGTTGCTTTAACCGAATTCTCTGTTCTTTTTTCTTCATATCAGTAATTGTGGCTTTTCCAACGCCATACTTTTGAGACAGCAAAGTTGCAGACACTCCATCTTTTAAGCTGTCTAATATGTAAAGTTTTATGTTTACGTTTAGGTGTAGGAACCATATTTATAACCTCATATAACACGTGGCACGCAATGTACACTGTAATTTTGCAAAGACTAATGACAAACCACAAACAAATCAAAGCTCAGGTGTTACGGCGGGGGTGGAACGGGACAGGGTCAGCAGTTCGGATTACAGCGACGTTCGGATTAGCCTGTGTACGGATTATCGAGGCCCTACTGTATATGAAAATGTCGAATATGAGTAGAAATTACATGCACAGTGAGTATAGGAGGATGTTATAAAGTCTAATGTATGTACTTGAATATATTTCAAAATAATAGCAGTTAAGGGAGAATCCATTGATTGAAAAAAGAAGCGAGTAGAAATTTATAGGATGTGGGATGTTCTTTGGTAATCAAAGTGAGTACCTGGGACAGTTGAAAAATATGTGATCCAACAAACTTTCATCGAGCTCACATTCACACAGAGTTATCCCGCACCCTGATTTTGGTGAGGAACACCAGAGTGCAGAGTTATGACCGAGTCGAAGGCGGCAGATGGTTGATGTACCATTTTTCGGAGCATTCCGGAAATTAAAACCCAAGGTTTGTAGTGAATCAGAGGTTGAATGCCACCGTAATAGCGTCCTGTATGTATTCTGGATGCATCCCGCAAGTTTTGCCATGAGTCAGACAAGCTGGTTTGAGCACAGATCAGTAGGTCAGAAGTATAGACTTTATTATGGAGTCATGTCCCTGTCTCAATAGCCTGTTTTGCTCAAATGTCCGCGCATTCATTGCCGGAGATGCCACAATGACTCGGGGATCCACCCGAGAACAATATTAAGGCCCCGGGTCTCACATTTTTTTTTCTTTAATGTCCAGAATTAGGGGGGATTTATTTTGGGCTTTAAACTGATTGCGCACTAACCCGTCTCCTCCTGTGCCACATCCTTAAACTGATATTGGCAAATCCACCTTCCTAAAACAGCATCGGGTAGAACTCATTAAAATAAACATGTCTGTGGGATGTGACGTCTCATATTCATATATCATTTATTTTCATAATTGGATTTTACAATCTCTTTATGACGTCAATAATAAACAAATTACATACATTAAATTACAGATTAATTTATTTAATCGTATGGCGTTTTCTTGAAGTAGGAATATAGATAATTTATAAAAATAGTAGCTTGATCAACATCGAGATTGCACAACCAATCTACAGCTTCTGGTGTTAAATTATAGAGGTCCACCTGGTCGCCCTGATAACATCTTTTAGGACATCGCTTAACGATATGGTCTATGGTTTGATCTTCAATGCCGCAGTCACACAATGGGCTATCTGTCCATCTCCATTTGTGCTTTAGTTTGCACCTGGCGTGCCCAGTGCGGATTCTGTTCAGACGGCACCAGTGTTTCCTTGGCAGAGAGAAACCAGTAGGTTTCTGCGTTGGGTCTAGTGAAGCAAATGGGGGTTCCGTAGCTGATTCCGACCACTTTTTCCAATCCATCGTTCCACATTAATTAACAATTACATTATATTCATTAAGGTACTACAGTAGTACCTTAATGAATATAATGTAATTGTTAATTAATGTGGAAACACACAATTTATTTCCACGGGTTCCGTTCTTCAAAATATTCTGACACTCTATACTATAGAGCTCTCTATACCATTACATATGTGAAAAGGGATACTATAGAGTCTATAAAATCCCTTTTCACATATATGTCTATGGGCGACTCTTTCAACCTCTGCTCTCCAGGCCGTCCTATCTTGAGCCTTCTGTATGGTTGCCTGTAGTGTGGACCCTGAGACGATCCGAGAGCTTGGCTCTCAGACTCAATAGTATCTAAGGGCGGAATTACTCTTTTAAATTGATAGATGTTAGCGTTGTGGGTTTCAGGTCCAAATATGAAGGGATTGAAGCTTTCATTCGTTATCATCCTGTTAATTATGTATGTAAATAAGTTAGATATAAATTGCGTTGGATGCTATTCTAGGCTAAAATCAAGACTACAATTAGATGTGTAGAAGGCTCGCATTTTGTCCAAAATAATTGGTTTAAAACATGCTTCAGCATACTAATTCAGTATTGTTGGATTAGTGTATCATTTAATGTGTGCTAGATCTAGATTTATGGATTCATAAATTAGACTAGTTAGGTTAATTGCAGGAATGGATCGCTGGCCAGCAAGAAAACGCGTGGACGGGCGCGCGGGCTGCAGGGATATTCTACCCGCGAAGTCGAGAAAAGTGATTATCGATCGGAGCGGACAGGCGATGGAGGCTCCCTGGAAAATGGGCCTTATACCCTTTTGTTAAGGTATATTTTCAGATAAGGAGTCGGATTAGTGGCGTGATCGTGTTAGTGTTGGCTATAAATACCCCGGCGGGCCGAGGAGCGTTTCACTTTGCTATGGGACGTCGAAGCGAGATCACGCTGCAGAAGGCAAAGGCGGCCAGGCTAGGCTGACCTCTGGGCGCGTACTACTTCGAGGCGGAGCAAGGCTGGTCACTGCTGGGCTGCATTACGGCTGTTGCTGAGAGGAATTAGAGTTTGGTAAGGTCGCAAATGCCTTTGCGATCGTCTGGTGAGATTGAATATTTTATTTTAAAGTGTGACTAATCATAGTGAATTCTGGAATTTCTTAGGGAGTAATTATCTTGTGCGCACATTGTCTTGAATTGAGTGATTAATATTTAGGCAATATCTTTCTGCTCGTGAACTGATATGATCTTATTTGATCACGTGTGTATTTTGAATATGTGGCGGTCTAATAGGTTTATCACCTAATAAATTCGCTTAAGACATCATCATATTAGGATTCCGTATACTCCCATGAAATGAAGTGAACACTTATTATAGTCTAGTCATTGCAATCGACGCGGCCTGTTACTGTTACAATAGTAAATAATTCCTAATTGTATACCAGTATCTAGTGGTTAATTGTAGGTACAAATGAGGGAAATCTTTATTAAAATATGTGCTAATATTATATTGTAATTTATTTATGGAGGCGCGGGTCACCTTTTTGCTCGGGGCGTCAAGGCGGGATCACAGCGACGGGAGGCGGAAAGAGGACAAGCTGAACCAGGGACCCTACAAGTCGCTGAGACAGGCCGGTACGTGTCTGCACTATTAAGAGATTAAAATCTGGTGAGTGATCTTTGTAATCTCTGTATTGAATGACTCTGAATTTATTAACTTGTTTTTGGGGACTATTATCTAACCATTTCAACGTTATCATACTTGTATTTGTGTGTCGAAATCTAGTTCTACGGTATGTAGATTGGGGAATATGCCAGATAAAGTACGAGTGTTTTATGTATAGGTTATGAACGGATCTACGTCATTGGTTAAATAACTGACGATATTACAGGAATGTTGTTTTATTCTACATATATATTACTAGTTGTTTTGTCACGGCGATATGATTGGGTTCCGTGCGCCCTCACGAGATAAAGTGATCAATTATTATACGACAACCTAGCTATAGCAATTGACTCGGTCCGTGGTACGCGTTACACTATGAGGATAGACTGTTAAGATGTGGATAAGCGATGAATATTACCACAAGTACATATTAGTATCCGGTGGTTAGTATAGGTACTGATGGGTGGTTTCTTTACTAGATTAACGCAACTGAATAAAGTAGTTATATACACTCGTGGCTGTGTGCTCAGTGTCGAGACAACCATATCCACAGGGCACATTGAGGACCCTGGCCACACGAGAATTCACCCGAAAGGGGCTTCTTAGTCAGCAGAGATGTGCCCGCACTAGAGCGCCAGTCATAGTTGTGTAGACAGAGTGAGTGGCTGAGAGTCTTCAATCTTGCAAATTGAGGGACCTCACCGGTCGAGCTGCTGTCTTAGTTCTAACAAACCTCTTAACAAGGGTTACGGTTGTGTTAGTTTATGAAGTAATCAGATGTACTTATAGCTATATTGTGTGGACTTCCTTGAATGAATGAACCTAGCGTAGTAAATTAGTTATGTACACCTGTGGCCGAGAGCTTAGCGTTGTGGACAACCATATCCAAAGAGCACATTGAGGACCCTGACCAATACGAGAATTCGCCCGTTAAGGGGTTTCTTAGTCAGTAGAGATGATGATCGCGCTTAGGCCTCCGTCATGGATGTGTCAACGGAGGTAAGGTTGGTGAGACCTTTCAGTCTTGCAAACTGAAGAGTTTCGCTGGCCAAGCCGTCGTTTTGCTTTAACCGAAGCTTCTTACCGTGAAGCTAGCTATGTTGATTTTACAAGGGAATCCAACACTTTCGCTTTAGTAACGTCAATAATTAAGTAGGTATCTTCTTAGGTGGGGTCGTTATTATCGGGATCTCAACAAAAGTATCGCGGTGGGTTGGTAATTAATTATCATTCGTCAGTTCAACTGTGCATTGTCGTATATTTAACATTGTTCCGACTATAAAGTGCCTTTGAGTTGATTGGGTGAGATTGGTTGCTAAGACACTGTGTTACATCCATTGAGATATTTTGGGGATGAATTGTATTATAAATTGCTTAGGAAAAGTCAGTACTAATTGGTATTAGATTTGATAGAAATAACGATAGGGTAGACGGAATCAACAGATGAGGTGGGATTACTAGTGAGTACGAGCAGCCGCGAGCGAGCGAGAGGCGAGCGCTACAGTTCACTAACAACTCTAAGATTCATCGTTAGGGAGAATCGATATTACACTAGACATTACGTCATTCATGTACCTGTAAGTAAAACATGTACTAATATTTTGTTTCAATAGATTATTGTAGCATCATCGTCAATATCTGGGCTTCTTCACGACTATTTTCATTATTATATCATCGCATCATCATCAATATCTTGACTTACGATTATTTTCATTATTATATCATCGCATCATCATCAATATCTTGACTTCTTCACGATTATTTTCATTATTATTTCATCGCATCATCATCAATAGAGATCCCATCATGGCCAACACAAGTTGACCACTATTGTATTGCGAGTCTGTTTAAAGGGCGTCACCTACCACATAGCGTAATTTATCACTTCCCACAACTTAGTATAACAAGGAATTTATGCCCACTTTAGCCTCCATAGATGTGCATCACTTAATGAAACTACAGAATTGTAAATTAATTCTAAGGAACCTGGTATAATTGTCTTACTTAAGTTATAGGTTCTACTAAAATGGGGTTAATGTACAACTTCAATTAACGTGTAACTGTTTCCCTTTATAGAAATACAAACTTCATACTTCTCGAAAAGGGCCTGGTTCTACTCACACAACGCGGGGCCTCATCCACTAGACGAAATCACACGCCAAGCCACTTCACCAGCGCGAATCACGTATAGCTTAGGTCTAAATAGGTCTTCGAGGTTAGGTTCCAGAGATAATAAATTCTAGGTTAGATTACGGCATTGTAGGCCTGGAGTCGGACGGTTTTTTATTTGACCGAATCTCTTTCCGTCCGGCAATATCCTAGGAGATGATTTGGTCTGTTAAAGTACTCAAGCTCGAATACTTTAACATAAATAACGAGAGATCTTGTAGCTGTAGGATAGATTTACCTAGTCTAGAATAAAACTCAACCTTCCTAATAGGATCGGCCGGAACTAACTCGGTTTTTCTATTCGCTTTGGTACGAGTTAGTATTTATAGGATCAAAGTGGATATCTAGTACAATCGAGTCTTGATTTTACTGGATTAATTAATCAAAGGTTCTTTAGCTTCAAAACAAACAAAATTAATTTGATATTTCTATGGTAAATAAATGATTTATTTTCTCGCTTACTATCTGTTTAATTTTATTCAATAGCTTTTCCTTCAGGTAGGATTCCATTTTCAGACGACTAGAAGCTTTTCAGGAGCTTCAGCTTTCAGCTAGGGGTTAATTTAAGCTCAGAATGCAAAAACATAAAAAGCAAGCCATTTAAGAGGTTGAATCGTTACATTTTGGTGAGGCCGTGATCAGGATGAAAATAGGGTTTTAAATTCACTTTTTAGTATCCCGGGTTACTACAGAATAGAGTATTTTCGAAAAAAAAATATAAAAAAATTTATAATAAAAGGAAAAATATTTTTTTTTATTACGTGATTCGCTTGGTGAAAGGGCTAATTCAATTTATTTACAGATTTTTCTGTGTGTGGGTTATACAAATAACCCACATTTTGTTGCCGTGGAGTAGATAGAGAGATGGAGTTTGTATTTTTTTATGTTGTGTTGTGTATTATTTTCAGGATTTCCTTTCTACTTTTTTAATTTCAAAGGGATTTTTACGCGCGGTACGTAGGTGAATTACTAATCAATAAGTTTATATCACACTAAACTATGAAAAATATGCATAGAAATAATGTTGTTGTAGACGGAGGGCTAATATTATTTTGACAGACGAAATTGTGGTCAGTACCAAAATAAGAACTCAAAGAGAAGGTCAAGTTATATTGGCTGAAAGGTATTGATGCTTTAGTTCAGTGAATACTCACGATTCGAATGATTATGATGTTACGAATAATAATTAAGGTTCTGACATTTTGGGAGCAGAGGTTGGCGCTGCGTTAAAGAGACGCTTTATTATGTGCGAGTGGAGACCTTAATTGTATTAGAATACTCCTGTTGTTTTATACTTCACTGTTTTTATACGTATAGCTATATTTTAAAGCGTTTTTACGCTTTCTATTGTTTCATCTTAATAGATGACCTAATACGTAAATGACAGCAAAAAAGTACATTTATTAATCTAATTACTGAATAAGACTACCAAAAACAAAATAATAATCGCTGCTGATGTTGTTATAATAATGACGTTACCTTTTTGAGCATACGTATGATATTATAGAGAGCTATTATATCGAATAGTTTAATGGGTTATATTAACACCCTGCACACTAATACATATAATAACGTTATCTCAGCAACCAACATCAAAATGCAACATTACGCTTTCTAGAACTTCAACCATATTAAATTTGTTTATTAATATTCGTACGTAATCTAAAGCTTTGCTGAAGTTTAACTAGTTATCACCCCATCCGACCCGACTATGCTGCAGTGTTCAATGGAAATTGGATGTATGTAAGGTCTTAACTCCACTGCTATGTTGGATAATATTTTTGATACTAAGTTATCCAACAGCCAAATTATTTTATTTTTTATTTTAGCAGGGACTTTTGTATTAACGACAAGTCTTACGACGATAAAGTATTTTTCTGAACGTAAATTGCCTAGTCCTTGAAGTTCTCTGCTACGCCACCAGGATTACATTCGTGAGTAGTATTTCTACTTCACGATCAGTATCGAAAACAGGATCCCTCACTCATCAAATCTCGCCAACGGCATTCTAAAGAATTATTCGAAACTGGTTTCAAAAACAATGATCCCGCGTTCTCATGTTTTTGTCACCTGCCCTTTGCGTTATTACTTTAATAGTGACAGTGT
Organism: Epinotia brunnichana; assembly: GCA_963854355.1. Lineage (NCBI taxonomy): Eukaryota > Metazoa > Arthropoda > Insecta > Lepidoptera > Tortricidae > Epinotia > Epinotia brunnichana. The sequence goes on along the minus strand of CAWKZR010000004.1, from coordinate 596,820 downwards.
TGTCTTGGGAATACTTTTTTTTATTTTTTTTTTATTTATTTATATATATAATTATTTTACAATACATTGCCAGGCAGCGGACAAAACCCAGCAGGGTTTAACTGCCACTGCATTCACTCAATTAATATTTAGTTCATACATAGGATAACAAAATTATAAAAATAAAGCGCACACGGCGATTGCCTACACAAAATGCGACATTATGACGTGATATGCTGTGAAGCACTTGGGAGCACGCTGGAGATGTGCATACCGTTTCTTATCCTATTGCCGCGGCTTAGGGTCCAAAAACTGCATGCACGTCTACGGCGGCAACAGTAATTTAGATTAGCTATTTCATTAATTATTACTATCAGGTTTGGGATATACAAGCAGATTTCATTATACGTTTACAATGTTGCGGTTTATCACATATATTTGTGAGTACATCAGATGGTAAGTCATTCACTAAATTGATCTACTTTCAAGTTTTTATTAACAAACTTAAATAAATACCACAATGTTTATTCATATGCCCGTACTATCAACAAAAAAAAATGATTTAAGAAGATCCATCGGAAGTACCATTTTTGAAATATAAATCATTATTGACTCATTAGTCAATCGGACCACCGAATAAGGTTTTGCATCATTAACAACGTTCTTCCATTAAATAAATTATTGGCATATTAAACAAACTCAATGCCCCCGAGTCTTAACAAACACCCAGACATTACTCAGGAACGTTATTGATATTAAAAAAAGGTTAATTCACAAGGCGCTAATTACCACGTACATGACCCACGATTACTTAAAGCGGAGATCATTATTAAAAGCGCTGTTAAGTATAAGGATACCCGACAATGCGTTTTCGGCACGATAATGTTTCAATTTATGGGTTCCGGTGAATCTGAACGTATCAAATTGAAGCCTCTTTAAACGAGTTTACTCATGGTTTCCAAGAGCTTGCTTGGATATTTAAATATTAAGAACAAGTACAGCAAGAATGAATTAATTAATCGGAGATTGTGAAGGATTTGCAAGTATCAATTACTAAAATTTCCGGAGAAATCATCATTGATTGCAAATAGAAAATAGAAGGTGAATATTGGAAAGAATAAAAAGAGCGTAACATTGTAAACTAAACAGGATAAAAAACAATAGATAAATGATCAGTTTCGACTGATTGATGTGCTTATTGGGTGCTTCTTAATCAGTAAGTATAGAGAGAGGCAGAGAGCGGCGGCTGCCAGTTCTGAAGGTCGGTAGTGCGCCATACTGTATTCCACCAGGCTGATATCGATGAAATACATCGCCAAATTATAGTTTTTGGAGGTCACATTAGCGGCTTTTGCGAACCTCCGGAGGAAGCTCACAGGAATTGGCCACGAGAGGCAAAAGCCTAGGTTGGTCAATATGTCCCGCTCGCAGCGGAACACGTCGCCTTCGCTGTAAACGTCCTCGGTGACGTACAGGAAGTCGTTCACTGACAGCCACCTGACCTCCACGTACTTGCTCGCAACGAACAGCGCCGTCGCGCCCACTAGCTTCACCTGGTTGCGTTGGACGGTTGGTGCCCCGTTTCTTGTGTCTTTGCTTCATGTGCAGTTTGAGTGAGTTATACTGCTCAAATATCTTCATGCATTTCCTGCATTTGTGGTATTCCTTCACCTCATGAACTATCACGCGGTCGGAGAACGTCACCCGCTTCTTAGCCTTGTCGTTCGATTTGTAGACAATCATGTGCTTGTTTTCCTGATGGTTTTGAATTTTTTTTTCACTAGAGTAATTTTTTTTGCAGATCTTACACTTAAGCTTCGCAATGTTGAAGCTAGTATTGAACATAGGACAGCTAGGGTCCTCCTGGAAGGCCATTTTGAGCTCGTTAAAGTCGTCGCTTAAAACGCTGATAGAGCACTTGTCGCCAAGTTGTCTAGAATGTACAGCGATTTCCAACTTAGACAAACACTTCTGGAGGTCAGTGTTGTTAACGGAATTCTGTACCATATTCTTGAGATACGGCGATATATCAGTCCGCGTCAGCGTGACTACAGGGCTCTTCCCGAAACCTTTGAAAACATCTTTAATCTCGAGACTTTCTTTCGAAGCGTCGCCAACAGCAAATCGGCGCACAACATTGTTTGCTCTATGCTTCGCTGCTTTAGTCTCGTGTGTTCCAAACCCATTGCACTTGACGGACATATAAGTTGTAAAATAATGATGGAAAACAAAATAATAAGGGGTAAAAAGTAAGAATTTTACTGATAACTTTCGCTTGGTATGCACTCGTATGATATTCGTTTAACCACAGTTATACACAATAGTTTGCCCGAAGCCATTAGAAGTGAAAAAAATAGGAATAAATTTAAGAGACTGTTAAAAAGCATTACATAGATGTACTTATATAAAACGCAGTTATACTATTTACTACTACTACTGTTACTAATGAATAACTAAATATTTTTTGTTACTAAATGCCTTACCTAGAGACTGCCGCTCCCACAGTCAAACTGTCACTACAGTTTTGTAGGGCAATGTTTAATTTTAAGTATGTAAAACACTGTACTTATTAAAAAAAAAAAAAAAAAAAAAAAAATTAACTCCCTTCTTCAATGCATTCATTACGATACATTATAGTAAATAGCAAGCTGAGGAACTCTAAAAACATGAAGATCGTTCTTATTAACATATTAAAGGAGGATGGTTGAGCAAGTAGTGGTAATTACACCGGTTCGGGAAGGGTACAATTGTCTGGTACTTGAAGCCAGCAGGATACCTCGTAATTTGCGCTCTGAGCAACACCGCGGTACGGTGAATGCGTTGTTTGTTGCTCCAATTCTAAGGCAGTCGTGAGGTCAATAGTAAACTACTTGGATTCGAGTTTCAAAGGGGATTCACGAAGAATTTAAGAAAATTTTATAGAAAGACGTGTAGAAAAATGTTCAACAAAATATCACTATCGATGCTTTAGAAGTTACTTGCATTTCCAATAACTGGTTAAACCTATGATTGGTTCAATTATTTTGATAATTATAATTACATATTTAATGAAATACATAAAATGATGATGCATGATTTGCAGCTTTATAACTGAAGACCGGCTTGTTTATGTTTAGTTTACAAATCATTTGTGTTTCTAGCTAGACTAATAGAGCTGTATAAGATTTAACTTGCACTGCTTTGCACTAAAGTTTTGATATACTTATTTAGTAATTTGGCATCGTTTTTATCCGATGACTCGATCACTTATTACTCGTATCACCAAACATAAAATCAGGGGTCACTATTAAACATTCATAGGAAATGAATGGTCAATTAAATGTTGATTAAACTCTTTCCACACTGTATTATAAAAGAGAACTCTGGAAGGAAGTGCATAATTTACAATTTAATGCAAAATTTACATTCAAACACTCAATTCATCACTATAAGAATTCATATTAACCCACAATCAAACGTCATTATTACTCTATTACCATACATATAGTTTGAATAATCAAATTTACTTTTTAAAATTAAATTTAACGGGTTTAATACAAGTCGTATAGGACAGTGCAATTAGTTGCATTGTTATGTTAATCGGGTTTCTTATTGAGCCCGCGTTGATGTAAGATAGTTATCTTCTTATTGGATGCGCGAGAGATTTATGTTTCGACGGTTTAATACAATGATAACTGGGAGCTTATACACATGTAGGAATTGTAAATTATGTCGCTTGTTTATTTATGTACAGCCCGGCAAATAAAAAGAGGAAAACCTAGTTATCTGATGGAGGCAGTATTAATTACTCTTAAACCAAAAGGCAATTATTACAGTCCATAAAGTTTAAAATATAGACATTTTATCCAAAGGCGACTTTAGATTACGAGAGGATGGTTAAGTAGAATTAAAGTTTCAAATAACAAAGCTAATGAAATATTATAAAGCTCTTTTTAAAATATCTTGTGAATCTATTGAAAAACTCTTAATTTTCGTAGAATACGTCAAAAATAAATTGTTCTAAGAAATTTCAAATAACTATCACTGATTTTCAGACTCATATAAATATCCATTAGGATAAATTTAATGTTTATAAACCTTCGACTGTTAGAAATTACAAAAAATATAAATAAACGTTTCTTTACTATAAATAATATTTATATTACGAATGTAGCTAGAATTCATCGTCAATTTCTCATATTCAGTACAGTACCATAATTAATACATATTTCAGAATGTCAGAATGTTTGTTGCTCCAATTCTAAGGCAGTCGTGAGGTCAATAGTAAACTACTTGGATTCGAGTTTCAAAGGGGTTTCACGAAGAATTTAAGAAAATTTTATAGAAAGACGTGTAGAAAAATGTTCAACAAAATATCACTATCGATGCTTTAGAAGTTACTTGCATTTCCAATAACTGGTTAAACCTATGATTGGTTCAATTATTTTGATAATTATAATTACATATTTAATGAAATACATAAAATGATGATGCATGATTTGCAGCTTTATAACTGAAGACCGGCTTGTTTATGTTAAGTTTACAAATCATTTGTGTTTCTAGCTAGACTAATAGAGCTGTATAAGATTTAACTTGCACTGCTTTGCACTAAAGTTTTGATATACTTATTTAGTAATTTGGCATCGTTTTTATCCGATGACTCGATCACTTATTACTCGTATCACCAAACATAAAATCAGGGGTCACTATTAAACATTCATAGGAAATGAATGGTCAATTAAATGTTGATTAAACTCTTTCCACACTGTATTATAAAAGAGAACTCTGGAAGGAAGTGCATAATTTACAATTTAATGCAAAATTTACATTCAAACACTCAATTCATCACTATAAGAATTCATATTAACCCACAATCAAACGTCATGATTACTCTATTACCATACATATAGTTTGAATAATCAAATTTACTTTTTAAAATTAAATTTAACGGGTTTAATACAAGTCGTATAGGACAGTGCAATTAGTTGCATTGTTATGTTAATCGGGTTTCTTATTGAGCCCGCGTTGATGCAAGATAGTTATCTTCTTATTGGATGCGCGAGAGATTTATGTTTCGACGGTTTAATACAATGATAACTGGGAGCTTATACACATGTAGGAATTGTAAATTATGGCGCTTGTTTATTTATGTACAGCCCGGCAAATAAAAAGAGGAAAACCTAGTTATCTGATGGAGGCAGTATTAATAACTCTTAAACCAAAAGGCAATTATTACAGTCCATAAAGTTTAAAATATAGACATTTTATCCAAAGGCGACTTTAGATTAAGAGAGGATGGTTAAGTAGAATTAAAGTTACAAATAACAAAGCTAATGGAATATTATAAAGCTCTTTTTAAAATATCTAGAGAATCTATTGAAAAACTCTTAATTTTCGTAGAATACGTCAAAAATAAATTTTTCTAAGAAATTTCAAATAACTATCACTGATTTTCAGACTCATATAAATATCCATTAGGATAAATTTAATGTTTATAAACCTTCGACTGTTAGAAATTACAAAAAATATAAATAAATGTTTCTTTACTATAAATAATATCTATATTACGAATGTAGCTAGAAATCATCGTCAATTTCTCATATTCAGTACAGTACCATAATTAATACATATTTCATGACGTCAGAATGTTACCCTTTTCTTAGGTCTCTAAATTCAGGGTCTGTCAAAATAAATAACCCATCTCTCAGAATAGAACTCATCAAAACAAATAAAATGAGCCCACACTCGAGGGTATACAAGAAGCCGTTGAGGAGTTCCACTATCCACCTCCTGACTCCATCATCAGACCGTCGTCACCAAGTATAATGTATAGAACACGTCAAAACAAACCAAATGAACCCAAACTTGTCATAAAATCCCTTGCGTGAAAAAAACCTTACAAATTTTTACCGACGATACCACAAAGTTATCTTTATTTAAATAAAAAGTTAGTTAGAATAATCCCATTCGTGGAATAATTATTCCGTATTTCGTGGAAGGGTGCGAAATCAAAACTAATGGGAAACGGGTTTAAGCTGATCTATTATGGAACCACTACTGGCAAAAATGGCGTCGGAATCATATTATCTGAAAACTTAACACAAAGACTAATCAAAATTGAAAGAGTCAGTGACAGATTAATAGCTGTGAAGTTGGCACTCGAAAAACAACCTTGTCTAAATATAATATTGGCGTACGCCCCACAAACTGGCACCACCGAATAAGAAAAAGAAGCTTTTTGGGAAGACCTTCATAACCTTTTACAAAGTATTCCGCAAGAGGAACCAGTACATTTGGGTGGGGACTTAAACGGCCATGTTGGTAGCAGCAATACTAACAAAGAGAGATGGCATGGAGGCATCGGTGTCGGCACGCGCAACAAAGACGGGGACACAATACTGGATTTTGCATCGAGCCTCGATTTGGCGATTATTAACACCTTCTTTAAAAAGAAAGAGTCGCACCTCATTACTTACAAAAGTGGAGGTCACGCCACCCAAATTGATTTCGTTCTCGCAAGGCGTCAACACCTGGGCAACTATAAAGACTGCAAGGTCATACCGGGTGAGCCACTAACATCTCAACACAGGTTATTAGTCACTGTATACAATCTTCCTAGACCCATAAGAATAAATCGAGCATTAACACCAAAGATAAAATGGGGATCACTGAGGGAACCTATGGGAGAATCGTTCACAACAGAACTTTCTGAAAGCCTAAATTCCATGGACACCATCAACATCACACCCAATCAAATGTGGAACAATTTTGAAACATTCTGCATAAGTAAGGCGGAAAAATATCTAGGCCGAACACGCAGCAAAAAGGGTCCAAACAAGAAGACAAAATGGTGGAATGCTGAAGTAAAGCACGCAGTTACAACTAAAAAAGAGGCGTTCAAGTTGTGGCAATCGACCAAGGATAACAATGATTTCGAAAAGTATAAAGAGACTAAGAGGCGTGCGAAGAAACAGGTTGCAATATCTATAGCTGAAACCAACTCCGAATTTTATAATAAATTAGAATCTGCAAAGTCAGAATTAGATAAACACAGAATTGCAAAAACTCGCTTCAATAATACTAAAGACATCACCACAGTTAAATACATAAATGATAAAGATAATAAATTACTGACAGAAAACAAAAACATCACCAATAGGTGGACAGAGTATTATCAACACCTTTTAAACACCTCCCACCCGAAAAACCATGATTACTGCAGGCCCGAGACAGTGCAGGGACCACTAACGAGGATAACCCGGGCAGAAATTAAAATTTCGATCAATCAAATGAAAAATAACAAAGCACCAGGCCCGGACGAAATACCAGTGGAAGTCTGGAAACATCTGGGTGACTGTGGAGTGAGTTGGCTACACAAATAATTCACAAAACTGCTGCAGGGTGACCCCATGCCAGACTCATGGCGCAACAGCTCCCTTATACCGTTTTATAAAGGGAAAGGAGATGTAAGAGACTGTAGTAATTATAGAGCAATAAAACTTATGTCACACACGCTTAAAATCTGGGAACGTGTACTAAACAATAGACTGAAACGCATAATAACATTAACGCAAAATCAATGCGGCTTTGTACCTGAAAGAAGCTCCTCAGACGCCATCCAAACGGTCCGAATATTGCTGGAGAAGTCAAAAACTAATAAATCCAATATCCACATGGTTTTTATATACTTGGAAAAAGCATTCAACCACATTCCACGCGATCTTATCTGGGAAGCTTTAAGGCAACAACTGATTCCAGAGTATTACATAAACATTATACAGGACATGTACAAAGGAGTAACCACCCAGGTCTTAAGCCCGGCAGGCAAGGGCGACACGTTTCAGATTAAAGTCGGAGTTCACCAGGGATCTACTCTGAGTCCCCTACTTTTCAACACCACAATGGATCATCTCACAAAATCTTGTCAAAAATCTCTGCCCTGGAATATTATTTACGCCGATGATGTTGTTCTGGTTTGTGACACCATAGAGGACCTCCAGATGAACTTTAACACCTAAATTGAGGTACTGGAAACGAATGGGCTTAGAATCAGTAGGAAGAAGACGGAACACATGTCGTGCCTTTTCGACGGTGTAACTAGCCCCAGTAACTGTAAGATCTCAAAAGGAAGTACATTAATACCTACTGTAACCCAATTTAAGTACCTAGGTTCAATAATTGGCGACGATGGCCAAATTGAGAATGATGTTGTTCACAGAACTACAACGGGATGGATGAAGTGGCGACAACTCACACATCATGTCATGTGTGACAGGAAGATGCCGCTTAAAATAAAAGGACATATGTACAAAACAGCTATTAGACCAGCCATTCTATATGGGTCAGAATGCTGGGCTACTAACAAGCATCACCTGAACAAACCGCACACAACAGAAATGCGAATGCTGCGCTGGTCAGCGGGCGTCACACTACTAGACAAGATCCGTAATGAGTACATCAGGGGAAGTTTTAGAGTTGCCCCAATTGTTGATAAAGTTAAAGAAAAACGCTTACAGTGGTACGGTCACGTTCAAAGACGCCAAGAGAACCATATGGTGAAACTTGCCCTAGCATTACCTGCAACAAAACGTACTCGTGGAAGACCACCCACCACCTGGTTAACGACGATCGAAAAAGATCTAAAGGAAGCTCATTTAGATAAGGACGTAGCACAAAATCGTGCTAAATGGAAAATGCAAACAAGGAAGGCCGACCTCAAGTAAATGGGACCAGGTCCAGAAGGAAGAAGAAGAAGAGGATGGTCTTATGATGGAGTCAGAATGTGAATAGTGGAAATCCTTAATGGCTACTTGTAAACCCCTCGAGTTTGGGTTCATTTGGTTTGTTTTGACGAGTTCTATACATTAAACTTGGTGACAATGGTCTGATGATGGAGTCAGGAGGTGGATAGTGGAACTACTCTAACTACTAAGAATTCTTAAATCTCAAAAAGGGCTCAGCTTATGTATCGTTTTAATGAATAATTTTGGCTATTACTTCATATGCATGTGCATATTTTGCAGAATTTTATGTTACCAGCATAAAAATTCTGTCTAGATGCAACATTAATCAATCATATGTATTTACTTTCAGAATAATGACGCGCAGGCATTGATACTTCTGAAAAATGAAGGTGTTAAATCGCCTTCTGCTGCAGATGTAACCTCTCATGGTAACTCCGAGAAATTGGCTGTTCCTGCAGACGTATGCCCTCCTGAAAATTCAGTGAATCCAGACGGTGCTGTAGATGTTGCTGTCAAACCCAAAGCCAAAAAAAGGCGACCTTCATGGAAGAAGGCCTTCAATAGATACTTCGCGTGCACAATATGCAATAAAAGTTTCTTGAAAGAAAAGTCAGTCCAAAGGCATTTACCAGTGCACAAAAAAATTATAATAAATAAAATAAATAAAAAATAAAATAAAATAAAAAAAATAAAAATCATTTATTTCAGACTACTGTTGTTGGTCCATAGGTATTTTGTTAGTAACAATAATCAGCTTAAGTTATGTTAGTGTGGAATTGAATTAAGTACATACAAGATTTTATTAAATTACATTACGTTCCATTGAATTAGAATTGAAATTAAAAAAAAAAATTAATAAAATTAAAATAAATTAAATGAAAAGAAATTAAATTAAAATACAAATTCAGGATACATACAAAACGGCGTCACCTTTTGCTGACGTGCATCTGTATAAGGTGGCACATTATACGCGAGTCAAACCGCCCGGCTATGGTCTTCAGGATGGAGTTGGAACTAGCGCAAAGTCTGCAGAGCAAGGAGGCAGTTTTTTTGCGCATAATGGCGTAGAAGTCGTCCGCTCCCGCGAGCGCAAACATACCTGATGCACTGCAGAAACGCGGCAGTCCCAGCAACATCCTGAAGCCATTGTTGTACTGGACTCGATAGGCGTTGATGGCCTTCTGCGTATAGTTGGTCCATAGGCTGCTCGTGTAGTATACCTGGCAGTAGGCTTTGAACAAAGTTATTTTGACCTGCTTACTACATCGTGCGAACCGCCGAACCAACATATTGCATCTGACCGCCAACGCCCTCCTTTCCCGCTCTATATCTGATTGGTCCTTAAGGTCATCGGTTACATAGTGGCCGAGATACTTAAACTTGAAGACTCGTTTAAGGTCGCCACCATTTAGCTTTATGGGAGGCACTGTCTCAGGCAACTTGCCTCCGACGGCCCTAAATACCAGATACTCGCTCTTTTTCACATTGTACGTCAAGCCGTGCGACAAAGCGTACTTCTCACATGAGCCCAGCAGCTCCCTAAGCGCCCTGACCGACGGGCTGAGCAACACCATATCATCAGCGTAGCTGATGTTATTTACGATAACATCATCCACACTGCATCCGATGCGTTTGTTGCTAAGCCCGACGATCAGATCATTCACGTACAGGTTGAAGAGCTTTGGTGAGGTAATACCCCCCTGCCTCACCCCACATTCCAACCTGTACGTGTCTGATATGTTATCCGCCCATTTCACACCGTTCAGCTGGTTCTGATACCAGTACTGAAAGATGCGCAACAGCTCTGCCGGCACATTACTACTCCTCAGCTTGTCCCACAGGACGTCGTACGACACAAGGTCGAACGCCTTGGAGAGGTCTAAGAAACAGGCGTAGACTGGCGTTCGCCGCTCTGTATAGTACTGGACCGTGTGTTTCAAACCAAGGATAGCAGTTTCGGTAGACAGCCCGGGTCTAAACCCGAACTGTGCATCGTGCAGGTGTACATAGTCATTAAGACATGTATTCAGCAGGCTGTCGAGCAGCACCTTTGCCAAGACGGTGGCCAGAGAAATGGGCCGATAATTGCACTTATCAGTTACATTACCCGTCTTGTCCTTAACAATGGGGACAACCAGTGTCCGCATCATATCCTGGGGCAGATAAGAATGCGCCATGCACAGTGAGTAGAACATCGATAGTACCCGGGGGAGATGGACACCCGCGTGCTGCAGGTGCTCGACGCTGAGGCTATCATGACCCGGTGACTTACCTCTTGTCATATTTTTGATTACGACACTAACCTATACCTAAATAAGCAAACATAAAAAAATTATTTAAGAACTATGAAACAGTGCAGTTGGATAAAATAGATGAAAAAAAAACAGCACTGGATGTTTACAAAATGTAGTCTACAATAAAGATAAAATTATCTGTCCACGGCGCAATAGTAAATATCACTCATTTTATTTGAAGAAGGGTTTCAAGACTAATGATAAAACCGATGAAAACAAAAATGTGGCAGCCAAAAGTTCCATGGTTTTATCTGATTCTTCAGATGAAAACATTATGAAAGGTAAGAAAAGAAAATCTCATCGACCCTTTTCCTCAAGTTCCAAAGATATTATTGTTTTGGATGAAAACAAAGAGCCTGTAAACTTGGCGAACACGGATCGGCAAAGCAAACCTAGTGGAATGGTTGTAAACAACACTGACTACATTAACTTGGATGAAACGTCTTCGGATGGTCCGAAAACTAATTCAGAATTAGAAAAAAAAACATTATTGCCAGAACATCAACAAGCGAAAGCGGAAGTTGCTGATTGCAAAGCTATCCAAAAATTTGTGACAATGTGCCAAAAAAATTACATTTAAAAGGCCCAGACATACCCGGATGCTTTAAACAAGTCTACATTTTCCGAATCTTCTCTCAAACACAAAGTTTTAAGCTTAGGTAGAAAAGTAATAAATAAACAGGGAGTTTCATGTACAGGCTTATTAAGATACATGGAACATAAAGATTTAGACATTATATGGACATCTTCTTCCAATGAAATGCAAAAGAATGGTTCAAACTTTGTGAAAATTATGACAAAACTAAAATCTCGTGAAGATTCAGAAAATGATGATGCATGCTGGAAAAATTTGCACGACATTTCGTTTTATAGAGATAGCGGAGTGGAAGCGAGTGTAGCTCCTGCACGCGAGGGCGAGGCTGGCAGAAGCGTGGACGAGCCGGGGCTCGCTGACGTGGACCTCGCGCTCGCCGGCGCTCCTGGTGAGTCTAACGATTCGTACTACCGAAACAAATTGCTTAATATAACTCTTGTTGCCAATCCGAAGCAACTACCCAAAATAAACCTGCCTGAAACTAAACCTGTTTTAATAAAGGCTAATGATGCAACCCTAGTATCGCCAAACTTAATTAGTAATGCGTTAGAAGATGCGGATATTGAAGACAGTAATATGTGCCTGCCAATCATCACTTCGACTCAGTCGTTATCTGTGCCTGTTAGTGAAAAAGAAAATCAAGAAGTTTCTGTATTAGAAAAGCCAACACCGCGTATCAAGGTTAAGCCGGCGTCAGAGTTGATGTCCGCTAGAGCCTTAAATAACCAAGAAGCAGTGGAAGACGTCTGGAAGTTTAATCCGATACAAAGTAGTTTGCCTCATTATTTAACTAACACAACAGTTGCTGTTGAAGCCCCTATGACTGAATCGCACAGTGGCTTTGTCTCAGGCCAAACCTCGGCGACTTTTGGCCAAATTGCATATCAAAATGATACTCTGTCACAATTTGGTGAAAGTAAACGCAAGGGTGTGTCGCAACGAAACCACGAGACATTAATAACATTAGATAGTCCGCAGTTTCCTAATACCAAAACAAGAGCGCCATTTCAATATTTTAGAAATATTCTACTCATGTTCAGGTTGAAATTATTAGACTTGAATGAGGAGTTATCTCCGCGTTTTTCCTGTCTCATAAGATTTAAGCTCATACTGAGACAAGATGCTAAAACGGCCGTTGCAGTATTATTGTCTTTATTTTGTTCAGAAGACACTTTTTGTTTTAGTTTCAGGGATACTCATTTAAAAAAGTTTGATCCCCATCAGCTAAGTGCATTTTGGCAATGGGAGTTGTTGAAAATATACAAAGGCGATGTGGTTGACAAAATTCTGCAGACCGCTATGAATGTAGGAAAAGACGTCCACAAAAATACACAACTGTTCTTATGTCTTCTTAAATCTATTAATTAAATCACTTAGTGGGACCAATTGAGGCACTTGAGTCACCATTTGTAAACCTTAATTTGCATTGCGACAAGGTCTTGGTGGTAATTATTTTGGTTTGTGTTGACTAGCTAGCTAGCTTGGCCGCTTTTTTAAACGCCGGACATAAAGCATTCGCCCCGCTCGCACTAGTATACTTTCTAGTAAGGGATGTCCGACATAAACGCGATCATGCTAGCTAGGCTGCTATAGGATTACCTATCTCCTCTAACTATGTTTAACATTCACTTCGTAAGAGTCTACACTCTTGTTCTATTTCTTATTTGTTTTGGGTTATCCACCCTGCACCCATGTTGATTTTGTGCTAATTACGTATTAATTATTAAGAAACGAGTTGATAGCTAGAGCCGATTTCGGCGACAATGTGATCTTACTGTTATCGTACTAGACGTACCTTTGTATTTTGTTAGATTTAAGTAAAATATTTGACGCAATAATTGCACCAAATGGACGCACGGAGTATGTTTGCGCCAAGATATTGTTTGATTTTGTATCAGCTACCTTTATTGTTTTTTTTCTCTGTAGAATGTATATGAATGGGGAATGGATGAAAATTTTAGAAGTGCCTGATTTTTTTTTGGTGTTAGGAATAACCTTCCTTAGCACCAGAAAAAAATTGCAGACTTGTCAGGTGCTTTAATTATTTTTGAAAAATATAAACAGTTTCCTCACTTACGTTTTGGGTTTAGGACGGCGAATGAGACATTTTCCTTGATTTGTCTCATATTACAAAAAATATCATAAAAATCCGTGGTAACCGACACTGGCGATGATATTGACAGCTGCAGCAGCTATATTTGTCATTGCCAGGGTCAGATATTCAAAATATTTTTTGTAATATGAGACGAATCAAGGAAAGTTTCTCATTCGCCGTCCTAAACCTAAAATGTAAGTGAGGAAACTGTTTATATTTTTCAAAAATAATTGACGCACCTGAAAAATCTGCAATTTTTTCTGGTGTTAAAGAAGGTTATTCCTATCACCAAAAAAATAATCAAGCAATTCTAAAATTTTCATCCATTCCCCATTGCCCGTAAGTACTGTTAGAATCAATCGTTTATTTTGTTTATTATGATTCTCAAGTTAATTTGGCCTAAATTCAAATTATTAATTGATTGCAATAAAAATATTAAGAGAGAGGATGATTTAAGGATTTATTAGTTTGATGCTCATGCTATTTACTTTGTTAGTACTTACTATATGTAAGTAACTACTTGAGTTTGATTCTGACGTTTCTAATGGACAATTATTAATAGCCATAGTTTTTATCCCGGAAATTATCCAGTATAAAGGGAGTGGAAGTTTATATGGGAGTGCGATATGAAGCGTACTTTGACCGCTTATTCCGTGCCTATAGTCCGTTTTTTTGAGGATTAGAAATACGGTAAACAAAGAAGCAGTCGTCATCAACCTTTTCTGCTTGGGACAAATATTAGATGTTACGAAGTCCTTAACAGAACGAGAACATAACAGGCCTATATTAGTTGTTTTGTATCGTTCCTATGTAATAAATAAAAAGTGCGTATTTCCACATCAATTTATTATGTAAATAAAACAATATAAGTAGTATTATAAAATTCATCCTTGCTGCAAAGTTCACACACCAACTTGTAAATGTTGAACACCATACGCTTCTCATTTGTTGTTGGACTCTGTTTCTATCTCTTTGCTTTGGTGAAGGCAAAACGTTCGGCGGAGAACGAGTCGGTCTTTTTTGCAAGCCACTTGGGCCTGCCGCTGGTTGGTCCATCGCAGTCCGCACGCCACCACACACAGCGAAAAATAAAATCTTAATATTAATGAACAAATAGATACTCGTATAATAATCTTGTAATCCGAATTCAACAATTTGTTGATTACCAAGAAAACAAGAAAAAGATCGTGATACAATTGACAATTTTGACAATGTCGACAGCGAAAAAATCGAACCGATCGTTTCAAACCTCTTTAGGTTTTTTATTATGCAACCTTTCCAGAACTGAATAACGAAATTTAAAATAACAAGAGTTAATAAATAAATACTTTCAAAATAAATATATTGTTGTAAGTATTATTTAGATATAAATAATGAAAACACTTCTATCATTTTCGGGTCCACAACAATAATGTAAGTCTTTTTTGAGATACTTTGACAGTTGTGTGGCATAAAGTGTCTTATATAAAATACCTCGTGCTTCATCCTTCTTTCTAATACTAAAAAAACGCACTATAGTGTGCCTTTAGGCGTCTTTGGCGTTAAAAGGGAGAAGTAACTAGGCACCGAGCTACAAAAGTTTTTGGCTTGGCCACTATGCTTTACAGTACGACTACTTGCAGTTGGAGCCAGGGACCGGAACCATTTTCCCTAATTAGGGTTATTTTAGAAGTATTTTTTAAAACCCTATCCATACTGGTAACCTTATGATAAGGTAACCTTACTGCTAGGGTAACCCTATTGAGGAAGGGTTTTGTTTAAGGTTAACTTATGGTTACCACATCCGATATGCTTACTATAACAATAGGGTTACCCTATCAGTAAGGTTACCTTATCATAAGGTTACCAGTAAAATAACCCTATGGAAAATCCTAATTAGGGACACCGGTTCCGGTCCCTGGCTCCAACTGCAAGTACGAGTAGTCTTACTGTAGTGTAAAGCATAGTGGCCAAGCCAAGTACAAGTAAACTTTTGTAGCTCGTTGCCTAGTTGCTTTTTCCTTCCAACGCCAAGGACGCCAAAAGGCACACTAGTAAAGAAACTACTATAGGCACGGCATAAGCGGTCAAAATACGCTTCGTGCTTTCTAGTAAAGTTTATGTCAGCTCTCTTGACAATGAATGACAGAGTACCCATTAGGCACACAAACTATAATTTAATATGTTATACGTATACCTAGTGGGATGAAAGGACATTTGGTAGTTTATCCATAAGGCATATAAGACTAACTATTTACATAAAATGTTATTCTCTGGATAAGTATCTAGGTATATTTATGACCTTACTATCTCGAAATCTCGAACTCTCACGGCCAACCGCCCAGCATAAGATACCTTCGGTTATAATGGTTCTTAGAAATTGCTATCGTGTTGGCTCACGGCCAACCGCCCAGCATAAGATACCTTCGGTTATAATGGTTCTTAGAAATTGCTATCGTGTTGGCTCACGGCCAACCGCCCAGCATAAGATACCTTCGGTTATAATGGTTCTTAGAAATTGCTATCGTGTTGGCTCACGGCCAACCGCCCAGCATAAGATACCTTCGGTTATAATGGTTCTTAGAAATTGCTATCGTGTTGGCTCACGGCCAACCGCCCAGCATAAGATACCTTCGGTTATAATGGTTCTTAGAAATTGCTATCGTGTTGGCTCACGGCCAACCGCCCAGCATAAGATACCTTCGGTTATAATGGTTCTTAGAAATTGCTATCGTGTTGGCTCACGGCCAACCGCCCAGCATAAGATACCTTCGGTTATAATGGTTCTTAGAAATTGCTATCGTGTTGGCTCACGGCCAACCGCCCAGCATAAGATACCTTCGGTTATAATGGTTCTTAGAAATTGCTATCGTGTTGGCTCACGGCCAACCGCCCAGCATAAGATACCTTCGGTTATAATCGTTCTTAGAAATTGCTATCGTGTTGGCTCACGGCCAACCGCCCAGCATAGGATACCTTCGTGACGACTCTCGGCCGCCCCCCAGGTTTAGAGTTACCAGGCGTGGGTTCACGGCCCGCGCGGTATTAAATGAATTTATTAGAGGCACCACAATGTATAATTATCTATTGAAATTAATTACACTTACCTGATTTATCTTTAGCATCTTATGAATCAAATAGCACTGTCATAACTCGCCGACGACGATTTATAGTTTTTTCTTGCTATTTCCGTATTTTTCCATTTGTTCATGTGCACTGCGCTTAGGCATGATAAAATATTTTCAATTATTTTCTAATAGATTAGTTCGTGCGTTCGTTGCCTCGCAAAAATAAAGAATGAGATATGACAGCAAGCCGAAGTGCCCAAGTAGGGTAGGCGTCAAAGTGGGGATGAAATGGTTTGAGCTATGGTTTTTACTGCGTACTTTAAACATGCGAAAAGTTGCCTGGTAGATTAAAGGACTACATGGTTATTATATCTGAAGAATGAAGCTTCGAAATATAATTACAATATAATTAACTTTAAAATTTATTTGTTTTTCACCTTAAAATTCCTTGTATTTTTCAAGGTACCTAGCTCAGGTAGATCGCACGAAGTATGGCGCGACAAAATTGAATAAATCTCAGGACTATGTACAGTCAACCAATTTGATCCCTAGGCCATTATAGAACCTTGCCGTTGTAAATGCTATGTCAATAGGGGTTACTTAGGATTATTACGTCGCTATGTAGCAGTTAAAATGACAGGGTTCTACGGTGGCCTAGGAATCAAATTGGTTGACTGTACAAAAGGTATTACTTATATGCAGGGTGGAAAGATAAGTCGGACCCTGGAGGGAAACTACCTTAAGCTGGCCCATTTTACTTAAAGGAGACATTCCTTTATTTTAAAAAAGAAACAAAACTGCATTCAAAGATTTTCAAAAAAGCCTCACACACGGCCGGGAATCGAACCCGGTCGAATCTGTCTAAAAATCTGAGTTCGTTTTTTCGCGTAAATAAATAGTTCTGGATGTATGGAACACTTGTTGCTAAGGAACCCTGTATCTACAATCACAGGAAAATGCCGAATTTCACAGTTTAAATACGGAAATGGATCTCCTCGTACAAACAGTATGTACCTACCTAATATGGGAACCTAAGTATGGGAATGATATTTTATTACAGTTTTGAAAATATTGATGTAAATGATGAAAATAAATAAATAATTCTACGAATTTCCAATTTCGTCTAGTTTCAGATGTCACATCTCCCCATATTAAATTTACATACAGACATACTAAGCGGGTTAGTATAGGAAGGTCCATTTCCGTACATTAAACTATGAAATTCAACATTTTCCTGTGATTGCAGATACAGAGTTCCTTAGCAACAATAGTTCCTTACACTTAGAACTATTAATTAACGCAAAAAAACGAACTCAGATTTTTAGACAGATTTGACTGGGTTCGATTCCCGGCCGTGTGTGAGGCTTTTTTGAAAATCTTTGAATGCAGTTTTGTGTGCAGTTAATCCCGAAGGTTAATGCACCTTTATTTAAAATAGGTTTTGGAATTGGACGAGTAGTTCCGGAGATTGCTCCTGCGTTGTACAAAGGTACAAACTTACAAGCTTTACCTTTTCTCAATAGCTCTACCAGCTCTACGGGCGCTTCTGTTCTCGTATTACAAACATCCATCCTTAGGGACTACATATTTCTTAGTAGGTATAGATTTCGAGATGTACATTTGAGCTATATTACTGAGAGACTAGCTTGCTTGCGACTTCGTCCGCATGGAAGTCGTTTATATCGTATACAAACTTCCGCCCCCCCTTTCACCACCTTAAAAGATGATTTTCGGGAATTAAAAATATCGTGTGTCCTACCCCAGGATTCTGACTATCTCCATACCATCTCAATCAGTTCAATGGCTTAAGCGTGAAAAGGTAACAGACAGACAGACAGAGTCAGGTACTATCGCATTTCTAATATTGGTATGGATGTAGGTATATCTCCTACATCGGAGCGGACGACGCAGCGGACCCACGTCGTTATGTCGCCTAAATGAAGTAATTTAGATTAGTTTTTATGTTTTTAACCCCCGACGCAAAAAGAGGGGTGTTATAAGTTTGACGTGTCTGAATGTCTGCGTATCTGTCTATGGCATCGTAGCTCCTAAACGACTGGGCCGATTTGAATGCGGTTTTTTAATCCGAAAGCCTGACGTGATCGAGATGGTTCTTAGCTACGTTTCAACAAAACTTTAATAATAATCCATTAATTATTAGTACCTATAGATCCCTTCGGCTCCATCATTGCCATCGCCAGCGTTATTTAGCTTTCCGTAGATGTGTGATAAAATATAGCCTATAGCCATCCAGAATGTTAATTTATTCCAACATTATAAACAGAAAATCTCTGGTAGATTGTAACTTTGTAATCTATAGGTACTAATATTATAAAGAGGTTTTTATGTAGTAAGGGTTAATCTCAGGCAACAGATCCGATTTCAAAAATTCTTTCACCTATGTATATAATTAACTTTCTAGATGGACATAGACTATTATTTATCCCGCGGGTTTTGCTGCATCCTTTGCAATACGCGGGCGAAGTCGCGTGGACAGAAAGTTCTATACAGCGTGTATTTTTAATATTACCTCAAATTGTAACCAGAGGTAGGTGTTAGGGCTATGAACCGATATTGCAAGATTTTTAATATTTATTACTAACTTTTATTTTCCTTATAAAATAATTCAGCACGCAATGTATCACTACATTGTCTTACTGATGTGACGTCATAACTGTCACAAGTAACCCGCTTTTTCCATGTGTCAAATGAGTGTAAGCATTACATTGCTGCTCAATAAATTTTGAAAAATTAATTACGCTTTGGTAGTTAAGATTAACTTACAATTTTCTTACAATATCGGTTCATAGTACTAAAAGCTACGTATGGTTAAAATTTGAGGTAATATTAAACATACAGGCTGTATACCTACTTACCTGAGATACATATTAAAAATCAGATGAGTAGGTAGTTACCTTGTTCAGGAAATTAACCCCTACAAGCTTACAAAGTCCCAAACTACACCGATTATTTGGTACTAGCTGTTGCCCGCGACTTCGTCCGCGTAGAACTTTTTATCGTCTTAGAAAATGATTTCTCTCAATACAAAATTTGAACCCTCTTTTAGGGGATAATTAAAAAAAAAGTTGATGTTCATTTTCTAGTTTGTGAACAAACAGTCTAAAACCAAAGTTAAAAATCTCATACTTTAAAAATGCCTTGAAATACTCAAACTTTGAACCAATTTTAACACTCTTAGGGGATGAATTTGGAAAAACTCTGAAATCAGTTTTGTAGTCTTTTAACGTACAGAATAAGACCGAAGTTAAAAATCTCTTACTCACACTTTAAAATTTTATTGCTCGCCATTTAAAATTTGAACCCCCTTTTAAACCCCCTTAGAGGTTGAATTTTTCTAATCGCTGAAAGAACTTTTTTCGTAAATTTTTAAGTCTCTAGCTCAAAAAAAGTGGTGCCCATACAAAGCTTTCTTAACCCCCTTAGGGGTGGAATTTTCTAAAACTCTGAAAGTACTTTATTATTAATTTTAATAAGTAACATTTTGAATAGTTTTAAGTCTAGTAAAAAAAAAAGTTTTTCCCACACAACACTGGCTACCCTTCTTAAGGATCTTAAGGATCCCCTTAGGGATGGAGTTTTCTAAAACGCTGAAAGTTCTTTTTTAGTATTCTAATAAGTAATCTTTTTGCAAAGTTTTGAGTCTAACTCAAAAAAAAGTGTTGCCCATGCAAAGCTTGCTCTCCTTTTTAACCCTATTAGGGGCGGAATTTTCTAAAACGATTTGTGTTCTTTTTTTGTATTTTAATAAGTAATCTTTCTACAAAGTTTCAAGTCTCTAACTCAAAAACATAAACTTTCCCTGATAAAAACTTTGCACCCCTTTTTATCCCCCTTAGGGATAGATTTTTTCAAAACGCTGAAAGTCTTTTTTTTTGTATTTTTATAAGTAATCTTTCTACAAAGTTTTAAGTGTCTAGCTCAGAAAAAGTGTTCCCCATACAAACCTTGCACCCTTTTTTAACCCCCTTAGGGAATGATTTTTGTAAAACGCCGAATGTAGTATTTTTCATGTTCTAATAAGTAATTTTTCGTCAAAATTTTAAGTCTCTATTAAAAAAAATATGTTTTTCCTATACAAACTTTGCACCCTATTTTACCCCCTTAGGGGTGAAATTTTCCAAAACGCTGAAAGTACTTTCTTTGTATTTAAATAATCTTTCTACAAAGTTTTAGGACTCTAGCTAAAAAAAATAGTTTCCCACATACAAACTTTGCACCCCTATTTTAGCCCCCTATTTATAGGGGTAGAATTTTCTAAAACGCTGAAAGTACTTAATTTGTATTCTGATGACTAATCTTTCTACAAAGTTTTAAGTCTCTATTTAAAAAAAATATTGTTTCCCCCATACAAAATTTGCACCCCCTATTTTACCCCCTTAGGGGTAGATTTTTTTAAAACACTGAATCTAGGTATTTTATTTGTATTCTAATGAATAATTTCTCTACAAAGTTTTAAGTCTCTATTTAAAAAAAAGTAGTTTTTCCCATACAAACTTTGCACTCTATTTTACCCCTTTAAGGGTAGAATTTTCTAAAACCCTGAAAGTTCTTTATTTGTATTCTAATGACTGATCTTTCTACAAAGTTTTAAGTCTCTATTTAAAAAAAAAATGTTTCCCCCATACAAACCTTGCACCCCTATTTTACCCCCGTAGGGGTGGAATTTTCTAAAACGCTGAAAGTGTTTCATTTGTATTCTAATAACTAATTTTTCTACAAAGTTTAAGTCTATAGCTCAAAAAAAAAGGTTCTCCCATACAAACTTTGCACCCCCATTTTACCCCCTTAGGGGTAGAATTTTCAAAAATCCCTTTTTATCCCTAGCCCACGTTATAAAAGCAACATACTGTGCAAAAATCAACTCTCTAAGATTAGTAGTTTCGGCTGTGCGTTGATGAGTGAGTGAGTGAGTGATTGAGTGAATAAGTCAGTCAGGACATAGGCATTTATTATGTATAAATAGATAGAAGATAATGAAACTCCCATTCAAATATCTCAAAAAATTATGAAGCTACATCCGTTATAATGTCGCTTGTTAGAGTGAGAAAACGATGAGGGACTGTGACGTCAATATACTCGAGCGTCATAGTAAAAAACAATCGTTTCATATGAAGGTGCGTTTTGCGGAAAAGGGACAGAACATACCCCCTCTTAAAACTTTGGACTCTTATAACTTAATCATTACCTATATAACCTCTTGCTTTGTTTTTTTCTCCATTTGACTATATTTATTTTAAATTCTTTTTCGAGAAAATACATTATGATTATTTACCATATTTTCGATTCCTGAGCTATAACCACGAACTTCGGAATTTTAAAATATTCGGGTATCTCTATCTCTATCGCACTAACCATACTCGAGTGACAGGGATGCAAATATATGAACATTGAGTATCGGTTTTCGTGGTAGCGCCGCAGGTACTTTGGCTGAATGCGCCGAGCGCGTGCCATTGTCATTCAAAAAAAACAAATTCGTGTTAATTATATTCTTCAAATTTGTTGATTTCATTTATTGAAATTACGACATAAAACGACATTTGCGCATATAAGTTCTCATATCAGAATCGAATATTTTTTTATGGTTTATATTTTAGCATTTGTCTCGTAAAGGTCTATCGTAGACGGGATTTAAATTATTAATAAGTGAAAGGCAAAGCAATTCCGCCATTTTGACGAAAATTTGACGGTTCTTATAGCTGACAGTTGGAGCAGCGTTTGATTTCAATAAAAATAAATGAAAAATTAAATGAAATCGTATATTTCGGAAAATTAATTAATGGTCGCAGTCGGATAAAAACTATCCTAAGTTGCAGCTAGAATAATAATGTACCTATATAAAATGTTTCATATTTTTCCGTTCATGGGATGCTGAGAACATTCGAACCGCGCAAAGCTTAGTTTCAAACTGGCTGATTCTTTTTTTAATTTAGAGATTTATTATAAGTGGAGATAATAGGACTTTTTGGGTGGACGTAAACAGAAGCTCTAGTATAAGTTTTATCAATACATATACGTTTTCGAACGCGTTTGCGTTTAGTTTCAATTTGTAAGGCAACGCGAACAGCGCCTCTGGTGGTAACTATTAGGAACTAAAACAGCGAGTATAACATTTACTTGCTTACTAGTGAGCCCGCGTTATTAAAACTCTGTGGGCGCGTTTGAATATCGAATCGTATTTCTCTATGTTTTTGCGAGTATAAGTTGTTATTTTGACATTTGTAAAATTTTAGTAACGTAAACTTTAAAGTTTGGTAACTCACTTGGTGTTTGGGTGGTGAGAGAACGCGTTTTTGTTTTTTTAGCAGGTATTGTTGTGCGAATTGCGAGTTAAACATGTTCTCCCGACATTTCTTTGCCTGGAACATGTTGACGAGTGCTGAAACCCAAGACCGACGGAATCGTCTTCGCCGAAAACGATCATTTTTACGGACCGAATTCGATCCTTTAAAGGATCTAAGTGACGTGGAATTTAGGCTACAATACCGCCTAAGCAAAGAGGCATTCTCGTTCCTCTGTCAGGAGCTTGAGGATTTGGCAGACTTGAAAGGAACCCAGCAAATAAGCCTGCAAGAAAAGGTTTGTGATCACGATCATGTACAATGTATATGTGTTATGCTCACAATGTTATCTAGTGTACCTACATCACGGGCTTAATTCAATATCATTATGATCGAACTAATGAAACATCGTATTTTTGCAGGTTCTAACTGCATTATTTTTTTACGCATGTGGCTCCTATCCGCGACCTGTAGGTGTGGCCAAAAATGTGTGTCAAAAGTTATGCAGTATACACATCCAGGAAGTAACCCAAGCCCTAATCCGCCCAGCAATGATGAACAAATACATAAGGTTTCCAAAAACTCCTGCTGACAGGCAAGCTGTAAGTCAGAAGTAAGTCCAACTTGATTTGTTTATTATAATTGTTAGGTGACAAAGCGGAGCCCGGGCCCCTTTAGGGCAAAATGCTGCTAAAATACTAGTTTCAGGGCTGTTAAATACATGTTTCGTGATGCAAGTGTAACAATTGAGTGATTTATTTATGAACAAATACTTACATATAAGATTAAAAACTAATTCATTTATATAAACTTAACTTAGACTGCAAGTTTAACATAAATACTTCTCCTGCTCGCCGTTCCGCATGCGCCAAAAGACCTAACGGCCGATATTTAAACTTCGCGGCACAGAAGCCCTTAAGGTTTACACTCACGCAGCACGCGCCCTAAATCGCGCGCTCGCCGCTCGCTGCCCTTCCGCGAACAAGCCAGCCCAGGCAGCAGGCAGTCTATCGCTGAGCTTACCGACGCGCATGACGCGCATCGCCTGTGATTTTACCACTGTTTTAAACCTATAATTACTTATTTCTTTTTTAAGACTGAGTCTAAACCCGGGGCTAATTCGTTTATGTGTTTAGTGTTTATAATAAAAAGTTATATACATAGTATAGTGTGTTTTAACCTAGCCAGTGCAGTTTTATATGAGACTCAAGATTAATAATCTTTGTTTCCCCAATTCGCGTAATCTTATCATTTGAATCTCCACTTATAATAAATCTCTAAATTAAAAAAAGAATCAGCCAGTTTGAAACTAAGCTTTCTGTGGTACGAATGTTCTCAGCATCCCATGGACGGAAAAATATGAAACATTTTATATAGGTACATTATTATTCCAG
The DNA here is from genome assembly GCA_963854355.1 of Epinotia brunnichana. Classification (NCBI taxonomy): domain Eukaryota; kingdom Metazoa; phylum Arthropoda; class Insecta; order Lepidoptera; family Tortricidae; genus Epinotia; species Epinotia brunnichana. The sequence continues at coordinate 572,394 of CAWKZR010000004.1, read as the reverse complement.
CTGCAACTTAGGATAGTTTTTATCCGACTGCGACAATTAATTTATTTTCCGTAATATACGACTTCATTTAATTTTTCATTTATTATTCTTAAAGTATATCGCCGTCACATCTGTCTGCTAAAAGAAACGTCAAAATCACAGACTAATAAGAAATACTACGGACAAAATGGCGGAATTTCTTTGCCTTTCTTTCGCCTATTAATAATTTTAATCCCGTCTACGATATACATTGACGAGACACATAGGTACCAAAAGCAAATATAAAATTAATCGATTTTGATATGCGAACTTATATGCGCAAATGTCAAATTAAGGCGTAATTTCTACAAATCTAACAACAAATTCGAACAATATAAACTTGGTTTTTTTGAATGGCACTCGAATTTCGAAAACTCGAAGTTCGTATATCTGCATTCCTGTCATTTGTTAGTGCGATAGAGATAGAGATACCCGAAAATTTTCGAATTCCGAAGTTCGTGGTTTAAAAGAAAATACGGATGTCGGATAGATCTAAATTAATATTTTATGTGTGAATATGGTTAAAATTATTTGGAAATACTATTTTTGTTATTGTTTTAGTATATTTGACTAGCTTTAAGTTTAATATTGTACGTCCGAAATGGGCAAGCTGTTGGACTTTATTTTACCCAAAACAACTAAATGTACACAGTTCTGACAATAAAGAAATCTTATTTTATCTTATCTTATCGAAAATAGGGATGTAGACACTAAACAAAATAATCATAATGTTGTATTATCTCGAAAAAAAACAACGCAAGAGGCTATACTCGTATAGATAATCACTAAGTTATAAGTGTATAAAGTTTTAAGAGGGGGTTTGTTGCTTCTCTTTTCCGCAAAACGCACCTTTATAATGAAACGATTTTTATGACGCTCGAGGATCGTGACGTCACGGTCCCTGATCGTTTTCTCACTCTAACAAGCGACATTAAAACGGTTGTAGCTTCGTAATTTTTTGAGATATTTGAATGAGTTTTTCGTTTCTTCTTTCTTTTGAAGTGAGTCTACAGCTACACCTCTATTTGGAAGACAAGCGGAAAGAACCCATACTATCCATACTAATAATCCATACTTCCATATTAATATTATAAATGCGAAAGTGTGTCTGTCTGTCTGTTACCTCTTCACGCCTAAACTTGGTATACAGATAGTTTGAGCCCCGGGGAAGGATAAAGGGTAGTTTTTATATCTGAGGGGCTGAAATTGGGGGTGGAAATTTGTATGGAGCTACTAAAACCGCTGCACCGATTTAGATGAAATTTGGTAAATAAATAGTTTGAGTCCCGGGGAAGGACATATAATAGGTTTTATCCCGGAAATCATCCCCTAAGGGGGTGAAAATGGGGGGGGGGGGGGTGAAAATTTGGATGTAATCTATTTTGATGAAATTTGGTGTAGATATAGGTTAAGTCCTGGGAAAGGACATGGAATAGTTTTTACCCCAGAAATCATCCCCTAAGGGGGTGAAATTAGGGGTAAAAATTCGGATGGAACCCATTTTAATACAATTTGGTATAGAGATAGCTTGAGTCCTGGGAATTTTAATCCCGGAAATCACTCCCTAAGGGGGTGAAAATTTGGATGAATCCCGTTTAGATGAAATTTGGTATAAAGGTCGTTTGAGTCCCGAAGAATGACATTAGATAGTTTTTATCCCGAAAATCATTCCCTAAGGGTATGAAATATGGGGTGAAAGTTTGGATAAAATCCATGTACCTAGATGAAGTTTGGTATAGAGATAATTTGAGACCCTTCGAAGGATATAGAACAGTTTTTGCCTTGGAAATCATCCCTTAAGATGGTAAGTAGAAGTTTGTTTGCATTATATTTTCTAAGTATAAGTTCTACGCGGACAAAGTCGCGGGCAACAGCTAGTACACAATAAGTTTTAATTCCTATTTTCAGATTTTATGCTAAGTATGGTGTGCCAGGCATTGTTGGATGTGTAGATGGCAGCCACTTCAAAATATTCACACCAGCCATGGAAGTAGAACACCTATTTTACTGCAGAAAACATTATCATTCCTTAAATGTTCAAATTGTAAGTGTTAAGAAGAAAGCCGTGCAATATCATAATATATGTTAATCTATTGTTAAAGTAAACTTCATATCGAAATCAACAATATTTATTTTATAGGTTTGTGTCAGTGAATACAGAATTCGGAGTGTCAACCCAAAATTTGGAGGTGCAAGCCATGATGCATTTGTGTGGGACAACAGTGAACTCAACCATTACATGCAGCACCTACATGAGCAAGGAGAAGTCTGTTGGCTCTTAGGTAAATACTCAAAATAATACTTAACATAGCTGGTATTATATTGTGTGTTTCTATATTATGTTATATTTGTTTGATTACATTATGTAATACATAGTATATTATCTAACTATTTAATGTAACTTAACAAAGACTAGTAATTTGTCAGTTTTGTTTATTTCTGTGTTGTAAATATCCCGCCCCACCAATGATTATTCTCTGATCGACTTGAACTTTGACCTAGAGGCATTATGGCATTAAGTTCACCATTTTGAAATAAATGCATATATGCATAATAATGTTGTGTTGTGAATGTACCCATTTTTTTATAGATTAACTAAGTTGTGATTTTAATTCTAGGCGATTCTGGGTACCCGCAGCGTCCTTAGTTGATGACTCCTTTTATGGCAGTGAACCCTAGCTCTCCAGAAGCCGTATACAATCAAAAACATATGGCGGCCAGAGTGGTGATTGAGAACACATTTGGCAGGCTTAAAAATCGGTGGCGGTGCTTGTCGAAGGACGGGGTGCTGCACTACAAACCTGCGAAGTGTGCACAAATAATTCAGGCTTGTTGCGTGCTTCACAACATAGCACTTGATTTTGGTGTTCCTGAACCTGAAGACAGAGGTAATAACAATCTACATATTAAATCTATAATCTTTCTACATATCTATTGAGCTCATATGCATATTTCAGTTTACTAATGCTGGCTCGTTTTGATTTTTCAGTTGAGACGGATCACCCCCAACCCCCCATGCAAGTCATTAATGAAGCAGGGAATAGTAATGATTTATTAAGAGGTAGGGTGTACCGTGATCGATTAGTGTCAAGACTGTAAAATAACGTAAAATTATTATTACCATACATAGGGTTTTATGGAAGCCATTTTTTACAAGCTTTATATTAACTTGACTTGTTTGTATGTAAGTAAGTATGTAAGTTGTCTGTCAAAATATGCAATCCATTTTTCAGTCACTTGCCGATATCCGATTGAGCTGAAATTTTTGGTATTAATATAGTTTGGATGACAATTCAATATTATGGTACCATCGAGCTGATTTGATGATGGAGACAGAAGGTTAACCACCTCGAGTTTGGGCTCGTTAGAATCGTCACAATTAGTAGTTGATGATGGTATACAGAAAAATACAGTCAGCAATAAAAGCTTGTACCAAAAAATTAACTTAATTAAATTATTGTAAAAATCGTTAAAGAACAAAATTCCTTCCATGAAAGACTGTGCCATATAACCTAATGTAAGTAAGGAGTTGTATTTATTTTAGGTTATGTATGTAAATTAAAATAAGATTCTTTAATTAAATAAAACATGTTAAAACGTGCATATGTAATTTTATTTTGTTAGACTTATAATCAGATTTAGATTCGAGATAAAAATGACAATATAGATTTTCATACAATGTCAAAACTATAAGAATCCTTATCACTATCGTCAGTAATAAGAAATAAAATTATATTCAAAATGTTAATATACAACGTGGAAATAGTGTCTCGAATTACGGATTGTCATTTAACAACTATAGACAATTACTATTAAATAAACATAAACAATGTCAATTCAGATACCGAACAGAATTGAGTCACCGGCATTTAAATATATGATTGAACAAAGGCTGCAAAAATATCTGATGGCAAGTCTATTCCTAGAGCTGTAGGAGTGTGTCAGATATTTTTGCGGCCTTTGATTCATCATATATTGATGCCGGTGACTGTACAGTCGCCATCACATACATAGGTACACAATAGGTGTTCAAAAATATCGGCACATGCACCCTAATGCCTTGAAAATAGAGGTGTGTTCCGATGTTTGTGACGTGCTTGTTTGCTCCGATGTATGTGATGACGACTGTACCTAGGTGTGTGGTAGTTTATAGAGTGAAAAAGGACCCTACCCAATGTAGCATTTAAAACTTTTAACCTGGCCCCGTAGCATGGATGGCCTTATTTATCACGCGATAAGTGACATGATAGAGCAACCGTCCCTGGCTGACACAGTTCGATAGAACGAGACGACGCTCTTATCTTTTGTGTGTTTTGGCGAGGAAATGCAGCCAGCATCCTCGGTACAAGGCCTTGAGGGCCTTTTTTAGATTTTACCTAGTTTTAATTTAATTTAGCCCATTCGTTGCCGAGGCGCAAATATTACATATAGTTTGGACGCGATATCGGGTCAACGGCAACCAATGTGATTATCATCTTATATATGTAGGTATACATTAGAAAATTAAAAATATTCTTTAATAACAACTAATAAGAAAGCAGCCAAAATGAATAAGTAAATTCGCGGCATCCTGTGCATAACGCAAACCTTACAGAACTGGAAAATCGTCCACAGTTTAATCCTCATTTAGGCAGCTACGGGCATAACAGGCGCTTTAGAAGCTCATGAAAATAAAATTGCGAAACAAAAGCTCGTGTGCATCGTTTCCTTAGCTGCTTATCATTTCAAAGTTTGGCAGCTACAATTGTATTTAAGGAATCAATGGCGTGGATGCATATTTCCTGCAAAGTGAATATCTAGCTCCATTTGACGCACACGCAGCTTTTCTTTCGCAATTTCATTTTCATCTGCTTGCTTTTGTTGGAGGAAATTGCGCCACTCCTCATCAGACCGAAGAAATTGTTGCGCAGCTTCGTCTATGTGAGACTGCGGTCTTGCCCCACGACGACGCCTATTAGGTGTGCCCACAACCCTGCGCACAGTCTCCGCGCGGCGACGTCGGCCAGCAGGAGTACGTCCTTGGTGTGCTGGACGCTCTTCGGGGGCTGGTGACTGCGGCGGAGTAGACCGTGGTAGCTGTGCGGCTCTGTGAGGCTGAGGGCTCGCATGTGGCAGATAGCGTGCGGGCGACGGCGAGGGAGCGGGCGACGGTGCAGGTGAACCGAGCTCCACGCAAACAAAGCAAACTAAAAAATAACATGAAGAGACAGTTCGCTTAAATAAATAAACGTGGCCATGCTTACAGGGGCTTTAGTACCGAGTTGGAGTCCATGGAAATTGGTTTTCGAGCCTTGCATGTGTTCAAGCATCAGAGGATAGTTACAGCGCCTACGCTTTAGTTAAGAGCAATGCGCACACGTGCCATCTGGAGCTCACACCTAAGTTAGGAGATAATACCTATTCAAAATCTGCATGTCACTGTCATTATTTTATTCATTCATCCTGTACCCTTTGTCACGGAATTACACATCTTTTTATACCAGAGGAGTTTTCATCAAGAGACCATATTTCACCCCTAAACATGGCCCATTACCGAACCGGATACTGAGGAAATTTGGATTACCTATTAATTATTGGAGGAATTACTGGCGAGATACTTATTACTGCTGTGGGAGACAAGGATCTGCTGAAGAAGACCATCAGGACCTCGGAACCCAATAGTGTTGAGTGTGGTAGGGAAAGTTAGGACCCAGCACTCCATTCAGGTAGTAAAATAAGTAGGATTTATTGTGGAAACTCCAGGTTAGTGAATACTTTTCATGTTAAAATGTACCGTTACTTGACCGTTAAGTCTATTAATCGTGCACTAAGTTAGTTATATTTATTATTAAATGTGTTAGTTATCTAGTCAATTATTTAAATATACCAGTGCATATTAAATTAAAGTAGATAATTGCAGTTAATTAGCTAACTTTTGTCAACGCATGGCTTGGTCGGCCGGTAGGATTTACCGTTATTCCTGTACAGGTATTCACTTGAGATTTGTAGCATTTAATATTTTGTGACATTGTGGATTAATTTAGAACAGGAATTAGATAGGGATTTTAAATGATAATTGTATAATGAATTGAATTGTTTAATGAATTTTGATACGCAAATTATTTTATACATTTCCAAGCTTTGTTAGTAGGTACAATAGGATAATATTCGGTATATTTACATAATCTTATTCGAATCAATTTGTTATTTATCTTTTATTTTTAATTAGATTCGGGTATACAATTTTATTTACAAAGATTTATGAACGAGATTATTTTAGCTTATTGACTAAACCGAAAACAAAGTGTAATTTTAATATTTAAACTTTTTACAATAACCATACTTACATCTATAAATTGTTTACATTCAAGGTCTACACCAGCTTCCCAAGATGAGTGATGAGAAGGACTTAACTCGGAAAAGAGGCAGTTACAAAGGTCAATTAACTCTGTTTGTCACATACCTAGGCACATTGAAGAAATCTGCATTAACTCAGGTTGAAGCTAATCAATTACAGTTGCGTATAGGTAAGATTGAGGCATTGTATGAACTTTATGATGATGTTCAAACACAGTTAGAATGTAAGACCGATAACTTAGACGCGCTTATGTTAGACAGAGAGGAGTTTCAAAGTAATTACTTCTCAACCCTTTCGCGAGCCCACGAGATACTTAGCGATTTTAATAAACAAGGTGATGATTTCAAGTCATTTAGCAAGCATAGTTCAAACAATCATCAGCTGGTTAAACTCCCGACGATTTCGTTACCTAAGTATGGTGGATTATACGAGGACTGGCTTGGTTTTCATGACACATTTACAAGTCTCATACATTCGAACGACGAAATTGATAACATAAACAAATTCCACTATTTAAAGGCGTCGTTGGAGGGTTCTGCTGCCTTAGTCATTCACTCAATTGAATTCTCTGGGAGTAATTATGAGGTGGCATGGAAACTCTTATGTGAAAGGTTCAACAATAAAAGGTTATTGTTGCATAATCATGTTTCCGCGCTGTTTAACATTGAACCCATCACAAAAGAGTCATCAGTGCATTTAAAGCGGATTATTGACCAAGTAAACAAAAACTTAAGATGTTTAGAATCCCTAGGTGAGCCTGTCAAGCAATGGGACACACTTCTTATTCATATTCTAAGTAAGAAACTAGACACAAAAACATTTCGCGAGTGGGAAGAACACAAAGGAAGCCTAGATAAGAATGCACCTATATCATTTGATAATTTTATCACTTTTATGCGTAATCGTGCAGACTTGATTGAAACTTTAGAGTTATCGAGCACTCCTGTCGCCGGACAATCGAGTCAGCCGGCTAAAACCGCATCAAAACATAGGACTTGGCTTTCTGTACAAGACACTGAGAACTGTGTTACTTCTCCGCCTAAATCGTGTCCGAAATGTAATGGTCAGCATAGCTTGAATGACTGTCCACAGTTTCTCGCACTTAGCAATGTCGAGCGGCTTCACTTGCTGCCGAGTTATAAAGTATGTTTTAATTGCTTCCGTAGCGGTCACTTTGCAAACCAGTGCAAGAAGGCGGGTTGTAAAATATGTAAGCGCAGGCACAATTCATTAATCCATGTTGCAGAGGCAAAGCAAAACACGGGATTAGATTATTCGTCCGAGCGCGCCGCCGTCAAGGTCAATACTGCGCCGGCGGCGGGCATCACGGCACCCGTCGCGTTATCAGCTCGCATTGCAACGCTGCATTCGCATGCATTAGAACAGCAAGCGGTACTATTGTCCACTGCATTAATTAAAGTTTACGATCGAGATAATCGCGAGTATATTGCTCGAGCAGTTTTGGACAGTGGTAGCACCGCATGTATTATGACTCAGGGAATGTGTCGAAAGTTAAATTTACTAACCGAACGCGTAGATAAATCGGTTGTAGGCATAAACAACGCCGTATCCCCGGTAGGTGAGATGTGCCGAGTATCAATGAAATCATTGAATGATACCTACTCGACCCATCTACACTGTTTTGTTTTGCCATCAATAACTGACGTCGTGCCCTCTCGTCAAATAGATCTCTCGAGATTAAGTATTCCGGCTGATCTTTGTTTAGCTGATCCTAACTTTCATACACCGTCTCCGATTGATTTTATCATTGGTGCTGATCTCTTTTGGGACTTGTTAGGATCGCAAAAAATTAAATTAGGTATTGGGCAGCCGATACTATGTGAGACTCGGCTCGGTTGGCTAGTCTCAGGCCCGATTAACAGCGGTCAAGTATCGACTCCATCGCATACCATTATATGTAATTTTATGAATGTTACTTCTAGTCCTAGTACTGAATTGCTTAACAATGAGGTTCAAAACCAACTCACGCGTTTTTGGCAGCTTGAAGAAGTCTGCTCTGAAAATCCTCATTATTCTCCAAAGGAGAAATTATGTCAAAAGCAATTCGTTGAAAACTTCACTAGGCTAGAAGACGGGCGTTTCTGTGTACGTTCACAAAAAGAAGATCCTAGTGTTTTAGGTGATTCTATTAATCGTGCTAAGCAGTGTTATTTATCGTTAGAGCGTGAGAGAGAAATTAGAGACATGACAGAGTATCAAACTTTAAACCACATGTCTGAAAGTGATGATGAGGTCGTTCGTGAGATCATCGCTCAAGACTTTTACGTAGATGATCTACTCACTGGTGGGGATGAGTTGCAACAAGTGCTGTCGATTAGATACAAAGTCTCTTCTGCTCTAACATCCGCTTGCATGCATTTGAGGAAATGGAAGTCAAATGAACGTCAACTTGTAAATGACTCCTATCCCGCTCAGTCAAAAGTCAATATTTTGGGAATCAAACCCAGTAAAACCTTGGGGCTTAGCTGGCAGCCAGATTTTGATCAATTGTGCTTCCCGGTAGGTAGTTGTTCGCTTAGCGGCAATACCAAAAGGGATTTGTTGTCAGCGATTGCACAAATATTTCACCCCACTGGTTTATTGGCTCATTACATCAATCTTATGAAAAGTCTCTGGCTATACGCGGAGGCTCTAAATTCACTCAGGTGTAAAGTTAATGTTAACTTGAATCCATTAGTGGCACAGTCAATACCTGAAAGTCGGCCTGAAGTAGTACTTCATGTAGATGTCACAAATAACCAGGTTGGAATCGACATAAGTGAATTTATTGCCGTTTCTTGGTTTTCAAACTTGTCGCGACTTAGTCGTGCAGTCACTTATGCGCTGCGTTTAGTGAACTTGTGTAGAAAGCAAGTAGGTATAGGTACCGTCGACTGGCTACCTAAATAATTCGGAACTGAAAACCGCATTGAATGTTATTATTAGAACCTTCCAATGAGAATCATTTTCAGAGTACAATTTACTTGTCAAATATTTAGTTGTTGATTATAAGAGACCTCTGACTTCTGCCAGTCGTCAGGGTCGTGTATGTAGACATGTAAAGGTGCACATAGCCATTTTCGTATGTTTCACCACCTAGAGTTGGCGGAGGGCTTAACCAGCAATAACTATCTGTCAGCATCGCGTAGCTTTGTATCTCGGAGAGGTTTACCATCTGATATTTATTTAAATAACGAGACATCATTTGTAGGTCCATACAATGAGTTACCATTTCTTAAGGGCAACTGTAGTTCGTTGGCTGAAGCTGCAGCTCACGAGAGGATTAATTTCCATTCTATAGTCCTGCCTATTCTCCACACTCAGGAGGTCTTTGGAAAGTTGGGGTAAAATCTAGTAAGTTTCATTTCGAAAGAGTGCTGGGAGATTATAATTTAACGAAAGATAAACTTAACACTGTTCTGGTCCAAATCGAAGCAGCGTTGAACTCTCGGCCACTTACTCCCATATCGTCACATCCAGAAGATTTGCTGCCGCTAACTCCGGGGCACTTCCTCATCGGGCGTCCTCTAACCTCACTGCCAGTTCAGGACATCAGAGAACCGCTATCAGTGGATCGAACAACTCCGGCAGCATTTCTGGACCAGATGGAGCAAGGAGTATGTGTCCGAACTCCAAGTCAGAACCAAATGGCGCACGAATCACGAAGCGCTGAAGCTGGACGCTCTGGTACTCATAAAGGAGGACAACCTTCCTCCTTTGAAATGGAAGCTGGGTCGCGTCGCTGCCATCCACCCTGGGACTGATGGCATCACCAGAGTTGCAGACATCAGGACTGCGACTGGATTAATCCGGCGGTCCTTCAGCAGAATCTGTCCGCTCCCGGTGTCAGAAGATTCTCTCTCTGGTTGAAAGAGAGCTTTCAACGCCCGGGGGCATGTTCAAGCATCAGAGGATAGTTACAGCGCCTACGCTTTAGTTAAGAGCAATGCGCACACGTGCCATCTGGAGCTCACACCTAAGTTAGGAGATAATACCTATTCAAAATCTGCATGTCACTGTCATTATTTTATTCATTCATCCTGTACCCTTTGTCACGGAATTACACATCTTTTTATACCAGAGGAGTTTTCATCAAGAGACCATATTTCACCCCTAAACAGCATGCTTGATTTTATCTAGTAAGAATGTAGGTATGGCATTACCATCATACAAAGTTTTGTTTGAGAGGTGAATTTTATTAGGATAAGATACCTACTTCCCATAATATGGAAACTAACCGCGCGGTGTAGGCAAATAATTTGAGTAAAGACCTTCTTGCAAGTAGGGGTGACAGATTCGAATAGGTAATTGATAGATATCAATTATCACAAACATTTGTGTTATAAATGTTATAAGATGTAATGTATATTCGAATACGTCACCACTAAGGGCATTATTTAACCTTTTTACCTATAAGGCACGAGACTTTCAATTGGAAGTCATGGTTTCAAATCCTGGCTAGTACCTAGGGTTTAAAAACAAGCCACATACCTATATAATTAAATGGATTGTCAGCAAATATGGATTGACTTGGCAATGTTTCTGTTCTGTTGTCTTGTGTGTCGAATTGTTGTGTGTTTGATTGAGTGTGCGAAACACCAGCTTCTTCAACGCCTGGTATCCCGGTAGCTGCTTGAACGCCGATGATGGCGAGGACTCGATTTTCGATATCGGTTAGGTGAGCGTTAAACGCAGGACCGCCACCAGTACCGCGAATCGCCTTATTTATTTTGGCCGCTTTCTTATAGTTAGAGAGCTGGCGAGCATTTCGGTATATGATTTGCACACGTTTCACGTCGAGGTGGATTGCAGTTTAAATCATTACGAATTGATTTGGTCCAATCAATTAAGGTCCTATGTCGCTGCGTTTTCGCGTTACAGCGGATTGAAGTTGCTTAATAAATCGGGGTATTAAACCATTCGCACATGTATGCCTCTGGAGTTCATGGTCACAATCATCTTGGAAACGAAGAAAATCGAAGAGGCAGACATTCAGGACTCTGCATTATCATGGGACGGAGTTGTAAAAATGTAAAAAAAAAAAGCTCTACTAAGTCATTTGCACGCGGTTCTCATTGCGCCCATTCGATTCACAATGACTCCGTGGATTCAAAAAAAATGTGGCAGACACTTCCAAAACCTATTTTAAATAAAGGTCCATTAACCTTCGGGATTAACTGCACACAAAACTGCATTCAAAGATTTTCAAAAAAGCCTCACACACGGCCGGGAATCGAACCCAGTCAAATCTGTCTAAAAATCTGAGTTCGTTTTTTTGCGTTAATTAATAGTTCTAAGTGTAAGGAACTATTGTTGCTAAGGAACTCTGTATCTGCAATCACAGGAAAATGTTGAATTTCATAGTTTAATGTACGGAAATGGACCTTCCTATACTAACCCGCTTAGTATGTCTGTATGTAAATTTAATATGGGGAGATGTGACATCTGAAACTAGACGAAATTGGAAATTCGTAGAATTATTTATTTATTTTCATCATTTACATCAATATTTTCAAAACTGTAATAAAATATCATTCCCATACTTAGGTTCCCATATTAGGTAGGTACATACTGTTTGTACGAGGAGATCCATTTCCGTATTTAAACTGTGAAATTCGGCATTTTCCTGTGATTGTAGATACAGGGTTCCTTAGCAACAAGTGTTCCATACATCCAGAACTATTTATTTACGCGAAAAAACGAACTAAGTCATTTGCACGCGGTTCTCATTGCGCCCATTCGATTCACAATGACTCCGTGGATTCAAAAAAAATGTGGCAGACACTTTGCTCACTGATTTCCAGCTGTATAACTGTTTGAAATTCACGGAATCAAGGGAGTTAGCCCTTGTTGCCAAATGTATACAAAGCATTGAACAGCTCATGGTCGCACCACACTTGGGGGTTCGTGTTCGCGTTGCGTCGCTGCCTCTCTTTCATTTGCCGTAGGAAGAAAAAAGATGCAACACGACTATTTGCGCAAACACCGCCAAGTGTGCCGACCATCACAGATTCAACAGAAAGAAGCTTAAGTTTCTGAACGCACCTTTAAACCAAACGCCAAGTAATAATTTTGGAAAATTACAACTGGCAACACTAAAATCGCCGTTTGCGTCAGGATGGCGGGTGGACCTCGGGAATTTCAATGAAATGTTGACAGATATTTGGTACCTTCTGTGTACCTCTGTGTACCTTTCGTAAAATTATGTGTACCTCTCCTGAAAACGAGCTATCTTCAAAATTAGGTCCACCCGCCATCCTGACGTCAGAATGGAATGGTGGACCTATGAAATATGTACAAAACGTACATTTTTTTTAACGATTTGTGTATAATAATTTGGTACCTTCTGTGTACCTATGTGAACCTTTAAAAAAATCTGTGTACCTCTCCTGAAAAAAAAGCTATCTTCGAAAATAGGTTCATCCGCCATCCTTATATTACTTCGTACGTAGTCGGCCGCTCTGTCGACAGTATTTTAGTAAACAAAACGAAACAAGCAATATTACATTATTACTTTTATACATGTTGAAAATGCTTGTTTAATGCTGATATAATTACAATATAATTAACTTTAAAATTTATTTGTTTTTCACCTTAAAATTCCTTGAATTTTTAAGGTACCTAGCTCAGGTAGATCGCACGAAGTATGGCGCGACAAAATTGAATAAATCTCAGGACTATGTACAGTCAACCAATTTGATTCCTAGGCCATTATAGAACCTTGCCGTTGTAAATGCTATGTCAATACGGGTTACTTAGGATTATTACGTCGCTATGTAGCAGTTAAAATGACAGAGTTCTACGGTGGCCTAGGAATCAAATTCATTGACTGTACAAAAGGTATTACTTATATGCAGGGTGGAAAGATAAGTCGGACCCTGGAGGGAAACTACCTTAAGCTGGCTCATTTTACTTAAAGGAGACATTCCTGCATCAAAGATTTTCAAAAAAGCCTCACACACGGCCAGGAATCGAACCCGGTCGAATCTGTCTAAAAATCTACATCTACATAATACATTGCGTGCTGAATTATTTTATAAGGAAAATAAAAGTTAGTAATAAATATTAAAAATCTTGCAATATCGGTTCATAGCCCTAACACCTACCTCTGGTTACAATTTGAGGTAATATTAAAAATACACGCTGTATAGAACTTTCTGTCCACGCGACTTCGCCCGCGTATTGCAAAGGATGCAGCAAAACCCGCGGGATAAATAATAGTCTATGTCCATCTAGAAAGTTAATTATATACATAGGTGAAAGAATTTTTGAAATCGGATCTGTTGCCTGAGATTAACCCTTACTACATAAAAACCTCTTTATAATATTAGTACCTATAGATTACAAAGTTACAATCTACCAGAGATTTTCTGTTTATAATGTTGGAATAAATTAACATTCTGGATGGCTAAAGGCTATATTTTATCACACATCTACGGAAAGTTAAATAACGCTGGCGATGGCAATGGCGGAGCCGAAGGGATCTATAGGTACTAATAATTAATGGATTATTATTAAAGTTTTGTTGAAACGTAGCTAAGAACCATCTCGATCACGTCAGGCTTTCGGATTAAAAAACCGCATTCAAATCGGCCCAGTCGTTGTAATATATAAACCCGTATGCTGGGTTTATTATCGTTTTAAACCTTTCAAAGTTATTTGTCAAGTTGGCTAACTGTTCTTTTCGTGTAATATTCTGTCAGGAAGGAACCCCTGTTGTATTGGATAGCTTATCTGTGGACTCCAGTGTTGCCAGAGTTCGCGCCCGCTGACCAGCGACAAGGAGAAAAAAGGAATATCGCGTTGAACATTTACGAATCAATGATTAGATGTTTTGTTCGTCACGGGTTTCCATTTCATAATTCATAATCCACATAATTTATTGCATTTCTACTGTAGCGGATGACTAGATGTTTTCTTGTTTACAAATCAACACGACAGATTGTTGCAACAAGTTGGCGCGTCTACTTGAACTTCGGGGACCGGGTTTGAGAGAGCTGGCAATGTCGAAGTGTCAGATAGCGCACTTCCTATTTTATTTTGGTGTGCCGGAACACGTTTTCTGGGCGATTGCAGTATTTTCCTCGTAAGTATTGTTTAGAAGCCGTGTTAACTTCTTGGAAAAGCAGTAATTGCATAGACATGTTGTCAATTTTCAGTTTGCCGGTGTAATCAAGCCTTACAGGCAAGTTGAGGCCGTGGTGCTCTCCCACGCGACTTGACCTGGCTGAATACCACCGTGTTGCGGTTAAATCGGCGAGCCACGGGAAGCAAGGCCAGGGCCATTGGTGGCGGAGTTGACATTTGTCAATACCCATCGACGTGGGACAATTTTCCTCCGACAGGTTAGTTTTGTACTGTACCATGGACCGTTTTATTCCCTTGATTATTGATTGCCGGCCCACAGACTACTCTTGAGCCCCGGCCCGCTATCTAGCCCCGTGCCCGCCCAGTTTGTACTTGCTATTCTTGGCTAACCGTCTCATCGCTTGATGGAAATTCCAGGAGGTGTTTGGTAGGGGCCTGATCGTGCCCGAAGCCACCCGCGCCAGCCGAGCCAGTACTCCCGTAGTCGGGAACGCTCCGTAGCACCGCCTGCGATGGAGATGCAGCTAAGCTCATAGCCTATTATTTTAACATTACCAAATGGTTCTAGCGCAATCGACCAAAGCGTCATCAAAATCCTACCCTTAACATTTGTTTTTATACCTAGTTAGCTTTTAGTGAGGACCTAGAACGAAATAAAAGCTTTGGGTTACCTTCAGACCTTCTTTCATTTGCCCTATCACAAAAAAAACTAATTACATGGCGCCCCGAACAGGTTGATGACGCTTAAACTCATTTCCCTCCTTACAACTCCATTTATTGTGAAGGTCTGAGTCTGGTCGCTTGCGCTATACCTAAGTATCTGAATGCAGACTTTCCGCCATAATAGTGTTAATGTCACACTTTAGTACATTGAATAGTTTGGACATTGACCTACATTACTTATAGTTACTTACCTACAACATACGGTCAATTATAGCACTTGGTTTGGCAAGTGATTACCTAAGTACTACCTATAGTTAAGCTTTATAAATTACAAATAACCTTTTAACAGTATTCATAAAAGAAATTACTACTATAAGCATTGTTTACCATTGTGTTGAACTGGCAAAGAGTAAAATATTGCATACCATAATCCACATCCTTTGGATTTTTTATATTTTTACAATTTTACATTTATGTTTTACACAAAATATTTACTTTGTTGTTATTTGAACTCAGTGACCCCTGTGACTGTGAACACAGGACTATAGGAATTACTGTGAGTTTAATATACAGGACAGTTGTTACACATCCAGTAATATTGTTTAAATATTTAATATACCTACAATTGCCTTAAGCGCTAACGCGCGACGATGTATTAATAAACTCAGTGACTATCTAGGAGACCATAATACAATTGCAATTGCTGCAGTGTCATAGTAACACGAAATACAAACGCTTTTATGTGATTGGTCGATCGCGCTTTAATCATAAGCATCGATTAGCTCTTAAAGGACATTGAACCGGGTGGCTTAGAGCTCATACTTACTGTCCTACTCTTACTGAACATTTAGACTTCTGCCACACAGGCATAGTGTGCTCGGGCTGATTAGTGGTAATTACCGGGCTGATATTTTTATCGAAATATTACAACGATTAAACATATGTGTACGTGACAATGTCGTCAACAACCGGATTAGAGGAGCGCCCAATAGCCTTCAATCTCCTTAAGAAGGATGAGCTCCAGTACGAGGTCAGGGTGCGCCAGGCGGCGCCACTACCTACAGTGATGGAACTTAGGAGCCAGCTGCGGAAGCTGAACCAGGACATACCTACAGATGAGGTCGCGGACTACGAGGGAGATGTCGCCGCCGAGCTGGGCATAATCTCGTCAAAAATGGACGACCTGCGCAAGCTGCTGCAAGGGTCAACACAACCTCGCACCTCGTTAAAGGTACTCAATCGTGTTCAAGCTGCTGCACACCACCTGTATCACCGACTGACTCGACTCTCACCTTCAGGGTCGGAGATGAGCAGCCACAGCGAGCTCAGCGACCAGCTAGATGGGATACTGGTGCGGTTAGATACAATATTGCTCACATTTACAAGTTCGTTGACAAAGAAGCAAGACACTACCGTCGCTGCACCTACCTGCGCAGCGCCACATAACAATAATGCAGTGCAAAAATTGAACTTAAAATACTCCGGTAAGACCTGCGTAAAGGCCTACCTACACAAACTAGAGCAGGTGCGTGTCTCCCGGGAGATCCCTGACTCAACACTGTTCCGCTCGGCATGTGAGCTCTTCACTGACGAGGCATCCTCATGGTTCGATGGCGTTTGTGATCAGATACACTGCTGGACGGACCTCAAGATTATGATGCTCCGCGATTACTTGCCGGTAGATTACAACGAGCGCCTACTATGCGAAATAAGGGCGAGGACGCAAGGATTTGACGAATCAATAGTAAATTATGTCAGTGTAATGCTTAATTACTACTCACGCTTAGAGTCCTTACTACCCGAAGCGGAAAAGTTGAGTATTTTAATGCAAAACATTAGACCGTTTTTTTCAAAACAATTAGCTTTGTTTACTATCGACTCCATCAATGACCTTAAAGACCGCTGTCGCCAGCTGGAGGCTGCAACTCAACGTGCAAAACGCTTCGTGGAGCCAAATAGAGACTTGTCCAAGTCTCTTGCTCAAGACTTGGTGTATAAACCTATGACTACAAAACCGGTATCGGCGGTACAAACCCCTATTGATTTTTGCGTACGGTGTCGAGTAGAGGGACATTCGTTGAAGGCATGTAAGGCGGCACCCAAACTGGTCTGTTACCGCTGTGGCGAGAATAACGTAACGGCACGAAATTGTCCCAACTGCACCCCTGTACCAAGTACTTCAAAAAACGAGTGATACCGAATCAGGGTATGGCTGATCCGGTTTCAATCAAAACCAATAAAGTATATAACAGAAGAATATTCATACCAACTCCTAAAAATAAAAAACAAAAACTTACAATATATCAAAACCATACATCCCTGACACACAACAACAACGAAATTAGTAAACCAATTAACATACCTAATACCCTGCATCCTATCCCCGTCCTAACTAACAAAGATAACACCCTCTCTTCCCCGCTTATTAACGCTTTATTCCACACTACTAACAAGTACAACACCCCTCCCCTGCCTGCTTGCTCCCGCCCCACCTCCCTGACCCATACTAACACAATCACTAATGTGTATAATAACCGAACATACCCAAATAACGAATTTTACCCAAATAACCGGTTCACCGAAAATCACCAAAACGTGTATTTTCGTCCGGAATCAACTACAATACCTTCCACTACTATTACTTACCCAATTAACGAATTTTACCTAAATAACCGGTTTACCGAAAATCACCAAAACGTGTATTCTTGTCCGGCACCAACTACAATACCTTCCACAACTGTTACTTACCCAATTAACGAATTTTACCCAAATAACCGGTTCACCGAAAATCACCAAAACGTGTATTTTCGTCCGGAACCAACTACAATACCTTCCACTACTATTGCTTACCCAATAAACGAAGTTTACCCAAATAACCGGTTCACCGAAAATTACCAAAACGTGTATTCTTGTCCGGAACCAACTACAATACCTTCCACTACTATTACTTACCCAATTAACGAATTTTACCCAAATAACCGGTTCACCGAAAATTACCAAAACGTGTATTCTTGTCCGGAACCAACTACAATACCTTCCCCTACTACTATTTACCCGATTGACGCCGTTTACCCGAACGACCCAGTTAGCCCAACACACGCGATTCCGGTAACCACCAACGATGCTGCTGCCTTACTCGTTATCAACGACCCAGTAACTGAAAACAAAGCACCCATCTCAATTGATTGCCCTCATGAGTTACAAGTCCCAGTTAAATTACATAGTACTGGGAGCAGGCGGAAGACATGCCAACGTGGTGCGGCAGACCAATTACCATCAAATTTTGACGGGGAAGAGTGGCGGTCCTGGCTGGCGACGATTGGCGCGTTTTTCGAATGCGGCCGAACTGCTAAAAAATTAAACAGTTACATAGACGGGTCGGACTTGCGTCCTTACCTTACGATACAAATTTACAGTCTGTCTTATACGGGCCTTTTGGATTCCGGATCGGAGTTATCTATTATTGGTGGCGATACTTGGAAACATTTTGAAGACCAGGTTACCCTTCATAAATCACACGACTTGAGTCGGATAGTAACGGCAAACGGCTCCTCTTCCCCTATCATGGGCCATATATTCTTGCCAGTCACAGTCGACGGTAAGACTGCGATAATCAAATTCTACGTAATACCAGAGGTACCAACTAAGCTATTATTTGGTATTAATTTTTGGAAGGCATTTAATATTGGCCCGGATGTGCTGTCTTTATTACCAAACGACTGTTCCTTGTCGGATGAAGAACATATCAATACCGTTGCGTCGGAAGTTAGGTTTATACAAGGCTTTGAGTCTCTGTCATCGGAGGAACAGCGCCAAGCGGAGAATATATTAAAGGAATTCGAAACTATATCCTCAGAGCGGAAGGGTTTAGGACGAACTCGTCTACTCACTCACGCTATCGATACTGGTGATGCGAGACCAATTAAGCAACGCCATTATATGTTATCTCCCTCGAAGCTCGCCGAGCTAAACAGGCAGTTAGACGAAATGCTCGAGCTGGATGTGGTGGAACCAAGTAGCAGCCCATGGAACAACCCCGTAACCATGGCACCGAAATCAGACGGAACCCTCCGATTCTGCCTGGACAGCAGGAAGCTAAACGAGATTTCAAAACACGATGCTTATCCACTGCCACTAATTAACCAGATTTTAGATCAGCTCGGGAACGCCAAATTCTTGTCGTCTTTAGATTTAAAATCAGCCTTCTGGCAAATTGGACTAGACTCACAGGCGTCTAGGGAGAAGACTGCTTTTACGGTGCCAGGCCGTGGTTTGTTCCATTTTAAGGTAATGTGTTTCGGTCTAACGTCAGCTCCAGCGACGCAACAACGTCTGATGGACGTCCTGTTTGGCCCAGAGCACAACGGACGTATTTTTATCTACCTGGATGATATTATTGTTGTCTCAGAATCGTTTACTGAGCATTTGGCCCTACTACGTACGGTGTTTGAGCGACTACGTCACGCTGACTTGACTATTAACTTATCTAAATGTAAATTCTTCCGCAGACAACTCAAGTACTTGGGTTTTGTTGTGGATGAATACGGTTTACGTACAGACCCAGACAAGGTCAAGGCAATTATTGATTTCCCAACTCCGACGTGTCGGAAGGACGTCAAACGCTTTCTCGGCACGGCGTCATATTACCGCCGATTCAAAAAGAATTTTAGCAACATAGCAGGACCTCTTAACCAGTTAACATCTACCCGAAGGGGTGCTCCACCCTTTCGCTGGTCCCCGGAGGTGGATACAGCTTTCGGAGAGCTCAAGGTTGCCCTAACTACGGCACCGGTCCTAGCCTGTCCCGACTTTACCAAACCATTCGCGGTGCATTGCGATGCCTCAGATTTTGGGATTGGCGGAACCCTAACCCAAACGTTCGAGGGGGAAGAACACCCCTTAGCGTACTACAGTCGTTCCCTCACGCCCCAGGAGAGGAACTACTCGGCCACAGAGCGGGAGGCATTAGCTGTGGTAAATGTTGTTGAGCATTTTAGACCGTATTTGGAAGGTGATCGCCAATTTCAAATTATAACAGATCACTCCAGCTTGAAATGGTTCCTCAACCTTAAGAACCCAACAGACCGCCTCGAGAGATGGGGTTGCCGACTGTCGCCTTACAACTTTGTGGTCGAGCACCGTCGAGGCTCGGAAAATATCGTGCCGGACGCCTTGTCCAGAGCCGTCCCAGTATACTTGATCGATACTAACGCGATTAATGATAATTGGTACTTACAATTATATAAGAGGTGTGAGTCTAGACCAGGCTCCGTTCCCAATTTACAGTTAATGAACGGTCGCTTGTACCGCTACACTAAACCAAAAAACGCGTTGTCGTCGGATTTTGAATGGAAGGAAGTTATACCTCAAGACTTCCGATTAGAGATCATGAAGGATAACCATTCGGTTCCGACCGCTGCGCATTTGGGCACAGCAAAAACGTATAATAGACTAAAATTGCGCTACTTTTGGCCGGGTATGTATCAGGACGTCGTCCGGTACGTTGCACATTGCTCTGCGTGTGCGGCACATAAGCATAGCCAGCTTCCCACCCCGGGCTTCATGGGAAGCGCGAAGGTTTGTTGCCGCCCATTCCAATGTCTGAGCTTGGACCTCGTTGGTCCTTTACCCCCTTCGCGGAAGTTGAACACTTATATATTGGTGGTTGTGTGCTGTTTCACCAAGTATTGTATGCTGTTTCCCATGCGACGCGCCACCGGGGCAGTCATTTCCCAAAGGTTGGAGGACCACGTATTCATGATCCACGGAATACCTCAAACCATTATTGCAGATAACGCTTCCTATTTCACTGGCGGCGACGTTCAAAGGTTGTTCACGAAGTATAACATACCACAGCTGCATTACACGCCTGTGTATTGCCCACAGGTCAACACAGTAGAGCGATACAACAAGACCCTCGTTATAGCCATTTCCACGTTCATCGAATCAGACCACCGCATGTGGGATGTTAACATTTCGCGTATTCAGTTTGCGATGAATACCTCAGTGAACGATTCTACATCATATACCCCGTTCTTACTAGTACATGGACGGGAGGCAGTTCCCGATGGTACAATCTATGGTGAACCAGAGGAGGTTGACGAGATTGTTTTTTCATCTAGACGAAATTACCTGGATAAAATCAATACCTTAAGAGATGTCTATTCCACCGTGAGAGAGCTGTTACAGAAATCTCACGATCGCAACATCAAGTACTACAATGATAAACGCCGCGACATTGAATTCGAGGTTGGAGATGAAATATGGAAACGCACCTTTAAACAAAGTAAGGCCAGCAAGTATTTTGCGGCCAAACTAGCACCCAAGTATGAAAAATGCCGCGTCATACGGAAAGTATCACGTTTAGTTTACGAACTGGAAGACGAAAACGGCAAGCGCTTAGGAAAGTGGCATGTAAAAGACTGCAAGCCAGTGTCCCCAAATGCCATTTGAATGATTACGTTTATTTTCTTTAAGTGCCTAATTTGGCACCTTTTGCTATATCTTAGGTAAGATTCCTATTTTCTTTTCTGTAGTACCGCAGGCCATTACGCGATCGTTTCCAGCGCCGGCCACGCGGATTCTATTGATGCCAAGGTGCTGCAGGACTTGTGATTCTGGGCCGAGAATCCCTGTCTTAGTTTAGTTTTCTCTTTCAGGAATGGAGATCATGTCTAATTTAAGTTGCAGCTCGAGGGCGAGCTGGAATTTTACTCCCTCAACTCTTTTCCCTCGAAAAATTCTCCTAGGTGAGGGGGTGTAATATATAAACCCGTATGCTGGGTTTATTATCGTTTTAAACCTTTCAAAGTTATTTGTCAAGTTGGCTAACTGTTCTTTTCGTGTAATATTCTGTCAGGAAGGAACCCCTGTTGTATTGGATAGCTTATCTGTGGACTCCAGTGTTGCCAGAGTTCGCGCCCGCTGACCAGCGACAAGGAGAAAAAAGGAATATCGCGTTGAACATTTACGAATCAATGATTAGATGTTTTGTTCGTCACGGGTTTCCATTTCATAATTCATAATCCACATAATTTATTGCATTTCTACTGTAGCGGATGACTAGATGTTTTCTTGTTTACAAATCAACACGACAGATTGTTGCAACAGGTTGGCGCGTCTACTTGAACTTCGGGGACCGGGTTTGAGAGAGCTGGCAATGTCGAAGTGTCAGATAGCGCACTTCCTATTTTATTTTGGTGTGCCGGAACACGTTTTCTGGGCGATTGCAGTATTTTCCTCGTAAGTATTGTTTAGAAGCCGTGTTAACTTCTTGGAAAAGCAGTAATTGCATAGACATGTTGTCAATTTTCAGTTTGCCGGTGTAATCAAGCCTTACAGGCAAGTTGAGGCCGTGGTGCTCTCCCACGCGACTTGACCTGGCTGAATACCACCGTGTTGCGGTTAAATCGGCGAGCCACGGGAAGCAAGGCCAGGGCCATTGGTGGCGGAGTTGACATTTGTCAATACCCATCGACGTGGGACAATTTTCCTCCGACAGGTTAGTTTTGTACTGTACCATGGACCGTTTTATTCCCTTGATTATTGATTGCCGGCCCACAGACTACTCTTGAGCCCCGGCCCGCTATCTAGCCCCGTGCCCGCCCAGTTTGTACTTGCTATTCTTGGCTAACCGTCTCATCGCTTGATGGAAATTCCAGGAGGTGTTTGGTAGGGGCCTGATCGTGCCCGAAGCCACCCGCGCCAGCCGAGCCAGTACTCCCGTAGTCGGGAACGCTCCGTAGCACCGCCTGCGATGGAGATGCAGCTAAGCTCATAGCCTATTATTTTAACATTACCAAATGGTTCTAGCGCAATCGACCAAAGCGTCATCAAAATCCTACCCTTAACATTTGTTTTTATACCTAGTTAGCTTTTAGTGAGGACCTAGAACGAAATAAAAGCTTTGGGTTACCTTCAGACCTTCTTTCATTTGCCCTATCACAAAAAAAACTAATTACATCGTTTAGGAGCTACGATGCCATAGACAGATACGCAGACATTCAGACACGTCAAACTTATAACACCCCTCTTTTTGCGTCGGGGGTTAAAAACATAAAAACTAATCTAAATTACTTCATTTAGGCGACATAACGACGTGGGTCCGCTGCGTCGTCCGCTCCGATGTAGGAGATATACCTACATCCATACCAATATTAGAAATGCGATAGTACCTGACTCTATCTGTCTGTCTGTTACCTTTTCACGCTTAAGCCATTGAACTGATTGAGATGGTATGGAGATAGTCAGAATCCTGGGGTAGGACACACGATATTTTTTATTCCCGAAAATCATCTTTTAAGGTGGTGAAAGGGGGGGCGGAAGTTTGTATACGATATAAACGACTTCCATGGGGATGAATATGTAGTCCCTAAGGATGGATGTTTGTAATACGAGAACAGAAGCGCCCGTAGAGCTGGTAGAGCTATTGAGAAAAGGTAAAGCTTGTAAGTTTGTACCTTTGTACAACGTAGGAGCAATCTCCGGAACTACTCATCCAATTCCAAAACCTATTTTAAATAAAGGTCCATTAACCTTCGGGATTAACTGCACACAAAACTGCATTCAAAGATTTTCAAAAAAGCCTCACACACGGCCGGGAATCGAACCCAGTCAAATCTGTCTAAAAATCTGAGTTCGTTTTTTTGCGTTAATTAATAGTTTCATGTATAAGGAACTATTGTTGCTAAGGAACTCTGTATCTGCAATCACAGGAAAATGTTGAATTTCATAGTTTAATGTACGGAAATGGACCTTCCTATACTAACCCGCTTAGTATGTCTGTATGTAAATATGGGGAGATGTGACATCTGAAACTAGACGAAATTGGAAATTCGTAGAATTATTTATTTATTTTCATCATTTACATCAATATTTTCAAAACTGTAATAAAATATCATTCCCATACTTAGGTTCCCATATTAGGTAGGTACATACTGTTTGTACGAGGAGATCCATTTCCGTATTTAAACTGTGAAATTCGGCATTTTCCTGTGGTTGTAGATACAGGGTTCCTTAGCAACAAGTGTTCCATACATCCAGAACTATTTATTTACGCAAAAAAACGAACTCAGATTTTTAGACAGATTCGACCGGGTTCGATTCCCGGCCGTGTGTGAGGCTTTTTTGAAAATCTTTGAATGCAGTTTTGTTTCTTTTTTAAAATAAAGGAATGTCTCCTTTAAGTAAAATGAGCCAGTTTAAGGTAGTTTCCCTCCAGGGTCCGACTTATCTTTCCACCCTGCATATAAGTAATACCTTTTGTACAGTCAACCAATTTGATTCCTAGGCCACCGTAGAATCCTGTCATTTTAACTGCTACATAGCGACGTAATAATCCTAAGTAACCCGTATTGACATAGCATTTACAACGGCAAGGTTCTATAATGGCCTAGGAATCAAATTGGTTGACTGTACATAGTCCTGAGATTTATTCAATTTTGTCGCGCCATACTTCGTGCGACCTACCTGAGTACCTTGAAAAATACAAGGAATTTTAAGGTGAAAAACAAATAAATTTTAAAGTTAATTATATTGTAATTATATCAGCATTAAACAAGCATTTTCAACATGTATAAAAGTAATAATGTAATATTGCTTGTTTCGTCTTGTTTACTAAAATACTGTCGACAGAGCGGCCGACTACGTACGAAGTAATATAAGGATGGCGGATGAACCTATTTTCGAAGATAGCTTTTTTTTCAGGAGAGGTACACAGATTTTTTTAAAGGTTCACATAGGTACACAGAAGGTAACAAATTATTATACACAAATCGTTAAAAAAAAATGTACGTTTTGTACATATTTCATAGGTCCACCATTCCATTCTGACGTCAGGATGGCGGGTGGACCTAATTTTGAAGATAGCTCGTTTTCAGGAGAGGTACACATAATTTTACGAAAGGTACACAGAGGTACACAGAAGGTACCAAATATCTGTCAACATGTCATTGAAATTCCCGAGGTCCACCCGCCATCCTGACGCACACGGCGATTTTAGTGTTGCCAGTTGTAATTTTCCAAAATTACTACTTGGCGTTTGATTTAAAGGTGCGTTCAGAAACTTAAGCTTCTTTCTGTTGAATCTGTGATGGTCGCACCACACTTGGCGGTGTTTGCGCAAATAGTCGTGTTGCATCTTTTTTCTTCCTACGGCAAATGAAAGAGAGGCAGCGACGCAACGCGAACACGAACCCCCAAGTGTGGTGCGACCATGAGCTGTTCAATGCTTTGTATACATTTGGCAACAAGGGCTAACTCCCTTGATTCCGTGAATTTCAAACAGTTATACAGCTGAAAATCAGTGAGCAAAGTGTCTGCCACATTTTTTTGAATCCACGGAGTCATTGTGAATCGAATGGGCGCAATGAGAACCGCGTGCAAATGACTTAGTAGAGCTTTTTTTTTTACATTTTTACAACTCCGTCCCATGATAATGCAGAGTCCTGAATGTCTGCCTCTTCGATTTTCTTCGTTTCCAAGATGATTGTGACCATGAACTCCAGAGGCATACATGTGCGAATGGTTTAATACCCCGATTTATTAAGCAACTTCAATCCGCTGTAACGCGAAAACGCAGCGACATAAGACCTTAATTGATTGGACCAAATCAATTCGTAATGATTTAAACTGCAATCCACCTCGACGTGAAACGTGTGCAAACCATATACCGAAATGCTCGCCAGCTCTCTAACTATAGGGGTTCTAACTTTCTCAATGCTACTCAACCTAGCACACAGCTTATCGACATCCATCACTTCCAGTTTAGATTTGAATCTAACATAAAGCCAATGAACCTGTTTTGTTGTTCTGTCCGATTCGAAAAGGAGAAAGCTAGATTGTTGAACATTGTCAAGTATAAGAGCATCTATTATAGATAATTCAAAGCAGACTTGAACTCTCCGGGTTCTAGCTTGTTGGGTTGACACTACAAGATATAACAGGTAAGATGGAATGAAACCATTGATTAATATTATTTTTTCTTTTTAATATACTATCAATACGAAAACTTAATGATAATGTGTAATCACAAAAAATGGTATGTGCCTGACATACTTAAATTAATTAGGTTGAGATTTCGAGATAGTAAGGTCATAAATATACCTAGATACTTAACCAGAGAATAACATTTTATGTAAATAGTTAGTCTTATATGCCTTATGGATAAACTACCAAATGTCCTTCCATCCCACTATCTAGGTATACGTATAACATATTAAATTATAGTTTGTGTGCCTAATGGGTACTCTGTCATTCATTGTCAAGAGAGCTGACATAAACTTTACTAGAAAGCACGAAGCGTATTTTGACCGCTTATGCCGTGCCTATAGTAGTTTCTTTACTAGTGTGCCTTTTGGCGTCCTAGGCGTTGGAAGGAAAAAGTAACTAGGCAACGAGCTACAAAAGTTTATTGGCTTGGCCACTATGCTTTACACTACAGTAAGACTACTCGTACTTGCAGTTGGAGCCAGGGACCGGAACCGGTGTCCCTAATTAGGGTTTTCCTTAGGGTTATTTTACTGGTAACCTTATGATAAGGTAACCTTACTGATAGGGTAACCCTATTGTTATAGTAAGCATATCGGATGTGGTAACCATAAGTTAACCTTAAACAAAACCCTTCCTCAATAGGGTTACCCTAGCAGTAAGGTTACCTTATCATAAGGTTACCAGTATGGATAGGCTTTTAAAAACAACTTCTAAAATAACCCTAATTAGGGAAAATGGTTCCGGTCCCTGGCTCCAACTGCAAGTAGTCGTACTGTAAAGCATAGTGACCAAGCCAATAAACTTTTGTAGCTCGGTGCCTAGTTACTTCTCTCTTTCAACGCCAAAGACGCCTAAAGGCACACTATAGTGCGTTTTTTTAGTATTAGAAAGAAGGATAAAGCATGAAGCACAAGGTATTTTATATAAGACACTTTATGCCACACAACAACTGTCAAAGTATCTCAAAAAAGACTTACATTATTGTTGTGGACCCTAAAATGATAGAAGTGTTTTCATTATTTATATCTAAATAATACTTACAACAATATATTTATTTTGAAAGTATTTATTTATTAACTCTTGTTATTTAAAATTTCGTAATGCAGTTCTGGAAAGGTTGCATAATAAAAAACCTAAAGAGGTTTGAAACGATCGGTTAGATTTTTTCGCTGTCGACATTGTAAAAATTGTCAATTGTATCACGATCTTTTTCTTGTTTTCTTGGTAATCAACAAATTGTTGAATTCGGATTACAAGATTATTAACCGAGTATCTATTTGATCATTAATATTAAGATTTTATTTTTCGCTGTGTGTAGAGGCGTGCGGACTGCGATGGACCAACCAGCGGCAGGCCCAAGTGGCTTGCAAAAAAGACCGACTCGTTCTCCGCCGAACGTTTTGCCTTCACCAAAGCAAAGAGATAGAAACAGAGTCCAACAACAAATGAGAAGCGTATGGTGTTCAACATTTACAAGTTGGTGTGTGAACTTTGCAGCAAGGATGAATTTTATAATACTACTTATATTGTTTTATTTACATAATAAATTGATGTGGAAATACGCACTTTTTATTTATTACATAGGAACGATACAAAACAACTAGGTAATATAGGCCTGTTATGTTCTCGTTCTGTTAAGGACTTCGTAACATCTAATATTTGTCCCAAGCAGAAAAGGTTGACGACGACTGCTTCTTTGTTTACCGTATTTCTAATCCTAAAAAAAACGGACTATAGGCACGGCATAAGCGGTCAAAGTACGCTTCATATCGCACTCCCATATAAACTTCCACTCCCTTTATACCGGATAATTTCCGGGATAAAAACTATGGCTATTAATAATTGTCCATTAGAAACGTCAGAATCAAACTCAAGTAGGTACTTACATATAGTAAGTACTAACAAAGTAAATAGCATGAGCATCAAACTAATAAATCCTTAAATCATCCTCTCTCTTAATATTTTTATTGCAATCAATTAATAATTTGAATTTAGGCCAAATTAACTTGAGAATCATAATAAACAAAATAAACGATTGATTCTAACAGTATACCTTACGGGCAATGGGGAATGGATGAAAATTTTAGAAGTGCTTGATTATTTTTTTGGTGATAGGAATAACCTTCCTTAACACCAGAAAAAAATTGCAGATTTTTCAGGTGCGTCAATTATTTTTTTAAAATATAAACAGTTTTCTCACTTACGTTTTGGGTTTAGGACGGCGAATGAGAAAGTTTCCTTGATTCGTCTCATATTACAAAAAATATTTTGAATATCTGACCCTGGTAATGACAAATATAGCTGCTACAGCTGTCAATATCATCACCAGTGTCGGTTACCACGGATTTTTATGATATTTTTTGTAATATGAGACAAATCAAGGAAAATGTCTCATTCGCCGTCCTAAACCCAAAACGTAAGTGAGGAAACTGTTTATATTTTTCAAAAATAATTGACGCACCTGAAAAATCTGCAATTTTTTTCTGGTGTTAAGGAAGGTTATTCCTATCACCAAAAAAATAATCAAGCACTTCTAAAATGTTCATCCATTCCCCATTGCCCGTAAGGTATACTGTTAGAATCAATCGTTTATTTTGTTTATTATGATTCTCAAGTTAATTTGGCCTAAATTCAAATAACAAAAAACAAAACAAGTCTGCAATTTTTTTCTGGTGCTAAGGAAGGTTATTCCTAACACCAAAAAAAAATCAGCCACTTCTAAAATTTTCATCCATTCCGCATTCATATACATTCTACAGAGAAAAAAAAACAATAAAGGTGGCTGATACAAAATCAAACAATATCTAGGCGCAACCATACTCCGTGCGTCCATTTGGTGCAATTATTGCGTCAAATATTTTACTTAAATCTAACAAAATACAAAGGTACGTCTAGTACGATAACAGTAAGATCACATTGTCGCCGCAATCGGCTCTAGCTATAAACTCGTTTCTTAATAATTAATACGTAATTAGCACAAAATCAACATGGGTGCAGGGTGGATAACCCAAAACAAATAAGAAATAGAACAAGAGTGTAGACTCTTACGAAGTGAATGTTAAACATAGTAAGAGGAGATAGGTAATCCTATAGCAGCCTAGCTAGCATGATCGCGTTTATGTCGGACATCCCTTACTAGAAAGTATACTAGTGCGAGCGGGGCGAATGCTTTATGTCCGGCGTTTATAAAAGCGGCCAAGCTAGCTAGCTAGTCAACACAAACCAAAATAATTACCACCAAGACCTTGTCGCAATGCAAATTAAGGTTTACAAATGGTGACTCAAGTGCCTCAATTGGTCCCACTAAGTGATTAAATTAATAGATTTAAGAAGACATAAGAACAGTTGTGTATTTTTGTGGACGTCTTTTCCTACATTCATAGCGGTCTGCAGAATTTTGTCAACCACATCGCCTTTGTATATTTTCAACAACTCCCATTGCCAAAATGCACTTAGCTGATGGGGATCAAACTTTTTTAAATGAGTATCCCTGAAACGAAAACAAAAAGTGTCTTCTGAACAAAATAAAGACAATAATACTGCAACGGCCGTTTTAGCATCTTGTCTCAGTATGAGCTTTAATCTTATGAGACAGGAAAAACGCGGAGATAATTCCTCATTCAAGTCTAATAATTTCAACCTGAACATGAGCAGAATATTTCTAAAATATTGAAATGGCGCTCTTGTTTTGGTATTAGGAAACTGCGGACTATCTAATGTTATTAATGTCTCGTGGTTTCGTTGCGATACACCCTTGCGTTTACTTTCACCAAATTCTGACAGAGTATCATTTTGATATGCAATTTGGCCAAAAGTCGCCAAGGTTTGGCCTAAGACAAAGCCACTGTGCGATTCAGTCATAGGGGCTTCAACAGCAACTGTTGTGTTAGTTAAATGATGAGGCAAACTACTTTGTATCGGATTAAACTTCCAGACGTCTTTCTTCTTGTCACAAAATTTTGGATAGCTTTGCAATCAGCAACTTCCGCTTTCGCTTGTTGATGTTCTGGCAATAATGGTTTTTTTTCTAATTCTGAATTAGTTTTCGGACCATCCGAAGACGTTTTATCCAGGTTAATGTAGTCAGTGTTGTTTACAACCATTTCACTAGGTTTGCTTTGCCGATCCGTGTTCTCCAAGTTTACAGGTTCTTTGTTTTCATCCAAAACAATAATATCTTTGGAACTTGAGGAAAAGAGTCGATGAGATTTTCTTTTCTTACCTTTCATAATGTTTTCATCTGAAGAATCAGATAACCATGTTGTAGTAATGAAACAGCGCAAGACCGAGACAACAACTGATTTATTATATTCATGGCGGGTGCATTCTTAATCTTAAGTCTACCCACAACATCTCCCCCAAAAGGATTTCGTAAGATTAAACCTAAATTTAATTTATAGTAAACTACGTACCAGTTTACAATTTGTTTACGATACGCTTGTTTGTAACGTATCTGACCTAGGTACTTACTATAGTTGCCTA
Organism: Epinotia brunnichana; assembly: GCA_963854355.1. Taxonomy (NCBI): domain Eukaryota; kingdom Metazoa; phylum Arthropoda; class Insecta; order Lepidoptera; family Tortricidae; genus Epinotia; species Epinotia brunnichana. Next base: position 541,817 of record CAWKZR010000004.1, on the reverse strand, counting down.
CCTATATTACATGACCATATTCCCCTTTATATAAAAAATAACACTTTATTTTAACATTGTTAATCAGACAAAATAAACGTACTTAGGTAGTTACCTAGTTAATTGATGTGAGTAGGTAAGTACCCAGTATTCTAACTTACATTATGAATAGCTTGTACTTAACTAGACTACATCTAATACTTATATCTAAACATATCTGTATCAGAACACCGATAAGTGCAATTAGTACAATGCATAATAATTAATACCTTTATTTTTGAACCTTATCTGTAGGTATTAAGATTAGTAATTACGATTCTATCCACCTCAATTAAGTAGGTATTTGAATGAGATACGCAAACGTCATCATGGAGATAGATCTTGCTTACGAAATTTCTTTAAAAGTAAACAATATGCATTTAACTAATTGCTTTCTCGATTTAAACTTTTTGCAAGTAATTTTGCCTTCCTACGAGTCATGGGTCCCTCGAAAGTTGGCATTGTTCGAATATCTACCTTATTTACGACAACAGAAGGTGCATTTTCGCCTGATTCCTCGTGACCCACATGTTCGCAGGCGCCCTTGAATTCTTCCGCACAGTCAGCTGACGACTGATGCGGGTTCGAATTCGAAGATGCCGGCTCGTCGTTCATAGTACATTTAATTGAGTGACGATGATTACGTCTAAATTTACCTCCCACTGGATCTTGTACAATGTATGTTGTGGGTAGACTTAAGATTAAGAATGCACCCGCCATGAATATAATAAATCAGTTTTTGTCTCGGTCTTGCGCTGTTTCATTACTACAACATGGTGGCAGCGGTGTTTTGTAATAAATATAAATTGTACAAAAAACGAATCGGCTACTTATAAAAAAGTGTTGTGCGTTGTGTGATGAGTAATTAGTAGCGGCAGTGCGTTAGTGGGATTTATATTTACAATGGAACACGCGAGACCTCCACCCGAACTCAATATGGCGGGCGGACCCGTTACCCGGGCCGACTCATGGAAGCGGTGGAAGCAACAATTCATATTGTTTATAAAGGCGTCTGGGGTGAGCAATGAAGCCGGCGGGGTGCAGGCTAGCTTACTCGTCAACCTCATCGGACCCGAGGGATTCGACATATTCCAAACGTTTACATTCGATAGCGAGGCAGACAAGGATGACGTAAAGGCCATAATAAAAAAGTTCGATGAGTATTTCGGAGCAAAAGTCAACATAACCTTGTTAAGGTACAGATTTTTTACTCGGAATCAAGAAGACGGAGAATCGATTCAGTCTTATGTTACGTTACGGCTTTGCGTCTCCTTAGCAAAAACTGCGAATTCAGTGGTTTGCAGGAAGAATTACTAAAAGATCGTATCGTGTGTGGAATAAGCAATCCCGTTGTGCGAGACAGGTTACTAAGGTGCGACGACCTGAACCTGGACAAGGCTGTCAAGCTGTGCCAAGCCGAGGAGGTGTCACAGGAGAGCGGTAGACAGCTAGGTAGTAGTGCAGGCGAGTGTTCCAGTGCGATGCATGTGCATGGCGTGGAGAAACGCGCGAGCGGCGGAGGCGCGCGGCCCCGTCAAGGATCAGCGCCGAACGCTTGGCGCTGGCGCGGCGACGGCGGCGGCGGCGCGCGGGCGCCGTCACGCGAGTGCGCCGGCTGCGGCGGCACACGCTGTGCGACCCGGGAGTGCCGTGCGCAGTATGCTACTTGTTTCACGTGCGGCAATCGGGGCCACTTCTCCAGAATGTGTAAGTCTCGTTTTATTCAAACTAAAAAGTGTATGAAATTGAACAAGCAGACTCGTGCAGTAGTGGATCGGGAGATGAAGAACAGTATTATATGGACATGGTTCGTAGTGATCAGGGTAAAGAGCAATGGTCTGAGACCCTGTTGTGTAAAAATGGTGCGGAGCGATTTAATCTTGACAGTGGCGCAGACATTAACATTATCTCTTTGGAACGATTCTTGTCACAAGGTTATAAGGTCCAAATGTTACAATCGGCCAAAATTAAACTGGAATCTTATACAGGCGATGTGATACCCATTAAAGGGGTCTGTAATTTAAATTGGTGGTACATGAATAAGCAATACTGTTTACATTTTGCGGTCGCTAACATCGGGTGTCAGAGTGTGCTGGGACGGCAATCATGTGAAGAGATAGGTTTAATAAAAAGAGTAAACGCCGTCAATTTAACTACCTATAAATACTCGGATCTGTTGTATGACGTGACGGCTCCAGTGCTGCTGTCCGTCGACGCGTCTCGCGACGCATTGGGCGCCGTGCTCATGCAGGGCGGGCGGCCCGTAGAGTTCGCCTCGCGCACGTTCACGGACACGCAGCGCCGGTACGCGCAGGTCGAGAAAGAGTTATTAGCCATCGTGTTTGCTTGTGAACGATTCCACAAGTACATAATTGGCAAAGAGAAGGTTCATGTGGAATCGGAAAACAAACTCTTAGAGAGCATTTTCAAAAAACCCCTAATGCATGTCCCGGCACGCCTGCTGCGCTTGATGTTGCGTCTACAATATTATGACTTGGTGGTCACTTATAAACCAGGAAAGTTTATGTATATAGCGGACACATTGTCTCGGGCGCCGTTACCAGACCTATACCGTGAGGAGGTTCATAAAAATAACTCTTATCAAATACAAATGATAGTTAAAAACATTCCAATCTCAAACGCAAAATTAACACTCGTCATGAAGGAGACTCGGCGAGATCCGGAGTGCATAAAACTATCAGAGTACATAAATGTAGGTTGGCCGGATCATAAGTCACAAGTAGTGGCCGACTTGAAAATGTTTTGGTCTAACAGAAAGGAATTATTTGAAGTGGACGGAGTTATTTTTAAAAATATGTCGGTTTTAATACCGCGTGCCTTACGATCAATGATGTTAAATATAATACATGAGGGTCATGTGGGCATAGATCGTTGTAAACGGCGCGCGAGACAAGTAATGTACTGGCCCAGCATGTCGCGGGACATCGAGGCCATGGTGGGACGTTGTGCCACCTGCCAAGAGTGCTCAAACGCCCCATCCAAAGAACCGCTTTACGCTAGTGCTAGTGCTACGGTTAATGGTAAAGCTACGGCTCCCCGCTCATACATTGTACACGATCCAGTGGGAGGTAAATTTGGACGTAATCATCGTCACTCAATTAAATGTACTATGAACGACGAGCCGGCATCTTCGAATTCGAACCCGCATCAGTCGTCAGCTGACTGTGCGGAAGAATTCAAGGGCGCCTGCGAACATGTGGGTCACGAGGAAGCAGGCGAAAATGCACCTTCTGTTGTCGTAAATAAGGTAGATATTCGAACAATGCCAACTTTCGAGGGACCCATGACTCGTAGGAAGGCAAAATTACTTGCAAAAAGTTTAAATCGAGAAAGCAATTAGTTAAATGCATATTGTTTTCTTTTAAAGAAATTTCGTAAGCAAGATCTATCTCCATGATGACGTTTGCGTATCTCATTCAAATACCTACTTAGTTGAGGTGGATAGAATCGTAATTACTAATCTTAATACCTACAGATAAGGTTCAAAAATAAAGGTATTAATTATTATGCATTGTACTAATTGCACTTATCGGTGTTCTGATACAGATATGTTTAGATATAAGTATTAGATGTAGTCTAGTTAAGTACAAGCTATTCATAATGTAAGTTAGAATACTGGGTACTTACCTACTCACATCAATTAACTAGGTAACTACCTAAGTACGTTTATTTTGTCTGATTAACAATGTTAAAATAAAGTGTTATTTTTTATATAAAGGGGAATATGGTCATGTAATATAGGTAGGCAACTATAGTAAGTACCTAGGTCAGATACGTTACAAACAAGCGTATCGTAAACAAATTGTAAACTGGTACGTAGTTTACTATAAATTAAATTTAGGTTTAATCTTACGAAATCCTTTTGGGGGAGATGTTGTGGGTAGACTTAAGATTAAGAATGCACCCGCCATGAATATAATAAATCAGTTGTTGTCTCGGTCTTGCGCTGTTTCATTACTACAACAAAAACCATGGAACTTTTGGCTGCCACATTTTTGTTTTCATCGGTTTTATCATTAGTCTTGAAACCCTTCTTCAAATAAAATGAGTGATATTTACTATTGCGCCGTAGACAGATAATTTTATCTTTATTGTAGAGTACATTTTGTAAACATCCAGTGCTGTTTTTTTTTCATCTATTTTATCCAACTGCACTGTTTCATAGTTCTTAAATAATTTTTCATGTTTGCTTATAATTTTTTTGTGCACTGGTAAATGCCTTTGGACTGACTTTTCTTTAAAGAAACTTTTATTGCATATTGTGCACGCGAAGTATCTATTGAATGCCTTTTTCCATGAAGGTCGCCTTTTTTTGGCTTTGGGTTTGACAGCAACATCTACAGCACCGTCTGGATTCACTGAATTTTCAGGAGGGCATACGTCTGCAGGAACAGCCAATTTCTCGGAGTTACCATGAGAGGTTACATCTGCAGCAGAAGGCGATTTAACACCTTCATTTTTCAGAAGTATCAATGCCTGCGCGTCATTATTCTGAAAGTAAATACATATGATTGATTAATGTTGCATCTAGACAGATTTTTTATGCTGGTAACATAAAATTCTGCAAAATATGCACATGCATAATAAATAATAATAATAATAATAAATATTAGGGGACAATCTTACACAAATCAACCTAGGCCCACGGTAAGCTCAGTAAGGCTTGTGTTGTGGGTACTAGGCGATGATATATATAATAGATACATACATATAGATACTTATATACATATATAACATCCATAACTCAGGAACAAATATTCGTGATAAACACACAAATAAATGCCCTGACCGGGATTCGAACCCGGGACCTCCAGCTTCGTAGGCAGAGTCACTACCCACTGGGCTACGGAGGCCGTTAAATATACATATGAAGTAATAGCCAAAATTATTCATTAAAACGATACATAAGCTGAGCCCTTTTTGAGATTCAAGAATTCTTAGTAGTTAGAGTAGTTCCACTATCCACCTCCTGACTCCATCATCAGACCATTGTCACCAAGTTTAATGTATAGAACTCGTCAAAACAAACCAAATGAACCCAAACTCGAGGGGTTTACAAGTAGCCATTAAGGATTTCCACTATTCACATTCTGACTCCATCATAAGACCATCCTCTTCTTCTTCTACCTTCTGGACCTGGTCCCATTTACTTGGGGTCGGCCTTCCTTGTTTGCATTTTCCATTTAGCACGATTTTGTGCTACGTCCTTATCTAAATGAGCTTCCTTTAGATCTTTTTCGATCGTCGTTAACCAGGTGGTGGGTGGTCTTCCACGAATACGTTTTGTTGCAGGTTTATTCTAGGGCAAGTTTCACCATATGGTTTTCTTGGTGTCTTTGAACGTGACCGTACCACTGTAAGCGTTTTTCTTTAACTTTATCAACAATTGGGGCAACTCTAAAACTTCCCCTGATGTACTCATTACGGATCTTGTCTAGTAGTGTGACGCCCGCTGACCAGCGCAGCACTCGCATTTCTGTTGTGTGCAGTTTGTTCAGGTGATGCTTGTTAGTAGCCCAGCATTCTGACCCATATAGAATGGCTGGTCTAATAGCTGTTTTGTACATATGTCCTTTTATTTTAAGCGGCATCTTCCTGTCACATATGACGCCTGTGAGCTGTCGCCACTTCATCCATCCCGTTGTAGTTCTGTGAGTAACATCATTCTCAATTTTGCCATCGTCGCCAATTATTGAACCTTGGTACTTAAATTAGGTTACAGTAGGTAATAATGTACTTCCTATTGAGATCTTACAGTTACTGGGGCTAGTTACACCGTCGAAAAGGCACGACATGTGTTCCGTCTTCTTTCTACTGATTCTAAGGCCATTCGTTTCCAGTGCCTCAATCCAGGTGTTAAAGTTCATCTGGAGGTCCTCTATGGTGTCAGAAACTAGAACAACATCATCGGCGTAAAGAATATTCCAGGGCAGAGATTTTTGACAAGATTTTGTGAGATGATCCATTGTGGTGTTGAAAAGTAGGGGACTCAGAGTAGATCCCTGGTGAACTCCGACTTTAATCTGAAACGTGTCGCCCTTGCCTGCCGGGCTTAAGACCTGGGTGGTTACTCCTTTGTACATGTCCTGTATAATGTTTATGTAATACTCTGGAATCAGTTGTTGCCTTAAAGCTTCCCAGATAAGATCGCGTGGAATGTGGTCGAATGCTTTTTCCAAGTCTATAAAAACCATGTGGATATTGGATTTATTAGTTTTTGACTTCTCCAGCAATATTCGGACCGTTTGGATGGCGTCTGAGGAGCTTCTTTCAGGTACAAAGCCGCATTGATTTTGCGTTATGTTATTATGCGTTTCAGTCTATTGTTTAGTACACGTTCCCAGATTTTTAGCGTGTGTGACATAAGTTTTATTGCTCTATAATTACTACAGTCTCTTACATCTCCTTTCCCTTTATAAAACGGTATAAGGGAGCTGTTGCGCCATGAATCTGGCATGGGGTCACCCTGCAGCAGTTTTGTGAATTATTTGTGTAGCCAACTCACTCCACAGTCACCCAGATGTTTCCAGACTTCCACTGGTATTTCGTCCGGGCCTGGTGCTTTGTTATTTTTCATTTGATTGATCGAAATTTTAATTTCTGCCCGGGTTATCCTCGTTAGTGGTCCCTGCACTGTCTCGGGCCTGCAGTAATCATGGTTTTTCGGGTGGGAGGTGTTTAAAAGGTGTTGATAATACTCTGTCCACCTATTGGTGATGTTTTTGTTTTCTGTCAGTAATTTATCATCTTTATCATTTATGTATTTAACTGTGGTGATGTCTTTAGTATTATTGTAACGAGTTTTTGCAATTCTGTGTTTATCTAATTCTGACTTTGCAGATTCTAATTTATTATAAAATTCGGAGTTGGTTTCAGCTATAGATATTGCAACCTGTTTCTTCGCACGCCTCTTAGTCTCTTTATACTTTTCGAAATCATTGTTATCCTTGGTCGATTGCCACAACTTGAACGCCTCTTTTTTAGTTGTAACTGCGTGCTTTACTTCAGCATTCCACCATTTTGTCTCCTTGTTTGGACCCTTTTTGCTGCGTGTTCGGCCTAGATATTTTTCCGCCTTACTTATGCAGAATGTTTCAAAATTGTTCCACATTTGATTGGGTGTGATGTTGATGGTGTCCATGGAATTTAGGCTTTCAGAAAGTTCTGTTGTGAACAATTCTCCCATAGGTTCCCTCAGTGATCCCCATTTTATCTTTGGTGTTAATGCTCGATTTATTCTTATGGGTCTAGGAAGATTGTATACAGTGACTAATAACCTGTGTTGAGATGTTAGTGGCTCACCCGGTATGACCTTGCAGTCCTTATAGTTGCCCAGGTGTTGACGCCTTGCGAGAACGAAATCAATTTGGGTGGCGTGACCTCCACTTTTGTAAGTAATGAGGTGCGACTCTTTCTTTTTAAAGAAGGTGTTAATAATCGCCAAATCGAGGCTCGATGCAAAATCCAGTATTGTGTCCCCGTCTTTGTTGCGCGTGCCGACACCGATGCCTCCATGCCATCTCTCTGTGTTAGTATTGCTGCTACCAACATGGCCGTTTAAGTCCCCACCCAAATGTACTGGTTCCTCTTGCGGAATACTTTGTTTAAGGTTATGAAGGTCTTCCCAAAAAGCTTCTTTTTCTTGTTCGGTGGTGCCAGTTTGTGGGGCGTACGCCGATATTATATTTAGACAAGGTTGTTTTTCGAGTGCCAACTTCACAGCTATTAAGCTGTCACTGACTCTTTCAATTTTGATTAGTCTTTGTGTTAAGTTTTCAGATAATATGATTCCGATGTCATTTTTGCCAGTAGTGGTTCCATAATAGATCAGCTTAAACCCGTTTCGCATTAGTTTTGATTTCGCACCCTTCCACGAAATACGGAATAATTATTCCACAAATGGGGTTATTCTAACTAACTTTTTATTTAAATAAAGATAACTTTGTGGTATCGTCGGTAAAAATTTGTAAGGTTTTTTTCACGCAAGGGATTTTATGACAAGTTTGGGTTCATTTGGTTTGTTTTGACGTGTTCTATACATTATACTTGGTGACGACGGTCTGATGATGGAGTCAGGAGGTGGATAGTGGAACTCCTCAACGGCTTCTTGTATACCCTCGAGTGTGGGCTCATTTGGTTTGTTTTGATGAGTTCTATTCTGAGAGATGGGTTATTTATTTTGACAGACCCTGAATTTAGAGACCTAAGAAAAGGGTAACATTCTGACGTCATGAAATATGTATTAATTATGGTACTGTACTGAATATGAGAAATTGACGATGATTTCTAGCTACATTCGTAATATAGATATTATTTATAGTAAAGAAACATTTATTTATATTTTTTGTAATTTCTAACAGTCGAAGGTTTATAAACATTAAATTTATCCTTATGGATATTTATATGAGTCTGAAAATCAGTGATAGTTATTTGAAATTTCTTAAAACTATTTATTTTTGACGTATTCTACGAAAATTAAGAGTTTTTCAATAGATTCACTAGATATTTTAAGAAGAGCTTTATAATATTCCATTAGCTTTGTTATTTGTAACTTTAATTCTACTTAACCATCCTCTCTTAATCTAAAGTCGCCTTTGGATAAAATGTCTATATTTTAAACTTTATGGACTGTAATAATTGCCTTTTGGTTTAAGAGTAATTAATACTGCCTCTATCAGATAACTAGGTTTTCCTCTTTTTATTTGCTGGGCTGTACATAAATAAACAAGCGCCATAATTTACAATTCCTACATGTGTATAAGCTCCCAGTTATCAATGTATTAAACCGTCGAAACATAAATCTCTCGCGCATCCAATAAGAAGATAACTATCTTACATCAACGCGGGCTCAATAAGAAACCCGATTAACATAACAATGCAACTAATTGCACTGTCCTATACGACTTGTATTAAACCCGTTAAATTTAATTTTAAAAAGTAAATTTGATTATTCAAACTATATGTATGGTAATAGAGTAATCATGACGTTTGATTGTGGGTTAATATGAATTCTTATAGTGATGAATTGAGTGTTTGAATGTAAATTTTGCATTAAATTGTAAATTATGCACTTCCTTCCAGAGTTCTCTTTTATAATACAGTGTGGAAAGAGTTTAATCAACATTTAATTGACCATTCATTTCCTATGAATGTTTAATAGTGACCCCTGATTTTATGTTTGGTGATACGAGTAATAAGTGATCGAGTCATCGGATAAAAACGATGCCAAATTACTAAATAAGTATATCAAAACTTTAGTGCAAAGCAGTGCAAGTTAAATCTTCTACAGCTCTATTAGTCTAGCTAGAAACACAAATGTTTTGTAAACTAAACATAAACAAGCCGGTCTTCAGTTATAAAGCTGCAAAGTAAGCATAGTGGTGCTTAACACAAATTATAGGAGCCAGCCGGCAAGCACTAACTCGCTCGACGGTAGACACAAAAGATGATCTAGATTTAAAGTTCACATGCAACTGTGTGCGTTAGGTTTATAAATAAACAAGTATTTCAAATAAAAGAAAATCCTAAATTGTCAAAATAATTTGAAGTTTAAATACCTATTTTACTGCATTAGGATCATATAAAACCTAAAAAATGTATTGGTGTAGTTGATTGTGTAGAATCTTATCTTATCTTATCTTTTCTAGGTGAGGGCCCTTTCGGATGCACTTCGACCCAGTGGGATCTTTTGTGCATTTGCCCTCTCCTTTATACCTGCTCCCAGGCTTGCTCCATCATTTCCACAAAGCGGATGATGCAGTTCGCCGGGAGCACCTTGAATTCCTTTGGTTGCGGGTAACCGTTACCAAAGTAGTTCATTCTTTGTCTGGCAAGGGCATGACATTCACACAATAAGTGTTCCATAGTCTCATCCTCCTCGCCACACATTCTACAGTCTAAACTATCAGATAGTCCCATCTTGGCCAAGAGATCCTTGACCCCGAAGTGACCAGTGAACACCCCAGATATAATTCTGAGTTGCTTCCTACTGGATTTCCAGAGTTTTCTGGTCCAGCCCGAGTCCACTCCTTCTATGAAGAGCTTAGAGTGCCTTAAGCCAGCCTCATTCCTCCACTCGTGTTGGTGTTTGGTTTTGGCGTAGGCTTTAAAGGCCGATATTATGGTCCCCTGCGAGAGTCCCACAAATGGTTCTGGACCTACAAAGTGATTTGTAGAGCCCCCTCTTGCAAGCTCATCTGCTCTTTCGTTGCCGATGAAGCCCTTGTGCCCTGGTATCCAAACTAGTTGCTCCTTATTGTGCCTTCCAAGTCTGTTTAGTGCTTGGACGCCATTATAAATTAGTCTAGAGTCCACTTTCGGCGCCATAAGCGCTTTAAGGGCCGCTTGACTGTCACTGAGTATATAGATAGTCCGCCCTTTGGTTCGCCTGTCTATATTCTCCTGTACACAAGCAATTATGGCGTATGTCTCCGCTTGGAAGACAGTTGCCAAACTACCCATGCTTACACTACTACTATAGTCATTTGCATAAATGCCTGCTCCCGTACCGGATCCCATTTTTGATCCGTCCGTGTACCATATACTGTCTTCGATACCAGACTTTGGTGGTTCTAGACCTTCGGCCCACTCAGCCCTGGTTGGAACTTTTGTTGTGTAGTTCCTGTGGAATACATACTTGGGTAGCATTTTGTCGCTTCCCATGTTTGTTATTCTGTCTAAGAAACCATCAGTCTCCATGTTTGTGTGCTTAGTCTTCGGCTTGCTATCGCTCCGCAGTCCAAGAGTTCTTAATCTGTAGAGCGATTTGCGCGCCTGTGACTTAATCACCATGTGAAGTGGCGGTAGGTCCAGTAGGACTTCAAGCGCCGCTATAGGCGTGGTACGAAACGCCCCTGTTATAGCCATGCATGCCGTTCTCTGCACCTTTCTCAGGGCCTCTCTGCATGTGCTCATTAAAGTCCTTGGCCACCATACCAGGCTACCGTACAGTATTATGGGTCTCACCATCATGGTGTAGATCCACTTCAGTACCTTGGGGTTCAGTCCCCATGTTTTGCCATACGCTGATCTACACATTCCAAATACCCTCAGGGCCTTTGTAATGGTGAGATCTGTATGCTTCTTCCAGTTCAGTTCCTTATCCAGTGTGACACCTAGATATTTCACGTCATTGGACAGTTCTAGTACCCTTCCGTACAGCTTTAACTGCTGTATTCCGCGAAGGGTCCTTTTCCTAGTAAAGGGTATTACTACAGTTTTGCCTGGATTAATGGATAATTGGTGACAGTCGCACCATCTCTCCACTTCCCTCAGTGCCTTGTTCATGATTTCTGATACCGTACTTGGGAATTTCCCATTAACCAGTATCACTAAATCATCAGCATATCCTACCGTGTGGATGGGACCTTTATTGAGTTCTATCAAGAGTGAGTTCACCACCAAACTCCATAGAGTTGGTGAAAGTACCCCACCTTGTGGACATCCCTTTGTGGCCGTGGCCATTATCTCATCCCCTAAAAGAGATGACTTTATCAGTCTGCCATTTAGCATGTTGCCTATCCATTTACATATGGTCGGCTCTATACCATGTTTTGCAGCTGCTTCGCTAATAGCATTATACGTGGTACGATCAAACGCTCTCTCCACGTCTAAGAAAGCCGCCAGGCATAGTTCTTTATTCTCTATAGCCTGTTCAGCCTTGGTTGTTACCAGATGAAGTGCCGTTTCCGTTGACTTCCCTGGCTGATATGCACATTGTAGTTCGTGCAGCGGATGTCTCCTTAGCGGGCCATCCCTTATGTGTCTATCTACCAACTTCTCCAACGTTTTGAGGAAAAATGACGATAGACTTATCGGCCTATACGATTTGGCCTCACTGTAATCCGCCTTACCCGGTTTGGGTAGGTAGGTTACTTTTACCATCCTCCACACACGCGGTACGTGTGCGAAGGCTAAGCACGCCCTGTACAATCTGCTAAGGTGCGGGATTAGTACAGTAGCGCCCTCCTGTAGTAGAATGGGGTAGATTCCATCTGGCCCCGGGGCTTTGTAAGGTTGAAATGTCAAAAGTGCCCACTTTATCTTTTTATGATCTACTACCTTTTTAGACGTTTCCCAATTGTGTCTCGTTGTACTTGTGGTTTGTTCCAACGCACTAATTGTGCAATCGTCTGTTACGCTCTCGTGTATTACTGAGCCTGGGAAGTGTGTATTACACATTATCTTAAGGGTCTCTAGCCCCGTTTTCGTCATTGTACCGTCATTGTCCCTGATGGATGTAAGCGGGACCGACTTTGTGGTTGCTAATGCCTTTGCTAGTCTCATTCCTTCCGGTATTGACTCGATCTGATCGCAGTGGTTCCTCCACGCTCTCCTTTTCGCTTTTCTCACAGCCTTGCTGAGTTCTGTGAGTTTTTGTGCATAATACCCAAAGTCATTAGATGACTTTGCGTCATTAAATATTGCCCTGGTTTCCCTCCTGAGTTTGACTATTTCCGGGGTCCACCATGGTACCTTTTTAGCCAGGGTTTTCTTTTCCGGGCAGTTATTAGTGAAGGCCGTGTATACGGCTTGTACTATTTTGTCCGCTTCGAATTCTATGTCAATAATAGAGTTTAGCTTTCCTTTTGGGTCTCCTAGGTCCACTTTTAGGTCAGTTCTAAAGGCCGACCAGTCCATGTTCCTAGGATTCCGTTTACGTACCGCATTTGTTTGTATTCTAGTTTGGTATCTAAAGCAAATGTATCTGTGGTCCGAAAGGGAGATGTCATCAGATACGTGCCATGAGTTGATTTTGCTACTAGTGTTATTAGAAGCCAACGTTATATCAATAACCTCCCCCCGCCTAGAATTGACGAAGGTAGGTTCATTGCCTTTATTCAGTAATTGTAAAGAAGAGCTTACCAGGAAATCCAATACCTTCTCTCCTCTCCTTTTGACATCTGAGCTGCCCCAGATGACATAGTGAGCGTTCGCGTCGCAGCCGATGATCAGGTTGGTGTTCTCCCGACTGCCGTATGCAACAAGATCCCGCAGTATTTGTGTTATGGGATCCGTTGCCTCGTAGGGGAGGTAGAATTGTGTAGAATAATATTACCTATGTTTATTATTCAAACCATTTATAATGGGATATAGGCACTCTGTGTAGTGTATATATCTTTAATATTTCTGCGTCATTTTATGTATTTTATTAAATATGTAATTATAATTATTAAAATAATTGAACCAATCATAGGTTTAACCAGTTATTGGAAATGCAAGTAACTTCTAAAGCATCGATAGTGATATTTTGTTGAACATTTTTCTACACGTCTTTCTATAAAATTTTCTTAAATTCTTCGTGAAACCCCTTTGAAACTCGAATCCAAGTAGTTAACTATTGGCCTCACGACTGCCTTAGAATTGGAGCAACACACAAAGCATTCACCGTACCGCGGTGTTGCTCGGAGCGCAAATTACGAGGTATCCTGCTGGCTTCAAGTACCAGACAATTGTATCCTTCCCGAACCGGTGTAATTACCACTACTTGCTCAACCATCCTCCTTTTATATGTAAATAAGAACGATATCCATGTTTTAGAGGTCCTCAGCTTGCTATTTACTATAAATTATCGTAATGACTGCATTGAAGAAGGGAGTTAATTTTTCTTTAATTTTTTTTTTTAATAAGTTCAGTGTTTTACATACTTAAAACATTGCCCCACAAAACTGTAGTGACAGTTTGACTGTGGGAGCGGCAGTCTCTAGGTAAGGCATTTATTAACAAAAAATATTTAGTTATTCATTAGTAACAGGTAGTAGTAGTAAATAGTATAACTGCGTTTTATATAAGTACATCTAGGTAATGCTTTTTTAACAGTCTCTTAAATTTATTCTTATTTTTTTCATGTCTAATGGCTTCGGGCAAACTATTGTGTATAACTGTGGTTAAACGAATGTCATACGAGTGCATAGCAAGCGAAAGTTATCAGTAAAATTCTTACTTTTTACCCCTTATTATTTTGTTTTCCATCATTATTTTACAACTTCTATGTCCGTCAAGTGCAATGGGGTTGAAACACACGAGACTAAAGCAGCGAAGCATAGAGCAAACAATGTTGTGCGCCGATTTTCTGTTGGCGACGCTTCGAAAGAAAGTCTCGAGATTAAAGATGTTTTCAAAGGTTTCGGGAAGAGCCCTGTAGTCACGCTGACGCAGACTGATATATCGCCGTATCTCAAGAATATGGTACAGAATTTCGTTAACAACACTAACCTCCAGAAGTGTTTGTCTAAGTTGGAAATCGCTGTACATTCTAGACGACTTGGCGACAAGTGCTCTATCAGCGTTTTAAGCGACGACCTTAACGAGCTGAAAATGGCCTTCCAGGAGGACCCTAGCTGTCCTATGTTCAATACTAGCTTCAACATTGCGAAGCTTAAGTGTAAGAGTCATAGGCGCGTAGCCGCAGGAGCCGGACGCGTCCATTGCATTTATTCTTCCTCGTAATAGTGCACATCAAGAAACCAGTGAGATTGACCCCTTGCTTATGGACGCAAACCCGGACGGCCGGTGTCTCGTACGACTGGTCAAGTGACATTCGAGCGCGTCCAAGCGAAAAAAATCTGACCCTCCTTGTCGCACCTACGGGTCAGGGCCATTAGGTGCCCCCCTAGCGGGTTTGAGAACGAGACAAGAGATCGGCTACGTGTGCTACGACGCTGCTACGGGAAGCGTAGCACAGACCTGAGGCGTTACACGTTACACGATTGGATGCATTTTAATTTTATGTATTACGCTGGACACGACTAACAACAACAAAATTTCAAAATGGTGAAATCTGCCAAATGCCAGAAATGCACGAAGGTACTAGGAAAGAAATTCCCTGGAATACAGTGCAGCAGATGCAGTAAATGGCTGCATTGTAATGGCACCTGCACCTCGCTCACACCGGAACAACTTAGTGCGTTATCCACAACGGATTCGATTGATTGGAAATGCCGCACGTGCTCAGCCGGCGGAAATCCAAAACGCCTCTCCGTAATACTCCCGGACCGAGACCCCGAGGACGAAGAATCAGAGGCTGAGGCGACCACCGAAAAGAATAGCGAAAAATAGAAACAAATATTACTCGATATACGTAAAGAGGTGCGGGAAATAAGGCAGTCGGTCAAGGACATTATCAAGGAAGAGCTGCAAGATACTTTGCGGTTCTACTCTGACAAAATCGATGATTACGAAGAAAGAATGAAAGACCAAGAAACCAAATTAATGCTGATGGAAAAAAAGGTTAAACACCTAACAGACTCGAATAAGAATCTAGAACTTAAACACGAGGTGTTAAATCAAAAACTCAGCAAGTTAGAACAAGTTCAAATTTGCAACGTTGTCGAAATCTGCGGCATAAACGAAGAAAAAGACGAGAATGTGAAACAAATAGTGGCTACGGTATGTCAATTACTACAGCAAAATAAAGAAGATATCATAAAAGCGCATAGGAAAAAGGTACAAACACGGACGGGAACGGCGCAGGCAGCCCGAATCGCCAATGATGCACCGATTAGCGTCACCCTTAGAGATGGATGTCAAGACCACTGGCTGCATGCGGCGAAGAACATTAACATCAAGTCTAGTATCTTAAAAGAAGCCAGACGTACACAGACAGCCACCGAACCCAACAATTCAAACAAACCAGGCCAGCCGGCGGTGATGGCGATCGGCGCAGCATCAGGTGACAGCAGTGACCTTGACACGGGCAAAAGAATATACATAAGAGCCGCGCTGACTCCCAGTGTAGCGTACCTGCTATGGAAAGCCAAAAGTGAGTTGAAGTCGCTATGTAAACACATATGGTGTAAAGATGGACGTATCATGGCACGGAAGGAGGACAACGCAAAAAAAATATTCTATGTGCACACAGTCAAGGACATCGAGGAGATTAAAGCGACGCTACTCAGAGCGCCTGAGGGCTGACTATGGCAGCTGGGAAAGGTACAGTATCATAAATAAAATATACTGACATTTAGAGCAACATAAACAATAAATAAATAAATAAATGGAAAGCGGGATTTATGAAGCAAGCTACAACAAATGGAGCGAATTCACATGCGACATAACACAAGGCCAAAACAAACTACTACTTCTACATGTCAACATTAGATCACTAATTAAGAACTACGCCCAACTTGAATATAACATAAAGACCAGCCCTGTGACCATCCACATTATTGTCATAACAGAAGCCAATGTGAATGATCAGACCAAGGACCTATTTCACATAGATAATTATACATTGAATGCGGAACTACGAAAAGAAAGAAGAGGCGGTGGGATAATAGTTTATTCCCACAAAAGTGTCACATTTATGCATAACAAAATAAACACAGTGTCCTTCGAATGCTTATGTGGTGAAGTGTCTATACCGTGCGGCTATAAAACCATTATTTGTGCCATTTATCGTCCCCCAAGTTTAAACCCAGGTGACTTTGTTGGTGAGTTAGCCAGACTTATATCCATATTCCCAATGAACTATAGGCTATTGCTATGTGGTGATATGAACATAGACATTAGTTTACAAAACCAACTGACCAGCTCATACCAAGACACTCTTGCAGATATGGGTCTCCACTGTTGCATCACGCAGTACACTCGGGTTGAATCCTCAGCAAGAGGCACGTCTAAGTCGTGCATAGACCACATTTACTTTAGAGATGTGCCTAGCAGAGACAGCAGGTCATACCCCCACTATGTAAACACAGCTGTAGTGCGTGATGCAATCGCGGACCACTTTATAACTGGTCTTTCCTTAAATGGTCAATCAAGTAAACAGAATACTGTATATAACAAACTAGATAATAGTATGGTACAGCAGGAGCTCACCAAGATAGACTGGGAGCCTGCGTTAAAAATTAGTGACCCAAACTGTATATACAATTTCATATGTCATAACTTCAACAACATATATAACAAATGTTCCTCACATAAATCGTCTAAGAGTAATAATAAGGATAATTGTAAATGGATAGGCAATAAACTTATAGAAATGTCACATAAAAAAAATGAACTATTGCAGATTCATCTGAATGATACTACTAACAAACAGAATGAGCTACTGTACAAAATATATAGAAATAAAACCAATAAACTTATGAATAAAGCAAAGAACAACTATACTAAGAGTGAAATATGCAGTAATTTTAAAAACCCTAAAAAGCTGTGGCAAATTATAAACAATTTAACAGGCAGGATTGTAAAAGCAGTTGATGAAGTATTGCTGAAGTCATTCAAGATGAAAGCAGATGCATTATGCAACAAATTCTCCAAAGACTTTGAGAATAACGTAATAAATATATTAAGTTCATGTGATACTCCGTTGCTTGATCAAAACACATATCAAAACACTCCGAGTGTAACACTTAAAATAAACAAAATAAAACAGGAATCTATGTATAAAATAATTAATAATTTAAATGAAAAAAAAAGTGCTGGATATGATAAAATCAGAGCAAGAGACTTAAAATATATTAGTAAAGAAATATCACCTGTTCTCACCCACCTAGTTAATCAGTGCATAAACAGCTCCACATACCCAGACAAATTAAAAATTGGTCTAATTAGGCCAATACATAAAAAAGGTTCATACACCGACACTAATAATTACAGACCGATAACAATATTACCAGTAATTGACAAAATCATAGAAAAATACCTCGGCAAAACAGTAAATGATTTCTTGTCAAGCAACGGAATAATACATGAAAAACAATTTGGATTTCAAAAAGGGAAAAACACCACCCAACTCTTATCACAATTTACAGATGAGATAAATATACACTTGAATAGCAAAAAACATGTCTTACTAGTTATGATTGACTTCAGCAAGGCATTTGATACCCTAAATCACATAAAATTATATGATAAATTGCAGCAAAGTGGTATACAGGGGCCAAACCTGAACTGGCTAAAAAATTACCACACAAATAGATACAACACAGTAAGCATTGCCGGTGAGCAAAGCGAGCTGCTTATGACCAGGTATGGCACAGCACAAGGTTCAATAATCGGTCCAACTGAGTACCTGATTTATGCCAACGACATGTGCAACATATTCAGCGAGGCTTCCGTGTACCAGTTTGCTGACGATACTTGCCTAATAACAGCTGATAGTGACATATCTGTGGCTGAACGCAAAATGCAGCGCGAATTTGATACATTATGCAGGTGGTCACATGATATGGGCCTATCCATTAACAACCAAAAAACTAAAGTATTGCACATACATTCATCACATAATAAAACTAATATAGTGCCCAAAATAGTTGCCCACAAACACCCCTGCATGCATGACTCAAGTCCGTGCTGCAACTGTGAGCCCCTAGACCTAGTAAAACAGCATACATATCTTGGTTTATTAGTAGATAACAAATTTAACTGGAGCCCACACATTGACCATGTATGTAAAAAATTAAGAGCAATACTCAGTCAGCTAAACATACTTAAAAATAAAATGCCATATAGCACACTTCGTCTAATATACTTGGCAATGGCAGATTCAGTGATAAATTATGCCATATCTAGCTATGGAAGAACATATAAAACATACCTACAGCGTATATACAAGTTACAATTAAGGCTGATAAAGACAATTGTACCACTTAAAGTAAAATATAAGCACAAAAACAACTATGATAAACTATTTAAATATTGTAGAATCCTTAATGTATATGATAAAGTTAAAATGGCAGTAATTCTAGAATATAGGCAATGCCTAGGAGGACTGAATAGGTATAGCAGACCACAGAACCTCCGGACACTAACAAATAATAAAACCTTTACGGTACCAATCAGCAAAAACTTTTATGGACAAAGGGTCTGGTCCAGTTATGTGCCTGTTATCTTAAACAGCTTCCCTACAAATATATTGGAAAATGTAATGGATTGTATAAGGGATAAACCGCATAAAGCCAAATATGTAATTAAGAAAGCCATACTGAGTGTAAAAAATAATGTTAATTCTTAACTTAACTAACAATAACTAACAAAAACTTACTAACAATAATTTTAATTTTAATTAAAATGTCAATGATATGATATATAACTAACTAAACTTAGCTAATAATCTTTAAAATTTAAGATTGGGTTAAGTTGTACCTGAATAATTTTTGTTGTCTATCAATTGAAATAAACAGTTCAAATTTTAATTTTTTTTTTTTTTATCTGCAAAAAAGTTTACTCTAGTGAAAAAAAGTTGCAAAACCATCAGGAAAACAAGCACATGATTGTCTACAAATCGAACGACAAGGCTAAGAAGCGGGTGACGTTCTCCGACCGCGTGATAGTTCATGAGGTGAAGGAATACCACAAATGCAGGAAATGCACGAAGATATTTGAGCAGTATAACTCACTCAAACTGCACATGAAGCAAAGACACAAGAAACGGGGCACCAACCGTCCAACGCAACCAGGTGAAGCTAGTGGGCGCGACGGCACTGTTCGTTGCGAGCAAGTACGTGGAGGTCAGGTGTGTTAGAAACGTAGTTATTCCCAGTGTTCCTGCTGTAAATTATACTCACGAAGACTAGTAAATATAAAGTTTATTCATAGACACATTACTATAGAATTAACAGAATATAAATTATCACACAACTTCTCTATCTGACAGCTAGTGGACGACTGCCCGCACCAGAGGGGTAATCACGTAACGTTCCGAACGCGCGTCGGTACGATTTAACTGTCAATTTTCTATGTATAAAGTGACATTTAGACCCACCCGACGTTCGTACAATGCGTCACGTGATCGACCCACTGGCCCGCGCTTTTATGAACGATACCCATATGACATTATACATTTTAATAGTATTTGATGAATAGAACCAAAATTACAGAATGTATTAAATAGCTAACAGACGGCCATTCTGCCGTGGGGATGACCCCATCCCCAACTCCGCTCGGCCATTCACTGTTAGATATGACCTCATGCCTTGATTTATTTATACACCATAAATTAAAATATGTTGAGAAGCATTGATTACAAGATTTCTACTTATTTTACATTACATTTTTAACTGTACTTATTTATCTTATTCTAGTATATATAACATAAATCTAACATCATTAATGATAGATATTTTCCAGAGTTCAAGAAATCAGTCCACAGTGTTATGTATATAAATAATTATTTATTTCACATTTTAACTGTACCCATTTATTTATCTCATTCTAGTGTAGCACAGATCTAAATACAAACAATGATTGATATTTTTAAGACTTCAAGAATAATATATCTATAAACTTAATAAAAATTAAAGTTATCATTCACAGTTTATAATTACTAAGTGTAATTAATTAGTCCAAACCTGTCCAAATACTAGAGCCACACTAGGGGCACAAAAGTTTTAATCTTAGGACTGCACTGGGGGTAGATTTCATTATTGCAGCCATACTTGGGGATTCTCATTAATTTCAGTGGATAATCATCATTAGTGTTCACGCTTGGGAACTTCATTAGGTACCACACTTGGGGTCCATTGTTATCTACTTGTATTGGCCACACTAGGGGCTAACAGTAACACTTTAAGGATTCCCATTAATTTCAGTTGATAATCATCACTAGTGTTCACGATTGGGAACTTCATTAGGTACCACACTAGGGGTCCATTGTTATCTACTTGTATTGGCCACACTAGGGGCTAACAGTCACACTTGGGGATTCTCATTAATTTCAGTATATAATCATCATTAGTGTTTACGCTTGGGAACTTCTTTTGGTACCACACTTGGGGTCCATTGTTATCTACTTGTATTGGCCACACTAGGGGCTAACAGTCACACTTGGGGATTCTCATTAATTTTAGTATATAATCATCATTAGTGTTCACGCTTGGGAACTTCTTTTGGTACCACACTTGGGGTCCATTGTTATCTACTTGTATTGGCCACACTAGGGGCTAACAATCACACTTGGGGATTCTCATTAATTTCAGTAGATAATCATCATTAGTGTTCACGCTTGGGAACGTCATTAGGTACCACACTTGGGGACCATTGTCATCTACTTATATTGGCCACACTAGGGGCTAACAGCAACACTCAGGGTCGTATTTCATCATTCTCTCACTGCTATCTATGCTGTAAGGGTCATAATAGGGAAAATAGTGGTAAGTGTATACGATGTAAGTCAGTTAATTAATAAATATATAAATGACTCAGATAATAGATGTAGTCAATTACTCTGAAAGAGAATCGTCAGTTGTGGAGCTTATTTCATCAGTAACAGCCCAAGTAACACAGAAGCGCTGTATATGATCTGAAAACCTGTCCACAATAGAATCCTAAGCTGTACAAGCCTGCTGAATAAGAGCATTAGAGGCGCCTCTAATGCTGATATAACTCTGATTTGGGCACAAATTAAACAGCTATTAGCTGAATAACTGTAACTAATGACATTATAACAGCATTATTTGAGCATTATTAAAGGTAACAGGCAACCCAAGAGCTGGACATTGACTGATTATGAGAGTATGTGTTACCCATTACACAGTACAATGGCTGAATAGCAGAGTGTGTGTTACCTATTTTTCAGCACAAACTACCAGCCAGGATCTTTTTAACGCTTCTATGGAGTTGAGGAATCACAAGTGGCAGCATTGTGAATATTTTTCACTCCTCTACGACTCCATTTCATAAATTTTCATAAATGTCGTAACCGTTTGCGTGAACCACATTTCGTGACAGTGTTTGTGTGGAGCAATAGTTCGTAAATATAAAACTACTTGATTTTTTTCTCCATGTACGTAAAATTCGAATGGGAAAGAGAGTTTATTGTCAAATAGTATATGAATATAGATGAAAACTTTCACGCGCTCTCAAAATATTACTGTTTACTTAAAAATTATAGCAAAAAATTGGTTGATGATATGATGAAAAATAGGAATATTTTTATTTTGAACTTGTAATTTGGCGGGAGCCAGTTTACTTATAAAATCATTCGATTTTCTTTTCAAATCCAGTTGTTAGTTTCGTTGGCTAAATAAATATTAATTGTTACTATTATATTACGGTTAAATTAGACCCCACAAAATGGCTGCAATTCAATGTGCACTGTATTAATCACAATTAAATGGTATGGGCTGTTTAAGAATCCACTTGTGAACCACCAATAAACCTTAGAGGCGCTGAGAAAATGAGTCTTCTGATCTTATTAAACTGCATTAGTAGATTTATTGCCGACGCTAGTATAAGTATTCAGCTTTAACGGGGATCATGGGTAACATGTGACCTAATATATAGCAGTTTACTGTAATTTAGCATCATATTGATCATATTGATTCACTTATAGTGAAGATGTGGGCTATATAAGTGCTATTATAAGATTGCGTGTAACAAGCTGATTACCAGTATTAAAGTTCTACTCTATGCAACTAGACGCAGTATATCATTGTTATTTGAAGTCACAGAATAACTTACTGCATTACAGTACTTCACATGTTCTATCTTAGAATGCAAGCATTATAAGGGTACACTTTTGTCATTTAATTCAGAATATAGCTTAGTTTAAATCCATGAAAATGCTTATTTGCTGCTGAAAGTACCATTGATTGCTAAGAGCTGTATAATACTGAACTGTATAACTATATTAATGTTTGCAACATTAAAGTGTTGTCTCCGTGACGCTTAATAGCATTAATATACAGGCGAAAGCTTAATTTTCAGCTATTGTCGTTGGATGCTAAAGTTACCGATGTGGACATCTGTTACGTCCTATAATGCAGTATTGTGCTTATTGGGAGCCATCGTTATCCACGGTCTTAAGTAGTCTGCCGGGAAAATATTGCGCTACGCACGATATACCTGTAATTATCTAGGACGCGTGTTATCTGAAAGGGTCCCCGAAACTTTGAGGCTATCATCTTACTTTGCCTTTTTCTGTTTTATGATTGAGAATCATAACAAGATCGTCCTGCTGAAATACTTTAGTGGGTGCTTTATTTTTGTCAAAACGTGGTGGCACCAGTAATGGATACTTTAAAGAGGTCGTGTATTTTCATTAACAATAAAATAATAATGTTTACACTTTAAACAATGATTACGATCGAAAACTATAAAATATATTCGTAAGAAATGAAACATTAGCTTTTTACTAATCTATAGATTTATAGGAAAATTTGGAAAAGCAAAAATATGTCAAATCTCCAGTTATGGACACTTCTCGAGACCCAGTAATGGACCGACGCCAATAATGGATACCCCAATAATGGACAATAGGATTATGCAATGATTTGGTATAGGTCCTTTTTATTCTGGCTTATTTACGGGACAGGAAAATTCGTATATCGTGAAATAAAACGTAAAAAATTCCAAATGAAAGTATTTTGGGTGTATTTTCCTGTAAGGTACCGAGTAATTTATAAACAAACATACACAACTTGGATCAGAAACAGAAGCAAATATGTGAAACGCGTTAAAGTTTATATCTCATTTGCATTTTTATTATTTTTCAATGTAAGTATAATACTTTTAAGACTGATCGATTTTGATGTTTTTATATGATTTCAATTGAAAGCGGCATAATGAGTCATGCGTATACTTATAAGGTGGGTGGCGACCACGTACCGGAAGGCGCGCCGTTAGTAAGCCTCCCACAAGCTGGACTGATAAAGGTCGCGGGAGTCCGCTGGCTGCGGGTGGCGCAGGACCGTTCACATTGCAACTTTTTGGGGGAGGCCTTTGTTCAGCAGTGGATGTCTTTCGGCTGATATGATGAGGCGCAATTAATGCATGCTTTTACAGGTACACGCGATATTAGCTTAGTTCCCTTGAATCTAATGTGTTCATTCGACATGTTCATTCTAAGAATTTTTACCTTTACGAACTGGTAAACTCCCTGAAGAATTGAATATTCACTTCCAGGTCTCATACACATATTTCCGGGTACAAAAAGTAGCCCAGTATGCTCGTTGTGTGTCCTTCAAAATATTTAACCCTTCTTCCAATACTGTGTCGTGGGCGACATGTAAGTTAATCTTTTCTAGCTCGGAGTCATCGCAATATAATATTAAACTAGAACTTGTGTTATAAACAACTACCGTAGGTAATTCAGTCAATGATTGCCCGATTAAAACATCAGTTTCTAATAGATGATCGTCCACAATGTACGCTACAATATTAGCCTCAACTGCGTCGACCACGACATAAACATTGATTTTACCTATCGGTACTATACTTGGGAGTATAAAGCAAATCCTTTAATTAAGGGGAGACCTGACTTTACTATAGTCACAGAATAAGTAATAGTACTACGTACAGAAGGTTCTCTGTTCACAAACTCCCTGTTTAGGTACGCCAAACGTGCCTAAACGTGGCCATCCCTTTCTATCGCATCCAACGCGCTGCAACCCGTGCGAGCGTCCCGTCCCAACGCGTGGCAGCTACTGAATAGATAGAGCTCTTCGAAGGGGCGACCGGCATGTACTTGTAGCGATAAACACAAATCGCGAGTGAGCCGCGCCTGCTATAGTGAGATGAGCCTCATCTGCCACTGATTTGCGGATAGTTTAACTCCATTTAAAGTAACAGATTTAAAATAGTAAAGTATTTCAAGTATTTTTTTTTTATTATTAATAACATCGTTATACGTCGTCACATCATTGTATTATAATTACATTCATGATTTTGTTATTATATTCATAATATTATATTTATTTATTCATTTTACTTACCTATATGTAAGTGTCATGTTTTCATGTTATATTTATTTATTATTGAATAATGCATAGTTCCTGTCATCAGGGAAGGTTCTAATTATTTTCTTTTGCCAATCACGCCAGGTCATGTTTAGCGTACTAAGACCCTGGAAACATTTCTTTGCATGACCTGCTAATTTTGTAATGGCGTAGAAAATAATCTGCTTTTCACTCCATTTATAAATTTTAGCGGTTTCATTATCCTTGCGAATCCAATTTATAGCCGATTGTTCATTAGCATCTGGGTTGTATTCGGGAATCACATTTTGCGCCCCTTCAAAGTGGTAATCGGTCTTATGAAACAAACGTGATAGTTCTCTTATAACGTCGATGTCACGGCGAGGTGTTGCATACGATCTTCTCTTACGCTTTGAGTACTTGCTTAGCCGTGGTTTTGGGCGCGATGATCTTTCGAATGCAGTCGATGAAAGTGAATCATCAAATGACGATGTGTTAGATTGGGAACCACGCCGTCGTTTCGTACTTTTTGAGTGTCAATTTTTAATATACTTGTAGTATAAGTCATCCGAGCGTCGTCTTCGAGATCTGCTACGGTTAATAGTTTGTCATTTATGACGGCGGCGTTTATTACGCAAACTTGTCACAGACCGGCGTCTCCGAATGGGCAGATCATACCAAATTTTTCTGCGACTGCTGCGAGACTCTTTAGTTCGCCCACGATCGCGTAAGAGACGCCGGGGATAATGCAAATTTAATTTGCTTAACATAAATTTCTGCCTGACCGTTTGAAGACGGGCTGTAAGTAGGCGTGGTAATATGTTCTGTACCGTTAATATTACAGAAGTGCTCGAATTCTTTTGATACAAATGAAGTACCGTTATCTGTGGAAATCTTGCGAAAAACACCAAACCTAGACATTGTTTCACACAGTTTATCTATCACTACACGACTACTGTAACTGGCCGACACATCAAAACATTCTACCCACTTAGAGTAAGCATCCGCCATTACCAAAAAGTATTTACCATGTGCCGGCCCCAAAATATCGAGATGAACGCGGTAAAATGCCTCTGGAGGGAACGGCCAGCGGGCCAGCGGCGCGCGCGGCGGCGCGGGCCGCGCGCGCACGCACTCCGTGCAGCCGGCTGCGCGCCGCTCGATGTCGGCTGCCATGCCAGGCCACCAAAAACGCAAACGAGCGTCCGCTTTCATTTTATTCATACCTAAGTGTCCTCTGTGTAATTCTTCAAGGATTTTATTTTTAAGAGCACCTGGTATAATTAATTTCGCACCTCTGACCAAACAACCCCTTTCTATAGACAACTCTAATCGACATTTGTAATAAGGCTGTAAATTTGAATCCCTAATTTTATTAGGCCAACCATTCATTACATAACTGGACACCTGTTTGAGAATGCTATCAGCGCGTGTTGCAGCGCAAACGTCATCAATAGAAATAGGTACATCCCCATCCACAATAAAATGTAGATAAGCCGCACGGTCAATACCTTCGTCTCGCTCTGTCGCCGCTGCATCGATATCACGTTCACTCGTTCACGGAGCGGCTGAGAAAATCTGCTGTATTGTGCGCGCTGCTAACATACTCAATATTGTAGTTATAGGCAGATAAAAACAACGCATACCGTTGGAGGCGGTTGGCGGATACTTCTGGTACTCCTTTATCTGGTCGGAAAATACAAAGAAGGGGTTTATGGTCGGTTCTAAGAGTAAATGGCTGATCCCGCCCGTACAAATAATGGTTAAATTTTTTTACCCCGAATACTATAGCCGTAGCTTCTTTATGTATTTGGCTGTATTTTTTTTCGGCACAGGATAACGATCGAGACATAAACGAGATGGGTTGCTCGATACCATCTTTGTTTATCTGACTTAAAATAGCCCCTAGACCCGAGGGAGAAGCGTCCACAGTTAAGATCAACTTCGCGCTGGGGTCAAAATGTGCCAGTGTCAAGTCTGAGGCTAATCGGCTTGAAATATACATATGTCAAGGCCAGCGAGGACGGTTTCCAATGCTCGCTGAAAGCATGCTGGAGCTGAGGCAAGTCCAAAACAGAGCCTCGTATACTTAAATATGCCCTTGTGCGTATTTATGCAACAGTACTGCTGTGAATCTTCACTTAAAAGCAACTGATTATAAGCACTAGAAAGATCTAGCTTTGAAAATTGTTGTCCGCCATGTAGTTTTGAGAATAACTCCTCTATGCAAGGTAAGGGATATTTATCTACTAAAAGTTGCTTTTTAAGTGACACAGAAAAGTCTGCACAAATACGCACTTTACCGCTTTGCTTAAGTACTGGCACAATTGGACTGGCGTAGTCAGAATAACTGACCGGTTGTAAAATACCTAATTGAATCAGTTGATCCAATTCTGATTCTACCTTACCACGAATGGCAAAAGGAAGGGGGCGTGCCCTGTAATAAACCGGTTTGCTGTCCGGTTTCAGGTTTAGATGTACCACTACATCCTTACAACAGCCCAGCTTATCTGAGAACAAATGCGGATATTGGTTGCTAAACATACCTGTTAAATCGGTAGCGGTTGCTACCTTGTTGATACTATGCAAATCATTTTCTGAAATCGAGCACATCTGTAATTTAAAGGTAGATATAAAGTCTCTCCCTAGGATCGGAGGACCTCCGTTCTTTACGACATACACATTGATGGTACTAGTTTGGGTTTTGTAAGAAAATGTCAACCTAATTACTCCTAATGTGTCAATGACCTCTCCATTATATCCCTTTAATACTGTGGACACCTTACTCAATGGCACAGAAGCAAAATAATCACAGTACAGCTTTTCGCAAATAGCTGTCACAGCTGAGCCGGTGTCCACCTCAAAATTAATAGGCAGTTCATCAACCAAAACACGCTCCCGCAATGGTTCGCCTTTGTAGGTACGTATATTAAAGAGCAAACACTTACCTTCCTCATCACCACTGTCCAAGCAACATTCTACAAAGTTGAGTTTTTTATTTGAGTACTTATTACGGCACACGCGCTTGACAGAAATGTAAATAAAAGCGAATTATAGTAATTATGATATCAACATATATTTTTTGTAATATTTATTACCACGTGTATGGATTGAGAATAAAAAGCTGAAACATTGTAGTATTTACTTATTTACCCCTTTATTCGTGTACCCTGTACCCGATTTAGACAATTCGTTACTACTATGTTGAATAGGCAAGGGAAATATAAAGTATTTGTTATAATAAAAATCAAAGAATTATTGTAACAACTCTTTTATTGGCCAAATTACCAGTAAAAACCTTCAAACCATAAGTATTCATTTATTTATCATTAAATTATTCGTAAGTTAATTAATTCACTTATAACTTATAACGTGACTAATAATCAAAGCATCAATAATAATTCAAGCATATAATGCAGTTGAAATACACAGCAATATCACAAAGTACATAATTAATACCAAGGCTTACTTAACTGACTGGACTTCCCAGGAGATGTTCACCATGGAACAGCAGTGACAATAATGAATTCAGAATCGGCCAGTCGAGCCCTTTTATACCTGATTCCAGGTGTTCGACCACGCCACCTCTGTTCGATAAACACGTGACGTCATGGATAGTTTAGTCAGTCATTTTAATCACTTGATCAATAAATTCTTACTAGTATTCATTTAAAATATACACAAACATATTAAAACCATTATAAATAGGCACCATGAAAATTACATACAGATATTAATTTTAATTTTAGCATTGGCAATATTATTAGTAAGTCAACGATTATACACTTACCCGACATATTTTCATTAAAGTGTCAAATCAGTATCTAATAGTCTGGTGACACAGAAAAGTGACAAACTAATCAATAAAGAAGGTTAATTCGCATCTTAAATTACTGGTAAGCTTATGTGCTAGATTACATAATAATCTAACACGCTTAATGTGACCTTTAGATCCACATTTGTCACACACGGAGTTAGCAAATCTGCAACTAGTTGCCAAAAGTCCACGGTAACCGCAGGCAAAGCACGAGGCGCCAGTAGAAACGACGGGCCGCACGCCTGTTGAAGCGGGCGCCCTGCTGGCCGCCATTTTGTGCACACCGAGCTCCTTGTCTGCTGCCGCTGCACCGGGACCCGTAGCCCCAGCTGCGACGGCACGCGCGCCACGTCGGGCACTGCGTACACTCTCCGCCGTTTGCAAAGCGTTGGAGAATGTGAGGCAAGACATTACCTCGGTGAAGAGCCTGTCACGTTCCGGTCCCTGAACCATGCCTAAAACAAATCGATCACGTAGCTCGTTGAGCGTCGCTGCTGAGAAAACACAATGCAGTGCCAGGCCTCGTACTCTGGCTGCCCAATCCGATAAGGCTTCATTGTCGAACTGCATAGCACTGTAGAAGTTATTCCGCTCAGCGAATCCACATACTTTTGGTTTGAAGTGGCCGTCCAAAAGCAATACAACATTAGCGTAACTTAGTGTCCCCAGTTCCTTTGGCAACGCTAGATCACGCAACAATTTGTATGTGCATTCGGCTAAGGTGCTCAGCAGTATGGCACGACGTTTAGCCCCTGTCGACTTATCGTCCGCTGCCTGTTCCACTATGTCGTTTGCCAGGAACCACTGTTCCAAACGATCTTTGAAAATCACCCAATCCTGGTTTTCATGATTAAATGTGCTTAACACGCCAACCGAAATTTTAGCCATCGCCGTCACTGTTATGTTTGAGGTTAGGACGCGGAGATTAATACACAGGCACGGTCCGTTGCTAACTGACTTTATTAATACTCTGATGAGCTATACATGCATGACAGCTAGGTAGGTACTTATATATATTGTGCATCGCTCCGTAAACAACCTATACACTACAAGTATAACTACGTAGGTACTCATATTAATCCTAACAATTACACATGAGTAATAATAATACCAACAACAGCACCAGAGCTGACAAATACAAACCTGCCGAGTACTATAAGGGTCTCGCAGCAGTTACAGACACTCAGCAAACACAATATGCGTCATACAGGTATAGCTGCCCCCTGTGCAAGCAAAACCATCGCATTTACAGGTGTGATCAGTTTCTAGGACAATCTGTCAACGAGAGAGCAGAATCGGTGAGGAAGCTCAAGTTGTGTGAGAACTGCCTCCGCCCCGGTCATCAGGCTCGCGTTTGCAGATTGGGCCCATGCATGAAATGTTCACAGAAACACAACTCAGTGCTTCATCCAGACACAGACTCTAATACAAATGAGCCATCGGTTGTGGGTGCGACGTCGCTCTCAGTCGAGCCGACAGGGCGCGTCTTACTCTCAACTGCCATGATACACATGTACGACAAGGACAACCACCGCCATGAAATCAGAGCCCTTCTCGATTCAGGAAGCCAGGCGTCCTTCATGACGGATTCCTTGTTGCGTAAATTGCAAATTAAACATACACAAGTACAGTCATCCGTCGTTGGGATTAACAATACGGTATCACAAATTACAAAGCGCTGCAATGCATTTATTGAGTCGAGAACGAACCAATACAAGGCCAATATTTCGTTCTTGGTTCTGCCGAACATTGCCACGCTTTGTACTAATCAAGTTAGTGTACCTAAACTAAACATACCCACACATATTGAACTGGCAGACCCGGAATACTTCAATCCGTCGAGCATAGACATTCTACTTGGCGCAGATACCTTCTGGGACCTGCTTGAACAAGGTCAGGAACGTTTAGGTGCAGGCTGTCCAGTTCTTCAGCATACAAATTAGATTAGATTAGATTAGATTAGATTCATTTATTGCTGATTGAAAATTGACATAATATTTTACAAATTCTTTTTGTACATAAATATAATGAATTCACAGAAAGCTCGTCAGGTAAATACAACAATTTTTTTACAATAATTTCAAGCAATAATAATTAATTAATATATAGTTACTTAGTTACAAATTTAAAACAATATTGATCATATGTAATAATGTCAAAAAATATAATATAATGTCTAAACTAGAAAAACAAAAATAAAATATACGTACTTATGTCAAAACATATCAATTTCATGTCAAATAAATGTACAAAAATATACTTAAATCAGAAATTACAGGCATAATAACAACACAATAAATAATTTATCTCTAGGACATCCTAGATTACGAGTATGATAAAGTCAGAAAAAAAAATACAAAATAATAATAATATTAATTTTAAATAGCATCAAAATAGAATTGTCTAATATTGTTTTTGGTCTGTGAATTCCTTTACTGAGTACAGTGACATTGACAGTAAAAAGTCTTTCAGTCGGTGTCCAAAACCATCATCTGATGATTCATTTCTGAGACTGGCGGGTAGTCTTCCGTACAAAGCGGGGCCTATTACGCGCGGTGACTTGTCGAGGAGCGCGAGGCGCCGCGGCACGACCTGTAATCGCCCCGTCTGACGGGTGATTCTGCCGGGGATATTCACTTTTTTAAATAAGTTTATATTTCTACGTGTGAACATTATTACTTTATATACATAAAGTGAATAATGGGTCATCATATTATATTGTTTAAAAAGCTGTTTACATGAGTGCCTCGGAGTTATACCTGCCAGTATACGTAAGGCTCGTTTCTGTAATTTAAATACTCGGTCCGAGTCTGTTGAGTTTCCCCATAATATAATACCATATGACATCAGAGAAAAAAAAAATGAGTAATAAATTTGGAGTAATGCATCACTGGAAACAACTGGCTTAAGTTTACGCAGCGCAAATACAGCGCTGCTCAGCCTTTCGCACAGGTTGTTTACATGCTCCTTCCATTTAAGCGTGGTGTCAATGGTAAACCCGAGAAACTTGCACGAGTCACAGCGCGGTATTGGACTTTGTTTTAGCGGGATATTTTTTGTGTTTCCTGCTGCAAACAACAACACATTCGACTTCGTAACATTAAGGATCAGGCCGTTTGCCGAGAACCACTCATGAAGTTGGTCGCACGTATTACTTACTCTTTTTTCAAGCTGTGAGTACGTATCAGCTTTTACTACCACGGTGGTATCATCGGCGAATAGATAAAACTCGGATATATAGTTTCCGGGCCTACCAGTGGTCTGAATCATAAGTATACAAATTCGTTACAGACAGTAACATGCAATCTGATCGCGAACAACAATACAATACAGGAACAGTTAGCTAAATTCTGGTGTCTTGAGGAGGTGCCGGACAATTCTAAGCTGGTGTATTCTGTAGAAGAGCGCTTATGTGAAAAGAGTTTTGTAGAAAATCATAGACGAATGCCAGACGGCCGATTTTCCGTCGCGGTCCCTCTCAAGAAACCAGAATCGTGCCTAGGCGAGTCATTCGAACGTGCCAAGCAGTGTTTTCTGTCACTTGAGCGTAGATTAGACAAACAAACAAACTTAAAACAAATGTATACAGATTTTATGACAGAATATATTCAATTGGGACACATGACGGAAACACAACACAACATACAATCACAAACGCAGCCATTATTCCTTCAGCACCACGGAGTATTGCGGGACAGCACAACAACAAAGCTTCGCGTTGTCTTCAATGCAAGCGCACCCACAAGCTCAGGGGTTTCATACAATGGCCTCCAAATGGTCGGACCCACTATACAGAGTGATTTATTGTCCATACTTTTGCGATTCAGACACTATCCATACGTTTTGTCCGGAGACGTAGAAAAAATGTACCGGCAAGTTTTAGTACACGTAAATCAACGACATTTACAGCAGATTATTTGGCGTGCTGATCCCAATCAAGAATTAAAAATATACAAATTAAATTCAGTGACATATGGAACAGCGTCCGCCCCGTTTTTAGCCATTCGTTGTTTGAAACAACTTGCTTTAGATTGCAAAGATCCACAGTTAGCACAAATCATAAGTGACGACTTCTATGTCGATGATTTGGTCACTGGTGCTCAAACAAAAGAGCATTTAGTTAAAATAAAGGAAGGCGTTTGCCAAGCATTATCCACAGGTTGTTTCAACCTACGTAAAATCAGGTCAAACATAGAACTTTCTCAGTCAGATTCATGCCAGACGTTGAACCTCGGCGAGCAAGGTTCGTCAAACACCTTGGGCCTAGGTTGGTCACCCTCAGATGACCAATTATATTACTCAATAAAGCCAGCAGTTGTGCATAATCCAACCAAACGGTCTATTCTGTCCGCCATAGGACAGATATATGATCCGCTCGGCTTATTAAGCGTATGCGTCATTCAAGCTAAAATCATGTTACAGAAACTTTGGTTGTTAAAATTGTCATGGGATGAACCATTGCCCCCAAAAATTATTCATTTATGGCATAAGTTCACATCCGAATTACATCATGTACTCGATTTAAAAATTCCGCGCTGTGTAATCAATGACAATCCAAATAGTGTGATTGAAATTCACACCTTTTGTGATTCGTCCCAAGACGCATACGGCTCATGCTTGTACGTTAGATCGGAATGTAATGCACAAGCGGAGATCAACTTGCTGTGCGCCAAAAGTAAGGTTGCGCCATTAAAACCAACTACGATACCGCGCCTTGAATTGTGTGGCGCCCTTGTCGCTGCACGTCTGACTGAGAAAGTACTCAAATCTTTCCGAACACCGGTAAGATGATGCATTTTATGGACTGAATCCTCCATAGTCCTAGGTTGGCTCCAAACCCAACCTAATAGACTTAAACAATTCGTTAAGAATCGTGTAGCCGAAATCCAAGAGCTCACGACTAATCATGAATGGCGTCATGTGCCAACATGTCATGTGCCAACATCTCAAAACCCAGCTGACATGCTAACTCGCGGAGTTAACATGTCAGACATACATAAATTGTCAATGTGGTGGACTGGACCGGACTTTTTAATAAAAAATTAATCGGATTGGCCTGAAAATCAATTTGTAAAAACGACCAACTGTGAAATACCCGAACTAGTAACTGCTACCGTGGTTTCTGTACACATAAACAATTTAATTGATTTTGAAAGATTCTCGAAATTACTTAAATTAAAAAGAGCATTAGCATACACACAACGATTCATTTATAATTGCAAAAATAAAAACATGAGAAGGTCTGGACCACTCACCACAGATGAACTACACAATACATTTACACTGATTATCAAATGGTCTCAAGCCCAATCTTTCGAAGACTACGATCAGTTACTCAAACAACGGTCGCTATCCGATAAAAATAGACTTTTAAAGCTATCTCCGTTTATTGACGAGTCAGAATTAATCCGAGTAGGCGGCAGATTAGAAAATTCAAATTTCACATACAGTAAAAAACATCCTATATTGCTTTCGTCTAAGCATACATTAACTAAGCTTATATTCGCCGAGGAACATATTCGTTTAATGCATGCTGGGCCTCAGTTACTGTTAGCATCAATAAGAGATCAGTTTTGGCCCATAGGTGGTCGCAATTTAGCCAGATCTGTCGCACACAAATGTCTGAGATGTTTCCGAATGAGGGCTCAAACAGTCAACCCAATAATGGGTAATTTGCCTGAGCAGCGCCTCGATCCAGGTTATGTCTTCCAAACCACGGGTGTAGATTACGCAGGTCCACTACTCGCTGCTGACCGTAAGGGACGTGGATGCCATCTTATTAAGGTCTACGTCGTAGTGTTCGTGTGTTTCACCACTAAGTGCCTGCACCTCGAGCTGGTCACAAGTTTAACAAAAGAGGCATATATTGCTGCCCTACACAGGTTTATTGCGCGTCGCGGGAAGCCAGCCTTAATATTTTCAGACAATGGCACATCATTTGTCGGTGCCAAAAACGAGCTCAATAAGTTTTTAAAACAGAACTCCTCATCGATCTCTGAACAAATGGCGAATGAATCTATTCAATTTAAATTCATTCCAGCCTACGCCCCTCATTTTGGAGGTTTATGGGAGGCTGGAGTCAAGTCTTTCAAACACCACTTAACTAGAGTTATAGGCGACTCCCACCTTACTTTTGAGGAGTTATACACGATGTTAGTCAAAATAGAGGCTATTCTAAACTCACGTCACGACCTCTATCACCCATGTCTTCAGATCCATCCGATCTTAATCCAATAACGCCGGCTCACTTTTTGGTCGGTCGCCCTCTTACCACTCTGCCAGTACCTTCGCTAGAGAACGCAAATCCAACCAGACTGCAAAGATGGGATCGAGTCGAACAAATACATCAGCACTTCTGGACAAGATGGCAAAAGGAATATGTCTCGGAGTTGCAGCAAAAAACGAAGTGGAGGTCTTCCAAAGGACGTCTTGACACAGGAACGATGGTCATCATCAAAGAAGAAGCTGTTCCGAAACGTTCAAAAATCTAATGTTTTTGATCCTCATTCTTGCCTATTTAATAATTATAATTTATATGCACATTTTTTATATAAAATGTTCATTATATGTTTAATACAAATTTAATAATATCGGTCAAATATTGTGTATAGACAATACATTTTTCATATGGCAATGTTTGGAATTAAAAAGGTAGACAAGAAAAACTATACATACAACTTACCTTACAACGACTAAAACACATGTCACGTTTCTGTAATTCTCCACTTCGGATTAAAACCAGCAATTCTACAGTCCACTTTTTTATTTAACATCCTACGGACCTGCGAACATTTTACATGGTCCTTACGAAGCCTCTGAAGTGGGCGAAAGCAGGACTGTGAGCAAAGTCGAGCTTCTTCAATTCAACGGACTTCCATCAGCGAAGCCGTGGGTCATCCAGGTTGGCGCAGGGCACATCCAGCTACGTGACATTACAGTGCCAACACTCGTCGAGTCCCATCAGTCAGGATATTCAGCGACGGGTGAAGCAGGCCACAACACACGAAACATCCCATAGCAGAGGGATATCCAGCCGTAACCAGCAGCCAGTTACGGTAGCCCATCCAGCACCAATCACACGAAGAAGCAAGCATCCAACTGGAATCGAGGCACAATATCCAGACAGTTGAACCATTGAAGCACTCAGCCGACGAAATAAGCATCCATCAGATAAGGACAAAGGACAAAATTGTGAGATCGTTCCTATATTTCCTTCATTTCACATTATTCACATCATTCTGTAGTTGCTTCACATCCATTTCCATTTAATGCATCCATTGGTTCAACGCAAATTCATAATTTAGGCAGCCTAAAGTCAATATTCATCTAGTGCAGTAATAGATAATTTTCATTGCAATCGTCTAATCAGTAGTAAGATATTCATTCGTATTTATTATATTAATCCATATTTGCACATCAAATACACCTCATTAGCCGTTCTAGTCACAAAGGTAACTCTAAATTACACAGATTTCACTTGCCACTTAGTCTCAGTACCTACCAACTATTCATTAACAACAAAAGTAAGAATTCGGGACTTAAATAGTCAAATATCTAATTTTACAATACATTTTACAGATCAAAGACCTTTTTCTACCAAGTTCAATAGCTAACTACCGTTTTCTCACGATTAACAGGTAAACAAAGTGATTAAGGAGTCTGCGATTATCGCAATCAATACCTACGGTCGGCCGCCGCCTGCATTAAATACAGCGCCTAATCAATCTAAATAGCACTTTCAACGATCGGCATAATATTTTTGCTCAGAACATTTCTTCAGGGTTTATAATTAATTGTACAATATTTTCACATTGCTATAATTTTACATTAGGTGCATATTAATTCACATAGTTGCATTTATTTCATTCATCATGACCACTGAGCAAGACCTTAAAAGGCTTAATTACAAACGTGGTGCTGTTAAGGGCAAGCTTACAGCGTTCCAGAAATTTATAGAAAATGCAACAGCAATGCCCCAACTTAGCGAAATACGACTTGCCGAACTTCAGTTACGCTTTGACAAGATTGCACCTATATTCGACGAATTTGATACGTTACAGACCGACATAGAAATGCTGTCTGGGGCAGCAATCGGGGACGACATCGGAGAGGAGCGTCAGCTTTTTGAGGATGTCTACTACGCGAGCATGTCATCCGCGCAAGTTTTAATTCAAAAGCATAGGAGACCAAACTCCAGCGTCAATGAATCTGAGGTAAGCTCTGCTTCTACAGTTGTCAAGGCACACAATGCAAACTTTGTCAATTTACCGAAAATTGATTTGCCTCGCTTTGAGGGTGGTTATCAAAACTGGCTAGCTTTCCGAGACACATATCTCTCTCTTATTCATAACAATGAATCAATAAATGCAGTCAACAAGTTCCACTACCTAAAAGCATCGCTCAAGGGTAGCGCGGCACTAATCATTCAGAGCTTAGATCTCACCAATGACAATTATCCAATAGCATCGCAATTGCTTTCTGAGAGGTACGATAATCAGAAATTGTTAGTCACAAACCATGTCAATTCGTTATTCAATGTCGAAACAATTCACAAAGAATCTAGTCAAGCTTTGAGACATATTCTTGATGTCACAAACAAAAACTTACGCCCACTTCATTCCTTAGGTCAGCCAACAGATAACTGGGACACACTGATAGTCCACATGATGGCGAATAAGTTAGATGCTGTGACCACTAGAGAGTGGGAAGAGCGACGCAATTTTGAGTCGACTGTCCCTACATTAGAAGTTTTTAAAACATTTCTTTTGCAAAAAGCAGACTTTTTGGAGAGCCTTGAGGACATCAGACAAACTAAATTCAAACAAGAATCACCAGCATCGTCGTCAAATCAAAACGGGCAGTCAAAACCAAAAAGCTTTTATGCTGGCTCTTCATTTGACAGTACTCGTAGGCCTGCGTACACAAACACATGCCCCTTATGCAAAAAGACTCATCATTTGTATGGTTGCCCCTCATTTAGGAGGTTGCCAGCTGATGCACGGCTCACAAAGGCAAAGGCCTTCAAAGTTTGCTTAAACTGTCTCTGTCACGGTCATTCAGAGCATCAGTGTCGCTTGTCACATTGCAAATATTGCAATAGGAAACATCACACTCTAATTCACACTGAATCAAAGCAAGAGACGAGCCACACTGACGCACCCCCAAACATTTCGGTAGTTGCTGAACAGTCAGCTAGTAGCATTCAATCAGCTCAGGTGCTGCTGTCTACAGCCCTCGTGAAGGTGGCAGATAAAAACGGGGCGCTGCAGACAGCGCGTATACTGCTCGACAATGGCAGCACTACAAATTTTATTACACACGAGATGCGCCATAAGCTCAAACTGAGCACTACCCCGATCAATTCCAAGGTGTCTGGCATCAACAGTCACACATCCAATACATCTCAGGTATGTGCAATTCAAATCCATTCAATAGACGGGAGCTTCAAGACGAGCATAGATTGTCACGTTCTTCCGAACATTACAACAGCCATACCATCGACATACATACACATCAACAATATTCAATTACCTTCAGGGGTACAGTTAGCAGATCCCACATTCAACAAGCCAGCATGCATCGATATCTTGGTAGGTGCAGAGATATTTTGGAGTGTGCTGGGTTCAAATCGTATTCAGTTGGGTACAAACCGGCCCACTCTTTATGAAACCAAATTTGGATGGTTAATTTCAGGTGCGATTCCTCAACCTAAACCAAATACATCACAGACATGCATGTTCACACATGAAGCACCCCCTGACACAAATGTGGATATATCACGGTTTTGGGAGTTGGACACAGTGGCACCTCAACACAAACTGACGTCAGAAGAAAACGCTTGCGAAGAGCATTTTCTTAAAACCACTGTACGTGACGCTGACGGACGTTTCATCGTTTCGATGCCGTTGAAGGAGTCGCCTGAGGTTTTGGGAGACTCTTATTAGCGGGCATTAGCTACATTCTTATCAGTTGAGCGCCGGTTAGAAAAGAATTCAACTTTAAAATCTCTGTATGTAGATTTCCTCGCGGAGTATGAAAGTTTAGGTCACATGAGCAAGACAACAGTCAATAATGATACAGTGTCATGCATTTTGCCGCATCATGGAGTCCTCAGGGATTCCAGCACTACAAAATTAAGGGTAGTATTCAATGGCTCCTCCCCCACAACCTCAGGCAAGTCGTTTAACGATATTCAAAGGGTAGGGCCTACAATTCAAGACAATTTACAGTCTATACTAATAAGGTTCCGTCAACACAATTTTGTAGTGACCGCTGACGTAGAGAAGATGTACCGTCAAATACAAATTGATGAATCACAGCGGTCTCTACAAAAAATATTGTGGAGATCGCATCCTTCACAGCCGATATCCATTTATACATTAAACACCGTAACCTACGGAACAGCGTCGGCAGCTTATCTTGCCACTAGATGTCTCACTCAGTTTGGATATGAGTCAAATGACGAAAACGTGAAGCATGCAATTTGTCACGATTTTTACGTCGATGACTTTTTGTCAGGTAGGGACACAGTTGAGGAGACTATCTCACTGTGTCGCAATGTCACTCGAGAGTTGTATTCAGCCCAGTTTCATCTCAGGAAATGGCATTCCAATAATCCAGACATATTATTAGCAGTTTGTGAGGACTACAATAGTTCTGATTCTGTAAACCTCAGCATTGAGGATTCATCAAAAACTCTCGGTTTAAATTGGCAATGCTTTCGAGACACATTAACGTTTTCAATAAATGCCAAAATTCAGGAAAGGATTAACAAAAGGTCAATCCTTTCTACAATTGCACAAGTGTTCGATCCGCTTGGTCTGGTATCTCCATGCATAGTTGAGGCCAAGATGATTATGCAGCAGTTGTGGATTAGTAAATGTTCATGGGATGGTGACGTCCATCATTCGATTAAAGATGCATGGCTTCATTTTGCTCACACATTGCCGCATTTAAATAGCTTATCCATTCCCAGATGCATCAAATTACATTGTCCGATTGAAATCACTCTCCACATTTTCACAGATGCCAGTGAAAAGGCATACGGGGCATGTATCTACGTGCGTAGCGTAGATAGGGACGGAACAGTTAGTGTTCGTCTTTTAGCTTCGAAAAGCAAAATTGCACCTATAAAGCCACAAACTACGATCCCGCGTTTAGAATTGAGTGGGGCGTTACTTGGTGCGAAACTGTACGCAAAAGTTACTTCAGCACTCACTTTGGAGATCAAGGACAGTGTATTCTGGTCTGACTCCACAATTGTTTTGGGATGGGTGGATTCATCACCACTGAATCTCAAAACTTTCGTGCGTCACAGAGTAAGTGAAATTCAAGAACTCACAGCGGCCTGTCAGTGGTACTATGTACCATCCAAAGAAAACCCAGCGGATTTAGTATCCCGCGGTCTTAGTGCTGATCAACTAGGTCAATCAAATTTGTGGTGGTCTGGTCCGCAATTCATTCAATTAGATAAGGAACAATGGCCTCAAAATCCAAACAAACTATCCAATATTTGTTTGCCAGAAATGGTAGAACAGTCACTGGTAATTCAAGAGCAAAGTGACAACCCGTTTACTGAGCTCATTACAAATTCATCAAGCTTCTCAAAACTTACACGTGTTATGGCGTTGATATTCCGATTTATTAACAATTGCAAAGAAGCAGAAACGAGGCAAACAGGCAACATTTCTCAACAAGAACTTGAACGCTCGAGCAATTTTCTTTTACGTAGGGCACAAGAGGATTCCTTTCCCAAGGAAATGGAACTGTTGTCGTCAAATAAATCATTACCTCGAAAATGCAATATCCGGTCACTTTCTCCATTTCTTGGAGAAGGTAATCTCATTCGTGTGGGGGGAAGACTGAGCAACTCCAGCTACGAATACGATGTCAAACATCCAGTATTGCTCAGTTCAAAGCACCATTTATGCAAGTTGATATTCAGACATTATCACATCAGGTTCATGCATGCAGGTCCCCAACTACTTCTAGCTACCACCAGGCATAAGTATTGGGCTATTCGCGGAAGGGATCTTGCTAAAAGTACAGTGCATAAGTGCATAAAATGCTCTCGATTTAGTGGCAAAACAATTCAACCTGTTATGGGTAACTTACCGCGAGAACGTGTTGAGCCATTTTTTGAGACTGGCGTAGATTATGCTGGGCCAGTGATGATATCCAACCGCAAAGGCAGAGGTAGTGTATTAATCAAGTCATACATTTGTGCATTTGTGTGTCTAGCAACCAAAGCAGTGCACCTTGAACTTGTTACAGACCAAACAAAAGAAGCTTACATTGCAGCATTAAGCAGATTCATTGCACGTCGGGGTAAGCCTCAGACAATTTTCTCAGATAACGCCACAACATTTCATGGTACCAGTAACGAATTTTCAAAAATCCAACAGACGTAACTGAAGGTATTAAGTTTTCATTCATCCCTGCTTACGCTCCACACTTTGGCGGATTATGGGAGTCTGCCATCAAATCCATAAAGCACCATCTTCGCCGAGTGCTCGATCAAACTCATCTAACATACGAGGAAATGTCAACACTACTGATTCAGATCGAAGCAATTTTAAATTCAAGGCCTCTGACGCCAATTTCAAACGACCCAAATGATCTCGAGCCTCTATCCCCTGCCTTCTTCCTAATAGGACGATCCATTCATTTTGTGCCTCATCCACAGATCACGACATCCAACATTTCATCGCTGCAGCGTTGGAAACGCGTCGAACTGCTGAAGCAACAATTTTGGCACCGTTTTTCTAATGAGAATAAAGGACAGAACTTTGCCACCTCTCCTTTGGCAGCTCGGTAGAGTCGTCCGCATCATTCCCGGCGCCAACGGTGTCGCGCGGGTCGCCGACATCCGCACCAAGCGAGGTGTCATCCGGCGGGCCTTCAACACCATTTGCCCGCTCCCTGTGGGAACCAATTGAAGATTTTCAAACTTCAAGGCCGGCAGCATGTTCCGAAACGTTCAAAAATCTAATGTTTTTGATCCTCATTCTTGCCTATTTAATAATTATAATTTATATGCACATTTTTTATATAAAATGTTCATTATATGTTTAATACAAATTTAATAATATCGGTCAAATATTGTGTATAGACAATACATTTTTCATATGGCAATGTTTGGAATTAAAAAGGTAGACAAGAAAAACTATACATACAACTTACCTTACAACGACTAAAACACATGTCACGTTTCTGTAATTCTCCACTTCGGATATAAACCAGCAATTCTACAGTCCACTTTTTTATTTAACATCCTACGGACCTGCGAAGATTTTACAAAGCTGTTCCACCCTTGAAATGGAGCCTTGGACGCATCATTAGCCTTCACCCAGGCATTGATGGAGTGAGCAGAGTAGCTGATATTCAAACCAGCAAAGGCATTATTAGAAGAGCCTTCAATCGAATCTGTCCTCTCCCATTGGACAATGATCCTGTTGAAAGCTATGACTTTCAACGCCCGGGGGCATGTTAAGTATTCAACGCTATGAGTACCACTAGACCTCCGAGGGGTGAGGCGCCGCGCGGGACGCAGCTGCATCAAATTTTGCATGTCACTCTTCGCCGTTCGCTGTTGACGCGCGCACATATACTTACGCCCTTTTAGTCAACAAGTGGACTAGATATTATACATCATTTGTAACGTATTTACGTATTGCATTAAAATCATTCAAAGTTAAAAGACTACTTGTTATTATACATCACCTGATCATCAACCAACATCAAGCATGCAAAAATCCAAAGAATTTGACGCCAAAGTCTACACCTGGGTTTAGAGCCACCCAAGCATCCCAAGCATCAGACGCGTGTGGTATGGTTACCTTGTCACCCTCCATGGATAGTATATCAGTAACAAGGCCCACAACACCACTCGCCGACGCCAAGAAAGCCGGAAGGCTGATGTCACGCGCACGCCGAATTCCCAATCCACCATTCCGGATAGGGAGAGACGCAAGTTCCCATTGGTCCTGATTTAGGGAAACATTCAAGATGGACTCTAATGTGTCCTTTAGCACACTATCGAATGAATCGACATCACCGGGGTGCAACCAAGCCGGCACAGTGCGCAAAAGGTAAGTGAGCTTGGGCACTGCGAAACAAAACCGCAACAATGTGAGAGCAACGTGAGCCGAAAGATTTTTTAATCTAGTCGCCGCCGCCAGGAGGAGCTGCCTCCTTACTTCAAAGGCATCAGGAGTCGCTGCTGGAAAAATAGGAGACCCCATAAGATTAAACGTTTGCTCCGATAACACTCTAAGGCCGGGAAGCAAAGCGTGAAAAGAACAGAAGGACGCATTGGATTGGGCACTGCAAGGGAAGAATTCGCACTTGGCACTATTAATCTCCAGGCCCAGCTTCTTGAATCGAGGAAGGAGGGTGATGAGGTCTTTCAGTACCACCTCTGGTTTCCCCCCGAGGGTGCCATCATCCAGATACCACACATTCATAGGGGACTGCAACTCTGATATAACCTTTTGAATGGCAAGACTAAAGACTAGAGGGCCAAGTGGGTCCCCCTGCTGTGCACCAACCTGGGAAAGTATGAGGGACTCACCGTAAAAGAGGTATGATGGTGAGGAGTATACCTGGAAGAGGAAGGGGTAAAGGGAAGGCACCTTCTCCCGAGTTTCACGTAGCAAAACATCCCGTTCGATGGAGTTAAATGCATTTTTGACGTCCAGCTTAATAATCACACAGTCTGCGTGGCCAAGATCCAATGAGAAAGCCCGTGTTGCGTGGATAGCAGCTTCGCAGCCCAATCTCGTGCCAAAACCCAACTGACAAGGTCGCAGATAGGCGGCCATTTCCTCCCTCACGGCATAATACCCCAATTTAGCGGTCAGCCGACGAAAAACGCTACCGACAGCTATGGGTCTCAAGCCCACATCCCTCTTTGTTAACGCGCACAAGGACGCTCCATACATATAGGGACATATATCAGGGTTTTGTCAACACGTTGTTCCTAATAGTTACCACGAGAGGCGCTGTTCCCGTTGCCATACAAATTGAAACTAAACGCAAACGCGTTCGAAAAAGTATTGTGTCGATAAAACTTATACTAGAGCCTCTGATTATGACTGTATTAGTGTGATGGTTTTGTGAGTTGAGATGTTGACGTTGTTGTCGCGAAGGTTTCGCTAATTTTGATGCAGCTTATTTTCAACGAAATTGGAAAATTTCAATTACTACGTTTTACGACTTTTTACCTACATTAAATAAATAAATAAATAAATATTATGGGAAAATCTTACACAAATCAACCTAGGCCTAGGCTACATTGTAACTAATTACTCTAATTATGGCAATAGGAATTTGTTTTATTTGCCATTATCGTATTTATATATGCCTCAATACAATAATATATGTGTGCAATGGACAAACAGATAAACATATCGTTAAAATGTCTATCGAAATCGTAAAAATGGTGCGATTTCAATTAATTTTGTTCAATGT
The DNA here is from genome assembly GCA_963854355.1 of Epinotia brunnichana. Taxonomy (NCBI): domain Eukaryota; kingdom Metazoa; phylum Arthropoda; class Insecta; order Lepidoptera; family Tortricidae; genus Epinotia; species Epinotia brunnichana. The sequence continues at coordinate 497,852 of CAWKZR010000004.1, read as the reverse complement.
TTCAATAAATTGATTGCATATTTATTTTTAAAAACGTTTGTGAATAATTCCGGTTGTCTGTAGACAACGGGGCACCATGAAGACATGATTTTTATCCTTGAAACTTAATACTGTATAGAACGGAACATTTTGTCATTCTTACTCTTTTATATTTATTTACCAATATTACGAAAACCGAATCACGATTATCAAATCGACAGCTACTTACTCGTGATCGATCAAATTACATTAATGGCCATTTTTATAAAACGCTATTAACATGTTACGCCGTGGTGTCACGACCAGTCAATATTAGTCACGTACTCAAAAAAATCCGGCGGTACGCTATGGCGGAGAATGTTGACCACTCGCTGAGACTCTTTGTCTTGCTCATTGTTCTTGTAAAGGCGGACACAAAAGTCTGAATGGTGCTACAGAATAACCAATATACAAATTCCAGCGACGAAATCAAATGCCGCTACAATCTCATCCTTATCCCCATTCAGTACGACATCTACAATATTATCTCATTTGCAAAATTAGTTTGTAGCAAACACTTGTAACTTGTCATAGTTGTTTGTTAATTTGGCTTGTGGTACGTGGGTTCTTTTCGATACGCAGAAAAGGTTTCAAGTGTCGAAACATAAAAAGTTTGTCAGTCTTTCTTTTATTGCATTGATTACTCTTTTGTCTCATTCATTACGGTACAGTTTTTTTGGTACTCGAAGTTTTTTGTTATTTAGCACTGTAGTACGGTGGTGTATAAATGTTGCTTTAGATATTTAGGTTTGTACCTTACCCTCTTTACGTTATACCTTATCAGTTACGCCTGCAGTAAACATCACTTACTGCTAGGGGGCTGCTTTTGTACTCGCCGCGTGTATAAAAGAAAGCCTCAGATCGCAAAGTTTAACCTCCTTAGCTGAGTAATGCACTATTATACCGTTACGTATAAAGTAGCGTATTATTATAAACTATAAAAAACCCTATTCACAAACTCTATAAAGGCACACCTAAATTAAATTTGTTTCCGAACCACGTCGCAGGTACATTACAAAGACCCCAAAAGTTTGTCCCGAATACTAATAAAGCAATGGGATGGCGCGGTACGACCTCAAAAGGTCTGACTTCTGAGGACCAGGAAACCGAAGGAACCGTTAAAAGTTCTACACCTTACCTTATAGATGATCCACATTATAAAAAAGAAATGGATTCTAGCTTTTGGTTTGGGTAAGAGTCGAATAGACAGCCGGATATTAATTGCCGGGTTCATGTAACCCATGTTCTAATAAATTAATAAATATATTATGTAATTAATTACGTTTATAAGGTACAAATATGTATGCAATAAGTAGTTTTAATAATTCGAATGAATTGAATAGGTGTTAAAAAATCAAAAGATGCATAAAAATAAGTTCTCATAAAGCAGATTTAACTTAAAAAAAAGCATGCATTGATATAATATGCAGCGAGTAATTTAAGTGACTGAAAAACACACAGCAAATTAGTTTACACATTGTAAAAACCTGCGTGAAATTTATACGTTGCCTATAAGATGTTAATCTAACGTCGATAGGGCAGGTACGAGGTGCCCGAATAAAACCCGAATAGTTTTTACGCGGCGCAGCCTTTGAGAGCGTTTGAGGGTTAAATTCGCTTTCACGCTAAATCAGTTTGCGCGAAACCCTTTTGATTTACAAATAAAGAAGTTTAAAAAGGTCCGGTTTAAAAGCTAAGCACTCGTAAAAAACAAGTAATAGTATTAATTTGTATTTAAGAGTATTTCTTTGTGATTGAGCCGTCAAGTGAGATAACGGGATGTTAAAGGTTTTGCGGTGTTTAAAAGTTTAAAATTAAATCGATTCAGCAGTTTGCATTTGTTCAAGAGGAAAAGCAATTGGTTAGTGATTATTTTCGCGTCCATAGAGATAATTCCATGATTCGTTATTTATTGTGGTTATCTCAATTCAAGACTAAATATTCTGTGGTCTCGAAAAACTACGCCATATTAGAAATAACCAAATTTTAATCAACTTAGAATTAGGTATCTTTCAATTTCATCAGAAAAGGACACTTCATCTCACTCCCTAAAGCAATGCTTTTTTTAACAATTTGTATAATATTTTTTATGATTATCAACGTAAACACTGTATACTGTAGCTCATCTTCCATATTACCATCTATCTCCGTACACTGAGTTCAAAGTTAATAAATTCATTACTCAAATAGAGTGAGCCATTAGAATAAATCAAAAGCGGAACAGAGACAAAACACGGCAACAAAGGGTACCACGATGGGAGAAATCACGATGTACCGAACCCTCGGTTCGTGATAAAGTAACTGTGGAATGGTCACGAGGCAGATTTATTTCCTGTAACCCGTTTATAAATCAACGCTTAAAATTGCTATATTAATATTTATTGGTGATACAATTACTGTTATGGCTTTATCGATTATTTTGCTATCGTCGTGTAGTGATTCTTAGTCGGATAATTGAATTGATTGGCCGTTGTTAGTGGATGTGTTATTGATCTTATTGTACTGAATCGCCGATCAATCTGAAGCATATGAAGATTGAAAAATAATTATGGATCTACTGCAAACTCAAATAAAAATCTCACTCGAACATCGAAAAAACCGTGGTGCGAACTTTAAATAAATGTTGATACTGACGAATTTAAGAATGATATGATCCATCAACGGTGCAGAACTGCCGTTATTCAAAGCAACCATATCGAGGACAAAGAGGACAAAAAAGCGCAAAACTAGCAGGGCAAAATGGAGGTACCAAACGCCTTGTAACCTGATGCTGTAGAACCATGACGTTTATTTACGCCCTGCGATAGGCTTTTGTCATTGGTATTGGCGGATTTTCTACATGAAACGTGGAGACAAAATGTATGATGACTGTATAGAAATACAATTCCTGTACTTATGCATAGGTATAATAAATAAGAAATCGTTGAATATCTAGAAAAATAAATAATTAAAGAAAAGCTTAAAATAATTCTTAATGAAGCGCGCAAAGAAAACCCATTTGATGTATTTAGATATCTATTGAACATTTTGTTAATTGTCAAAAATGTGAATAGATGCATCATCAAATCATCATTTATAACTTCTGTACGATTAAAATCAGTAACCCTTTTACCAATTTTATAATATGACACATTTTGCATGACGGATTATCCACTGAACCATCTGCGTTCAACAATAATACTCTATCAAACAATAAAGCGTGTTTATAAAAATCTTTTCATCCGACGAAGGGGATCCATAGTAAAAGGATGATAATGGAACGTGCAGTCGACACATGTAACTTGATTCCGTGGTATGGAGCTGTTTATTTACCACCGGGGATATTACACTATCTCTGTCTTTTATATCGCAAAATATTTTCGTACGGTCTGAGAATTTGGTGAGAAGATTTCTGTATTGTGAATTTGTGCCGATGATGTCGATGCCAACCCAACAGAGGTTTTGCAACGGAAGGCATACAAGTTCAACTAGGTGCATAACATCAAATCCTGAATTAATAATGTTTAAAAAAAAAAAGTAAAATCGAATTATATGTACTGGTTTCATGGCAACTAATTATTATGTAAAAAAATGTTCATATCCGAATCAACATAGATAGACAAAACATTTATTAAGTTTACATTTATATATAATATATATTTTATATCGGTTTTTATATTAAAAAAGAGTCTTGTACTATTCTGAAAACAATGAAATGAATTCGTCAATTCGTCAATATACAAGCAAGTAGGTACGTATTTAATAAATATACCTATAGCAAATCCCACCGATTGCTTGAAGCATTTTTTGCGTTCAGTACCTACCTCATTTATCCCTCCTAAATATGATACCCACAGGAGTGGATTGCCAACAAAAGACCTTCCTGATTTTGTTTTGACTAAAATCGAAAAGGGAGAAAGATCCTTTTTCAGTAAACTTGTTTGCCATGATAAACATTTCTTTATAAATCATTTTGGTCGTTTATTTTGCAGACGAACCAAGATTATGTTTAGTACGCGTTTATAAAAATAACAACGTAAGTAGTATCTTCAACATTCAAATTAAGTTTCTTCAGTCGATTAAGAGAAACAATTTCTTCAACAACATGTACGTATTTCAACAAGACAACATATTTTGATAGTTTTATTTCATACTATGCGCAAAATACTAAAGTATTATCGGATCTTCGCAAAATCTAATACTCGTATCTCCACATTTCGGAAACAGACACAACGCTCCCAAATAAAACGAGGTACCTACCTACGGATTTTTTTCGTTCCGGTGTCCAAATCGACTGTTTGCAGTCGGATGCCTTTACGCAACAAATCTGCTTTTGTATTCTCACAAAACTCCGGAAGTCTGTCAAGGTAGGATTATTTTATAAAATTTTGCACATAGATGACAACAAATAGATACTTTATTATTCAGTGAATACTGTCCCAGCGTTGATACTATGGGCCATAATGGACCACAACATGGGCTCAGTTTTTTCATACGCTTCCTCGGCTATTGAATTCGGATCTGCTTTTTTTGGCATCAAAAGAAATCCAGTTTTGTAGGGGAAGGAATCTAATTGTTATCTAAGATTTTCATAAATCCTATAAGATGTTTTAAAAGTTATGCTTCCTTATATTAAGATGTGCGTTGTTTGATATTATTGATGTTTTTTTTCGCGCAGGCGTTTTTTTTGCTTTTTACATTTTTTAAGTTGATATTAAGCCTATTCGTGCCATCTGACAGGTCCAATTTCCATCCAGATCCAATTTTGTAACAGAAATCGAAATAAGTACTTATGCTTCTTTTTTGTACACATCTTATTTAGGATATCTAATTAACTAATTATTGTATGAACTAGATCAACCACTTGAAATTTGCTCTTATTGGTTTGGGCCACCTGCTCAAGAGCATACTTTAAATAACCAGCATCTATTTAAGTATAATTTATGAACTTCGGTCCCTTTTTAATCTCAAGTGGCTCTACATACACCTTTTATGCTTGCTCTCTTGTTAATACAGATATACGAGTAATATCTTGAGAAATTTCTTAAACTATGTTCAAAACAAAAACAAATTACATAGATATTTTCAAATATTCTATTGAAAACAATAAATTCTCCGAAATGCAATGTGCCAATCTTATTTATTAGGTATAATAAATAGACAAGAATAAGAATACCTTTCGGCTTTGCTGCAGGTGACTCCGCAGGACCCATATTTATCTAACTTTGGTTTTGTAGCTAACTCCAGTCAAAAAGCCGAAAGAATGGTGACATTGTCGTCCCTTTTATAATAATAGAAGCGATCCACAAAAACTTACTGGCGACACTCGATTCAAATCACACGGAAACTGACAAACGTCCACAATAATATTTTATTCGATATATCCATTCGTGTTACTATCTAAACGTCTTATGCTTTAAAGGAATTGTATTGTTTTACTACTTTGTGATAGTTTGCCATAACTGAAGCAAATTGCCCGGGCGGATCGGGTGTGTCATTTTTTTTTCTTCATTCAGTCCCTACTCAGCTTGTTGACATTTTGATGCAAGATCGGTTCTCTGGCTAAAAACGATTGCATGACATACAAGATTGGACTGAGCTATCAAATATTTGCTTGCATCCTGTTTGAGCATTTTATGCTTCTTGATCCAGGTTTTACCATTGAAAACGTTAATGCTTGTTCCGATTAAGAGAAGAGAGCTGAGAAAGTGGACGAGGTCATCGTCATAACCATCTTAAATTAGGTATCTAAAATAATGGTCTATGGACGATTTTTTTACCACCACTTAGAGACAAAGCATTCTGTAGGAATTACGAAAGTTTATAAACACATTTTTTTACTGTTTTTTATACATATTAGAAATAGAAGTTTAATATTACAATTAAGTTTACGAAATAAAGTTAATTTGGCTAGTAATCATAGTTTATCGAGCCTCAGATCAAACAAGACTAATCCCTGAATTCCGCCGCTTAGCTCAACGTTTGGGCAGTTCCCAAGTCAACAACTTAGTTAGAAATTCTTAAAAAAATTCATCGTTTCTTCCCTATTATTCGGGCCATAATTTTTCATTCTTAATGTCTGAACTAGGCAATGAAATGCTATCTGCGATGTACTTAAGCTTTATTTAATCCTGGTCTAAAGATAATACTAGCTCTTTTATACGAATTAAGCTGTATGCTATAATATCAGAAGAATGTATTCGTCTATAATAGACGAATACATTTTTCTGATATTGGAGCATCACAGGTATCCTAAGCACAACACCAACCAAATAAATCCATCTATATTTTCAGAAGTTTTGAAATAAATATTTCCATTGTGATATTTTTGAGATACACACTTTCATAAACTTATCTGCGTCGTCGCGCAAAACAAAGAGGCACGGCCGTACCATCCTTTTCTCGAAGCCATTCAGGCCATTTTCAACATCCTGTAATTTTGTGTCCTGTAATTACATTCAATTTGAACTTTTAGTTTAAGAACTATTGTCCGTCAAAGTTCGTTAGTTTTGTCACTGACATACTCACTGATAATGATCACGCTAATTCTAAGGTACTTCTAGCAGACCCACAAGCTCCAAATTTCAAACGTAATTAGTTTTAGCCAAATTATTCATAAAAAACCTATGAATATTGCAATTTCAGTCACGGTTAAGAGACATATAAACTGCATATGTAAGTTTGTAATCCTATACAAATACATGCGATTACAAAGTTACTTTTGCAGTTCCTTCCTGCAAAACTATACAAACGTTATTTGCGGTTGGTAAAATAACATTCCCATACAAAGTCTACAAAAAGAAATGAGATCCCATAAAAACATTCCATGTAAAAAATAGGCCAAGTCTCGAAACTCTTTCACAGTAAAAAGTGGTGAGATATTTCGTAGAGCCAAGTCAGGCATTTTTATTAGTCTTTATTTGCTTGCTAAATAAAATTTTGTGACTTGGCAATCACAAACTATGTAAGAGTTTTAGGAACATATGCAAAAATTAGTAAATGCAGTAGGTAGTGTAAATCCCAAGTTGCAAAATTTTATTAAGCAAGCAAATAAAGATTAATAAGAATGCCTGACTTGGCTCTACGAAATATCTCACCACTTTTTACTGTGAAAGAGTTTTGAGACTTGGCCTATTTTTTACATGGAATGTTTTTTATGGGATCGTTTTTATGAAGATTGTCTAAAAACAATGACAGCGAGTCCGTAATAATATTGTAACCTTCTTTATGATACTTTATGCATCAATTACACTAGTTGCCTAAATTGTATACGGAGGCTCCCTACTACTTCGAATAGAATCTGTGTTTGAACTTAGTCGAATATATTTCGATTCAATATTTGTATGGCTGCCTTTGAAAGCTGATCAAATAAAGTTGTGACATTATTGCTTGCGGTACTTGTAACTCGAACTATGACTAAGTATATCTCGTTTATCTTTAGTTTTTAATCTATGCTAAATGAGGTCAATACAACTGAGATTAAAATATAATAAAACATAGTTAAACCAACGTTTACGCATAGCAAAAAACTTAATATTTATCGATTTTAACTATCGACGCATTCTAGAGAATAATACTTCACACATGTCTTGAGTGGTTAAAATTTATTACAATGCAAACTTAATTTGTTACTGTAATAAGACGATCCGAGAGCTTCGCTCTCGGACTCAATAGTACCTGAGGGCGGAACTGCTCATTTAAATTAAGAGATGTTAGCGTGATGAGATTCGGGCCCAAATAGTAAGGGTTTTGAAGCTCTCATTTTCGATTATAGTTATAAGCTATATTAGCTTTGAAATTAGTAAATAAGAATGTATGTACATAAATACAGCAACGTCTGGTATATCTTTTAAATAACGTAGGTTAGCTAAAGTTCTGGGCAGCAAATGATTGCCACATTTTACATAATAATATATGAATATGATGGTTAATTAAAATAGGTATGAGAAAGAAATGCTTAGTCATCACAAGATGACTGAGCATTGTAATGTGTTGGTATTGGGCGAAAATAGCTTCAAAATGCGGTTAGTTAATGAAAGGGGTTTGGTACGTGAAATGTTTCGTCTTCTAGAGTTAGGTCATGGGTTGGTTGAGTCATGGCTTCGATTTAGATACATTAATTGTAGCTTAGACGTAAGCGGCATTAGATGCGATCATAGCCTAAAATCGAGACTGCAACAAAACATGTAGAAAACTCATTTCTCGGTCATAGTATTCCGGCTGAGTGTACTTGATGTGGGGTAGTTATGGATATAGTACTTGATGAAAACATTTTACATACTAGGGTTACGGGTTGTAGTCTTATGACGTTTGGGTTAGGTGAATTAATATTGAATAATACATATTCACTTAGGGAGATGAGTTTTCTCGACATGTTCGGGCTTGATCAGTACGGCGCCGGCAGAGCGACGCCAGACAAGGGAAAAAGTACCTACATAGTTGTAAAAAGATGATATCGATCGGTTCGGCTCGGAAACGCGGGCGGATAGGAATATAACATTTATTAAGGTAGGGTTAAGGACTGTTCTCAGGTGGAGCTCTACTTAGTGTGGTTCTGGACACTAGAAGTGAGGAGAGCGTGCGGCTTCGCAGGGGAACTCACTTTGTTACGAGCGGCGCGAAGAGAAGGTTGAGCCCAGGAAAGCTGCAAGGGCTAGGTACGTGCTCTTACTATTAAGAGATTAAAATCTGGTGAGTGACCTTTATAATCACTGTATTGAATGATTCTGAAACTTATTAACTTGTTTTTGGGGACTATTATCTAACCATTTCAACGTTATCATACTTGTATTTGTGTGTCGAAATCTAGTTCTACGGTATGTAGGTTGGGGGATATGCTAGATAAAGTACGAGCGTTTTACGTGTAACTTATGAACGGATCTAGGTCATTGGTTAAATAACTGACGATATTATAGGAATGTTGTTTGTTCTATATATATATATTACTAGCTGTTTTGTCACTACGATGTGATTGGGTTCCGTGCGCTCTCACGAGATAAAGTGATCAATTATTATACGACAACCTAGCTATAGCAATTGACTCGGTCCGTGGTACGTGTTGTAATATGAGAATAAATTATTAAGGTGCGGATAAGCGACTAATGTTACTACAAGTACATATTAGACCCGGTGGTTAATTATAGATATGGTTGAGGGATTCCTTAATAGGTGAACGTAGCTGAGTAATTTAATAATGTACACCTATGATTGAGTGCTCGGTGTCGCTGACTCTTGTCACCCAGAGCGCATTGTGGACCTTGATTACGTCAAGAAGAGGTGTGCTCGCACCGGTGTTAATGGACTATCGTCCCTTGGACATACTTAAGACCTCGACTGTGTCGAGAGAAGTATGACTGCACTTTATGCGCTCTTCATGGATGTGTAGGCGGAGCGAGTGGCTGAGGGTCCTCAATCTTGCAAATTGGGGATCTTCCCCGGTCAAGCTTCCGTCTTAGTCTTAACAAACCTCTTAATAAGGGGTGCGGTTGCGTTAATCTATGGAGGAATCAAATATACCTATAGGTATACCGTGTGGGATTCCTTAGCCGAATGAATGTAGCAAGGTAATTTAGTTCATGTACGCCGGTGATCGCGTCGCTTGGTGTCAGGACTCTTGTTCTCAGGGCACATTGACGACCTTGGCCAATGAGGATTCGCTCGTAAGAGGTTCCTTAGTCAAGTGAGATGTGACCGCACCTTAAGCACCGTCATGGATGTGTCATCGATTAGGCAAAGGTATTTAGAGTTCCAAATCTTGCAAATTGGGAGTTCTCAGTAGCTGAGCTATCGATTTGGTTTAGTCAAAGGCCTCTTATCTAGAGGCCTTTGTTATATTGATTTTGCGAGGGAATCCAACACTTTCGCTTTAGTAACGGCAATAATTAAGTAGGTATCTTCTTAGGTGGGGTCGTTATTATCGGGATCTCAACAAAAGTATCGCGGTGGGTTGGTAATTAATTATCATTCGTCAGTTCAACTGTGCATTGTCGTATATTTAACATTGTTTCGACTATAAAGTGCCTTTGAGTTGATTGGGTGAGATTGGTTGCTAAGACATTGTGTTACATCCATTGAGATATTTTGGGGATGAATTGTATTATAAATAGCTTAGGAAAAGTCAGTACTAATTGGTATTAGATAAGATAGAAATAACGATAGGGTAGACGGAATCAACAGATGAGGTGGGATTACTAGTGAGTACTAGCAGCCGCGAGCGAACGAGAGGCGAGCGCTACAGTTCGCGAACAACTCTAAGATTCATCGTTAGGGAGAATCGATATTGCGCTAGACATTACGTCATTTATGTACCTGTAAGTAAAACATGTACTAATATTCTATTTCAATAGACTATCATCGCATCATCATCAATATCTTGACTTACGACTATTTTCATTATTATATCATCGCATCATCATCAATATCTTGACTTACGATTATTTTCATTATTATATCATTGCATCATCATCAATATCTTGACTTCTTCACGATTATTTTCATTATTATATCATCGCATCATCATCAAAAGAGATCCCATCATGGCCAACACAAGTTGACCACTATTGTATTGCGAGTCTGTTTAAAGGGCGTCGCCTACCACATAGCGTAATTTATCACTTCCCACAACTTAGTATAACAAGGAATTTATGCCCACTTTAGCCTCCATAGTTGTGCATCACTTAATAAAACTACAGAATTGTAAATTAATTCTAAGAAACTGGTATAATTGTCTTACTTAAGTTATAGGTTCTACTAAAATGGGGTTAATGTACAACTTCAATTAACGTGTAACTTTTTCCCTTTATAGAAATACAAACTTCATACTTCTCGAAAAGAGCGGGGTCTGCTCACACAACGCAGGGCCTCATCCGCTAAACGCAATCACACGCCAAGCCACTTCACCAGCGCGAATCACGTATAGCTTAGGTCTAAATAGGTCTTCGAGGTTAGGTTCCAGAGATAATAAATTCTAGGTTAGATTACGGCATTGTAGGCCTGGAGTCGGACGGTTTTTTATTTGACCGAATCTCTTTCCGTCCGGCAATATCCTAGGAGATGATTTGGTCTGTTAAAGTACTCAAGCTCGATTACTTTAACATAAATAACGAGAGATTCTGTAGCTGTAGGATAGATTTACCTAGACTAGAATAAAACCCAACCTTTCTAGTAGGATCGGCCGGAACTAACTCGGTTTTTCTATTCGCTTTGGTACGAGTTAGTATTTATAGGATCAAAGTGGATATCTAGTACAATCGAGTCTTGATTTTACTGGATTAATTAATCAAAGGTTCTTTAGCTTCAAAACAAACAAAATTAATTTGATATTTCTATGGTAAATAAATGATTTATTTTCTCGCTTACTATCTGTTTAATTTTATTCAATAGCTTTTCCTTCAGGTAGGATTCCATTTTCAGACGACTAGAAGCTTCTCAGGAGCTTCAGCTTTTAGCTAGGGGTTAATTTAAGTTCAGAATACAAAAACATAAAAAGCAAGCCATTTTATGAGGTTGAATCGTTACAGTAATCGTGGAAAGCAAAGATATTTTATTCAAAACTGAACTTTATTACAAAGTAGTAACGGGCTTTTCTACATTCACATCTTGTTTAACAAACGCATTCTTAGTGGGTGAGCTATAGTAGATGACAGTATTAGTTTCGAGTACCGAGGTAATAAATTAGTGGCGCCAATTTACCTTTACAGTTGAATCTGAGGAGATCAAATAATTATGTAAGCCAATTTCAACACTATCCATATAGGAATATGGAAATGGTCGAATAGGTTCGCTTGGACTGAGACGGCAAAAACGACTAGACGAAAAACCTCAAGTGGTCATTCCTAGGAATTTTAGGTAAAGCGTGAGATTGTTTTTGTACAAATTTAATTATGGTTTTGTATTGGGTCGTATTTAATAAAGGGAATAGAGTTTAAATTAGACATGATTATATTTAATTGGTAATTTGTCAACTAGTTTCAGACGCCGGTTGTGCGGGGGTTGGGGGGAGTGTTTTCAGAGCTGATGTTTAGACGGGGTAGCGTGGGGCTGGACATTCAAATCTTGGAGCTTGAGGGTATCGGTCGGGGATCTCGGTCGAAGGAAATAGGTCTCAATCTAGGATACCTGAGTTGTGTCTGGGCATGGATTGTGCTAGTATTCGATTGCGCTGGTTTAGTCTTTGATCAGACACAACATATGGTAATTTAAAGGGAGATTTCAATTCGTAAATATTTATTGTACTTACATACTTAATTTGGTGGTTTAATCTCAATTAAATAGTGTAAATTTTAAAGTTTATTGTGAAGTTGATTTTTAGTGAATCTCTTGCTGTTAATACTTTGTGTTCAAATAAGAGTGGTTAAAAGTAATTAAATTTGACTAGAGTTAATTGGTTTAAAGTATAATAGTTTGATGGAGTTTGCTTTAATTTAAATAAGTGTTTTAATGGGGCTAGGAGAACCTTGACTGATACTTTCAATCCATTCGTTCTTTAGCTATATTTTGGATTGACATTGAAACTGGATCGAGCCTAAATTCGTAACGTAAACATTCATAGATACTTTATTGTGAAGGCGAGAAGGTTCAATATTGTGTGATTATTTTACATAGTATTGAACTATTTCGAGTCTTATTAGATTTTGAGTTTATTTTGGAAAGTTTAATTAATATTTCGACCAGATCATTGCCTAAATTGGATGTTAATTTAACAAAGCGCACGCCACCTAACGGTGACAAGGCCAGACGCTTTGGGATCCTGTTAGAAGTAGGCCAGGCTCAGAGATACCTGGGCACCGTCTCCTTTATTTGCATAGATGGTGTAGCCTATCATAAATGGGCCTCTTCCTTGGCTTAAGGTTTGCCGCAGGACTGAAGCGAGAGGTCGCAATTTAAAATAAGTCGACCGCTTGAATTTATTCACTCGTTAAGGTTTTGTGTGTGCTTAAGGCTTGGGTCTTTTATTGAATATATATTTATATGTTATACACACGCGATAGGGAGTGCATTTCACAGAACCTTGTCCACGGACCGTTGTGAAATGTACATTACAACGGCTATAGGTTGCCTTTTCGGATTAGCCTTCCGAACGATTTACAGCGTAGATCCCTAGCTTAGGTTTTACACATCACATAACACTAATAAAAATAATGATGGGAGTTTTGCATACAATAGTTTAGGGACTAGTGGAAGGTAGGATTAGGTATAAATTCATACGTGGTACTAGGGACTTAGGAAACAAGGTTTATTCATACAATAACATTTATTTGTAGGATTAATTTGATAATTATGAGTAGAGAAATTAATGGTTGGTCTTAATTGAGGAGAAATGTAGAGTTTATGTAGTTGAATTTTGGCATTCAGGTATGGTAATATAATTTCATATTTTATTTGGTTAGGGAAACAGTTTGGTTTCGGAGATAGAAGCAAAACTGTTATAGGGACCAGTGACAGGCAGAGCAGATCGCTGATGATTGTAGTTACGGGCGAAATAATACCCTTATAACTACTAGCTATTTCGTACATAACTATTTGTGGAATACACATTCGATTACAATAAATTCGATATTTCAAATGCCTACGATATAAAGGCAAATATATAGAGAAATAGGCGTTATATTGCCTGTATTGTTAAGTTTATAACACAGCAATATTAAAATAAAGAGGTTTGTCTGAGTTTGTTTCGGTATTTCTTCTTATTCAAACCGTCAGGTACGAAATACTGGTAGATTCGCTCGTAGAGTCTTAAACTCATGAGGTAACTAGGCAGGTAAATAAGGTAGGATCATTCATACTCCATCCTAAGCAAGAAAGTAGCTTTGTGTGAGTAAAAGATTACCACACAACCCGTCGCTAAGACTTTGTTCAAAATATGAATACATAGGTTGAATATTAGTATGTTTAAGGTGTCAAAATAATCAAGATAATAGAAAATCTAAGAGCTACGATCTTGCTTATCCGAATGATTAATAGGAGGTTGGTGTAAATTAACAAAAACATATAAAATATTTATATTAATTGATTTGACAGGTACATTATTTAGAATTAGGATGCAGTAGGTGAACGAAGGAGTAGGTAGATAGATAGAGAGGAGTCAAGGTCCAATTTGCTACACATAAAAGAATTTGGGTTGTTCGGAACAACGTAGACATTAGACGTAGATTTTATTTATTATTTAATATTTAGTATTTATTTAAGGGGGGGAAGTTACATACTGGGAACATGAATTGGAATTGTTTCTCGAACAATCGTAGGAATTATTTCGGTTCTTGGTATTTTGTTCGTAAAATACTTGTTATAAGAATCCAATTCAAGAATAGTCTAAGTAATAGTTATTGTTGAAAAAATGGAACGCTCATGATGTGTATTGTAAGCATAGCCAGTTTTGTAATGTGCTGGCTGTTATGTTATGAATTCTGTATGTGTCGTTATTATGTAATGCCAGAAATGACTTCGCTTCCGGGAAGTAAAATATCGTTGCTAAAAATAGCAAGTCGCTAATAATTATGATATTTCTGTAAATGACACTGTTTGTTTTTACCTAAATGAGGCAGCATATTCATCGCAATTACTTTTATCAACATAAAATCTCTTCTCGACGCCCACCGATAACACAGTGACACAATGTCGACGGAATCTGTACTACTTTATTTTATTTCATAATTATACTAGATCGTGCTTTTTCCTGCATTAGTATGCAATCAGTGTGGCGTTGTGCAGATAATCTAATAGATTACGCGGTATAGATTGGACTTTGATAACAAAAAAGGGCTTATAAGTGTTAGTATAAACTTGGTTGGTAGGATTTTTTATCAGCTTAACAGCATGGAGGAAAAGCTTATTAGCTGCTTATTATTATGGAGTTTTCAACTTAGTTACATTCAGATGTTAAATTAAATATATAAGTAATTCAAATCTTATTATAAAAACTTCAGAAACTGATAACAAGATATACAACATAATAGATAAAATAAACAAATTCCTTTTTTTTCGCCCTTTCATATCAATTAGAAAAATATAACATTTGCCAAATCATTATTCATTTCAGTTAGCTTGATAGGTAAGTAACGAGACTAACGAGGAGGTTTATGAAAATTTTACCTACAGATGTTACCTCAATTTACCTTTAGAACTCCAGTATTATTGAAAACATACTGCGATTCCCTGAGCGCTTCATGTTTAGGTATAGTCTCCGAAATAGCGTGACTCCGCTCGTTTCTCGTCAGATGAACTTATAAGAGGTCCCTGGAATCTAGTTAAGGCGACGTGAGCTCCAAAAACTGATATTTAAAAAATCGTCTCTTGTTTGGATTATAATACGGCTGCCCTAAATTTAAGTAGCAATTTTGAGGCCTTTTTCGAAGGAAATCAGCTATTCGAATCCTGAGTTTTTGACTTTCACTCGATAGAAAAAAAATCACGAACATAGGTCTAAAATACACTTAAAAAATCATAACAAATTATGCACAACATCTAAACATATTAAAATTGGTTTTAAAAATCGGCAATGTCATGTTTGAGGGAAATCAGCTATTACTTTTTTATTTATTAAAACGCACAAAAAATTAATATTAAAAAACATGATATCCGCGCTTCCAAACACGCACTTCCATCTCGCTCACGCTTATGCTCAGTGAGAGGGAGAAAATACCACGAACCTACGTCCCCTTAAGTTTAATTAACTTAACTTTGCGTAGGTAGCAACGGACTTTTTTCTTGAGAAGCCTTGTTTAATGTTTATAGTATTTTTGGTTCATAAAAGATTTAATCTCCTTTGTTCCGTGGAGGTCCTACTGTCACTTTATAATAAATAATAAATATTTGCGGACAATCTTACACAAATCGACCTAATCCCAAACTAAACAAAGCTTGTACTACGGGTACTAGACGAAGATAAACATACTTATATAAATAAATAAATAATTAAATAAGGAACAAATATTCGCGCTCATCACACAAATAAATGCCCTTACCGGGATTCGAACCCAGGACCTCTTGCTTCGTAGGCAGCGTCACTACCAACTAGGTTTCCTATGGTTGGTAGACATTTAAAGACATAAAAGATAGCATCTGCCATATCATAGCATAAAATGATCTCGACAAAATGAGCTTCCGTATTACGAATAGGTAAAAAATATGGACTACAATATTTGAATTGACTACATTTCATTCCTTTATACTAAGAGGCAGTAACCCTATCATTTGAGAATCCAAGTTAAAATCGCGTATACTTTTATGCACAGTTATAATTATAACCCATCTTCAAGAATGAGTGTCAATTATAACAGTAAAGTGTCATTTTGCCACTCTAAATACAACTGTAATAACAGTTGATTGTAATGCTCTACGATTTATTTGAAAGAATTTGAATCATAAAGATTTACAACTGTGCAATTTAATACATATGAATAATGGTGGGATAATACTTGAGAATAGAACAGATAAACTATAGTAAAAGTATTTCAACAAGTAAATAAAAATCCGCTCCTCATATAAACATTATTCCAACTGTATTCGGAGAGAGCTCGAGCTCGGGCCGCGAATTTAATTCCAAAACTTAGCGTAGGTGCTAGTTTATCCCAAACGGCTTTCATTTAATCTACCGACACATTAATAATATCGTACACATGGTATTTTAATCAAAAATATTATTTCAGATATTTTTTTCATACTCTTCGTTTACCTATTCTATTTCAGTGACTATCTGTTTATTTATATCAAACAAATTGTACATATTGCCATTATACTATTCGCGTATAGTTCTAATTATCTGACATAATTCCACAATTAAGAAATCGTACCTATAGCCACATTAGCTTGCCACTATCTAGAGTGTATTTATGTTGATTATCGAACGCGTTTTGCAAAAGTACTTTGCTCGAGATATAAAGTCCCTCTTAATTGCTTGATACAAAATGTGTTCCAGTACTTTGCTTATAATTACCGCGCTTGAGTTTTAAATATCTCGCCTTGGGAACGAGACAGGTTCATTAGTTGATCAGGCTTATGCGTAAATTTATTGAGATGGTAGGCATTATGCAGAACTTGTATGAACCCTGCGAGTCATTAGAGGCGTCGATCGAATACGTAGGTATAGCTCTGTTTTTTGGAATTGTGCATCGAGACTAACCAACAGTGGTTTAACAATGTCGTTTTATTATTTTAGAATAAACATTGTATTTTAACCTTAATAATTACATAAATTTTCTTTTTCATAGTAAAATCGATTGTGTCGAGTGTTTCACTTGCTTAAAATTATCTAAGTAACTTGAATTAATTATAGGACATTAATTTTGCATGGATTCCAGTTTTCCATCTACTGTCTAAACTGTCTACGTCTTACTGGCTGACATTTTATAGAGCTATTTTAAATAGCTTAAACATTTATGTCTAATGGAAAAATAAACTAGATTAGACTTTTGCAAGTAAATATTTCTTTTAATATTTTTTTAATTATTCAATGGAGGAGGCTTAATATTTACTTACTACGAGTATTGAAGTAGCTAGATATCGTATTGTAGCCGTTGCTGTGTTGCCTACATTTCATCGTACTACTGTTTGTAGATTATGCTCTACATTTGAAGCTATGTATATAATTCGATATTTTAACACTACCAGTCTCCATTTACGTCAAACGCTGTGGAAAGTGCACAAAATGTGAATGCGACAAAGTGCTTTGTCAACAAATCACGCTAACTTGCTAAAAAGCGCGATGCGTAAAAACTACATTAGGCTGCCTTTAAACTGTTTATAGTTTTACTTATCCCTTTATGAAGTGACGCTAACATAACTACCTAACTATACGTTTTTGTTTCGTGTTATTAAAAACACTTTAAGTTAAACATCGACCCATTAAACTGTCAAAGCTAACGGTTTCAAAACAATTAGTAATAGAGAATCCTTTGAAAGCCGTCTAAGTAGCATGATCATTATAATTGATACGGTACGTTTTGGAAAGTGTAATCCTTATAGTAACATCGGCAAAGAGACTGTCGTCTGCGTCAATTTTATCGACACGGGAGACTGGTGTCAAATGCAGCGGTTCTACTCTACTCTGGACCAATTATACCATCTTAAAATTAATATGGTAAAGTAATAACCAAATTCAATGCTTGCAAAGGCCTTTTGCCTTATAGTGTCTGTCTGCCTGTCTATCACAGCATTATATTTTAGGAACTACATATGCTATCGATTTGAAATTTGGAGTAGGTAATTGTAAACAAAGCAAAAGTGCATTTGAAATGTTGGTAATAAAATAACCAATGTCCAATATATCCGATGAGACAAAACCAAACCCGGCTGCGTAGGGTTCTAAAAGTGCGGACCTTTAATGATGGATTATATAAACTGTAAATGAATTGGATTTGCTAGGATGTATAACAAATATGAGAGGCAAGATGGTGGGCCACCTGATACGGCACGACAGTTTCTTCCTAAACATCCTGGAGGGTAAAATTGAAGGCAAAAGAGGCAGAGGAAGGCCTAGGCTAACATATTCTAGCCAAATAAAACACAAAGCTGATGTCGAGTCATATGAGGATATCAAGAGGCTGGCAATGGACAGAAAAAAGTGGCGGTTACTCCACTGACAAGAAGCAAGGCTCTTAAGTAATGATGATGATGAAATGAATTGGGCTTACTAGTTAGCCCTTAACGTATTGAAATGACTAAGCAACGAAATATGAGCGTACAAAACATGTTAAACCTGTTTTAGCCAAAAAAGGTGGTAAAAATTCATGTCTTTGGCTTATAATGTCACAGAGTTTGCTAGAAATATAAAAAAAATTACACCAAATCCAGGCTTGGTTTGTAAATATGGGGGTTAATGCATTATCTTTATTTATTTTATTTACTTACGTTAACGTTTTTAATTTGCCGACTGGTTTGGTACATTAAGGAGCACACCTTCTCAGTAGCGGTTACCCGACTTATCAAACGCTTATCAATTTGTAAATAAGACGCAGGATTTTATTAACTCAGGGCGTAATGGATTAGGGTGGCAACACGCGTGGGTGTGATCGATCGGGCGTTATCAGTGTTTGTGCGCGTTTTGTTTCGACGCCTGTCGTTTGGGTGCTTTAACGCACCTTGTATAAAGCGTTTTTTTATGATATACTTGTTTAGATTCTTCCATAGCGCTCATTGTTTTAGACAGAACGGTTTTTTTGATAGCGTAGGTTTTTAGATTTACTTCCTGATTCGAATGGAGAAATTTTTAAGTTATTTTTTAGCTTATTTTCCACTGATGCATTAATTTTAAATGACTTTTTCAAAAATTTCAAATTAAAATTCAAATATTTATTTGTGACCACAAAAAAACACATACAAAAGATATAATATAAAACACACTTTGTCACGAAATGGACCCTGCTCAGCATGTTGCTAGCTTTACAGCCAGCGCTGGTCTTCCGCAGGGTCCATTCGGTAAGAGCACGGTGGGCAACATCAACAGATACACATGCAATATCATAAAACAAGCGTGTTTATTTAAATTTTTTGATGGCCCAATCATACATCTTGTACACGGCACTGTAAGACTAGACTGCAGCTTTGAGAACAGAGTTTAGTAGGTATGTATATCTTAGTTACTTACTCATCACATCAAATCGAATCAGCATCAAAAACCAAGTACCGCAAACAAGCCAGCCGGTGTGTTTGAATTTTATATCCGTTTATTTCCTTTGTTTAGCTACAACGAAGATTGCCGCCGATTCTATATTTAACTATTTAACTATCACGGTTCATGAGATACAGCCTGGTAACAGACGGATAGACAGCAGACGGACAGCGGAGTCTTAGTAATTCAATTCAATTCAAGACATTTATTTCGACCAACTGGGATCATAGATAAAGTTAGTTACAGTTTCTTAGCCTAAAGTTAGTAAGTACTATAACCTAATACATATAAAATAAGGACAGTACTTATTAGGGCTTGACTGTCAGTACGTGGATCATATTGCAGTGATTCACATACTCACAATAGTAATAGGGTGCCGTTTTACCCTTTAGGTACGGAACCCTAAAAATGGTTACACGAAATATCTTGGGACAACTTTTGGCAGCCACAAATCCTCGAAATTTTGGGATTTTTTTTGGTTTCGCACTCGTAGCTGCTATACGGTGCATCGTAACGAAAAATTACTCACCATGAAATTAAAGAACATAAAATTATACGTCTAATGAGTACCAATACATAACAATTCGGTACAGCGACATAGTAGAAAACCATGGTCGAAAACGAGGCTTAACTTTGTAAGTTATTTCAAGATAGTGGTTTTTAACTTCTGCGTTTAAATTTTTAATTTAACCATAGGTTTTAGCTCCTCAATTGTAGGAATTTACAGAATCAAGAGTTATTTCAGCATTAGTAACATCATACATAACTGATAATCGAAGAGCTGGCGGTTTTCTTGTGCAACGCATCAACATTGCAGTTCAACGAGGAAATACTGCCACCATACTCGGTACAATGCCTACCGGGCCTTTTTAGGGTTCCGTAGCCAAAATGGCAAAAACGGAACCCTTATAGTTACATTATGTCTGCCCGTTTATCCATCTGTCCGTATGTCACAGGCATTTTACTCGAAAAGTATATGGTGTATTTGTATAAAGTTTGGAGGGTAGGCGTATTGTGTTAGCCGCTACATAGTTATGTAATGAAACAACTAAAAAAATATTATTTTAGTGGTACCATACATGTAACTGGAAGTCAAAAAAAAGAAAAACATTGTAAGTCCACGTCAATCGATAGGCCTTTTAAAATAAATATAAGATTAAGGTTTCTCAGCAAGTTCTTCGATTAAGTGAAAATGATCGGAGATAATCGCCTACGCCAGTCAGTAGAGGTTCAAAGCACTGGGTACTTTCAAAAATAGTTACACGAAATACCTCGGGATAACTTTTGGCAGCTACAAATCCTGAAAATTTTGTGACTTTCGGGGCGATTATCTCCGACTATTTTCACTTAATCGAAAAACTTGCTGAGAAACCTTATATTTATTTTAAAAGACCTATCGATTGATGTGCCACACGTAGACATACGATGTTTTTCTTTATTTTGACTTGCAGTTACATGTATGGAGTGCACCCCTAAAATAATATTTTTTTAGTCATTTCATTATAAAATTATGTAGCGGCTAATAAAATTCACCTATCCTGTAAATTTTATTCAAATACACCTTATAGTCTTCGAGTAAAATGCCTATGACATACGGAACATGGAAATGGAAAAAAAGACATGACGAAACTATAAGGGTTCATTTTGGCTACGGAACCTTAAAAAGGCCCTCTAGGTATTGTACCGAGTATGCTGGCGGTGTTTCCTCATTGAACTGCAACGCTGATGCGTTGCACGAGAAAACCGCCAGCACTTCGATTACCAGTTATGATGATACTAGTTAATGCTGAAATACCTCTTGATTCTGTAAATTCAGGAATGGGGAATGGATAAAAATTTTAGAAGTGCCTGATTTTTTTTTTTGGTGTTAGGAATAACCTTTCTTAACACCAGAAAAAATTGCAGTATTTTCAGGTGCGTCAATTATTTTTGAAAAAAATTAACAGTTTCCTCACTTATGTTTTGGGTTTAGGACGGCGAATGAGAAACTTTCCTTGATTCGTTTCATATTACAAAAAAATATTTTGAATATCTGACCCTGGCAATGACAAATATAGCTGCTGCAGCTGTCAATATCATTGCCAGTGTCAGTTTACCACGGATTTTCAAGATATTTTTTGTAATATGAGACTAATTAAGGAAAATGTGTCATTCGCCGTCCTAAACCCAAAACGTAAGTGAGGAAACTGTTTATATTTTTCAAAAATGATTACGCACCTGAAAAGTCCGCAATTTTTTTCTGGTGTTAAGGAAGGTTATTCCTAAAACCAAAGAAAAAATCAGGCATTTCTAAAATTTTCATCCATTCCCCATTGAGGAGCTAAAACCTATAGTTAAATTCAAAATTGAAACACAGAAGCTTAAATACCATTGAAATAACTTACAAAGTTGAGGAAAGCCTCGTTTTCGACGGTGGAGATATATATATATATTTTTTTTTTCATTTATTTACTACAAAAAACAATACAAAAAAAACATTTGTACAGCGGACAAAGCCGTAAAGGTTTATCTGCCGCTGTATTCGCTCTTTAACTAATTAAATATATATTTTTACAGGGGTGCAGTTCTATTTTAGCTAATTTAATATTATAGTTACTTACAATAGTAGGTACTTAGTTAATTACTATTGGCCTTATTCATAATCGTTCAACAAACCTATTTTAGCTAAAGTGTCGTTAAAGTTCGTCTCTCTCACATTGTCTTTGGCATTTGTGTTCGTAATAATGGGACAAAAATATTTTTTATAAACTTAGTAAGCCTTCAAAATTTTATGAATAAAGTATTTTTTTATTTTTATTACACTGTGTTTTTTTATTTTTTTTACACATGGAATGTTTGTGCAGTTGGCACATCAGCAAGATATAACTCTTTCAAAGTACGTTTACATTTATGTGGGTTATCACTTATGCTTTTGACAATATCGTCGGGTAGTTGATTAAGAATATTTGGTAACAGGTGTTCCCATGTTCGTTTGCCATACACATTTCTACATTTCGGAATGACAAAACGAGGCAAAATCACATATATAATATATATAATATATACACATCACAAAATCTGCAGGATTTCATCGTCAACAGAACATCGACAAAAATGGTGGCTCTTGTCACACTGTGCGTTGTGTGAAAGATAAGTACTTATATAAGCAGCAGGTGCAATATTATGTCCTCATCAATCAACTCAATCACTCAAATTTAGACAAACCATACAATTCATAAATATAGGTACATACATAAGGCAAAATATGTAGCCGTACAGTTTCAAAAATATGTATACCTACACTACTTTAATAAAGTAGTGTAGGTATACATATTTTTGAACATTTATGTCGTGTATACATATTTTCAAAACATTGCAAGGCAACATGTTTTTGCCCTTGACTGTATAGCAATCC
The DNA here is from genome assembly GCA_963854355.1 of Epinotia brunnichana. Classification (NCBI taxonomy): domain Eukaryota; kingdom Metazoa; phylum Arthropoda; class Insecta; order Lepidoptera; family Tortricidae; genus Epinotia; species Epinotia brunnichana. The sequence continues at coordinate 474,855 of CAWKZR010000004.1, read as the reverse complement.
TTCATTTCTAAGTGGCCGGAGGAAAAGAGCTGTTTTGTGAAACGATTTGTAAAATCACAAATGGAAAATTGACAACTCGAAATTATTGGTCGATATACCCACAAAATTTCATTCAAATCAGTCCAGCCGTTTAGGAATTAGGTGACAAACACAGCACGTACAGAAGAATTATATACATTAAGATATACTAGCTGCCCACGTATTGCAAAGAACGCAGACAAACTTGCGGGACCGGCGCTCACAGAAGGCAGTCATTGGTCGCCTTCTGCATCAACCGGCCCGCCAACAGCGCACGGAGGCCGGCGCCCACCCAGTCCGTGTACATGGCGGTCCGGCGCGGGCGGCCGGCGATTCAACGCTGGTCCACGGCGGCTCCACTGTGCTCGGCGGCTCGGATTCGACGCTGGTCCGCGGCGGCTCGGGCGACGCCTGCTTGCACGGTGCGATGGCGGCGGCGGCGGAGCGCGGGGGAGGCGGGCGCAGGGGTGGCGGGCCGGAGGAGCACGATGACACCAGGAGTGACTCGAAGTGGACCGGAATGCGGCTCCTTGGTTCTAGAACACCATTCATAAAAGCTATATAGTCCTGCAATACTTTGCTTGACAGTTTGTGATTGCAATTAAGGTGGTTCGATTTCCATACAAAACGTTACTTGACATTCGCAGGCTAACGGCTCGATATTTTAAGAAATTTATGTAACAAACTTTCATAAATTGGCTGGCTTTCCATTTGCGCGAAATTCACCCTTTCCTAGAATAAACTTGTATAAACTAGAACAATCTGAGAAAAATTGTTATCCGAAAGTATCACGTCCTAAACTAATTTCTCATCATATCAGCCGAAAGACGTCCACTACTGAACATAGGCCTCCCCCAAGGAGTGCCAAAGTGACCGGTCCTGCGCCACCCGCATCCAGCGGACTTCCGCAACCTTTACCACTTGGTCGCCTTTCCGCCCCAACGGCCATCGATTATAGCAAAAGGGGCCCAATTTTAGGACAAAAAAAATTTGTTACCAAACTTTTTGCAACTTTTTTGATCGAAACTTTAAAGTATACATTAAAATAAGCACCTTTTTTTATCACAATTTTTTGATTAACTTGGCCGTTTAAGGAGGTCCATCTGCAAGACCCCGGTGAGTGTGTACTTAGCAATATCTTTATGTTCTGTGGAAAGATGAGAGGACTCTTGTAATATGACATTCTTTCCATTACTGTAGTAGTCCAATCTAGCAATGCACAACACACTTAGAATTGGACAGGGAAGCCTGGAGCTCCCATATATTGGTAGTGTGGTCCGGAAACACACTGGCACGGTCGACTGAGCTGGAGCAACCGTGGCAAGGTTATGGGAATGGTGGATACCTCTGGGGAGCCATAGGCCCCCTATCCGGCTTAGTGACTAACAAGCAAACTTGAACAGAGTCACCAGGGATATACCCTGTCAAGACCGGAGCAAGGCGACCGATGCCCAATAAGATATAAGAGGTGCATAGCCATAAGGAAATAATATTCATGAGGTCCCTCTATAGTAACGTGGGAGTGCAACCACGAAAGAGGTAATTAGAGTATGGCAAGGCACTCGGTAAAACCGAATAATGCATACCTGTTCCCAACCAAAGTGACGACTTAGGCCATAAAGAAAGACAATGCAAAAGAGATAACGCGAGCCTATGGTTTTATGGCCTCAGTCGTCACTTTGGTTGGGAACAGGTATAGACCTCACCTTATCCGTATACACATACAAGTAACATGGGTAGAATAATTGGTCCACTCATCTTTCCACTCTCATGATGATAAATGTGTGTTTTATGTACCCTATGTCGTCATTATAAATCTGAGTTACATATACATATACAGGGTGTTTTGTAGCTTGGTGCAAACCTTTAAGGGGGAGATACACTAGACCATGTAGAACATATTCATCCAAAATTTATATTATTTTAAATGACATCAAAAGTAAGAACTACTTTGGTACGATCAAGGACACATTAGACTACTAAAATAATAAAAAAAAACGGACATTTTTGTTTGGATTGGAAGTTATTAGCATTTAATTGACCAATTTTGGGTTTTTCATACTAAAATCGTAAAAGTTCCCTTAAAAATCAAAAAATTGCTAAAAAAAAAATTTTTTTGGATGAATATGTTCTACATGGTCTATTGTATCTACCCCTTAAAGGTTTGCACCCAGCTACAAAACACCCTGTATATGTGAAGTTAGTATTTCACATACATTGTGTAGGAGGGACGACAATACCATAACTTTGGACCACTCTAGTTCTTAAATGGGCAAATAATCAAAAAAATGTAATCATTAAAAGATGCTTATTTGAATGTATTCTTTAAAGTTCTAATCAAAAAAGTAGCAAAAATAAGAAAAAAAAGTCCTAAATCCCCCTCCCCTCCCTTTTGTTTTCCTCTTACTCTGGCTCTTCGATCATAATTACTAGAATCAGAATTACTCTTTAAATACATAGAGTTACTCATTAACGTTTAAATACATAGGGGTGTTAAGTCTACTATAGATAAATTAACGAGAGCATGAAATTGCATATGTAGTAGTATTGTATGTTTACAGGCATTCTATATTTGAATTTTCTATTTTCTCATACTACCACTACAAATGCAATTCCACGTTCTCGATAATTCATCTATACACAGGTGTTGAGTTTGGCAAAGAATATACTAGCTACGAGAAATACTTGCAAATAGTGACCTGCTGTGCCTGTCCAGATTCTGAATACGCTGCAACGCCTACTCATGTACCTCCTAGCCATGCATGACCTCCTTAACTCTTGTGCAGGAGCTTTTCATTTTGATTAATGTATCTGTGGCTGGGCTTCAGATTCTTTGGGCTGGAAACATAAAGAAAACGTATGAAATCTGGACGTACACCTTTATAATATCAAGGGATTCTAGCTGAAGTAGAGTAATAAAATAGTAACACAGTTAAATATGCCTCAGAATTGAACTGAATGCTTACTAACTGCACTTTAAGCACACTGAACGCAAGCAAAATACACTTTTATTCTCTTAAACTTCGTACAAAAGTTAGTACTAAAGTAACAAATAGGTTAGGTTTTGATGCACTTACACATAACTTAAGGTACTAAATAATGCCAAACAATACTCACATGCTTTCAAATTCCGTCGAAATCCAGCATTCTCACAATTTATTTCAATTTTAAATCGGTAGCCGGCACTGAACTGACATTTTTTGTCTTGGCAATTTGTAAACTTTACGTTTAGTAAAACTCCATGATAACATTAGCACAACTAAATTACTCACCAAGGAGTACTATAAGTATGTAACTAACTAACCAAATTAATACATTATACACTTTTTTTAATATATTATAAACGCTGTTCGGTTTTTAAGGTGACGGTTTATTTTGCTTTGGGACAGATACAGATACACAATACAATGTTAACCCAAATATTTTAAAGAGTTAAGTCAAGTATGTGTTAAGGTATTGCATTTCTATTACCTCTCAATTTGATGGCATTATAGTATATGATGTGTATACGCGTGACGTCACCGAGGCGTCCGTCGTAAGCTGAGCCGCGACCGTACCTACGGCAGTAATAAACGAGCTCTCGTAACACACACTGGTTTCATTGCGTCCGCATACGTATCAGTGGCTAACGAGGCTGAATCATACCCGCGCGCTAACTAATAAAAAAAAATGTCCGCGTTTCTTGGTAGTGTTTCCAATTTTGACCCTAATACGCAGGAATGGCAAATATTTGCTAGTCGATTGAAGCAGTTTTTAAGGTTAAACATAATTGACACGGATGAAATGAATAGAGCGGTTTTGTTAACGCATCTATCGGACGACGCATATCGGCTACTTACAAACCTCGCACACCCAAAGGATGTGGAAACAGTGAATTACGAGGAGCTGATCGTATTACTCAATGGTCATTTTACACCGAAAAGGTCGACTTTCACCGATAAGGCTAAATTTTACAATGCGGTGAAGGCAGAAGGCGAGAGGATCGAGGACTGGGCGGCTCGACTTCGTGGACTCGCAGTTCACTGCGAGTTTGGAGCCGCTCTCGAAATGATGCTCCGCGATCGGTTTGTTCTTGGATTCAACGCGGGTCCAGATCGGGACCGTCTCTGCGAGCAAGACGTGAATACGTTAACGTTTGTCAAGGCGTTGGAGTTAGCGCAACAGGCGGCTTGTGCTCGGCAAGCAAGAGCTGCGCAGGTAGGGCCGAAAGAAGAGCCACTTTTCCGAACGGGCACAATAAAGAGCGGTAGTAGCGGCCGCGGAGGCATCGGCAGTCGCGACAGGCAAGGCAGCCGTTCGGCAAACAACGAGGTCTCTTCACCCCGTTGTACGGTATGCGGTCTAAGTAATCACGTCGCGGACAGGTGCAAGTTTAAGAATTACCGGTGTCAGAGGTGTCACGAAAAGGGGCATCTGAAGAAAGTGTGCAGATCCAGTCGTGTACATAATATTGATATAACACAGCCGTCGGAGGTTCAGGAATCTCAAGACTGCAACAGTGACTGTGAGGAATGCCAGCTGTTCAATTTAAGGTGCGTCAGTAATGATCCAATCTTAGTTCCGGTTGTTTTTAAAAATAAGTTGAAATTGAGCATGGAACTGGACTCGGGGTCCAGTACGAATGTAATCAGTCAGTCTTTGTATACAAAGTATTTCTCGGAATTCCCGTTAGAAAAATGTAATTTTAAAATGCGTTTCTATAACGGACATAAAATCACACCCGAGGGTAGATTCGCGGCAGATATTACTTATCGTAACGTAACAAAGCAACTATCGTTCTATGTTGTGAAGAATGGAGCAAATCCATTACTTGGGCGTGAGTTCATGGTCAAATTTCAAATACATTTTACATCGGGCATTCATAACATTGTTGTAAACGAGTGTTTAGATTCCGATGTAAAAACTTTGTTAAATAAGTTTGAACCGCTATTTCGCGATGAACTAGGTTGTTTTAACAAGTTTAAAGTAAATCTTCATTTGAAAGAGGGCGTCAAACCCAAGTTTTTCAAGCCTAGGCCGTTACCTTTTGCCTTAAAATCGCAAGTAGAAGACGAGTTAGCGAGACTCACAAAGGAAGGAATTTTAGTTCCCGTTAATTACTCCGATTACGCAACGCCGATAGTACCGGTTTTAAAGCAAAACGGCAGCGTGCGGATATGCGGCGACTATTCCATCACTTTGAATAATGATATTTACATTGACAAGTATCCTCTTCCAAGGATTGATGAGGTTTTTGCTAAATTAAGTGGGGGGGAGCATTATTCGAAGTTGGACTGCAGTCAAGCTTACAATCAATTTGTTCTGTCAGATAAAGCTCAAAAGCTTACCACAATCAATACTACGAAAGGCTTATTCATGTACTCTCGTCTTGTTTTCGGTCTTGCTTGCGCGGCCGCGGTGTTCCAGAGAGCGATCGAGAACTTGCTAGCAGGAATAGAGGGGGTAACGGTATTCCTAGATGATGTTTGTGTCACAGGGGCTACTAAGTCGGAACATTTATCTCGTTTAAACTTGGTGTTCGATAGGTTTCAAGACGCTGGATTAAGGCTACAAAAAAGCAAATGTGCGTTTCTCCAAAAAAGCGTCACTTATTTGAGTCATATAATTGATAAAAAGGGCTTACATAAGTGCCCTAAAAAGGTTGAGGCTATAGTGAACGCACCGCGTCCTAGTAATATAAAGGAACTTAAAAGTTTCTTAGGCTTGGTGAATTACTATCGCAACTTTGTGGAGAACACGTCGGCCATATTATGCCCACTGCACGAATTATTGCGTGCGGACGTGGAGTGGGAGTGGACGTCGCGACATCAAGCTGCCTTCGAGCGCATGAAGCGCGAGCTAGCGTCCGAGCGCGTCCTGGCGCACTTTGACCCCGGCGCTCGCCTCTTGCTGAGCGTTGATGCGGGGCCTGCTGGCCTGGGCGCGGTTTTATCGCAAATTTGCGAGGACGGGGTGGAGCGCCCGCTCGCGTATGGCTCGCGCTCACTGACCACCAGCGAGCGAAACTATAGTCAGCTGCACAAGGAAGCGACAGCGATAGTGTTTGGAATCAAAAGATTTCACCAATATTTGTATGGCCGGTCGGAACCTTTTATTCTAAAAACGGACCACAAGCCGCTATTAGCGATATTTGGTAAGAAGAACGGTATATCTGTGATGACGGCTTCCCGGTTAGTGAGGTACGCTATATATCTATCCGCGTATAACTATATTATCCAGTACACTGCCGGCAAGGATAATGTAGTTGCCGATTATTTCTCGCGCGCGTGTCTGTCGGAGCAATCGGATAACGGTATAGTGAGGCCATCCTTAAAACAGTGCAATTTACTAACTGTCAATGCCTTGCAATTATGTAATTTGCCCCCGTTGACCTACAAAGATATTCAGAGTGCGACGGTAGCAGATAAAACCTTAGCAACAGTATCCAAATATGTTCAGCACGGTTGGCCGCGTAAAATTAATTGTGCTAATATAAATCCCTATTTCCGTTGTAGGAACGACTTAGAACTGGAAAAGGGTTGCATAATGAGAGGGCATCGCGTTGTAGTACCTGAGAGTGTGAGAAATAATTTATTGCGAGAATTACATAAGACTCACCAAGGCATAGTTAAAACTAAGAGTAATGCTCGATCACGGATGTGGTGGCCCGGTATAGACCGGGACATCGAACAGCTGATCGGCGCATGCGGCGTGTGCAGCGCGCTACGCAACGCGCCTGCGCGCGCACCGCCGGCCCCCTGGAGTCGCCCGCCGGGCCCGTGGCACCGTATACACATTGATTACATGATGGTAGCTCAAAGAACGTATTTGATTGTGGTAGACGCTTTTAGCAAATGGGTTGAGTGCATAGACATGACTGGTGGTACTACTACGAAACATTTAATCACCGAGTTATCATTGTTGTTTAGTAGATTTGGACTACCGGATACTATCGTATCAGACAACGACGCCAAGATTGCATCTCAAGAGTTTCAAGTATTTTGTAAAATGGGTGGTGTAAAGTATGTAACTTCACCTATATACCACCCGATTAGCAATGGTTTAGCCGAATGCGCGGTCCGAAACTGTAAGAAAATGGTTAAATCTATTATAGAACAAGAGTCGCTAAGCATAAGTCGATTAAATTGTAAATTGCAGAGTTACTTGTTCGAATATCGTACAACAGTTCACTGTGCAACAGGAGTAACGCCGGCTAAGTTGATGTTGGGTCGGGAGTTGCGATCGAGATTAGACCTCATAGTACCGCCGCGGGACAAAAGTGTCGATGCCGCGCATTCCTCGCCGCCGCCGCCGGCGCAGCAGCCCGGTAAACAACAAGCGCGTTAATTTTGCGACAATGAAGACGTTTGGGTTCAATGTTTCAGTAATCGGAAAGTTTTTAGGGCAAAAGGTAAAATAATTCGAAAAATGGGTTGTAGAATGTACCTGGTCAACTTGGACAACCAAAATACTAATTGTAGACGTCACGTCGACCAGATATTGCGATATACGAACAGTAACAGTGATTTTAATAATGACAATTTTAGCGTACCGCCTACACCACCTGTTATGTCATCAGATACTATTCCGGGTTCTGTCACCCCACCCTCAGCTTCGCAAGACCATTCAACAGATCTTAATGAGGATGACGTGAATCAAGCAATAATTAATAATCCGGATTCAGTTAACGAGGGTTCCAATGAGGAGAGGTGGGAGGACGCGGAAGCAGTGGAGGAGGACCTGGGGACTGAGCGACGGACGACAGTAACCGATTCGTCGGTACCCGGAAACGAAGGCAATATGGTTTTCTTGTCGAGTGACTCATCGCCCATTCCCCAACGTCGTCCCTATGGATTGCGACCTAGGGCTAAGAAAGTTTGTTATAAGAATTAGTTTAAGTAGTTATCTCTACGAGGGTAATGATGTAAATTTTCTTTGGTCTCAGGTTTCCTTAATTATGATGGGAGGAGATGATGTGTATACGCGTGACGTCACCGAGGCGTCCGTCGTAAGCTGAGCCGCGACCGTACCTACGGCAGTAATAAACGAGCTCTCGTAACACACACTGGTTTCATTGCGTCCGCATACGTATCAGTATACCATCCTATTCATGAGCAATCAGTCACCCAATATTACCAAAAAAAGTATAAAAAGGGCTTTATGGCTCAAGTTTTTGACGTTCGACGAATTTGGACAAATTGTCTACTATCGTGGGATTGGTGATAGCGTTTAATATTATTGTAGATAAAACCATCTTTGCATTTTCGTTAAAATTAACACAATCGGTACGTTAATATACCGCTAGTGAATGTCCGCCAGAGGCGCTAGTGACGCGTCATGTCTCCAATAGGCAAAAATTACAAAATATGTTTGTCAACGCTTACATTGTGAATGTTTTGCTATACCAGTGGTTATATTCTCTTTGATACCAGCAATTAATTATGGCAAATAAGAGTTACGGATCAATTAATGGCAGTGCTTAAAAAGCACTGCCATTAATTGATCCGTAACAAAAAGATTATAAGCTCGATGGCAGTACACGTGTTTTAAATGTGTCGGTAAGTTGTGATACATATTGTCTAATTACAATTACAGTGATTTTACTTATTTGCCCAAGCAAATACTAACTACTAAAATATTTTTTCAGACCAAGGATCTACCCGAGAAAGACATAAATGAAGTATTCCTGTCTAGTAAACTATCTTTGTGTTTCTTTTAACCAAAATATTATTTACTTTATGTTCTAAAGTATGTATATACAACTTGATAATTAACATTTAGATATCACACCTACTTTGCCATAATAAATAATAAAATGTGAAACATAACAACATTCCTTTGCATCAAATGGAAATACATTATTTTTGGTGGTCTGTCAATATTTCTCCCCGCTATTAATCAATAAATTGAATGGTACTTAGTTGACCGCTTGCTTGTATGTATCTCAAACGATTATTTTCATCATTATTCATCCATAATCCTATGTTAGTCTATAATAATATATATATAGAGAAATATTTGTCTACTATAGTGTCGATGCAAAATATTTTTGCTTAATATCATAACATAATTTACTGGTAGGTACTACTTGTAAAAAAATACTTAACATGAACAACTTACAACTAAAATAAATAAAAATAAAAAAATAATATTTGCGGACAATCTTACACAAATCAACCTAGTCCCAAACTAAGCAAAGCTTGTACTTTGGGTACTAGACGACGATATGGATACTTATATAGAGAAACAAATACTTAAATACATAGAAAACATCCATGACTCAGGAACAAATATTCGAGCTCATCACACAAATAAATGCCCTTACCGGGATTCGAACCCAGGACCTCTTGCTTCGTAGGCAGGGTCACCACCAACTAGGCTAAAGCGGTCGTCAAACTTTGTCCTCAACTTTGTGATTTGAATGATGTTGGAATAGGTAACATGAAAATAACAGTCAACTTTGGTTTACTGAAATAAAACTAAAATTTATTTCATCATTATAAATATACTGCGCTATACTGTAGTTTATTCATTATCTGTTTCTAGATTACTGAAATATTAATCAATGACTCCCATCCAATTTTATTTGACAGCATGAATATGGCCTGCCTGTGCCTGGTGATAAGCAAACACTTCTTGGGTTACTTGCAACTTCAAAGGACTACTATACTAGTGTGTTGCCAATCAAAGATTTAATAGGTGCGTCCACACCAAACGCACGCTCACCCGAGCGCGGCTTGCCCTAGCGTGCGCGCTATGTGTGGACGGCGATCGGCGAGCAACGGCGCGCCTGAGCCGCTCGCCCTAGCGTCCGCACGCTCGGGCGAGCGGCTCACCCGAGCCGAGCCGGTGTGGACGGTTGTTTTGTGTGGCCGCACGCTCACCCGAGCGTTGTCGGCTTTTTGGGCGAAATCAAAGGGGCCGCGGCGCCATGCTACTGGCAATGTACTTATTTATTTATTTATCGTTTTCAAATGAACAACGTGAAAATTATTTTCGCGGTGTGCGTCCACACTGAACTCACGCTCACCCGAGCGGCTCGCCCGAGCCCTCCGCACGCTTGCCTGAGCGGCTCGGGTGAGCGTGCGGAGGGCTCGGGCGAGCCGCTCGGGTGAGCGTGCGTTCAGTGTGGACGCACCTAATCAGTAAAGATAATTGAGGATTTTGTGTTAATAGTTGGAGGCAAATCTCTTACTCTTATCTATTACACCTTTGGGAGGTCTGGCGACCTTACTCACCGTCACAAAAGTCAAAGTCTATTATTATGACTAAAGATGTGCCACTTAACCATACTTTTGTTTCAGAATGGTGTAAATGGGACCTAAATTTTAAGACAAACAGCAAAAACGCAAATCTACTCAAAGGTTGGACTTAAAATGGATAAGTCTGTATGTTTTGCACAATAGACTCAAATTGAAATAAAAGTAATAAATTCAATGTTTTTATTATATTGTGTATTTTTTATACCATATCGTAGGCAAAGAAGTGTACGACCCGCTTGATGGTAAGTGGTCATCGTAGCCTATGGAAGCTGCCAACTTACGTTGCCGATTCTTTAAAAATGTATTTTCTTGAATAATTCCGTACTGTAGTCCCTATTTTATAGTATGTGTTACAAATTCTTGAGAATATCTTAAAAATCACACAAGCTGTTTTAAGGTTAAGATGGTAGGGCGCGTTAGTATGAATCACCCTGACTACATTTTTGCTTGACATATTATGAAAAGCAGCTAAGTGGAAGTAAAATCGCCCACACGGAAGAGTTCTGAAACCTCACCTTTCAAACACTCCCTGTATATAGGTGGCAGATAACAAGTAAAGGTATCAATCAACTCAAATGAAACAATAGCTTATTCATAGGTGTATTTACTGTAGGTAATTTGATTTTTGAACATTTATCATGTTTTGAATACCATCGGGTGTAATTTTCTTTTCTTTCTTTGGTAATAGACCTAAAAATTCAAACACTCCCTGTATATAGGTGGCAAAGTAAAGGTATCAATCAATTCAAACGAAACAATAGCTTATTCATATATTTATGTAGGTAATTTGATTTTTGAACAGTTATGATGTTTCGAGTACCAGCGTATGTAATCTTCTTTTCTTTCTTTGGTAATAGATCTGAAAAGAAGATAAAATACAGGTATCAGTAATATATGAAATACAATTACGCATGTTAATCCTAGTCTATATACTTCTATGCTATTATTATAAAGAGCTGAAGTCTGTAAGATTGTGGCTTTGTAATGTTGTTTTTAATGGGCAATCTCCAGAACTCACTTACTCAGATACATACTTACTTACTTATCTCTTTGCCAGTACATTCCCGCGACTCCGCCTGGATTAACTGTAATACGCAGGCGGAGCCGCGCGCACATCTAGTATTTTATAAAATGTGCATTTCATTGTCTTAGTTACCAAAGTAGGGATTGGAATAGGTACAACAATGGTATGTTGTAACAGATAATGGCATCTTGATTCATGTCAGTGTTTCTGTTTACAGTACGAGTATAGGTAAGTACCTTAGATGAAAACAGACTGTACCTACATACAAACATACACAATTAATGAACATAGGTACTGGTATTTTATCTTGTACTAGTGACCCGCCCCGGCTTCATACGGGTTTATATGTATAATACAATAAATACATACATGTATTATACATATAAACCTTCCTCTTAAATCAATCTATCTATTAAAAAAACCGCATCAAAATCCGTTGCGTAGTTTTAAAGATCTAAGCATACATAGGGACAGACAGACAGACAGCGGGAAGGGACTTTGTTTTATATTGTGACAAATTGCAGTTACTAATCAATATACTATGTATATTGATTAGTATTGTGACAAATTGCAGTTACTAATCAATATACTATGTATATTGATTAGTAACTGCAATTTGTCACAATATCTTGAATATCCATACTTACTAATGTTATATATGGGAAAGTGTGGCTGTCTGTCTGTTACCTGTTCACGCTTAAACTGCTGAACCGATTTAGATGAAATTTGGTATAGAGATGGTTTGAATCCCGGGGAAGGACAGAATAGTTTTTATCTCAGAAATCATTCTCTAAGAGGTGAAAGTTTTTATGGAGATGCGATATAAATGAGTTCCTTGCGGACGGACATGTTGATTGCAGTAGGTAACTAAGTCCTCATTATCATCATATCAGCCGAAAGACGTCCACTGCTGGACATAGGTAGGCCTCCCCCAAAGATGGAGGTTTAATAAAATAATCACTGGCTGGCGGTCCATACAACTTATCAATTCATCCAAATAGCATTACTTACCTTAAGTACCGGTTCGATAAGATTATCACCTCTTTGCGTACTAATGATATGCAGCGAAATCTCTGGTTTAGGAACTCCACGAGCCCACAGCGCTTGTTGAAGACTCTCCTTGATGAAATTTCACGAGAACTTTTTCAATAATAGGTGTGAATTCAACAAACAAATCAATGTTTGATTATAGGGATAAAATTGCCATATCACAGTATCATTATTATCGAGTATTTTACTCGTAATTTTAGTGCAAAACCAAGTTTTTTACATAGCTTATCGTCATCTCCGAAGCACTTAGATAAAATAAACCAAGTTGAAACGTCAAATTTCGATTATCTGTCACATTAACCAGTGACAATGTTATACAAAACGGTAACGGCTATCATTTGACATTTACCGCTGTCAAAGTTGGATAACTCAATTTTATCACATGCCAGCATGTTCTGAATCGGTAATTTGAGTGAAAAAGTAGACAAATCACGTGACTGTCACGTGACTTGTCGTCTATTGCGTGATAAGAGCTCATCCATAGTAGCCCTCCTGGGGTCAGAAGGCGCTAAAAGCAAGACGTTGGGTACATTTGCTAACACCGTCTAAACGCAAAACGTCTCATGGTACACAGTCAAGAAAAAGCTAGGGGGATGCCTCGAATATTGTAAACTACGCCTCCGTGTAACAGACAGATAAACATTGGAGGAATACATTTTTACAATTCATGCCCTAATGAACTCCATTTTGAGAAGGAGATTGCAAACGAACATACTTGTTACCACCACTCGTTTTCCAAAAAGACCTGCATATAATACCTACCCACATAACAGAAAATAACAGAAAACGCAGAAAACGGACTTTCCCAGGCATTCTAGCACACAATTTTGTAAGTAGCGACGCCGGACAGAAATATATAATTATTTTTATCTACACTCATATCATAAATCCTCTAGAATGTGTTCGGAAACAATATATAATGACCACCATAATTGCAACCAGTAAGGTAACATCAGCGTTTTAACTGTGCCAGTGTTATTATAATGTATGAAAAATCATAATCACATCGATAATCGATGCTATTATGGAAATCAGGTCCGGTGTTGGGGTGGTGCAGGTCCGGTGGAGTTGGTCGTGATTTGAAATCTAGTCGGCCATGGCGGTGCAATGGCGGTTATTCTGATGGTTCCTGAACACACCATTGAGGATTTATAATATGTGGGTAGATAAAGTAGTGTATGTAACTGTACATAATTATGCATTAAAACACTCGTGTGATCCTTTTATGAAACTCGCTAATGCTCGTTTCATAAACCCACACTCCTGTTTGATGCCCTTCATTGTGTACAGTCACATAAACTACAATTTTATTATTGGAGATGGAGATTAGAATGGTCGATTAAAAAGAGACCTAAAACAAAATTCTCATTATCCATCGTGTGTGCACTACGAAATAGACACGTTGCACGATTTTACATTTAAAAGAGTCCTTTTGGAAAAGAAAAGGCGGAACAACCAAAATTTTCCTTGACCTTCCTCGACCGCGCTCGGACGACTGGCATCAGCTTATGAGTTGAAAAACTAAACCATAATAGTACATTATTGCCGTGGCCGGGAAGGAGGCAATTGCAGGCTGAGTATCTTGTTTAAACGGACGAGCTTGCGAGTCCGTTTAATTATAATACGAAGCCTGCAATTGCCATTCCGGCTGAGGCTAATATAGTGCTTTTCTCAAAAATGGGGGAATAAAAAAGACTAAATTGAAATCAAGCGTTATTATTAAATACAAATTGAGGATACTAATTAATACATAAAATTAAACGTCATAATTTTTTTTTAAACAAAATCGCAAGTGTATTTTTTCACCGAAAAACGCAATCTTTTTATGACACATACAAAAATGTCACTTTTGCAACAGAAAAATACGACTTGATTTGGCTAAATACGACCTGTGCTGTCTTTTATATGCCAGTTTCTACTTTTTAAAAAGTTTGGTACTCGACAAATAAAGGAATTCATATGTAACATTCCAGGCGGCCTGCAATGTTTTTTATTTTTTAATTTTGATCTGGCCTTAAACTATACACTTTACCTTCCAATATGTAGCGAGTTATGTTCACTTTGCGGGCCATTTTTGAGAAAAATAAATTAAAGGTGATTGTGAAAAAGCTTGTAACAGAACAGACATCAAGCGATTCCCTCCTCTCTAGTACTAAGGCCTCTCTATCTAAAAGTTGATGATTGTATTGAGTGATAAAATTAATTATCTACGTTTCACCTCGGGGGAAAATAGATGGCGTTATAATGCACATATGTTATTTTAGTTAGTGTGCTATTATTTGATTTATGTTCTAAAGTTACAAATATCTGGAATTGTATTCAAACAATTGTATTTTATCGTAGTGGTCACTGAAAGGCAATGTTGATCTGTTGGTTGTGTAACGATTCAACCTCTTAAATGGCTTGCTTTTTATGTTTTTGTATTCTGAACTTAAATTAACCCCTAGCTGAAAGCTGAAGCTCCTGAGAAGCTTCTAGTCGTCTGAAAATGGAATCCTACCTGAAGGAAAAGCTATTGAATAAAATTAAACAGATAGTAAGCGAGAAAATAAATCATTTATTTACCATAGAAATATCAAATTAATTTTGTTTGTTTTGAAGCTAAAGAACCTTTGATTAATTAATCCAGTAAAATCAAGACTCGATTGTACTAGATATCCACTTTGTTCCTATAAATACTAACTCGTACCAAAGCGAATAGAAAAACCGAGTTAGTTCCGGCCGATCCTACTAGAAAGGTTGGGTTTTATTCTAGTCTAGGTAAATCTATCCTACAGCTACAGAATCTCTCGTTATTTATGTTAAAGTAATCGAGCTTGAGTACTTTAACAGACCAAATCATCTCCTAGGATATTGCCGGACGGAAAGAGATTTGGTCAAATAAAAAACCGTCCGACTCCAGGCCTACAATGCCGTAATCTAACCTAGAATTTATTATCTCTGGAACCTAACCTCGAAGACCTATTTAGACCTAAGCTATACGTGATTCGCGCTGGTGAAGTGGCTTGGCGTGTGATTTCGTCTAGTGGATGAGGCCCGCGTTGTGTTAGCAGACCCCGCTCTTTTCGAGAAGTATGAAGTTTGTATTTCTATAAAGGGAAAAAGTTACACGTTAATTGAAGTTGTACATTAACCCCATTTTAGTAGAACCTATAACTTAAGTAAGACAATTATACCAGGTTCCTTAGAATTAATTTACAATTCTGTAGTTTCATTAAGTGATGCACAACTATGGAGGCTAAAGTGGGCATAAATTCCTTGTTATACTAAGTAGTGGGAAATGATAAATTACGCTATGTGGTAGGTGACGCCCTTTAAACAGACTCGCAATACAATAGTGGTCAACTTGTGTTGGCCATGACGGGATCTCTATTGATGATGATGCGATTATATAATAATGAAAATAATCGTGAAGAAGTCAAGATATTGATGATGATGCGATGATATAATAATGAAAATAATCGTAAGTCAAGATATTGATGATGATGCGATGATAGTCTATTGAAATAGAATATTAGTACATGTTTTACTTACAGGTACATGAATGACGTAATGTCTAGTGTAATATCGATTCTCCCTAACGATGAGTCTTAGGGTTGTTAGCGAACTGTAGCGCTCGCCTCTCGCTCGCTCGCGGCTGCTCGTACTCGCTAGTAATCCCACCTCATCTGTTGATTCCGCCTACCCTATCGTTATTTCTATCAAATCTAATACCAATTAGTACTGACTTTTCCTAAGCTATTTATAATACAATTCACCCCCAAAATATCTCAATGGATGTAACACAATGTCTTAGCAACCAATCTCACCCAATCAACTCAAAGGCACTTTATAGTCGGAACAATGTTAAATATACGACAATGCACAGTTGAACTGACGAATGATAATTAATTACCAACCCACCGCAATACTTTTGTTGAGATCCCGATAATAACGACCCCACCTAAGAAGATACCTACTTAATTATTGACGTTACTAAAGCGAAAGTGTTGGATTCCCTTGTAAAATCAACATAGCTAGCTTCACGGTAAGAAGCTTCGGTTAAAGCAAAACGACGGCTTGGCCAGCGAAACTCCTCAGTTTGCAAGACTGAAAGGTCTCACCAACCTTACCTTCGTTGACACATCCATGACGGAGGCCTAAGCGCGATCATCATCTCTACTGACTAAGAAACCCCTTAACGGGCGAATTCTCGTATTGGTCAGGGTCGTCAATGTGCTCTTTGGATATGGTTGTCCACAACGCTAAGCTCTCGGCCACAGGTGTACATAACTAACTTACTACGCTAGGTTCATTCATTCAAGGAAGTCCACACAATATATCTATAAGTACATCTGATTACTTCATAAACCAACACAACCGTAACCCTTGTTAAGAGGTTTGTTAGAACTAAGACAGCAGCTCGACCAGTGAGGTCCCTCAATTTGCAAGATTGAAGACTCTCAGCCACTCACTCTGTCTACACATCTATGACTGGCGCTCTAGTGCGGGCACATCTCTGCTGACTAAGAAGCCCCTTTCGGGAGAATTCTCGTGTGGCCAGGGTCCTCAATGTGCCCTGTGGATATGGTTGTCTCGACACTGAGCACACAGCCACGAGTGTATATAACTACTTTATTCAGTTGCGTTAATCTAGTAAAGAAACCACCCATCAGTACCTATACTAACCACCGGATATTAATATGAACTTGTGGTAATATTTGTCGCTTATCCGCATCTTAACAATCTATCCTCATAGTGTAACGCGTACCACGGACCGAGTCAATTGCTATAGCTAGGTTGTCGTATAATAATTGATCACTTTATCTCGTAAGGGCGCACGGAACCCAATCATATCGCAGTGACAAAACAACTAGTAATATATATGTAGAACAAAACAACATTTCTGTAATATCGTCAGTTATTTGACCAATGACCTAGATCCGTTCATAACCTATACATAAACCGCTCGTACTTTATCTAGCATATTCCCCAAACTATATACAGTAGAACTAGATTTCGACACACAAATACAATTATGATAACGTTGAAATGGTTAGATAATAGTCCCCAAAAACAAATTAATAAGTTTAGAGTCATTCAATACAGTGATTATAAAGGTCACTCACCAGATTTTAATCTCTTAATAGTAAGAGCACGTACCTAGCCCTTGCAGCTTTCCTGGGCTCAACCTTCTTCTCTCCCGCTCGTAACAAAAGTGAGCTCCGCCGCGAAGCCGCACGCTCTCCCCACTTCTAGTGTCCAGAACCACACTAAGTAGAGCTCCACCTGAGAACAGTCCTTAACCCTACCTCAATAAATGTTATATTTCTATCTGCCCGCGTTTCCGAGCCGAACCGATCGATATCATCTTTTTACAACTATGTAGGTACTTTTTCCCTTGTCTGGCGTCGCTCTGCCGGCGCCGTACTGATCAAGCCCGAACATGTCGAGAAAACTCATCTCCCTAAGTGAATATGTATTATTCAATATTAATTAACCTAACCTTACACTTCATTAGACTACAACCCGTAACCCTAGTATGTATAATGTTTTCATCAAGTACTATATCCATAACTACCCCACATCAAGTACACTCAGCCAGAATACTATGACCGAGAAATGAGTTTTCTACATGTTTTGTTGCAGTCTCGTTTTTAGGCTATGATCGCATCTAATGCCGCTTACGTCTAAGCTACAATTAATGTATCTAAATCGAAGCCATGACTCAACCAACCCATGACCTAACTCTAGAAGACGAAACATTTCACGTACCAAACCCCTTTCATTAACTAACCGCATTTTGAAGCTATTTTCGCCCAATACCAACACATTACAATGCTCAGTCATCTTGTGATGACTAAGCATTTCTTTCTCATACCTATTTTAATTAACCATCATATTCATATATTATTATGTAAAATGTGGCAATCATTTGCTGCCCAGAACTTTAGCTAACCTACGTTATTTAAAAGATATACCAGACGTTGCTGTATTTATGTACATACATTCTTATTTACTAATTCCAAAGCTAATATAGCTTATAACTATAATCGAAAATGAGAGCTTCAAACCCTTACTATTTGGGCCCGAATCTCATCATGCTAACATCTCTCAATTTAAATGAGCAGTTCCGCCCTCCGGTACTATTGAGTCCGAGAGCGAAGCTCTTGGATCGTCTCAATCTGCCCCATGATCATGCACAGCGAGAAATCTACAATTTTGAGCTATATATAATATTAAACTTAAAGCTAGTCAAATATACTAACACAATAACAACAATAGTATTTCCAAATAATTTTAACCATATTCACACATAAAATATTAATTTAGATCTATCCGACATCCGTATTTTCTTTTAAACCACGAACTTCGGAATTCGAAAATATTCGGGTATCTCTATCTCTATCGCACTAACAAATGACAGGAATGCAGAGGGCCTACCGCGAAAGGCATTCGAAGTTTCCCCTCTCTGTCATACTTACAAGTTCGTACATAAGTGCGACAGAGAGGGAAAACTTCGAATGCCGTTCGCGGTAGGCCCTCAGATATACGAACTTCGAGTTTCGGTTTTCGTGGGTTGGCTGAATACGCAAAGAGCGCGCGCGCGTGCCATTCAAAAAAACCAAGTTTATATTGTTCGAATTTGTTGTTACACTTGTACAAATTACGCCTTAATTCGACATTTGCGCATATAAGTTCGCATATCAAAATCAATTAATTTTATATTTGCTTTTGGTACCTATGTGTCTCGTCAATGTATATCGTAGACGGGATTAAAATTATTAATAGGCGAAAGAAAGGCAAATAAATTCCGCCATTTTGTCCGTAGTATTTCTTATTAGTCTGTGATTTTGACGTTTCTTTTAGCTGACAGATGTGGCGGCGATATACTTTAAGAATAATAAATGAAAAATTAAATGAAGTCGTATATTACGGAAAATAAATTAATTGTCGCAGTCGGATAAAAACTATTCTAAGTTGCAGCTGGAATAATAATGTACCTATATAATATGTTTCATATTTTTCCGTCCATGGGATGCTGAGAACATTCGTACCACAGAAAGCTTAGTTTCAAACTGGCTGATTCTTTTTTTAATTTAGAGATTTATTATAAGTGGAGATTACTGTTGTACACGGGTCTAGCGCGATATATCTTTATAAATATCGCGTTAAAGTAGACCCGTGTAAAACAGTACCTAATTTTAAATAATACCTACTTATAGTGACGTGAGCTCTGAAAACGGATTAAAAAAAAGTCGGCTGCCCTAAATTTAATTAGCAATCTTGAGGCCTTTCTCGAGGGACAACAGCTATTCGAATCCTGAGTTTTTGACTTTCGCTCTATATAAAACAATCACGAACATAGGTCTGAAATACACTTAAAATAGAAATACTTGGTCTCTCCGTTCACTATTACCTTTCATAATAATGGAAATCAAGCATATCTAGCCTTCTATGAAAGAGAAAGAAGCCGTGAGAAGGAAGTGATGCTGGTTATTATTGAAATGTGTGTAAGTATCACTCTCCATTTAAATAATACATTTTTCACTTCTCATGCTCGAAAAGGGTGTCATATTAGGCTTAGCAAGCGGGGCTTAAGTAGTACATTTAGCCCCTAGGAAAAATATGTATACATATTTCTGATTTACAAAACATTTTAATTTGACCAATCAAACAACTTCGCCGTAAGAAATCCACCAATCACAACACTTTAAAAAACATTTGTATTTGCTATCAACAAACCAGAACAGCTGACATTAAAATCGACCAATCAGGAAACAGAATTCATTTCAAACATTAGGCGTTTTTATGCTCTAATTCACAATCAGAAAAGATCGCTTTGGCCGTCTATAGCAGTTCAATGGCATAAGCAATGAGATTGAGCGGGATTGGCTATCTCGCTTTTTCTTATGCCCCATGTACTGTTCGCCGCGCTCGGCCATTATTATTTATTCTGTTTTTTAGTATTTGTTGTTACAGCGGCAACAGAAATACATCATCTGTGAAAATGTCAACTGTCTAACTATCACGGTTCATGAGATACAGCCTGGTGACAGACGGACAGACAGACAGACAAACAAAAAAAATAGGGTCCCGTTTTACTCTGAGTACGGAACCCTAAAAACATGCCGCCAAATTGAACATTCTTTTTGCCTAGGAATTTATTATTGATTGTGGATGGATAATTTTTACTATTTCCTCGCAGTCGAAGTAAAAAGTAGAGTGAGTGTATAACTCTGGTCTAAAAGCCACATTACCACTCGAACAATTTTCCCTCACTTCGCTCGGGAAAATTAACCATCTTGTGGTGACATGGCTTATTTTAACACGTTACCTGTGTAGCTGGGAACCAGAAATCGACTCCACACGTGCACATGTTTTTTGTCAAAATTTTCGAAGCGAGTATGTGCACGCAAATAAAAAACATCTAGCTCACACGTGTAAACTTTGGCAATGCTTTAAGTTTATAAGGCGTTGTGCATCATCCGTGGTGCATGCACGTATCATATATACCCTAAAATGCTACACATATGATGCATGCACAGGGAACGTGTTAAACCCTTCCTGTCTATCTCTATGTCTCTAGTACAATCTACTATTATGGGTTTATTTTTATTCGTTTCGGAATGATACATTGGGGTAAATTAATAGTGAAAGAACAACTATATAAACATCTTTTTTTTATTCCAACTTATAACCGTACATAATATACACAGTACAAAAAAAACTTGATTTCGCCTAATACAGCAAATAAGGACAAAATAAATTGTCACATATCTTGTTTAACTATTATTTGTAACATACTAACCAAGTTGAGAAATCTAATATAGGAGCAACTTATCTACACGCCGTGTTTAATGTACAATGCTTCGAGCGAATACGTTAACTTCAATACAATAACTTAAAAGTATACATTTCTTAATATGTACTCGAAAAATTTACACAATACATACATATCACTAGAACTACAAATAAGCCGTGAATAACCTGAAGAGTTTATTTTGTATTTCGATTAAGGTGGTTCGATTGCCATACAAAACGTTATTTGACATTCGCAGGCTAACGGCGTGATATTTTAAGAAACTTATGTAACAAACTTTCATCATTTGGCTTCCCATTTGCGCCAAATTCCCCCTTTCCTAGAATAAACTTGTTTAAATTAGATTAATTTGAGAAAATTGGATTTCCCAAAATATCACGTCCCAAACCAATTTCTCAAATTAATCTAGTTTGTTCAAGTTTATTCTAGGAAAGGGGGAATTTGGCGCAAATGGGAAGCCAATTTATGAAAGTTTGTTACATACATAAGTTTCTTAAAATATCACGCCGTTAGCCTGCGAATGTCAAATAACGTTTTGTATGGCAATCGAACCACCTTAAGGAACATAAAACATATCCACATCTCGACAATATCACCGTATTCAGACTCACCGTTGTATCGATTCAACTATTGTAAGAGGAACGTGTTCTGCATGTGCATCCTCATTTATAATAAGTTACCATCTACATTTAAGGAAATGCTACCATCAATATTTAAAAGGAGGATCACAAAATGGCTCTTGGATAAATGCTTTTACACAGTTGACGAATATTTAACCCTTTATAAGGCAGAGACAATTTGGAAACCACTTAGTTAATAACCATATATGCAAAAGAACATCCTCTTTTTCAACCGACGAAAAAAACGGAGGAGGTTCTCAATTCGACGCGTATATATATATTTTTTTAATACAGTTGCTCAAAAAGTGGTACTTTATGTAGCTGCAAATCGTGCGCAAAGTTGTATTTTGCGCACTAGTGCTTTTTACTTTTCCACGTGTATCGAACGACGTTTTTCAATATAGTTGCGAAAAAATAAGAAAAACAACAAGTAAGGAATTTGAAACTTTTATATTATTAATTCTGTAACATGATTGTAATAAAATGAAATGAATGAAATGAAAGCATTTATTTCGGACACACATCCATATTATGTTAGTAAAAAACTTATACTACTTTACTTATCGTTACTAATGTTAGTGGAAAGTATAATTATAGTTGTTGTAATACAGTTAAAAAATAATGAAGTTGATAAAAAAAAAAAAATTAACACTGTTCTTACTTGTTCTTTTTCTTATTTTTTCGCAACTGTATTAAAAAACGTCGTTCGATACACGTGCGGAAATGTCATTCTTCACTCGTCCCGAGTCTTACCACTCGCCTACGGCTCGTGGCAAGATATCTCGGCACTCGTGCAGTAATGACATACTTTCCGCTCTAGCATCGAAATGTACTATTTTATGTATGACCACGCCTAACTTTTTATAGAGTAGTTTGATTTTGATAATTATTTTTTTATTGGAAAGGGAAACCCGAAGTTGGTCCCATATAAATTTGGAAAAAAAACCCAACCCTAACGGTACGAAAATAGGGGATGATTGATTTTTCGGCGGGTGAAACTTTGTTTTCAAAGTAAATTATTATTTAACTATAATGGTATTATATAGCAAATATATCAGGCTTTCTTTTCTCATTTATACTTTTTCGGTCATTATTTAATTTTAGTGTAATTAAATAATCTAAAGTATGTGGTCAATTAATGCACTGTGCCCATTAAAGGAAGCAAGCATTTGTCACTGTTTCCATTATACTATTAAAAATACACAAGTCGCTGTATCTAATAATTTCAATTATAGCTCTCGTAATTCACGATGGCGAGTGGCGAGACTGTTATTGGTATGATGATAAGGTCTAATTTTCATAAATCCACTCTCCATCGTGAATTGCAATATTTGCAATAACTGAACTACGTTGTTTGTAGTATAAGGAAAGTGTTTCATTTTTCTAACTCCTTGGTAGAAAGAGACTTCCGCTTGTAAATTGTATCGTGAAACGGGCCACAGGTTATTTTTTTTTCAGTGATATTCGTATAATAATCCTACCCTCTACTAGATACACAATAATATTAGATTTACGATTTACATTATGTAGTCAAACACCAGTCTGTACAGAGCATCTTATGTTTGTTGTCAATGTCAATGAATAGGTGTATTGGAAACAGATCATCTGAAAACTCGAGTGCACTAACGGGCTGAGTGCATATAATGACCACATGTTTTTCTTAATTATTTCGTTTTTTTTTTGCCGTAGATGTGTTCCCCAGTGCATTACAAACATGGTAGTGTGTTTAACTTACGTAACGTAGCATATCTGTATAACTGCGGCCTTATAAAGGGTTAAATAGTAATGAAATTTGACATCCTCACTCAAACTTGCATTATGTATTGACTTTATCTTTTTACAATTTTATGAATCTGAATTTACCTGCATCTTTTATTTCTTTTATTTTATTTTGACTGTATTTGCTAAGTTATGATTTAAATTAATTATTTGACATGTTACTTTATTTACCAGCTCTATTTCTATTTCTACGCCTGTGTGGGCAGAATATGTTGTACATGTAATATCCTTTAACATCAAAATTGTAATTACCATATTCTAAATAAATAATTTTAACTTTGACTTTGACTAATTTAAATTGCACATTCTCCGATCGCTACAGTCGGACTAAATCAAATTTCGAGTACATTTACACACACAACTGTACCAGTTGCGTGTGTAAATGTACTAAGCGCTTAACAATGGCATCTTACATACGAAACGCGGGTCACACTCGCTCCCAATCTTACGTTTAAATGCGGAACTTAGCTAACGTTACGTTCGAGGTTGAGATCAAATGGTCGCGGCAGAGCGCGCTACTCGGCGGACTCGGCCAGCGCCTCTTCCAGGCAGCAGAGAGAGTCCTTCACGGCATGGTATACGATGTTCTTGATCTGCAGCTTGTCCTCCTTGTTGGAGTGCTGTCGGGACAGTCCGCGGAACTGCTGCGCCAGCTCGAAGCAGCGCGACACGTTCTCGGGCGACACGAAGTCCTCGGCGACCTTGATGCAGTCCAGCAGGTTGCGCACCTGGTGCGGCGCACCCGCGGGCACGAACACTGCGTCGCCGGGGCACTGCAGCACCGCGTACCCCTCCACGCCGTACTCGCGGTACAGACGCTCGCGCAGCGCCGCGTCCAGGTACCATGTCTGGTCGTGTACCGGGTCGTGCTGCGCGCGCGGCCGCGCGCCGCGCTCCAGCTCCGCGCGCACCAGCAGGTCGCGGATCTTGTCCGCGTCGCGCGCCGCGTAGATGTGCCACAGCGCGGCCGGCGGCTTGAGCCGCGCGCGTCGCCGCGACAGCACGTCCACGCCCGCCTCGTCGGCCGCGCGCGCCGCCTCGCGCGCACGCTCCTGCGCGTCCAGCGGCGCGCTCGCGTGCACCATCACGTTGACGGCATCGCTCACGTCCAGGTGCAGGTTCGTGGTGCCGCCGGCGCCGCCGTACGCCGTGTACATCTTGGGGCCGAGGTCGGGCCGCACGAAGCACTCGGGCAGGCGCGCGGCCAGGTTGAGCTTGCCGGTGCGGGACGTGTACTCGCCGAGCGGGAGAACCTTCATGAGGTCCTCGAAGCGTGTGGGGAGGAATTCGGCGAAGTCCTCGCCGGGGGGCCAGTCTTTTAGTTTGAGCACCATGGGGGCGCCACGCTCGTCGCGCAGGCGCTTCCCGGCGAGCTCGAAACCGTCCCAGAACTTGCGCCCCGGCTGGTTGGGCACGACGAGGCCGGACGCGCAGTTGACCAGGTCGACCCGGGTGTCGCCGAAGTCGCGCGAGAAGCTCTCCGGGCTCCACAGGTCTTTGTCCAGCAGACTGGACAGGTCCGACACTAGCACGGGCTGCCCACGTTTCCACTGGTCCTTAAACAAAAGGAAAATAACATTAGAGACCAATCAGAACTATTCCCTTGTGAGCCGGGGAGCCAGCAAAACATATACAAACGGTTTGAGCACGGATTTTCGTGCCTTTGCTTGGAAAATTTCATAATAGGAAATAGTTTCACTTTCGAAATAGAGTATTTAAACCCGTCAGATACATGAAACAAGTGATATTTACCTGGAAAGGCTTGTAGTTGCCGGGATGCACGGGGTCGGTGAGGTGCAGCAGTCGACCGTCGCACAGCCACGCGTGCGGCACGTCGGGGTACAGCACCTTGGACTCGGTGAGTGTCATGATGCGCACGGCCAGCTCCGCGCGGCCGCTGCGGTCGTACCGCTTCACCAGCGTCGACAGCGCGAACGGTTTCGTCTCCTCGTCTTCATCCTTCTTCTCGTCGACAGCGCTCGAGATCACGTCCTCGACCGCGTCGCTTTTAGTCTTCTTTTGTTTCTTTTTCGGCGGCTCGGCGGCGTCCGGCGCGGGTCGGATCAACAACTCCCGCAGCGTTGAGAAGTTGCCGCCTTCTTCGCTGGAGTCTGACGAGCTCGAGTCGGATTTCTCTTCTTTCTCAACTTTTAGCGGAATGTCGGAGAGCCAGCTCACGACGGGGCTGCCCGTTTTGCCGTTCTCGGACTTGACCGGCGACGTGCCGTTCGTCGGGCCGTTTTCCTCTTTCACGTCCTCCTTTTTCACGTTCTGCAATAAATAGACAAGGTTGCATTTAATGTCTATTTACTTTTAGCATTGATTCACACAAGGAAAGAGCATAGTTATCCTTTCATACTCATCGGGAAATATATTCATGCTAAACCGTAAATTAAATACGGTGTTAATTACGTGTAGGTATACGTGTCATATAACGATAAATGAAATAATAACTAGTGTTCCTGACGTTTTTTTCAATTCGTGTACTAGGCACTAGGCAGTTAACTGTTTTAATAGTTTTTCTTATTTTCATCATTTTAGTCGGGAGAAATTGCGATGTTCCGAGGATTCTGAAAGAGGCGGACAGCAACACCCAGTGCAATAATAACGGTTTTTGAACATAATGGTGCCACTCATCTCCGTCGAGATAAAAAGGAAATAGTACATTGTTTAACAAGGGGCGTATGAGGAATATTGCAAACGAGAGTCTATCAGAAGCCCGACGCCGTAAGGCGGAGGGCTTTTGATGCTTCGAGTTTGCAATATTCTTACGCCCGTGTTATAACACAATGTTTTTCATCACATTTGCGAGGAAATAAATAACTACAAAAGACAAAAAAATCTATGTTTTATACAAGCGCACCAATCAAATGTTGACGAAATTGACAACTTCACTTCAAGATCAGTGCGAGTGGATGGCGTAGCTTCAATATTTCAACCAAACACAGAGCATGGAGCATGTGGTTCTTGCAGGGCATTTTATTTTCCAACCAATCACAGAGCCAGAATTCTTGTCGTACGCGGCCGTCCAGATTTGCTTAACCAATCAGATCACACACAAACTCATTACTCCCTTGGGACCATTATTTCCCGCGGGAACAATTTAGGCCATTGTCCTTCTGTATACAGGCATGGAATAACACCATTTATGAGCAAGTGTGATGAAAAATATATGGTGAGGTTTGTCGGCCTGCTAGAATCTTTCTGGGATGAATTGAATACTATAATATGGCTTCAGAGCATCTGGTATGTCTCTTATGTATTTTGGCCAGCCACGTTGAATGAAGTCTTTGAGAACCATAAAATTACTGTCCTTTAGTGTTGCATTTGCAATTTCTATAATGCAGCTATTAGAGACTGGTATATTTTTTAATGGGTTCATATTTCAATTATTTCAAATATCTTGAAGTCTTTAGACTTATCAACGTCTTTACAGTCTAGATAAAATCGAGATAAAGCATCTGCCATAATATTTTCTTTCCCAGATACAAATTGCATTTCGAGGCTGTACCTTTGTAATGTCAACAGCATGGACTGTAATCTTTTCGGGGCATGCAGAAGAGGCCTTTTAAATATATTGAGGAGTGGTTTGTGGTCTGTCTTGATGATTGTTTTGGTATTACCTATAATGAGCTGGTCAAACCGTGTGCAGGCGAAGACAACAGCCAGAAGCTCTTTTTCAATTTGTGCGTATTTCTTCTCAGTTGGAGTGAGGCAACGCGAAGCATATGCAACGGGCTGGTTCTGTTGGAACAGCGCCACTCCCAGGGCTCCTTCGCTGGAATCACATTCGACAACCAGTGGTTCATTTTTGTCATAATATTTTAATGTTTTTATATCACTAATTATATATTTGAGGGTCTCAAACTCTTTTTTGGCTTTTTTGTTCCAGATCCATTCAGATTTCTCGTGAGTGAGTTGTCTCAGGGTTGAGGATTCTGCACTTAACTTAGGAATATACCTACTGAGATATGTTATTACACCTAGAAACCTCTGTAATTCTTTTTTGTTCTTGGGCTCTGGTATATTTGAAATTGATTCTATTTTAGATGGGTCTGCTTGAAGACCCTTGTTAGTGAAAACATGGCCATAATATTTTACAGATGTTTGTAAAAGTTTAGTTTCAGTCTTATTCAATTTGCAATTGTTTTTTACTAACTTTTCCAACAGAGCTTCAAGATTTTTATTATGGTCAATAATGGCTTCTGACATAGTGTCACCCACACCATATACCAACAAATCGTCCACCAGTGCTTCAACACCCATAAGTCCATGAATCATCTCATTCATTTTTATTTGAAAATAGTCAGGCGCCGAAGATATGCCAAATGGGAGGACCTTCCAGCGGTATTTGGCAAATGGTGTCCAAAATGTGGTGAGTTTGCTGCTCTGTTCAGACAGATTCAAATGCCAAAAGCCCTTTTTTACATCAAGTGTAGAAAATATTTTAGCCCTACCCAGTTCTGGTAGAATTTCCTCCACGGTGGTAAATTGATGATTTGGTCTTTTTATTGCCTTATTTAAAGGGATTGGATCTAAACAAATTCTGAAACTATCTTGCTTTTTAATTAATAGAATATTGCTTACCCAGTCAGTATGATTGTCTTCTTTTGTTATAATGCCCTGTTCTTCTATTTTTTTTAATTCTTCTTTCAGGATTGAACACAGTGCTACCGGAACGCGACGAGCCTTCTGAACTACTGGTGGGACTGCTTCATCAATTTCCAGATTAAGCTCACCTGAGAAACTACCTCGACCTTCAAACACTGAGCTGTACTTGTTTATTATGTCCTGTGTTTCCTGTGAATAATTGCATCGTACCTCTTTGCAGAATTTCACGAGGCCCATCTGTGTGCATGCTTTACATGATAAAAGTGGAATGTGTGTGATATGTACGACTTGAAATGTGACATTGTATTTAGTTTTAAGACCAGAAATGTTTGTTTTTAGAAGTATATCAATTTCTCCATGAATCATAACATTATTCCCTCCAAACCCAAACAATGTTTTCCTCGAAGGTCGCATTTTTTCTTGTACATAACTTTTACCAAACATTTTTTCTACATCTTGAAGACCAATTATACATGCATCGGCTGCTGTGTCTAGTAGACATTCAGTTGTTTTCCATTCTTTCTTGACCCTGTATTCCAGTTTGCACTCCGCCAAGTTCTTGTTGTTGTCAGCAACTATCTTGTTTATAAAATATTCTGGTTCTGAATCGCTGCTGCTGTCCGCATCTTCTTTTTTCTTATTGTCTTTGACTTCTTTTACCAGTTTTTTCTTTTTGCACACTTTTTCTGAATGGTTTTTTCCTTTACAGTTGGTACAAATGGTGCCCCAGGCTGGACAATTTTCCTTTTTGAATATGTGGTAATTCCCACAGAAGCGACACTTTCCTTGTTTGATTTTCTTCTCTTCTATTTTTTTTATGTCTGATGGTGTCGAGAACTCTTTTATATGTCTATCTGTAGCTTCTGCAGCGCGGCATAAGTTAATGGACTCTTTTAAGGTAAGATTGTCTTCTTTTAGGAGCTCTTTTTTTAATGCCATATCTCTTATACCTAGCACTATTTTGTCTCGTAACATCTCACCTTTAAAATCATTGTAGTCACAGTCTTCAATTAGTTTATTCAGATCTGCGTAAAATATATCGAAAGGCTCATTTTGCGACTGGTTTCTGCATAAGAAAATATATCTGTTATAAATTATATTTTTCTTTGGAACCATTTTTATTTTCATGATGTTTAGTATTTCTATGCATGACTTTTTTTCTTTATTGGCATCTGTGAGGCCGAAATTTCCGTATTTTTTTAAGGCCTCTTCGCCAATGGCACTGAATAATACACTTACTTTTCTTGGCTCTTCTTCCGTCGACCAATTATCTAACTGCGTCGCCCGGCTGTAATCTTTCCACGAAGATTGGAAGGTCTTGAAGGCCTCTTCCGGATCCTTATTAGTGTTGATCGCGGAAGGCCAAGGAACGTTAATATTATTTTGTGACGAAACTGGCTGAGATTGTGAGATTCTCGCGATTTGCTCCTGCATGGATTTAAGGAGCGCTGTTTGCTGTTGGACGATTTCCGCTAGAGCTTCTTCCATTATGCTCAATTTTCCGCTGCCACCATGTTTTATAAGTTAAACGAACTATAATTTGTTAACACTATTTATTACTCAAGATAACCTCATTTTAATACAAACATGCGATCGCTCTACCTGTCATCACAACCCGCGCCATGATCTCTATCTCTATGGCTCATTGCAGTAGTGTTGTACATTATTCCAGAATAAGGCATAGACAATGCACCAATATGCCAACAGTTACTACAGCATGGAGGGCTGAGTCTGTCGATTTGCCCTGGCTATAGGCATGCTGGTTTGGATGTATCTTTATGTTTTTAAGGGCCGTATCCTTTAGTTCCCTGTCGCAGAGTCTCTCCAGAGTCTTTAACATGAACGAGGTTAGGCTTATGGGTCTAAATGATTTTGGGTCCGAGTAATCGCTTTTTCCTGGTTTCGGTAGGAAAATTACCTTTACCTCTCTCCATTTTGTTGGTATGTATTTGTATGCAAGGCAACTGCATAATAGGTTCGATAAGTGCTAGATCAGCGTCTGCCCTCCCCACTTTAGTAAAGCAGGGTAGATGCCATCCAGGCCTGGGGATTTATAGTTCTCAAAACTATTTATCGCCCAGGCCGTTCTGTTTTTCTCTGTTATTCGTTTTGCTATATTCCACTCATTGTCTGTTGGATGATGGTTTTCCTCTTGCTCTGTCCAGGTCTGTGTGTCAACTACTTTGCACCCCGGGAAATGGGTTTCCACCAGTAGACTTTCAGTCTCGGATGGATTGCTGGTGTTGGTGTTGTCTGGTTTCCTCAGTGTGCCCAGTAGTTGATTAGGTTGCTTGGCTAGTATCTTCCTCGTTCTATTTGCTTGTGTGCTGCTAGATATGTTGTCACAGAAGTTCCGCCAGGAGGCAGATCTTCTATAACATATTCTCTTTTTGTATTCGGCTTTGATTGTTTTATATTTGTCCCAGTCCTCCTCTGCTTTTGTGTTCATTGCTCTGTTTAAAGGTTTTCTCATTTTAGTTCTCATTCGTTCCATTTCCGAGCCCCACCAGTTGGAGTTGTTTCCAGTAACTGGTGGTGTCGATAATGGACATGTGTTCTCATAGCTTTCTGTTACATGTTGTGTGAATGTGTTTACCTGTTCCTCTAACTCTGTGATGTTGTGAGGTCTGTGTGTCTTATCATCTAGTTTACCTTCCAGAGTCTCCTTGTACGCCTTAACGTCTGTGCGTCTCGGGTTTCTTCTGGGTGTTGGTTCACTTGTATCGGCCGTGAGGTCGTAACGGATCCACCTGTGGTCCGAGCACGATACCTCATCCGCCACATGCCAGTTGGATACGTACTGAGCTTGTCGCGAAGATCGCGAATCCGTCAAGACCGTGTCGTGTAGCGACACCTTTATAATAATCTGTACATAATTTATGATAAAAGAAGACTCAATGCTACCAAACGCTTCCGTATCCTGTTGTTGATTCTAGAAGCGATGATTCTATTTAGTTTATGGTAAGAGACCTTTTACTTTATTTTGTTGAGCCATTTTGAAATGCATTGTTTTTATAATATATGTTCATCTTGGAACATATAGTTTTTGTTCAGTTAATCAGATATTATTAGTCAGTGTGTGGTTCCTGCTCTGATGGGAGGAACTTTGAATTAAGAGCTAAGTATACTATTTTGGTAAATGAATATTTCTTATTCTTGCTGGCAATCTTTGAAACTTACTTTGTGCCAATCATATTTAGCTTAGCAATTTGTATATCTATTCTGAATTTGTGGATGTCACAAAGGTGACGGTCCATATAATTTGGATGCTCGCTTTCGAGGAGCAGTCCAACTCTTGAGGATGTCACAAAGGTGACGGTCCATATAATTTGGATGCTCGCTTTCGAGGAGCAGTCCAACTCTTGAGGATGTCACAAAGGTGACGGTCCATCTATATTTGGATGCTCACTTGATGTGCAGTCCAACGGTACCAGGATGCCCCTTTTTGGGGGGCAGTCCAACTGTACCAGGATGCCCTCTTGCGAGGGAGGCAGTCCAACATGATAATGATGTTTTTCCATTATTCATAATGAGGGTGTAGGCCCGTCCGTAAGTGCATGCCCGGTAAATACCTTTTGTTTGAAGGAGTTGAAAGAATCCTCCTTAGTACTTTGTATGGTACGTGGATATGATAAGAGATTATATCTACATGTGTCTGGTCCCGCTTGCGAGGGGATCAGATGCGTTGGAGCCCTCTTGCGAGGGGGTCCAGCATAAGTCGTGGGTATGTATGTATGGTTTGTAGATGATAATAAGAGATTATATCTACATGTGTTTGATCTCGCTTGCGAGGAGATCTAACAGTTCTTGTAAGTGTGTTTGTATGTATTCAGGATATTATTCAATACAATACCTAAATCCTGATAAATGTGTTCAGTCCTGTAAGAGGAAACTGATCTCATATAATGTTTGACATTAATTCTTCTTCTGAGGAAGTCAGTAACCTAAATCATATTAAATTCATATGACATTTCTAATCAGAAGTATTTATTAACTTACCATAATTATACTCAACTTCACATAAAAGATGGTACTATATTTCATACACAACAATAGTATATTTAGTGATATCGGAGAAGTCATAGATATCTTTCTCCACAGATCTACATATGTTAATATCCTCTGAAGCTGGTGAGCTTCAGGGTAGCTGACAAATGACTGCCAACATTTCATCGGTTCTGGATAACTAATCACATAAGGTATAAATCTGTTCTCTTTCAATAGTTTATTATTTGACTCAAGGATATTTTTGACCATTTGTTTAATCATTCAATTTAGCGAAGCAGATAAAATAAACCAGAGTTACTGTTATATCATCTATTTAGTTAAATAAAGAACCAGGGCAATTTGAAGTGAGTGTGTGCCATGATCCCCTATGAAAACGTGGCGACACATTCTCTTTTTGGTGGAGGTGCTGGGATACTTTCTTTGTGGTTCTAGTTGTTGTAATATTCGGTAATATACAGAACATGGTCTAATAGCTAAGATTATAGTGTATACATTTTTAAATCCTTGGTGTCAAATGTGAGAACATGATTTGTACAATAATACGACGTAATAGTAAGACGATAATAATATCATAAATAATCCAGGATGACAGTGAAGGCATTCATTCTATCAGCATTATAAGACTTGTAAATATAATAAAATATTTCATTAAAAAATAAGCATAATTGACATTTTTATTTCAACTCCATCTAGCGGGGAGTAGCGGAACTAAAGAGTCACTATTGCCAGCGTAATAAATGTCTTGTGTGTTAAATTGTAAACAGAGAGTTGCAAGACTAAATAATATTAGTCAAAGGTTTAATGGTATAAATATTATAGATATAAGCTGTTTTCAATAAAAATTATATGATTAATTGTTATTATTTCAATAATGGATAATATTTGTACGAAAATAAAGTGAAACCGATTTTTTTCCATTCGAATTTATCCGGATAGATCAATGTGATAAGTTGGTACACAAATTGACGTTGGAGTTAATCTATGGCATGAACGTTTATCGTTTCAATGTATCTGGCTGGTCTGTGGTGAAAAAGAAAAACAATTCTTTTTACCGGCAGATCGTATTTTGTTTTGTGACAAAAATGAATAAAATGGTGTTATTTCTGTAATAAAAGTGAATGTGAAGTGATTTTGCAGATACCTGAGGGGTAAGTGCGTGTATAACAATGTATATAATAGAAAAAGGATGCAATGAGACGATGTACCAGTTACCTGAATTGTAATCGTAAAGAAATATGGTTGAGAATATTCACAAATTGGTGAAAGTATGGTCTGAAATATCCTTGGTCGTAATCACATCAATGAATGTTATGTTGTTAAATGAAATTGAGCACTCATTTAAATATCATTGTATACAAATATGAAGATATCAAGAAAAGCGGTTATTAAAGTTGCCACGAGTATGGCAATGGGAGTTCATACATTTTATATGTGTTTTGTTTCTTTGTAAACTTTAGATTCATCACAGTCGCTCGAAGAATTGAGGGATATTCGCTTATCTTTCAAAGTTACTACCCAGAACATAAATAAAAGTATCCATTTGGACCAATTGTCAAGGTGTGTATACAGTTACATCGTTTAACTATTTTCTGCAATTTTTATTGATAATTTGTACTTTATAATATGTCTTATGAGAAACTATCAATAGTGAGAGATGAATAATATGATATTCAAGTAACATGGACATACAGTAAAAGCAATAATAGACAAATCGTATTGTCAATGATTATGGAAATATAAATACTTGAAAGTTCAACAATTTTTTTTTTTTTTTGAAGTATTTGTAATGATCACCAGAGGTGTAATTATGTTGAACGATATGTGTGGCATCATGGAAAGTAAATTTCCATAAATTAGTGAAGAAAATCATATAAGCTAGTAATTCACCATATTTACTTTATTAAGTGATAAAAAATGCTTGTATGGGAGAAAATACAATCGCTATTAATGTAATATGTGTCTTAGGATGATCTAAATTAATTTCCAACAATGTTTAGTCACATATAATAGTACTTATTTGAATACAGTACACGGTATTATGAAAAATTAATACAATTCTAATGGAAACTTTGGTATAGTGAAAATTTTCCATCATCATCATATCAGTTAATAAGATAAGGCTTGCTATATGACTTTTTTGTCTATATTGTCGACTTTAATCATAAAATTACACTCTAATCGCACTGCCTTATTCCAGAATAAGGCAGTGCGGAGGTAAAGTAATATCAATTTACAATTTAAATTTGAATTTCCTTTTTGGACACTGGTCATGCAATGCTTGTGTAATCCATTATGATATAATGTTGACAAGTTGGTATTACATGTATAATCTTATACGAGATGACATCTACTCTGATGATATTATGCATTAACATTCTTAATATAGAGTGAGATTAACCCACACAAAAATATTTCATTATACTTTTTCTGAATTTAAAATTAATATGGATCTTAATGCAAGTATACATATAATGGAATATATACATAGGCATAATGGAAGTGTTTGCTCTATTATAATGATTATTGAATTGAATTTGAATGTTTATAATGAACAATTTCAGAATATAGAAGACTACAAAATGGATGAGATATTGTTTGGAAGGCTTACAACATTTTCAAATAAAATCGAAGTATTGGCAAATGAAGCGAAGGATCTGTGCATATGTCAACCATGGGATAAGAAGATCCGTGAGAGGAGTATCATTACTGTCTCAAGATTACAAGCTGCATTGACAAGTTTCGACTCGAATCTTCATCATTATTTTAATAAAGTGGAACATCCTGATGCGGATGGAATTTCACTTTTGACCACTTCTCAAATCGAAGGCGAGGAGGCGTTAGCTGATCTTAAGGCGCAATTACAAATGAATAAGAATGAGGAATCATCTGAAGATTCTACTCGTATGACTAATAGAAGCAAACTACCAGAATTAACGCTGGTGAAATTTCAAGGAGACATCTTGAATTGGTACCCTTTCTGGGACCAGTTTAATTCAAATATTGGACAAAGAAGGTTAAGCGAGGTAGACAAATTACTTTACTTGAAGGCTTCGCTGCAGGGTGAAGCAAGAAATATGATCGAAGGATTGAAAACCACGAATGAAAATTATCAAATCGCCGTGGACACGTTACAAGCGCGCTACGGTAGGAAGGAACAAGTCATCGATGCACATTATGCTGCGCTACATAAAGTCAAACCTTCAATAAAACGGGAAGAGTGTCGGAAGACTTTCGATGAAATCGAGAGACATCTGCGAGTATTAAAATCGTTAGGAGAAGACACCGACAGTAATCACCTGAGATTTTTGATCATGGAAAAATTTCCTGAAGATGTAATTTACGAAGTAAGGTTGAAGGCTAGTGCCGGGTCTATAGAAAATCTTCGAAGAGAGTTAGACACTATCATTTCTGCAAGAGAGGATGCTAAAGGCTTTAGTGAAAGAGTCAGTTTTAAGGAAATGAAGTATACTACAGAAGCATTACATATTAATGAAGTACGGCATAAAAGAAAGTTTGTTAAGCCCAAGTGGGAGTCAAACAAAAGAGGAAAATTTCATAGGAACTGTACTCCTAATACTAGTACGACTGCGTTTGCTGGTGCAATTAGAAAGAGGTACCATGAGTCCCGACTGGACGGTTCTACGCAAGCGACAGGTCTGAAACGAAGAAGAATGCAATGTATATTTTGTCAAGGAGAGCATTTTAATGATAAATGCAGAAACTTTAAAACTCTATTCGAAAGAAAGCGGAAACTTGGAGATAGCTGTTACAAATGTTTTCAAAAGGGTCATCGTGGAAATACATGTAGAAAAGATACTGTTTGCGTTTATTGTCAATCGAGATTTCATAACAGAGCATTATGTCCTAAAACTATGGTAGAAAGTAAAACAGCCAAACCGGAATCAGTGCAGACTTTGCATACACATGGAGAGAGCTTTACCATGCTACAAACAGCCATCGTGGATATTAAAGATCAAACGGATACTTTACGCAAATATCGTTTGTTATTGGATTCTGGGTCTCAAAGAAGTTACATATCAAAGAAGGTTGCTACCGAACTGAACTTAGAAGCTGAGGAAGAAAATCAATTATTGATATTTACTTTTGGGTCAAAGAAACCTCAAGAAATAAGGAGTCCTTTAGTCAAGCTAAGTCTCGTAACGAGAATACACAAAACCAAGATCATCTATGCGAATGTCGTATCGTCGATCACAGAAGGAATAGCTTGTCCCACAAGAAAGTGGCTCGAACAAAAGCGTGAAGATAAATATGTCATGGCGGATGATGGTTCATTGTCAGATCAAGTAGATATCTTGATAGGTAATGACTATTACTATGCTCTCATGTCTACCGAAAAGATTAGGTTGAAAGAAAATCTTTATCTCATTAACTCAGAATTTGGATGGATCCTGTCAGGAAGAACGGAGAAAGTTCGTGACGATGAACTGTAAGTTCTCACGTACTTTCAATCATCTTACGAAACAAAATTAAATAATCCCGATTTGCCATTAGATATGGGCAATGTAAAAAAATCTATGGGATTTGGAAACAATAGGGATCACGGATTCACCAAAAATTGATCAGGAAGAGGAAGCAATCAAACGTTTTAATGAAACAACTACAGTGAAAGAGAATAGATGCTGTGTTAGTTGGCCATGGGTAGAATATCCACCCAATCTGCCTGCTAATTTAGGTTTAGCTTACGGCAGACTTGTAAGTCTGTTGAAAAGGCTGTATAAGGATACTCTAAATGACTATGACAAAACAATAAAGAGTCAGTTAGACAAAGAAATCATAGAACCTGTTCTTGAAGAAGAAAGACGTGACCACCCGGTGCACTATCTTGCTCATCACGGAGTATCAACACCTGGGAAGCCTCTTAGAATTGTCTTTGATGCTTCTGCAAGAGTAGGAGACAATAAGAGTCTCAATCAATGTTTGTATAGCGGTCCTATACTTTTGGAAGAGCTAACGGGAATTTTGATACGATTCCGAAGTTATAAAATAGGAATCACAGCCGATGTAGAAAAGGCATTCCTTCAAATGGCTTTATATGAAAAGGATCGAGATGTAACAAGATTTATATGGGTAAAAGATATTACCAAAGCAATTAATGAAGATAATCTTCTACATTTTAGGTTCAAAAGAGTCCCATTTGGAATTATATCTTCTCCATTCTTATTGAATGCCACGATAAAGCTACATTTATCTAATTCAACATCAGATTCTGTAAGAAAATTAGCTAATGACATATATGTTGACAATCTTGTCACTGGAACGAATGATATACAGAGTGCTAAAACTTTGTATAAAGACACAAAGCTAGCATTTCAACAAATTTCGATGAATATGCGCGAATGGATTTCCAACTCAGAAGAGTTTATGCAATACATTGGAGATAAAAATAACGAAGAGAACGTGAAAGTCCTAGGTTTAAACTGGAATGTCAAGAGGGATACACTTCAATTGAAATGGAAAGAAGTACACAATGCTCATACAAAGAGGGGCATACTTAAGACTGTGGCGTCTATTTACGATCCTTGTGGATATGCTGCACCTGTAATTGTATCTGCTAAACTGCTATTTCAGTCTTTATGGAAAGAAAAGTATCAGTGGGATACATCTTTACCAGAAGACATTGTTAACCAATGGAAGACCATTCTAAAAGACTGAATTGGTGAGAGATATATGTTTACCGAGAAATATGTCACAGCATACAAGCTGTCAGTTACACTGTTTTACA
Organism: Epinotia brunnichana; assembly: GCA_963854355.1. Taxonomy (NCBI): domain Eukaryota; kingdom Metazoa; phylum Arthropoda; class Insecta; order Lepidoptera; family Tortricidae; genus Epinotia; species Epinotia brunnichana. Next base: position 436,958 of record CAWKZR010000004.1, on the reverse strand, counting down.
GACTCATCTACAAAAGCTTACGCAGCAATCGTATACTTGGTGCAAAAGGATAACGTGCAATTTGTTATAGGAAAAACAAGACTGGCACCTGTAAAAGATCAGGAAAATCTAAAGATACCGCGTTTGGAGCTTTTGAGCGTTTTGATCGGCAACAGATTGCTACAGTATGTAGCAAAATACATTGATGTAAATGTTCGACAACAGTTTTTGTGGACAGATAGTCAGATAGTTATAAGCTGGTATCATTCAAATAAACTTTTAACACCTTTCGTTGCACGAAGAATAGAAGAGATCAAAAGAAACAAGGCTTTGGTGATAAGACATGTTCCGTCAGAACTTAATGCAGCAGACGTTGCAACGAGACCGCTCAAGGTGAAACAAGACCTGAGTAAGTGGTTAAATGGTCCAACGTTCTTGAGATTAGATTCTAAAAAATGGCCTGACAGTCTTGTTTCCAGCATTTCATGCGTCGCGCGGGAGGGTCTTCTTCCGAACGATGGTACACTACAGTCAAAACAACCACATTCTGAAGAAGAACTTAGTGACAACCTAAGAAATAATGTACAAATTGAGAATACTGGAAACTTAAGACAAGTTAATGTTCAGAATGAAGATGTGACAAGGTCAAATGAAAACATGAAGATAACATCAGAAACGCAAGAGCTAGTGAAATTACAAAAATTACACTTTCCTGACGAAGTAAGAGGAAAAGAGACCAATCTGACAAGAAATCTTGGAGTATTTAAGGATGTAGACAGTGTCTTAAGATGCGAAGGTCGCTTGACACACTCAGATTTATCTTACGATGCAAAACATCCAATCCTTTTACCAAAAGACTGTGATTATAGTAATGAAATTATAAAGAATATACATGAAGGTAATTACCATGTGGGCGTACCACACACTCTAAGTCTGATAAGACAAAAATATTGGATTCCGCAAGGTCGAGCTCAAGTTCAAAAGATCATAGGCAAGTGCCCTCAATGTAAGAGACATGGAGGTGGTCCATATACTTTGCCATCAACACCTGCACTACCTACGGAGAGAGTTAAATACGATAAACCATTTGCTTATGTGGGAATCGATTATTTCGGTCCAATGTTAGTTAGGTCGGAAAATGGGAAGGAAAAGCGTTGGATTTCTCTTTTCACATGCTTAGTGATAAGAGCAATACATCTTGAAGTCGTTAAAGACATGTCGACAGAAGAATGTTCTTTAGCATTTAGACGTTTCATCGCATCTAAAGGAATCCCTGAGTTGATTCTGTCGGATAATGCCCTTCAATTCAGATTGTTGTCTGAAATATTAACAGCCAAAGGAGTAGCAGAAAAGGAAATAAAATGGAAATTAATTCCTCAATTAGCACCATGGTATGGCGGAGTCTATGAGCGCTTAGTAGCAGTAGTCAAGCACTGTCTAAAGCGTACTCTACAAAAACATCTCGTAGGAAATGACCAATTATTGACTATTATAAAAGAAGTAGAATCAGTAGTTAATACTAGACCGTTGACTTATGTGAGTGGTGATTTAGATCACATTCTTAAACCGGCAGATTTCCTTACGCCTGGAAAATGTATTGATTCTCTTAGCATAATGAAAAATATAACATCATCTACAACTTCTACCAAACAACAACTTGTAGAAGCCTGGAAGAGAGGTGAAATTATCATTGATGAATACAGAGATATGTTTATAAACCAATACCTGTTGAGTTTGAGAGAGCGTTACAAACACTCTCCCAAACAGCCAAGAGTGAAGACTCATGATGAACCACGCGTTGGTGACATAGTACAAATACGAGGTGAAGTCAAAAATCGAAATAACTGGAAAGTAGGTCGTATTTCAGAGTTATTACATGGTTCGGATGGACAATGTAGAGTCGCTAAAGTTAAAGTAGGCGACGTTACATGTACTAGATCGATAGCACACTTGTATCCATTGGAAACGGATGACACTGTAGTAACAGAAGACAATGTTTGTTCAAAGACGAAAGAACCTGGTGTAATATCAGAAGATTCAGATATTAACATCTCACTACCAGTGGAAGAGATCGTTCACTCATTGAATGAGGAAGTAAACGATTCTAACAACTTAAATTTACTTAAAGAAACGGAAGTAACAGAACTCTCACAGGAAGAAGTTGACATAAATGCACTAGAAGAAAATCATTTAATGAAAGATATAGATGAAGACATAGAAACAAATAATAGTAATTTAAATGATTTGCCAAATGAAGAAAGTAAAGAAAAAAGAATGGCCGCTGTCAAAGCAATGAAAAAGATAAAAGAATGGACGCGCCATTTAATGAATACACTATCCATACAATGTTAACGCTGCGGGCGGGAGTGTCGCGAAGATCGCGAATCCGTCAAGACCGTGTCGTGTAGCGACACCTTTATAATAATCTGTACATAATTTATGATAAAAGAAGACTCAATGCTACCAAACGCTTCCGTATCCTGTTGTTGATTCTAGAAGCGATGATTCTATTTAGTTTATGGTAAGAGACCTTTTACGTTATTTTGTTGAGCCATTTTGAAATGCATTGTTTTAATAATATATGTTCATCTTGGAACATATAGTTTTTGTTCAGTTAATCAGATATTATTAGTCAGTGTGTGGTTCCTGCTCTGATGGGAGGAACTTTGAATTAAGAGCTAAGTATACTATTTTGGTAAATGAATATTTCTTATTCTTGCTGGCAATCTTTGAAACTTACTTTGTGCCAATCATATTTAGCTTAGCAATTTGTATATCTATTCTGAATTTGTGGATGTCACAAAGGTGACGGTCCATATAATTTGGATGCTCGCTTTCGAGGAGCAGTCCAACTCTTGAGGATGTTACAAAGGTGACGGTCCATATAATTTGGATGCTCGCTTTCGAGGAGCAGTCCAACTCTTGAGGATGTCACAAAGGTGACGGTCCATCTATATTTGGATGCTCACTTGATGTGCAGTCCAACGGTACCAGGATGCCCCTTTTTGGGGGGCAGTCCAACTGTACCAGGATGCCCTCTTGCGAGGGAGGCAGTCCAACATGATAATGATGTTTTTCCATTATTCATAATGAGGGTGTAGGCCCGTCCGTAAGTGCATGCCCGGTAAATACCTTTTGTTTGAAGGAGTTGAAAGAATCCTCCTTAGTACTTTGTATGGTACGTGGATATGATAAGAGATTATATCTACATGTGTCTGGTCCCGCTTGCGAGGGGATCAGATGCGTTGGAGCCCTCTTGCGAGGGGGTCCAGCATAAGTCGTGGGTATGTATGTATGGTTTGTAGATGATAATAAGAGATTATATCTACATGTGTTTGATCTCGCTTGCGAGGAGATCTAACAGTTCTTGTAAGTGTGTTTGTATGTATTCAGGATATTATTCAATACAATACCTAAATCCTGATAAATGTGTTCAGTCCTGTAAGAGGAAACTGATCTCATATAATGTTTGACATTAATTCTTCTTCTGAGGAAGTCAGTAACCTAAATCATATTAAATTCATATGACATTTCTAATCAGAAGTATTTATTAACTTACCATAATTATACTCAACTTCACATAAAAGATGGTACTATATTTCATACACAACAATAGTATATTTAGTGATATCGGAGAAGTCATAGATATCTTTCTCCACAGATCTACATATGTTAATATCCTCTGAAGCTGGTGAGCTTCAGGGTAGCTGACAAATGACTGCCAACATTTCATCGGTTCTGGATAACTAATCACATAAGGTATAAATCTGTTCTCTTTCAATAGTTTATTATTTGACTCAAGGATATTTTTGACCATTTGTTTAATCATTCAATTTAGCGAAGCAGATAAAATAAACCAGAGTTACTGTTATATCATCTATTTAGTTAAATAAAGAACCAGGGCAATTTGAAGTGAGTGTGTGCCATGATCCCCTATGAAAACGTGGCGACAGAGCTGCTAGTCCTGTGCTTAGAGTAATGTCAATTATAGTGTTACATCTACGAGTGACAAAAGTAGGTTTTGATCCTGTGTTTATAATGTCCAGGTTAGTAGTAATTAAGTATTCAACAATATCGTTACCTCTTTTGTTGTTTGTTTCCATTCCCCATAGGTTATGATGGCCGTTGCTGTCCGCCGAAACGACCAGCTCTAGCCCTTTGTGTTCGCAGTATCGTATGAGGTTGTTCATTTCTACCGGAGGGGGTTCGTCCTCGGCCGCCATGTAGACGGAGGCGAGAACTATCTCCGGTATGCTTGAGGTTTGTGTTCTGAGGAGTTTTATAGCACACACGTCTCTGGAACAGAATTCAGTTAGTGGTTGTGCTATTATGTTACGAGATATACCTATGTATGCATGTTCTGGGTTTACTTTGTGCATTGTAAATTACTTTACCTCCGGTATTGCAGAGGCCATTTATGCGTGTGTTTCTGATCCACGGCTCTTGGATCAGGGCTATTGATGTATGGTTAACCTCCAGCCATCTGCGTAGTTGAGCCGTTGCTGTTTCACTGTGCTGGAGGTTAACTTGAAGGACTTTACAGAGGGAAGGAGCCATCGGATGATGTCCCTTCCACCTTGTCTTTTGACGCATCGAACCCAGGATTGAGAGGACAATCACTGCCAGAAAGTTTTTGCGACCCGTTTTAATCATAGTTGGCAATTGATGCAGCACCATGGTGTTCAATTCAATCTTAGTATAAAATCTTATTCGCATATTTTGTTATGAATTTTGCCTGCAAAATATATGATTTTAATTGAAAGTATGGTTATATAATAGCTAACGTCGGCAGAGCTAACGTCTTGTGCTGATAAATTATGTATGGAGCGCGATCATTCAATAATTTTAGATAGAATGTGTGATGATATAATTGACACCTTGACTGATGCGGCGAGAATGTCCAGCAGGAGAGGGCACGCCAAGCGGAATACCGTAGCGGGATGGAACAAGTACGTCGCTGGCGTACATAGACTCGCGAGAGAAACGTTTCTGGTTTGGGAGTCGGCCAATAAACCTAAGCAGGGTCCAGTATATGAGGATATGTGTGATTCCAGGAGGGTCTTTAAGTCAAAATTAAAATGGTGCCAGGATAGGCAGGAACAAATTAAAGCCGATATTCTGGCCACCAAAAGGGCAGCTAATGATTTTAAGGCCTTTTGGAAAAGCACAAACAAATTTAATGTGAGGCCTAGTGTCCCTGTGACTGTAGGGGGAGTTAGCGACAAGAGGGACATAACAAATAGCTTCAGACGTGTGTTCTCTGTGGACCCAATCCTGCATAAACCTACAAAAGAGGTGCGATGTGCTGAGACCGTTGTGGGTGAGAGTACCCTAAGTTTCACCGCTAAGCAAGTTCACAATGTGATCAAAAACATGCAGAGAGGTAAATCACCGGGTCATGACGGGCTCAGCATAGAGCATGTCAAGTATGCAGGAGTTCACATGCCGCGGGTGCTGGCGATGTTTTACATGCTGTGCTTAAGACACGCCTATCTCCCCAGGAAGCTCACTAGAACAGTGGTAGTGCCGCTGGTGAAGAACAGAACGGGGGATTTGTCGGACCTGGGAAATTACCGGCCCATTTCTCTGGCAACTGTTCTTGCTAAGGTGCTTGATAGCCTTCTTAATGAGCAACTTTGTAAGTACATTAAGTTGCACGATGCACAATTCGGTTTCAGACCCGGATTGTCCACAGAGACTGCAATATTGTGTGTTAAGAGGGCTATCAGGTACTATAAAGACAGGAACACACCTGTATATGCGTGTTTTCTGGACCTGTCGAAGGCATTTGACCTGGTTGTGTACGACGTACTATGGGACAAGTTAACGAAAACGGGTATACCAAGTGAGTGTGTCGATTTGTTAAAGTACTGGTACAACAGCCAGGTCAATTGTGTGAGATGGGCAGGTGAAGACTCAGACGAGTATAGTTTGAAATGTGGCGTACGTCAGGGTGGACTAACATCTCCCGTGTTGTTCAACCTATATGTGAATGAGTTGATTGAGGGGCTCAGCAATGCACATGTCGGATGTCATATAGATAAAACATGTTTCAACAACATCAGTTATGCAGACGACATGGTATTGCTGGGTCCGTCGAGTGACTCGTTGAGGCAACTCATTTATATATGTGAGAGGTATGCTAAGGAGCATGGTCTTAGGTATAACACTAGCAAGAGCGAGTTTGTCCTCTTCAAAGCCAGCAAATATAACCCTAGAACAATACCTACGATCATGCTGTGCGGCGTGCCCATGAAGAGAGTTGATAGGTTTAAATACTTGGGGCATATCCTTACAGAAGAACTAAAGGACGACCTGGATCTGGAGAGGGAGAGAAGGGCGATGGCGGTGCGTGGCAACATGCTTGCCCGCAGATTTGCAAGGTGTAATGAACAAGTCAAATTGACGCTTTTCAAAGCCTACTGTCAGACGTTCTACACCTGCAGTCTGTGGGTAAGTTTTACGCAGAGGACATACAACGCCCTAAGAGTCCAATACAACAATATTTTGAGGATGCTGTTGCGGATGCCGAAGCACTGTAGTGCGTCCAACATGATTGCCGAAGCGCGAACTGATGATTTTTTCGCAATAAGACGCAAGCGTGTTGGATCACTACTCAGGCGAGTGCGTGGCAGCGGTAATGGCCTCCTCAGGGTATTGTCGCAGAGAATGGACTACCCCATATTTAAATACTGGGTCGAAGTGGCCATCGGCAGGGCCAAATAGGATGGGACTGCGAACGATTACCGGACGCCTTTGCCGTGTTGGTTCGCATCTACAACCCATTTAATTTAATTTTCTATTTTACGTGTATTTTTTATTTTTTTTTAATTTTAATTTTTGATTGCTATTCATGTACGTACTAACATATTTATTAAGTCTAAATTTGTTACTAACATACTATGGACCAGTGGTCTGAAATAAAGGTTTTTTATTTTATTTATTTATTTAATATTAACGAAAAAATACTTTTTAATATTATTCGAAATATTCATTTTATTCGAATATTAAACCTTGCGTTATTCGAATAATTTTCATGGCGAGTATTCGAATAATATGAATATTCGAATTGCAAACCCTAATCACGCTGTCTCCGCCGCCCGCGCGTCTCCTCCCGAGCGCATGTCGATCAAGTTTGGATCAAGTTCTCAACATGCTTTTTTTTTTTTTTTTTCGTGTTGTGGCTTTTTGCAGCTTAGGCACTTTGCCAAACTCTCCTCAACATGCTTCCCGGGTTGAAGTATGAGGAAGAAGACTTCAAATATCTGGAAGGGGACAGATGTCATTAAAGGCCATCCTGGCAGATCATGCAAATTCCATGGTCCAAATCGTGATTTTCATGCAATTTGTCAGTACAACTTGTTTGACGGTTGGATCAGCAGCGCAACATGCCTCCAGAGGGCCTACCGCGAACGGCATTCGAAGTTTTTCCTCTCTGTCGCACTTACGTACGAACTCGTAAGTATGACAGAGAGGGGAAACTTCGAATGCCTTTCGCGGTAGGCCCTCAGACGATAGCAATTAGTCAGTTTCTGACAAATTGGGGCTGATAAATCATGACATGTATAGACCCCATAACAATCTGCAAATCTCCAACTACAATTTAATTTAGTGTGGCCAGTTAACAGTAAGAAAGCGAAAATTGCCGCATTCAAACTTCTTTCGTAAATACTTTTTTTCGCGTGGAAGTGTATTAATTTTCCTAAAATCACTTAAAAGTTTACACTTAAACAAACAGAGCGCGGTTCGGTGCAATAACGGTTGGCACTAGCACGACTCTCCAGTTATTTTTATTCCATCTACAAGCGGTTTTAAATTTGCGTCCAAATTTGAGAATTAGTATGTAAAATATTAAAACAATATTCTTTCTTAAATCGTTTTTAATTTTCAATTCAATTTATTTGAATTTAATTTGTGGATTAAATAAAGCACTTGGCAGATCATGCAAATGCCATGGTCCAAATTGTGATTTTCATGCAATTAGTCAGTACAACTCGTTTGACGGTTGGATCAGCAGCGCAACATGCCTCCAGACGATTGCAATTAGTCAGTTTCTGACAAATTGAGGCTGACAAATCATGACATGTATAGACCCCATAAGACATATCTATGACCTCTCAATTTGGTGGCATAATAATAAAGCATCCTATTTATGAGCAAGCATTCATCCAAACCAACAAATGTATAATGGTCGCACCACACTTGGGGATTCGTGCTCGCGTTGCGTCGTTGCCTCTCTTTCATTTGCCGTAGGAAGGAAAAAGATGCAACACGAATATTTGGGCAAACACCGCCAAGTGTGGTCCGACCATAAAAGGCTCTATTGGTACACACTGAGCAAACGAACGACCAACGAACGCGAAGCATTTATATGACAGCTATGTGTTAGAGTGAGATACATAGCCGGTCGTTGGCTTGGTGTGTACCCACCATATTTGACTTATGTGTGAAACTAAACGTTATATTTGAGAGGTATACATTGTGTTGTAAACAGTTACCGTTTCCTGTAGAAAAAACTAGAATATCATTATAATTACATGTGCTTGGAACTACTGAATATAATTGTGTTTTCCTTTTGAATAAAGCTTTTAAAGTATATAAGCTTGTTTTAAAACAATATTATGGCTAGAGTTTTTGAAGCTTGACACTTGGTCGTTGGCCGTCCGCCAATTTCGTAATTATTTTACCAAAAATAAAGACATGGCTTAAAACACTTGCATCCAGACCAAAAAAAACAAAAAACCGGCGTCTATTGATCATCATTTGCTTATATAGGTATTTTTTTCAGTCATCGCGGGAAATTGTAGTGAGTAAATTAGAATTATTTTTCATGGGAAAAGTTGTGTTAATCAATTAAATAATATTAACAACAGTGTGTCATTTTTGTTTATGCCAATCGTCACATCGTTATAGTCAAAAACATCGTAACCCAGGAACTTAGCTTGCCTCGACATGGATGAATTCATGAAGCTGCTAGCAGTGCTAGCAAGTAGCTAGTTTTTGTACTTGGCGATGAAAGTCAAGATGACCAACTGTACTGGTAATGTACTTATAATTTTATTATAATGCTAGCTTTTATATTTGATAAGTTGGAAATGGGATGCAGAGTTGCGTTGAGTTCTAACTATATGGAACTGCAGTCTAGAATAAATCAACTTCTTCTTGACCTCAACACTTGGTTCACAGCCAATGGTATGCTACTTAATCTAGAGAAAACAAATGTTATGCAAATAGGTCTGAGAAGCTTACCAACAATAATAAAATAAATAAATAAAAATAGCCTTTATTGCTGAGGTTTAACAATTTTCAAGAAAAACTTAAACTACATACTTTACTTATTATTTACTTCTACTTCTAACTATTTCCATCGACAACCTCAACTTGTCTTCCGACATAGGCCTCCTCCAAAGCTTTCCACGCCTCGCGATCCCTTGCGTCCCGCAGCCACACTCCTCCACCAATCTTTTTAAGGTCATCTGACCATCTTAGAATGGGTCTTCCTCTTTTTCTTTTATTTCCTCTTGGGTACCACTCAACTATTTCTTTTGTCCATTTACCTAAGTTTTGTCTTATCATGTGGCCTGTCCAGCGCCACTTTTGTTGCTTCATTATCTTACCAATGCTTTTGCTCTTTGATTTGGCTTTAATTACCGATAATTTAACTCTATCTTTAAGTTTTATGTTTAGCACGCTCCTTTCCATGTGGTTTTGACATGTAGCAAGTTTTTGGTAGTGCTTTTTTGTAATTGCCCAAGTTTACCAACAATACCAAATTTAAATAACGCTCAGGTTCCGTTTGTAAAGGTTGCAAAATATTTAGGTTTCACGCTAGATTCTCGACTTACCTGGGAAAACCATATAGACAACCTTTGTAAAAAATTAGGAAAAGTTTGCTATGCGATTTCCAGACTGACCAAAATGCTTGACGACCATTCAGTAAGAATGTCGTACTTTGCCTACTTCCAGTCTCTTGTAACTTATGGTATTGATATGTGGGGACAGGCAGCAGATAGACAAAGGATCTTCATTTTGCAAAAAAAGGCTATAAGAATAATGGCCAGGGTGCCATGGGACACGCCAGCCCGTGATCTTTTCAGGAAAATGAAAATATTAACAGTCCCATCGCTGTACATATTGGAAATATCAAAAATTTTCCGTAAAACCTTAAAAGAATTTAAAACACGTGGCCCTAATCAACAATATGCTGGCAACCTTTTGGTCAACATACACAAAATTAAAAAATCTGAGCAGTGTTACTGGTTCATGGGTCCCAAAATTTATAATCGCCTACCAAGCAATGTAAAAGAGGCTAAAATGTCTGAGACTGCATTTGTTAACCAACTAAAGGACTTCCTCACAGAAAAAGCCTATTAAGGCCTCGATGAATTTTTAACAAACAATTAAGTACCTATTAATTTTATTTCTTATGATTAGAATACCTAGTTTTTTATTTATTTATTTATAGCCTCTTTTCAGAAAGTTACAATAACATACTTAAAACTACAGTAACCGCAAAATATTACATTTCTGTGTGCCTACTGGCAAAGGCCTCCCCCAGTCTTCTCCATTCCTCCCTGTCTGTGACCACTCTGGTCCACGTCTTGCCGGCCATTTCTATAATTTCGTCCTCCCATCTTTTAAATTGTCTGCCTCTATTTCGTTTGCATCCTCTTGGGTACCATGTTGTTAAAATTTTGCTCCATTTCTCCGGTCCTCTTATTGTATGTCCAGCCCACTTCCATTTAAGATTTTTCACTTTATACGCTACATCCTCGAGTTTTGTCTTGTCTCTCAGTTCCGAATTCTTTATCTTGTCTATTCTTCTCTTCTTGAGTATGCTTCTTTCCATGGCTCTCTGACTTACTTTTAATTTCAGACACTGTGCCTTGGTCAGTGCCCAAGTTTCGCAGCCATATGTGAATATTGGCAAAATGCATGTGTTGAATAACTTCCTCTTTATACTGGTACTAAACTGGGTGCTCTTCATAATCTCTTTCATTGACCAGTATCTCTTCCATGCATTTCCGATTCTTCTGTCTATTTCTTTGGCGGTCGACTCATGTGGCGAGATTATTTGGCCTAAGTATAAATATTCTGGGACATATTCAATTATATTGTTATTTAGCCTAATTATATTTTTGTTGCTCGCATTGGACATAGCTTTTGTTTTTTGTACATTCATCGAGAGTCCCACCTCTCTGCTAGCTCTGTCCAGGTCTTCTAGCATTTCTTGTAAGTCTTCTGCGCTTGTCGCAAATACTACTATGTCATCTGCAAATCTCAGATGGGTAAGTCACCGTTTATGCGCATGCCATAGTTCATCCACTCCATCTTCTTGAAGACTTCTTCCAAGACCGCTGTGAATAGCTTAGGCGATAGGGGGTCGCCCTGTCTCACTGAAAATATGAAAATATTAACAGTCCCATCGCTGTACATATTGGAAATATCAAAAATTGTCCGTAAAACCTTAAATGAATTTAAAACACGTGGCCCTAATCAACGTTATGCTGGCAACCTTTTGGTCAACATACACAAAATTAAAAAATCTGAGCAGTGTTACTGGTTCATGGGTCCCAAAATTTATAATCGCCTACCAAGCAATGTAAAAGAGGCTAAAATGTCTGAGAGTGCATTTGTTAACCAACTAAAGGACTTCCTCACAGAAAAAGCCTATTATAGCCTTGATGAATTTTTAACAAACAATTAAGTACCTATTAATTTTAATTATTATGATTATAATACCTAGTAGCTCTAAGTAAATTAATTTGTTTTTAAAATTTGACATGTGTAATTGAATTGTGATTGTATTTTATTTGCCTAAATTATTGTTACTTATTTTTTACTTTTAATTATTTATGTATAAGTCAAATCTGAATTTGATAAGTTTAAAGTAAAGTGTTTTGAACATGCCAAGTGACCTGTAACTTATGTTATCAATAAATAATTGTATTGTATTGTATTGTATTGTATATGAATGTATTTATGTTTGTATGCTTATTGTTAATGTCTACTAATCTTGTAAATTGGGCCAAGATCCTGCATCAGTACTTCTAAGTCAGGTGACAGTGGTTTAGCTATGGTGTCATTGACCTGGTCTGATTCTGTCCACTGAGTTTTTCTATAGGAACTCTTCAAAGCATCAACTTTAGATTAATTACTAATTAGGATAGTCTAAGTACATTAAACCTCATCTCAAAAAATACATATTTTGTGCTGGTTACTTTCTATATTTCAAAGAACTAAACAGTGCACCTAACATTTGGTATATTGGTATTATGTATGTTTATTATATAAGTTATTATAACTTACATGCTGGTTATGTGTCATAATCATAACTACAAAGTTGAGTATGTTTGTGCTGTTCTAGCTGCCCAAGTGGCTTCCCACGCTTATTGCACCCCGTTGGATAAATTATAGAAATGAAACCGCTACTGTGTGGAGAGGGGGGGCACTATATGAGGCTCGAGGACCGGCAAACCATCCTGAGTCCTTCTGGGATAAATCTTGGTGGGAGACTGCCCAGGATAGGTATGTGTGTAAGGTAGATGTGGAAGGAAAAGAGGGAGGCTTTTGCCCAGCAGTGGGACACTTAAGCCTATTAAATAAAATAAAATAAATAGAAATAGCCTTTATTCACTGACTTTCTGCAATTTAATATGATTTTATTTCTTTATTTATTCTATTGTGTCAGGTTGTCAGTTATAATTATGTACTTATTAAATAGAGAGTCTTAGGAGTCCGCCAGATGCGGGTGGTGCAGGACCGGTCATTGTGGCACTCTTTGGGGAAGGCCTATCGGCTATACCAGCAGTGGTCTTTCGGCTGACATGATGATGATGATGAACTAGAGAACATTGCAATGTATTTAAGTATATTTGATAAAATCCGTTTAAATAGTTTTATTTAATGAGTAATAATTGCGGCCCCACAGAAAATTAACTCTGCTTAATTAAAAATAGTTATATTAACTAAGTGTATTGTTTTTTTTCCAACATTACTGTCATATTGATTTACTTTTCTTTTCTCTGAAACTCTATCTTGATTTCTTTGCTTTGATCCAGGATTCAGGTCCGTTTTTAACCCCTGACGGAAAAAGAGGGGTCTTATAAGTTTGACGTGTCTGTGTGTGTGTGTGTGTGTGTGTCTGTCTGTCTGTGGCATCGTAGCTCCTAAACGAATGGACCAATTTGAATGCGGTTTTTTTTATCCGAAAGCCGATGTGGTTCTTAGCTACGTTTCAACAAAATCGGTTCAGCCGTTTTTGAGAGATTGAACTTTGAAATAAAAAATGTCGGGGGTTTTTTAAATTTTCTAAGTGGTAGTTATTCTATGTATTTTCCCTAAATTTCCCTTGTTTGCTGTATAGGGAGCACAGCGCTACGGCTACCCATGACTCTCGTCCTTCGACCAGTGTGGGCTCACATGACAACAGTCAAGGCCGCGCGACCAAATGATCACCCCACACCCGGCCAGACACTGACATGAACCAGGTAAGAAAAGAGGCTTGTAACCTAAGATTTTTAACCCCCGACGCAAAAAGAGGGGTGTTATAAGTTTGACGTGTCTGTCTGTGGCATCGTAGCTCCTAAACGAATAGACCGATTTGAATGCGGTTTTTTTTATCCGAAAGCTGACGTGATCGAGATGGTTCGTTTCAACAAAATCGGTTCAATCGTTTTAGAGATATTAGACATGAACATATCGGGGGTTTTTCATGATTTCTAAGTTATTAATTATTTTACCATTCGAACCATTTTTTGGAGAGGAACAAATGTTAGTACAGGAGCAACTACAATGAAAGAACATAAATACCCAAAAAATTAAGTCAAAGACGGATCTCGCTGGCAACAGCCTAATAGGTGCGTCCACACCAAAGGCATGCTCACCCTAACGGCTCGCCCGAGCCCTCCGCACGCTCACCCGAGCCGCGCGGTGTGCGTCCACACTGGACGCATGCTCACCCGAGCCGCTCGGGCGAGCGTGCGGAGGGCTCGGGCGAGCCGCTCAAGTGAGTCCCATGGACTCATACAAATGCACGCAAAATAACGTGCACCCATTGCACGTGCATTTTTCTTGTATAGGAGCATACATTTTTGTTTTTTAATTCTACTTGGTATACCTTTGAGAGGTTAAAAAAGTTAAAAACGTATATTTTTTAAGAGTTTTTGTTATTTTTGTAGAGATTTGATAAAATCTCTTTTTTGAGACTGGTAAAATGAGTTTCTTTAATTTTTAAGAGGATCGAATATGTCTTTGCAGTTTTGTTATCTTTTTCTAGTGCATTAATAAGCACGTCATAAGAACTATACAAAAAAAAAACATTGTGTTATTACGGAAAACCCCACATAAAAAAATATATGAGTCCCACGGACTCATAGAAAGTGTTTACGTTAGTACATTTCATCTAGTGAATTGAGGGTTAAACGGAATTAATAGCATTTGCATACATTTTCAGTGAAAAACGCCCAATCGCCCAACTCTCGTAAATCTCGCCAGAATGGTTTGGTGATCTCGCGAGATCTCAGCTAGGTCTGAAATCTCGCGAGTTTGCATCCCCTAGTGCATTCCGAATAAGATCCCAGTCCCGCTATTTTGTAACTTGTTTTAAGCTCACCAAAAACGCTCACCCACAAATAGGTACCTATTAAGTTGACGCCGCGATTCGTAGTAGGTAACTAAGCGTTGTATGGATAATCAAGTAAATTGCGGCTTCGATCGCGAAATACTGCGTTTAGGTCCATAGATGGCATACAATTTTGTTTCTATAAAGCCTTGGTCAGACACACGGCGCGACGCAGCGCCGCGGTCGCGCGGCGCGACCACGGCGCGATATTTCCATACATGGCCTGTTTGACCACGCTAGCGGTTTGTACGGAGATATCGCGCCGCGGTCGCGCCGCGCGACTGCGGCGCTGCGTCGCGCCGTGTGTCTGACCAAGGCTTAAGCGTAAGGATTCTATTGGTAGCTTTAAATTTACTATAGGATATAAAAAATGAATATTTTTCTAAACTTTCAAGGTCCATATCTTTTTATGATTTAAATTATATTTTGTAATTTATACTTTATTACTATAATTTCATGGTTTACTATCCATTTAGCAACACTACGTTAACAATTTTAATACAGTACGCGGCACAAAAGTTTGCGTGTCTGAAGTTAGCCTCGAGTCGCCTCCCGCATACCCGTCCGACCCCCTGACACCTTTACTAGTACTCCAGGCAAAATACGGTTTTGAAAAACATTAATTTATAATAGCGTTTTTTTTCTTAATATCATTTTAAAACATTGATCTAAGATGCTTTATTCAAGAATCCAACAAACTTTCCATCCGGAAGTATTTATATAGATTTTAAAAACGAATGAATTGTTTTTTTTTCAATTTTTATCCTGAATATTATAGAGCAAATGTAAATGGACCAAAATAAAGATAATAGTACATTATGATACAAGTGTGCTAAGTTGGTCATTACACTCGAGTCGGTTTTTAAGCCTGAGCCGAAGGCGAAGGCTTAATGGAGACGAGAAGTGTAATGACCAATGCTCACGTGTTTCATACGACGTTTTTCAACACATTTGCGAGGAAAAAAAAAATAAAATAAAAAATTAAAATGTTAAAAGATATGTAATGAAAAGGCACTAGTGCGATAATGTAATGTAAAAGTCACGGCATGGGTAATATTCTGCATTATTTTGCTAATATTTAAAAAGATATGTAATGAAAAGGCACTAGTGCGATAATGTAATGTAAAAGGCACGGCATGGGTAATATTCTGCATTATCAGTGTAAATACGCTGTAATAAGACCTACTTTACGAGCAGGTGTGTTGAAAAACCATTTACGTCATACCTGGCCATAAAGTAGGAATTACCGCACGCTTTGCGTGCGGAAAACCCCACTTCCTGGCCAGATAGAGACGTAAAATGTTGTACTCACCACGGGCGGTAATAAAGAAAGCCTCAGAGCGCATATTTATCGCCCTTGCCTTCGGCTCGGGCGTCAAATACCTGCGATCTGAGACATTCTTTGTTTAACCGCCCTAGGTAAGTAATGTACTATTATTAATACTTTTTCTGACTTTTCAGAAGCTAGTTAAGTTATCATTTTTTTGATGTCTGAAATTTTGTTGGATTTTGTCACTAAGTAACTATTTAATTGATAATATACACATTACATTTAAAA
Source organism: Epinotia brunnichana (assembly GCA_963854355.1). Classification (NCBI taxonomy): domain Eukaryota; kingdom Metazoa; phylum Arthropoda; class Insecta; order Lepidoptera; family Tortricidae; genus Epinotia; species Epinotia brunnichana. The sequence continues at coordinate 420,798 of CAWKZR010000004.1, read as the reverse complement.
AATCTGCTATTATAAATTATTTCCAAATTTGACATATTTTCCATACAAGCTGTCAGTTCATTGCCTGGACTATAGTAGCTAACATCAGAATCGTTAACTGATTTTAATCGTATTGTATGAGGCAACTACCCTATTAGGTGCCGCAGTGAAAGTGAATGAGGCTTTAAGTGACCTAATTAAAACAGATAAAGGCTCAGCACAAGGATCTATTTTCGCACCTACCGAATACATATTGTATGTAAACGATATGCCAAACATATTTCAGAAGGGCTCAGTGTACCAGTTCGCAGACGATACATGTCTCCTAGTGGCAGACAAGGACATACAAAAGGCCAACAATACAATGCAAGACAATTTTGACCTTCTTTGTAAATGGGCCCACGATGTGGGACTAATTATAAACTACTCTAAAACCAAATTAATGAATATCCACTCCACACACCTGGTAAAGTCACCCGATCCCGTTATCACGGCCCATAGTCATCAATGCTTGCACTACAATAACCATAACGAAAAAAAGTGCGAATGTACTTGTGAATCATTAGAAATTGTTCATAAACACATGTACCTCGGTCTTATCATAGATACACATTTTAACTGGGGACCGCATATAAACCATGTGTGTAACAAACTTAGATCAATTCTAGCAAAACTTTCTATACTAAAGTATAAACTCCCATACAACATACTTAGAATGATGTACATGTCATTAGCGCAATCCGTCATTGGATATGGACTGAGTAGCTACGGTAGAACCTTTAAAACTTACATTGAAAAGATATTTAAATTACAGACCAGCTTAATAAAAACAATTATACCTAATTCCGTTAAGAAAAAACATTTGAGTCAAGAGGAGATATTTAAATATTGTAAGATTATTAATATATATAACCAAATCAAAATAGAAATTGTTAGTGAAGAAATAGATAAAATACACAGTCTCATAAAAAAAACTAGACCGTTACACCTGAGGCAACTAGTGTATTTGCCTCGTTTTGTCATTCCGAAATGTAGAAATGTGTATGGCAAACGAACATGGGAACACCTGTTACCAAATATTCTTAATCAACTACCCGACGATATTGTCAAAAGCATAAGTGATAACCCACATAAATGTAAACGTACTTTGAAAGAGTTATATCTTGCTGATGTGCCAACTGCACAAACATTCCATGTGTAAAAAAAATAAAAAAAACACAGTGTAATAAAAATAAAAAAATACTTTATTCATAAAATTTTGAAGGCTTACTAAGTTTATAAAAAATATTTTTGTACCATTATTACGAACACAAATGCCAAAGACAATGTGAGAGAGACGAACTTTAACAACACTTTAGCTAAAATAGGTTTGTTGAACGATTATGAATAAGGCCAATAGTAATTAACTAAGTACCTACTATTGTAAGTAACTATAATATTAAATTAGCTAAAATAGAACTGCACCCCTGTAAAAATATATATTTAATTAGTTAAAGAGCGAATACAGCGGCAGATAAACCTTTACGGCTTTGTCCGCTGTACAAATGTTTTTTTTGTATTGATTTTTGTAGTAAATAAATGAAAAAAAAAAAAAAAAAAAAAAAAAGGTCATAGTGGAGTTGGGCACAGGCTGAATGACGACAGGTGGACCAAGATAGTGTCAGATTGGTGGTAAAAGGAGCGTCGGCCCTCCACCAGCTCGATGGGTCGATGATATTAGGATGATTGCGGGTCAGCTCAGGATAGGGACGGCGTACTCGAAGTTTGTTTTTGTTTTTTTTTCATTAGCAACAAATAAACTTTACGAAAATACTCGGAAAGTATCAAGCTTTCATTTATGTTTGCTATTTTAAGATTTATAAATTCTTAAAAAGTAACAATAAGGCTTTGAGTATTAAGCCCACTGGAGATGTCATACACAGGCGACCCCCTCCGGCAAAGTACATTGGTCAACTGGTCAACTCTCGTACTCGTTGGTGTCTTCCTCCGCGCCTCGAAGAGGCGCGGGGGGAGCCGTTTTAAGCATCAGCTTTTTTCGGCGGCAAGTCTCCGGTCGTTACGACGACCGTGGTATTGGGGTAGCGATTTTTACGCTATTGGCGGCTTTTCCCCCTGTTTTCGGGCTATTTTTTGGTTATACTTCCTTTGTTGGGGTCTTCTGGGGTACAGGAACAATCTGTCAGGATCGTCTGCTGTGCAGGAACATCTGACAGGGTCGTCTGTAGTGCAGGAACTTCTAACTAAGGCTTGGTTTTTGATTTTCGATTTTCCACCAGGGTCGTCTGCTGCGCAGGAACATCTGGGTCTTGGCTTGGCGGTTGATATTTTAATTTTTGGCGAGATCTCTTGGGAGACCTTTTTTGTCCGGCGGTCTTGAGTGATATGGCGCCAGTTCACGTAGGTGTTGGTGGTGTGAGTGGTCAGCTTTGTCGAAAAGCTTCCTGGCCAGCCTGCCGATGTGCTCCTTTAAGCTCTCCATCTTCAGGTCCCTCATCAGGATGCTGTTTTTAATATATAATGGAGCTCTTGCAGCTTGCCTCAGGGCCAGATTTTGTTGAACTTGGAGTCTGGTTTTTTGCGTTTCACTCAACAGCGCGTACCACGCCGGTGCTGCGTAGGCGAGTCTCGGCCTGATGTAGATTTTATATATGCTGACTCTCTTGCACAGCGGTATGGATTTTTCCCTCATGACGGGTTTCAATATTGCTCTCGCCGCTTTTGCCTGGTTTATGGCTTTGGTGACGTGGGCAGTCATGGTGAGCAGCCGGTCGATGGTTACTCCTAGGTACTTCACCTCTCTGGTCCACTCCACCTCCTGTCCCATGAGTGTAAGTTTTGGCGGTAGCTTGATTTTGGTGGTAATGGCTATCGCCTGTGTCTTACCGACGTTCACTCTCAGCCTCCATTTCCCTAGCCATTCAGGCAGGAAGTTGAGCGTTCTTTGGATTTTAATGGCTGCGTGGTCCAACCTGATGGAGGATGAGAGGAACGCGGCATCGTCCGCATAGAGAGCCAGCATGGCGTCCCCTCTCGTGGGAATGTCATCCGTGTACTTGGAGTACAGCACCGGTGACAGGCAGCTTCCCTGTGGCACTCCCGCCTTTATGTCCCTGCGTTCTGAGGATACTGTATCTACTCTTACCTGAAAGCTTCTGGAGTTAAGGAAGGAGGCGATCACCCTCACCAGGTACTTTGGGCATTGCGACGTTGCCAATTTCCACAGTAGGCCTTCGTGCCATACTCTGTCGAAGGCCTTTTCTATGTCGAGCAGTACGGCCACTGAGTGTTCTTTCTTGTTCCGTGCCACCGCAGCGTGGTGTAGGAGACGTGCTACTTGATGAGTGGTGGAATGACCGGCTCTGAAACCGTACTGCTCTTCTCTGGGCTTTATGTGTGGCAGCAATTTTGGAAGTATGAGGCGCTCGAAGGTTTTAGATATTGCTGGCAAGAGGGTGATCGGTCTGTAGCTGTCAGGGTGCAAGATGTTTTTTCCCTGTTTGGGGAGCATAATTACTGTGCCGTTTCGCCAGTTTTGAGGAAAGTGCCCGGATCTCAAGATACCATTGAAGAGCCTAGCGAGGCCTGCCAGAACTCTTCTTGGTAAGTGACGGAGGGCCTCGTTTGTGATGAGGTCCGGGCCGGGGGCTTTCTTTATTTTTGCCATGCGAATGGTTTTCGCCACTTGACTTGGTGCGAAAAAGGCTACCTGCTCCTCTTGCTGCGGCGGTGTGGACAAGTAGGTTCTTACATATTCCTCTGTTTCGTTATTGTGTACCACGTCTTCGGGAGGGTTTGGGCGGAACTGTAGTGCCAAGTGGTCGGCGAATAAACAGAAAGACATTGATTGAAGGTGCAATACCTTCTTTGCGACTATGTCCTTGTTTGGTGAATTTCTTTTTTTCTTTGTTTTTCCTAAATCTGCGACTAGTAGATACATTTAATTTTTAAACCCGGCTTTTTTTCCATAAAATCAAATTAATGATAACAAATTAAATATTGCCCCATTTTTGCACTTATTTTCGAATATATCCCAATTTCTAAAGTCTGACCGCCACAAATATAAATGAGGATGCGCCATATTGCGGAATTACAGTGGAACTAATTTCTTACACAGGCAATTATTTTATGATTATTTGTTCTTATTTGTGATTGGTTGGATAATAATGTCAACGTCATTCGTGGTGGTCGTTCACATTTCTTTAAAGACAAATATTAACAAAACGCTAAAAATAATTCACAGTCGTGAGTGGAATATTATCAATAATGTGTAGGTACACGTGTTTACTGTAAACGAAAAACTTTTTTACAAAAAAAGAGCATTCCACTAAATGGTTTTTAAATAATGACATACATACAAATAAACATTTTTTTGGGTAGTATCTTCAATGTACAGAATTTTCACTTTTACAATTTTATAATAAATAGTATAAGATAATTCAGTTCATTCATCAAACTGATTTGACTCATTCTTCAGATCTGTCCGTTGTGTCCCATCACTAACTTGTTCGTATGTATGCTGCACGGTTACGTGAAAACTCTGTCTGTGTGCGTGTAATTTTTGATGTGTTAATTTTTTTTGTAGTGTGCGTTTATCTCTACAGCTAAATTTGTGTCTGTTGATTTATTCATATTTTGGTGGTGTGCTGTACGTGTTTACCTCACCCCCCGCTAAAAGTGGCGAAAAAATTTGTTCGAAGAGTTGACGTTATGACATCTCCAGATTCTCCAGTGGGCTTAATACTCAAAGCAATAAGGACGTTAAATTGTTTGTTTGTGACGTCACAACCAAGTAATCCCTACAAATTCCATACTAACGGAGCGTTTTTGACGTTTCATAAAAAGCTGATTTGACTTTTGGTAAATACCGTATTAGGAAAACCTTCCAGAAAACCGCAGCCATAATAACACAACTTGCTCTGCAAGGTATGTCATGTTGGTGTTGTGTGCCTAAATAGTGTGTAAGGTCGCTAGAGCTTCCTAGGATACGCTGTGCTGAGAGTGAGTTACCTAAATTTGACTCTAGCTGTCAACACAACGTATCCTCAAATCGATAAAGGTTCGGCAACGCCCTTGTGTTCCTACCGTTCCTACTGAAGTCGCGGAGATTGCATTTGATATTAATTTCAACTTGATTCCTCCATGTGCTCATTTTCAGGGTTTCAGTGATCCTGGCAGCTGTAGACTGTCGAGTGGAAATCCAAGTACCTCTGTAAGTGAACCTGACATTAAATCTATTATTATGGGACTTATAAAATTATGAACTTACAGCCGCTAAGTTACTTAAGACTCTAAAGTCTAAAGGTACAAGTTGGAACCCGACCGCAGACAGCAGCTGCAGACGACGATGCGGTCGCGTATGTATTTCTATGACGGCGATGTGTCGCTAGCGCAGGCGTAAAAATACACACAAACGCCGTAAGGCACAGGCGCAGCGCAGGCACGATGCCGCTTCAAAACGTTTGTATACAAAATGTACTAAAAAGACGTATTTTGAATTACACTCACGCGGCGCGGAGCATCGAATACTAGAGAGAGGACAAGCCGCCGGCGGCCGCGTCGCAGTTGTTAGCTCAATGGGCATACTCTGCCATACTGTGCACGCGTGCTGATCGCAGATAATATTACGTTTCTTCCCAAAATGCCTGATATGATGCGCGTGTATTACCTATATCCAATAAGAGCGTAGGTATACAAGTGTGTGTGTTTTAGATGTGTGCGTGCTATGTCTTGTCAATTACTTGGGCTTTGTGTGGGTTAATGTACTTGTGGCAGGTGTACTGAATACAAAGCGGCCGGCATGTCCGATATTCATACATCTGTGGGCGCGGCGCAGGCACCGCGTTCAATTCACCAACGGACCTTATTTCATTGTATATATTAAAGGTCTCCAATAGGTTGAAGCGGCATCATGCCTGCGCTGCGCCTGCGCCGCGACTTTGCCTTACGCCGTTTGTGTGTATTTCACGCCTTAGAAAGGTATTTCATAGAAATACATACAAAGCAGTCGTGTCGCCGCAACACGTCTGTCTGCTGCTGCTTTCTGCGGTCGGGCTTCAACTTCATCAACTTGTACCTTAAGGCGACGCCAGACAACCGCCGCACCGGGACGGCGCCCTGTAAAACTGTATCCCCTATCTTCCATCATCATCTATCATATCTTCAGTCATGCAGTCCGTCGCGCTCAGACGTCTGGCGTAGGCTATACCACCCTTTAATAAAGCCTAGAATTCATACGCGCGCCCATCAGACAAATCCACGTGTATCATCATACGTAACCATCTCGCGGATGAGTTAAGCATGAACGGCTCTGATCGCTCGAGGAGTGTGTGGGCGACGATGGATTTGTCTATCGATTTGTCCAGCGCAAGGTGCGGCTCATGACTCGTGTAGTGAATGCTAGGCTTAATAAATAAATTTAATATTTTTAATTGCGGGTAGTTCTAATACTGTGTCGTGGAAGTGTCAATAACATAATAAAAATTACCAATAACATTTTGTTCAGGGGCAGGAACCCAGAGTCGGCGTTGAGACGATCCGAGAGCTTCGCTCTCAGACTCAATAGTATCTAAGGGCGGAATTACTCTTTTAAATTGATAGATGTTAGCGTTGTGGGTTTCAGGTCCAAATATGAAGGGATTGAAGCTTTCATTCGTTATCATCCTGTTAATTATGTATGTAAATAAGTTAGATATAAATTGCGTTAGATGCTATTCTAGGCTAAAATCAAGACTACAATTAAAAGCGTAGAAAACTCGCGTTTCGTCCAAAATAATTGGTTTAAAACATGCTTCAGCATACTAATTCAGTATTGTTGGATTAGTGTATCATTTAATGTGTGCTAGATCTAGATTTATGGATTCATAAATTAGACTAGTTAGGTTAATTGCAGGAATGGATCGCTGGCCAGCAAGAAAACGCGTGGACGGGCGCGCGGGCTGCAGGGATATTCTACCCGCGAAGTCGAGAAAAGTGATTATCGATCGGAGCGGACAGGCGATGGAGGCTCCCTGGAAAACGGGCCTTATACCCTTTAGGTAAGGTATATTTTCAGATGAGGAGTCGGATTAGTGGCGTGATCGTGTTAGTATTGGCTATAAATACCCCGGCGGGCCGAGGAGCGTTTCACTTTTCTATGGGACGTCGAAGCGAGATCACGCTGCAGAAGGCAAAGGCGGCCAGGCTAGGCTGACCTCTGGGCGCGTACTACTTCGAGGCGGAGCAAGGCTGGTCACCGCTGGGCTGCATTACGGCTGTTGCTGAGAGGAATTAGAGTTTGGTAAGGTCGCAAATGCCTTTGCGATCGTCTGGCGAGATTGAATATTTTATTTTAAAGTGTGACTAATCATAGTGAATTCTGGAATTTCTTAGGGAGTAATTATCTTGTGCGCACATTGTCTTGAATTGAGTGATTAATATTTAGGCAATATCTTTCTGCTCGTGAACTGATATGATCTTATATGATCACGTGTGTATTTTGAATATGTGGCGGTCTAATAGGTTCATCACCTAATAAATGCGCTTAAGACATCATCATATTAGAATTCCGTATACTCCCATGAAGTGAAGTGAACACTTACACATAGTACATGAATGTTCGCTAAGGAACGGTCCAATGGTAAATAATTCCTAATTGTATACCAGTATCTAGTGGTTAGTTGTAGGTACAAATGAGGGAAATCTTTATTAAAATATGTGCTAATATTATGTTGTAATTTATTTATGGCGGAGGAGCTGGCTTGTTACGAGCGTCGAGGGAGATCAGAAGGGCAGGAGCCCTGGGAACCAGAGAGGCGTTGGGTACGTGTCCCACTATTAAGAAATTAAAATCTGGTGAGTGACCTTTATAATCACTGTATTGAATGATTCTGAAACTTATTAATTTGTTTTTGGGCTATTATCTAACCATTTCAACGTTATCATACTTGAATTTGTGTATCGAAATCTAGTTCTACTGTATATAGTTTGGGGAATATGCTAGATAAAGTACGAGCGGTTTATGTATAGGCTATGAACGGATCTAGGTCATTGCTTAAATAACTGATGATATTACAGGAATGTTGTTTTGTTCTACATATATATTACTAGTTGATTTGTCACTGCGATATGATTGGGTTCCGTGCGCCCCCACGAGATAAAGTGATCAATTATTATACGACAACCTAGCTATAGCAATTGACTCGGTCCGTGGTACGCGTTACACTATGAGGATAGATTGTTAAGATGCGGATAAGCGACAAATATTACCACAAGTTCATATTAATATCCGGTGGTTAATATAGGTGCTGATGGGTGGTTACTTTACTAGATTAACGCAACTGAATAAAGTAGTTATATACACTCGTGGCTGTGTGCTCGGTGTCGAGACAACCATATCCACAGGGCACATTGAGGACCCTGGCCACACGAGAATTCTCCCGAAAGGGGCTTCTTAGTCAGCAGAGATGTGCCCGCACTAGAGCGCCAGTCATAGATGTGTAGACAGAGTGAGTGGCTGAGAGTCTTCAATCTTGCAAATTGAGGGACCTCACTGGTCGAGCTGCTGTCTTAGTTCTAACAACCCTCTTAACAAGGGTTACGGTTGTGTTGGTTTATGAAGTAATCAGATGTACTTATAGATATATTGTGTGGAATTCCTTGAATGAATGAATCTAGCGTAGTAAATTAGTTATGTACACCTGTGGCCGAGAGCTTAGCGTTGTGGACAACCATATCCAAAGAGCACATTGACGACCCTGACCAATACGAGAATTCGCCCGTTAAGGGGTTTCTTAGTCAGTAGAGATGATGATCGCGCTTAGGCCTCCGTCACGGATGTGTCAACGAAGGTAAGGTTGGTGAGACCTTTCAGTCTTGCAAACTGAAGAGTTTCGCTGGCCAAGCCGTCGTTTTGCTTTAACCGAAGCTTCTTACCGTGAAGCTAGCTATGTTGATTTTACAAGGGAATCCAACACTTTCGCTTTAGTAACGGCAATAATTAAGTAGGTATCTTGTTAGGTGGGGTCGTTATTATCGGGATCTCAACAAAAGTATCGCAGTGGGTTGGTAATTAATTATCATTCGTCAGTTCAACTGTGCATTGTCGTATATTTAACATTGTTCCGACTATAAAGTGCCTTTGAGTTGATTGGGTGAGATTGGTTGCTAAGACATTGTGTTACATCCATTGAGATATTTTGGGGGTGAATTGTATTATAAATAGCTTAGGAAAAGTCAGTACTAATTGGTATTAGATTTGATAGAAATAACGATAGGGTAGGCGGAATCAACAGATGAGGTGGGATTACTAGTGAGTACGAGCAGCCGCGAGCGAGCGAGAGGCGAGCGCTACAGTTCGCTAACAACTCTAAGATTCATCGTTAGGGAGAATCGATATTATACTAGACATTGCGTCATCCATGTACCTGGAAATAAAACATGTACTAATATTCTATTTCAATAGACTATCATCGCATCATCATCAATATCTTAGACTTCTTCATGATTATTTTCATTATTATATCATCGCATCATCATCAATAGAGACCCCATCATGGCCAACACAAGTTGACCACTATTGTATTGCGAGTCTGTTTAAAGGGCGTCACCTACCACATAGCGTAATTTATCACTTCCCACAACTTAGTATAATAAGGAATTTATGCCCACTTTAGCCTCCATAATTGTGCATCACTTAATGAGACTACTGAATTGTAAATTAATTCTAAGGAACTAGTATAATTGTCTTACTTAAGTTATAGGTTCTACTAAAATGGGGTTAATGTACAACTTCAATTAACGTGTAACTTTTTCCCTTTATAGAAATACAAACTTCATACTTCTCGAAAAGGGCCTGGGTCTATTCGCACAACGCGGGGCCTCATCACTAGACGAAATCACACGCCAAGCCACTTCACCAGCGCGAATCACGTATAGCTTAGGTCTAAATAGGTCTTCGAGGTTAGGTTCCAGAGATAATAAATTCCAGGTTAGATTACGGCATTGTAGGCCTGGAGTCGGACGGTTTTTTATTTGACCGAATCTCTTTCCGTCCGGCAATATCCTAGGAGATGATTTGGTCTGTTAAAGTACTCAAGCTCGATTACTTTAACATAAATAACGAGAGATTCTGTAGCTGTAGGATAGATTTACCTAGACTAGAATAAAACCCAACCTTTCTAGTAGGATCGGCCGGAACTAACTCGGTTTTTCTATTCGCTTTGGTACGAGTTAGTATTTATAGGAACAAAGTGGATATCTAGTACAATCGAGTCTTGATTTTACTGGATTAATTAATCAAAGGTTCTTTAGCTTCAAAACAAACAAAATTAATTTGATATTTCTATGGTAAATAAATGATTTATTTTCTCGCTTACTATCTGTTTAATTTTATTCAATAGCTTTTCCTTCAGGTAGGATTCCATTTTCAGACGACTAGAAGCTTCTCAGGAGCTTCAGCTTTCAGCTAGGGGTTAATTTAAGTTCAGAATAGGAAAACATAAAAAGCCAGCCATTTAAGAGGTTGAAGCGTTACATTTTGGTGAGGCCGTGACCAGGATGAAAATAAGGTTTAAATTCACTTTTAAGTATCCCGGGTTACTACAGAATAGAGTATTTTCAATTTAAAAAAAAAATATATAAAAAAAAAATTATAATAAAAGGAAAAATATTTTTTTATTACGTGATTCGCTTGGTGAAAGGGCTAATTAAATTTATTTACAGATTTTTCTGTGTGTGGGTTATACAAATAACCCACATTTTGTTGCCGTGGAGTAGATAGAGAGATGGAGTTTGTATTTTTTAATGTTGTGTTGTGTATTATTTTCAGGACTTTCTTTCTTTTATTTTATTTCAAAGAGATTTTCACGCGCGATACGTACGTGAATTGTGTTGTGTATTATTTTCAGGACTTTCTTTCTTTTATTTAATTTCAAAGGGATTTTCACGCGCGGTACGTAGGTGAATTACTAATCAATAAGTTATATCACACTAAACTATGAAAAATATGCATAGAAATAATTTTGTTGTAGACGAAGGGCTAATATTATTTTGACAGAAATTCATTTGGGGGTACACATTTTTATTCCCGACTGTACTTTTCTACATATGTTTACCAACTGCTCATTGAGACGATTCTAACGAGCCCAAACTCGATGGGTTTGTGTCATTGTATCACGAAGTTCCTAGGCCCATCTTCCAACCCCAGCATCAGATTAGTTCCTTGTCATCATAACTTTAATTTGTCATGCGATTTATACATATGTGCGAAATTTTAGGCCGAACGGAAGTCGGAAAGTGAGTCTTATTTAAGAATTAAGTATAAACGTAACAGTACCTAAACACTCTTTTCATCGGACAGTCGTCTAAAAGTAGTGCCTATGCGATATTTGTAAATTAGGGGGGGCAGCAATGTTTTGTGGGAGGGACTTACGATCTACCATTGCAATAGAGGAGGGTCTAATTTAAGAATTAAGTGGAAGCGTAATAGTAAATACTCTTTTCATCGGGCAGTAGTGTAAAAGTAGTGCCTACGCGTAATTTGTATAAAAGGGGGGCAGGAATGTTATGCGGAATGGCCTTACAACCTGCCAATGCCATAGCACAATTAAGTAGGTTCCATATACATCAGGCGGTTGCGGTAGTAGTTATAATAAAGTTTAGGTATAATGCTTTTATTCCAAAATAAAATAAAAATAAAATAAAACGGATCTAGATAACCTCAAGATAGTATTTTGTTAAATTAGCATCTTATGTATTTAGCTACAATTATTTTATCCTTCATATTCAATTGTTGCATTTGAGTTCGCAAGAATAGTGTTGAGGTCATTGACATCTGTCCCGCGGTTGGGCAATTACTCGTTAAATAGTGGTTAGGAAAGTACCGGTGGATGATTATAGTACCAAGGACTTAGGAACATTCTTAAGAACTCATCACATAATAGGGGTTAGAGTTATAGGTAACTTTCGTAAGCTAGGGGAGAAAAGTAGGTACGCGTTATACCTAGTTAGTTGACCTAGTCAAATTGAATCCAATTCTCGGCGTTTACGTTAAATCGATCGCTACTAAGTATTGTCCGAAATCTTAAGTACCTATAACCTTGCGGATATTTTCTATGTAATCGTCTTTGTAAAGAAAGTAATTGTAAGAATAGATAAGTAGGTAATTCGCGCGAGTTATATTCATTAACCAGTTAAAATGATAGGAAACTGGAGCGGTTATCTGTTACAAGAAAATGCGCATTCGAATCGGATTAGTTCCGGCTAGAAATTCAAATACCTAAGATCAAAGGTACACTATAATGGACTTTGTTGTTAGGTCATTAAGGTCAAAAGGTAAGCTGTGTGTAGGTATTTAAATGGTTGTCATCGTGAGTCAGTGAACCGGTTGTATGTACGCGTGAGATTTCAATTTTTAATTACGTAGGTACATAAAACCACTTTGGCAGGGTTAAAATAGTGACAGGTTTGAAGATAAGCAACAAGTAAAGGGCACCTAAATACCTGCCTAGCTCCATAGAGGTACATTCCTGACATGGTAGGACTCACACATTTCCACATAAATACGCGGCCACTCTATCACATTCACTTTATAATGTGCACTAGTTCAATTATCACTACATTGATTTATGTTTGAATACACACTAAACCACAGTAAAACACTTTAAACTGATTAAATAATAGGCCTAAATATGCGAGAATTCGGCTCGTTGAAGCCCGCGCGCAAACTAAAAACAATTTTATACATCGAACTTAGGTTCGGGCAGCCATTTTGGAACCTAGCGACGTCGCGGCGCCAGTAATCATAAAGATTTTTGGCGGGAAATTGTTGTTTAATTTGATAATAAAGGAGTAATATTAATTAACTATATGTCGCGTTCACTAATAATTTAGTGGAATGGGTGAACAATTTTAGGATCATAGGATAAATATTTATGTAATGCATTAAGGTCGGTCTTAAATAAAGCGCGTCGCACGTAAAATATTTTGACACGGAAAATAATGTAGCCAGTTAGATGCGTTAATATTGATAGTAACTTTATGATAATGGCATAGTGTAAATTATTTCTAATAACTAGGTAATAATATAGTTGCTTTACTTTTAAGGTGGTTTTTCTCACGGGCCGGAATTGATATCGGCGAATTAAATATATAGAAATAGTATGCGACAAAATTAGCTTTGTGGAGGTTGCGGGCTAAGTATAAGCTAGTTAGAGCCTACATATTTTATATTGGTCAATTCTAATAGGTATGTTAAGTACCTTTAAGCGTCACGCGGGTTTACGTAGGTACAATGTAATGAAAAAGATAATAGATAGTTTGCGCCTTACAAAACTTAGCGAAATAAAGTTTTAGACCCATCACACACTGTAGGTATAGCGAATTTCATTGTAATCAGTAGCTTAATTAACGCTAACGTACTTACGAACGTTCGAATTAGAAAATAAGTAAGTAAGTAATAATAGATATATATATAGATATAAGATTAAGGCGCTATTGTATTAGGTCAACCTGTAAAAATAGTTGCTGTACTGAAATAAATAAATAAAAAAAAAAAAAAAAAAAAAAAGGGTAACACGTGTTGGCAAGCGAATGAAATAAAACGAATTCATTGAATAAGGATATTCCGAAATCCGTCTGTCTGGTTTAGTTACTTCGTGAGTCATAATTATAGAGCGGGGTTTGTGAAGTTTCAGAGTAATTTAAATAATTAATTATAATTCCAGTCAAGTTAGGTTTTCATATATATATGCAAAACCAAGCACGCGTGATCTACGGTACGATTTATTAGTTAGCGAATAACTTTGATACTCAGGTTCTGAGGCGAAAGACTTCGCTGATAGGGATTTCCGAATCTCACGGGAGATTCAGCTCTAAGAAAGGGGGGCAGAGGGCTTAGAATTGTAAGACAATGTGTGTAGGGCATGAAATTGATTAACCGCAACGCACTTAATTATTAATAAGCTAGTGTTAAAGTCATGGGTTCTATCAATAGGGTTGAATGCAATTTAAATGTAGGTAATCATAATCATAATCATAATCATATTTATTCATAATATTTCATATTACATGTCAAAATTTTAATCATAATTGTAAAAATAATAAATAATCATAAAAGTCAAAAAATAAAATTAAAGCATAGGTACAACGAATTGTATGTACATAATTGTACACATTACACAAATAAAGTGCGACCTATTGCGTACTAAAGTCGCTAAATCTATAGAAAGTGTGCTCGATAAGCCATAATTTGAGTCGTGATTTGAAGCTGGCCAGTGATGGTGCATCTGTGATATGTGCCGGTAATTGGTTGTACACCATTGGTCCCATGACATGTGTTAGTTTGCCAGACTTCGCCAGTCTATGTTTAACACCAACAAGTTTATTAGCGTTACGCAGGTTACGACCGTGTATCGAGTATTCGTCTAAATGACACCGCACGTATGTAGCCACCTGAAATATAACGATGGAAGGTAGCGTGAGTATCGGTAGGTAGGTATAGTAAGTAAATATAGTACGGATCAATTCATTGATAGTTACGTTGATAGTAAAATTTATTACTTACGTATTTTAAACAATGGTTTCAGAATTTGTCAAGTATAAGATGGATAGTTGTCCCAGTCTGAAACCGAAAGATTAGAGCTTGTCAGACAAATACCATATATGTACCGGTTCACGTCAGGTTACGAAAGATATTCGCCATGTTTACATTATATGGTAACAGGGCAATTCGGAGAAATTATATTAGTAATACCAAGTTGTGCACGTGTTATTATTATTATGTACTTTAAGGCAGGAGTCGTATATATCGCATGGCACTTTAATTGGTTACCATATTATGTGATACTGGAGTATGTAAACTAACTGTTCCACCTCTCTAGTCATTGTTGAGGTAATGTGAATTTCGAAATAGGTCGTTAATTTCGCAAGTTATCTTAACAGCGCACTGGACGATTGGTTTGTCCGGCGGGCTATGAATCGCGAGCGTCCGGGTTCGATCCCCGGTACGGAAAAATCTTTTTGTGTTTTTTTATTTTTGCTTTACTAACAATATTGTGGGCTACTACTTTTTAAACCTTTGGTTATTAAATTGAACGAATTTTACAATGTTTGGAGTAAGTTAAGGGTAATTGGGGATACTTATATATTTAGGCGTTTATAGTTTTAACATTATGCGATTTAGGTATTCATCAAATTGTGTATTTGTCTACGACATAGCGTCCGTCTATTTTTTTTCCATGAAGTACCTATGACAAAAATGACTTATCAGTTAATGTAAGAGGTTGTAATTAGGTATTATTTAAGGGTCTGCGGTATAATTTTACGGATTCATAAAATTATCATCGAGGCACTCGCGTAGGTTTATTGAACAGAACGTATGGTTGTTTATAAACGATATTCGTATTAGGGCATATTTCCAAGTTCGGTTACAAAACTAGCGCAAAATAGGTCAGATATTGGTCACGTAGGAAAATTAATCCGACCCGTGGCGGGGATATTTTGATACTAGCGACGAACGCAAGTGATATTTCTCTCATCCATGTAAGAAATAAGTAGTCGGCCGATGGATTAACTGTCGCATGAGTAAGATCGCGGTTGCTTTCCGTTCTTTCGTAACCGTTTAAAAGAGTTTAGTACCTTTACTGAATTCAGTGCTGGATTAAAATAGGCCTTATGGTTTAAAATGGGAAGATTTTAAAGGAAGAAGGTATAAATTACTTACGGTTGATTGACATGACACCCACTAGTTGAGTTCCCAGTAGCAGAATTCATGGTTTCACTAGCTTCACCTTAAAACTAACTAAGTATACATTCTAATGCACAACACTGAATAATGCTCGTATTATGATACGTTGGAAAAGGCCAAAATAGGAGGCAAAACACTCGTTGTTGCACTATACCAGTCAGGCGTAACTGGAGCAATTTATTCCTTCAAATAATAGCAATCTAGACACTAGTTATTAAATTATTTGATTAATTACGACGAATGTTGTTTACAAAATTTGTCTAGCGAGGCCGCGGGAATTTGACATTTGCTGATTTGGGTTAAGATCTGTGGTGAGGCTTTAATGTACGGCCAAGTGGCGTGTTTAAACGGTTGTTACGGTTTAGGAAAAATTAGGAGTTGTGAATATATAAAGCCTGAGCTTACTTAGAGGTGGTAATTTAATTCTAATGGGGTTTTGTCATGTGGAATACGGTGGCGGAATGAAGGGGTTAATTCGGTTTCGAGTCAAATCATTTACGCGTTACAAGAGCATCTTACATTTATAAACTGTGTATCAGGCAAGTGAGGTATTGGAAATTATGTTAAATTTTTTTTGACAAGAGAGTTCATATTTACTTAGACGGATTTTCCTTGCCTACTAACATTAAACTAGGACCTTTTATTAGATAGACCTTGCCAGTACGTTGTGTCTAGTTGATAAATCTAATGATTAATTTCCCTGCGCTTAAAGTTATTAAACTATAAATGTGATTTACAGGTCCTACCAATGTCAGAATTCGCGTCGATTTATAAGGGGCCTTTTGTAATTGGGGTTAGCATTGTGATTATAAAATACTCTGATACTACATTATATCCAAATGAGAAATCCTAGTAAGTGTTTGTATTCATACCAAAATTTGTAGACATCCCATTGAAATTGAGTCGCGCATTATGTTGGGTGTACATTATCGTTTGTAGGGCCATTATCGCTTGTATCGCGGGAGGATTAGCGTAGTTGGTTGTCTTTAATCCATTCGGTATGATAGCTTTTGCAAGGGTACTACCACAATTTTAGTTAACATTTTAGACGATAAATATCAAATAAATAATAAAAAGTAGAATAAGTAAAGTTATAGTCTGTGTTAAGAATAGTTACGCGATCAGCTCACCGCTGGTTCAAATCGCGCGAATGGAACCGTAAGTACTTCGCGTTGTTCGTTTCACACTAGATATTTAAAAAAAAAAGGGGGAAATTTAGTACTTTATGCTTGATTCCGTGCTTAAAACTAGAATAGAATAGGCAACTTGTAAGTTTGTAAATAAGATATTATGTAGTCGAGGTCGTAAGGCGTATCAATAGTGTGCGCTCACGGGAGGTCGTGCGTCGATAAGGTTAACCGACTTTCAAAAAGGGGAGGGCTCTCAGATGGGTTGTATTTTACTTCTTTAAATCAGGTTGGACGTTAATTAAAGGCGCCTATATAGGTTGTTCAACAACAAATTAGGTACTTGTTATAAAATATTAACAAAATGGTTGGTTGTAGTATGGGAATTTAGGTATTTTTAATGCGTAATATTTGTCGTCAGAAATATTCCTAAGTCAATAAATTGTTAAAGATGTAGTTCACGATAGATAATACCGGTAGCTATTAAGGTAGATTCGAGATCGCTGCGTTGGGCGTGACAAAATTAGCACTGACCCCTGGTCTTATATTGATATTGAGAGGTTAGAGATCAGGTTATACTGGCTGTAAGAAATAAATCGATTTGAGTCGAGTCGTTCTGCATTGGCGAATATCAAGGTTGGCGCAATGACCGCGGGATTGTCTCGCTATCAACTGGGCTGTTATTCTGGGCGTACTAGGGAAGCACCTCACCTCACCTCACCTTTCACCACTAGCGAAAGTAGATCTATACCCGCAGCGCTGAGTCATCGTTACCATCGTCATCATATTAGCCGGTAGACAGCTACTGTTAGACAGGACTCCCCCAAAGAGTACTAGCGGTTATATCCCAATATTTAGTTGTTACGAATTGCGGTGTCTAGAGATATTGTACGTGGACTTTTAGGACAACGTAAAATAAGTTACAGGATAACGGGACAGGAATGACTGATAAATTAAGTACTAGATGGTATAAATTTATAATTCTTTTTTTTTGAGTTGGCGGGAAATTTTAATTTTGTTCTTGTCATCCCTTCCTTTCGGAGAAAGTAGGTATACGGCGGATTGACGTCTCATAGGTATAAAGGGGGAATCAGATAACCTGTTGTCGTGCGTGTCAAATTTTAGATACTTAAGTTGAAATTTTAGACCTCGGCTCATCTTGTTTTTAAGGGATTCCTGACGGGTATCATTTTCAAGTTATACGGGAATGCAGGTTCTAGATTTAAGATAAGTTTGGAATCCAGAATGGCTGATAAAATTTTTGAAAGAAAAAATCGGCGCGAGTATCATTTTCGAGTAATACACGGATGCAGATTTCAAATTTTGTGGCTAAATTTGGAGTTCAAGAGGGCAGGGTTGGCTTTGGAGAAGAAGAGGTCGCGGCTACCGTATTCGATTAGCTTGTGATTGTATATTTTGAATTACGATACAGATGTGGGGTAAAGGCGACGGTGTTATGACAGCGTGACGGCAGTTGCAGTTGCGGGAGCGGAATTTCAAGCATCGATTGAATACTAATTATTGAAACTTACAGGTATCTTATGAGAACGAAGAGATGGAGTTCATAATAAAGGGAAGGAAATGGGGCCGTGATCGTCTAGTGGTTAGGACCTTATTATATTACGCAGTTATAATTATTCCGGCTTAAATTTATCTCAAGCATGGAATATGGTTATATATTTTGTCCACATGTTATGCGCTAGGTAGTGCATAAACAACGTTAAATATTTACATGAAATAATCCATTTATTACAGGTATATCTTAAGATGTATGATGCGTTTGTCAATACAATATTGACAATTTATCTGGTATTTACTACATAAATTATAGTATTACGAAAATTTGAGATCCAACTATAAAATTATTTAAGTTGTGAGAATGGGGGGCAGTTATTTAATTAATGACTGATAGGTAAATGGTAAATGGGATATGGCTTAAAATTTTGATATTTACGGGTTACTCTAGGAGGGTTAATTAAGTTTGACTTACTGTCTTTTATAATCTTCAAACATATGAAGGGCAGGTTAGTTGGCTGTGTGCGAATAGGGCTGTGCGGATCAATTAAAGCAGTAAAATTTTGTTTTGCAAAATAAGTAAAGTAGTAATATTATATTATCACTTTGTTCTACTCTTCATATCATAATTTTCTCGTCTTATAAAGTAAATGTAAATTCTCATAGCATATAACTTGGGAAGAACATTATATATCATTAATGTGGTTGTACTGTCGGATTCCGTTTAGTTGGTCTAAGTCGTGTTTAGGGCAAGGGGATTAATTAGGTTGGGAGGGTATATGTGTGTGTTCGTTGAGTTAAGAGATGTACGAGTCCACGTGAGAGGTAGTGCTGAAAGTGTGATTGTATGATAACAATGGGCTTTTACCGACTGGTCGGAGTTCGCAGTGCAACCTAGGTTTGTTGGTACTGATTGATCTCTCCAAACCGTTTTACACCGGTGTTTCCGCAGTTATAGTTTGGTTAGGTTAAAGTCATAAAATGACAAGGTCCTTGTGTGACTAACTGTGGCGACACTATACTCTACAGAAGCTAAGCTGAAAGGCTAAGCTAGTCATATCTTCGTCCTACACATCTCTTCGTGGCAAGGATACTTCCGACACCATATTCTTCGGGATGATTTGTCAACGAACATTCATTCTGAAACTTAAGTAATAATATTTTAACTTCCATTACTGGGAATTTATCAGGAATTTCCTATTATATGTTAAGTAATTTGCAATGTCAAGATTACAATCTTGCAAGGGTTCAATGAACATGGTTTGTTGAAATTAAATTTAGTAAGGCTGTTATTCTTACACGATGGTGAAGTGTTGCATTTTGTATTTGAGTAATGCAAACGTATTTTATAGTAGTTACGACATTTCTACAGTAAAGCTGGGTGGGGCTTGGACGCATGTAGTCGGATTCTCTATAGGATGTCAAGGCACTTCCTAGAGACCCCACGGGGTTGATGAATGTTACTGTGTGCGACTGGGTCACGTTCGGTATAGAGATAGAATATCATCGCGAACGACGATTAAAGTTAAAGTTTGTTTGATGTTTTGTCAGTATTATCACTATCGTTAATGGTTTGATGGTGCTGTCAGGACATTGAAGGGATTAATACAAAATTAACCCAGTAGTTTATGAACAGTTTGCCTCTAGTGTGGAATACAGTCTGAAGTCGGATATCCTAGTCAAGAAGAAACATTCTCCACTGGGTTTGCTTGGTGGTTATCTGTGTACTCAGTGTTCTGCTGTTCGCATGGGGAGTTATTGTAATAACATAAACCGAGATATGTGGTCGAACCTGGATCCTTGGTAGCCAGAAGGTATCTGAGGGTTCGGGGTGTTAGTGCAACATCGTGGTCATTAGGATCTATTGGGCTCACAACCTAGTACTTTGTGCGAATGGGAGTATTCTGGGGAAGTTTTCTAGCGGCGCCGACCGAGATATGTGGTCTAACTTGAGTTTGTAGTGGCCAGGGGGCATCTGTGGGCTCAAGGTGAAGCTAGAAGATAATTATATTGTGTCATCGGCCGAGATATGTGGCCTAACTTGTACTGACGGAAGCCAGAAGGCAACTGGAGGTGCAAGGTGATGCAGTATAGGGGTTTGTATTGCCAGCCGAGATATGTGGCTAAACTTGAGTTTGTGGTGGCCAGGGGGCATCTGTGGACTCAAGGTGGTACCGTAGGGATGGGTATGTGTGTCATCAGCCGAGATATGTGGCTAAACTTGTGCTGACGGAAGCCAGAAGGTGACTGGAGGCACAAGGTGATACAGGGGCTATTCTTCAACGTCCATCACCAAGCAAACGTAGTGGTTAAACATTCACACGCCTAAAATACACTTGTTGGAGAGATCGATATATCAACGAATTGAAACTTCCCGAGTTATGGGGTTGGCATTTTTTGCAAATTATAATCATAGATTATTGGTCAGAATTAATTGGGAGAGTTATGTAAATAGACACAGCTAACAAATCTAGCCTTCAGTTAGAGTAATATTATATTTAAATTTGGTATAAGGACAGTAGGTTAACGGAATTATCTACTCAAAGTTATTTTAAATTCACCATTTATAGGTCGCAATTCCTTGTTTATTGCTTAAGTATGTTTTAGATTGTGATAATGCTTCGCTCAATATCGTAGATTTCTCGCTGTGCATGATCATGGGGCAGAATGAGACGATCCGAGAGCTTCGCTCTCAGACTCAATAGTATCTAAGGGCGGAATTACTCTTTTAAATTGATAGATGTTAGCGTTGTGGGTTTCAGGTCCAAATATGAAGGGATTGAAGCTTTCATTCGTTATCATCCTGTTAATTATGTATGTAAATAAGTTAGATATAAATTGCGTTAGATGCTATTCTAGGCTAAAATCAAGACTACAATTAAAAGCGTAGAAAACTCGCGTTTCGTCCAAAATAATTGGTTTAAAACATGCTTCAGCATACTAATTCAGTATTGTTGGATTAGTGTATCATTTAATGTGTGCTAGATCTAGATTTATGGATTCATAAATTAGACTAGTTAGGTTAATTGCAGGAATGGATCGCTGGCCAGCAAGAAAACGCGTGGACGGGCGCGCGGGCTGCAGGGATATTCTACCCGCGAAGTCGAGAAAAGTGATTATCGATCGGAGCGGACAGGCGATGGAGGCTCCCTGGAAAACGGGCCTTATACCCTTTAGGTAAGGTATATTTTCAGATGAGGAGTCGGATTAGTGGCGTGATCGTGTTAGTATTGGCTATAAATACCCCGGCGGGCCGAGGAGCGTTTCACTTTTCTATGGGACGTCGAAGCGAGATCACGCTGCAGAAGGCAAAGGCGGCCAGGCTAGGCTGACCTCTGGGCGCGTACTACTTCGAGGCGGAGCAAGGCTGGTCACCGCTGGGCTGCATTACGGCTGTTGCTGAGAGGAATTAGAGTTTGGTAAGGTCGCAAATGCCTTTGCGATCGTCTGGCGAGATTGAATATTTTATTTTAAAGTGTGACTAATCATAGTGAATTCTGGAATTTCTTAGGGAGTAATTATCTTGTGCGCACATTGTCTTGAATTGAGTGATTAATATTTAGGCAATATCTTTCTGCTCGTGAACTGATATGATCTTATATGATCACGTGTGTATTTTGAATATGTGGCGGTCTAATAGGTTCATCACCTAATAAATGCGCTTAAGACATCATCATATTAGAATTCCGTATACTCCCATGAAGTGAAGTGAACACTTACACATAGTACATGAATGTTCGCTAAGGAACGGTCCAATGGTAAATAATTCCTAATTGTATACCAGTATCTAGTGGTTAGTTGTAGGTACAAATGAGGGAAATCTTTATTAAAATATGTGCTAATATTATGTTGTAATTTATTTATGGCGGAGGAGCTGGCTTGTTACGAGCGTCGAGGGAGATCAGAAGGGCAGGAGCCCTGGGAACCAGAGAGGCGTTGGGTACGTGTCCCACTATTAAGAAATTAAAATCTGGTGAGTGACCTTTATAATCACTGTATTGAATGATTCTGAAACTTATTAATTTGTTTTTGGGCTATTATCTAACCATTTCAACGTTATCATACTTGAATTTGTGTATCGAAATCTAGTTCTACTGTATATAGTTTGGGGAATATGCTAGATAAAGTACGAGCGGTTTATGTATAGGCTATGAACGGATCTAGGTCATTGCTTAAATAACTGATGATATTACAGGAATGTTGTTTTGTTCTACATATATATTACTAGTTGATTTGTCACTGCGATATGATTGGGTTCCGTGCGCCCCCACGAGATAAAGTGATCAATTATTATACGACAACCTAGCTATAGCAATTGACTCGGTCCGTGGTACGCGTTACACTATGAGGATAGATTGTTAAGATGCGGATAAGCGACAAATATTACCACAAGTTCATATTAATATCCGGTGGTTAATATAGGTGCTGATGGGTGGTTACTTTACTAGATTAACGCAACTGAATAAAGTAGTTATATACACTCGTGGCTGTGTGCTCGGTGTCGAGACAACCATATCCACAGGGCACATTGAGGACCCTGGCCACACGAGAATTCTCCCGAAAGGGGCTTCTTAGTCAGCAGAGATGTGCCCGCACTAGAGCGCCAGTCATAGATGTGTAGACAGAGTGAGTGGCTGAGAGTCTTCAATCTTGCAAATTGAGGGACCTCACTGGTCGAGCTGCTGTCTTAGTTCTAACAACCCTCTTAACAAGGGTTACGGTTGTGTTGGTTTATGAAGTAATCAGATGTACTTATAGATATATTGTGTGGAATTCCTTGAATGAATGAATCTAGCGTAGTAAATTAGTTATGTACACCTGTGGCCGAGAGCTTAGCGTTGTGGACAACCATATCCAAAGAGCACATTGACGACCCTGACCAATACGAGAATTCGCCCGTTAAGGGGTTTCTTAGTCAGTAGAGATGATGATCGCGCTTAGGCCTCCGTCACGGATGTGTCAACGAAGGTAAGGTTGGTGAGACCTTTCAGTCTTGCAAACTGAAGAGTTTCGCTGGCCAAGCCGTCGTTTTGCTTTAACCGAAGCTTCTTACCGTGAAGCTAGCTATGTTGATTTTACAAGGGAATCCAACACTTTCGCTTTAGTAACGGCAATAATTAAGTAGGTATCTTGTTAGGTGGGGTCGTTATTATCGGGATCTCAACAAAAGTATCGCAGTGGGTTGGTAATTAATTATCATTCGTCAGTTCAACTGTGCATTGTCGTATATTTAACATTGTTCCGACTATAAAGTGCCTTTGAGTTGATTGGGTGAGATTGGTTGCTAAGACATTGTGTTACATCCATTGAGATATTTTGGGGGTGAATTGTATTATAAATAGCTTAGGAAAAGTCAGTACTAATTGGTATTAGATTTGATAGAAATAACGATAGGGTAGGCGGAATCAACAGATGAGGTGGGATTACTAGTGAGTACGAGCAGCCGCGAGCGAGCGAGAGGCGAGCGCTACAGTTCGCTAACAACTCTAAGATTCATCGTTAGGGAGAATCGATATTATACTAGACATTGCGTCATCCATGTACCTGGAAATAAAACATGTACTAATATTCTATTTCAATAGACTATCATCGCATCATCATCAATATCTTAGACTTCTTCATGATTATTTTCATTATTATATCATCGCATCATCATCAATAGAGACCCCATCATGGCCAACACAAGTTGACCACTATTGTATTGCGAGTCTGTTTAAAGGGCGTCACCTACCACATAGCGTAATTTATCACTTCCCACAACTTAGTATAATAAGGAATTTATGCCCACTTTAGCCTCCATAATTGTGCATCACTTAATGAGACTACTGAATTGTAAATTAATTCTAAGGAACTAGTATAATTGTCTTACTTAAGTTATAGGTTCTACTAAAATGGGGTTAATGTACAACTTCAATTAACGTGTAACTTTTTCCCTTTATAGAAATACAAACTTCATACTTCTCGAAAAGGGCCTGGGTCTATTCGCACAACGCAGAGCCTCACCCACTAGACGAAATCACACGCCAAGCCACTTCACCAGCGCGAATCACGTATAGCTTAGGTCTAAATAGGTCTTCGAGGTTAGGTTCCAGAGATAATAAATTCCAGGTTAGATTACGGCATTGTAGGCCTGGAGTCGGACGGTTTTTTATTTGACCGAATCTCTTTCCGTCCGGCAATATCCTAGGAGATGATTTGGTCTGTTAAAGTACTCAAGCTCGATTACTTTAACATAAATAACGAGAGATTCTGTAGCTGTAGGATAGATTTACCTAGACTAGAATAAAACCCAACCTTTCTAGTAGGATCGGCCGGAACTAACTCGGTTTTTCTATTCGCTTTGGTACGAGTTAGTATTTATAGGAACAAAGTGGATATCTAGTACAATCGAGTCTTGATTTTACTGGATTAATTAATCAAAGGTTCTTTAGCTTCAAAACAAACAAAATTAATTTGATATTTCTATGGTAAATAAATGATTTATTTTCTCGCTTACTATCTGTTTAATTTTATTCAATAGCTTTTCCTTCAGGTAGGATTCCATTTTCAGACGACTAGAAGCTTCTCAGGAGCTTCAGCTTTCAGCTAGGGGTTAATTTAAGTTCAGAATAGGAAAACATAAAAAGCCAGCCATTTAAGAGGTTGAAGCGTTACAGCGTGCCGCATAAACGATTTAGAGCAGGTAAAACACCTTTTACTACTCCTGTACCGTTATCTGTCATTTATATAGGCTGTAGCTCAAATATAATGACACCACTAATAAGTCGTCGAAAAACTCTATGCTCTATGGCCCAAAAACGCACTGTTTAGCGTACTTTTTTGGTTCATACATTTTTCATAAAAGCACTGTTAAACTTTTTTAAATCGGCCGCTATATTGCAGTGGTGCCAACTTCATAAACAAATATTTCGATTTAAAAGTTTTTATTTACGATTTAACATTTGTATATTATACATTATTTACTACAATAATAATAAATCATCATCTATTGTGTGTTAAATTACATGTTTTATAAATTCTTGGTATTATTTATGAAAATAAAGTTCGAATTCGGTCCGGGTCCGGATTAGGTTTGGTTCGGATGGCAAATGCAAACAAATTAAAAACAAAACAAACCATAAACAAGAAGTGTCACATTTCCGATTTCCCACCAAAATATATACAGTTCAAATCAAAATGAAAAGATGAAAGATGATAAACTGTTAGTCCTAGAATATTAAGATTGTATTCGTGTTTGTGAAGATAAAAGTGTACGTTCCTTTTAAAATGGTCGAAGCAATTAATAACTGCACTCTTGAAGAAATTGCGTGAGTAGCAAAAGTACGAATAGAAAACTTGCTGCCCGAAAAGGCTAACTAATTTGTAGTCTGCTATTTATTTAAAATTTGTCGTAGAAAAAGTATTGTATGCAACGGTTTATAACTGGTCTAAAAACGCTCGTGGCGTCTTTAATTGCGATGTTTGCCAAGGCTCGCATCGCAACTCACGCCACTCGCATTTTAAGACCCTTCTTATAAAACAGTTGCATAAAATACTATAATTGATTCAATAACTATTTAGATACACGAACTGTGATTATGCCGGAATGTGTTAGGTACTAAAATAAACTATAGATAAGCACGTTTGGACTGTCCAAACGTGCTTATCTATAGTTTATTTTAGTACCTAACACATTCCGGCATAATCACATTTCGTGTAAAGAATTGATTGATACAAAAAATACCTAATAGCTCTAGGTATAATATAAAGAGGTAAAGTTGGTGAGCGTGTAGCTTTGTGGGGGTGTAAGTTTCCATATAGAGGACCCTGGTAACTACTTTACGGCTATAGAGAATGGACCTACGGTTATTAAGCAGAATTTTGGAGGATGACACAGTAGACAGCCGGATTCGATTTTGCCCTTTTTACAAGCTTTCTATTAACTTGCAATGTTTGTACCTAACTAGTGCAGTGATAACTACACGCATTCGCTATTATTGCGTTATCTGTGTCTTATTTTGTTCATTATTTTTTAGCAGTATCTAATCTCCTTGCTGCACGTCGTGTTGAGGGACTAGCTGGTTTTGCGGCTATTATTTTTAATTATTCAAATTTTGAAATGCGTAGATTATTCTTCTCGAACCTTGTCAATTTTGGTAAACAGACTGGGGCAGACTTCATTCTGACTTGAGTTTTGATCTGGAAAACATTCATATTAAGTTGGCTAGGAGATTCATTCTTATGGGGCTGTGTTGAATAAAAAGGCGTACAAGTGCCCTATCTTCACTTTGTTGGGAACCTTTCTGCTTAGAGTATTGTTCCGGAGGCTCCAGCCACAGCGCCACAGGAGGACTGTAATTTTTTTGCTCAGCGAATGTGGAATTGGCTCGACCAGTGGACATTAGTAGTGCCGGACTAGAGGACAGTTCGGGTGAGTGTTTGTTTACATCATTAGGGCCTGTTAATTTGCCGGCTTGGTAGTGGTTGTGGTGTTGTGCTAACGGGTTTTATTTTGTTGGACAAGTATCGGACGGACAAGTATCGGACCGACATCCACAAACGCTTGGACGCGTCTGTTTCTCGAGGCGCCCTGCCGGGCGTGGAAACCGGTTGAGGCAACGAGATCGTGCTGGACATCCCGCATTTGTGCCCCTGCATTTGTGCCACGCAGGCAACGTGTGGGCAATTCTTCGTGTTTCGTCGGCTACGGACTGTTGCGATCAGATTAGTATTAGGAGTTAGGTCTAGCCTCTATCTTTCGATCTGTAATTAGGCTCTCCTTCGCACCTTCGACCCTCCCTCACTTCTTATTCTGGGTGACTACCCGCTATCGCGCCGAGCGTGCATAGCCGGGCTCTGATTATTTTATCGGATCAACTTTAATTTTTAAAAATTTAGAAAGGCTTCTTGTTCGCCAACGTAGTTATTTTTTGGTTAATTCGTTTAGGACCATCATTACATACCGTCATTCACGTCATACCACCATTCCACGCGCTTATCATTACTTACCCTTATCATATTATTTAAAAAAGCATCCGTGTCCTGGTATCCCGTAGCTGGGCGTACCGATAACGAACAACAGGCGTGCTGTGCGTCAAAAGGGTTATAATCTATTACTTGGGGACATCCTATGTACCTTTTTTTAGGGCCATTAAAAAGTGATAAATTTGCTCCAATGTTGTACCTTTTCAGGCTGTTGATTTCTTTGATTAATTTTCTCTGATAATTTTAATGACAACTCAACCGCGACAACAATCTTTAATTGTGTAAAATGTATTTTAATTTTTTCTTTTCCTTGCATAAATAGAATTTCGATGTCATTGTGTAATAAATTACGTTCGTATTAATTTGCATGTGTGTTTACTTTTACACTAGTTTTACTGCACTAGGTATGTAGGTTCCTATGTAACTTATGTTTCATCATCATCATCATCATCATCATATCAGCCGAAAGACGTCCACTGCTGGACATAGGCCTCCCCCAAAGCGTGCCACAATGGCCGGTCCTGCGCCACCCGCATCCAGCGGACTCCCGCGACTTATGTTTGTTCGGGTGGAATCTTGCAACTCAATTTTGAAGCAGATATCTTCAACCGATTGAGCTGAAATTTTGGGTAAAGGTATAGTTTGGATGATAATTCAATGTTATGGTACCATCGAGCTGATCTGATGATGGAGACAGAAGGTATGTGCGGGTCAAATCTTGCGAGACAAATTTGACCTACTTCCCGCAATCCAATAAAGCTGGTCTGATGATGGATACGGAAGGTGGCCATACATGCTATAGCATCTACTCAATTACACAGATCGTGCTCAGAGGGTTTGAACCTGTAGGTACCTACCCATACATGCTATAGCATCTACTCAATTACACAGATCGTGCTCAGAGGGTTTGAACCTGTAGGTACATATACCTACCCATACATGCTATAGCATCTACTCAATTACACAGATCGTGCTCAGAGGGTTTGAACCTGTAGGTACCTATACCTACCCATACATGCTATAGCGTCTACTCAATTACACAGATCGTGCTCAGAGGGTTTGAACCTGTAGGTACATATACCTACCCATACATGCTATAGCGTCTACTCAATTACACAGATCGTGCTCAGAGGGTTTGAACCTGTAGGTACCTATACCTACCCATACATGCTATAGCGTCTACTCAATTACACAGATCGTGCTCAGAGGGTTTGAACCTGTAGGTACATATACCTACCCATAAATGCTATAGCATCTACTCAATTACACAGATCGTGCTCAGAGGGTTTGAACCTGTAGGTACCTATACCTACCCATACATGCTATAGCGTCTACTCAATTACACAGATCGTGCTCAGAGGGTTTGAACCTGTAGGTACCTATACCTACCCATACATGCTATAGCGTCTACTCAATTACACAGATCGTGCTCAGAGGGTTTGAACCTGTAGGTACCTATACCTACCCATACATGCTATAGCGTCTACTCAATTACACAGATCGTGCTCAGAGGGTTTGAACCTGTAGGTACCTATACCTACCCATACATGCTATAACGTCTACTCAATTACACAGATCGTGCTCAGAGGGTTTGAACCTGTAGGTACCTATACCTACCCATACATGCTATAGCGTCTACTCAATTACACAGATCGTGCTCAGAGGGTTTGAACCTGTAGGTACCCTATACCTACCCATACATGCTATAGCGTCTACTCAATTACACAGATCGTGCTCAGAGGGTTTGAACCTGTAGGTACCTACATTAAAATGAAATGTTTGACACAAACTTATTTGGATAGATCGATCCGTATACAGTCCTCTTAAAAATTAATAGACTTCTTTTATGTGTAAGCAGAACATACACAGTCAGAAAAACAATGGTCAACAAGGCTTGCTTGCATATTTTAATTGGGTATTTGACAACAGTGAAAATAAATGGTTTTTTCATCAGCAACCGATAAACATTTCGAAAATATTCGGAAAGTATCAAGCTTTCATTTTATGTTTGCTATTTTAAGATTTTTAAATTCATAAAAACCAACAATAAGGACGTTGTTTGTTTGTGACGTCACAACCAAGTAATCTCTACAAATTCCATACGAACGGAGTGTTTTTGTTTTTCATTAAAAGAAGCTGATTTGACTTTTGTCAAATACCGTATTGTAGAATAGCCCGCGAGCTAAGAGCATTTTTCCGTCAGTCACTTATCCCCTAATAACTTTGTGAGAAGATTCAGAATGTTGTGTCATGAAGCCGCGTTGACGTCAGCTGCGGCTAAAGAGTCCAACCAAAAATTTGGCTAACTTTTGCGGGGGAGAGGCACGTAATAGTACATTGTTTAACAAGGGGCGTAAGAGAAATATTGCAAACGAGAGTTTATCAGAAGCCAGACGCCGGAGGCGGAGGGCTTTTGATGACTCGAGTTTGCAATATTCTTATTCCCGTTATGTTTTTCATCACATTTGCGAGGAAATAAATAACTACAAAAGACAGAAAAATCTAAGTTTTATATAAGCGCACCAATCAAAACTTGACGAAATTGACAACTTCACTTCCAGATCAGTGCGTGTGGAACGCGCAGCTTCAATATTTCGACCAATCACAGAGCAGTATTCTTGCAGCGCATGGCCTACTCGATTTTTATTCAACTAATCACAGAGCAGAATTCTTGTAGCGCGCGACCACCTAGATTTGCTTTAAAACCAATCGGATCACACACAAACTCATAACTCCCCAGGGAGTTATAAAATCCATAACTCCCGCGGGGCGTAAATCGGCTATAGCTGCTCTATACACCTGCCTATGATACACCCTTTACGAGCAAGTGTGATGAAAATCTCAGTAGGTAGGTATGACCCAGAAATAAGATGTTATATCTACTTTTTGCCCGACTTTGGCAGAGCCGAAAGGAAGTGTTTGTATTTGTGTAAGTTTCATTGTAACGTTTAAAATACTGAACCGATTTTGATAAGTAAATGGGGTGTCAATCGATTCGATATTATGCTTCGGGTGACATAGGCTACATTTTGTATGAAAAATAAAAAAATGGTGACTGACTTTGAAAAAAATATTTTGCTATCATAGCGTGTGGGGGATTAAATGAAAGAAGAGAAAAATTCGAGTTCAAATATATAAATATATTATTCATAGTTACTTTTCTGTAGTTGGGATTTAGTTTTTTTAACTTTTTATGCTTGTTATAGGTTTCATCAATCGTTCATCTTTCCAGCCATTTACGTGCAAGTCTCCTTCCACCGATTCTACCACTTCGCTACTACATGTACGATATCCTCGCTTTTATTACCTACTACTTAGTTATTGTTTTTTTACCTAAGTACAGTGGCGGAATGAAAAGGTTGACCAGTTTTCAAATCAAATCATTTACGCGTTGCAAGAACATGTTACCTTTTTAAACTGTGTATCAGACGAGATTGTTGTATTGTAAATTATGTTCAACTGTGTGACAACAAAGTTCAAATTTATTTAGATGAATTTTCCTTGACTATTATTAGTTGAACTAAAACCTTTTTAGGGTTCCGTACTCAAAGAGTAAAACGGGAACCCTATTATTAAGACTTCGCTGTCCGTAATGTCTACGGACGTTTGGCTACGGAACCCTAACTAGGGGATTTTAATAATACAGGCAACACAGAATAAATAATATTACTACGTACAGAAGGTTGTCTGATAACAAATCCCCTGTTTAGGTATGCCGAACGAGCCTAAACATGGCCATCCCTTTCTATCGCATGCAACGCGTTCTTTCGGAAGCCACGCCTTAGTGCTTGGGTTTCCGCCAGAACAACCTATTACATTATACATAAGTATAATAGTGTTATTTGCAATATTACGAATAGATAATGCTTGTTTAATTAAGACACACTACACAAAAGATATGTAATTTACCATTAGGTTATCATGGTTATGGTCATACAGTCGCCATCACATACATAGGTACACTACAGGTGTTCAAAAATATCGGCACATGCACCCTAATACCTTGAAAATAGAGATGTGTTCCGATGTTTGTGACGTGCTTGTTTGCTCCGATGTATGTGATGGCGACTGTACGTTATGTTATGTTATGACATCATGAAAGTCAATTGGTATAAAACGAAGACAATTTGGCTACGTATAACTAAAAAACCGGCCAAGTGCGAGTTGGACTCGCGCACGAAGGGTTCCGTACCGTTATCTATAAAAACGGCAAAAAAATCACGTTTGTTGTATGAGAGCCCCCCTTAAAAATATATTTTATTTTGGTTTTAGTATTTGTTGTTATAGCGGCATTAGAAATACATAATCTGTGAAAATTTCAACTCTCTAGCTATCACGGTTCTTGAGATAGAGCCTGGTGACAGATTATCTATAAAAACGGCAAAAAAATCACGTTTGTTGTATGAGAGCCCCCCTTAAAAAAATATTTTATTTTCGTTTTAATATTTGTTGTTATAGCGGCAACAGAAATACATAATTTGTGAAAATTTCAACTCTCTAGCTATCACGGTTCTTGAGATACAGCCTGGTGACAGATAGACGGACGGACGGACGGACGGACGGACGGACGGACGGACGGACGGACGGACAGCGAAGTCTTAGTAATAGGGTCCCGTTTTACTCTTTGAGTACGGAACCCTAAAAACGCGGCGCCGCCGCTGGCTATTATTTGTTCTGTGCCCGTGGTACCGAAAAGGAAATTGAATATACCCCTAACTAGGTGTCCGATTGGTGGCCACTTCTAGGTAAAAGGAGCGTCGGCCGTCCACTAGCTCGATGGGTGGACTATATTAGGAGGATCGCGGGTCACTCCTGGATAAGATTAGCTCAGGATAGGGACGTGTGGCGTACTCGAAGAGAGGCCAATGCTCAGCAGTGGGCGATTACGGGCTGACAATGATGATGATGAATAGTATCCCTTGTTTATATAGAGTAGGTAACTTGACAATGCTTCCTACCTGACTGAACCCGAATAACAACCACTTCTGACTGGTGTCCTCCGTTTTAAACTTACCTTTTTTACATTTTCTAGAGTATTAGGCTTAGGTAGGTCATTCGAAGCGATAACCTTACATTGTTATAAGTTTTAATGATTAAACAATATCAAAGTATTTGGAGTTTTAGTAAATACCGACAATATTTAAAAGTGCAAGATTGATACTTTCCAAGTATTTTCGTAATGTTTATCTGTTGCTAATGAAAAAACAAATTATTTTTATTGGAAGACTTTAGGCCCATTTTTTTATCGTGTCGAAATGTATCAAAAGCAAAATTTAAGTGTTATATGCCACATGACATGACCTAAAATCAAAGAGGTATATTAACTGAAAGTCCCGATTGCACTATGACCTAAGCTTGATATCGCGCTAAAAGTACAACGACATGGAGGCGTAACGTCCTGGGGTCAGAAGGCGCTAAAAGCAAGACGTTGGGTACATTTGCTAACACCGTCTAAACGCAAAACGTCTCATGGTACACAGTCAAGAAAAAGCTAGGGGGATGCCTCGAATATTGTAAACTACGCCTCCGTGTAACAGACAGATAAACATTGGAGGAATAATTTTTTACAATTCATGCCCTAATGAACTCCATTTTGAGAAGGAGTTTGCAAACGAACATACTTGTTACCAGCACTCGTTTTCCAAAAAGACACTGCATATTATACCTACCCACATAACAGAAAATAACAGAAAACGCAGAAAACGGACTTTCCCAGGCATTCTAGCACACAATTTTGAAAATAGCGACGCCGGACAGAAATATATAATTATTTTTATCTACACTCGTATCATAAATCCTCTAGAATGTGTTCGGAAACAATATATAATGACCACCTTAACCCTTTACACCCGAGAGATAAAAATCTTTAACAGCTCCTTGCGACATTACGTAACTTTATTATTACTTCATAAGGAGTCTAGGAAAAATAACAAAAAAAATCCTGACTGAGCTGGTCTTCCACAATCAGACCCTCACGTTCGTGTGGCTCAGGAATAATATGTAACTCGCACGTTCGTGAGGGTCATGATGTGATTGTCTAGAAAAGTTACATTTAAATGGTTATTGAAGAATTTAAATGAATAAAACACAGTTATAGAAATAAAAACTAAGTAACCTTTATTTACTCATAATTTAGGCACTAAATCACAGCGATTTCTCAGGCAGCATTACAAAATAATCAACAAAATTATAGTTTTCATAACAAAAATGCTAATTTCTAGCTTAGTTAAGACAAGTAATATCTAAATTAGTAAAATTACATGAGATCGTAATCAGACATATATATGTTTTTATGTTATTACTTCTTATGATACAATCTAAAGCAGTCTTTATCTCTCGATATGCATAAAATATGAATAAGATAAAAGATATGGAAAAGAGCTTGCAGATTTCAGAGGCGGTCGTTTTTAATTCTACGCCTGTTTTTCGCATGTAATACAAGTTCGTACATCTAGCTATCTCTTCCACGAAGTCGTTGTCAATGTACTCATGAAAGTAATTTACCGGGGAGCGGACAGGT
This sequence comes from Epinotia brunnichana, assembly GCA_963854355.1. NCBI lineage: Eukaryota > Metazoa > Arthropoda > Insecta > Lepidoptera > Tortricidae > Epinotia > Epinotia brunnichana. The sequence continues at coordinate 386,972 of CAWKZR010000004.1, read as the reverse complement.
TTCACTGGTAGCGAGGTGTAATTGTGTGGCTTGTCCGTAAACAGAACTTGCTTCCATGTTCGACTTCGAGGTGCGGGTGCTGATATGGATCTTCCACTGCGTTCATTTCCCCGGGCACGGACAGATCTACCTCTACCTCTGCCTATTCGAACATTTCTAGGTATAGATTCCGACCTACCTCGACCTGGTCGTCTTCTAGCTCCGATTTGCAACGGCGAAATAGGGGGCTGTGATAATGTCCCTAGTGGTGGAGTCGCTGGTCGCGGAGAAAGGGGTGGAGAAGATGCTCGCGTTGAACTTAGGGGAGAACGTGACCGGGGCCTTACTTCACGCAGAGTAGAAATTTCTTCATCCGCGAGCAAGTCATCATCACTGGGCAGGTTATCGAAAAAGTTAGGCACATCTTCCAAATCATCATCATCTAAACCTTCAATTTCTGACAAGTTTCCATCTGCGAGCAGATCTTCTATTATTTTATCGGTCAACGGAGCTCCTAAAATAAGCAAAACATCCCGATTAGTAAGCCAAGCGTGTACATTAATAAGTAATACCTACTAAACCAACATCACAGTACACAACCGAAACCACACGATCGTGAGAGTTCAATTATACGCAAAGCAACCGAAATCGCACGATCGTGATAGTTAAAATTCAAAAACAACTTGCATATATGCCTTTCATTCGAATTAATGCAGAGTATTTAAAATATATCACACACACAAGTACTCTTTGCAATCCAATAGTAAATTACAAAGATATATAATGGTAACTAGTAAAAAAAATGCACTTACGATAGTTAGTCCGACGTTCAAAGAACACAGCCATCTCCCACGCCACGTCAATGAGACTGACGAGTCGCGACGCGTACGCATGACCTATCTGTATTTTTTGTCTTATTCTAGCATAGCCGCACGATCAATCGACATCGGTTGGGTTCGCAAAAGCGGTTCGCGATACGCGGCATATTTTTTCAAAATCAACACTCACGATCGTTTCGAGTCGGGTGTAAAGGGATAATTGCAACCAGTAAGGTAACATCAGCGTTTTAACTGTGCCAATGTTATTATAATGTATGAAAAATCATAATCACATCGATAATCGATGCTATTATGGAAATCAGGTCCGGTGTTGGGGTGGAGCAGGTCCGGTGGAGTTGGTCGTGATTTGAAATCTAGTCGGCCATGGCGGTGCAATGGCGGTTATTCTGATGGTTCCTGAACACACCATTGAGGATTTATAATATGTGGGTAGATAAAGTAGTGTATGTAACTGTACATAATTATGCATTAAAACACTCGTGTGATCCTATTATGAAACTCGCTAACGCTCGTTTCATAAACCCACACTCCTGTTTGATGCCCTTCATTGTGTACAGTCACATTAACTACAATTTTATTATTGGAGATGGAGATTAAATTAAATTAAAATCCATTTATTTCAAGCTACATATAGGCTCATAACATAACACATAATTAAAACATTCATTATATAAGTCAAACAACAAACAACCATAATTAGAATGGTCGATTAAAAAGAGACCTAAAACAAAAAATTCTCATTACCCATCGTGTGTGCACTACGAAATAGACACGTTGCACGATTTTACATTTAAAAGAGTCCTTTTGGAAAAGAAAAGGCGGAACAACCAAAATTTTCTTTGACCTTCCTCGACCGCGCTCGGACGACTGTCATCAGCGTATGAGTTGAAAAACTAAACCATTAAATAAATTATAGGTCATTGTGAAGAAGCTACTACTATATATTCTTACTGGAAGTTCTGGTTTTCCGGCGCTTTGCGAATATAAATTCGTATTCCTTTTAAGGCATTCTGTCCTTACGTTACCCTCATGGTTATATTACTGTAGGATATCAAGCTTAGGATATTTTTGGTGTGAGGACTTTCACAGATAATGAACCTTTTTGATTTAAACCTATGTTGCTTGTGGTACTTACATTTCGCTTTTGGGTCATTTGACACGAAGAGGTTGATATTCTAACTTAACTTAACTTTGAAGTAGGATACTAATAACCCGTACTATCGGGGTGGAATTGCATCGAAGTTAAAACTATGAAAACGAGATAATGATTAGTAATGATGGAATATGGTGGAGGGTATTCCCATAGTACTCTTAAGTCACCCACGGGAACGGGTTGAATTGTGTTGTGGGCAATGCACTAGCACTGCACTACCACTGCAGTATCACGTCTCCATCCTTAAAATTACAATTAATTGGAAGAAGTGATAAAAAAAAAATGGCTGTGACATACATACGGACGGACAGACAGACAGACGGACGGACATGACGAATCTATAAGGGTTCCGTTTTTTGTCATTTGGCTACGGAACCCTAACTAGGGGATTTTAATAATACAGGCAACACAGAATAAATAATAGTACTACGTTGTCTGATAACAAATCCCCTGTTTAGGTATGCCGAACGAGCCTAAACATGGCCATCCTTTTCTATCGCATGCAACGCGCTCTTTCGGAAGCCACGCCTTAGTGCTTGGGTTTCCGCCAGAACAACCTATTACACTATACATAAGTATAATAGCTGGAGCCTTCAGGCCTGAGCCGGTCCGATGGCAAGAGGCCGGATGGCTTGACCCTGGTGCCATGGCAGAAGGGTAGATGCTTGCTGTGGGACGCCACTTGTGTGAGCACTTTCGCTGCCTCGCACCTTGGTCGCACCATTGGGGCAGCAGGAGCTGCTGCCGAGGCGGCTGCGCTTAGAAAGCGGGACAAATACTCTGCATTGGTGAATTATTTATTTGTCCCTCTTGCGGTGGAGACTATGGGATGCTGGTGCTCAGAGGCCAGGGCATTCCTGGCGGAAGTGGGGCGCCGTTTGCGACTGAGAGGGCATGACCCCCGTTCCGGGTCATTCCTGTTGCAAAGGTTGTCGATCGCGATTCAACGCGGCAATGCGGCGAGTGTGATGGGCACCTTTGCACCCGGAATGACACGGGGCGGGTTATTTGACTAAGTTTTATTGACTTGTAAACTTATCTAATATTATGACTTTTATTGTACAATAAAAAAATTGCAATTATATTTTTTTTCAGTATAACAATACCAGTATAATAGTGTTATTTGCATTATTACGAATAGATAATGCTTGTTAAATTAAGACACACTACACAAAAGATATGTAATTTACCAATAGGTTATCATGGTTATGGTCATACATTATGTTATGTTATGTATGACATCATGAAAGTCAATTGGTATAAAACGAAGACAATTTGGCTACGTATAACTAAAAAACCGGCCAAGTGCGAGTTGGACTCGCGCACGAAGGGTTCCGTACCGTTATCTATAAAAACGGCAAAAAAATTACGTTTGTTGTATGAGAGCCCCCCTTAAAAATAGTATTTTTCACAATCGTGTTATAATAGAGCGCTTTTCAGTCGAGTACCGTGTTTAGGCCACGAAGCTTGCTGAGTGGCCTAAGTAAGGTACGAGATTAAAAAGCTTGATTATAACACTATTGTGAACAATACTTTTTGTACGAGTTCATTAATAGTATTTTATGCAACTGTTGTATAAGAAGGGTCTTAAAAGGCGAGTGGCGTGGGTTGCGATGCGAGCCTTGGCGAGTATCGCAATTAAAGACGCCACGAGCGTTTTTAGACTAGTTATACACCGTTGCATACAATACTTTTTCTACGACAAATTTTAAATAAATAGCAGACTACAGAATAGTTAAACTTTTCAGGCAGCAAGTTTTCTATTCGCACTTTTGCTACTCACGCAATTTCTTCAAGAGTGCAGTTATTAATTTCTTCGACCATTTTAAAAGGAACGTACACTTTTGTCTTCACAAACACGAATAAAATCTTAATAGTTTAGGACTAATAGTTTATAATTTTTCGTCTTTTCATTTTGAACTGTATTTTGGTGGGAAATCGGAAATGTGACAGCTCTTGCTTATGGTTTGTTTTGTTTTTAATTTGTTTGCACTTGCCATCCGAACCAAACCAAATCCGGACCCGGACCGAATTCGAACTGTTTATTTTTATAAATAATACCAAGAATTCATAAAACATGTAATTTAACACACAATAGATGATGATCTATTATTATTGTAGTAAATAATTTATAATATACAAATGTTAAATCGTAAATAAATACTTATATATCGAAATAATTGTTTATGAAGTTGGCACCACTGCAATATAGCGGCCGATTTAAAAAAAAGTTAAACAGTGCTTTTATGAAAAATGTATGAACCAAAAAAGTACGCTAAACAGTTCGTTTTTGGGCCATAGAACATAGAGTTTTTCGACGTCTTATTAGTGGTGTCATTGTATTTGAGCTACAGCCTATATAAATGACAGATAACCGTACAGGAGTAGAAAAAAATAATTTTCTACGAGTCAACTGAACTAATTAAACAAACTCGATACTGTTGAAACGAAGTGCAGCTCATCACTCGTACGCTTGTTGATATCTTAAAAGACATCAACGAGCGTACGACATCAAAGCGATTCTATTGGTCCAATTCATTACAGTTTAGTAAAACAGCCACGTGATTGGTCGAATTTATTTTAGTTGTCTGGAGCGTATCGAAAAGTAGTTATTTCGATTGTTTCGACAGTAACATGGACTACAATTATGAAAAGAGTGACGTTGCAGTATTCTCTATGAAATCTTAATACACATATTTTAATCGTTGAGTACAAAAAATATTTTATTTTGGTTTTAGTATTTGTTGTTATAGCGGCATTAGAAATACATAATCTGTGAAAATTTCAACTCTCTAGTGTGATAGGCCAAGGATCTTCACAATAAAGAGGAACTTCAGTTTGTATTATAAGTAATTAAGGAAGGAATTTGGTGACGGACTGAATTGGAGTGCAATTAATGTTGTAAAATAATCAATATACGGAATAAGTTCCGTATATTGATTATTTTACAACATTAATTGCACTCCAATTCAGTCCGTCACCAAATTCCTTCCTTCGCATCTCCTGTCAGAATACCCGCCTGTTATCATTTTTTTAGAGATTCTCGCTACCCACATTTTTATGTGAAATGTTCTGCCAGTGTTGCTAACAGACGGCCATTCTGTCACAGGAATGTCCCTATTCCGATAAATGCTCGGCCATTCTCAATAAGAGGGTATGCCCTCATACAATAATGTAACATCAATTTGGGAGTCAAATTTAGTGCTACTTCAGTAATTTCACAGTAAAACGATTATATAATAAAAAAAACAGATAAACTCAACAAAAAGAAAAGAAATAATAAAAAACTTCATCACAATAAGAGCACTAAATATACATCCAATTCCAAAAATCTTCTGGAAGTGTACACGTCACCGTAGACATGATCACACCTTCCTCGTATGTGTACACGTCACCGTAGACATGATCACACATTCCACGTATGTGTGCACGTCACCGTAGACATGATCACACATTCCTTGTATGTGTACACGTCACCGTAGACATGATCACACATTCCTCGTATGTGTACACGTCACCGTAGACGTGATCACACATTCCTCGTATGTGTACACGTCACCGTAGGCATGATCACACATTCCTCACAGGCCTTCACGTCACCGTAGACGTGCTCACACGTTCTCGTATATCTTAAAAGTCAACCGAGGATATCATTTTACTGTAGGTATCACCATGATTCAGCTGCCCCTTGCCTCCCGAGGGCTTGCATTGCTTATTGAAATAGTTCTGCCACCCGCGGGTCAGATACTATAATCATCAATCTTCATTTAGTAGCTGCCGGCGCTACCATTCTTGATACCGAATCTAGACTGAAAAGAGTAGGAATAGGAAAAGGTGTTAGATTTACTGAATCTCACTAAATATAATTTTAAACTGAAAATTCTGTGTTTTACGTAGCATCACCGTCTTTGCTACTTTGAGGAGCCAACACGGATACATCGCTATCGGTTTCGTCAGCACTGCCAGGAGATGATTGAAAAGTAACCCAATATTTAAGTTGATCAGCTGGAAATATGTTACTATACTTACGTTGGGAGTGCCCCTCGATATTGGTAACTTGGTATCTATCGTTACCCAGCACTGCCGTTATTTTAAAGGGACCCCGATGCTTAGGAGCTAGTTTCTTACTTTTTCCTTTCTCAGGATTATGATTAGGGATCATAACTAGATCACCTTTTTTAAATATTTTGGTAGGTGCTCTGGCTTGATCGAATCTTTCTTTTATTTTATGTTGTTTAGAAACAATATTTTTTTGAACTTGTTCTCGAATCATTTCCCTTTCATCAATAATTTCATCATCAGGTTGTCGAAGGGCTCCCTTTAAGATCCCTTCAGCTGGTCCTGTTGTTCTTTGACCATAAACGATCTCAGATGGTGACTTCCCAGTGCCCTTATTCATAACATTATTAAGGCTCCATTGGAGTTTAGGTATATTTATATCCCAATCCCTTTCGTCCAAGCCATGATTCATGGCTGCCAGTGAGTTTAAAATGGTTCTGTTATAGCGTTCAATTTGGCCATTAGCTCGCGGAGTTGCTACCGCGTTAAGCACGTGCTTGGTTCCCTTTTGCACTACAAAAGCTTTGAATACTTTGGACGTAAAGCTTGTCCCTTGATCTGATATAATGACTTTGGGGTAACCAATTGCAGCAAACACGTCGTCCTCTAAGACCTTTATTGTGGTTTTGGATTTCGTGTTCTTTACTGCCCTAATAAATATGTACTTACTGAATCCATCAATGATGCCCAGAATATATACATAGCCACGTTTACTTCTGACAAAAGGACCCAAATGGTCCATGTGTAATGTATGCCACAAACAGTTGACTTTGGGAATGTGATGCAAATATCCCGACTTTTTACCTGTTACCTCCTTATTATACGCACAGTTGATGCACGCAGCTACATATTTAGAAACAAAGCGTTTCATTTTCGGGAACCAATAATCAGCGCGCATTTTCTCCAAGGTCTTTTCCACAGCGAAGTGACCTGCCTCATCATGGTGGATTTGACACAGTCTCCACCGAGCTCCATTTGGTACCACCCATTTAAATTTTCGTCCGTCTCGCCTGTATAATTTATCATCACGCATGACATAATTATTTGTGATATCTTTAATGTCGTCTTCGCTAGTTTGTAAAATAGTTTTAATATGTTTCAGACGTGGATCCGTCATTTGAACGGTGTGCAACCATTCAGTAGTTGAAATGTTCAAAACATTAAGTTCCTCCAGGTCATCGGGTGCTGCTGCTGACACTGGGTTCCGGCTTAGTGCGTCAACATGTTGCATGCTACACCCTGGTCGGTACTCAATGTTGAATTTAAATTCTTGAAGCATGAGCCACCACCTGGCAATTTTTGGTAACAAATCTCTTTTGGTCAAGGTTAAACGTAATGCATTGCAATCTGTGACAACTATGAAATCGATTCCAATTAGATACACTCGAAATTTCTTAAGTGAAAGTACAACAGCTATGGTTTCGAGCTCATATGAATGCCAAAATTCTTCCTCTCGTGTGGTTTGACGACTGTAATAAGCAACTGGACGTAAAGGGCTATCACTATCTGATTTTTGGAGTAATATTCCTCCTAATCCCAGTTTGCTGGCATCACAATGGACCTCAGTATGATAATTGGGATCATATAAAGCAAGAATAGGACGCGTAATTAGTTTCGCTTTTATTTCCTGGAACGCATTTTTCTCTGCATCACTCCACGTCCACGGTACGTCAGTCTTTGTAAGCCTGGTTAAGGGCCTTGCGATTGTGGCAAAGTTATACACAAAACGGCGGAAAAAACTGGCCAAGCCGACAAATTGACGAACCTGGTGAACATTAGTGGGTTCTGGAAATTCGGACACAGCCTGAATTTTGGCGTTACCGGGTCTTAGACCAGTTTCGGATATTTCGTACCCTAAATAATTTATTTCTGTTTGAAAGAAGAAGCATTTTTTCAGGTTAAGAGTGAGTTTCGCATCTTTCAATAGTTTTAATATATCCTCTACCTTATTGAATGCTTCTTCAAACGTACGGCCCGTCGATAGTAGGTCGTCCATATACGGTATAGCTAATTCAAAGCGTTTTGCGCCCAAGGCCCTATTGATCATGTTTTGGAAGATAGCTGGTGCGTTTACTAGTACAAACGGCATTCTCGTGTATTTGTAGTGCCCGTCGGGCGTGACGAATGCTGTGAATTGGCGTGACTCTTCAGATACAGGTATCTGGTAATAGTCAGACGCGAGATCTAGACTAGTAAACCAGGAATTGCCACTTAAATGATCCAATTGGTCTTCGATGACGGGCATAGGATAGCAATCTTTCACGGTTTTAGTATTTAAAGAACGATAATCTACACAGAGACGATATTCATCATTTTTCTTACGGACTAGAACTATAGGGCTAGCGTATGGCGAGTTCGACTCTCGTATGATATTATTAGCCAAAAGCTCGCCTATCATCTCCCTTACTTTCGCGCGCTCACTGAACGGGAGACGGTACGGTCTATAACTGACAGGTGTATCATCATTCAGGCGTATCACCATTTCAGTAACATTAGTCAATCCTAGTTCCTGGATATTCAAAGCAAAGCAATCCCTATATTTGTTGAGCAGGTTAAGCAAATTTTCTTTTTGCTCTAACGTGGCTTTAGGACCGACATTAAGCATATCTAATGTGATGGGTTGTTTGGTTTTCTTTGATGGGGTAAGTATCTCGGTACATGGTACTATAGTTGATATCTCTAAGTGAGTTGTTTGCAAAGCGAGGGAATTATTTGTAGGTAAACATACGGCGCGTGCTACCAATTTTCGTTTATTTAGCTTTAATGGAGTCTTCGCCCAACTTACTATGAGGCAACGACCTTTGCCCTCTTCAAACTTGTAAACACCTTGTAGTAAGGCATACTCACATCCATGTTTCAAGCAGATATTGCCCGGAACAAATAATAATCCAGTGTATGGACTATTTGTGTTAACTTCAAGAGTATTCAAGCCTTCAACAGTGGTGTCAAATTTACTAAATAATTCCATTCTTGAAGCTTCAGATTCATCGCAATAGAGAGTTAGATGCTTATTTGTTTTAAAAACCACGACGTTTGGCAACTCGGTAAGTGACTGCCCAATAAGTATATCAGTGCGCAAAAGTTCGTCTTCGACTACAAATGCTTCTACGACGGCATCTACAGCATCTACCACGATACGAATCGAAACTCTACCTAACGGGGTAACGCTACCAGAAGCGAATCCTCTTAATATTGGTAAGCTAGATTTGTTTAAAGGTAAATTTATTTCCTCTGCAAGTTTCAATTTAATCAAGGTACATTGGCTCCCAAAGTCTATGTACGCTGAGCATTGTGTATTATTAACAGTAATAGTCTTAAAATACTTGCCGTTAGGATTTTTGTCGCTAGCCGCAATTTGCATCACCTTGCGTGATGACTCTTCAATGCTTCTCTCGACACCTTTATTCATCTTATCAGTCGAAGCACCACCTTTGTCATAAAACACCGTTCCAGGACATTCTGCGGCTTTATGACCGAGGCGACTGCATTTTTCACAACGGTTTATAGGTTTTTTACAGACATCTGCAGTGTGGCCTAATTCAGTACAATTATAACAACGAATAAGCTTATATTTGTTGCGTGGCTGAAAGGATGTTGTTGGTCTAGTTACACTGTTAGTGGTATCGTTCTGTTTTGTTTGATTATATTTTATGGGTTGTGTTACCCTTTTTTGTACATGGTTCTTTTTTGAAATACGCCTTATATACCTTAGCAACTGGGATGGCTTTTTAAAATTGGATCCTTGCGCATTCAACCTAACGTTATGATCAAAAATGCCGTTTATAATACAGTCAACGGCATCCCTTTCTAAAATGTTACACATTCGTACCATTCGTGCCTTATCGTGAAAGTATTCTTCTAAAGACTCGTCTCTTTTACTTTTCCGGTCGAGCATTTCGTACAGTCTATCTGCGTAATTTCGGTCGTCAGGAAAAGTTCTCAGAATTTTGTTCTTCCATTGTTTCCAGCTTAGACCTACTGAACTTTGACCCTGGTACCAGTTTTTCGCATATCCAGAGAGTTTTGGTAAAGCATAATAAACAATCTGTTTATCATCCCAACCGTATATTTTGGCAGTGTCATCGACTTTACGTACCCAAATAGCAGCTGTCTGTGCATTGGTATCTGGGTCAAATTCGGGGATTACATTTTGAGCTCCCTCAAAACGAGTCCCCCTATTATCTATTAGTCGTGAAAATTTATGAAAGAATATATCAGACGAGGTGCGTTTCTTATTCACTTTACGCCGCTTTTGTCGCGCGTATGTTGATCGGCTCGAATAGGAACCAGATGATACTGTGCTCGTAGACGCACTATGTTTGCGTTTATTAGTACGTCGATTCTTCCGTCCATGGCGCCCGTGGCGTTGCACCCTTCTCTTCTTGCTCACTGTGCTGTCAGTCGAAGAACTAGTGCTGCGCCGAGCCGCTCGTGAAGATCTATGGCGAGAGCGACGACGGCAGCGTGATGTACTTGCGCTACTCGTACTTGTAGTTGCAGACGACGAAGCACTGTCGGTGAGGCTGGTACCGGTACTGGTATGTTTACGGAATTGCCTGCGAGATCGACTTCGGTACGTTTCACGTTTACGGTGATGCCGTAGTCGAGCTCTAGATCTGGACTGCTTACGGCGCTTACTCCCTTTACGTGTCGATGACCTGGATCGTCTAACAGCACAGTTGGGCATTCTCCTACGGCGAGGAAGCGGTGGAGTATAAGCTGACCTTGCCGGCGATAAACCCGGTGGACTCATAATTACTGTTGTATAATTTTAATTTGGCTATGGTGGAGTCTATTTTTTTTTTATTATTATTATTATTGTGGAAAATGACAGTTAGTAGGGAGGAGAAAATTGAGAAGAAAACAAACAATTCATTAGTTACGTCAAAACCAAACCAGTAGGTACCTACGTAATTCAGTAAAATCTTATAGTTACATTACAGCACCCGTGATAATCGATATTAGTCAGATGTAAGATGTAAATATACTCGTCCATTACCTACCTAAGTTTAATCAATAGATGCCTGATGATATGATTTTTGTCTCAAATATGTAGGCTACCCCAGATGTTTATTTACAACCTATTTCTATAAAACAAATTTTGTAAGTAGTCAATTTGTTTTATTTTCTTGCTCCATAAAATCAAAACTCGTCCAAAAGAACAGGATATCTTTTCGGTGTAAAACTTTCTTGCATTATGTGTACCTATTTAAATTATAATTTATAGAGTAGGTAACCTACCTACTATTTTGATAGGATTTTTTTTGTATATGCATGGTGCCGGTCTTGGCAATATATAACGTCGGTAGAAAAAAAACTGTACCTAGCCATCAAAAGATCAATAGATAGCGAAACGGTGCACACACACGTATTTGTGTTATGGAATCGAACCTTTATTTTCCCACCCTCAGACTAGAAGCAACCGTTCGCCGTCGGGGTTCACACTTTTCGGTCGACGACGAGCTAAACAATTGAAAACCTGTCTCGACTCACCTTACCGCACACCCCAGTATATCCTGAACCCAAGCTTCTCAATACCTACGCACATCCGGAGATCATACTTACACTGGTCGACTTTGGCGAGTTGGCAACAAGTGTTCGTTGTTAACATCAGTCCTGCGTCGAGCGAGAGTGACAAGATCCCCAACAACGGGCAGATACAATGAATCCGCGGATCAAATTAGAATTGAGACCGGCTGTGGTTTGATCTCTAGATAAACGTTGAGTACTTACCTACATTTTTTTTTTTAACTATCAAGGTGACGAAGATCTAAATTTCTGTTTTATAAAATCATCTTCCTTGTATTAAATATGTCTGCCAATATAACTTTAAAATGCTGTGAGAGACACTGGTTTCGTATAAGTATTCAGGTAGGTATTTCATTAATAAATTAATGTTTCGTATATTATTTTCAAATACAAAACAGTTCATCGCAATAAGTAATTGGGCATAACAGCAACAATCTTCAATCCTAATATTATATTGTGTCTTATTACCGTATCTAAAGTTCATATTCAAATAATGTTTGAAATTATTTGAGACTGAAGAGAATTTCCATATCATTATTATATTGTTAACACAATTTTAACCTTCACGCTAAGAACATAAGGTAGGTATTTGAACGGAGTATTTTGTCACAACCCTGTCCATCTCAAATAATTTCATGTTGTAAATAATTGCATTTTGTGTAACGACATAAATTTTATTTATCGATACAATACAATAATGTGTATAAAAACAAAGAGTACCTAAATTACTAATCCATTGTGAAGTTACGTACTTATCCGTAATATCCGTATATTATCCTCAACATCATCATCAAGATTGTGGGCGTGTAACCGTTAGAATAAGTTGAATAAAAACACATACCTGAGGTTTCTCACAACGCTCTTACCACTTCGGAAATGTGATAGGCCAAGGATCTTCACAATAAAGAGGAACTTCAGTTTGTATTACTTATTCCGTATATTGATTATTTTACAACATTAATTGCACTCCGATTCAGTCCGTCACCAAATTCCTTCCTTCGCATCTCCTGTCAGAATACCCGCCTGTTATCATTTTTTTAGAGATTCTCGCTACCCACATTTTTATGTGAAATGTTCTGCCAGTGTTGCTAACACTAGCTATCACGGTTCTTGAGATAGAGCCTGGTGACAGATTATCTATAAAAACGGCAATAAAATCACGTTTTTCGCATGAGAGCACCCCTTAAAAAATATATTTTGTTTTTAATATTTGTTGTTATAGCGGCAACAGAAATACATAATTTGTGAAAATTTCAACTCTCTAGCTATCACGGTTCTTGAGATACAGCCTGGTGACAGATAGACGGACGGACGGACGGACGGACGGACGGACGGACGGACAGCGAAGTCTTAGTAATAGGGTCCCGTTTTACTCTGAGTACGGAACCCTAAAAACGCGGCGCCGCCGCTGGCTATTATTTGTTCTGTGCCCGTGGTACCGAAAAGGAAATTGAATATACCCCTAACTAGGTGTCCGATTGGTGGCCACTTCTAGGTAAAAGGAGCGTCGGCCGTCCACTAGCTCGATGGGTGGACTATATTAGGAGGATCGCGGGTCACTCCTGGATAAGATTAGCTCAGGATAGGGACGTGTGGCGTACTCGAAGAGAGGCCAATGCTCAGCAGTGGGCGATTACGGGCTGACAATGATGATGATGAATAGTATCCCTTGTTTATATAGAGTAGGTAACTTGACAATGCTTCCTACCTGACTGAACCCGAATAACAACCACTTCTGACTGGTGTCCTCCGTTTTAAACTTACCGTTTTTACATTTTCTAGAGTATTAGGCTTAGGTAGGTCATTCGAAGCGATAACCTTACATTGTTATAAGTTTTAATGATTAAACAATATCAAAGTATTTGGAGTTTTAGTAAATACCGACAATATTTAAAAGTGCAAGATTGATACTTTCCAAGTATTTTCGTAATGTTTATCTGTTGCTAATGAAAAAACAAATTATTTTTATTGGAAGACTTTAGGCCCATTTTTTTATCGTGTCGAAATGTATCAAAAGCAAAATTTAAGTGTTATATGCCACATGACATGACCTAAAATCAAAGAGGTATATTAACTGAAAGTCCCGATTGCACTATGACCTAAGCTTGATATCGCGCTAAAAGTACAACGACATGGAGGCGTAACGTCCTGGGGTCAGAAGGCGCTAAAAGCAAGACGTTGGGTACATTTGCTAACACCGTCTAAACGCAAAACGTCTCATGGTACACAGTCAAGAAAAAGCTAGGGGGATGCCTCGAATATTGTAAACTACGCCTCCGTGTAACAGACAGATAAACATTGGAGGAATAATTTTTTACAATTCATGCCCTAATGAACTCCATTTTGAGAAGGAGTTTGCAAACGAACATACTTGTTACCAGCACTCGTTTTCCAAAAAGACACTGCATATTATACCTACCCACATAACAGAAAATAACAGAAAACGCAGAAAACGGACTTTCCCAGGCATTCTAGCACACAATTTTGAAAATAGCGACGCCGGACAGAAATATATAATTATTTTTATCTACACTCGTATCATAAATCCTCTAGAATGTGTTCGGAAACAATATATAATGACCATCATAATTGCAACCAGTAAGGTAACATCAGCGTTTTAACTGTGCCAGTGTTATTATAATGTATGAAAAATCATAATCACATCGATAATCGATGCTATTATGGAAATCAGGTCCGGTGTTGGGGTGGAGCAGGTCCGGTGGAGTTGGTCGTGATTTGAAATCTAGTCGGCCATGGCGGTGCAATGGCGGTTATTCTGATGGTTCCTGAACACACCATTGAGGATTTATAATATGTGGGTAGATAAAGTAGTGTATGTAACTGTACATAATTATGCATTAAAACACTCGTGTGATCCTATTATGAAACTCGCTAACGCTCGTTTCATAAACCCACACTCCTGTTTGATGCCCTTCATTGTGTACAGTCACATTAACTACAATTTTATTATTGGAGATGGAGATTAAATTAAATTAAAAACCATTTATTTCAAGCTACATATAGGCTCATAACATAACACATAATTAAAACATTCATTATATAAGTCAAACAACAAACAACCATAATTAGAATGGTCGATTAAAAAGAGACCTAAAACAAAAAAATCTCATTACCCATCGTGTGTGCACTACGAAATAGACACGTTGCACGATTTTACATTTAAAAGAGTCCTTTTGGAAAAGAAAAGGCGGAACAACCAAAATTTTCTTTGACCTTCCTCGACCGCGCTCGGACGACTGTCATCAGCGTATGAGTTGAAAAACTAAACCATTAAATAAATTATAGGTGATTGTGAAAAAGCTACTACTATATATTCTTACTGGAAGTTCTGGTTTTCCGGCGCTTTGCGAATATAAATTCGTATTCCTTTTAAGGTATTCTGTCCTTACGTTACCCTCATGGTCATATTACTGTAGGATATCAAGCTTAGGATATTTTTGGTGTGAGGACTTTCACAGATAATGAACCTTTTTGATTTAAACCTATGTTGCTTGTGGTACTTACATTTCGCTTTTGGGTCATTTGACACGAAGAGGTTGATATTCTAACTTAACTTAACTTTGAAGTAGGATACTAATAACCCGTTCTATCGGGGTGGAATTGCATCGAAGTTAAAACTATGAAAACGAGATAATGATTAGTAATGATGGAATATGGTGGAGGGTATTCCCATAGTACTCTTAAGTCACCCACGGGAACGGGTTGAATTGTGTTGTGGGCAATGCACTAGCACTGCACTACCACTGCAGTATCACGTCTCCATCCTTAAAATTACAATTAATTGGAAGAAGTGATAAAAAAAAAATGGCTGTGACATACATACGGACGGACAGATAGACAGACGGACGGACATTACGAATCTATAAGGGTTCCGTTTTTTGTCATTTGGCTACGGAACCCTAACTAGGGGATTTTAATAATACAGGCAACACAGAATAAATAATAGTACTACGTTGTCTGATAACAAATCCCCTGTTTAGGTATGCCGAACGAGCCTAAACATGGCCATCCTTTTCTATCGCATGCAACGCGCTCTTTCGGAAGCCACGCCTTAGTGCTTAGGTTTCCGCCAGAACAACCTATTACACTATACATAAGTATAATAGTGTTATTTGCATTATTACGAATAGATAATGCTTGTTAAATTAAGACACACTACACAAAAGATATGTAATTTACCATTAGGTTATCATGGTTATGGTCATACATTATGTTATGTTATGTATGACATCATGAAAGTCAATTGTTATAAAACGAAGACAATTTGGCTACGTATAACTAAAAAACCGGCCAAGTGCGAGTTGGACTCGCGCACGAAGGGTTCCGTACCGTTATCTATAAAAACGGCAAAAAAATCACGTTTGTTGTATGAGAGCCCCCCTTAAAAATAGTATTTTTCACAATCGTGTTATAATAGAGAGCTTTTTAGTCGAGTACCGTGTTTAGGCCACGAAGCTTGCTGAGTGGCCTAAGTAAGGTACGAGATTAAAAAGCTTGATTATAACACTATTGTGAACAATACTTTTTGTACGAGTTCATTAATAGTATTTTATGCAACTGTTGTATAAGAAGGGTCTTAAAAGGCGAGTGGCGTGGGTTGCGATGCGAGCCTTGGCGAGCATCGCAATTAAAGACGCCACGAGCGTTTTTAGGCTAGTTATACACCGTTGCATACAATACTTTTTCTACGACAAATTTTAAATAAATAGCAGACTACAGAATAGTTAAACTTTTCAGGCAGCAAGTTTTCTATTCGCACTTTTGCTACTCACGCAATTTCTTCAAGAGTGCAGTTATTAATTTCTTCGACCATTTTAAAAGGAACGTACACTTTTGTCTTCACAAACACGAATAAAATCTTAATAGTTTAGGACTAATAGTTTATCATTTTTCGTCTTTTCATTTTGAACTGTATTTTGGTGGGAAACCGGAAATGTGACAGCTCTTGCTTATGGTTTGTTTTGTTTTTAATTTGTTTGCACTTGCCATCCGAACCAAACCAAATCCGGACCCGGACCGAATTCGAACTGTTTATTTTTATAAATAATACCAAGAATTCATAAAACATGTAATTTAACACACAATAGATGATGATTTATTATTATTGTAGTAAATAATTTATAATATACAAATGTTAAATCGTAAATAAATACTTATATATCGAAATAATTGTTTATGAAGTTGGCACCACTGCAATATAGCGGCCGATTTAAAAAAAAGTTAAACAGTGCTTTTATGAAAAATGTATGAACCAAAAAAGTACGCTAAACAGTTCGTTTTTGGGCCATAGAACATAGAGTTTTTCGACGTCTTATTAGTGGTGTCATTGTATTTGAGCTACAGCCTATATAAATGACAGATAACCGTACAGGAGTAGAAAAAAATAATTTTCTACGAGTCAACTGAACTAATTAAACAAACTCGATACTGTTGAAACGAAGTGCAGCTCATCACTCGTACGCTTGTTGATATCTTAAAAGACATCAACGAGCGTACGACATCAAAGCGATTCTATTGGTCCAATTCATTACAGTTTAGTAAAACAGCCACGTGATTGGTCGAATTTATTTTAGTTGTCTGGAGCGTATCGAAAAGTAGTTATTTCGATTGTTTCGACAGTAACATGGACTACAATTATGAAAAGAGTGACGTTGCAGTATTCTCTATGAAATCTTAATACACATATTTTAATCGTTGAGTACAAAAAATATTTTATTTTGGTTTTAGTATTTGTTGTTATAGCGGCATTAGAAATACATAATCTGTGAAAATTTCAACTCTCTAGTGTGATAGGCCAAGGATCTTCACAATAAAGAGGAACTTCAGTTTGTATTACTTATTCCGTATATTGATTATTTTACAACATTAATTGCACTCCGATTCAGTCCGTCACCAAATTCCTTCCTTCGCATCTCCTGTCAGAATACCCGCCTGTTATCATTTTTTTAGAGATTCTCGCTACCCACATTTTTATGTGAAATGTTCTGCCAGTGTTGCTAACAGACGGCCATTCTGTCACAGGAATGTCCCTATTCCGATAAATGCTCGGCCATTCTCAATAAGAGGGTATGCCCTCATACAATAATGTAACATCAATTTGGGAGTCAAATTTAGTGCTACTTCAGTAATTTCACAGTAAAACGATTATATAATAAAAAAAACAGATAAACTCAACAAAAAGAAAAGAAATAATAAAAAACTTCATCACAATAAGAGCACTAAATATACATCCAATTCCAAAAATCTTCTGGAAGTGTACACGTCACCGTAGACATGATCACACCTTCCTCGTATGTGTACACGTCACCGTAGACATGATCACACATTCCTCGTATGTGTGCACGTCACCGTAGACATGATCACACATTCCTTGTATATGTACACGTCACCGTAGACATGATCACACATTCCTCGTATGTGTACACGTCACCGTAGACATGATCACACATTCCTCGTATGTGTACACGTCACCGTAGGCATGATCACACATTCCTCACAGGCCTTCACGTCACCGTAGACGTGCTCACACGTTCTCGTATATCTTAAAAGTCAACCGAGGATATCATTTTACTGTAGGTATCACCATGATTCAGCTGCCCCTTGCCTCCCGAGGGCTTGCATTGCTTATTGAAATAGTTCTGCCACCCGCGGGTCAGATACTATAATCATCAATCTACATTTAGTAGCTGCCGGCGCTACCATTCTTGATACCGAATCTAGACTGAAAAGAGTAGGAATAGGAAAAGGTGTTAGATTTACTGAATCTCACTAAATATAATTTTAAACTGAAAATTCTGTGTTTTACGTAGCATCACCGTCTTTGCTACTTTGAGGAGCCAACACGGATACATCGCTATCGGTTTCGTCAGCACTGCCAGGAGATGATTGAAAAGTAACCCAATATTTAAGTTGATCAGCTGGAAATATGTTACTATACTTACGTTGGGAGTGCCCCTCGATATTGGTAACTTGGTATCTATCGTTACCCAGCACTGCCGTTATTTTAAAGGGACCCCGATGCTTAGGAGCTAGTTTCTTACTTTTTCCTTTCTCAGGATTATGATTAGGGATCATAACTAGATCACCTTTTTTAAATATTTTGGTAGGTGCTCTGGCTTGATCGAATCTTTCTTTTATTTTATGTTGTTTAGAAACAATATTTTTTTGAACTTGTTCTCGAATCATTTCCCTTTCATCAATAATTTCATCATCAGGTTGTCGAAGGGCTCCCTTTAAGATCCCTTCAGCTGGTCCTGTTGTTCTTTGACCATAAACGATCTCAGATGGTGACTTCCCAGTGCCCTTATTCATAACATTATTAAGGCTCCATTGGAGTTTAGGTATATTTATATCCCAATCCCTTTCGTCCAAGCCATGATTCATGGCTGCCAGTGAGTTTAAAATGGTTCTGTTATAGCGTTCAATTTGGCCATTAGCTCGTGGAGTTGCTACCGCGTTAAGCACGTGCTTGGTTCCCTTTTGCACTACAAAAGCTTTGAATACTTTGGACGTAAAGCTTGTCCCTTGATCTGATATAATGACTTTGGGGTAACCAATTGCAGCAAACACGTCGTCCTCTAAGACCTTTATTGTGGTTTTGGATTTCGTGTTCTTTACTGCCCTAATAAATATGTACTTACTGAATCCATCAATGATGCCCAGAATATATACATAGCCACGTTTACTTCTGACAAAAGGACCCAAATGGTCCATGTGTAATGTATGCCACAAACAGTTGACTTTGGGAATGTGATGCAAATATCCCGACTTTTTACCTGTTACCTCCTTATTATACGCACAGTTGATGCACGCAGCTACATATTTAGAAACAAAGCGTTTCATTTTCGGGAACCAATAATCAGCGCGCATTTTCTCCAAGGTCTTTTCCACAGCGAAGTGACCTGCCTCATCATGGTGGATTTGACACAGTCTCCACCGAGCTCCATTTGGTACCACCCATTTAAATTTTCGTCCGTCTCGCCTGTATAATTTATCATCACGCATGACATAATTATTTGTGATATCTTTAATGTCGTCTTCGCTAGTTTGTAAAATAGTTTTAATATGTTTCAGACGTGGATCCGTCATTTGAACGGTGTGCAACCATTCAGTAGTTGAAATGTTCAAAACATTAATTTCCTCCAGGTCATCGGGTGCTGCTGCTGACACTGGGTTCCGGCTTAGTGCGTCAACATGTTGCATGCTACACCCTGGTCGGTACTCAATGTTGAATTTAAATTCTTGAAGCATGAGCCACCACCTGGCAATTTTTGGTAACAAATCTCTTTTGGTCAAGGTTAAACGTAATGCATTGCAATCTGTGACAACTATGAAATCGATTCCAATTAGATACACTCGAAATTTCTTAAGTGAAAGTACAACAGCTATGGTTTCGAGCTCATATGAATGCCAAAATTCTTCCTCTCGTGTGGTTTGACGACTGTAATAAGCAACTGGACGTAAAGGGCTATCACTATCTGATTTTTGGAGTAATATTCCTCCTAATCCCAGTTTGCTGGCATCACAATGGACCTCAGTATGATAATTGGGATCATATAAAGCAAGAATAGGACGCGTAATTAGTTTCACTT
Source organism: Epinotia brunnichana (assembly GCA_963854355.1). Taxonomy (NCBI): domain Eukaryota; kingdom Metazoa; phylum Arthropoda; class Insecta; order Lepidoptera; family Tortricidae; genus Epinotia; species Epinotia brunnichana. Next base: position 366,801 of record CAWKZR010000004.1, on the reverse strand, counting down.
TTATTTCCTGGAACGCATTTTTCTCTGCATCACTCCACGTCCACGGTACGTCAGTCTTTGTAAGCCTGGTTAAGGGCCTTGCGATTGTGGCAAAGTTATACACAAAACGGCGGAAAAAACTGGCCAAGCCGACAAATTGACGAACCTGGTGAACATTAGTGGGTTCTGGAAATTCGGACACAGCCTGAATTTTGGCGTTACCGGGTCTTAGACCAGTTTCGGATATTTCGTACCCTAAATAATTTATTTCTGTTTGAAAGAAGAAGCATTTTTTCAGGTTAAGAGTGAGTTTCGCATCTTTCAATAGTTTTAATATATCCTCTACCTTATTGAATGCTTCTTCAAACGTACGGCCCGTCGATAGTAGGTCGTCCATATACGGTATAGCTAATTCAAAGCGTTTTGCGCCCAAGGCCCTATTGATCATGTTTTGGAAGATAGCTGGTGCGTTTACTAGTCCAAACGGCATTCTCGTGTATTCGTAGTGCCCGTCGGGCGTGACGAATGCTGTGAATTGGCGTGACTCTTCAGATACAGGTATCTGGTAATAGTCAGACGCGAGATCTAGACTAGTAAACCAGGAATTGCCACTTAAATGATCCAATTGGTCTTCGATGACGGGCATAGGATAGCAATCTTTCACGGTTTTAGTATTTAAAGAACGATAATCTACACAGAGACGATATTCATCATTTTTCTTACGGACTAGAACTATAGGGCTAGCGTATGGCGAGTTCGACTCTCGTATGATATTATTAGCCAAAAGCTCGCCTATCATCTCCCTTACTTTCGCGCGCTCACTGAACGGGAGACGGTACGGTCTATAACTGACAGGTGTATCATCATTCAGGCGTATCACCATTTCAGTAACATTAGTCAATCCTAGTTCCTGGATATTCAAAGCAAAGCAATCCCTATATTTGTTGAGCAGGTTAAGCAAATTTTCTTTTTGCTCTAACGTGGCTTTAGGACCGACATTAAGCATATCTAATGTGATGGGTTGTTTGGTTTTCTTTGATGGGGTAAGTATCTCGGTACATGGTACTATAGTTGATATCTCTAAGTGAGTTGTTTGCAAAGCGAGGGAATTATTTGTAGGTAAACATACGGCGCGTGCTACCAATTTTCGTTTATTTAGCTTTAATGGAGTCTTCGCCCAACTTACTATGAGGCAACGACCTTTGCCCTCTTCAAACTTGTAAACACCTTGTAGTAAGGCATACTCACATCCATGTTTCAAGCAGATATTGCCCGGAACAAATAATAATCCAGTGTATGGACTATTTGTGTTAACTTCAAGAGTATTCAAGCATTCAACAGTGGTGTCAAATGTACTAAATAATTCCATTCTTGAAGCTTCAGATTCATCGCAATAGAGAGTTAGATGCTTATTTGTTTTAAAAACCACGACGTTTGGCAACTCGGTAAGTGACTGCCCAATAAGTATATCAGTGCGCAAAAGTTCGTCTTCGACTACAAATGCTTCTACGACGGCATCTACAGCATCTACCACGATACGAATCGAAACTCTACCTAACGGGGTAACGCTACCGGAAGCGAATCCTCTTAATATTGGTAAGCTAGATTTGTTTAAAGGTAAATTTATTTCCTCTGCAAGTTTCAATTTAATCAAGGTACATTGGCTCCCAAAGTCTATGTACGCTGAGCATTGTGTATTATTAACAGTAATAGTCTTAAAATACTTGCCGTTAGGATTTTTGTCGCTAGCCGCAATTTGCATCACCTTGCGTGATGACTCTTCAATGCTTCTCTCGACACCTTTATTCATCTTATCAGTCGAAGCACCACCTTTGTCATAAAACACCGTTCCAGGACATTCTGCGGCTTTATGACCGAGGCGACTGCATTTTTCACAACGGTTTATAGGTTTTTTACAGACATCTGCAGTGTGGCCTAATTCAGTACAATTATAACAACGAATAAGCTTATATTTGTTGCGTGGCTGAAAGGATGTTGTTGGTCTAGTTACACTGTTAGTGGTATCGTTCTGTTTTGTTTGATTATATTTTATGGGTTGTGTTACCCTTTTTTGTACATGGTTCTTTTTTGAAATACGCCTTATATACCTTAGCAACTGGGATGGCTTTTTAAAATTGGATCCTTGCGCATTCAACCTAACGTTATGATCAAAAATGCCGTTTATAATACAGTCAACGGCATCCCTTTCTAAAATGTTACACATTCGTACCATTCGTGCCTTATCGTGAAAGTATTCTTCTAAAGACTCGTCTCTTTTACTTTTCCGGTCGAGCATTTCGTACAGTCTATCTGCGTAATTTCGGTCGTCAGGAAAAGTTCTCAGAATTTTGTTCTTCCATTGTTTCCAGCTTAGACCTACTGAACTTTGACCCTGGTACCAGTTTTTCGCATATCCAGAGAGTTTTGGTAAAGCATAATAAACAATCTGTTTATCATCCCAACCGTATATTTTGGCAGTGTCATCGACTTTACGTACCCAAATAGCAGCTGTCTGTGCATTGGTATCTGGGTCAAATTCGGGGATTACATTTTGAGCTCCCTCAAAACGAGTCCCCCTATTATCTATTAGTCGTGAAAATTTATGAAAGAATATATCAGACGAGGTGCGTTTCTTATTCACTTTACGCCGCTTTTGTCGCGCGTATGTTGATCGGCTCGAATAGGAACCAGATGATACTGTGCTCGTAGACGCACTATGTTTGCGTTTATTAGTACGTCGATTCTTCCGTCCATGGCGCCCGTGGCGTTGCACCCTTCTCTTCTTGCTCACTGTGCTGTCAGTCGAAGAACTAGTGCTGCGCCGAGCCGCTCGTGAAGATCTATGGCGAGAGCGACGACGGCAGCGTGATGTACTTGCGCTACTCGTACTTGTAGTTGCAGACGACGAAGCACTGTCGGTGAGGCTGGTATCGGTACTGGTATGTTTACGGAATTGCCTGCGAGATCGACTTCGGTACGTTTCACGTTTACGGTGATGCCGTAGTCGAGCTCTAGATCTGGACTGCTTACGGCGCTTACTCCCTTTACGTGTCGATGACCTGGATCGTCTAACAGCACAGTTGGGCATTCTCCTACGGCGAGGAAGCGGTGGAGTATAAGCTGACCTTGCCGGCGATAAACCCGGTGGACTCATAATTACTGTTGTATAATTTTAATTTGGCTATGGTGGAGTCTATTTTTTTTTTATTATTATTATTATTGTGGAAAATGACAGTTAGTAGGGAGGAGAAAATTGAGAAGAAAACAAACAATTCATTAGTTACGTCAAAACCAAACCAGTAGGTACCTACGTAATTCAGTAAAATCTTATAGTTACATTACAGCACCCGTGATAATCGATATTAGTCAGATGTAAGATGTAAATATACTCGTCCATTACCTACCTAAGTTTAATCAATAGATGCCTGATGATATGATTTTTGTCTCAAATATGTAGGCTACCCCAGATGTTTATTTACAACCTATTTCTATAAAACAAATTTTGTAAGTAGTCAATTTGTTTTATTTTCTTGCTCCATAAAATCAAAACTCGTCCAAAAGAACAGGATATCTTTTCGGTGTAAAACTTTCTTGCATTATGTGTACCTATTTAAATTATAATTTATAGAGTAGGTAACCTACCTACTATTTTGATAGGATTTTTTTTGTATATGCATGGTGCCGGTCTTGGCAATATATAACGTCGGTAGAAAAAAAACTGTACCTAGCCATCAAAAGATCAATAGATAGCGAAACGGTGCACACACACGTATTTGTGTTATGGAATCGAACCTTTATTTTCCCACCCTCAGACTAGAAGCAACCGTTCGCCGTCGGGGTTCACACTTTTCGGTCGACGACGAGCTAAACAATTGAAAACCTGTCTCGACTCACCTTACCGCACACCCCAGTATATCCTGAACCCAAGCTTCTCAATACCTACGCACATCCGGAGATCATACTTACACTGGTCGACTTTGGCGAGTTGGCAACAAGTATTCGTTGTTAACATCAGTCCTGCGTCGAGCGAGAGTGACAAGATCCCCAACAACGGGCAGATACAATGAATCCGCGGATCAAATTAGAATTGAGACCGGCTGTGGTTTGATCTCTAGATAAACGTTGAGTACTTACCTACATTTTTTTTTTAACTATCAAGGTGACGAAGATCTAAATTTCTGTTTTATAAAATCATCTTCCTTGTATTAAATATGTCTGCCAATATAACTTTAAAATGCTGTGAGAGACACTGGTTTCGTATAAGTATTCAGGTAGGTATTTCATTAATAAATTAATGTTTCGTATATTATTTTCAAATACAAAACAGTTCATCGCAATAAGTAATTGGGCATAACAGCAACAATCTTCAATCCTAATATTATATTGTGTCTTATTACCGTATCTAAAGTTCATATTCAAATAATGTTTGAAATTATTTGAGACTGAAGAGAATTTCCATATCATTATTATATTGTTAACACAATTTTAACCTTCACGCTAAGAACATAAGGTAGGTATTTGAACGGAGTATTTTGTCACAACCCTGTCCATCTCAAATAATTTCATGTTGTAAATAATTGCATTTTGTGTAACGACATAAAATAACCAACGACATAAAATAAGTTGCATCACTCTTATTTATCGATACAATACAATAATGTGTATAAAAACAAAGAGTACCTAAATTACTAATCCATTGTGAAGTTACGTACTTATCCGTAATATCCGTATATTATCCTCAACATCATCATCAAGATTGTGGGCGTGTAACCGTTAGAATAAGTTGAATAAAAACACATACCTGAGGTTTCTCACAACGCTCTTACCACTTCGGAAATGTGATAGGCCAAGGATCTTCACAATAAAGAGGAACTTCAGTTTGTATTACTTATTCCGTATATTGATTATTTTACAACATTAATTGCACTCCGATTCAGTCCGTCACCAAATTCCTTCCTTCGCATCTCCTGTCAGAATACCCGCCTGTTATCATTTTTTTAGAGATTCTCGCTACCCACATTTTTATGTGAAATGGTCTGCCAGTGTTGCTAACACTAGCTATCACGGTTCTTGAGATAGAGCCTGGTGACAGATTATCTATAAAAACGGCAATAAAATCACGTTTTTCGCATGAGAGCACCCCTTAAAAAATATATTTTGTTTTTAATATTTGTTGTTATAGCGGCAACAGAAATACATAATTTGTGAAAATTTCAACTCTCTAGCTATCACGGTTCTTGAGATACAGCCTGGTGACAGATAGACGGACGGACGGACGGACGGACGGACGGACGGACGGACAGCGAAGTCTTAGTAATAGGGTCCCGTTTTACTCTGAGTACGGAACCCTAAAAACGCGGCGCCGCCGCTGGCTATTATTTGTTCTGTGCCCGTGGTACCGAAAAGGAAATTGAATATACCCCTAACTAGGTGTCCGATTGGTGGCCACTTCTAGGTAAAAGGAGCGTCGGCCGTCCACTAGCTCGATGGGTGGACTATATTAGGAGGATCGCGGGTCACTCCTGGATAAGATTAGCTCAGGATAGGGACGTGTGGCGTACTCGAAGAGAGGCCAATGCTCAGCAGTGGGCGATTACGGGCTGACAATGATGATGATGAATAGTATCCCTTGTTTATATAGAGTAGGTAACTTGACAATGCTTCCTACCTGACTGAACCCGAATAACAACCACTTCTGACTGGTGTCCTCCGTTTTAAACTTACCGTTTTTACATTTTCTAGAGTATTAGGCTTAGGTAGGTCATTCGAAGCGATAACCTTACATTGTTATAAGTTTTAATGATTAAACAATATCAAAGTATTTGGAGTTTTAGTAAATACCGACAATATTTAAAAGTGCAAGATTGATACTTTCCAAGTATTTTCGTAATGTTTATCTGTTGCTAATGAAAAAACAAATTATTTTTATTGGAAGACTTTAGGCCCATTTTTTTATCGTGTCGAAATGTATCAAAAGCAAAATTTAAGTGTTATATGCCACATGACATGACCTAAAATCAAAGAGGTATATTAACTGAAAGTCCCGATTGCACTATGACCTAAGCTTGATATCGCGCTAAAAGTACAACGACATGGAGGCGTAACGTCCTGGGGTCAGAAGGCGCTAAAAGCAAGACGTTGGGTACATTTGCTAACACCGTCTAAACGCAAAACGTCTCATGGTACACAGTCAAGAAAAAGCTAGGGGGATGCCTCGAATATTGTAAACTACGCCTCCGTGTAACAGACAGATAAACATTGGAGGAATAATTTTTTACAATTCATGCCCTAATGAACTCCATTTTGAGAAGGAGTTTGCAAACGAACATACTTGTTACCAGCACTCGTTTTCCAAAAAGACACTGCATATTATACCTACCCACATAACAGAAAATAACAGAAAACGCAGAAAACGGACTTTCCCAGGCATTCTAGCACACAATTTTGAAAATAGCGACGCCGGACAGAAATATATAATTATTTTTATCTACACTCGTATCATAAATCCTCTAGAATGTGTTCGGAAACAATATATAATGACCACCATAATTGCAACCAGTAAGGTAACATCAGCGTTTTAACTGTGCCAGTGTTATTATAATGTATGAAAAATCATAATCACATCGATAATCGATGCTATTATGGAAATCAGGTCCGGTGTTGGGGTGGAGCAGGTCCGGTGGAGTTGGTCGTGATTTGAAATCTAGTCGGCCATGGCGGTGCAATGGCGGTTATTCTGATGGTTCCTGAACACACCATTGAGGATTTATAATATGTGGGTAGATAAAGTAGTGTATGTAACTGTACATAATTATGCATTAAAACACTCGTGTGATCCTATTATGAAACTCGCTAACGCTCGTTTCATAAACCCACACTCCTGTTTGATGCCCTTCATTGTGTACAGTCACATTAACTACAATTTTATTATTGGAGATGGAGATTAAATTAAATTAAAATCCATTTATTTCAAGCTACATATAGGCTCATAACATAACACATAATTAAAACATTCATTATATAAGTCAAACAACAAACAACCATAATTAGAATGGTCGATTAAAAAGAGACCTAAAACAAAAAATTCTCATTACCCATCGTGTGTGCACTACGAAATAGACACGTTGCACGATTTTACATTTAAAAGAGTCCTTTTGGAAAAGAAAAGGCGGAACAACCAAAATTTTCTTTGACCTTCCTCGACCGCGCTCGGACGACTGTCATCAGCGTATGAGTTGAAAAACTAAACCATTAAATAAATTATAGGTGATTGTGAAAAAGCTACTACTATATATTCTTACTGGAAGTTCTGGTTTTCCGGCGCTTTGCGAATATAAATTCGTATTCCTTTTAAGGCATTCTGTCCTTACGTTACCCTCATGGTCATATTACTGTAGGATATCAAGCTTAGGATATTTTTGGTGTGAGGACTTTCACAGATAATGAACCTTTTTGATTTAAACCTATGTTGCTTGTGGTACTTACATTTCGCTTTTGGGTCATTTGACACGAAGAGGTTGATATTCTAACTTAACTTAACTTTGAAGTAGGATACTAATAACCCGTTCTATCGGGGTGGAATTGCATCGAAGTTAAAACTATGAAAACGAGATAATGATTAGTAATGATGGAATATGGTGGAGGGTATTCCCATAGTACTCTTAAGTCACCCACGGGAACGGGTTGAATTGTGTTGTGGGCAATGCACTAGCACTGCACTACCACTGCAGTATCACGTCTCCATCCTTAAAATTACAATTAATTGGAAGAAGTGATAAAAAAAAATGGCTGTGACATACATACGGACGGACAGATAGACAGACGGACGGACATTACGAATCTATAAGGGTTCCGTTTTTTGTCATTTGGCTACGGAACCCTAACTAGGGGATTTTAATAATACAGGCAACACAGAATTAATAATAGTACTACGTTGTCTGATAACAAATCCCCTGTTTAGGTATGCCGAACGAGCCTAAACATGGCCATCCTTTTCTATCGCATGCAACGCGCTCTTTCGGAAGCCACGCCTTAGTGCTTAGGTTTCCGCCAGAACAACCTATTACACTATACATAAGTATAATAGTGTTATTTGCATTATTACGAATAGATAATGCTTGTTAAATTAAGACACACTACACAAAAGATATGTAATTTACCATTAGGTTATCATGGTTATGGTCATACATTATGTTATGTTATGTATGACATCATGAAAGTCAATTGTTATAAAACGAAGACAATTTGGCTAGGTATAACTAAAAAACCGGCCAAGTGCGAATTGGACTCGCGCACGAAGGGTTCCGTACCGTTATCTATAAAAACGGCAAAAAAATCACGTTTGTTGTATGAGAGCCCCCCTTAAAAATAGTATTTTTCACAATCGTGTTATAATAGAGAGCTTTTTAGTCGAGTACCGTGTTTAGGCCACGAAGCTTGCTGAGTGGCCTAAGTAAGGTACGAGATTAAAAAGCTTGATTATAACACTATTGTGAACAATACTTTTTGTACGAGTTCATTAATAGTATTTTATGCAACTGTTGTATAAGAAGGGTCTTAAAAGGCGAGTGGCGTGGGTTGCGATGCGAGCCTTGGCGAGCATCGCAATTAAAGACGCCACGAGCGTTTTTAGGCTAGTTATACACCGTTGCATACAATACTTTTTCTACGACAAATTTTAAATAAATAGCAGACTACAGAATAGTTAAACTTTTCAGGCAGCAAGTTTTCTATTCGCACTTTTGCTACTCACGCAATTTCTTCAAGAGTGCAGTTATTAATTTCTTCGACCATTTTAAAAGGAACGTACACTTTTGTCTTCACAAACACGAATAAAATCTTAATAGTTTAGGACTAATAGTTTATCATTTTTCGTCTTTTCATTTTGAACTGTATTTTGGTGGGAAATCGGAAATGTGACAGCTCTTGCTTATGGTTTGTTTTGTTTTTAATTTGTTTGCACTTGCCATCCGAACCAAACCAAATCCGGACCCGGACCGAATTCGAACTGTTTATTTTTATAAATAATACCAAGAATTCATAAAACATGTAATTTAACACACAATAGATGATGATTTATTATTATTGTAGTAAATAATTTATAATATACAAATGTTAAATCGTAAATAAATACTTATATATCGAAATAATTGTTTATGAAGTTGGCACCACTGCAATATAGCGGCCGATTTAAAAAAAAGTTAAACAGTGCTTTTATGAAAAATGTATGAACCAAAAAAGTACGCTAAACAGTTCGTTTTTGGGCCATAGAACATAGAGTTTTTCGACGTCTTATTAGTGGTGTCATTGTATTTGAGCTACAGCCTATATAAATGACAGATAACCGTACAGGAGTAGAAAAAAATAATTTTCTACGAGTCAACTGAACTAATTAAACAAACTCGATACTGTTGAAACGAAGTGCAGCTCATCACTCGTACGCTTGTTGATATCTTAAAAGACATCAACGAGCGTACGACATCAAAGCGATTCTATTGGTCCAATTCATTACAGTTTAGTAAAACAGCCACGTGATTGGTCGAATTTATTTTAGTTGTCTGGAGCGTATCGAAAAGTAGTTATTTCGATTGTTTCGACAGTAACATGGACTACAATTATGAAAAGAGTGACGTTGCAGTATTCTCTATGAAATCTTAATACACATATTTTAATCGTTGAGTACAAAAAATATTTTATTTTGGTTTTAGTATTTGTTGTTATAGCGGCATTAGAAATACATAATCTGTGAAAATTTCAACTCTCTAGTGTGATAGGCCAAGGATCTTCACAATAAAGAGGAACTTCAGTTTGTATTACTTATTCCGTATATTGATTATTTTACAACATTAATTGCACTCCGATTCAGTCCGTCACCAAATTCCTTCCTTCGCATCTCCTGTCAGAATACCCGCCTGTTATCATTTTTTTAGAGATTCTCGCTACCCACATTTTTATGTGAAATGTTCTGCCAGTGTTGCTAACAGACGGCCATTCTGTCACAGGAATGTCCCTATTCCGATAAATGCTCGGCCATTCTCAATACCTCTTATTATGCCCTCATACAATAATGTAACATCAATTTGGGAGTCAAATTTAGTGCTACTTCAGTAATTTCACAGTAAAACGATTATATAATAAAAAAAACAGATAAACTCAACAAAAAGAAAAGAAATAATAAAAAACTTCATCACAATAAGAGCACTAAATATACATCCAATTCCAAAAATCTTCTGGAAGTGTACACGTCACCGTAGACATGATCACACCTTCCTCGTATGTGTACACGTCACCGTAGACATGATCACACATTCCTCGTATGTGTGCACGTCACCGTAGACATGATCACACATTCCTTGTATGTGTACACGTCACCGTAGACATGATCACACATTCCTCGTATGTGTACACGTCACCGTAGACATGATCACACATTCCTCGTATGTGTACACGTCACCGTAGGCATGATCACACATTCCTCACAGGCCTTCACGTCACCGTAGACGTGCTCACACGTTCTCGTATATCTTAAAAGTCAACCGAGGATATCATTTTACTGTAGGTATCACCATGATTCAGCTGCCCCTTGCCTCCCGAGGGCTTGCATTGCTTATTGAAATAGTTCTGCCACCCGCGGGTCAGATACTATAATCATCAATCTTCATTTAGTAGCTGCCGGCGCTATCATTCTTGATACCGAATCTAGACTGAAAAGAGTAGGAATAGGAAAAGGTGTTAGAATTACTGAATCTCACTAAATATAATTTTAAACTGAAAATTCTGTGTTTTACGTAGCATCACCGTCTTTGCTACTTTGAGGAGCCAACACGGATACATCGCTATCGGTTTCGTCAGCACTGCCAGGAGATGATTGAAAAGTAACCCAATATTTAAGTTGATCAGCTGGAAATATGTTACTATACTTACGTTGGGAGTGCCCCTCGATATTGGTAACTTGGTATCTATCGTTACCCAGCACTGCCGTTATTTTAAAGGGACCCCGATGCTTAGGAGCTAGTTTCTTACTTTTTCCTTTCTCAGGATTATGATTAGGGATCATAACTAGATCACCTTTTTTAAATATTTTGGTAGGTGCTCTGGCTTGATCGAATCTTTCTTTCATTTTATGTTGTTTAGAAACAATATTTTTTTGAACTTGTTCTCGAATCATTTCCCTTTCATCAATAATTTCATCATCAGGTTGTCGAAGGGCTCCCTTTAAGATCCCTTCAGCTGGTCCTGTTGTTCTTTGACCATAAACGATCTCAGATGGTGACTTCCCAGTGCCCTTATTCATAACATTATTAAGGCTCCATTGGAGTTTAGGTATATTTATATCCCAATCCCTTTCGTCCAAGCCATGATTCATGGCTGCCAGTGAGTTTAAAATGGTTCTGTTATAGCGTTCAATTTGGCCATTAGCTCGCGGAGTTGCTACCGCGTTAAGCACGTGCTTGGTTCCCTTTTGCACTACAAAAGCTTTGAATACTTTGGACGTAAAGCTTGTCTTTTGATCTGATATAATGACTTTAGGGTAACCAATTGCAGCAAACACGTCGTCCTCTAAGACCTTTATTGTGGTTTTGGATTTCGTGTTCTTTACTGCCCTAATAAATATGTACTTACTGAATCCATCAATGATGCCCAGAATATATACATAGCCACGTTTACTTCTGACAAAAGGACCCAAATGGTCCATGTGTAATGTATGCCACAAACAGTTGACTTTGGGAATGTGATGCAAATATCCCGACTTTTTACCTGTTACCTCCTTATTATACGCACAGTTGATGCACGCAGCTACATATTTAGAAACAAAGCGTTTCATTTTCGGGAACCAATAATCAGCGCGCATTTTCTCCAAGGTCTTTTCCACAGCGAAGTGACCTGCCTCATCATGGTGGATTTGACACAGTCTCCACCGAGCTCCATTTGGTACCACCCATTTAAATTTTCGTCCGTCTCGCCTGTATAATTTATCATCACGCATGACATAATTATTTGTGATATCTTTAATGTCGTCTTCGCTAGTTTGTAAAATAGTTTTAATATGTTTCAGACGTGGATCCGTCATTTGAATGGTGTGCAACCATTCAGTAGTTGAAATGTTCAAAACATTAATTTCCTCCAGGTCATCGGGTGCTGCTGCTGACACTGGGTTCCGGCTTAGTGCGTCAACATGTTGCATGCTACACCCTGGTCGGTACTCAATGTTGAATTTAAATTCTTGAAGCATGAGCCACCACCTGGCAATTTTTGGTAACAAATCTCTTTTGGTCAAGGTTAAACGTAATGCATTGCAATCTGTGACAACTATGAAATCGATTCCAATTAGATACACTCGAAATTTCTTAAGTGAAAGTACAACAGCTATGGTTTCGAGCTCATATGAATGCCAAAATTCTTCCTCTCGTGTGGTTTGACGACTGTAATAAGCAACTGGACGTAAAGGGCTATCACTATCTGATTTTTGGAGTCATATTCCTCCTAATCCCAGTTTGCTGGCATCACAATGGACCTCAGTATGATAATTGGGATCATATAAAGCAAGAATAGGACGCGTAATTAGTTTCGCTTTTATTTCCTGGGACGCATTTTTCTCTGCATCACTCCACGTCCACGGTACGTCAGTCTTTGTAAGCCTGGTTAAGGGCCTTGCGATTGTGGCAAAGTTATACACAAAACGGCGGAAAAAACTGGCCAAGCCGACAAATTGACGAACCTGGTGAACATTAGTGGGTTCTGGAAATTCGGACACAGCCTGAATTTTGGCGTTACCGGGTCTTAGACCAGTTTCGGATATTTCGTACCCTAAATAATTTATTTCTGTTTGAAAGAAGAAGCATTTTTTCAGGTTAAGAGTGAGTTTCGCATCTTTCAATAGTTTTAATATATCCTCTACCTTATTGAATGCTTCTTCAAACGTACGGCCCGTCGATAGTAGGTCGTCCATATACGGTATAGCTAATTCAAAGCGTTTTGCGCCCAAGGCCCTATTGATCATGTTTTGGAAGATAGCTGGTGCGTTTACTAGTCCAAACGGCATTCTCGTGTATTCGTAGTGCCCGTCGGGCGTGACGAATGCTGTGAATTGGCGTGACTCTTCAGATACAGGTATCTGGTAATAGTCAGACGCGAGATCTAGACTAGTAAACCAGGAATTGCCACTTAAATGATCCAATTGGTCTTCGATGACGGGCATAGGATAGCAATCTTTCACGGTTTTAGTATTTAAAGAACGATAATCTACACAGAGACGATATTCATCATTTTTCTTACGGACTAGAACTATAGGGCTAGCGTATGGCGAGTTCGACTCTCGTATGATATTATTAGCCAAAAGCTCGCCTATCATCTCCCTTACTTTCGCGCGCTCACTGAACGGGAGACGGTACGGTCTATAACTGACAGGTGTATCATCATTCAGGCGTATCACCATTTCAGTAACATTAGTCAATCCTAGTTCCTGGATATTCAAAGCAAAGCAATCCCTATATTTGTTGAGCAGGTTAAGAAAATTTTCTTTTTGCTCTAACGTGGCTTTAGGACCGACATTAAGCATATCTAATGTGATGGGTTGTTTGGTTTTCTTTGATGGGGTAAGTATCTCGGTACATGGTACTATAGTTGATATCTCTAAGTGAGTTGTTTGCAAAGCGAGGGAATTATTTGTAGGTAAACATACGGCGCGTGCTACCAATTTTCGTTTATTTAGCTTTAATGGAGTCTTCGCCCAACTTACTATGAGGCAACGACCTTTGCCCTCTTCAAACTTGTAAACACCTTGTAGTAAGGCATACTCACATCCATGTTTCAAGCAGATATTGCCCGGAACAAATAATAATCCAGTGTATGGACTATTTGTGTTAACTTCAAGAGTATTCAAGCCTTCAACAGTGGTGTCAAATGTACTAAATAATTCCATTCTTGAAGCTTCAGATTCATCGCAATAGAGAGTTAGATGCTTATTTGTTTTAAAAACCACGACGTTTGGCAACTCGGTAAGTGACTGCCCAATAAGTATATCAGTGCGCAAAAGTTCGTCTTCGACTACAAATGCTTCTACGACGGCATCTACAGCATCTACCACGATACGAATCGAAACTCTACCTAACGGGGTAACGCTACCGGAAGCGAATCCTCTTAATATTGGTAAGCTAGATTTGTTTAAAGGTAAATTTATTTCCTCTGCAAGTTTCAATTTAATCAAGGTACATTGGCTCCCAAAGTCTATGTACGCTGAGCATTGTGTATTATTAACAGTAATAGTCTTAAAATACTTGCCGTTAGGATTTTTGTCGCTAGCCGCAATTTGCATCACCTTGCGTGATGACTCTTCAATGCTTCTCTCGACACCTTTATTCATCTTATCAGTCGAAGCACCACCTTTGTCATAAAACACCGTTCCAGGACATTCTGCGGCTTTATGACCGAGGCGACTGCATTTTTCACAACGGTTTATAGGTTTTTTACAGACATCTGCAGTGTGGCCTAATTCAGTACAATTATAACAACGAATAAGCTTATATTTGTTGCGTGGCTGAAAGGATGTTGTTGGTCTAGTTACACTGTTAGTGGTATCGTTCTGTTTTGTTTGATTTTATTTTATGGGTTGTGTTACCCTTTTTTGTACATGGTTCTTTTTTGAAATACGCCTTATATACCTTAGCAACTGGGATGGCTTTTTAAAATTGGATCCTTGCGCATTCAACCTAACGTTATGATCAAAAATGCCGTTTATAATACAGTCAACGGCATCCCTTTCTAAAATGTTACACATTCGTACCATTCGTGCCTTATCGTGAAAGTATTCTTCTAAAGACTCGTCTCTTTTACTTTTCCGGTCGAGCATTTCGTACAGTCTATCTGCGTAATTTCGGTCGTCAGGAAAAGTTCTCAGAATTTTGTTCTTCCATTGTTTCCAGCTTAGACCTACTGAACTTTGACCCTGGTACCAGTTTTTCGCATATCCAGAGAGTTTTGGTAAAGCATAATAAACAATCTGTTTATCATCCCAACCGTATATTTTGGCAGTGTCATCGACTTTACGTACCCAAATAGCAGCTGTCTGTGCATTGGTATCTGGGTCAAATTCGGGGATTACATTTTGAGCTCCCTCAAAACGAGTCCCCCTATTATCTATTAGTCGTGAAAATTTATGAAAGAATATATCAGACGAGGTGCGTTTCTTATTCACTTTACGCCGCTTTTGTCGCGCGTATGTTGATCGGCTCGAATAGGAACCAGATGATACTGTGCTCGTAGACGCACTATGTTTGCGTTTATTAGTACGTCGATTCTTCCGTCCATGGCGCCCGTGGCGTTGCACCCTTCTCTTCTTGCTCACTGTGCTGTCAGTCGAAGAACTAGTGCTGCGCCGAGCCGCTCGTGAAGATCTATGGCGAGAGCGACGACGGCAGCGTGATGTACTTGCGCTACTCGTACTTGTAGTTGCAGACGACGAAGCACTGTCGGTGAGGCTGGTATCGGTACTGGTATGTTTACGGAATTGCCTGCGAGATCGACTTCGGTACGTTTCACGTTTACGGTGATGCCGTAGTCGAGCTCTAGATCTGGACTGCTTACGGCGCTTACTCCCTTTACGTGTCGATGACCTGGATCGTCTAACAGCACAGTTGGGCATTCTCCTACGGCGAGGAAGCGGTGGAGTATAAGCTGACCTTGCCGGCGATAAACCCGGTGGACTCATAATTACTGTTGTATAATTTTAATTTGGCTATGGTGGAGTATATTTTTTTTTTATTATTATTATTATTGTGGAAAATGACAGTTAGTAGGGAGGAGAAAATTGAGAAGAAAACAAACAATTCATTAGTTACGTCAAAACCAAACCAGTAGGTACCTACGTAATTCAGTAAAATCTTATAGTTACATTACAGCACCCGTGATAATCGATATTAGTCAGATGTAAGATGTAAATATACTCGTCCATTACCTACCTAAGTTTAATCAATAGATGCCTGATGATATGATTTTTGTCTCAAATATGTAGGCTACCCCAGATGTTTATTTACAACCTATTTCTATAAAACAAATTTTGTAAGTAGTCAATTTGTTTTATTTTCTTGCTCCATAAAATCAAAACTCGTCCAAAAGAACAGGATATCTTTTCGGTGTAAAACTTTCTTGCATTATGTGTACCTATTTAAATTATAATTTATAGAGTAGGTAACCTACCTACTATTTTGATAGGATTTTTTTTGTATATGCATGGTGCCGGTCTTGGCAATATATAACGTCGGTAGAAAAAAAAACTGTACCTAGCCATCAAAAGATCAATAGATAGCGAAACGGTGCACACACACGTATTTGTGTTATGGAATCGAACCTTTATTTTCCCACCCTCAGACTAGAAGCAACCGTTCGCCGTCGGGGTTCACACTTTTCGGTCGACGACGAGCTAAACAATTGAAAACCTGTCTCGACTCACCTTACCGCACACCCCAGTATATCCTGAACCCAAGCTTCTCAATACCTACGCACATCCGGAGATCATACTTACACTGGTCGACTTTGGCGAGTTGGCAACAAGTATTCGTTGTTAACATCAGTCCTGCGTCGAGCGAGAGTGACAAGATCCCCAACAACGGGCAGATACAATGAATCCGCGGATCAAATTAGAATTGAGACCGGCTGTGGTTTGATCTCTAGATAAACGTTGAGTACTTACCTACATTTTTTTTTTTAACTATCAAGGTGACGAAGATCTAAATTTCTGTTTTATAAAATCATCTTCCTTGTATTAAATATGTCTGCCAATATAACTTTAAAATGCTGTGAGAGACACTGGTTTCGTATAAGTATTCAGGTAGGTATTTCATTAATAAATTAATGTTTCGTATATTATTTTCAAATACAAAACAGTTCATCGCAATAAGTAATTGGGCATAACAGCAACAATCTTCAATCCTAATATTATATTGTGTCTTATTACCGTATCTAAAGTTCATATTCAAATAATGTTTGAAATTATTTGAGACTGAAGAGAATTTCCATATCATTATTATATTGTTAACACAATTTTAACCTTCACGCTAAGAACATAAGGTAGGTATTTGAACGGAGTATTTTGTCACAACCCTGTCCATCTCAAATAATTTCATGTTGTAAATAATTGCATTTTGTGTAACGACATAAAATAACCAACGACATAAAATAAGTTGCATCACTCTTATTTATCGATACAATACAATAATGTGTATAAAAACAAAGAGTACCTAAATTACTAATCCATTGTGAAGTTACGTACTTATCCGTAATATCCGTATATTATCCTCAACATCATCATCAAGATTGTGGGCGTGTAACCGTTAGAATAAGTTGAATAAAAACACATACCTGAGGTTTCTCACAACGCTCTTACCACTTCGGAAATGTGATAGGCCAAGGATCTTCACAATAAAGAGGAACTTCAGTTTGTATTACTTATTCCGTATATTGATTATTTTACAACATTAATTGCACTCCGATTCAGTCCGTCACCAAATTCCTTCCTTCGCATCTCCTGTCAGAATACCCGCCTGTTATCATTTTTTTAGAGATTCTCGCTACCCACATTTTTATGTGAAATGTTCTGCCAGTGTTGCTAACACTAGCTATCACGGTTCTTGAGATAGAGCCTGGTGACAGATTATCTATAAAAACGGCAATAAAATCACGTTTTTCGCATGAGAGCACCCCTTAAAAAATATATTTTGTTTTTAATATTTGTTGTTATAGCGGCAACAGAAATACATAATTTGTGAAAATTTCAACTCTCTAGCTATCACGGTTCTTGAGATACAGCCTGGTGACAGATAGACGGACGGACGGACGGACGGACGGACGGACGGACGGACAGCGAAGTCTTAGTAATAGGGTCCCGTTTTACTCTTTGAGTACGGAACCCTAAAAACGCGGCGCCGCCGCTGGCTATTATTTGTTCTGTGCCCGTGGTACCGAAAAGGAAATTGAATATACCCCTAACTAGGTGTCCGATTGGTGGCCACTTCTAGGTAAAAGGAGCGTCGGCCGTCCACTAGCTCGATGGGTGGACTATATTAGGAGGATCGCGGGTCACTCCTGGATAAGATTAGCTCAGGATAGGGACGTGTGGCGTACTCGAAGAGAGGCCAATGCTCAGCAGTGGGCGATTACGGGCTGACAATGATGATGATGAATAGTATCCCTTGTTTATATAGAGTAGGTAACTTGACAATGCTTCCTACCTGACTGAACCCGAATAACAACCACTTCTGACTGGTGTCCTCCGTTTTAAACTTACCGTTTTTACATTTTCTAGAGTATTAGGCTTAGGTAGGTCATTCGAAGCGATAACCTTACATTGTTATAAGTTTTAATGATTAAACAATATCAAAGTATTTGGAGTTTTAGTAAATACCGACAATATTTAAAAGTGCAAGATTGATACTTTCCAAGTATTTTCGTAATGTTTATCTGTTGCTAATGAAAAAACAAATTATTTTTATTGGAAGACTTTAGGCCCATTTTTTTATCGTGTCGAAATGTATCAAAAGCAAAATTTAAGTGTTATATGCCACATGACATGACCTAAAATCAAAGAGGTATATTAACTGAAAGTCCCGATTGCACTATGACCTAAGCTTGATATCGCGCTAAAAGTACAACGACATGGAGGCGTAACGTCCTGGGGTCAGAAGGCGCTAAAAGCAAGACGTTGGGTACATTTGCTAACACCGTCTAAACGCAAAACGTCTCATGGTACACAGTCAAGAAAAAGCTAGGGGGATGCCTCGAATATTGTAAACTACGCCTCCGTGTAACAGACAGATAAACATTGGAGGAATAATTTTTTACAATTCATGCCCTAATGAACTCCATTTTGAGAAGGAGTTTGCAAACGAACATACTTGTTACCAGCACTCGTTTTCCAAAAAGACACTGCATATTATACCTACCCACATAACAGAAAATAACAGAAAACGCAGAAAACGGACTTTCCCAGGCATTCTAGCACACAATTTTGAAAATAGCGACGCCGGACAGAAATATATAATTATTTTTATCTACACTCGTATCATAAATCCTCTAGAATGTGTTCGGAAACAATATATAATGACCACCATAATTGCAACCAGTAAGGTAACATCAGCGTTTTAACTGTGCCAGTGTTATTATAATGTATGAAAAATCATAATCACATCGATAATCGATGCTATTATGGAAATCAGGTCCGGTGTTGGGGTGGAGCAGGTCCGGTGGAGTTGGTCGTGATTTGAAATCTAGTCGGCCATGGCGGTGCAATGGCGGTTATTCTGATGGTTCCTGAACACACCATTGAGGATTTATAATATGTGGGTAGATAAAGTAGTGTATGTAACTGTACATAATTATGCATTAAAACACTCGTGTGATCCTATTATGAAACTCGCTAACGCTCGTTTCATAAACCCACACTCCTGTTTGATGCCCTTCATTGTGTACAGTCACATTAACTACAATTTTATTATTGGAGATGGAGATTAAATTAAATTAAAATCCATTTATTTCAAGCTACATATAGGCTCATAACATAACACATAATTAAAACATTCATTATATAAGTCAAACAACAAACAACCATAATTAGAATGGTCGATTAAAAAGAGACCTAAAACAAAATTCTCATTACCCATCGTGTGTGCACTACGAAATAGACGTTGCACGATTTTACATTTAAAAGAGTCCTTTTGGAAAAGAAAAGGCGGAACAACCAAAATTTTCTTTGACCTTCCTCGACCGCGCTCGGACGACTGTCATCAGCGTATGAGTTGAAAAACGAAACCATTAAATAAATTATAGGTGATTGTGAAAAAGCTACTACTATATATTCTTACTGGAAGTTCTGGTTTTCCGGCGCTTTGCGAATATAAATTCGTATTCCTTTTAAGGCATTCTGTCCTTACGTTACCCTCATGGTCATATTACTGTAGGATATCAAGCTTAGGATATTTTTGGTGTGAGGACTTTCACAGATAATGAACCTTTTTGATTTAAACCTATGTTGCTTGTGGTACTTACATTTCGCTTTTGGGTCATTTGACACGAAGAGGTTGATATTCTAACTTAACTTAACTTTGAAGTAGGATACTAATAACCCGTACTATCGGGGTGGAATTGCATCGAAGTTAAAACTATGAAAACGAGATAATGATTAGTAATGATGGAATATGGTGGAGGGTATTCCCATAGTACTCTTAAGTCACCCACGGGAACGGGTTGAATTGTGTTGTGGGCAATGCACTAGCACTGCACTACCACTGCAGTATCACGTCTCCATCCTTAAAATTACAATTAATTGGAAGAAGTGATAAAAAAAAAATGGCTGTGACATACATACGGACGGACAGACAGACAGACGGACGGACATTACGAATCTATAAGGGTTCCGTTTTTTGTCATTTGGCTACGGAACCCTAACTAGGGGATTTTAATAATACAGGCAACACAGAATAAATAATAGTACTACGTTGTCTGATAACAAATCCCCTGTTTAGGTATGCCGAACGAGCCTAAACATGGCCATCCTTTTCTATCGCATGCAACGCGCTCTTTCGGAAGCCACGCCTTAGTGCTTGGGTTTCCGCCAGAACAACCAGTAGTAAGGATTCGCTGGTTCTGCCCCCGGTACTAGATCATACCCCCTTTCCAGCCCCTCTAGGCCGTGCCCCCCGCTCTGGCCCTAGTTTTAGTGGACTTAGATGGACTACGAAACCTAAAAAAAAAAAAAAAAAAAAGTAATAATACAATAATAAACTAATAGCCCCCCATTTGATGCGTTTGCGCTGGGTCCTGAAGCTCTACGACAACTCCTTCATGCTTTTACGTTGTGCTATTTAACGCAATGACCCTTTTGTTCGGTTTCCTATTGTTAACACCACTGTCTATTGTCCCATTGTTCCCGACCGCCCGCGTACCTGCGCGCCCCGCCCGTTCGATTCCCTATCAGCTTTATACGTTTTCTTAATGCTACTAATCAACATTACAATCACTTGTGCATTACATACTTCCTATTTAAACCTATTTTTTTAATCTTAGGGTCAATGTTCTAACCTAACCTAACCTATTTTTCTGGTTTGAGTCAGTTGTGTGGGGAGTGCATCTCTAAACCTAAACCTACATATTCATTTTGGTATCTGGTACCTATCCTGTATTAAAATGATGTAAGCGCCATGAAATTAGTGGCGGTTAAGACTTTTACAAAAGTAAAACGTATGTCCCTCTTTAAATTAACGGTGTTTAAGACCTTTTTGCTTGTGCACTCTACACAGTAGCACATAAGTACATCTAATTATTTTTTCAACACACCTGCTCGTAAAGTAGGTCTTATTACAGCGTATTTACACTGATAATGCAGAATATTACCCATGCCGTGCCTTTTACATTACATTATCGCACTAGTGCTTTTTCATTACATATCTTTTTAAATATTAGCAAAATAATGCAGAATATTACCCATGCCGTGACTTTTACATTACATTATCGCACTAGTGCCTTTTCATTACATATCTTTTAACATTTTCATTTTTTTTTTTCCTCGCAAATGTGTTGAAAAACGTCGTATGAAACACGTGAGCATTGGTCATTACACTTCTCGTCTCCATTAAGCCTTCGCCTTCGGCTCAGGCTTAAAAACCGACTCCAGTGTAATGACCAACTTAGCACACTTGTATCATAATGTACTATTATTGCATAAACTTTTGATCCATGCTCCTAATTTTGGTTTATAAGTAATGCAAAAAGTGTGATTCATTCTCAATAAGTTTTATAGGTATTTTTTTTTAAAGATTCCTACTACCTGAAAATTGATAACTTTGGAAGCTGGTTTTGACCTGTTTAATCTTGATAAAATTAAGTGTTCTATAATGTGACATCTGATTTATTGTTGTATTAGACCTACTGTTAATAAATTATTGTAATATTCCTACAAAGCATTTTTTACAGCCTTTTTGGCATCAGGTGGTGTCACGATACATGTTTGCGCAGGATACTAAGGAACTAGATGTGACATGTTCGTTTGATAAGTTTGGATGCAGGTTTTAACCTGTTCAGTCTTGACAGAATGCACGTGTTCCGTAATGTGACATCTGATTTAGTAGGGTATTATACTCATTGATAATAAATTATTGTAATATTCCTACAAAGCATTTCGTGCAACCTTTCTTGGCGTCATGTGTGGTCACGAAACATGTTTGGACGTGATACTTAAGGGACTGGATGTAACATGTTTGTTGGGAACAGGATATTTTTTGTATGATAAAATTCGTATAAAAGGTGCTTGTCAGTGGCTTTACTTCAACAGTTATTTCGTGTCCTCAGTCATATATAGAGCTCCAAAATTATATCGTGTGAAGTTTCCATTTGGTTTGTGAAAGTCTTTTCTCGAGTGAAGTGATTATTAGTGGCTGCAACATGGATGTAAGTATGTTACTATATCTCATTGGATAATTGTGTTATTAATTGTTTAGTGGATTTCATTATTAATTTACTTATGTGTTTAATTAAATGGTAAATATTGTTTCAGTTCACTGAAAATACGTTCAAGCATTACTATTACCCTGAAAATCAGGATGACACCACCGACGAAGAAGGCACGGTAGGACTCAAAGTAAAGGAAGCACTTGCAAAGAAGAGACCGGCAAATAACATAGATAGTTTCTTGGAGAGGCCTAAGAAGAAAACAAAAGCGAAAGTGAACTCTTCGAACGTGTCGAAAACCTCTACCGATGGAGTGGCATATTTATCATCTGGTAAAGATGATGCAGGCTACGCATCACATATGATTAAAATTGAGGTCTTTGACATGGAAAAAATAAGAGATATAGCTCCAGCAGACCATTGGAAACACTGTGACATACGACTCAAATATTACGCCTGCGGTGATAATGATTCCCATGTTCAAAGTGCTCGTGACGTTATTTTTAACATTACTAAACAATTAGCTTCGCAAGAAAACAATGTTAAATATTTTATAGACACTAATAAGAATAAGTGATATCCAATACTTGTAAATTTAGTTTATTTTACTTATCTTGTCTTTTCCATCGATTGTATGTGCGTGTTGTATCTGAGGGTTTCATTGTAAATTGCTAACTTTTTTGTAGTATTTTCTGGACAAAGGTCTTTTGAATGTATACCGAATGGCCAACAGGTGGTAATACCGCCAGTGTCGTGGGAACTTCCGAACCACCTACGAATCCGGGGGCGGTCCTTTTTAATAGTTAAGGTTAATACGTATTGTTAACGAAACCTTTTGTGGAGACTTTTTGTGGAGTAGTTTATTGACTTTGGAAATAAAGGGGGCATAGTAAATTCTGTATTTTATACATTAATATTTCTATGAGTTGACATATAGTATTGTGTAACTGCTATAAAAATATTTAACTATAAAAAAAGATACCTGTCTTGAATTTTGTAATGTTTTTCAATCAAATGTGGTGGGGAACTCCAGCAACTTGCTAGCGAGAAAACTATTTAAAGGCATTACAGCTTTGTGAGGATACACATTTTTACTGCGTCTTCGCTATGGATAGCTTGGACTGTGATCAATATGACCCACAACTGGTCAAAGCTTGTGAAACCGTTGAAGAAGATGAAGAATTGTATAACGCCGGGGATCTTGCTAGCCAACAGCGGAAGAAATCGTGAGTATTACTTTAAAACTTTTTTGTATCTCATCTTGTTTATCTGTTTTCTTCGAAAACCTTTTTCCACAAGTGTTGACCAAGGTTTATTTAAACGCGTTCGCTCATAACTTGTATAATCAAGTTCAGATTGAACCAGTCGGAACATGCAACTATTGTTAGCTTAGTGGGGATTGGGCGTGGACCTTTTTATAATATAAAAGCTCTCACTGGTATCAAATTCATTCATTATCGTTTGTAACTTAAGTAATCGACTTAGTGTTGTTTGTATCAACAATGGCGTTTACGTTCTATCTTGGACATAGACTAGCTCAAAGTGAAATAGCCAGTTTAAATAAAGGTTTCATCCTCAGTAAATTCCACAAGTACATACGATTGTGGTATATTGAAGGAGTTCTGCCTGATTCTCTTCTTGATGATCCGGAAATCATACCTTATTATACCCCATGCAAAGGTCATATAAAAACAAAACCAGAAGCAGTGTCATCATCACATACTACTGATGAGATAGACGGGGTTTTACCAATGCAAGCATATTGTTTGCAATGCAAAAACGATTTACGTTAGTATTTTAAACTTAATTTATAGGTAGGTTGATTTCATTATTATGAATGTGATAAGTTATTTATATTTTTTTATAGGTATTCACAAGTTGGACGAGGAATGAAACGGTCAGCGGAGGATTCGGTTCCAGAACAATCTGCTAAGAGATTTCACCCTTCAACCAGCCGCGACATCACAGAAATATCATCAGTGCAAGAACCGAGTAGTCCTGTAAGTACAATAGATAATGATAAAGTTGAATGTTCTGAGTGTAACGTATTCATATCAAAGAGATATTTATCAAATCATTTTAACAGCAACATGCATAAAAATAATGTTTTTAAGTCCGACAGTCAGTTAATTAACGTTCAATTAATTGAAAGCGCGTTCCGAAACAGAGTGGCAACCTACAGAGTATCATGTAATACAAATAATCTTGATACACCTGAATCCTTCTTAGAAAAAAATAAAAATACAATTTTTACATTATTGGATCGTTCAATTGCAAATCATTGTTCATTAAAAGTAAATTTTATACTAAACGCGAATTTCACTCAAGAAACAAAAAAACTCAACAATGTGTTTGATTTTCAATTGAGTAATAATATCGTTAACGTTACCAGTGACAAAAATGAACTTTTTTTATCCCTTGTAAATGAAATTTCAGTGAGATTATCAAACTTTGAGAGAAAAGATAGTGGGTGGTCTTTTGTAAACGTGAATTATATAGATGTTAATATCAATAAATATAATCCATTACGTGGGTCTTCATATATTAAGTTACCCCGAGATATACATCTGAAAAAAGCTGTAATTAACGTTCAGAATAATGATCACGAATGTTTCCGCTGGGCCATACTGTCAGGATTATTTCCACCAGGAACAAATAATCGTGCACACAATGTTAATTCATATAAAAACCATAAGAACCACCTCAACTTTGGAAATATTCCATTTCCTATAAAACTAACTGACATTCATAAGTTTGAGAAACTTAATGATTTAAGTGTTAATGTTTTTGGGTTGGAATAAAATTCCCAGAGTAAACGCCATGTTGTTGTTGGTCCATTACACTTCACAAAATATAAAAAAACTAATCATTTTAATATGCTATATATCACTGAAGGTAGCAAGGGACATTACTGTCTTATTAATAATTTGTCGAGATTAGTATCTTCTCAACTGACAAGCACTCAACGTGCTGTCCATATATGCGATGGTTGCTTAACAAGTTTTACGTCCAGTGATAACCTAGTAACCCATCAACAAAAAGATTGTTTTCATGTGTGTACAACCTTACCTTCTGAACGGGACAAAAGGAACAATTGGTTTAATAAAAAAGTTCCTTCGAATGAACTTACTTTCGATAATTATGATCGTAAGTTACGCCACCCCTTCGTTGTATACGCTGATTTTGAGAGTTTTTTAAATCCAATTCAATCGTGCGCTAATAATCCAAACACATCCTCAACAGCTAATATCCAGAAACATGAAGTTTATAGTTTTGGATACTACATCAAATGTTCGTATGATGACAAGTTATCAATTTATCGGACATATAGAGGTGAAAATTGTGGAAAAACTTTCATGGAATTTCTAAAAAAAGATTTACAGAATATTTGTAAAAACAATACAATCGTAAAGAGTCCTTTACCCTTGACATCTGAAAACAAAACAAACATTGCACAGAGTAATCTTTGCTATATCTGTGATAAAGATTTAAACGGAGATATCTCTATTTCCCATAATTGGCATACTGGTGTCTACGAAGGGGTTGCACATGAACTTTGTTGTAATAAA
This sequence comes from Epinotia brunnichana, assembly GCA_963854355.1. Classification (NCBI taxonomy): domain Eukaryota; kingdom Metazoa; phylum Arthropoda; class Insecta; order Lepidoptera; family Tortricidae; genus Epinotia; species Epinotia brunnichana. Next base: position 340,819 of record CAWKZR010000004.1, on the reverse strand, counting down.
TACAGATCACCTAATTTTGTGCCGGTATTTCTTCACAACTTATCCAATTATGATAGTCATTTTATAGTGCATGGACTTAATTTTGAGGACGGTGACATAGAAATTATTCCTGAGAACAAAGAAAAGTACATCTCATTCACCAAAGTTTTGCACATTAATAATCGGGTTATGAAGTTAAGATTTGTGGATTCACTTAAATTTATGTCTAGTAGTCTTGATAAACTAGCTAAAAATCTAAAATCTGAACAGTTTCATGAAATGAAATTAAGTTATCCACTTCAAGCAGATTTCCAGCGTTTAATCCGTAAGGGAGTGTACCCCTATGAGCATATGACATCGTTTGATTCATTAAAATTAACATCACTTCCATCTCGTGATAAATTCTATAGTTCTTTAACCGACAGTCACATATCAGAAAATGATTATAAATTTGCCGAAGATGTATGGGATCATTTTCGTTGTCAGAACATGGGGGAATATTCAGATCTATATTTAAAAACAGATGTCCTATTATTAACTGATGTATTCGAAAATTTTAGGAACGTTTGTATGAAAACATATGGTTTGGATCCCGCGCATTACTATACTGCCCCAGGATTAAGCTGGAAGCTAAATGCATAATCTGCAGGATGATATAGATAATCACGGTCAACCTAATTGTTACAGAATAAGTGAGCCCTCTAACTATTCGCGCCCTAGCCGGTTCGGTAACTTTACCGTGCTGGCTGTGAATATACGCAGTATATACTGTAATCTGGATGGATTGCTAGTCTTTGCTTCTTGTTTTGATATTACTATTGACATATTGGTACTCTCTGAATGTTGGACCAGTGAAACACGTGCTCCCCCCAGTATTACAGACTACATTCTCTATTACACTAAAACCCACCTCAATAAAAACGATGGCGTGGTAGTCTACGTGCATAGAAAACATAGTGTCCAAGCTCGAGAACCCGTAGTCAATGAAGGCAATTGTCTGGTACTCGATGTTAACAAAGCCTATACATTAGTTTGCTCTTATCGACCGCCATGCTATGGAAATCCAAGTGCTTACTTAGAATCCCTAGATTCTATACTACGTAATATACACACCCCAAACGTATTATTTGTTGGTGATATAAATATAAATATTCTACCAGGACAGGTCACGAGTCAAGGAGCCAATTACCTCACACTAATGCTATACTACGGGCTCCTACAGGGAGTGGATAAACCAACAGCCGGTCCCAACTCCTGCATCGATCATTTTATGGTAAAATGTAATAAGACCTGGACCACACACGTTTTTGACCACCTTACTGATCACTGCCCCGTTTTGTTAACTGTTTCTGATGCAACGTGTCCAAAGTCCTCAGAATTCAGTCATATAAAGAAACATAATTATAATGGTATCCGGGACACACTTGCTTTAGAGAATTGGTCCCAGTATTATAATTTGTGTGATGCTAACATAACCGCGGAAGTCTTAATTAATAAAATTCAAACTGCTATTGAACTGAACACTCATGCCCTAACTGTACCGAAAAAGAGGAAACCTTTGAAGCCGTGGATTACCGAGTCAGTAGTAAGATCGATACGTAAAAGAAATAAATTGCAACGTAAATCTACCCGAGCACCAAATGACACCCTGTTACGAAACCAATACTGTAATTATAGAAATATATGTAATAAAATAATAAAAACGCTAAAAAAAGAATATTATCAGTATCAACTACAAAAATATCGCGGAGATATAAAAAATACGTGGAAAGTTATAAAGGATGTATGTAGTTTAAGTAATAACAGAAACCATGCTAAAGATTTATTAGAAATAGGACAAAATGAAACAGATTCCCTAAACATAGTTAACAGATACTTCACATCAATAGGGAAAACTCTTGCTGACATCACGCTTGCAAAACTCAATAACACAGACACTCAACTGGCATCCAAAAAATCAAGTGTAACTGAAGCAAACACTTGCTCCTTCTTTCTCTATCCCACTGATAGTATAGAAATATTGACTACAATATTGTCACTAAAGTCTGGCAGTGCACCAGGCGAAGATGGCATTACTTCCGATCTGCTGAAATTGTGTAGACCATCTTTAGTAGATCCAAGAACATATCTATGTAACTTATGTTTCACAACGGGAGTCTTTCCAGACATATTTAAGCGAGCAAAAGTTACACCGGTTTTAAAAAATGGGAATAAAAAACTTCCTAGCAATTATAGACCCATAGCGTTGATTTCTGCGATATCTAAAATAATTGAGAAACTGGTGAATAAACGACTCAAAAGATTTTTGGAGGGAAACTCGCTTTTAGGCAGCAACCAATACGGTTTCCGAGCAAAAACTTCGACTGAGGACGCAGTACTACATCTTACAACCGCTATTACAGAACATCTTGACATTGGAAAGAAATGCTTGGGGGTGTTTCTCGACCTACAAAAGGCGTTTGATACCGTATCTTTACCAATTTTGTTAGCTCGATTGGAGAATGTGGGAATAAGGGGCATTGCGCTGGAATTCTTTACAGATTATTTGACTGGTAGAATGCAGTGTACCAGTATTAATAAAGCCAATAGTGAGTGGAGTCCTATAGAGTATGGCGTGCCGCAAGGTAGCTCCCTGGCCCCGACTCTGTTTCTAATCTACGTAAATGACCTCTGTAAAACCAACATACCCAGTTGTGAGACGCTTATGTTTGCTGATGACACAGTATTGCTATTTTATGATAAGAGTTGGGACAGAGTTCGTATGCTTGCTGAAAACGGTCTTAGATTAGTCACCGCATGGCTGGAGGACTCTCTTCTTTCACTTAATGTAACCAAAACAAATTACATCTGCTTTAGTAAGACAAAAGCCACTAAACCAAGAGAGGATTTTAAGGTAGCAGTACACACATATCCGTGCAACAGACGTATAGCTAGCAACTGTAACTGTGCTCTATTGACACGCGTCGATCATCTTAAATATCTAGGTGTTCATATTGATGCTCATCTCAACTGGACTCCTCACATTACCGCTGTGGCTTCCAGAGTTCGGAAACTCCTATATGCTTTCAGGAATCTAAGAGAGGTAGCAAGTAAACCGCTTTTAATGCAAACCTATAAAGCGCTAGGCGAATGCATTGTTAATTACTGTATCAGCTCCTGGGGCAGTGCAGCCAAGACGCACATGATAGAATTAGAGAGAGCCCAGCGAGCGCTTTTAAAGGTCATTCTGCGTCTACCGTTCCGTTTTGCAACTACTGAATTATACCACATGTCATTGGTACCCTCGGTTCGCAAACTGTATATCTTACAATGCCTGAAGAGATACCATCGCAAAGTTGTTCCTATGTTACCAGCAACAAACAAACGCATTGACCGCTGTCCTCTCCCGACATACAAAACTAAATTTGCTCGGCGCAACATTAACTACTGTGCTCCATTTATCTATAATAAAATAAAATTAGATCATACGTACCTGAAATCGCTACCTAACTATGCATTTAAAAAAACTGTGTGGACATGGTTGAGTGATAAAAATTATGATGAGACTGAAAACCTTTTACGACTGGGATATTTTGGCTCGTACAACTAATCAGTTTTAACATAAGTTCCTACCCTAAGGAGTCGTCCAAATGCACACACACACACACATACACACACACACACACACACACACACACACACACACACACACACACACACACACACACACACACACACACACACACACACACACACACACACACACACACACACACACACACACGCACTCGTGAGCACGCACGCACACACACCAACACAAAAATAAATAAAAATTGTTTGAGTTAATACAGACCTAACATATGTATTCTTTAAATATAATGTAAGTAACAGTAACCTAACCTAACAATAGCCTAACTTAACAGTAATCCAAATATTATTACTTTTTTACTTTTTAATATATTTTATTAGTACTTAAGTCAGTTGTTCTTAACAACTTTCTGTTCATGTTTACGGGCAACCACTGGGGGCTGCAACACAGTGTAAACTAACGCAGTCTCCAAGGCTCCAGTTGTAACAAACTTATGTTTTTGAACAATAAAGATTTATTACTACTATTACTATTACTACTGCCCCAGGATTAAGCTGGAATGCAATGTTAAGAGTAACAAAAATTAATCTAGAACTCTTAACTGATATTGATATGATTACTTTTATATCAAAAAATATTCGAGGGGGTGTATCGCAATGTAGCAACAGACATGCAAAGGCTAATAATAAATTCATGGCAGATTATGACTCCAGCGTTCCATCATCTTTTCTCATGTATTTAGATGCTAATAACCTATACGGTTGGGCTATGTCTCAATGTCTTCCAACCGGTGGATTTGAATGGGTGGATGTAGACACATATTATAATGTTTCAGACGATGCCGATCATGGGTTTATTTTAGAAGTTGATTTAGAGTACCCTAACGCTTTACATGACTTACATTCTGATTTCCCATTTTGCCCTGAAAATGAATGTTTTGGTGATTCTAAAGAAAAAAAACTGATACCTAACTTAAACAATAAAACCAATTACGTTATCCATTACAGAAACCTCAAACAATGCTTGCAAAATGGATTACAATTAGTTAAAATCCATAGAATTTTGAAGTTTGAACAATCTCCGTGGTTAAAAAGTTATATAGACTTAAATACACACCTACGATCACAAGCATCTTCTGATTTTGATAAGGATTTCTATAAATTAATGAATAATTCCGTTTTTGGTAAGACCATGGAGAATGTTTTAAAACGAGTAAATGTAAAATTGCTTAATCACTGGAACAATAATGGTAAATGTCAAGGAGTTGAATCATTAATTGCAAAACCCGAATTTCATAGCCTATCAATATTTTCAGAGAATTTGGTAGCAGTTCAACTGAAAAAAACGAAAGTTTTTTACAACAAACCAATTTATCTCGGTTTTTGTATTTTAGATTTATCTAAGACACTGATGTATAGATTTCACTATGATTTCATGAAAACCAAATACCAGAAAAACCTGAAACTCATGTATTCAGACACAGACAGTCTGATTTATCAGATATTTACTGAAAATTATTATGAGGACATAAAACCTGATCTTGAATCATATTTTGATACATCAGATTACCCCATCAACAACATCCATGGTTTACCACAAGTAAATAAAAAACAACTGGGTTTTTTTAAAGATGAGAACAATGGGAATATTTTTAAAGAATTTGTGGGTCTTCGTTCAAAAATGTATGCGATCGACGTTGAAAATCAAAATTTGGTAACAAAATCAAAAGGAGTTAACAAATGTGTAACAAAAAAGCTTACCCTTGATTCTTATAAAAGATGCTTATTCGATAAAGATATTCAACGTGACACTATGTTACGATTTAAATCAATAAAACATTTAATTTTCACTCAAAAAATTAACAAAATATCCCTCTCCCATAATGATACAAAACGATTTTTGCTAGACAACTGCACTGATACCCTTCCGTGGGGTCATTATAAAATACCTAAACGTTATCCCTAAGTTGCATGGTATATTTACAGAACATTCAATTATTTATCATTATTTTTTGTACTATTTCAGTAAAAACATTGTTAAGAAAAAAGAAATATGAACTTAATATTTATGTAAAAAAAAATAAAAAAAATTAGGTGTAGTGATTTGTATGTGCATGTATTTGTAAGTGTGAGTTTTTTTATAAATGCAGATTTATAAAATATATTAAAAATATCGTTTGTAACAATTGTAAATATTTTATTATATATTTTTTTGTAATGTAATATCATGGTTAAAGTTTAATTTGTATATGAATTTGTATTATTCGTTTGTGGAAAATAAATTACCTATGGTTTGTATGTAGTAAAAAAAAACCTGTTGTACCTGTGAATAGGTTCTAACAGATATACTACATCACATCAAACTTCGTCTCCAAAAGGGTCTCTACTAGTTGGATCTATGTCCCCAAACAACTGACTTTACTAGGAGATACATAAAAAAAAAAAAAAAATATATATATATATATATAAGAAATCCATTCAACCTTAGGTTGTATAAATAGTACGGCTGACTTCGTATAGTATGTATAAAGATGTAAATATAGTAATATAGTGATTCTTTTACCATTACAATATAGATTACTTAATTAACATCATATGTGTTTTTTATTACATTCAATTACTACGTATCGTACCCTATCAGATTTAGTTAAATGGTAATAACATTCACAACATTGACCATTTGAAAGTCAAACGTTTCCATATCAACACACACATTACGTCAGTTCAAAATGATTCATTTTTACCATCCATTTACCACCATTGTAGCGGGTCCTACTGGATGTGGTAAAACCAATTTTGTTACAAATTTTTTAAATCATTCCAATGAAGTGTGTAATGTCGTATTTGACGAAATCATTTGGTGTTATGATGAGATGCAGCCTTTGTACAATCTAGAAAATGTAAATTATAATCAAGGGATCCCTGACATCTCCATGTTTGACGGGAAAAAACCCAAACTCCTTATATTAGATGATTTGATGAGAGAGTCAGATGGACGAATTGTAGACATTTTTACGAAAGGTAGTCACCACAGAAACCTTAGTCTGTTTTATATTACACAAAAAATATTTCATCAAGGCAAAGGTCAACGTGATATCTCTTTGAATACGAGTTATATTGTATATTTTAAGAATCCTCGTGATAAAACTCAAATACGTTACTTGTCTCGACAAGTTTATCCAGAAAATTCAAAATTCATCGATGAAGCCTACAAGGATGCTACTGCAAAAGCTCATGGTTACCTGATGATTGATCTGAAACAAACAACTGATGACATGTGTCGCTTTAAAACTAAAATATTTCCATTTGATGGTCATTGTACGGTATACATCCCCAAGAAGGGGTTTAAATATGATAAGAATCATCATGTTTTAGTCAGTTCTAAATGATGCACGCGAGAGTTAACACATATAAACATTTCCTTGAATCGCTACATTTACTTAAACCTAAATACCGCACGGCTTTACTTAAATCGTGTGATGAGGAGGAGATTAATATAATTTGTGAGTGTATTAACAACGTATTAAAGGGTAAAATTCCGTTAGAAAAAAAAGATAAATCAAAACTAAGAAAATATAAGGATACATTACGAAAATTAGTGTCTAAGGGGAAACACAAGTTTAGAAAAACTGTTATTATCCAGAAGGGTGGTGCGTTCCTACCTATTGTATTAGGTGCCGTTTTAAGTGCTTTATTAAGCTCTTTAACATAATCGAAATGGAGAACATGAAGAAAATGTTGTTAGTGGAACCAGATTTCATTGAAAGACTCAAACACAGTGATAATCAATCTGAAAATTCATTATCCCGTCTAGACAGTGAGATGCAAAAAATCCTCAAAACTAAAATGAATGATCGTGAAAAGTGGGCATTATATTCTCAAGCACTACAACGATTTTTACATTTTACCCGAAAAGATCGACAACCATTTAAAATTCCATTAGTAGATGATGTTGATCAACTAACTAATAAGAACAATGACATTAGTCCAGGAATTTATAAAAAGGAGGAAAATGTTAATATTAATTCAGTTGAAAACGCGGCATTGCCTGAACCAGAAGGTGACGTATATGGAACACCACCTGGAGGATCGAAATCTGATGTACCAAAACAGTATTCCCCATCTTATATTATAGATGTAATACCCAAGTCGTATCAAACAAAAAGTAAGACTTTGTTGGAATGTATGGTTCAAAATAAACCAAAAATTTGGTGGAAGGAGAACGGTGAAGTAGTGATAAACAATCGTACCATTCCAAACAGTAATATTCTCGATCTGGTAGGCGATGTGCTTAGACCTCTAAAACGTTCAAAACCAATAGGCTGGGAAGATTTTGCTAGTATTTTACATGATATACGAGTTCCTTCATCCTGTATAGGTAACTCTACGAACTTAAAATTTATGAAAAGACTTCAATCTACTGATTCTAACACTTCGATAGAATCTATAAACACGAACACCTCATCAGCCAAAGAAAAAAATACTTCTACACCTCTATCAACTAAACCTACCAAGCAATTGAAAAAGAAATTAGATTGGCAGAGATGGAGCCCCTATTAGATATTAATAGGATTTACTATGATGTTTCTAATCCTGCTGGTTACAGTAGTATTGATAAGTTAGCTAAAACAATGCATGGTCAAATGAACAAAGATGAGGTTGCAACCTGGTTACGGTCTCAGGAAACATATACATTACATAAACCAGTTCAAAGACGTTTTAGACGAAACAAATACATTCTATCCAACTACAATGAACTTTGGCAAGTGGACTTAAGTGATATGCGTACATATAGTAAATATAATGACGGTTTTAAATACATTATATGTGTAATTGATGTCTTTAGTAAGTATGCTTTTGCTAGACCTATGAAAAAGAAGGATTCCGAAACTGTTAAACAATGCTTTGAGGATATATTTACGGAAGCTAAAGCAACTCCGCGTCATATTCAATCTGATAAAGGTACTGAATTTGTTTCCAAAGAGGTAAGAAACTATTTTAAAAGTAAAAACATAAACTATTATACAACGAATAATCCTGACATTAAGGCGAGTATTGTAGAAAGATTTCAGAGAACATTAAAAATGAAAATGTGGCGTTATTTTACGCACAAAAATACGTATCAATACATTGATATTTTACAAGACCTCCTCTATTCATATAATAATAGTTACCATTCAAGTATTAAAATGTGTCCAACGGATGTGAATTTTAATAATATTATGACTGTTTGGACTAATTTATATGAAACACCAAGAAACGGTCAAAAAATATATAATAATACTCGTACAATTTTAAATGTCGGTGATCATGTCAGAATAACTAAATATAAACACATATTTCAAAAAGGTTACGAAACCAATTGGAGTGATGAAATCTTTGTAATTGATTCAATTATTAATAGATCACCTCATCTTGTTTATAGCTTAAAAGACTTACAAGGTGCACCAATCATAGGTACTTTCTATGCTAAAGAATTACAGAAAGTTACTTATAACCCCACCATAACATATAAAATAGATAAAATAATACGTTCGAGACGAGTTGGTAACAGAAAGGAGGTGTTTGTGAAGTGGAAAGGTTATCCGAATAAGTTTAATAGTTGGATAGCTGCATCGAGTTTAGAAGAAACATGAGTGATGACAGTTTTTATTTAACTTTGTTAAGCAATAGTTCTATACAATACTATCCAGAAAATACAACAGCAAACTTTCTCACCAAGCTCCCAAAGACTATAAAATTAGAAGGAGAATGGGTTGTCGGATTAGTTGAGTTTCATTATCCATGTTCACTGTATAACGTTCAAGAACATGAAAACGTAGTCTACGTAAAAAAGAAGGTGACATTGAATAATGAAAAGTTACCTGTTACCGTTGAATATAAGTCACATATTCCAGCAACGACCTATGACGACATGGATCAATTTCTATCTGCTTTTAATGAAAACTCATTATTGAAGAACAAGGTGAAATTTAGTTACGACGGAATATCAAAAGTTATCAAGGTCACTTCTTCGCACAAGGACATAATATCTGTACATGCAACACCAATACTAAATCTTCAACTTGGGTTTAAACCGAATACAGATCTTATTCAATGTCAACTTGGTAAATTTCCTGCTAATTTATATTTAGGCTTGCCATCACAATTGTTTATATATTCAGATATCATTCAACCTCAAGTTGTGGGGAATGTTATGGCATCGTTAGTTAGAATAATACCACTCGATCCAACAAAATATATTTATGGAGCATATAAAATGCATAGCTTTTCTCCTGCACATTACGTGCCTGTTTTGCGTAGAGAGTTTGATACAATTGAAATTGATATAAGAATGCATACAGGCGGAAAGGTTCCATTCCAGTTCGGAACTTCATGCGTGAAACTACATTTTCAACGAATAAAATAATGAATTATAGACGTGAAAATATTCCCTGTCCTTATGAACATTATTATTCTCATCAAGCTGGTTCAGGAGTAGGGATCCTTTATAAAGGTGTTCCTCACCAGCGAGGACATGGCATAGGAAGTTTTTTAGGAGGACTGTTTAGATCTGTATTTCCTCTGTTGTCCAGCGGTTTTAGAACGGTTGGAAAAGAAGCATTGAATGCTGGTGGTGGAATTTTATCTGACATGATGAATTCGCGCCCTATCGATGAATCATTAAAGTCTCGTTTTAAGAATGCAAGCAGTAATTTAAAAAGAAAGGCTGATGAAAAAATCGATTCTTTAATGTCAGGGTCTGGGTATAAAATGACACGAAAAAGACGAGAGCGCACCATTGCCTCCAAAGCATCGCGGGGGAGAGGTACAAAAAAAAGTAAAAAAAATATAAACGATATTTTTTCTAATTAAAGTATGTCATTCTTACATAATCATTCATGCGAATGCGCTAAGTCAGAGTTAGATTTGTTTGCTCTTCCATCAACGCAAACAAGTATAGAACATGGACAGTGGATACATTATAAACCTATTTCGTCTCTTAGTGATGATGGTCCTATTGAATTTCAAGTTCCAGGATCAGGTGATGATTATATTGACCTATCTCACACTTTACTACATATCAAAGCTAAAGTATTGAATCAAGATGGTACTAACATCAAATCGACAGAAACTTTTGTTGCACCAGTGAATAATTGGCTTCATTCACTTTTTAATCAGTTGGACATATATTTAAATCAAAAACTAGTTTCACCACCTAACAATACGTATGCATATCGTGCATATATGGAAACTCTATTAAATTATGGACCGGCAGCAAAAGAGTCCCATCTTTCATGTGGGTTGTGGTACGAAGACACTACGAGTCATATGGATAAAACTGATGCGGCTAATAAAGGATGGAGTAAAAGACAGGAATTTATTAAAGATAGCAAGGAAGTAGAAATGATGGGGCACTTACACGGTGATATTTTTAATCAAGAAAAGTTTTTAATAAACGGTGTCGAACTCCGTGTTCAGTTAGTACGATCAAAAGAATCGTTCAATCTAATGTGTAGTCAAGATAAAAAGCTTAAAGTATGCATAACGGATGCTAGTTTAATAATTAGAAGAACCAAAATTAACCCCAGTGTTCTGCTTGCACATCAAAAGGTTTTGGCCTCAACTACTGCAAAATACCCCATCACAAGGGCAGAAGTTAAAGTACTCACAATACCATCAGGGGTACAAGGGAAATCACTTGACAACATATTCCTTGGTCAAGTTCCAAAAAGGTGTATTATAGGTTTTGTTGATAATACAGCATTTAATGGTAATTTAAAACATAATCCTTTTAACTTCCACCACCATAATATGAACTTATTTAGTTTATATGTCGATGGTCATCAAATTCCTTCAAAAACATTGCAACCATCTTTCAGTAGCGGTTTAATGGTTTCAACATATCACACCTTATTTTCTGGAACGGGTATTCATTTCCTTAATGAAGGGAACTCAATAAGTCGACTAGACTATGGAAATGGTTATTGTTTAATGTGTTTCGATTTAACACCTGATTTATCGGCGAGTTCTACTTCTCACTGGAATCTTGTTAGACATGGAAGTGTAAGGTTAGAAGTTCGATTTGAAAGTGCCCTTACCACAACCATTAATTGTGTCGTCTATGCAGAGTTTGATAATATTATTGAAATAAACAAACATCGTGATGTAAATGTAGATTATAACAGTTAATTAGAACAGATACATATATAAACACAGGTTTATGAGACATTATACCATTAGTTCCTAAACCTCTGTAAAGTATTCATGAGTAAATAAATACTTCATAATGGATACCAATGAATTACAATTATGTATGAAAAAAATTTATCCTGGGATTGAATCAAATGTTTTTCCAGCAAATAGAATCCCTGTTTTTATGGATCTTCCGGTTTATATCATAAGCAATTTAGATCCTGACTCCAAACCCGGCTCTCATTGGGTTGCCATACACATTGATGTAAATGGAATAGGAGAATATTTTGATTCCTTTGGTAGGAAACCTACTGGTTACCATAAGTTATTTTTAAAAAGAAATACAAAGAGGTGGTTTTATAACTACGAATCACTTCAAACAAATTTTACCTCCGTTTGTGGAGAATATTGTTTAGTCTACCTATATTTTAAGTTTCAAGGAAAAACTATGTATGACTTTTTAACTTTGTTTTCTAATAACTCTTTATGTAACGATCTAGTATTAAGAACTATGTTTAAATCAGTTTTTTTTAAATAAAACAATTTATAATATTTCTTGTGTTTTATTTAATGGTATTTATAGTATAATTATAAAACCCTCAGATACAACACGCACATACAATCGATGGAAAAGACAAGATAAGTAAAATAAACTAAATTTACAAGTATTGGATATCACTTATTCTTATTAGTGTCTATAAAATATTTAACATTGTTTTCTTGCGAAGCTAATTGTTTAGTAATGTTAAAAATAACGTCACGAGCACTTTGAACATGGGAATCATTATCACCGCAGGCGTAATATTTGAGTCGTATGTCACAGTGTTTCCAATGGTCTGCTGGAGCTATATCTCTTATTTTTTCCATGTCAAAGACCTCAATTTTAATCATATGTGATGCGTAGCCTGCATCATCTTTACCAGATGATAAATATGCCACTCCATCGGTAGAGGTTTTCGACACGTTCGAAGAGTTCACTTTCGCTTTTGTTTTCTTCTTAGGCCTCTCCAAGAAACTATCTATGTTATTTGCCGGTCTCTTCTTTGCAAGTGCTTCCTTTACTTTGAGTCCTACCGTGCCTTCTTCGTCGGTGGTGTCATCCTGATTTTCAGGGTAATAGTAATGCTTGAACGTATTTTCAGTGAACTGAAACAATATTTACCATTTAATTAAACACATAAGTAAATTAATAATGAAATCCACTAAACAATTAATAACACAATTATCCAATGAGATATAGTAACATACTTACATCCATGTTGCAGCCACTAATAATCACTTCACTCGAGAAAAGACTTTCACAAACCAAATGGAAACTTCACACGATATAATTTTGGAGCTCTATATATGACTGAGGACACGAAATAACTGTTGAAGTAAAGCCACTGACAAGCACCTTTTATACGAATTTTATCATACAAAAAATATCCTGTTCCCAACAAACATGTTACATCCAGTCCCTTAAGTATCACGTCCAAACATGTTTCGTGACCACACATGACGCCAAGAAAGGTTGCACGAAATGCTTTGTAGGAATATTACAATAATTTATTATCAATGAGTCTAATACCCTACTAAATCAGATGTCACATTACGGAACACGTGCATTCTGTCAAGACTGAACAGGTTAAAACCTGCATCCAAACTTATCAAACGAACATGTCACATCTAGTTCCTTAGTATCCTGCGCAAACATGTATCGTGACACCACCTGATGCCAAAAAGGCTGTAAAAAATGCTTTGTAGGAATATTACAATAATTTATTAACAGTAGGTCTAATACAACAATAAATCAGATGTCACATTATAGAACACTTAATTTTATCAAGATTAAACAGGTCAAAACCAGCTTCCAAAGTTATCAATTTTCAGGTAGTAGGAATCTTTAAAAAAAAAATACCTATAAAACTTATTGAGAATGAATCACACTTTTTGCATTACTTATAAACCAAAATTAGGAGCATGGATCAAAAGTTTATGCAATAAAAATAATTAGATGTACTTATGTGCTACTGTGTAGAGTGCACAAGCAAAAAGGTCTTAAACACCGTTAATTTAAAGAGGGACATACGTTTTACTTTTGTAAAAGTCTTAACCGCCACTAATTTCATGGCGCTTACATCATTTTAATACAGGATAGGTACCAGATACCAAAATGAATATGTAGGTTTAGGTTTAGAGATGCACTCCCCACAAAACTGACTCAAACCAGAAAAATAGGTTAGGTTAGGTTAGAACATTGACCCTAAGATTAAAAAAATAGGTTTAAATAGGAAGTATGTAATGCACAAGTGATTGTAATGTTGATTAGTAGCATTAAGAAAACGTATAAAGCTGATAGGGAATGAACGGGCGGGGCGCGCAGGTACGCGGGCGGTCGGGAACAATGGGACAATAGACAGTGGTGTTAACAATAGGAAACCGAACAAAAGGGTTATTGCGTTAAATAGCACAACGTAAAAGCATGAAGGAGTTGTCGTAGAGCTTCAGGACCCAGCGCAAACGCTTCAAATGGGGGGCTATTAGTTTATTATTGTATTATTACTTTTTTTTTTTTTTTTTTTTTAGGTTTCGTAGTCCATCTAAGTCCACTAAAACTAGGGCCAGAGCGGGGGGCACGGCCTAGAGGGGCTGGAAAGGGGGTATGATCTAGTACCGGGGGCAGAACCAGCGAATCCTTACTACTACAACCTATTACACTATACATAAGTATAATAGTGTTATTTGCATTATTACGAATATATAATGCTTGTTAAATTAAGACACACTACACAAAAGATATGTAATTTACCATTAGGTTATCATGGTTATGGTCATACATTATGTTATGTTATGTATGACATCATGAAAGTCAATTGTTATAAAACGAAGACAATTTGGCTACGTATAACTAAAAAACCGGCCAAGTGCGAGTTGGACTCGCGCACGAAGGGTTCCGTACCGTTATCTATAAAAACGGCAAAAAAATCACGTTTGTTGTATGAGAGCCCCTCTTAAAAATAGTATTTTTCACAATCGTGTTATAATAGAGAGCTTTTTAGTCGAGTACCGTGTTTAGGCCACGAAGCTTGCTGAGTGGCCTAAGTAAGGTACGAGATTAAAAAGCTTGATTATAACACTATTGTGAACAATACTTTTTGTACGAGTTCATTAATAGTATTTTATGCAACTGTTGTATAAGAAGGGTCTTAAAAGGCGAGTGGCGTGGGTTGCGATGCGAGCCTTGGCGAGCATCGCAATTAAAGACGCCACGAGCGTTTTTAGACTAGTTATACACCGTTGCATACAATACTTTTTCTACGACAAATTTTAAATAAATAGCAGACTACAGAATAGTTAAACTTTTCAGGCAGCAAGTTTTCTATTCGCACTTTTGCTACTCACGCAATTTCTTCAAGAGTGCAGTTATTAATTTCTTCGACCATTTTAAAAGGAACGTACACTTTTGTCTTCACAAACACGAATAAAATCTTAATAGTTTAGGACTAATAGTTTATCATTTTTCGTCTTTTCATTTTGAACTGTATTTTGGTGGGAAACCGGAAATGTTACAGCTCTTGCTTATGGTTTGTTTTGTTTTTAATTTGTTTGCACTTGCCATCCGAACCAAACCAAATCCGGACCCGGACCGAATTCGAACTGTTTATTTTTATAAATAATACCAAGAATTCATAAAACATGTAATTTAACACACAATAGATGATGATTTATTATTATTGTAGTAAATAATTTATAATATACAAATGTTAAATCGTAAATAAATACTTATATATCGAAATAATTGTTTATGAAGTTGGCACCACTGCAATATAGCGGCCGATTTAAAAAAAAGTTAAACAGTGCTTTTATGAAAAATGTATGAACCAAAAAAGTACGCTAAACAGTTCGTTTTTGGGCCATAGAACATAGAGTTTTTCGACGTCTTATTAGTGGTGTCATTGTATTTGAGCTACAGCCTATATAAATGACAGATAACCGTACAGGAGTAGAAAAAATTAATTTTCTACGAGTCAACTGAACTAATTAAACAAACTCGATACTGTTGAAACGAAGTGCAGCTCATCACTCGTACGCTTGTTGATATCTTAAAAGACATCAACGAGCGTACGACATCAAAGCGATTCTATTGGTCCAATTCATTACAGTTCAGTAAAACAGCCACGTGATTGGTCGAATTTATTTTAGTTGTCTGGAGCGTATCGAAAAGTAGTTATTTCGATTGTTTCGACAGTAACATGGACTACAATTATGAAAAGAGTGACGTTGCAGTATTCTCTATGAAATCTTAATACACATATTTTAATCGTTGAGTACGAAAAATATTTTATTTTAGTTTTAGTATTTGTTGTTATAGCGGCATTAGAAATACATAATCTGTGAAAATTTCAACTCTCTAGCTATCACGGTTCTTGAGATAGAGCCTGGTGACAGATTATCTATAAAAACGGCAATAAAATCACGTTTTTCGCATGAGAGCACCCCTTAAAAAATATATTTTGTTTTTAATATTTGTTGTTATAGCGGCAACAGAAATACATAATTTGTGAAAATTTCAACTCTCTAGCTATCACGGTTCTTGAGATACAGCCTGGTGACAGACGGACGGACGGACGGACAGCGAAGTCTTAGTAATAGGGTCCCGTTTTACTCTTTGAGTACGGAACCCTAAAAACGCGGCGCCGCCGCTGGCTATTATTTGTTCTGTGCCCGTGGTACCGAAAAGGAAATTGAATATACCCCTAACTAGGTGTCCGATTGGTGGCCACTTCTAGGTAAAAGGAGCGTCGGCCGTCCACTAGCTCGATGGGTGGACTATATTAGGAGGATCGCGGGTCACTCCTGGATAAGATTAGCTCAGGATAGGGACGTGTGGCGTACTCGAAGAGAGGCCAATGCTCAGCAGTGGGCGATTACGGGCTGACAATGATGATGATGAATAGTATCCCTTGTTTATATAGAGTAGGTAACTTGACAATGCTTCCTACCTGACTGAACCCGAATAACAACCACTTCTGACTGGTGTCCTCCGTTTTAAACTTACCGTTTTTACATTTTCTAGAGTATTAGGCTTAGGTAGGTCATTCGAAGCGATAACCTTACATTGTTATAAGTTTTAATGATTAAACAATATCAAAGTATTTGGAGTTTTAGTAAATACCGACAATATTTAAAAGTGCAAGATTGATACTTTCCAAGTATTTTCGTAATGTTTATCTGTTGCTAATGAAAAAACAAATTATTTTTATTGGAAGACTTTAGGCCCATTTTTTTATCGTGTCGAAATGTATCAAAAGCAAAATTTAAGTGTTATGCCACATGACATGACCTAAAATCAAAGAGGTATATTAACTGAAAGTCCCGATTGCACTATGACCTAAGCTTGATATCGCGCTAAAAGTACAACGACATGGAGGCGTAACGTCCTGGGGTCAGAAGGCGCTAAAAGCAAGACGTTGGGTACATTTGCTAACACCGTCTAAACGCAAAACGTCTCATGGTACACAGTCAAGAAAAAGCTAGGGGGATGCCTCGAATATTGTAAACTACGCCTCCGTGTAACAGACAGATAAACATTGGAGGAATATTTTTTTACAATTCATGCCCTAATGAACTCCATTTCGAGAAGGAGTTTGCAAACGAACATACTTGTTACCAGCACTCGTTTTCCAAAAAGACACTGCATATTATACCTACCCACATAACAGAAAATAACAGAAAACGCAGAAAACGGACTTTCCCAGGCATTCTAGCACACAATTTTGTAAGTAGCGACGCCGGACAGAAATATATAATTATTTTTATCTACACTCATATCATAAATCCTCTAGAATGTGTTCGGAAACAATATATAATGACCACCATAATTGCAACCAGTAAGGTAACATCAGCGTTTTAACTGTGCCAGTGTTATTATAATGTATGAAAAATCATAATCACATCGATAATCGATGCTATTATGGAAATCAGGTCCGGTGTTGGGGTGGAGCAGGTCCGGTGGAGTTGGTCGTGATTTGAAATCTAGTCGGCCATGGCGGTGCAATGGCGGTTATTCTGATGGTTCCTGAACACACCATTGAGGATTTATAATATGTGGGTAGATAAAGTAGTGTATGTAACTGTACATAATTATGCATTAAAACACTCGTGTGATCCTATTATGAAACTCGCTAACGCTCGTTTCATAAACCCACACTCCTGTTTGATGCCCTTCATTGTGTACAGTCACATTAACTACAATTTTATTATTGGAGATGGAGATTAAATTAAATTAAAATCCATTTATTTCAAGCTACATATAGGCTCATAACATAACACATAATTAAAACATTCATTATATAATTCAAACAACAAACAACCATAATTAGAATGGTCGATTAAAAAGAGACCTAAAACAAAATTCTCATTACCCATCGTGTGTGCACTACGAAATAGACACGTTGCACGATTTTACATTTAAAAGAGTCCTTTTGGAAAAGAAAAGGCGGAACAACCAAAATTTTCTTTGACCTTCCTCGACCGCGCTCGGACGACTGTCATCAGCGTATGAGTTGAAAAACTAAACCATTAAATAAATTATAGGTGATTGTGAAAAAGCTACTACTATATATTCTTACTGGAAGTTCTGGTTTTCCGGCGCTTTGCGAATATAAATTCGTATTCCTTTTAAGGCATTCTGTCCTTACGTTACCCTAATGGTCATATTACTGTAGGATATCAAGCTTAGGATATTTTTGGTGTGAGGACTTTCACAGATAATGAACCTTTTTGATTTAAACCTATGTTGCTTGTGGTACTTACATTTCGCTTTTGGGTCATTTGACACGTAGAGGTTGATATTCTAAAGTAACTTAACTTTGAAGTAGGATACTAATAACCCGTACTATCGGGGTGGAATTGCATCGAAGTTAAAACTATGAAAACGAGATAATGATTAGTAATGATGGAATATGGTGGAGGGTATTCCCATAGTACTCTTAAGTCACCCACGGGAACGGGTTGAATTGTGTTGTGGGCAATGCACTAGCACTGCACTACCACTGCAGTATCACGTCTCCATCCTTAAAATTACAATTAATTGGAAGAAGTGATAAAAAAAAATGGCTGTGACATACATACGGACGGACAGACAGACAGACGGACGGACATTACGAATCTATAAGGGTTCCGTTTTTTGTCATTTGGCTACGGAACCCTAACTAGGGGATTTTAATAATACAGGCAACACAGAATAAATAATAGTACTACGTTGTCTGATAACAAATCCCCTGTTTAGGTATGCCGAACGAGCCTAAACATGGCCATCCTTTTCTATCGCATGCAACGCGCTCTTTCGGAAGCCACGCCTTAGTGCTTGGGTTTCCGCCAGAACAACCTATTACACTATACATAAGTATAATAGTGTTATTTGCATTATTACGAATAGATAATGCTTGTTAAATTAAGACACACTACACAAAGATATGTAATTTACCATTATGTTATCATGGTTATGGTCATACATTATGTTATGTTATGTATGACATCATGGAAGTCAATTGGTATAAAACGAAGACAATTTGGCTACGTATAACTAAAAAACCGGCCAAGTGCGAGTTGGACTCGCGCACGAAGGGTTCCGTACCGTTATCTATAAAAACGGCAAAAAAATCACGTTTGTTGTATGAGAGCCCCCCTTAAAAATAGTATTTTTCACAATCGTGTTATAATAGAGAGCTTTTTAGTCGAGTACCGTGTTTAGGCCACGAAGCTTGCTGAGTGGCCTAAGTAAGGTACGAGATTAAAAAGCTTGATTATAACACTATTGTGAACAATACTTTTTGTACGAGTTCATTAATAGTATTTTATGCAACTGTTGTATAAGAAGGGTCTTAAAAGGCGAGTGGCGTGGGTTGCGATGCGAGCCTTGGCGAGCATCGCAATTAAAGACGCCACGAGCGTTTTTAGACTAGTTATACACCGTTGCATACAATACTTTTTCTACGACAAATTTTAAATAAATAGCAGACTACAGAATAGTTAAACTTTTCAGGCAGCAAGTTTTCTATTCGCACTTTTGCTACTCACGCAATTTCTTCAAGAGTGCAGTTATTAATTTCTTCGACCATTTTAAAAGGAACGTACACTTTTGTCTTCACAAACACGAATAAAATCTTAATAGTTTAGGACTAATAGTTTATCATTTTTCGTCTTTTCATTTTGAACTGTATTTTGGTGGGAAACCGGAAATGTTACAGCTCTTGCTTATGGTTTGTTTTGTTTTTAATTTGTTTGCACTTGCCATCCGAACCAAACCAAATCCGGACCCGGACCGAATTCGAACTGTTTATTTTTATAAATAATACCAAGAATTCATAAAACATGTAATTTAACACACAATAGATGATGATTTATTATTATTGTAGTAAATAATTTATAATATACAAATGTTAAATCGTAAATAAATACTTATATATCGAAATAATTGTTTATGAAGTTGGCACCACTGCAATATAGCGGCCGATTTAAAAAAAAGTTAAACAGTGCTTTTATGAAAAATGTATGAACCAAAAAAGTACGCTAAACAGTTCGTTTTTGGGCCATAGAACATAGAGTTTTTCGACGTCTTATTAGTGGTGTCATTGTATTTGAGCTACAGCCTATATAAATGACAGATAACCGTACAGGAGTAGAAAAAATTAATTTTCTACGAGTCAACTGAACTAATTAAACAAACTCGATACTGTTGAAACGAAGTGCAGCTCATCACTCGTACGCTTGTTGATATCTTAAAAGACATCAACGAGCGTACGACATCAAAGCGATTCTATTGGTCCAATTCATTACAGTTCAGTAAAACAGCCACGTGATTGGTCGAATTTATTTTAGTTGTCTGGAGCGTATCGAAAAGTAGTTATTTCGATTGTTTCGACAGTAACATGGACTACAATTATGAAAAGAGTGACGTTGCAGTATTCTCTATGAAATCTTAATACACATATTTTAATCGTTGAGTACAAAAAATATTTTATTTTAGTTTTAGTATTTGTTGTTATAGCGGCATTAGAAATACATAATCTGTGAAAATTTCAACTCTCTAGCTATCACGGTTCTTGAGATAGAGCCTGGTGACAGATTATCTATAAAAACGGCAATAAAATCACGTTTTTCGCATGAGAGCACCCCTTAAAAAATATATTTTGTTTTTAATATTTGTTGTTATAGCGGCAACAGAAATACATAATTTGTGAAAATTTCAACTCTCTAGCTATCACGGTTCTTGAGATACAGCCTGGTGACAGATAGATAGACGGACGGACGGACGGACGGACGGACGGACAGCGAAGTCTTAGTAATAGGGTCCCGTTTTACTCTTTGAGTACGGAACCCTAAAAACGCGGCGCCGCCGCTGGCTATTATTTGTTCTGTGCCCGTGGTACCGAAAAGGAAATTGAATATACCCCTAACTAGGTGTCCGATTGGTGGCCACTTCTAGGTAAAAGGAGCGTCGGCCGTCCACTAGCTCGATGGGTGGACTATATTAGGAGGATCGCGGGTCACTCCTGGATAAGATTAGCTCAGGATAGGGACGTGTGGCGTACTCGAAGAGAGGCCAATGCTCAGCAGTGGGCGATTACGGGCTGACAATGATGATGATGAATAGTATCCCTTGTTTATATAGAGTAGGTAACTTGACAATGCTTCCTACCTGACTGAACCCGAATAACAACCACTTCTGACTGGTGTCCTCCGTTTTAAACTTACCGTTTTTACATTTTCTAGAGTATTAGGCTTAGGTAGGTCATTCGAAGCGATAACCTTACATTGTTATAAGTTTTAATGATTAAACAATATCAAAGTATTTGGAGTTTTAGTAAATACCGACAATATTTAAAAGTGCAAGATTGATACTTTCCAAGTATTTTCGTAATGTTTATCTGTTGCTAATGAAAAAACAAATTATTTTTATTGGAAGACTTTAGGCCCATTTTTTTATCGTGTCGAAATGTATCAAAAGCAAAATTTAAGTGTTATATGCCACATGACATGACCTAAAATCAAAGAGGTATATTAACTGAAAGTCCCGATTGCACTATGACCTAAGCTTGATATCGCGCTAAAAGTACAACGACATGGAGGCGTAACGTCCTGGGGTCAGAAGGCGCTAAAAGCAAGACGTTGGGTACATTTGCTAACACCGTCTAAACGCAAAACGTCTCATGGTACACAGTCAAGAAAAAGCTAGGGGGATGCCTCGAATATTGTAAACTACGCCTCCGTGTAACAGACAGATAAACATTGGAGGAATATTTTTTTACAATTCATGCCCTAATGAACTCCATTTCGAGAAGGAGTTTGCAAACGAACATACTTGTTACCAGCACTCGTTTTCCAAAAAGACACTGCATATTATACCTACCCACATAACAGAAAATAACAGAAAACGCAGAAAACGGACTTTCCCAGGCATTCTAGCACACAATTTTGTAAGTAGCGACGCCGGACAGAAATATATAATTATTTTTATCTACACTCATATCATAAATCCTCTAGAATGTGTTCGGAAACAATATATAATGACCACCATAATTGCAACCAGTAAGGTAACATCAGCGTTTTAACTGTGCCAGTGTTATTATAATGTATGAAAAATCATAATCACATCGATAATCGATGCTATTATGGAAATCAGGTCCGGTGTTGGGGTGGAGCAGGTCCGGTGGAGTTGGTCGTGATTTGAAATCTAGTCGGCCATGGCGGTGCAATGGCGGTTATTCTGATGGTTCCTGAACACACCATTGAGGATTTATAATATGTGGGTAGATAAAGTAGTGTATGTAACTGTACATAATTATGCATTAAAACACTCGTGTGATCCTATTATGAAACTCGCTAACGCTCGTTTCATAAACCCACACTCCTGTTTGATGCCCTTCATTGTGTACAGTCACATTAACTACAATTTTATTATTGGAGATGGAGATTAAATTAAATTAAAATCCATTTATTTCAAGCTACATATAGGCTCATAACATAACACATAATTAAAACATTCATTATATAATTCAAACAACAAACAACCATAATTAGAATGGTCGATTAAAAAGAGACCTAAAACAAAATTCTCATTACCCATCGTGTGTGCACTACGAAATAGACACGTTGCACGATTTTACATTTAAAAGAGTCCTTTTGGAAAAGAAAAGGCGGAACAACCAAAATTTTCTTTGACCTTCCTCGACCGCGCTCGGACGACTGTCATCAGCGTATGAGTTGAAAAACTAAACCATTAAATAAATTATAGGTGATTGTGAAAAAGCTACTACTATATATTCTTACTGGAAGTTCTGGTTTTCCGGCGCTTTGCGAATATAAATTCGTATTCCTTTTAAGGCATTCTGTCCTTACGTTACCCTAATGGTCATATTACTGTAGGATATCAAGCTTAGGATATTTTTGGTGTGAGGACTTTCACAGATAATGAACCTTTTTGATTTAAACCTATGTTGCTTGTGGTACTTACATTTCGCTTTTGGGTCATTTGACACGTAGAGGTTGATATTCTAAAGTAACTTAACTTTGAAGTAGGATACTAATAACCCGTACTATCGGGGTGGAATTGCATCGAAGTTAAAACTATGAAAACGAGATAATGATTAGTAATGATGGAATATGGTGGAGGGTATTCCCATAGTACTCTTAAGTCACCCACGGGAACGGGTTGAATTGTGTTGTGGGCAATGCACTAGCACTGCACTACCACTGCAGTATCACGTCTCCATCCTTAAAATTACAATTAATTGGAAGAAGTGATAAAAAAAAAATGGCTGTGACATACATACGGACGGACAGACAGACAGACGGACGGACATTACGAATCTATAAGGGTTCCGTTTTTTGTCATTTGGCTACGGAACCCTAACTAGGGGATTTTAATAATACAGGCAACACAGAATAAATAATAGTACTACGTTGTCTGATAACAAATCCCCTGTTTAGGTATGCCGAACGAGCCTAAACATGGCCATCCTTTTCTATCGCATGCAACGCGCTCTTTCGGAAGCCACGCCTTAGTGCTTGGGTTTCCGCCAGAACAACCTATTACACTATACATAAGTATAATAGTGTTATTTGCATTATTACGAATAGATAATGCTTGTTAAATTAAGACACACTACACAAAGATATGTAATTTACCATTATGTTATCATGGTTATGGTCATACATTATGTTATGTTATGTATGACATCATGGAAGTCAATTGGTATAAAACGAAGACAATTTGGCTACGTATAACTAAAAAACCGGCCAAGTGCGAGTTGGACTCGCGCACGAAGGGTTCCGTACCGTTATCTATAAAAACGGCAAAAAAATCACGTTTGTTGTATGAGAGCCCCCCTTAAAAATAGTATTTTTCACAATCGTGTTATAATAGAGAGCTTTTTAGTCGAGTACCGTGTTTAGGCCACGAAGCTTGCTGAGTGGCCTAAGTAAGGTACGAGATTAAAAAGCTTGATTATAACACTATTGTGAACAATACTTTTTGTACGAGTTCATTAATAGTATTTTATGCAACTGTTGTATAAGAAGGGTCTTAAAAGGCGAGTGGCGTGGGTTGCGATGCGAGCCTTGGCGAGCATCGCAATTAAAGACGCCACGAGCGTTTTTAGACTAGTTATACACCGGTGCATACAATACTTTTTCTACGACAAATTTTAAATAAATAGCAGACTACAGAATAGTTAAACTTTTCAGGCAGCAAGTTTTCTATTCGCACTTTTGCTACTCACGCAATTTCTTCAAGAGTGCAGTTATTAATTTCTTCGACCATTTTAAAAGGAACGTACACTTTTGTCTTCACAAACACGAATAAAATCTTAATAGTTTAGGACTAATAGTTTATCATTTTTCGTCTTTTCATTTTGAACTGTATTTTGGTGGGAAATCGGAAATGTGACAGCTCTTGCTTATGGTTTGTTTTGTTTTTAATTTGTTTGCACTTGCCATCCGAACCAAACCAAATCCGGACCCGGACCGAATTCGAACTGTTTATTTTTATAAATAATACCAAGAATTCATAAAACATGTAATTTAACACACAATAGATGATGATTTATTATTATTGTAGTAAATAATTTATAATATACAAATGTTAAATCGTAAATAAATACTTATATATCGAAATAATTGTTTATGAAGTTGGCACCACTGCAATATAGCGGCCGATTTAAAAAAAAGTTAAACAGTGCTTTTATGAAAAATGTATGAACCAAAAAAGTACGCTAAACAGTTCGTTTTTGGGCCATTGAACATAGAGTTTTTCGACGTCTTATTAGTGGTGTCATTGTATTTGAGCTATATAAATGACAGATAACCGTACAGGAGTAGAAAAAATTAATTTTCTACGAGTCAACTGAACTAATTAAACAAACTCGATACTGTTGAAACGAAGTGCAGCTCATCACTCGTACGCTTGTTGATATCTTAAAAGACATCAACGAGCGTACGACATCAAAGCGATTCTATTGGTCCAATTCATTACAGTTCAGTAAAACAGCCACGTGATTGGTCGAATTTATTTTAGTTGTCTGGAGCGTATCGAAAAGTAGTTATTTCGATTGTTTCGACAGTAACATGGACTACAATTATGAAAAGAGTGACGTTGCAGTATTCTCTATGAAATCTTAATACACATATTTTAATCGTTGAGTACAAAAAATATTTTATTTTGGTTTTAGTATTTGTTGTTATAGCGGCATTAGAAATACATAATCTGTGAAAATTTCAACTCTCTAGCTATCACGGTTCTTGAGATAGAGCCTGGTGACAGATTATCTATAAAAACGGCAATAAAATCACGTTTTTCGCATGAGAGCACCCCTTAAAAAATATATTTTGTTTTTAATATTTGTTGTTATAGCGGCAACAGAAATACATAATTTGTGAAAATTTCAACTCTCTAGCTATCACGGTTCTTGAGATACAGCCTGGTGACAGATAGACGGACGGACGGACGGACGGACGGACGGACGGACGGACAGCGAAGTCTTAGTAATAGGGTCCCGTTTTACTCTTTGAGTACGGAACCCTAAAAACGCGGCGCCGCCGCTGGCTATTATTTGTTCTGTGCCCGTGGTACCGAAAAGGAAATTGAATATACCCCTAACTAGGTGTCCGATTGGTGGCCACTTCTAGGTAAAAGGAGCGTCGGCCGTCCACTAGCTCGATGGGTGGACTATATTAGGAGGATCGCGGGTCACTCCTGGATAAGATTAGCTCAGGATAGGGACGTGTGGCGTACTCGAAGAGAGGCCAATGCTCAGCAGTGGGCGATTACGGGCTGACAATGATGATGATGAATAGTATCCCTTGTTTATATAGAGTAGGTAACTTGACAATGCTTCCTACCTGACTGAACCCGAATAACAACCACTTCTGACTGGTGTCCTCCGTTTTAAACTTACCGTTTTTACATTTTCTAGAGTATTAGGCTTAGGTAGGTCATTCGAAGCGATAACCTTACATTGTTATAAGTTTTAATGATTAAACAATATCAAAGTATTTGGAGTTTTAGTAAATACCGACAATATTTAAAAGTGCAAGATTGATACTTTCCAAGTATTTTCGTAATGTTTATCTGTTGCTAATGAAAAAACAAATTATTTTTATTGGAAGACTTTAGGCCCATTTTTTTATCGTGTCGAAATGTATCAAAAGCAAAATTTAAGTGTTATATGCCACATGACATGACCTAAAATCAAAGAGGTATATTAACTGAAAGTCCCGATTGCACTATGACCTAAGCTTGATATCGCGCTAAAAGTACAACGACATGGAGGCGTAACGTCCTGGGGTCAGAAGGCGCTAAAAGCAAGACGTTGGGTACATTTGCTAACACCGTCTAAACGCAAAACGTCTCATGGTACACAGTCAAGAAAAAGCTAGGGGGATGCCTCGAATATTGTAAACTACGCCTCCGTGTAACAGACAGATAAACATTGGAGGAATAAATTTTTACAATTCATGCCCTAATGAACTCCATTTTGAGAAGGAGTTTGCAAACGAACATACTTGTTACCAGCACTCGTTTTCCAAAAAGACACTGCATATTATACCTACCCACATAACAGAAAATAACAGAAAACGCAGAAAACGGACTTTCCCAGGCATTCTAGCACACAATTTTGTAAGTAGCGACGCCGGACAGAAATATATAATTATTTTTATCTACACTCATATCATAAATCCTCTAGAATGTGTTCGGAAACAATATATAATGACCACCATAATTGCAACCAGTAAGGTAACATCAGCGTTTTAACTGTGCCAGTGTTATAATAATGTATGAAAAATCATAATCACATCGATAATCGATGCTATTATGGAAATCAGGTCCGGTGTTGGGGTGGAGCAGGTCCGGTGGAGTTGGTCGTGATTTGAAATCTAGTCGGCCATGGCGGTGCAATGGCGGTTATTCTGATGGTTCCTGAACACACCATTGAGGATTTATAATATGTGGGTAGATAAAGTAGTGTATGTAACTGTACATAATTATGCATTAAAACACTCGTGTGATCCTATTATGAAACTCGCTAACGCTCGTTTCATAAACCCACACTCCTGTTTGATGCCCTTCATTATGTTCAGTCACATAAACTACAATTTTATTATTGGAGATGGAGATTAAATTAAATTAAAATCCATTTATTTCAAGCTACATATAGGCTCATAACATAACACATAATTAAAACATTCATTATATAAGTCAAACAACAAACAACCATAATTAGAATGGTCGATTAAAAAGAGACCTAAAACAAAATTCTCATTACCCATCGTGTGTGCACTACGAAATAGACACGTTGCACGATTTTACATTTAAAAGAGTCCTTTTGGAAAAGAAAAGGCGGAACAACCAAAATTTTCTTTGACCTTCCTCGACCGCGCTCGGACGACTGTCATCAGCGTATGAGTTGAAAAACTAAACCATTAAATAAATTATAGGTTATTGTGAAAAAGCTACTACTATATATTCTTACTGGAAGTTCTGGTTTTCCGGCGCTTTGCGAATATAAATTCGTATTCCTTTTAAGGCATTCTGTCCTTACGTTACCCTCATGGTCATACTACTGTAGGATATCAAGCTTAGGATATTTTTGGTGTGAGGACTTTCACAGATAATGAACCTTTTTGATTTAAACCTATGTTGCTTGTGGTACTTACATTTCGCTTTTGGGTCATTTGACACGAAGAGGTTGATATTCTAACTTAACTTAACTTTGAAATAGGATACTAATAACCCGTACTATCTGGGTGGAATTGCATCGAAGTTAAAACTATGAAAACGAGATAATGATTAGTAATGATGGAATATGGTGGAGGGTATTCCCATAGTACTCTTAAGTCACCCACGGGAACGGGTTGAATTGTGTTGTGGGCAATGCACTAGCACTGCACTACCACTGCAGTATCACGTCTGCATCCTTAAAATTACAATTAATTGGAAGAAGTGATAAAAAAAAAATGGCTGTGACATACATACGGACGGACAGACATACAGACGGACGGACATTACGAATCTATAAGGGTTCCGTTTTTTGTCATTTGGCTACGGAACCCTAACTAGGGGATTTTAATAATACAGGCAACACAGAATAAATAATAGTACTACGTTGTCTGATAACAAATCCCCTGTTTAGGTATGCCGAACGAGCCTAAACATGGCCATCCTTTTCTATCGCATGCAACGCGCTCTTTCGGAAGCCACGCCTTAGTGCTTGGGTTTCCGCCAGAACAACCTATTACACTATACATAAGTATAATAGTGTTATTTGCATTATTACGAATAGATAATGCTTGTTAAATTAAGACACACTACACAAAAGATATGTAATTTACCATTAGGTTATCATGGTTATGGTCATACATTATGTTATGTTATGTATGTAGGGTTTGCAATCCGGATATCCGGATATCCGTAAGATCCGGATATCCGCGAAATTTCGGATCCGGATCTGACAAGCACCTGGATCCGGATTTTTCGGATATTACGGATCCTTAAAATACAACCATGAAAACAGATAACACGGCTACAAAATTAAGTATTTACAGAGTCCACGCTGAAAGTAGAAAGGTATAATGTAGATAATTCTCAATCTCTGTTTTTATTCGCCACTTCGACATCCCAGACCAGATTATTTTTGTTTTTTATTTGTAGTATGTCGATATTATTTTGTGAACAATTTCACAAAATAATATCGACATACTACAAATTATAGTAAAACTGCCGCAGTTTGATGGCGAAAGTTGGCGTTAGTTTAGATGCACTAATCTACCGTAGGCACTTAGTAATTAAATAAATCCAATATTACCTATACTATACCTACCTATTAAACACCTATTTATAAACATTCTACAAGCCTATTTTAACTAAAATGGCGCTAAAATTCGTTGGCCGTTATCCGTCACCTTGACATTTGTGTTCGTAAAAAAAGGGAATAAGCACATTTAATTAAGCAGAAGCATCTTATGAATAAGGGGGTTAGTTTAGATGTACCTAAATAAATATTTAAGAAGTATTATTTTATTCTTATTTTATTTGTGGGCTTTGATATGCTGCAGCCCTTTCATTAGAGTTCACCGTTAAGGCCAGTTGCCTCCAGGAAATTCCAGATTCTTTGGGCGGTGATATGTTGTACCTCCTCTGGGTGCACGATGTGCCGCCCTATGTAGGTACTTTTTATGTGCATGAGTGGTCCGCAGGAGCAGAGAATGTGCACTGCCGTCTCCTCCGTCTCCTGGCAGAACCTGCAAGTTGCGTCCTGCTTCATACCCATTTGAAACAGGTGTTTGTGCAATTTGCAATGCCCTGTCAGGATTCTCTACACGGTTTTGTGCCTTTTGAGTTGGACAGCTTACTATTGAACCCTTTGATCAGGGCTTTAGCCTGTTTTTGTCCTTTGGTGAACTTCCACAGCTTGATTACCTCTGATTTTGCTATGTTGTTTAGCAGAGAATATGCTTTCCGTTTTGTGATACCACAGAACGGTTCTGGGCCGACCATGTTTGTGTCTGCGCCCTGCCTTGCAAGTTCATCTGCTGTTTCATTTCCTACATTTTCGGAATTTGAAATGTTTATTTTAAGAAGTATATTTGACACAGGAAGTAAAAAGTAAATGCAGCAACAATACCTACCTACGTTTAATAATTGAAATATTTTTTTAAATATATAGTAAGATGTTCTTGACTTATAATTTGATCATGTAAAGTAAGCATAGTGTCATAAATACCGCTTTTGCCATATCTAGACAAACACTTTTTCCCTTAATTTTTACGATTCCTGTGTTGGCTCTTCTTGTAATCGATTACTCAGTAGGTAAGGCGTCCGGGTCATCATGTCAATTTCTCCTTCTAGGCTTGATAGTATAACCCTATTGAATTAACTAGCTCCGTACATAGAGCTCATTGAAATGTATGAACGAGCACCACCAGGTACGAATCGTTGGTCTTCACATACCACGTACGGAGTTAACTCGACCTGGTTATAGTTATTCAAGTGACAGTTTACAGTGACGAAACTCTCTTTGCCAGTTAGTTTGTAGTTGCAACTGTTGTAAGTAAAAAGTTGAAACAAAATAAAGTTTTATACCTCTTATGACCTCGGGAATGCCTACCTATTTAAAACCTTACAGGTATCCGGTGGTATATACGTTTTTTCTTAGTTTGACCTTACAATTCCTACTTTATACTAAAAAAAACCTTGTGGATCCGTATTATCCGAAAAATCCGGATATCCGGATCTGTCGAATTTAAATATCCGAAATATCCGGATCCGAAATATTGGCGGATCTTGCAAACCCTATATGTATGACATCATGAAAGTCAATTGGTATAAAACGAAGACAATTTGGCTACGTATAACTAAAAAACCGGCCAAGTGCGAGTTGGACTCGCGCACGAAGGGTTCCGTACCGTTATCTATAAAAACGGCAAAAAAATCACGTTTGTTGTATGAGAGCCCCCCTTAAAAATAGTATTTTTCGCAATCGTGTTATAATAGAGAGCTTTTTAGTCGAGTACCGTGTTTAGGCCACGAAGCTTGCTGAGTAGCCTAAGTAAGGTACGAGATTAAAAAGCTTGATTATAACACTATTGTGAACAATACTTTTTGTACGAGTTCATTAAAATTAATTTTCTACGAGTCAACTGAACTAATTAAACAAACTCGATACTGTTGAAACGAAGTGCAGCTCATCACTCGTACGCTTGTTGATATCTTAAAAGACATCAACGAGCGTACGACATCAAAGCGATTCTATTGGTCCAATTCATTACAGTTCAGTAAAGCAGCCACGTGATTGGTCGAATTTATTTTAGTTGTCTGGAGCGTATCGAAAAGTAGTTATTTCGATTGTTTCGACAGTAACATGGACTACAATTATGAAAAGAGTGACGTTGCAGTATTCTCTATGAAATCTTAATACACATATTGTAATCGTTGAGTACAAAAAATATTTTATTTTGGTTTTAGTATTTGTTGTTATAGCGGCATTAGAAATACATAATCTGTGAAAATTTCAACTCTCTAGCTATCACGGTTCTTGAGATAGAGCCTGGTGACAGATTATCTATAAAAACGGCAATAAAATCACGTTTTTCGCATGAGAGCACCCCTTAAAAAACATATTTTGTTTTTAATATTTGTTGTTATAGCGGCAACAGAAATACATAATTTGTGAAAATTTCAACTCTCTAGCTATCACGGTTCTTGAGATACAGCCTGGTGACAGATAGACGGACGGACGGACGGACGGACGGACGGACAGCGAAGTCTTAGTAATAGGGTCCCGTTTTACTCTTTGAGTACGGAACCCTAAAAACGCGGCGCCGCCGCTGGCAAATAATAATTTGTTCTGTGCCCGTGGTACCGAAAAGGAAATTGAATATACCCCTAACTAGGTGTCCGATTGGTGGCCACTTCTAGGTAAAAGGAGCGTCGGCCGTCCACTAGCTCGATGGGTGGACTATATTAGGAGGATCGCGGGTCACTCCTGGATAAGATTAGCTCAGGATAGGGACGTGTGGCGTACTCGAAGAGAGGCCAATGCTCAGCAGTGGGCGATTACGGGCTGACAATGATGATGATGAATAGTATCCCTTGTTTATATAGAGTAGGTAACTTGACAATGCTTCCTACCTGACTGAACCCGAATAACAACCACTCCTGACTGGTGTCCTCCGTTTTAAACTTACCGTTTTTACATTTTCTAGAGTATTAGGCTTAGGTAGGTCATTCGAAGCGATAACCTTACATTGTTATAAGTTTTAATGATTAAACAATATCAAAGTATTTGGAGTTTTAGTAAATACCGACAATATTTAAAAGTGCAAGATTGATACTTTCCAAGTATTTTCGTAATGTTTATCTGTTGCTAATGAAAAAACAAATTATTTTTATTGGAAGACTTTAGGCCCATTTTTTTATCGTGTCGAAATGTATCAAAAGCAAAATTTAAGTGTTATGCCACATGACATGACCTAAAATCAAAGAGGTATATTAACTGAAAGTCCCGATTGCACTATGACCTAAGCTTGATATCGCGCTAAAAGTACAACGACATGGAGGCGTAACGTCCTGGGGTCAGAAGGCGCTAAAAGCAAGACGTTGGGTACATTTGCTAACACCGTCTAAACGCAAAACGTCTCATGGTACACAGTCAAGAAAAAGCTAGGGGGATGCCTCGAATATTGTAAACTACGCCTCCGTGTAACAGACAGATAAACATTGGAGGAATAAATTTTTACAATTCATGCCCTAATGAACTCCATTTTGAGAAGGAGTTTGCAAACGAACATACTTGTTACCAGCACTCGTTTTCCAAAAAGACACTGCATATTATACCTACCCACATAACAGAAAATAACAGAAAACGCAGAAAACGGACTTTCCCAGGCATTCTAGCACACAATTTTGAAAATAGCGACGCCGGACAGAAATATATAATTATTTTTTCAACACACCTGCTCGTAAAGTAGGTCTTATTACAGCGTATTTACACTGATAATGCAGAATATTACCCATGCCGTGCCGTTTACATTACATTATCGCACTAGTGCCTTTTCATTACATATCTTTTTAAATATTAGCAAAATAATACAGAATATTACCCATGCCGTGACTTTTACATTACATTATCGCACTAGTGCCTTTTCATTACATATCTTTTAACATTTTCATATTTTTTTTTTTCCTCGCAAATGTGTTGAAAAACGTCGTATGAAACACGTGAGCATTGGTCATTACACTTCTCGTCTCCATTAAGCCTTCGCCTTCGGCTCAGGCTTAAAAACCGACTCGAGTGTAATAACCAACTTAGCACACTTGTATCAATTATGATACTATTATCTACACTCGTATCATAAATCCTCTAGAATGTGTTCGGAAACAATATATAATGACCACCATAATTGCAACCAGTAAGGTAACATCAGCGTTTTAACTGTGCCAGTGTTATTATAATGTATGAAAAATCATAATCACATCGATAATCGATGCTATTATGGAAATCTGGTCCGGTGTTGGGGTGGAGCAGGTCCGGTGGAGTTGGTCGTGATTTGAAATCTAGTCGGCCATGGCGGTGCAATGGCGGTTATTCTGATGGTTCCTGAACACACCATTGAGGATTTATAATATGTGGGTAGATAAAGTAGTGTATGTAACTGTACATAATTATGCATTAAAACACTCGTGTGATCCTATTATGAAACTCGCTAACGCTCGTTTCATAAACCCACACTCCTGTTTGATGCCCTTCATTATGTACAGTCACATAAACTACAATTTTATTATTGGAGATGGAGATTAAATTAAATTAAAATCCATTTATTTCAAGCTACATATAGGCTCATAACATAACACATAATTAAAACATTCATTATATAAGTCAAACAACAAACAACCATAATTAGAATGGTCGATTAAAAAGAGACCTAAAACAAAATTCTCATTACCCATCGTGTGTGCACTACGAAATAGACACGTTGCACGATTTTACATTTAAAAGAGTCCTTTTGGAAAAGAAAAGGCGGAACAACCAAAATTTTCTTTGACCTTCCTCGACCGCGCTCGGACGACTGTCATCAGCGTATGAGTTGAAAAACTAAACCATTAAATAAATTATAGGTGATTGTGAAAAAGCTACTACTATATATTCTTACTGGAAGTTCTGGTTTTCCGGCGCTTTGCGAATATAAATTCGTATTCCTTTTAAGGCATTCTGTCCTTACGTTACCCTAATGGTCATATTACTGTAGGATATCAAGCTTAGGATATTTTTGGTGTGAGGACTTTCACAGATAATGAACCTTTTTGATTTAAACCTATGTTGCTTGTGGTACTTACATTTCGCTTTTGGGTCATTTGACACGAAGAGGTTGATATTCTAACTTAACTTAACTTTGAAGTAGGATACTAATAACCCGTACTATCGGGGTGGAATTGCATCGAAGTTAAAACTATGAAAACGAGATAATGATTAGTAATGATGGAATATGGTGGAGGGTATTCCCATAGTACTCTTAAGTCACCCACGGGAACGGGTTGAATTGTGTTGTGGGCAATGCACTAGCACTGCATTACCACTGCAGTATCACGTCTCCATCCTTAAAATTACAATTAATTGGAAGAAGTAATAAAAAAAAAAATGGCTGTGACATACATACGGACGGACAGACAGACAGACGGACGGACATTACGAATCTATAAGGGTTCCGTTTTTTGTCATTTGGCTACGGAACCCTAACTAGGGGATTTTAATAATACAGGCAACACAGAATAAATAATAGTACTACGTTGTCTGATAACAAATCCCCTGTTTAGGTATGCCGAACGAGCCTAAACATGGCCATCCTTTTCTATCGCATGCAACGCGCTCTTTCGGAAGCCACGCCTTAGTGCTTGGGTTTCCGCCAGAACAACCTATTACATTATACATAAGTATAATAGTGTTATTTGCATTATTACGAATAGATAATGCTTGTTAAATTAAGACACACTACACAAAAGATATGTAATTTACCATTAGGTTATCATGGTTATGGTCATACATTATGTTATGTTATGTATGACATCATGAAAGTCAATTGGTATAAAACGAAGACAATTTGGCTACGTATAACTAAAAAACCGGCCAAGTGCGAGTTGGACTCGCGCACGAAGGGTTCCGTACCGTTATCTATAAAAACGGCAAAAAAATCACGTTTGTTGTATGAGAGCCCCCCTTAAAAATAGTATTTTTCACAATCGTGTTATAATAGAGAGCTTTTTAGTCGAGTACCGTGTTTAGGCCACGAAGCTTGCTGAGTGGCCTAAGTAAGGTACGAGATTAAAAAGCTTGATTATAACACTATTGTGAACAATACTTTTTGTACGAGTTCATTAATAGTATTTTATGCAACTGTTGTATAAGAAGGGTCTTAAAAGGCGAGTGGCGTGGGTTGCGATGCGAGCCTTGGCGAGCATCGCAATTAAAGACGCCACGAGCGTTTTTAGACTAGTTATACACCGTTGCATACAATACTTTTTCTACGACAAATTTTAAATAAATAGCAGACTACAGAATAGTTAAACTTTTCAGGCAGCAAGTTTTCTATTCGCACTTTTGCTACTCACGCAATTTCTTCAAGAGTGCAGTTATTAATTTCTTCGACCATTTTAAAAGGAACGTACACTTTTGTCTTCACAAACACGAATAAAATCTTAATAGTTTAGGACTAATAGTTTATCATTTTTCGTCTTTTCATTTTGAACTGTATTTTGGTGGGAAACCGGAAATGTGACAGCTCTTGCTTATGGTTTGTTTTGTTTTTAATTTGTTTGCACTTGCCATCCGAACCAAACCAAATCCGGACCCGGACCGAATTCGAACTGTTTATTTTTATAAATAATACCAAGAATTCATAAAACATGTAATTTAACACACAATAGATGATGATTTATTATTATTGTAGTAAATAATTTATAATATACAAATGTTAAATCGTAAATAAATACTTATATATCGAAATAATTGTTTATGAAGTTGGCACCACTGCAATATAGCGGCCGATTTAAAAAAAAGTTAAACAGTGCTTTTATGAAAAATGTATGAACCAAAAAAGTACGCTAAACAGTTCGTTTTTGGGCCATTGAACATAGAGTTTTTCGACGTCTTATTAGTGGTGTCATTGTATTTGAGCTATATAAATGACAGATAACCGTACAGGAGTAGAAAAAATTAATTTTCTACGAGTCAACTGAACTAATTAAACAAACTCGATACTGTTGAAACGAAGTGCAGCTCATCACTCGTACGCTTGTTGATATCTTAAAAGACATCAACGAGCGTACGACATCAAAGCGATTCTATTGGTCCAATTCATTACAGTTCAGTAAAACAGCCACGTGATTGGTCGAATTTATTTTAGTTGTCTGGAGCGTATCGAAAAGTAGTTATTTCGATTGTTTCGACAGTAACATGGACTACAATTATGAAAAGAGTGACGTTGCAGTATTCTCTATGAAATCTTAATACACATATTTTAATCGTTGAGTACAAAAAATATTTTATTTTGGTTTTAGTATTTGTTGTTATAGCGGCATTAGAAATACATAATCTGTGAAAATTTCAACTCTCTAGCTATCACGGTTCTTGAGATAGAGCCTGGTGACAGATTATCTATAAAAACGGCAATAAAATCACGTTTTTCGCATGAGAGCACCCCTTAAAAAATATATTTTGTTTTTAATATTTGTTGTTATAGCGGCAACAGAAATACATAATTTGTGAAAATTTCAACTCTCTAGCTATCACGGTTCTTGAGATACAGCCTGGTGACAGATAGACGGACGGACGGACGGACGGACGGACGGACGGACGGACGGACGGACGGACGGACGGACAGCGAAGTCTTAGTAATAGGGTCCCGTTTTACTCTTTGAGTACGGAACCCTAAAAACGCGGCGCCGCCGCTGGCTATTATTTGTTCTGTGCCCGTGGTACCGAAAAGGAAATTGAATATACCCCTAACTAGGTGTCCGATTGGTGGCCACTTCTAGGTAAAAGGAGCGTCGGCCGTCCACTAGCTCGATGGGTGGACTATATTAGGAGGATCGCGGGTCACTCCTGGATAAGATTAGCTCAGGATAGGGACGTGTGGCGTACTCGAAGAGAGGCCAATGCTCAGCAGTGGGCGATTACGGGCTGACAATGATGATGATGAATAGTATCCCTTGTTTATATAGAGTAGGTAACTTGACAATGCTTCCTACCTGACTGAACCCGAATAACAACCACTTCTGACTGGTGTCCTCCGTTTTAAACTTACCGTTTTTACATTTTCTAGAGTATTAGGCTTAGGTAGGTCATTCGAAGCGATAACCTTACATTGTTATAAGTTTTAATGATTAAACAATATCAAAGTATTTGGAGTTTTAGTAAATACCGACAATATTTAAAAGTGCAAGATTGATACTTTCCAAGTATTTTCGTAATGTTTATCTGTTGCTAATGAAAAAACAAATTATTTTTATTGGAAGACTTTAGGCCCATTTTTTTATCGTGTCGAAATGTATCAAAAGCAAAATTTAAGTGTTATGCCACATGACATGACCTAAAATCAAAGAGGTATATTAACTGAAAGTCCCGATTGCACTATGACCTAAGCTTGATATCGCGCTAAAAGTACAACGACATGGAGGCGTAACGTCCTGGGGTCAGAAGGCGCTAAAAGCAAGACGTTGGGTACATTTGCTAACACCGTCTAAACGCAAAACGTCTCATGGTACACAGTCAAGAAAAAGCTAGGGGGATGCCTCGAATATTGTAAACTACGCCTCCGTGTAACAGACAGATAAACATTGGAGGAATAAATTTTTACAATTCATGCCCTAATGAACTCCATTTTGAGAAGGAGTTTGCAAACGAACATACTTGTTACCAGCACTCGTTTTCCAAAAAGACACTGCATATTATACCTACCCACATAACAGAAAATAACAGAAAACGCAGAAAACGGACTTTCCCAGGCATTCTAACACACAATTTTGTAAGTAGCGACGCCGGACAGAAATATATAATTATTTTTATCTACACTCATATCATAAATTGTTTCCGAACACATTCTAGAGGGAATGTGTTCGGAAACAATATATAATGACCACCATAATTGCAACCAGTAAGGTAACATCAGCGTTTTAACTGTGCCAGTGTTATAATAATGTATGAAAAATCATAATCACATCGATAATCGATGCTATTATGGAAATCAGGTCCGGTGTTGGGGTGGAGCAGGTCCGGTGGAGTTGGTCGTGATTTGAAATCTAGTCGGCCATGGCGGTGCAATGGCGGTTATTCTGATGGTTCCTGAACACACCATTGAGGATTTATAATATGTGGGTAGATAAAGTAGTGTATGTAACTGTACATAATTATGCATTAAAACACTCGTGTGATCCTATTATGAAACTCGCTAACGCTCGTTTCATAAACCCACACTCCTGTTTGATGCCCTTCATTATGTACAGTCACATAAACTACAATTTTATTATTGGAGATGGAGATTAAATTAAATTAAAATCCATTTATTTCAAGCTACATATAGGCTCATAACATAACACATAATTAAAACATTCATTATATAAGTCAAACAACAAACAACCATAATTAGAATGGTCGATTAAAAAGAGACCTAAAACAAAATTCTCATTACCCATCGTGTGTGCACTACGAAATAGACACGTTGCACGATTTTACATTTAAAAGAGTCCTTTTGGAAAAGAAAAGGCGGAACAACCAAAATTTTCTTTGACCTTCCTCGACCGCGCTCGGACGACTGTCATCAGCGTATGAGTTGAAAAACTAAACCATTAAATAAATTATAGGTGATTGTGAAAAAGCTACTACTATATATTCTTACTGGAAGTTCTGGTTTTCCGGCGCTTTGCGAATATAAATTCGTATTCCTTTTAAGGCATTCTGTCCTTACGTTACCCTAATGGTCATATTACTGTAGGATATCAAGCTTAGGATATTTTTGGTGTGAGGACTTTCACAGATAATGAACCTTTTTGATTTAAACCTATGTTGCTTGTGGTACTTACATTTCGCTTTTGGGTCATTTGACACGTAGAGGTTGATATTCTAAAGTAACTTAACTTTGAAGTAGGATACTAATAACCCGTACTATCGGGGTGGAATTGCATCGAAGTTAAAACTATGAAAACGAGATAATGATTAGTAATGATGGAATATGGTGGAGGGTATTCCCATAGTACTCTTAAGTCACCCACGGGAACGGGTTGAATTGTGTTGTGGGCAATGCACTAGCACTGCACTACCACTGCAGTATCACGTCTCCATCCTTAAAATTACAATTAATTGGAAGAAGTGATAAAAAAAAAATGGCTGTGACATACATACGGAAGGACAGACAGACAGACGGACGGACATTACGAATCTATAAGGGTTCCGTTTTTTGTCATTTGGCTACGGAACCCTAACTAGGGGATTTTAATAATACAGGCAACACAGAATAAATAATAGTACTACGTTGTCTGATAACAAATCCCCTGTTTAGGTATGCCGAACGAGCCTAAACATGGCCATCCTTTTCTATCGCATGCAACGCGCTCTTTCGGAAGCCACGCCTTAGTGCTTGGGTTTCCGCCAGAACAACCTATTACACTATACATAAGTATAATAGTGTTATTTGCATTATTACGAATAGATAATGCTTGTTAAATTAAGACACACTACACAAAAGATATGTAATTTACCAT
The DNA here is from genome assembly GCA_963854355.1 of Epinotia brunnichana. Classification (NCBI taxonomy): domain Eukaryota; kingdom Metazoa; phylum Arthropoda; class Insecta; order Lepidoptera; family Tortricidae; genus Epinotia; species Epinotia brunnichana. Next base: position 301,305 of record CAWKZR010000004.1, on the reverse strand, counting down.
TAGGTTATCATGGTTATGGTCATACATTATGTTATGTTATGTATGACATCATGAAAGTCAATTGGTATAAAACGAAGACAATTTGGCTACGTATAACTAAAAAACCGGCCAAGTGCGAGTTGGACTCGCGCACGAAGGGTTCCGTACCGTTATCTATAAAAACGGCAAAAAAATCACGTTTGTTGTATGAGAGCCCCCCTTAAAAATAGTATTTTTCACAATCGTGTTATAATAGAGAGCTTTTTAGTCGAGTACCGTGTTTAGGCCACGAAGCTTGCTGAGTGGCCTAAGTAAGGTACGAGATTAAAAAGCTTGATTATAACACTATTGTGAACAATACTTTTTGTACGAGTTCATTAATAGTATTTTATGCAACTGTTGTATAAGAAGGGTCTTAAAAGGCGAGTGGCGTGGGTTGCGATGCGAGCCTTGGCGGGCATCGCAATTAAAGACGCCACGAGCGTTTTTAGACTAGTTATACACCGTTGCATACAATACTTTTTCTACGACAAATTTTAAATAAATAGCAGACTACAGAATAGTTAAACTTTTCAGGCAGCAAGTTTTCTATTCGCACTTTTGCTACTCACGCAATTTCTTCAAGAGTGCAGTTATTAATTTCTTCGACCATTTTAAAAGGAACGTACACTTTTGTCTTCACAAACACGAATAAAATCTTAATAGTTTAGGACTAATAGTTTATCATTTTTCGTCTTTTCATTTTGAACTGTATTTTGGTGGGAAACCGGAAATGTGACAGCTCTTGCTTATGGTTTGTTTTGTTTTTAATTTGTTTGCACTTGCCATCCGAACCAAACCAAATCCGGACCCGGACCGAATTCGAACTGTTTATTTTTATAAATAATACCAAGAATTCATAAAACATGTAATTTAACACACAATAGATGATGATTTATTATTATTGTAGTAAATAATTTATAATATACAAATGTTAAATCGTAAATAAATACTTATATATCGAAATAATTGTTTATGAAGTTGGCACCACTGCAATATAGCGGCCGATTTAAAAAAAAGTTAAACAGTGCTTTTATGAAAAATGTATGAACCAAAAAAGTACGCTAAACAGTTCGTTTTTGGGCCATTGAACATAGAGTTTTTCGACGTCTTATTAGTGGTGTCATTGTATTTGAGCTATATAAATGACAGATAACCGTACAGGAGTAGAAAAAATTAATTTTCTACGAGTCAACTGAACTAATTAAACAAACTCGATACTGTTGAAACGAAGTGCAGCTCATCACTCGTACGCTTGTTGATATCTTAAAAGACATCAACGAGCGTACGACATCAAAGCGATTCTATTGGTCCAATTCATTACAGTTCAGTAAAACAGCCACGTGATTGGTCGAATTTATTTTAGTTGTCTGGAGCGTATCGAAAAGTAGTTATTTCGATTGTTTCGACAGTAACATGGACTACAATTATGAAAAGAGTGACGTTGCAGTATTCTCTATGAAATCTTAATACACATATTTTAATCGTTGAGTACAAAAAATATTTTATTTTGGTTTTAGTATTTGTTGTTATAGCGGCATTAGAAATACATAATCTGTGAAAATTTCAACTCTCTAGCTATCACGGTTCTTGAGATAGAGCCTGGTGACAGATTATCTATAAAAACGGCAATAAAATCACGTTTTTCGCATGAGAGCACCCCTTAAAAAATATATTTTGTTTTTAATATTTGTTGTTATAGCGGCAACAGAAATACATAATTTGTGAAAATTTCAACTCTCTAGCTATCACGGTTCTTGAGATACAGCCTGGTGACAGATAGATAGACGGACGGACGGACGGACGGACGGACGGACAGCGAAGTCTTAGTAATAGGGTCCCGTTTTACTCTTTGAGTACGGAACCCTAAAAACGCGGCGCCGCCGCTGGCTATTATTTGTTCTGTGCCCGTGGTACCGAAAAGGAAATTGAATATACCCCTAACTAGGTGTCCGATTGGTGGCCACTTCTAGGTAAAAGGAGCGTCGGCCGTCCACTAGCTCGATGGGTGGACTATATTAGGAGGATCGCGGGTCACTCCTGGATAAGATTAGCTCAGGATAGGGACGTGTGGCGTACTCGAAGAGAGGCCAATGCTCAGCAGTGGGCGATTACGGGCTGACAATGATGATGATGAATAGTATCCCTTGTTTATATAGAGTAGGTAACTTGACAATGATTCCTACCTGACTGAACCCGAATAACAACCACTCCTGACTGGTGTCCTCCGTTTTAAACTTACCGTTTTTACATTTTCTAGAGTATTAGGCTTAGGTAGGTCATTCGAAGCGATAACCTTACATTGTTATAAGTTTTAATGATTAAACAATATCAAAGTATTTGGAGTTTTAGTAAATACCGACAATATTTAAAAGTGCAAGATTGATACTTTCCAAGTATTTTCGTAATGTTTATCTGTTGCTAATGAAAAAACAAATTATTTTTATTGGAAGACTTTAGGCCCATTTTTTTATCGTGTCGAAATGTATCAAAAGCAAAATTTAAGTGTTATGCCACATGACATGACCTAAAATCAAAGAGGTATATTAACTGAAAGTCCCGATTGCACTATGACCTAAGCTTGATATCGCGCTAAAAGTACAACGACATGGAGGCGTAACGTCCTGGGGTCAGAAGGCGCTAAAAGCAAGACGTTGGGTACATTTGCTAACACCGTCTAAACGCAAAACGTCTCATGGTACACAGTCAAGAAAAAGCTAGGGGGATGCCTCGAATATTGTAAACTACGCCTCCGTGTAACAGACAGATAAACATTGGAGGAATAAATTTTTACAATTCATGCCCTAATGAACTCCATTTTGAGAAGGAGTTTGCAAACGAACATACTTGTTACCAGCACTCGTTTTCCAAAAAGACACTGCATATTATACCTACCCACATAACAGAAAATAACAGAAAACGCAGAAAACGGACTTTCCCAGGCATTCTAGCACACAATTTTGAAAATAGCGACGCCGGACAGAAATATATAATTATCTTTATCTACACTCATATCATAAATTGTTTCCGAACACATTCTAGAGGGAATGTGTTCGGAAACAATATATAATGACCACCATAATTGCAACCAGTAAGGTAACATCAGCGTTTTAACTGTGCCAGTGTTATAATAATGTATGAAAAATCATAATCACATCGATAATCGATGCTATTATGGAAATCAGGTCCGGTGTTGGGGTGGAGCAGGTCCGGTGGAGTTGGTCGTGATTTGAAATCTAGTCGGCCATGGCGGTGCAATGGCGGTTATTCTGATGGTTCCTGAACACACCATTGAGGATTTATAATATGTGGGTAGATAAAGTAGTGTATGTAACTGTACATAATTATGCATTAAAACACTCGTGTGATCCTATTATGAAACTCGCTAACGCTCGTTTCATAAACCCACACTCCTGTTTGATGCCCTTCATTATGTACAGTCACATAAACTACAATTTTATTATTGGAGATGGAGATTAAATTAAATTAAAATCCATTTATTTCAAGCTACATATAGGCTCATAACATAACACATAATTAAAACATTCATTATATAAGTCAAACAACAAACAACCATAATTAGAATGGTCGATTAAAAAGAGACCTAAAACAAAATTCTCATTACCCATCGTGTGTGCACTACGAAATAGACACGTTGCACGATTTTACATTTAAAAGAGTCCTTTTGGAAAAGAAAAGGCGGAACAACCAAAATTTTCTTTGACCTTCCTCGACCGCGCTCGGACGACTGTCATCAGCGTATGAGTTGAAAAACTAAACCATTAAATAAATTATAGGTGATTGTGAAAAAGCTACTACTATATATTCTTACTGGAAGTTCTGGTTTTCCGGCGCTTTGCGAATATAAATTCGTATTCCTTTTAAGGCATTCTGTCCTTACGTTACCCTAATGGTCATATTACTGTAGGATATCAAGCTTAGGATATTTTTGGTGTGAGGACTTTCACAGATAATGAACCTTTTTGATTTAAACCTATGTTGCTTGTGGTACTTACATTTCGCTTTTGGGTCATTTGACACGTAGAGGTTGATATTCTAAAGTAACTTAACTTTGAAGTAGGATACTAATAACCCGTACTATCGGGGTGGAATTGCATCGAAGTTAAAACTATGAAAACGAGATAATGATTAGTAATGATGGAATATGGTGGAGGGTATTCCCATAGTACTCTTAAGTCACCCACGGGAACGGGTTGAATTGTGTTGTGGGCAATGCACTAGCACTGCACTACCACTGCAGTATAACGTCTCCATCCTTAAAATTACAATTAATTGGAAGAAGTGATTAAAAAAAAATGGCTGTGTGACATACATACGGACGGACAGACAGACAGACGGACGGACATTACGAATCTATAAGGGTTCCGTTTTTTGTCATTTGGCTACGGAACCCTAACTAGGGGATTTTAATAATACAGGCAACACAGAATAAATAATAGTACTACGTTGTCTGATAACAAATCCCCTGTTTAGGTATGCCGAACGAGCCTAAACATGGCCATCCTTTTCTATCGCATGCAACGCGCTCTTTCGGAAGCCACGCCTTAGTGCTTGGGTTTCCGCCAGAACAACCTATTACACTATACATAAGTATAATAGTGTTATTTGCATTATTACGAATAGATAATGCTTGTTAAATTAAAACACACTACACAAAGATATGTAATTTACCATTATGTTATCATGGTTATGGTCATACATTATGTTATGTTATGTATGACATCATGGAAGTCAATTGGTATAAAACGAAGACAATTTGGCTACGTATAACTAAAAAACCGGCCAAGTGCGAGTTGGACTCGCGCACGAAGGGTTCCGTACCGTTATCTATAAAAACGGCAAAAAAATCACGTTTGTTGTATGAGAGCCCCCCTTAAAAATAGTATTTTTCACAATCGTGTTATAATAGAGAGCTTTTTAGTCGAGTACCGTGTTTAGGCCACGAAGCTTGCTGAGTGGCCTAAGTAAGGTACGAGATTAAAAAGCTTGATTATAACACTATTGTGAACAATACTTTTTGTACGAGTTCATTAATAGTATTTTATGCAACTGTTGTATAAGAAGGGTCTTAAAAGGCGAGTGGCGTGGGTTGCGATGCGAGCCTTGGCGAGCATCGCAATTAAAGACGCCACGAGCGTTTTTAGACTAGTTATACACCGTTGCATACAATACTTTTTCTACGACAAATTTTAAATAAATAGCAGACTACATAATAGTTAAACTTTTCAGGCAGCAAGTTTTCTATTCGCACTTTTGCTACTCACGCAATTTCTTCAAGAGTGCAGTTATTAATTTCTTCGACCATTTTAAAAGGAACGTACACTTTTGTCTTCACAAACACGAATAAAATCTTAATAGTTTAGGACTAATAGTTTATCATTTTTCGTCTTTTCATTTTGAACTGTATTTTGGTGGGAAATCGGAAATGTGACAGCTCTTGCTTATGGTTTGTTTTGTTTTTAATTTGTTTGCACTTGCCATCCGAACCAAACCAAATCCGGACCCGGACCGAATTCGAACTGTTTATTTTTATAAATAATACCAAGAATTCATAAAACATGTAATTTAACACACAATAGATGATGATTTATTATTATTGTAGTAAATAATTTATAATATACAAATGTTAAATCGTAAATAAATACTTATATATCGAAATAATTGTTTATGAAGTTGGCACCACTGCAATATAGCGGCCGATTTAAAAAAAGTTAAACAGTGCTTTTATGAAAAATGTATGAACCAAAAAAGTACGCTAAACAGTTCGTTTTTGGGCCATAGAACATAGAGTTTTTCGACGTCTTATTAGTGGTGTCATTGTATTTGAGCTACAGCCTATATAAATGACAGATAACCGTACAGGAGTAGAAAAAATTAATTTTCTACGAGTCAACTGAACTAATTAAACAAACTCGATACTGTTGAAACGAAGTGCAGCTCATCACTCGTACGCTTGTTGATATCTTAAAAGACATCAACGAGCGTACGACATCAAAGCGATTCTATTGGTCCAATTCATTACAGTTCAGTAAAACAGCCACGTGATTGGTCGAATTTATTTTAGTTGTCTGGAGCGTATCGAAAAGTAGTTATTTCGATTGTTTCGACAGTAACATGGACTACAATTATGAAAAGAGTGACGTTGCAGTATTCTCTATGAAATCTTAATACACATATTTTAATCGTTGAGTACAAAAAATATTTTATTTTGGTTTTACTATTTGTTGTTATAGCGGCATTAGAAATACATAATCTGTGAAAATTTCAACTCTCTAGCTATCACGGTTCTTGAGATAGAGCCTGGTGACAGATTATCTATAAAAACGGCAATAAAATCACGTTTTTCGCATGAGAGCACCCCTTAAAAAATATATTTTGTTTTTAATATTTGTTGTTATAGCGGCAACAGAAATACATAATTTGTGAAAATTTCAACTCTCTAGCTATCACGGTTCTTGAGATAAAGCCTGGTGACAGATAGATAGACGGACGGACGGACGGACGGACGGACGGACAGCGAAGTCTTAGTAATAGGGTCCCGTTTTACTCTTTGAGTACGGAACCCTAAAAACGCGGCGCCGCCGCTGGCTATTATTTGTTCTGTGCCCGTGGTACCGAAAAGGAAATTGAATATACCCCTAACTAGGTGTCCGATTGGTGGCCACTTCTAGGTAAAAGGAGCGTCGGCCGTCCACTAGCTCGATGGGTGGACTATATTAGGAGGATCGCGGGTCACTCCTGGATAAGATTAGCTCAGGATAGGGACGTGTGGCGTACTCGAAGAGAGGCCAATGCTCAGCAGTGGGCGATTACGGGCTGACAATGATGATGATGAATAGTATCCCTTGTTTATATAGAGTAGGTAGGTAACTTGACAATGCTTCCTACCTGACTGAACCCGAATAACAACCACTTCTGACTGGTGTCCTCCGTTTTAAACTTACCTTTTTTACATTTTCTAGAGTATTAGGCTTAGGTAGGTCATTCGAAGCGATAACCTTACATTGTTATAAGTTTTAATAATAATAATAATAATAATTCTTTATTGGACAGGCAAGACACCCATAAAATACACAATAAAAGCAAACAATATAAATGAAATAAAATACAGGAAAAAATGATTAAAAAACCTACGTACTATCACACTGAAATAAAACACTCACACTTGGCCGTTCTCAGACCGGTGCAGTTTGCGCCAGTATGTGTTGAATACGTCACTGAAATCACGAGCCACCAACGATAAGATTTCATTTTTGGTAGCTAGTATTCTCGCCCTAAAGGCAGCAGATCTGTTTCTCAAGATGGCGAAGAAATCAGGAACTCTCGCATCGGCGAACATGCCCTTCGCACTGCAGAAACGTGGCAATTTCAGCAAAATACGAAAGGCATTATTATACTGCACCCTTAGCGCGTTGAACGAGTGCCTGGTGTACCTATTCCAAAGCTGGCATGTATAAAAACATTGGCAGAAAGCTTTAAATAGGGTCACCTTTACCTCACTCGAACAACGCGCAAAGCGTCGAGCCAACATATTACACCGCACGGCGAGAGCCCTGCGTTCCCTTTCCATATCGGCATCATCCTTCAAGTATTCACTTAAAATATGGCCCAGGTATTTAAAGCTCTTTACAACCCGAATCGGCGCGCCACTCATACACACCGTGGGAATCAACTCCGGACCACTTCCAGACCTGAAAACGAGCATCTCGGTCTTAAGCACGTTATATTTCAGGCCGTGGCTGCTAGCGTAACGCTCACAGATGTTAAGCAGTTTAACAATACCACCTATCGAAGGGCTGAGAAGCACCATATCGTCTGCGTAGCTCAGATTGTTAACACATACGTTACCAATATGGCAACCGACGTTGGAGCCTCTCAACTCCTCGATAAGGTCATTGACATATAAGTTAAAGAGGTCCGGAGATGTCAAACCCCCTTGGCGCACTCCACAGCCTAACCTATAATCATTAGACTGTGAGTCACCCCATCTTACATTATTTGTTTGATTTCCATACCAAAACTTCAATAGATTCACGATCTCGGGAGGTGTACGAGTCCGTAAGAGTTTAGCCCACAACACATTGTAATTAACTAGGTCGAAGGCGCGACTAAGATCTAAAAAACATGCGTATACTGATGTCTCTCTATTTACATAGTAGTTTACAGTATACTTCAAACCTAGTATTGCGGAATCCGTCGAAAGCCCTGGACGGAAACCAAACTGAGCCTGATCAATTTTGAGATTCCTGGTCAATTCGGGTTGCAATAGCCTCTCGAACACTTTGCCAATTATGGTAGCCAAAGAAATAGGCCTGTAGTTGTTAAGACTGGACAGGTCGCCGGTTTTATTTTTTGCTATAGGAACAACTACTGTTTTCATCATGTCAGGAGGAAGATAACTATGTGCAAGGCATGCATTAAAAAAATCTGCTAGAACTCGATATAGTTCGTCACTCGCGTAGAAGATGTGCTCCACACTCAAGCCGTCGTGCCCCGGTGACTTACCACGCTTCATCGATTTAATCACGTGTGCAATATGCTTCTGCGTAAATACGACATTTAAATCATGATGGGCCTCCGGAGCCGAGGGACCAGGCGCCGCGACAGTCTCCACGCTTAAGGGCGCGACCTTGAAGTGAGTGGCGAACATATCAGCTATAAGCTTGGGATCGCTAATGTTATTGACTGAGGCAGGCAACCCCTGTTTACAGTTCAGCGAATTTGTTGCTTTCCAAAATTTTGAAAAATTTTTATTTGCTCGGTTTAGTGTTAAAATATTCATCTTTATTTGTTCTTCGTTACGTTGGCACCATTTTAATTTATTTTTAAAAACTTTACGGCTATTTTGCATATTCTCGTAATAAATTCCTGTACGGGGGTTGCCAGCCTCAGCCCAACACTTAAAATGCAGTTTGGCAATCTCATGAGATTCCCTGACATGATGGTTCCACCCCGCGACCTGTCTCCCCCGCGCTGCACCGGTCTGAGAAACGTGGCAGGTACTGACGGCAGCAGTCTGTAACGTAATTACAATTTCATTATATCGATGATTTAAAATATATTCATATTCCTTAAAATTATTAGTTTTATTACCTACATCACAGACAATACAATGACTAGGAGACATAATATTCCTAAACGTACGGAAGCAGGTTTCACCATACTTAAATGACTGCTGTCTACACCTATTTTTCCAGAGAATTTTACTTAAATTGTTTGACTGAGGATGTTCAAGTTTGTTAGTCATCACTGTCATGTCTATTTCAAAGAATAGTGGAAAATGGTCAGACCAACACACTTCATTATCCACACGGACGCCTTTGATCATGTCGCACGCCGCTGCCGTCGCCACACAATGGTCGAGCCAACGGCGTGCTCCGCTCGCCTCACATAGGTACGTGTAGGTATTTGAATGTGTGCCTAACAACCTCAGGTCTGCGCATTCCCACCGTTCTTCTTTACAGAAGTCCGCAAGTTCTCGCCCGAACCGCGAACCCGGGTGAGCATTATAGTCTCCCAAAATAAACGCATTTTCGACATCACTGTCACTAATAACAGCACTGATAATTCCTAGACAGTTCGTAAAATTTGTAAGGTCCTCACTACTATTGCTATCGTATGGCATATATACACTAAACACTAGAAAAGAATTATCATTGACCCGCACGCGCAAGGCTATAATTCTGTCACTGCTACAGTCCACTATGGAAACATTATTGAAGACTGACTTTCTCCACATAAGCGCAAGCCCTCCATACGGTCGCCCATGTAGTACACCAGCCGACGTATCTACCGAAGAGGTTGCATAACAGCCAAAGTCATTATCAATCTCATGTATAAAATTAATATCGTGCGGCAGCACCCAAGTTTCCTGTAGGGCTATAAGGTCTTCAGTTTTACATAGGTCACGTACGTGCTGGGTGGACCTTTTAATAGACTTACAGTTGAAAGAAACGAATGACACTGTTTGTTGTACAGCCATAATTATTTACTAATGTTTATAGGTAAGCGTTCTTTTTGAACGAATCGGTCTCTAAAACGTCGGTATTTTAAGCCTTTGGGCCAAAAGTCTTGTTGGAGGAATTTTGTTACTTTATCGGCTGTTATTACGATTTTAAACGAGGCAAAATCCACGTCTCGGTATTGTTTCAGTGGCTCAACAGCAATACATTCTTCGTTCATGTCTTTAATATGTGCAATAATGTCTTGCGGCGTAATGGACTTTTTCGCTCGGGACAGATAAATCGCGGCCTTTGACTCAACCACCTGTATCCTGGTCGATCTTAGCGATGAACCACAGAGATTTTGTTTACGGTTATTTTTCTTTTTGTTTTCCACCAAAATATAATCGTCATTATCTTTACCACCTTGTGGGTAGATACTCATCGCCTCCTTATCGCTACTAGTAACGTTAGTTTGCGCTCTCACGCGGTTTACGCCCTTGTTAGTATGAGAAATATGGGTGCTGGTCGCTTGCTGTGGCCGCGAGTGCGGACTACGATCAACAATGTCTCTGTACGTGTGGACTGGTTCGGAGTTTACTTCACCGGCTTGTGGTCCAAGCTCAGGCGGCGGCCGGCCCAACTTTTCACAGCTCGGGGTAATGTTGTCAGGTAATCTTTTTTCGTTCCGTACCACTACCTCTTGCTTGCTTATAGCCTTTCTTATGTCTCCCAAGTCCTTGCGGACGTCAGTTTGCCACTGATGTAACTCGGTTTTTAATATGGCATGTTCTCGAGTCTCCTTCAGTTCCGTTTTCAGACAGGATAAATCTTTCAAGAGACGTGCCACGTCAATGTGCTCCAAAGTGACCGCAGGTAAGCGATTTAGGTCCTTAGCGACGAATATTGGCTGTTGGTCTGGATGGGTAGCTTTAAAAAGTTTAATGACATCCTTCACATTTTTCTTCTTTTTATCTTCGCCTTTTCTTTGAATGTTTCTGTCCGGCCCCGGACATGTCTGGTACAACTCAGTCTTGCCTGACTCAATTTCTTCGTCAGAAAAATGGGATACACAGATCTGTGTAATAGTCAACTCATCTAATTTGTCTATCTTGTTCTGAACGAACATGAGAAACTCGTCTATAATGATACTGCCCGCCATCGCTATAGCTTGTGAACTTGTACCACGCACTAAGTTACGCACGCAAACATTGCTGCATTTACTATTGTAGCTATGTGACAATTATAAATACGGACACGTCTTTTCAACGCGGGTACGACTACCTGACTGATTAATGTTGAATTAATGATTAAACAATATCAAAGTATTTGGAGTTTTAGTAAATACCGACAATATTTAAAAGTGCAAGATTGATACTTTCCAAGTATTTTCGTAATGTTTATCTGTTGCTAATGAAAAAACAAATTATTTTTATTGGAAGACTTTAGGCCCATTTTTTTATCGTGTCGAAATGTATCAAAAGCAAAATTTAAGTGTTATGCCACATGACATGACCTAAAATCAAAGAGGTATATTAACTGAAAGTCCCGATTGCACTATGACCTAAGCTTGATATCGCGCTAAAAGTACAACGACATGGAGGCGTAACGTCCTGGGGTCAGAAGGCGCTAAAAGCAAGACGTTGGGTACATTTGCTAACACCGTCTAAACGCAAAACGTCTCATGGTACACAGTCAAGAAAAAGCTAGGGGGATGCCTCGAATATTGTAAACTACGCCTCCGTGTAACAGACAGATAAACATTGGAGGAATAAATTTTTACAATTCATGCCCTAATGAACTCCATTTCGAGAAGGAGTTTGCAAACGAACATACTTGTTACCAGCACTCGTTTTCCAAAAAGACACTGCATATTATACCTACCCACATAACAGAAAATAACAGAAAACGCAGAAAACGGACTTTCCCAGGCATTCTAGCACACAATTTTGTAAGTAGCGACGCCGGACAGAAATATATAATTATTTTTATCTACACTCATATCATAAATCCTCTAGAATGTGTTCGGAAACAATATATAATGACCACCATAATTGCAACCAGTAAGGTAACATCAGCGTTTTAACTGTGCCAGTGTTATTATAATGTATGAAAAATCATAATCACATCGATAATCGATGCTATTATGGAAATCAGGTCCGGTGTTGGGGTGGAGCAGGTCCGGTGGAGTTGGTCGTGATTTGAAATCTAGTCGGCCATGGCGGTGCAATGGCGGTTATTCTGATGGTTCCTGAACACACCATTGAGGATTTATAATATGTGGGTAGATAAAGTAGTGTATGTAACTGTACATAATTATGCATTAAAACACTCGTGTGATCCTATTATGAAACTCGCTAACGCTCGTTTCATAAACCCACACTCCTGTTTGATGCCCTTCATTATGTTCAGTCACATAAACTACAATTTTATTATTGGAGATGGAGATTAAATTAAATTAAAATCCATTTATTTCAAGCGACATATAGGCTCATAACATAACACATAATTAAAACATTCATTATATAAGTCAAACAACAAACAACCATAATTAGAATGGTCGATTAAAAAGAGACCTAAAACAAAATTCTCATTACCCATCGTGTGTGCACTACGAAATAGACACGTTGCACGATTTTACATTTAAAAGAGTCCTTTTGGAAAAGAAAAGGCGGAACAACCAAAATTTTCTTTGACCTTCCTCGACCGCGCTCGGACGACTGTCATCAGCGTATGAGTTGAAAAACTAAACCATTAAATAAATTATAGGTGATTGTGAAAAAGCTACTACTATATATTCTTACTGGAAGTTCTGGTTTTCCGGCGCTTTGCGAATATAAATTCGTATTCCTTTTAAGGCATTCTGTCCTTACGTTACCCTCATGGTCATACTACTGTAGGATATCAAGCTTAGGATATTTTTGGTGTGAGGACTTTCACAGATAATGAACCTTTTTGATTTAAACCTATGTTGCTTGTGGTACTTACATTTCGCTTTTGGGTCATTTGACACGAAGAGGTTGATATTCTAACTTAACTTAACTTTGAAATAGGATACTAATAACCCGTACTATCTGGGTGGAATTGCATCGAAGTTAAAACTATGAAAACGAGATAATGATTAGTAATGATGGAATATGGTGGAGGGTATTCCCATAGTACTCTTAAGTCACCCACGGGAACGGGTTGAATTGTGTTGTGGGCAATGCACTAGCACTGCACTACCACTGCAGTATCACGTCTCCATCCTTAAAATTACAATTAATTGGAAGAAGTGATAAAAAAAAATGGCTGTGACATACATACGGACGGACAGACATACAGACGGACGGACATTACGAATCTATAAGGGTTCCGTTTTTTGTCATTTGGCTACGGAACCCTAACTAGGGGATTTTAATAATACAGGCAACACAGAATAAATAATAGTACTACGTTGTCTGATAACAAATCCCCTGTTTAGGTATGCCGAACGAGCCTAAACATGGCCATCCTTTTCTATCGCATGCAACGCGCTCTTTCGGAAGCCACGCCTTAGTGCTTGGGTTTCCGCCAGAACAACCTATTACACTATACATAAGTATAATAGTGTTATTTGCATTATTACGAATAGATAATGCTTGTTAAATTAAGACACACTACACAAAAGATATGTAATTTACCATTAGGTTATCATGGTTATGGTCATACATTATGTTATGTTATGTATGTAGGGTTTGCAATCCGGATATCCGGATATCCGTAAGATCCGGATATCCGCGAAATTTCGGATCCGGATCTGACAAGCACCTGGATCCGGATTTTTCGGATATTACGGATCCTTAAAATACAACCATGAAAACAGATAACACGGCTACAAAATTAAGTATTTACAGAGTCCACGCTGAAAGTAGAAAGGTATAATGTAGATAATTCTCAATCTCTGTTTTTATTCGCCACTTCGACATCCCAGACCAGATTATTTTTGTTTTTTATTTGTAGTATGTCGATATTATTTTGTGAACAATTTCACAAAATAATATCGACATACTACAAATTATAGTAAAACTGCCGCAGTTTGATGGCGAAAGTTGGCGTTAGTTTAGATGCACTAATCTACCGTAGGCACTTAGTAATTAAATAAATCCAATATTACCTATACTATACCTACCTATTAAACACCTATTTATAAACATTCTACAAGCCTATTTTAACTAAAATGGCGCTAAAATTCGTTGGCCGTTATCCGTCACCTTGACATTTGTGTTCGTAAAAAAAGGGAATAAGCACATTTAATTAAGCAGAAGCATCTTATGAATAAGGGGGTTAGTTTAGATGTACCTAAATAAATATTTAAGAAGTATTATTTTATTCTTATTTTATTTGTGGGCTTTGATATGCTGCAGCCCTTTCATTAGAGTTCACCGTTAAGGCCAGTTGCCTCCAGGAAATTCCAGATTCTTTGGGCGGTGATATGTTGTACCTCCTCTGGGTGCACGATGTGCCGCCCTATGTAGGTACTTTTTATGTGCATGAGTGGTCCGCAGGAGCAGAGAATGTGCACTGCCGTCTCCTCCGTCTCCTGGCAGAACCTGCAAGTTGCGTCCTGCTTCATACCCATTTGAAACAGGTGTTTGTGCAATTTGCAATGCCCTGTCAGGATTCTCTACACGGTTTTGTGCCTTTTGAGTTGGACAGCTTACTATTGAACCCTTTGATCAGGGCTTTAGCCTGTTTTTGTCCTTTGGTGAACTTCCACAGCTTGATTACCTCTGATTTTGCTATGTTGTTTAGCAGAGAATATGCTTTCCGTTTTGTGATACCACAGAACGGTTCTGGGCCGACCATGTTTGTGTCTGCGCCCTGCCTTGCAAGTTCATCTGCTGTTTCATTTCCTACATTTTCGGAATTTGAAATGTTTATTTTAAGAAGTATATTTGACACAGGAAGTAAAAAGTAAATGCAGCAACAATACCTACCTACGTTTAATAATTGAAATATTTTTTTAAATATATAGTAAGATGTTCTTGACTTATAATTTGATCATGTAAAGTAAGCATAGTGTCATAAATACCGCTTTTGCCATATCTAGACAAACACTTTTTCCCTTAATTTTTACGATTCCTGTGTTGGCTCTTCTTGTAATCGATTACTCAGTAGGTAAGGCGTCCGGGTCATCATGTCAATTTCTCCTTCTAGGCTTGATAGTATAACCCTATTGAATTAACTAGCTCCGTACATAGAGCTCATTGAAATGTATGAACGAGCACCACCAGGTACGAATCGTTGGTCTTCACATACCACGTACGGAGTTAACTCGACCTGGTTATAGTTATTCAAGTGACAGTTTACAGTGACGAAACTCTCTTTGCCAGTTAGTTTGTAGTTGCAACTGTTGTAAGTAAAAAGTTGAAACAAAATAAAGTTTTATACCTCTTATGACCTCGGGAATGCCTACCTATTTAAAACCTTACAGGTATCCGGTGGTATATACGTTTTTTCTTAGTTTGACCTTACAATTCCTACTTTATACTAAAAAAAACCTTGTGGATCCGTATTATCCGAAAAATCCGGATATCCGGATCTGTCGAATTTAAATATCCGAAATATCCGGATCCGAAATATTGGCGGATCTTGCAAACCCTATATGTATGACATCATGAAAGTCAATTGGTATAAAACGAAGACAATTTGGCTACGTATAACTAAAAAACCGGCCAAGTGCGAGTTGGACTCGCGCACGAAGGGTTCCGTACCGTTATCTATAAAAACGGCAAAAAAATCACGTTTGTTGTATGAGAGCCCCCCTTAAAAATAGTATTTTTCACAATCGTGTTATAATAGAGAGCTTTTTAGTCGAGTATCGTGTTTAGGCCACGAAGCTTGCTGAGTAGCCTAAGTAAGGTACGAGATTAAAAAGCTTGATTATAACACTATCTCTCCTCTTCACCTCTTATCACCTCTTCCCCCGGACCTCCGTAAGGAGTAGACGTGTGTAGTAGTTATATATCGAATTGTTTTCAAAATTATTAA
This sequence comes from Epinotia brunnichana, assembly GCA_963854355.1. Taxonomy (NCBI): domain Eukaryota; kingdom Metazoa; phylum Arthropoda; class Insecta; order Lepidoptera; family Tortricidae; genus Epinotia; species Epinotia brunnichana. The sequence goes on along the minus strand of CAWKZR010000004.1, from coordinate 285,313 downwards.
GAATTAAAGTTACTAAATTCTTACAAAATAATAGGAGCGCATAAGACGTGAGAAGATAAACTTCGACGAATTCAACACGGGCGCGCATCCGTTCCCACCTCTGCTAGCCTGGTAGCTCAGCCACACGTCCGTGAGTTCTTATCGCGCCCGCGCGCTACTTCGTCATATAGCTGCGCCCGTGCGAGCACACGCACACGTACGTGCGTGTGCATAGTGCGCGTGTGTGTTGCAACTTATCTACGCATCCTCGCAGCTTATACTCGCCTAGTACATCATGCCAAACTCGAACGAGAAGGCGATGTCAGAGTCGGACCTTGCCGGACTAGGAGATAATGACTCCACGCCGCCAAATTTTGCGAATACGCGGCATAATAAGAGGAAACGAGGTGACGAGTTAACGGCTGATTTTGACAGCTTTAAGCAAGAAATTAAGGAAATGATGTCATCTATGATGATAACTCAACTACAGGAAATCAAGAAAAACACAAATACCTTACGGGAAATTCAACAAACGAATCGTAACATTGAAAACTCAATAGTTTTCCTGAGCGAGAAATGTGACGAGCTCACAAACAAAGTTCAAAATTTAGAAAAACAGAAGTATGAAGACAAAAAATATATATCTTTGCTGGAAAATAAGGTTGAAGAACTACAGAAAACCTCGAGGAAAGCGAATATAGAAATTAAAAACGTACCAAAACTACCAGAGGAGAAAAAGGAAGATATAATTTCCATGGTGCTCACACTTTCGAAAAAAATTGAGTGCCCAATGAACAAATCTGACATAAAAGATGTTTATAGAGTACGTGGCAAAAATGGAGGTTCCCCAAACACGCCAATCATAGTCGAAACGTCCTCTGCACTCCTCAGGTACGAAATACTAACGAAATGCAAAACGTTTAATATAAAAAATAAGACGAACTTACAAGCCAAACACCTAGGACATCGCACTTCAGAAGACACCCCCATCTACGTAGCGGAGCAGCTAACACCCAAGGCTGCTCGCCTATACTTCTTGGCACGTGATCTCAAAAAAGCCGGGCATTATAAGTTTTGCTGGACTCTATATGGAAACGTTTATCTGAGACAAGGTGACAACACGCCGGTTATACTTGTACACAGTGAAGCTCAGGTGCAACAACTATGGCCTCAAACATGACTACTGGTATGTTCTAAGAAAAGTTTTAAAATCGGTACAAAAAACTGTAATCTACTATTCAGCGCTATTATAATAATTTATCTTGTAATTCAAAAAAATATTCAAGCTGGTCATTACAACTATTTGTTTTGTTCTAACGTACTCACACAATTTACAAACACACACAATCTTATATGCATACTCACATTCTTGTATTTACTGTCATTTCACATAAAAAACATATCATTACTCATACTACACAGCATCACAATAGTCTTAGATATCTTTATTGCTAATGCGATTACATGTACACAAGTGTATCAAACGAAATATCATTTTTACTATCTAAACAACACAGCACAACCAATAAATCAAACGCATAATATTATTCAACTACTCTTCACTATGGCAGCCTTAACATTAACAGAACTTAACCCGCTAGAGCTTACCTCTTTGTTTATTTTAACGACAACAGATGGCGACACACCATGATTTAATAAAGGAAATTGATGGAACAGAAGTTGCGCAGGCTTTTGTGTGCGATATACAGGACCTCAAAAAACACCTACAAATAACACATAGGGACTTAACAGTTGCAACGCAAAACATAAGAAGTATATATGCAAATATTGATAATCTCATCATATCTCTATCTAACTTAAATTTCGATCTAGACATATTATGTTTAACAGAGTGCCGCTTAACTCCTCATAAACCCATTCCACACATGAAAGATTACTCCTTCTTAGCGTCAGAATACAATATGAACCAAAATGATGGCGTAGTTTTGTATTACAAAAATAATTTAAAACCAATTGTCAGCGAAATTAGAATTGATCATGCATCGTGTATACAAATTAAACTCGGTATTAAATAATATTGGGCATTTACAGATCACCATCGAATCATAACGCATCTAGGTTTATAGATTCTTTAAATGACTATCTTGAAACAATAAAATCGTGTAGTAACATAACAATTACAGGAGATATAAACATAAATCTTATCCCTCGCTCACAAGAACCTCCACAAGAAACGTTAAATAGGCAGAACTATCTTGACATGCTGTCCACTCACGGGTTGTTACCAGGTCATACTCACCCAACCCGAGAAAAGAGTTGTCTTGATCACTTCATTCTAAAAGGAAACTGCGCCACAGCCATGTATATTGCTATATTAAATACATCAATTACAGATCACCTAACCGTAATTTTGGCTTTTAAGCATATTAATTTAAAAGATGCGTCCCCTAAAACAGTGATAAAAGTAGACTATAATAAGGCCTTGAATATACTACTCAATACAAACTTAGAATATCTTCTCCTTAGTGATGACCCCCACTTCGTAACCCAACAATTAATTTATAAGCTTTTAACATCACTAGACGAGAGTAAAGTAATAACTAATGTACCAAACAAACTGAGAAATTAAAGACGCCACGAGCGTTTTTAGACTAGTTATACACCGTTGCATACAATACTTTTTCTACGACAAATTTTAAATAAATAGCAGACTACAGAATAGTTAAACTTTTCAGGCAGCAAGTTTTCTATTCGCACTTTTGCTACTCACGCAATTTCTTCAAGAGTGCAGTTATTAATTTCTTCGACCATTTTAAAAGGAACGTACACTTTTGTCTTCACAAACACGAATAAAATCTTAATAGTTTAGGACTAATAGTTTATCATTTTTCGTCTTTTCATTTTGAACTGTATTTTGGTGGGAAACCGGAAATGTGACAGCTCTTGCTTATGGTTTGTTTTGTTTTTAATTTGTTTGCACTTGCCATCCGAACCAAACCAAATCCGGACCCGGACCGAATTCGAACTGTTTATTTTTATAAATAATACCAAGAATTCATAAAACATGTAATTTAACACACAATAGATGATGATTTATTATTATTGTAGTAAATAATTTACAATATACAAATGTTAAATCGTAAATAAATACTTATATATCGAAATAATTGTTTATGAAGTTGGCACCACTGCAATATAGCGGCCGATTTAAAAAAAAGTTAAACAGTGCTTTTATGAAAAATGTATGAACCAAAAAAGTACGCTAAACAGTTCGTTTTTGGGCCATTGAACATAGATGCACTAGCACTGCATTACCACTGCAGTATCACGTCTCCATCCTTAAAATTACAATTAATTGGAAGAAGTGATAAAAAAAAAAATGGCTGTGACATACATACGGACGGACAGACAGACAGACGGACGGACATTACGAATCTATAAGGGTTCCGTTTTTTGTCATTTGGCTACGGAACCCTAACTAGGGGATTTTAATAATACAGGCAACACAGAATAAATAATAGTACTACGTTGTCTGATAACAAATCCCCTGTTTAGGTATGCCGAACGAGCCTAAACATGGCCATCCTTTTCTATCGCATGCAACGCGCTCTTTCGGAAGCCACGCCTTAGTGCTTGGGTTTCCGCCAGAACAACCTATTACACTATACATAAGTATAATAGTGTTATTTGCATTATTACGAATAGATAATGCTTGTTAAATTAAGACACACTACACAAAAGATATGTAATTTACCATTAGGTTATCATGGTTATGGTCATACATTATGTTATGTTATGTATGACATCATGAAAGTCAATTGGTATAAAACGAAGACAATTTGGCTACGTATAACTAAAAAACCGGCCAAGTGCGAGTTGGACTCGCGCACGAAGGGTTCCGTACCGTTATCTATAAAAACGGCAAAAAAATCACGTTTGTTGTATGAGAGCCCCCCTTAAAAATAGTATTTTTCACAATCGTGTTATAATAGAGAGCTTTTTAGTCGAGTACCGTGTTTAGGCCACGAAGCTTGCTGAGTGGCCTAAGTAAGGTACGAGATTAAAAAGCTTGATTATAACACTATTGTGAACAATACTTTTTGTACGAGTTCATTAATAGTATTTTATGCAACTGTTGTATAAGAAGGGTCTTAAAAGGCGAGTGGCGTGGGTTGCGATGCGAGCCTTGGCGGGCATCGCAATTAAAGACGCCACGAGCGTTTTTAGACTAGTTATACACCGTTGCATACAATACTTTTTCTACGACAAATTTTAAATAAATAGCAGACTACAGAATAGTTAAACTTTTCAGGCAGCAAGTTTTCTATTCGCACTTTTGCTACTCACGCAATTTCTTCAAGAGTGCAGTTATTAATTTCTTCGACCATTTTAAAAGGAACGTACACTTTTGTCTTCACAAACACGAATAAAATCTTAATAGTTTAGGACTAATAGTTTATCATTTTTCGTCTTTTCATTTTGAACTGTATTTTGGTGGGAAACCGGAAATGTGACAGCTCTTGCTTATGGTTTGTTTTGTTTTTAATTTGTTTGCACTTGCCATCCGAACCAAACCAAATCCGGACCCGGACCGAATTCGAACTGTTTATTTTTATAAATAATACCAAGAATTCATAAAACATGTAATTTAACACACAATAGATGATGATTTATTATTATTGTAGTAAATAATTTACAATATACAAATGTTAAATCGTAAATAAATACTTATATATTGAAATAATTGTTTATGAAGTTGGCACCACTGCAATATAGCGGCCGATTTAAAAAAAAGTTAAACAGTGCTTTTATGAAAAATGTATGAACCAAAAAAGTACGCTAAACAGTTCGTTTTTGGGCCATTGAACATAGAGTTTTTCGACGTCTTATTAGTGGTGTCATTGTATTTGAGCTATATAAATGACAGATAACCGTACAGGAGTAGAAAAAATTAATTTTCTACGAGTCAACTGAACTAATTAAACAAACTCGATACTGTTGAAACGAAGTGCAGCTCATCACTCGTACGCTTGTTGATATCTTAAAAGACATCAACGAGCGTACGACATCAAAGCGATTCTATTGGTCCAATTCATTACAGTTCAGTAAAACAGCCACGTGATTGGTCGAATTTATTTTAGTTGTCTGGAGCGTATCGAAAAGTAGTTATTTCGATTGTTTCGACAGTAACATGGACTACAATTATGAAAAGAGTGACGTTGCAGTATTCTCTATGAAATCTTAATACACATATTTTAATCGTTGAGTACAAAAAATATTTTATTTTGGTTTTAGTATTTGTTGTTATAGCGGCATTAGAAATACATAATCTGTGAAAATTTCAACTCTCTAGCTATCACGGTTCTTGAGATAGAGCCTGGTGACAGATTATCTATAAAAACGGCAATAAAATCACGTTTTTCGCATGAGAGCACCCCTTAAAAAATATATTTTGTTTTTAATATTTGTTGTTATAGCGGCAACAGAAATACATAATTTGTGAAAGCTTCAACTCTCTAGCTATCACGGTTCTTGAGATACAGCCTGGTGACAGATAGATAGACGGACGGACGGACGGACGGACGGACGGACAGCGAAGTCTTAGTAATAGGGTCCCGTTTTACTCTTTGAGTACGGAACCCTAAAAACGCGGCGCCGCCGCTGGCTATTATTTGTTCTGTGCCCGTGGTACCGAAAAGGAAATTGAATATACCCCTAACTAGGTGTCCGATTGGTGGCCACTTCTAGGTAAAAGGAGCGTCGGCCGTCCACTAGCTCGATGGGTGGACTATATTAGGAGGATCGCGGGTCACTCCTGGATAAGATTAGCTCAGGATAGGGACGTGTGGCGTACTCGAAGAGAGGCCAATGCTCAGCAGTGGGCGATTACGGGCTGACAATGATGATGATGAATAGTATCCCTTGTTTATATAGAGTAGGTAACTTGACAATGCTTCCTACCTGACTGAACCCGAATAACAACCACTCCTGACTGGTGTCCTCCGTTTTAAACTTACCGTTTTTACATTTTCTAGAGTATTAGGCTTAGGTAGGTCATTCAAAGCGATAACCTTACATTGTTATAAGTTTTAATGATTAAACAATATCAAAGTATTTGGAGTTTTAGTAAATACCGACAATATTTAAAAGTGCAAGATTGATACTTTCCAAGTATTTTCGTAATGTTTATCTGTTGCTAATGAAAAAACAAATTATTTTTATTGGAAGACTTTAGGCCCATTTTTTTATCGTGTCGAAATGTATCAAAAGCAAAATTTAAGTGTTATGCCACATGACATGACCTAAAATCAAAGAGGTATATTAACTGAAAGTCCCGATTGCACTATGACCTAAGCTTGATATCGCGCTAAAAGTACAACGACATGGAGGCGTAACGTCCTGGGGTCAGAAGGCGCTAAAAGCAAGACGTTGGGTACATTTGCTAACACCGTCTAAACGCAAAACGTCTCATGGTACACAGTCAAGAAAAAGCTAGGGGGATGCCTCGAATATTGTTACCTACGCCTCCGTGTAACAGACAGATAAACATTGGAGGAATAAATTTTTACAATTCATGCCCTAATGAACTCCATTTCGAGAAGGAGTTTGCAAACGAACATACTTGTTACCAGCACTCGTTTTCCAAAAAGACACTGCATATTATACCTACCCACATAACAGAAAATAACAGAAAACGCAGAAAACGGACTTTCCCAGGCATTCTAGCACACAATTTTGTAAGTAGCGACGCCGGACAGAAATATATAATTATTTTTATCTACACTCATATCATAAATCCTCTAGAATGTGTTCGGAAACAATATATAATGACCACCATAATTGCAACCAGTAAGGTAACATCAGCGTTTTAACTGTGCCAGTGTTATTATAATGTATGAAAAATCATAATCACATCGATAATCGATGCTATTATGGAAATCAGGTCCGGTGTTGGGGTGGAGCAGGTCCGGTGGAGTTGGTCGTGATTTGAAATCTAGTCGGCCATGGCGGTGCAATGGCGGTTATTCTGATGGTTCCTGAACACACCATTGAGGATTTATAATATGTGGGTAGATAAAGTAGTGTATGTAACTGTACATAATTATGCATTAAAACACTCGCTAACGCTCGTTTCATAAACCCACACTCCTGTTTGATGCCCTTCATTATGTACAGTCACATAAACTACAATTTTATTATTGGAGATGGAGATTAAATTAAATTAAAATCCATTTATTTCAAGCTACATATAGGCTCATAACATAACACATAATTAAAACATTCATTATATAGGTCAAACAACAAACAACCATAATTAGAATGGTCGATTAAAAAGAGACCTAAAACAAAATTCTCATTACCCATCGTGTGTGCACTACGAAATAGACACGTTGCACGATTTTACATTTAAAAGAGTCCTTTTGGAAAAGAAAAGGCGGAACAACCAAAATTTTCTTTGACCTTCCTCGACCGCGCTCGGACGACTGTCATCAGCGTATGAGTTGAAAAACTAAACCATTAAATAAATTATAGGTGATTGTGAAAAAGCTACTACTATATATTCTTACTGGAAGTTCTGGTTTTCCGGCGCTTTGCGAATATAAATTCGTATTCCTTTTAAGGCATTCTGTCCTTACGTTACTCTAATGGTCATATTACTGTAGGATATCAAGCTTAGGATATTTTTGGTGTGAGGACTTTCACAGATAATGAACCTTTTTGATTTAAACCTATGTTGCTTGTGGTACTTACATTTCGCTTTTGGGTCATTTGACACGTAGAGGTTGATATTCTAAAGTAACTTAACTTTGAAGTAGGATACTAATAACCCGTACTATCGGGGTGGAATTGCATCAAAGTTAAAACTATGAAAACGAGATAATGATTAGTAATGATGGAATATGGTGGAGGGTATTCCCATAGTACTCTTAAGTCACCCACGGGAACGGGTTGAATTGTTAAAATTAAATTTTTAAATTTTTTTAAATTAAAGTTGTGGGCAATGCACTAGCACTGCACTACCACTGCAGTATCACGTCTCCATCCTTAAAATTACAATTAATTGGAAGAAGTGATAAAAAAAAAATGGCTGTGACATACATACGGACGGACAGACAGACAGACGGACGGACATTACGAATCTATAAGGGTTCCGTTTTTTGTCATTTGGCTACGGAACCCTAACTAGGGGATTTTAATAATACAGGCAACACAGAATAAATAATAGTACTACGTTGTCTGATAACAAATCCCCTGTTTAGGTATGCCGAACGAGCCTAAACATGGCCATCCTTTTCTATCGCATGCAACGCGCTCTTTCGGAAGCCACGCCTTAGTGCTTGGGTTTCCGCCAGAACAACCTATTACACTATACATAAGTATAATAGTGTTATTTGCATTATTACGAATAGATAATGCTTGTTAAATTAAGACACACTTCACAAAGATATGTAATTTACCATTATGTTATCATGGTTATGGTCATACATTATGTTATGTTATGTATGACATCATGGAAGTCAATTGGTATAAAACGAAGACAATTTGGCTACGTATAACTAAAAAACCGGCCAAGTGCGAGTTGGACTCGCGCACGAAGGGTTCCGTACCGTTATCTATAAAAACGGCAAAAAAATCACGTTTGTTGTATGAGAGCCCCCCTTAAAAATAGTATTTTTCACAATCGTGTTATAATAGAGAGCTTTTTAGTCGAGTACCGTGTTTAGGCCACAAAGCTTGCTGAGTGGCCTAAGTAAGGTACGAGATTAAAAAGCTTGATTATAACACTATTGTGAACAATACTTTTTGTACGAGTTCATTAATAGTATTTTATGCAACTGTTGTATAAGAAGGGTCTTAAAAGGCGAGTGGCGTGGGTTGCGATGCGAGCCTTGGCGAGCATCGCAATTAAAGACGCCACGAGCGTTTTTAGACTAGTTATACACCGTTGCATACAATACTTTTTCTACGACAAATTTTAAATAAATAGCAGACTACAGAATAGTTAAACTTTTCAGGCAGCAAGTTTTCTATTCGCACTTTTGCTACTCACGCAATTTCTTCAAGAGTGCAGTTATTAATTTCTTCGACCATTTTAAAAGGAACGTACACTTTTGTCTTCACAAACACGAATAAAATCTTAATAGTTTAGGACTAATAGTTTATCATTTTTCGTCTTTTCATTTTGAACTGTATTTTGGTGGGAAACCGGAAATGTGACAGCTCTTGCTTATGGTTTGTTTTGTTTTTAATTTGTTTGCACTTGCCATCCGAACCAAACCAAATCCGGACCCGGACCGAATTCGAACTGTTTATTTTTATAAATAATACCAAGAATTCATAAAACATGTAATTTAACACACAATAGATGATGATTTATTATTATTGTAGTAAATAATTTATAATATACAAATGTTAAATCGTAAATAAATACTTATATATCGAAATAATTGTTTATGAAGTTGGCACCACTGCAATATAGCGGCCGATTTAAAAAAAAGTTAAACAGTGCTTTTATGAAAAATGTATGAACCAAAAAAGTACGCTAAACAGTTCGTTTTTGGACCATAGAACATAGAGTTTTTCGACGTCTTATTAGTGGTGTCATTGTATTTGAGCTACAGCCTATATAAATGACAGATAACCGTACAGGAGTAGAAAAAAATAATTTTCTACGAGTCAACTGAACTAATTAAACAAACTCGATACTGTTGAAACGAAGTGCAGCTCATCACTCGTACGCTTGTTGATATCTTAAAAGACATCAACGAGCGTACGACATCAAAGCGATTCTATTGGTCCAATTCATTACAGTTCAGTAAAACAGCCACGTGATTGGTCGAATTTATTTTAGTTGTCTGGAGCGTATCGAAAAGTAGTTATTTCGATTGTTTCGACAGTAACATGGACTACAATTATGAAAAGAGTGACGTTGCAGTATTCTCTATGAAATCTTAATACACATATTTTAATCGTTGAGTACAAAAAATATTTTATTTTGGTTTTAGTATTTGTTGTTATAGCGGCATTAGAAATACATAATCTGTGAAAATTTCAACTCTCTAGCTATCACGGTTCTTGAGATAGAGCCTGGTGACAGATTATCTATAAAAACGGCAATAAAATCACGTTTTTCGCATGAGAGCACCCCTTAAAAAATATATTTTGTTTTTAATATTTGTTGTTATAGCGGCAACAGAAATACATAATTTGTGAAAATTTCAACTCTCTAGCTATCACGGTTCTTGAGATACAGCCTGGTGACAGATAGATAGACGGACGGACGGACGGACGGACGGACGGACAGCGAAGTCTTAGTAATAGGGTCCCGTTTTACTCTTTGAGTACGGAACCCTAAAAACGCGGCGCCGCCGCTGGCTATTATTTGTTCTGTGCCCGTGGTACCGAAAAGGAAATTGAATATACCCCTAACTAGGTGTCCGATTGGTGGCCACTTCTAGGTAAAAGGAGCGTCGGCCGTCCACTAGCTCGATGGGTGGACTATATTAGGAGGATCGCGGGTCACTCCTGGATAAGATTAGCTCAGGATAGGGACGTGTGGCGTACTCGAAGAGAGGCCAATGCTCAGCAGTGGGCGATTACGGGCTGACAATGATGATGATGAATAGTATCCCTTGTTTATATAGAGTAGGTAACTTGACAATGCTTCCTACCTGACTGAACCCGAATAACAACCACTTCTGACTGGTGTCCTCCGTTTTAAACTTACCTTTTTTACATTTTCTAGAGTATTAGGCTTAGGTAGGTCATTCGAAGCGATAACCTTACATTGTTATAAGTTTTAATGATTAAACAATATCAAAGTATTTGGAGTTTTAGTAAATACCGACAATATTTAAAAGTGCAAGATTGATACTTTCCAAGTATTTTCGTAATGTTTATCTGTTGCTAATGAAAAAACAAATTATTTTTATTGGAAGACTTTAGGCCCATTTTTTTATCGTGTCGAAATGTATCAAAAGCAAAATTTAAGTGTTATGCCATATGACATGACCTAAAATCAAAGAGGTATATTAACTGAAAGTCCCGATTGCACTATGACCTAAGCTTGATATCGCGCTAAAAGTACAACGACATGGAGGCGTAACGTCCTGGGGTCAGAAGGCGCTAAAAGCAAGACGTTGGGTACATTTGCTAACACCGTCTAAACGCAAAACGTCTCATGGTACACAGTCAAGAAAAAGCTAGCTCCGTGTAACAGACAGATAAACATTGGAGGAATAATTTTTTACAATTCATACCCTAATGAACTCCATTTTGAGAAGGAGTTTGCAAACGAACATACTTGTTACCAGCACTCGTTTTCCAAAAAGAGACTGCATATTATACCTACCCACATAACAGAAAATAACAGAAAATGCAGAAAACTGACTTTCCCAGGCATTCTAGCACACAATTTTGAAAATAGCGACGCCGGACAGAAATATATAATTATTTTTATCTACACTCATATCATAAATCCTCTAGAATGTGTTCGGAAACAATATATAATGACCACCATAATTGCAACCAGTAAGGTAACATCAGCGTTTTAACTGTGCCAGTGTTATTATAATGTATGAAAAATCATAATCACATCGATAATCGATGCTATTATGGAAATCAGGTCCGGTGTTGGGGTGGAGCAGGTCCGGTGGAGTTGGTCGTGATTTGAAATCTAGTCGGCCATGGCGGTGCAATGGCGGTTATTCTGATGGTTCCTGAACACACCATTGAGGATTTATAATATGTGGGTAGATAAAGTAGTGTATGTAACTGTACATAATTATGCATTAAAACACTCGTGTGATCCTATTATGAAACTCGCTAACGCTCGTTTCATAAACCCACACTCCTGTTTGATGCCCTTCATTATGTACAGTCACATAAACTACAATTTTATTATTGGAGATGGAGATTAAATTAAATTAAAATCCATTTATTTCAAGCTACATATAGGCTCATAACATAACACATAATTAAAACATTCATTATATAAGTCAAACAACAAACAACCATAATTAGAATGGTCGATTAAAAAGAGACCTAAAACAAAATTCTCATTACCCATCGTGTGTGCACTACGAAATAGACACGTTGCACGATTTTACATTTAAAAGAGTCCTTTTGGAAAAGAAAAGGCGGAACAACCAAAATTTTCTTTGACCTTCCTCGACCGCGCTCGGACGACTGTCATCAGCGTATGAGTTGAAAAACTAAACCATTAAATAAATTATAGGTGATTGTGAAAAAGCTACTACTATATATTCTTACTGGAAGTTCTGGTTTTCCGGCGCTTTGCGAATATAAATTCGTATTTCTTTTCAGGCATTCTGTCCTTACGTTACCCTCATGGTCATATTACTGTAGGATATCAAGCTTAGGATATTTTTGGTGTAAGGACTTTCACAGATAATGAACCTTTTTGATTTAAACCTATGTTGCTTGTGGTACTTACATTTCGCTTTTGGGTCATTTGACACGAAGAGGTTGATATTCTAACTTAACTTAACTTTGAAATAGGATACTAATAACCCGTACTATCGGGGTGGAATTGCATCGAAGTTAAAACTATGAAAACGAGATAATGATTATTAATGATGGAATATGGTGGAGGGTATTCCCATAGTACTCTTAAGTCACCCACGGGAACGGGTTGAATTGTGTTGTGGGCAATGCACTAGCACTGCACTACCACTGCAGTATCACGTCTCCATCCTTAAAATTACAATTAATTGGAAGAAGTGATAAAAAAAAAATGGCTGTGACATACATACGGACGGACAGACAGACAGACGGACGGACATGACGAATCTATAAGGGTTCCGTTTTTTGTCATTTGGCTACGGAACCCTAACTAGGGGATTTTAATAATACAGGCAACACAGAATAAATAATAGTACTACGTTGTCTGATAACAAATCCCCTGTTTAGGTATGCCGAACGAGCCTAAACATGGCCATCCTTTTCTATCGCATGCAACGCGCTCTTTCGGAAGCCACGCCTTAGTGCTTGGGTTTCCGCCAGAACAACCTATTACACTATACATAAGTATAATAGTGTTATTTGCATTATTACGAATAGATAATGCTTGTTAAATTAAGACACACTACACAAAAGATATGTAATTTACCATTAGGTTATCATGGTTATGGTCATACATTATGTTATGTTATGTATGACATCATGAAAGTCAATTGGTATAAAACGAAGACAATTTGGTTACGTATAACTAAAAAACCGGCCAAGTGCGAGCGGCACTCTAGGTTAGGTTTTTATAATGATTTTATGTTTTGTATGTATAGTTTTATATTTTAGATATAATCATTGTAAAAACCTAATCTGAGAACGAAAGGAAATAATAATAAATTATGTATAAATAGTTACGACAATTACAAACACTGATATTTATATAATCCATTTAATGATTCGTTAGTATAATATAATTAAAATTGTATAAAATAAACAGGACAACACAACTTAGGGTGGTATTCGACATGTCCAAGATCTTTGTTCAATGAGTAGTTGCGGCTCACATTTTCCTAAAAAAAAGTGAGACGCAATGCACATTGGACAAGTCGAAATATAGGAAGGCGGCGGACAAAAGAGAGTTGCCAGCATGCAATATATTAAATCGATATAATGTTAAGGCACACACGCACCGGAAGGCGCGGCGTGGATCGGCCCCCCCAAAAGGTGGACTCGATGACCTGGTAAAGGTCGCGCGGGAGTCCGCTGGATGCGGGTGGCGCAGGACCGGTCACTTTGGCAATCTTTGGGGGAGGCCTATGTCCAGCAGTCGACGTCTTTGATGATACACACAACACACGCAATACAACATTATACCTTTACACTTTAACATTATAACTTTACTCTACCTTTAAACATAAAACATCATAAGTAGGCTTGGGAATTTAGGTTCTAGAATTTATGCAGTAGTGCACGCAACCACACACACACATTTGATAACACGCAACTGTTACATTACAAATACGATATGTGTAAAATATCTTCTTCAATTGTCTAATATTACTTGTAACTTCTAAATATCTGATGAGGAACCAGCTTTTAGAATAAGTAAGTGTCAAAAAAAAGTTAAAATTAAAAATTTAGAAAATTAATTGAACTGTGTTATAAATGTTATAATGTAATTGTATGTTATTAACAATGTAAAACCTTAAACCATGATAATTATGTAATATAAACTTTTATTTTTAGATTTGGAGTGTAATTTTTATTTTAACATACATGCCCACTCTATTTATTTTAGAACCACTGTATGCTAATAAAAGTCCCAAGCCTAGTCATAACTATTTAGAGTCTACTGTTGACATACAACATTTCTGTTTTAGACTTTTGACAAATTTAAGATGATCTTCCATAGACGCTTCTTGAGCAGTAGCGTGGTGAAAGCTTGGAACAAACTGCCAGACAATGTGGTCTCAGTTCACAATGTCAACCAATTCAAGAACAAATTAGACGAGGACATTTATATGTAATGTATATACAAAAAAGAAAATTAAAGTTGAACAATTATATTCTTAAAGTTCATTGGATTCAGGCATCATCAGTAGTTTCAACTGCCTGCCTGATAAATAGATATAAACTAAGAGCCGGCGCTGATCTTCTGGATAAATATTCATCACCAGCCTCGAAGTCATCTACATTCTTCAAAAGTATGGTACAGGCCAGACAGAGGTGACAGCACTAGTGAAGTTGTCCCCTCCTCTGAAACAATTGAAGAGTTCTGATTAGAATTTTGATCATTTACATTGTCATCATGGCATAAATGACATCCCCAGGAGCACTCAGATACGTAGGGTCGCTACTCCCTAACAGCCCGCCACAAGCTGCCTTACTGCACTCCCCGACAGTGACATAGCGGTCACAATCCTCAGCATTCAGGGATGGACTGAATGAATATAAGTATATGTATATCGTTGCCAGGTACCCATAGTACAAGCTTTGCTTAGTTTGGGAGTAGGATGATTTTTTGTAAATTTGTCCCCAAATATTTATTTATTACTAGCTTCTGCCCGCGACTTCGTCCGCGTAGAACTCGTATATATCGTAGCTCAATACAAACTTTCACTCCCATTTCCCCTTTAGGGATTGATTTCCGGGATAAAATCTATCCCTATATCAAATTTTATCTAAACGGGTTGTATATAGGTAGTAGCTCCATAAAAATGTTCAGTCCCCATTTCACCCCCTTAGGAGATAATTTCCGGGATAAAAATTATCCCATGTCCTTTCCCGGAACTCAAACTATCTCTTAACCAAATTTCATCTAAATGGGTGTCATCCAAATATTCACCCCCCATTTCACCCCCTTAGGGGATAATTTTCGGGACATAATCTTTCTTTATACCAAATTTAATCTTAATGGGTTCCATCCAGATTATCATTCCCTATTTCACCCCTAGGGGATGATTTCCAGGATAAAATCTATCTAATGTCCTCAGGTCCTGGGACCTATCTCCGGGGACTCAAACTGTCTCTAAACCAAAATTCATCTAAATCGGTGCAGTGGTTCTAGTACCCCCCACACAAATGTTCACCTATAATTCCCCCCCCCCCCCCCCCCTACCTTAAAGGCTGATTTCTGGGATTAAGGCGATGGGTAGGGCAAGGCATTCTCCATACAACCGTTGTGCAAGTTTTTTTTCGTCGGTCTTGGCACTACAAAATATTAGTTTTTTTTTTTTGTTTATTTTGGATTTACTGATATGCCATGACATTAAAATTTTGTAAGATTTAAAGAATATATATATAAATTAATAACATCAGAACAAAAAAAAAGTAACAAAAAAATTGTGTACTGTATAAAACATATTAATAAACGCAAACACAAACTTGAAATAATTCTATGTCCTTCCCCGGGACTCAAACTATCTCTGTACCAGATTTCATTTAAATGGGTTCTATCCAAATCTTTACCTGTCATTTAATTCTCTCAGGAGTAGATTTTCGGGATAAAAACTATGCATTGTCCTTCTCCGGGACTCCAACTAACTCTATACCAAATTTCATCTAAATAGGGTCCATCCAAATAAGGAAGTGAAATGGGGGCCATTTCACTTCCTTAGGGGGTGATTACCGGAATTACACCTATCCTATGTCCTTTCCCAGGACTTAAACTATCTCTAAACCAAATTTTATCAAAATGGGTTGCATCCAAAATTTCACCCCCTTATGGGATGATTTCCGGAATTAATCCTATCCGTTGTCCTTTCCCGGGACTGAGACTATTTATATACCAAATTTCATCCAAATCGGCGCAGCAGTTTAAGTAGCTCTATACAAATTTCCACCCCCTATTTCATCTCCTCAGGGGTTGATTTGCGGGATAAAAACTACCCTATGTCCTTCCCCGGGACTCAATCTATCTCTATGCCAAATTTCGTCTAAATCGGTTTAGCCGTTTTCACGTGATGCGCGGTCACATAAACAGATTAACAGATAAACAGACAAACAGACAAAAATTCTAAAAACTGTTGGAACGTGTTCTGTTATCGATTCTAAGTATGCACAGACAATTTTTTTTCAAATATCTTCCATGTACAGACCCTCTTCAGCTTTATTATATGTATAGATTAACTGGATCTATCAAGAGTTAACTCTTACATGTCTCGCCATATCCTGTCTTGCCTTAGCATCCAGTTTTCACCTCTTGTGATTAGGTACATGTAAGTATGCTGCACAGCAGTGGTGGTGCGTGAGAATTTTCATTGGACAACCAAGAGCAACAAGAAGGGCTGTTTTTTTAATGATTTCCGAGTTTGGTAATATACAGCAAGAAATTTTGTGCAGTGGGAATCGGCTTGTATGGGCGCTCCGCAACTGCTGCACAGCCAAAAATGCATATTTCGCCCCAGTCCAGTAGCAATTAGGTAACTGTGATTACTGTAACCTGTTTCTTAAAAATAGTACACTACGCCTATCCAGCTTGATCTGTTCTGGGAAGGAGTATAAGAATAAAAGTGGTTTGGTGCATGATCCTTTTTGAGATAATTGGACAATTGATAATTGCAATTAGGTGCGTCCACACCAAACGCACGCTCACCCGAGCGGCTCGCCCAAGCCCTCCGCACGCTCACCCGAGCCACTCAGGCGAGCGTGCGGAGGGCTCGGGCGAGCCGCTCGGGTGAGCGTGCGTTCAGTGTAGACGCACACCGCGAAAATAGTTTTTCACCTCACTAGCTCGGAAAGCCCATTTTTATTCTTTAAAAACAGATAGCAAAACTGCATTTTATCCACTAGAGTGCAAAGAATATTTGAAATCCGAACGTGTTATTAGTTACTTTCTTAAACATAATAACATGTAAAGGCCAGTCCAGACAGGACATTTTTCGCCCATCAGATTTATTTTATTTAGGTACCTTTTTTTTAATGTTTTATTTTTTTCTTTAAATGTTTTTAATTATTTTTTTCTTTTTTAAATGTTTTTTTGTTTTATAAATCTTTTTTCTTTTTCTCCTTTTTAAAAATGTCATTTCTCTTTCTAAATGTTTTGTTTCTTTTTGAATGTTTTTCTGTATTTGTTTTTCTCTTTTTAATGTTTTTTTGGTCTTTTTATACGATTTTTTCCTTTTTTTTAATTATTTTCTTCTTTTTTTAATGTTTTTTGAAATTCCATTTATTTTTTTGATTTTTCGTCTACATTATAATGTTTTTTTTATATTTTATTGATTTAAATATGTTTATTCAAGGTTTTTTTTTTATTTTTCCACTAAAAAAAAAAAAAAATTTAATGTTTTTTCTTTTTGATTTATTTTTGTAGTTTTTCCACTTTTTTCTCTTTTTAAATGTTTTTTTTTAAGTTTTTTTTCTTTTTTTATCTTTTTTTTACGTTTTTTCTCTTATTTTAATGTTTTTTGTAACTTTTTTCTTTTATTATGTTTTTGTCTCTATTTTATTGCTTTGTTTTTCTTTTTTCAATGATTTTTGCTTTTTTCTCCTTTTATAAATGTTTTGTTCCTTTTTGAATGTTATTTTTCTTTTTTTATGTTTTTTTGGTCTTTTTTCTCTTTTTTATACGTTTTTTCCTTTTTTTTAATGTTTATTTTTTATTATTATTCAAGGTTTTTTGAAATTCCCTTATATTTTTTTGTTGTTTTTGCCATATTTTAATGTTTTTTTTATTTTTTATTGATTTATATGTGTTTTTCAAGGTTTTTTTCTTTCTCCATTATTTTAATTTTTTTCCACTCTTTTTACATGTTTTTTTTTGTTTTTTTGTCTTTTTTTACGTTTTTTCTCTTAATAAAATGTTTTTTGTAACTTTTTTCTTTTTACATGTTTTTTTTTGTTTTTTGTCTTTTTGTCTTTTTTTACGTTTTTTTTCTTAATGTTATGTTTTTTGTAACTTTTTTCTTTTTTATATGTTTTTGTCTCTATTTTATTGCTTCGTTTTTCTTTTATCAGTCTTTTTTAATGTTTTTTGAAATTATTTTTGCCGTTTTTTAAAGGTTTTCTTTATTTTAATGTTATTTTTTTTGTTTCTCAATGTTTTTTCTCTTTTCCTCTTTATTAAATGTTTTTTTTAATTTTGTAATATTTTGTTTCTTTTTTCATGTTTTTATTTTTTTTTCTCATTTTTAATGTTTTTTTCCCCTTTTTAATATATATTTTTTAAATTTTTTCGTTACTTTACTTTTTGTTTATTTTTGTTTTTTTTCCTTGCTTTAGTGAGGTGAAAATATTTGTGTTACACACGGGTGCAAGTTATTTTGACGTCTCGTGTGTTGCAACACTCGCTACGCTCAGGATTCTATTTTTGAACCACTCGCTTCGCTCAGGATTCTATTTTTGAACCACTCGCTTCGCTCGTGGTTCAACCATAGAATCCATTCGCTGGCTCGTGGTTCAACCCTAGAATCCATTCGCTAGCTCGTGTTTCAATTCCACACTCGCGGTTAAAATACAACTTTGCACCCTTGTATAACAAATAACTATTCACGTTTTCACGATAAATCGCCGATCGGCGTCCACACTTAGCGCGCACGCTAGGGCGAGCCGCGCTCGGGTGAGCGTGCGTATGGTGTGGACGCACCAATGCTTCAAGATTTTACTTAACAAACCAGTTTTAGATTCACAAGACATCAAAATACAATTGGAACTTACTTCATATTTATTCTTCAGAAGATTCCTAGTCTTGTGAGCTCTGGCCCAGCTAGGTACATGAACTGCGGCCCTAGCATAACTAAGCGTAGCGACAGCGAGAACGACTCGAGATAGCAAACTCGCAGCTGTCAGATTTCTCGCTCGCGCCAGAATTCTGTAGCATAACTTCGGACTGCGACTTAAACACGCGCCGCAAATTCAACATCTCGCGGCGCGACAGGAGAGGTATGTTCTCGTTGCGTAAAGTATAACATTTGACGTTTGAATCTTAAAAGAACGAATGAATTAGCAAAAAATTAGACATATTGTCTATGGGTCATTAAAAAAAACCGTCATCCGTCAGTCTGTGTTTAAAAACAAGAAGTTTTGTTTTGTCCGTTCATAATCATAACATCAAGTGCCTAAGCAGCAAAACAAAAAGCCAAAATACGAAAAATGACAACAAGAGCCCCCAGAGGAAAAATGTAAGTTTGTTTATTTGTTTTAATAGTTATTTCGTGGAGTAATTATTCTGGTAAATATACCAAGAGCTATTTGATCACTTAGTAATTATTGTATTTTGTAGTATCATTTGTTTCATATTTCGGAACTCGTAATCCCATTTAAAAACTTATTTCAGAACGAGGAGTAATGCCCAGCAACTAAATGTGTTAGTAGACTATATGTCTACTAACCATTTATTTGCTGTTGGGGAGTTTACGGGCCCACTCGGCGCGCAACGAATTGAAGCCGAGTGGGCCACACTGAGGCAACAGCTTGCCAATCATGGGCCTGACAAGACAGTCGATCAATGGAAGCATGTAAGTGGGCATATAAGTAGACATAGGCATTTCATAAATCTGATAAAAAATTATGATGCACAAATCTCAATTTCCTTTTTTTATTTATTTGGCAAAATAGCAAAATAAATAAATAAAATAAACAACTTATATTCATGAAGTAGGAATTTCATATACCTATATTTACTTTCAGACATGGCGAGACCTAAAAAAAAAGGCTCGAGATGACGGGGGACGGGTTTCGCCTTGCCCTAAACGCTACAGGGAATGCGGTGCCCGTCCCTGAGCTCAGTGAGCGAACCACAAAAATCCTGGCCATAATTGGCCCGGAGGTTGCCATGGGGATGGCGGTGGAGCAGGAGAGTGGTTATATAGGTTATAGGTTGTACGCGGGCTGGGTTTCCGCAACTCGACGTCATAAATGCGCCTATTTTGCGTAGGGGTTTTGGCACTACTGTTATTCGTGCCAACCCAGTTCCACCAGGAAGCCTAGCAGACCCTTTATGTTGCCGACGGCCTCCGGTAGTGACCCCGGTGTTCCGAGGTGTTTTGCCCTGTATTCCGCCACTCCAGGACATGTCAGGATGACGTGGGCGGCTGTCTCGTCCTCTTCCATGCAAGCTCTGCAGAGAGGACTGTCTGTAACACCTAAAGTGAAAAGATGTTTGTTTAGTAGTGCATGACCAGTTATAGCTCCTGTCAGAAGACGGAGTGCCGGCCTCTTTAGCTGTTTTAGCTTCCTTGACAATCCGGGGTTGATTGTCGGGAGGGCCTCCCTGGTTTGCCTGCAGGTTCCTAGGGTGTTCCAATGTTTTTGGTGTTCTACCTTGGTGTTTAGTCGCAGTGTGCTCCGCAGCCATGCAGAGGGTAGAGGAATTGTGGGTTCCGGTCCTACAGCTCTTGACTCTGAACCCTCTCTAGCCAGTGCATCCGCTGCATCGTTACCGCGTGAATTGCTGTGCCCTTTGATCCATTGCAGGGTTATGTCGCTGTCATTACATACCTCTGATAGGACCTTGTGGCACTCGTGTATCAGCCCAGAAGTTGTTGCGTGACCTTGCAGGGCTTGCAGTACGGATCGACTGTCAGAAAGTATGCGGATGGGATATCCCCTTACCTCCCTGGAGGCGATTGCATGAGCAGCCATTATTATGCCCATACACTCTGCCTGGAAGACGGTGTTGTGGGTCCCTAATGGTGTCGAAATGTGTATGTTTAGGTCCTCCGAGAATACTCCTGATCCGGTGCCTGACCTTGTCTTGGACCCGTCCGTGAAGATTCTTAACTCTCTGGGGTTAAGTCCTTCCTGGGGGGTTTCGTAAAGTTCCACTTTGTACTTTTTGTCAAAGACGAACTGTCTGGGAATAATGTGCAGGAGAGTGGCGTGGGGGACGACTCTGTAAGTACTAGGATTTAATTAATGATACAGTAGTGTCTACAAGTTAAAGCATCAAATGTTTAAAAATTATTGGTGGCTTATCAACAAATCTGTAATATTTTTAAGGATGTTCCTGTGTAAATATCATGTGTACACAATTATACTCTTTTGGCTCCGCAGCTCAGGCATTATTGAGTATAATATTTACTGTATTTATTTGAAAACTAAATCTTGGTAATAGTAAACAATTAAATATTGGCATTATACAAATACTGTTACTCAGTTTTGATACATTGCTTTAAACATTAATTTGGCAACATATATAAAACACTGTAAATATCTATTCCTGAATTCCAATTGCAACATTTATTATGACAATGTATGTCATTGATATGTCATTATACAATATGTATTAGTACAGTATGGGACTTTCGAATGATCCATGGAACATGGCGGATCGTGCTCCAGACAGTGTTTTTTATTTTCTGCATCCTGCTGTTTAAAGTATAATTTTGATAGCATATTATGCAGTGAATGGCAAAGGTGACGGCTACAGTTAATGAAGAATTTTCCTGGAAGTGTGAATAACCAATTCTCGGGCATCATTCGGCGGTTCGTGGTCGCGGCCGCCATTATACTTTGTACTGCTCCAGCTATCACCCAGTGCATTGTGAAGGCCTTCTACCGTACATCATGCTAATAATACGGTTTAATTTATTAACCTACAGACTCTGGCAAAGGCCCTCGAGGCTGCCATTTCTTTTATAATAATAATAGTACAGTATGTAGCAATATGATATAAGTAGGTATAGCAGTGTTCATCCATTCCCCATTATTCTGTTAATAAAGTTCTTAATTATGCATTTACAGGTGGATGTACGGGCAGCAGTCCCACCATCGGCTTACATCATGAATTATAATGATGATGTTGAAGTTCAAGAAGTTGTGATTGGAGATGATGAGCACGCCTTAATGGCTCGCCGTGCACCCCGCCCCCGCGCGCCCCGCGCCCGCGCTGCTCGCCGTCGGGTCCGGCTCACTCAGCCACCTTCAGCCGCCTTCATAGAGGCTCAAAGTCACACAAATTCTATTTTACAGGTATGTGTATTTTTCTTTATAATGTAAGTACTTGGATCATAGGAGGACGTAGAGGCTGAAGGTATTATTTATTAGTAAACCGAAAGGACAGTGACAATAGTTGTCAATTTTTTCATATTATTTATGTAATGTGGAGTTCACTGTTATAATATAAAATACAATACATTAACAAGTAAATGAAATATTTGTACGTTTAACAAATTCTGCTTCAAATAAGTGAACAAAATAACTGAAGTGGTGGGACTTTTACTAGACTGATCACTGTTCCATATAAATTTTCTTTTAGTACATATTTAATTTGTGATGAGAAAACTGTTTATTAATTATTAATGAATATAATCAGCTGTCAATCTAGACACGCGGCAGCGTGTCAAGCCAAGTTCAAACAAAAGAACTGGCTAGCCTGCGCCAAGTGTAATATTACACGAACCACTTGGTACCACTTTTGATCCTTCTATAACTCAAAACGTCCAAGCGGCCAAGTCAAATCGAACCTACTTTAAGATCTCACATTTTAAATAACAGCAATTGTTATAGGTATCCAATAAAGCAAAGACATACATAGAGTTTAATACTTGTTCATAATGTTATTTTGTTCCTATAAATATATATTTGGATTTTGCATACAACTTGGCACTCATTTAGATCTCCTTCTTTTGCGGCTAAGCCTAATTTTTGTATTGAACTCGGCTCTCCTTTTTTACATTTATGTTTTTGGTGGGATCATAAATAAATAAATATTTGTAAATTATAAATAAATATTTGCGGACAATCTTACACAAATCAACCTAGTCCCAAACTAAGCAAAGCTTGTATTATGGGTACTAGACGACGATATATATACTTATATAGAGAAATAAATACTTAAATACATAGAAAACATCCATGACTCAGGAACAAATATTCGTGCTCATCACACAAATAAATGCCCTTACCGGGATTCGAACCCAGGACCTCTTGCTTCGTAGGCAGGGTCACTACCAACTAGGCTAAAGCGGTCGTCAAAATGACAATAATGGCTTAAAGGGCGTGTGTTCGTTACATTACATTGTTAATCCATCTCTGTATCTGTCGTTCAGGGACGAAAACGAAAACTACTGGACCTCAACCTATGGTTTCAAATTACTTTAATTTTTAGAATCACATGCTTTTTTGGTTAAATTTAGTTAAATAGTACGTAAACAAGTTTACCTAGTGTCCGTTTCAATCAATAGGTACTGACACTCAGAGCTATATTTCCCCCTAGGCACACAAGGCCCGCACCTAGGGGCCCCAGCCTGCCTATGGGCCCCTGTACCAGTGGTGGGACTATCAATCATTCCTTCATTGTGTTATAAGTAACTCGTCTCCCCTGAAAATGTTCGCGCTTACTACACTCGCGGTCCGCTTCTCAAGGCACGCTGCTGCTCTGAACGACATCATCTTCCGGTCTCTTGCGTCACGTCGGTCAATGTCCGGCCGGCATCTTTAGGGACGATGGCAAGAGACCGAGCGGAATGTCTTTGATTCCGTGGAGTAAGGGACGGGTGCTAGCAAAGAGTAGTATAAGGTACTAGTGCGTAGGTATGCACAATACTGGTTTTTTACATTTAATTTAGTTTAACTTTTTTTGTTATAGTTAAGTTTTATCTTTAGGTTTATACATTTACTATAAACATGTTTAGTCATTGACGGTTTTGCCTGTATTAGAGTTATTTTCCTTAAAGAAATGACATTGTTTAGTAAATAAAGTATTATTAATTTGGTTGCAGGATATATCCAATGAGATGCGGCACAACACAACCTCAAATTTACAACAAATTTGGATAATGCGGCACCAAAGAAGAGCCCAGGGAGGGGGTGTACATAAATTTATTTTTTAATTGCTTAATAGGAATGGGATCGAATGGCATTAAAAAAAAATCGTCAAAATTGATGATTTTCTCGCTGACTGTACTTTTTTTCAAAAATCTGTGAATGTAGATTGTCATCACTTAAAAAGTTAGGAATTAAATCCTTATGCCATTTTTGCGTGGCGGCAAGGGATCTAGTAACTGCCCTTACTGCCCCGTTTTAACTTTCCTCCCTGTATAAAAGACTTACTCGTTATAAGAAAAGTTACACCCTAGCTTAAAGAAACAACTAAATAGACATAATTTTGAAAACTGTCTCCGGTCCTATTCCTTTAAAAATAAGTTATTCTTGTTGATTGTTTAAAATAAGTTTAAGACCTGTTGAAGTTTGTAGAGTTTTTGTGACAATGAGTGACAACTTAATATAAAGTTAATTTCATTATTAAGTTACTCGTAGTTTGTTGATTGCCAAAAATGCTAACCGTTTTTTTACACATGGAAAAAGTTTGTTTATTACTGATTTAATTTTACTGTTACTTGTTATACACAAAGTATTATTATATTGTAACTGTGCTCTGATTTATCTCAAAAGTTTAATTATTATAATGCAAAGTAATACTGGTTGATTTGAAGAAATTACCACAAATGTTCTATATTTTTAAATTTTATTAGAGTCGGATATTTTATCATAACATAACTACTAAGGTAAACGTCCGAGTGCTCGACGCTGTAGTAGTATATATTATGGCATGGGCACTCTATGTCAAAATGACATGGCTTAAATTCGAAGGAAGAACAATCCTATTAGTTCTAATTTAACCCATACTGCTTTGACATAGAGTGCCCATGCCATATACTGCTACAGCGTGGAGCACTCGGACGTTTACCTTAAAATAAGTTTGTTTTGTTAGTTATACTTAGTTTAGTACCTGATGATTTTTTAGAAAATTTTAATTTTGTTGCCCGCGTTTCTCGCGAAATAGTCATATCATTGTAACAATACAACCTACACGGAAAAAGTGCTCCTTATTGATTTGTTTTTACTTTAATTTATAATAAAGAAAGTAAAATTGTATTGTAACAGCTGTGATTATTTTTGAAATTATTATTTTAGAAGTTTAATTGTTATCATGGATGATAAATGATAATATTTTTGAATTGTAACAACAATTACACAACTTGAATCATTATTTTGTTTTATTTAAAAAAATATTCGTTTTATTCGAAATATTCGAATATTGTAAATCGAAGTAGGTATTCGTATTATTCGAATACTGAAATTGTACGAATAATGCAAACCCTACTTGTTGACTATGGAACCATAAAAAGCGGATTTGTAGAGCTTGAGGGAATTTCCTTCACGAAAGCTATTTCCATAACTATACTTAATATTAGTGAACAAAAACGCAAATTATAAAAATTTAAAGTCTAATTAAAGTGTCGTTCTATAATATTGCGTCGTTTTAGCAGAGCCGCATTGTAGAGAGCTACGTTGGCTTGCGGTTCCGGTGGCACATCATTGTCGTCTTGATTCAGGCCTTCTTGGACTTCATCCATTTCTACCCTAATAACAATGAAAATAAAACATTTAGCACGAAAATTCATATGTGTCACTAACAACACTTGGAAGGCAAATAATATGAGTAAACTCAGTTATCTTGTCGCACTTACGTTAGGGGTTGAATGTTTAAAAAGGTGCCCATAGTTTCGTCCGCGTAACCTTTTTTTTTTGCCGTAGTCGGGTTAAATGTATCCTATAACCATCTCTGGATGCTCGCAGCTATCCCAGTACCAAAATTGGTTCAAATCCGTCCGTTTTGGCGTGGTCAAAAGAAATAAAATTTCTGATCAACAGGTGGCATTGTACGAAAAATAGGCCACCCTGCCCCACGCTAAGTATTAAGATTTTTCCTAAAATCACTACCCCTCTCCATAGATAACTGATTTAATAATTATAACATAAGTATTTCTCTTGTTAGGAAAAACATCGAAAATAACGATACACTATCGAGATAATAATATTAGGTCCTTACCTATGAAATTGGCGGTGTGTATGGAGAATTTTATGAAAACTGTGATTTTCATACATTGAATTTTGCGGATTATTCAGCAATGTCAAATTCAAAGCAAACTAAATTTTGGTAGGAATATAGAAAACTTTTAAGCTACTTTACACATATCGTCATTCCTTAAAAATAGTTCGCATCATAAAACTATACGTAATTGAAACACTTTAACCGGCAGCACATGAAAAGGGCGGTTTTCAAGCTTTAATTTGAAACACTAAATAAAAAATTAAAACCAATTTTTTCTATTTAAAACCTTTGTTACATAGTCTAATAATGAAATTAAAAAATAATTTGGAAGTTGCAATAGAAATGAATAAATTACGTACAAAATAATATCTGTGAAAAAAACGCCAATTTCATAGGTAAGGACCCAATATCTTGTTCTGAACAGAGAATTATTTATCATTACTAACGTTACTTAACGTTTGGAAACCACAAACATACAAACCTGAAGTGCTTCATTATATTGTATATAATAGTGCAGCATGCGTAGACTATGCTGCACGACATCTCCGGGGTATAATGCAATGACCTATCAAGCCCGAGACACCTCAACGACCCTTTGAGGTAGCCGTTCGTACGCTCAATGGTGTTTCGAGCCTGACAGTGCCAACGCGTATACCTGTCCTCAGGTGAGCGAGGTTCCGCATTGAGGATAGGAGTCATGACCCATGGCTCCAACCCGTAACCAGAGTCTCCTGAAATTATATCAATAATATAATTTAAAAAAATACTAGTACTTATGTATGTACTATCGACAAAATTGAATGCTGACCCAGCATCGAATCTTGTTACAATTAACTGACGTTTGAATGTCATATGATCGTGCGTATGTTTGTTAATTGTAACAAGGTTCTATGGTGGGTTATGATTCAGTTGGCTCGAGTGTACCTACTTGAGGGCCACCTCGTCCGCCTGAAACGTTTTTTTACCGTAGTCGGAAATAAGTATTCTATAACCATCTTTGGATGAACAGCTATCCCCGTACCAAAATCTGTCCAGCCATTTTATAGCGCGACGATAGGATAAAGAAATTCAGAAGGCGCCAGACGACCGCGCGCCCATGCAAACGAAATGACGTTTATATATTTTTTTTCTGAAATTATGACACTTATCCATCGAAAACTGATTTTCAACACAAATGTAGAATTTTATACTAGTATGAAGTAGTGAGAAGTAGTATAGATTTAAATGTAAGTACCCAGAAGATAGTATGATCCAATCCTTTGATCATACAGTCTCCGCATTTGTTGTTTAATCACCGAGTGATTAAATATAAATTGATCGTGGACTCGTCCCGGATACTGCGCGTTCACGTGCAGAATTCTGCAGTCTACATCGGCAATCTAAAAATATAGAACGCGATTCAACAATAATAGCTAACTAAGTCTTTTACTGTAACTAGAGCGACATAATGTGAAATGGGTCAATTGTATGTTGAATACGTATAACTTGTAAAAAGATAAGATGTAGGTGAATACTCCTATTGTAGTCTCACTTTCAGGACGTTGAACAAAATTATGACACAAAAGTATTTTTTTAATGAATACTTACCAACTGTACGTTAATTGTGTGTATTCCTTTCCGATTTTTATATTGGATACCGTATGGACGAGGAGGAGGGAAAATGGCAACGTGGGTGCAGTCTAGTGTGCCCAGTATATCGGGCAAACCAAACTTGTCTGCAAACCCGAACGCCACATTCCTTCTGGCTTGCTCGGTACCCGGGAAGATTATCCACCTTGGTTTCAATCTGAAGTTAAACAATAAATATGTTGCTCGGTAAACCATATTAAAAGTAACTTAAGTACCTACTTACTGGTTTTAAATTAGTTACTTGCTAATACTAGTATTACTAATGGCTCTATGAGCTGTAGACCTCGCTTTAATTCGAAAAGGCAGAATTTTTTTTTTCGGTTTCAACCTTCGTATCCCCCCCCCATTTTGAAAAATTTCGAAAAACGGACAAAAAAAAAAGTCTATATAATTATCGAACCTACTCACAAAATTTCATGAGAAATGGTTGAGAAATGAGACCGCAGGTGTGAACAGCCAATAACCCGAACATCCAAACATGCGATTTTTTTGGGCCAAGCTGCAATGGAGGCGCTTTGCTCATTTTGCTCGTTCGGTCAATAAAACGAATTTTAATAAAATATTCTTCTCATACAACAGCGAATCAATAAGGACAGGCGGTACCATGGGTAAAATTACTACTATATACTGTATTTTGAACAAAATAAACAATCTATGTTAACTGTAAAACATCAGAGATTTCCAGGCTCAGAGTCAGGTACTTATTAATTGATTATATAGTAGTATACGTAGAGGTTTTAAATACACTTTCGAAGTCATTGTTGATGTATTGTGTGAAAACGCCATCAACATCTTGAAAAGTGCTTATATAGCTAAATGGAAAATCTAGGAATAAGTCGCCTAGTGCCTGCTATACTGTCTTAAATAAATAAATAATAATAATAATAATTACATTTGGTTTATGGCAGGAACAACTTGGTTCAAGTATTGGGAAGCTGTCCTCTGCCCAATACAAATGTTATGGTCCTGTCCAACTTCCCTTTGGTAGCTCCCTCCGGCCATAAATTTGATTGCTGTCAGTACCTGCAATTCACTTTTGTGTTCATAACAATTCAAATGTAATGATCGAATTGCAATTTTAAATTAGGTATCTTATGTTACATACATAAGATACCTAATTTAAAATTGCGGTACAAAGTCAAGCCATCATTATATTTTCTAAATTATTATTTGATGGGGATCCTTGGATCTTAATAGATCCAAGGATCCCCATAATCAATATTCATAATCAAAACATTTGATAAATATATATACAGTCACCATCACATACATCGGTACACTATAGGGTGTTCAAAAATATCGGCACATGCACCCTAATGCCTTGAAAATAGAGGTGTGTTCCGATGTTTGTGACGTGCTTGTTTGCTCCGATGTATGTGATGGCGACTGTACAATGAGCTGAAATTGGTCAAATTATTACTATTAGGACTTGGAAAAAAATTGATAATGTTGGCATAGGTACAAAACTTGCCATTAGGTATTTAGGTAGGTATATCACGCTTACACATTTGGTAGATAATACAAACACACAGCCCAATGATCTCATTGTTTGTATTCTTGTGTATTTTTGGCATGTAATTAAAAGTGTTTCTTGTTATGGTAGGTCATTTGTTTTCTCAAGCTGAAATGTCTTACCTATATATCAAGAGATTCTAGAGTGATAAAAGGTGATGAATGTGTAACCATACTTAACTTAAAAGATTATTGAATAATTACAATACCTTTATGTGAACGGGATAACCGTTTTGCTGTTGGGGGGCCAACGCGCCTTCCAGCTCTTGGCACAAATATAAGGTTTGTTGATGCGATAGTTGTGGTGGAACTCTTGGTCCGAAAGCTCGAAGGGATTTGCTGAGTCCCTTATCCTCGTCCTTTGGATGCGCCGTGCGCGCCTTTCCTCGTTTATAATAAAGAACAATGCCATTCTGAAAACCGTTAATCGTATTAATTATGGTAGATATATGTGTTTATATTGGTGACAATAACACAGAAAAATGGTCGTAGAACGTTTAATAAGGTGTTGTTTTAACTTACGTTTATTTTTCTTCCAAAATAATACACAAAGTTGCAAGCCAATGTCTTGTCGCCACTTACTCGCAAGCTCAATAGCTCGAAGACAAATATCTCTTCAATTGATGTAAAGACGCGTGAACTTTTGTCGCGAAACGGGCAGTTACGCTACCAATTTCGTTTCAAAGTCGCGAGTTGCTGTCATTTTGACGTCATGACATTTGAAGGAGAGTCCAAGTCGTTTCGCCTTGTATCTCGCGCCAAGTTATGCTATCGATGAGCGACAAAGCTCCAAGTCGCGCCGATTTGTCTACTCGCTCGTGACTCGCGGTAAGACGTGCTAGCCCCGCTGGGGTCAGAAGGCGCTAAAAGCAAGACGTTGGGTACATTTGCTAACACCGTCTAAACGCAAAACGTCTCATGGTATACAGTCAAGAAAAAGCTAGGGGGATGCCTCGAATATTGTAAACTACGCCTACGTGTAAAAGACAGATAAACATTGGAGGAATACATTTTTACAATTCATGCCCTAATGAACTCCATTTTGAGAAGGAGTTTGCAAACGAACATACTTGTTACCAGCACTCGTTTTCCAAAAAGACACTGCAAATTATACCTACCCACAAAACAGAAAATAACAGAAAACGCAGAAAACGGACTTTCCCAGGCATTCTAGCACACAATTTTGTAAGTAGCGACGCCGGACAGAAATATATAATTATTTTTATCTACACTCATATCATAAATCATCTAGAATGTGTTCGGAAACAATATATAATGACCACCATAATTGCAACCAGTAAGGTAACATCAGCGTTTTAACTGTGCCAGTGTTATTATAATGTATGAAAAATCATAATCACATCGATAATCGATGCTATTATGGAAATCAGGTCCGGTGTTGGGGTGGTGCAGGTCCGGTGGAGTTGGTCGTGATTTGAAATCTAGTCGGCCATGGCGGTGCAATGGCGGTTATTCTGATGGTTCCTGAACACACCATTGAGGATTTATAATATGTGGGTAGATAAAGTAGTGTATGTAACTGTACATAATTATGCATTAAAACACTCGTGTGATCCTATTATGAACCCACACTCCTGTTTGATGCCCTTCATTATGTACAGTCACATAAACTACAATTTTATTATTGGAGATGGAGATTAGAATGGTCGATTAAAAAGAGACCTAAAACAAAATTCTCATTACCCATCGTGTGTGCACTACGAAATAGGCACGTTGCACGATTTTACATTTAAAAGAGTCCTTTTGGAAAAGAAAAGGCGGAACAACGAAAATTTTCTTTGACCTTCCTCGACCGCGCTCGGACGACTGGCATCAGCTTATGAGTTGAAAAACTAAACCATAAAATAAATTATAGGTGATTGTGAAAAAGCTACTACTATATATTCTTACTGGAAGTTCTGCTTTTACGGCGCTTTGCGAATATAAATTCGTATTCCTTTTAAGGCATTCTGTCCTTACGTTACCCTCATGGTCATATTACTTTAGGATATCAAGCTTAGGATATTTTTGGTGTGAGGACTTTCACAGATAATGAACCTTTTTGATTTAAACCTATGTTGCTTGTGGTACTTACATTTCGCTTTTGGGTCATTTGACACGAAGAGGTTGATATTCTAACTTAACTTTGAAATAGGATACTAATAACCCGTACTATCGGGGTGGAATTGCATCGAAGTTAAAACTATGAAAACGAGATAATGATTAGTAATGATGGAATATGGTGGAGGGTATTCCCATAGTACTCTTAAGTACGGGTAACGGGTTGAATTGTGTTGTGGGCAATGCACTAGCACTGCACTACCACTGCAGTATCACGTCTCCATCCTTAAAATTACAATTAATTGGAAGAATTGATAAAAAAAACTAGGGGATTTTAATAATACAGGCAACACAGAATAAATAATAGTACTACGTACAGAAGGTTGTCTGATAACAAATCCCCTGTTAAGGTATGCCGAACGAGCCTAAACATGGCCATCCCTTTCTATCGCATGCAACGCGCTCTTTCGGAAGCCACGCCTTAGTGCTTGGGTTTCCGCCAGAACAACCTATTACATTATACATAAGTATAATAGTGTTATTTGCATTATTACGAATAGATAATGCTTGTTAAATTAAGACACACTACACAAAAGATATATAATTTACCATTAGGTTATCATGGTTATGGTCATACATTATGTTATGTTATGACATCATGAAAGTCAATTGGTATAAAACGAAGACAATTTGGCTACGTATAACTAAAAAACCGGCCAAGTGCGAGTTGGACTCGCGCACGAAGGGTTCCGTACCGTTATCTATAAAAACGGCAAAAAAATCACGTTTGTTGTATGAGAGCCCCCTTTAAAAAAATATTTTATTTTGGTTTTAGTATTTGTTGTTATAGCGGCATTAGAAATACATAATTTGTAAAAATTTCAACTCTCTAGCTATCACGGTTCTTGAGATAGAGCCTGGTGACAGATTATCTATAAAAACGGCAAAAAAATCACGTTTTTTGCATGGGAGCACCCCTTAAAAAAAATTTTTTGTTGTTAGTATTTGTTGTTATAGCGGCAACAAAAATACATAATTTGTGAAAATTTCAACTCTCTAGCTATCACGGTTCTTGAGATACAGCCTGGTGACAGATAGACGGACGGACGGACGGACGGACGGACAGCGAAGTCTTAGTAATAGGGTCCCGTTTTACTCTTTGAGTACGGAACCCTAAAAACGCGGCGCCGCCGCTGGCTATTATTTGTTCTGTGCCCGTGGTACCGAAAAGGAAATTGAATATACCCCTAACTAGGTGTCCGATTGGTGGCCACTTCTAGGTAAAAGGAGCGTCGGCCGTCCACTAGCTCGATGGGTGGACTATATTAGGAGGATCGCGGGTCACTCCTGGATAAGATTAGCTCAGGATAGGGACGTGTGGCGTACTCGAAGAGAGGCCAATGCTCAGCAGTGGGCGATTACGGGCTGACAATGATGATGATGAATAGTATCCCTTGTTTATATAGAGTAGGTAACTTGACAATGCTTCCTAACTGACTGAACCCGAATAACAACCACTTCTGACTGGTGTCCTCCGTTTTAAACTTACCGTTTTTACATTTTCTAGAGTATTAGGCTTAGGTAGGTCATTCGAAGCGATAACCTTACATTGCTATACGTTTTAATGATTAAACAATATCAAAGTATTTGGAGTTTTAGTAAATACGACAATATTTAAAAGTGCAAGATTGATACTTTCCAAGTATTTTCGTAATGTTTATTTGTTGCTAATGAAAAAACAAATTATTTTTATTGGAAGACTTTAGGCCCATTTTTTTATCGTGTCGAAATGTATCAAAAGCAAAATTTAAGTGTTATATGACATGACCTAAAATCAAAGAGGATTAACTGAAAGTCCCGATTGCACTATGACCTAAGCTTGATATCGCGCTAAAAGTACAACGACATGGAGGCGTAACGTCCTGGGGTCAGAAGGCGCTAAAAGCAAGACGTTGGGTACATTTGCTAACATCGTCTAAACGCAAAACGTCTCATGGTACACAGTCAAGAAAAAGCTAGGGGGATGCCTCGAATATTGTAAACTACGCCTCCGTGTAACAGACAGATAAACATTGGAGGAATAAATTTTTACAATTCATGCCCTAATGAACTCCATTTTGAGAAGGAGTTTGCAAACGAACATACTTGTTACCAGCACTCGTTTTCCAAAAAGACACTGCATATTATACCTACCCACATAACAGAAAATAACAGAAAACGCAGAAAACGGACTTTCCCAGGCATTCTAGCACACAATTTTGTAAGTAGCGACGCCGGACAGAAATATATAATTATTTTTATCTACACTCATATCATAAATCCTCTAGAATGTGTTCGGAAACAATATATAATGACCACCATAATTGCAACCAGTAAGGTAACATCAGCGTTTTAACTGTGCCAGTGTTATTATAATGTATGAAAAATCATAATCACATCGATAATCGATGCTATTATGGAAATCAGGTCCGGTGTTGGGGTGGAGCAGGTCCGGTGGAGTTGGTCGTGATTTGAAATCTAGTCGGCCATGGCGGTGCAATGGCGGTTATTCTGATGGTTCCTGAACACACCATTGAGGATTTATAATATGTGGGTAGATAAAGTAGTGTATGTAACTGTACATAATTATGCATTAAAACACTCGTGTGATCCTATTATGAAACTCGCTAACGCTCGTTTCATAAACCCACGCTCCTGTTTAATGCCCTTCATTATGTACAGTTACATAAACTACAATTTTATTATTCTCATCATTATGTAGACAAGGTTTTTTTTTTCAACTTTCGTTAATTTACACCTGTAGCGACCAGTATATAAATAATTAAACTTGCAAACATATTAAAGAAATTATGAATCAATCTAAAAAAAATGTTCAGTACCTACGTAAAATATTAGAAAACCCAATGGCTAAAAATATCTCCAGATATAATAGTTGATAGAGCCCAAGAGAGCGTCAAAGAACCAACAATGCTCTTGGAGATTAGAATGGTCGATTAAAAAGAACCAGACCTAAAACAAAATTCTCATTACCCATCGTGTGTGCACTACGAAACAGACACGTTGCAGGATTCTACATTTAAAAGAGTATATATTCTTACTGGAAGTTCTGCTTTTCCGGCGCTTTGCGAATATAAATTCGTATTCCTTTTAAGGCATTCTGTCCTTACGTTACCCTCATGGTCATATTACTTTAGGATATTTTTGGTGTGAGGACTTTCACAGATAATGAACCTTTTTGATTTAAACCTATGCTGCTTGTGGTACTTACATTTCGCTTTTGGGTCATTTGTCAGGAAGAGGTTGATATTCTAACTTTACTTAACTTTGAAATAGGATACTAACAACCCGTACTATCGGGGTGGAATTGCATCGAAGTTAAAACTATGAAAACGAGATAATGATTAGTAATGATGGAATATGGTGGAGGGTATTCCCATAGTACTCTTATGTCACCCACGGGAACGGGTTGAATTGTGTTGTGGGCAATGCACTAGCACTGCACTACCACTGCAGTATCACGTCTCCATCCTTAAAATTACAATAATTGGAAGAAGTGATACAAAAAACTAGGGGATTTTAATAATACAGGCAACACAGAATAAATAATAGTACTACGTACAGAAGGTCCTCTGATAACAAATCCCCTGTTTAGGTATGCCGAACGAGCCTACACATGGCCATCCCTTTCTATCGCATGCAACGCGCTCTTTCGGAAGCCACGCCTTATTGCTAGGGTTTCCGCCAGAACAACCTATTACATTATACATAAGTATAATAGTGTTATTTGCATTATTACGAATAGATAATGCTTGTTTAATAAAGACACACTTCACAAAAGCTATGTAATTTACCATTAGGTTATGATGGTAATGGTCGTACATTATGTTATGTTATGATGGTTATGGTCATACATTATGTTATGTTATGACATCATGAAAGTCAATTTGTGTAAAATGTTAAAACGAAGACACTATTTGGGTACGTATAACTAAAAGACGCGGTGCCGCCGCAGGCTATTATTTGTTCTGTGTCCGTGGTACCGAAAAGGAAATTGAATATACCCCTAACTAATAGTAGGTATCCCTTGTTTCTATAGGGTAGGTAACTTGACAATGCTTCCTACCTGACTGAACCTGAATAACAACAAATTCTGACTTGTGTTCTCCATTTTAAACTTACCTTTTTACATCTTCTAGAGTTTTAGGCCGCATAGGTCATTGGAAGCTATAACCTTACAGCGCGTCCTATGCCTGGATAACTGCTCGAATGTATCGTACTTCTGGTTGCAGCCATAACAAGTGGCTTTGTTATGGCACGTCTCATGTACCATCAAGTCGGTCGAAGTTACAAAACCTGCAAACAAGTAAAACAAAGGAACTTAATGCTGTACAATATTATACAGAATACTGTTTGTCCTTTGAGAAAGTCAACAGACTAGCTAACGGAAAATAAACTCACTTCGCCTACATGTGCCACAGACATATCTATCCTTCTTCTTTGATGGCGACTGTGTGTCTCCCATCTTTCTTTTGACAGATTTGTAGGAGTGTTGAGCTATCACATGAGCCTGACAAAAGAAAAACAAATTACATAATTTATTTTAAAAACAATGTTTTAACAGACTTCAAATCAGTAGCCAAATTGCTTCAAGTTTGCCTTTAAAATTTGAAGAGTTTCCTCGATTTCTCCAGGATCCCATCATCAAAACTGGATTTTGGTGACAAAGGGATAAATCTGGAAGTATATCTATATCTTCCTGGATCCTGACATTCCTGACATGAAAGATGTCATAAAAGCCGACAGTCCTTTATAAAGTACTTTGGCCTTGAGTCCTGAACCTTCCGCGCTGAATTTAAGGTTTCGGATGAGTTTATTTGCGTAGTGTCAGGACTTCACGTGAGCGTCCATTTCGTCCTTTGTAAAGGATGCGGGGATCCAAGAGGATATATATAAAAGGCAAAGTCCTGACTGACTGACTGACTGACTGACTGACTGACTGACTGACTCACTTAAATCAACGCCCAGCCCAAACCATTGAACCTAGAAAGCTGATTTTTTCACAATAGGTAGTTTATACAGAGTGTTTTTTTTTAAATGGGACAGTATGGGGAAATCCGAATCTAAAGGAGATAGAGGAAAAGTGTCCAAGGAGACATTAGGTGTTTTTTTATGTTAACAAATTTGGCTCATTAAAAATTTTGGTCAAGCGTGAGTTGTTCTTAAAAAATTATAAAGTGGGTCAATTTTTTTTTTGACGCGGGTCGGCTCTGTTTGATGTAAAGATTATTTTATTGTATGGAAAGAAAAAAATCTGAACAGCAGAAGTTGGTCAAATTTAATGAAAACTAATCTTCATACAGTTGGTTTATTACTTACTTGAGTAAATGTTCGATGTGGCCGCCGTCTTGTCTTCTGCAGGTACGAGCACGCTTCAAGGACACTTCTAGTTGCATTTAACAGAGACTTATGGTGAATTGTGTTTAAAGTGTTGTAAACAGCATCTTTTACTTCTTGTACGGAGTTGTACCGGGATTCATAAATTCGACCCTCAAGGGGGTAAAAAGGGGGTTGAAAGTTTGTATGGGGATAAAGTAAAATTTTAAGTGAGAGACTTGAAACCATACACAAGGGACTCCATATTACAATACAATAAAAATGATTTAAGGGTTTTGGAAAATTCTACCCCCAAGGGGGTAAAATAAGGGTGCAAAGTTTGTATCGGGGATTTTTTTTTTAAATAGAGACTTAAAACTTTGTTGAAAGATTAGTCATTAGAATACAAATAAAGAACTTTTAGCGTTTTAGAAAATTCTACCCCTAAGGGGGTAAAGTAGGGGTGCAAAATTTGTATGTGGGAAACTTTTTTTTGAGCTAGATACCAAAAACTTTGTAGAAAGATTAGTTATTAGAATATAAAGAGAGTACTTTCAGCGTTTTGGAAGATTTCACCTCTAAGGGGGTAAAATAGGGTGCAGTTTGTATGGGAAAAACTACTTTTTTTGAAATAGAGACTTAAAACTTTTTAGAAAGATTAGTCATTAGAATACAAATAAAGTACTTTTAGTGTTTTAGAAACTTCTACCCCTAAGGGGGTAAAATAGGGGTGCAAAGTTTGTATGGGGCAAAACAATATTTTTTTTAAATAGTGTTCAGTGTTTTAGAAAATTCTACCCCTAAGGGGTTAAAATAGGGGTGCAAAGTTTGTATGGGGGAAACAATATTTTTTTAAATAGAGACTTATAACTTTGTAGAAAGATTAGTCATTAGAATACCAATAAAGTACTTTCAGCTTTTGTAATAAAATACATCATCTGTGATAATTTCAACTGGAACTATCACGGTATCAGTGAGATACGGCCTGGTGACAGACAGACGGACGGACGGACAGCGGAGTCTTAGTAATAGGGTCCCGTTTTACTCTTTGAGTACGGAACCCTAAAAAAGTACATTCAGAGTTTTTGAAAAAAACCATCCCTAAGGGGAAAAAAAGGAATGCAAAGTTTTTATGAGGGAAAGTTTATGTTTGAGTTAGAGACTTGAAACTTTGTAGAAAGATTACTTATTAAAATACAAAAAAAAGAACATAAAACGTTTTAGAAAATTCTACCTCTAAGGGGGTTAAGAAGGGGAGCCAGTGTTGTGTGGGAAACACTTTTTTTTTAACTAGACTTATAACTATTAGAAAGATTACTTATTAAAAATAAAAATAAAAGTACTTTCAGAGTTTTAGAAAATTCCACCCCTAAGGGGGTTAAGAAGGGGGCAAGCTTTATATGGGCAACACTTTTTTTGAGCTAGAGACTTACATAAAAGTTAGTAGTAAGATTACTTACTACAATACGAAAAAAGTTATTTCAGCGATTAGAAAAATTCAACCCCTAAGGGGGTTTAAAAGGGGGTTCAAATTTAAAATGGAGAGCAAGAAAATTTTAAAGTTTTTCCAAATTCATCCCCTAAGAGTGTTAAAAGGGGGTTCAAAGTTTGTGTATTTCACGACATTTTTAAAGTATGAAATTTTTAACTTTGGTTTTAGACTGTTTGTTCACAAACTAGAAAATGAACATCAACGTTTTTTTTTATTTTTCCCCTAAAAGAGGTGTCAATGTTTGTATTGAGAGAAATCATTTTCTAAGACGATAACAAGTTCTACGCGGACGAAGTCGCGGGCAACAGCTAGTAAATAAATAAATATAAAAAAATATTACGGGACAATCTTACACAAATCAACCTAGGCCCACGGTAAACTCAATAAGGCTTGTGTTGTGGGTACTAGGCGACGATATATATGATAGATAAATACATATAGATACTTATATACATATATACCTATATGACCTGAAATCCTTGGATTGTCAAGGTTTCAAAACGAAATTATGTAAGTGGTGTCTACAAAGAATGTTCTATACAGTTAAGGAACACTTTGTAACCACAAATGCCTAATGAATTTTATTATTTTCTCTGACCACTTTCCTTTTTGAATGACATTGATTTATTATTAATATATTGACATTGCTACACTTTGACTTCTATTTTTATTTATTTTTTTACTTTTTTACTAATTTAATTCGATATTAATATAACAATGAATAATAAGGACATAATTTCAATGACATGCATATTGAGAATCAAAATATTGTACGCCAAACTCTGGCTGATTGTGATGTAACCAAAATACTAACCCTAACACCATTTTTATAACCACTCACATTCGAACAATAAATAATTTGTATTTGTATATAACATCCATAACTCAGGGACAAATATTCGTGATAAACACACAAATAAATGCCCTGACCAGGATTCGAACCCGGGACCTCCAGCTTCGTAGGCAGAGTCACTACCCACTGGGCTACGGAGGCCGTTATATATGATCGCCCGCAGATTTGCAAGGTGCTCTAAAGAGGTGAAAGAAACCAACTGGGCTACGGAGGCCGTATATGCTTTCAAACAAAAAAAAAATGTTCAATTCGGTTTTTAAGAGGAAAGACCACTGGCCATTTTTCCATACAAACGTTCTCGACTGTTTCCTCCGAGGTATTTGACCGTAGATTTATGGTTTTTTGAAATGATATTAATATCATCAATATCTGTGTCGGTACGTTTTGTTTTTTTTGTTATTCTTATTTTTATAAGTGCTAGGTTACTTTAAAGAAAGCTTAAAACGGCCCAACAACATAGTCGCAAACATACGCCTAGTACACAATCTGTTTCTTTAAAGTAACCTAGCACCTATAAAAATCCGGCTGTCAGAAACAAGATTTTCAATAATTTATTTCTCAAAAACTACGCATATTAGAAACGCGGGAGTTTTAGTCTCACATTTGTAATGAATGATCTAAA
This sequence comes from Epinotia brunnichana, assembly GCA_963854355.1. Taxonomy (NCBI): domain Eukaryota; kingdom Metazoa; phylum Arthropoda; class Insecta; order Lepidoptera; family Tortricidae; genus Epinotia; species Epinotia brunnichana. The sequence goes on along the minus strand of CAWKZR010000004.1, from coordinate 245,583 downwards.
CGAGATGTCACTTTTTCGGCTTCTATAAAATACTGTGCAAGGGCAATACTTTGTTAATAAATGTGTATTACTTAACTGAATTAACCCGTTAAAATTGTAAGACAATAGATAGGGTAAAGTGACTAATAGAAGGACAAATTAACGAATTTTGTTATATGATACCATATTTTATGTTCGTGACTTGAACGTGACTAATAAAAAATAATTACTTTGCTTAAAAATCTTATATTTTTACAAGCTTTTATTTTTTAGTTTTACCTGTCCCGTTGTCTGTCTGTAATCAAATCTTGCAAGTTTAATTTGACCCACTTCCCGGTGACCGATTGGGCTGAAATTTTGAGTATAAGTATAGTTTGGATGACAATTCAATATTATGGTACCATCGAGCTGATTTGATGAGCTCCATCATCAGGAGACAGAATGTGGCCATGGGAATTCAGTACTTAACCGATATAACCCTGTTGAATTTGGGCTCGTTAGAATTGTCTCAATGAGTAGTTGATGACGGCATACAGAAAAGTACAGTCGGCAATAAAAACTTGTACCAAAATATTTTTTTTGACAGAAACTTTTTTGTATGTAGGAAGTAATTTCCGGAACCTCAACCACTGATTCGATTTCAAAAATCCATACACCTGGACTTAAGCTATGTAAGTATATCGCGTTCTTTGCAATACGCGGGCTAAACCGCGCGAGCTGCAAGTGTAAAATAAAAATAGAAATTTAAAAAACCTGTATTTTTTTATAAACACAGCATTTAATTGAATTCCATACTATTATTCTACTTATAAACATGACAAAATAAAAAATTAAATTAACTTTCTGGGATATGAACCTGAGACCTCTGACTCGGAAAGCTAACGATTACTGACCACGCCACGACGTGACATACATTACTACTCGAAATTAATGTACTTATTTGTGACTGGTAAGTTTGACAATGTGTCGTGAAAAACATAATTCAATAGCCAACAGTGGTATGTCAACATCGCCGATGAATTGTGTAACGTTGTATTCTAAATTTAAATGCAACTACCTGTGTGCGTGCGTGCACGCAAGCTCGCGCACGGCCCCGCCTTTGTCAGCGCGACAGAAATATTTATTGGGAATTCTCGAATCTGAAAAAAGGCTCAGCTAATGTGGGCTCTTAAATTACCGAGTTATAGCGTAACAAACACACAAATTTTGACAATGAGCCTACCTTACTTAGTTGGAATTGCCTTGTCCACCACTGGTAATCGTAAAATTATCCCCAAATCATAAATGTCATACCGTACGTATTTATAATATATAATATTGTGCAAATGCTACTCGTAAAGCGGCAATTACACTTCGTCGTTCGCCACATGCTGCATGCGGCGACCGCAAAAGTGTAAAGAACACGTTACTCGGCCGCATTCGGCAATCGAATGAATATGATTATCATCAATTTTACCTTTAGCCCAGACACACTGTGGAATGTTTTGGCGCACAGCATACACTCTAGAGGAAGGTCACTGGACACGGTGTCAGAATCTGCGTCACTCGTAGGTTCCTCCTTCAATGGGGCATCGAGAAACTGAAATAAGCCATTTGTACTCTACAATACAGGAAAATTTGTATTAACTATTTTTTTTTTGCAGCTGTTAATATTAGGTCCTTACCTATGAAATTGGCGGTGTGTATGGAAAATTCAAACCTATTTTTTGTATTTAAAACCTTTGTTACATAGTCTTATAATGAAATTAAAAAATAATTTGGAAGTTGCAATAGAAATGAATAAATTACGTACAAAATAATATCTGTGAAAAAACCGCCAATTTCATAGGTAAGGACCAACCGCCAATTTCGGGTAAAATACACACTTTCTATGCGAATAATCTTTATAGATATCAGGTTGAAATAAATGACCTACGAATATCGGGGTTATATGAAACTAAATTAAATTTTAATTTCGTGTAACCATGGACACATGTTGTTAGTAGAATTTACAAAACTAGGGGGTTAGTAGTTACAGCTAAACTTACATTTAAAACGAAACAACACTGACAGGGGAGTGTAGTCCCTTGCAGTGTGACATGTAGGGACAGTCAACCCTGTCCGCTATCATGCGCAGAATGCTGTTGAGACTGCGGCGCACCCTGCGCACCAGGGATGCTGCGCGCGCACGCATGCTCGTATAAAAACAGTCCACGAGCGCCGCCGCGAACATCCCTGATGCGCTACAGAAACGACGCAGTCCCATCAACACCCGGAATGCATTATTATACTGGACCCTAAGGGCCCCATAGGCCCGTTGCGTATACTGTTCCCACAGATTGCAGGTATAGAGGGAGGTGCAAAACGCCCTAAACAGTGTTTCTTTCACCTCTTTAGAGCACCTTGCAAATCTGCGGGCGATCATATATAACGGCCTCCGTAGCCCAGTGGGTAGTGACTCTGCCTACGAAGCTGGAGGTCCCGGGTTCGAATCCCGGTCAGGGCATTTATTTGTGTATTTATCACGAATATTTGTTCCTGAGTTATGGATGTTATATATATATATGTATATAAGTATCTATATGTATGTATCTATTATATATATCATTGCCTAGTACCCACAACACAAGCCTTACTGAGCTTACCGTGGGCCTAGGTTGATTTGTGTAAGATTGTCCTGTAATATTTATTATTTATTATTATTATTATTTATATTCGCCCGGACCGACAGGGCCCTTTGTTCCCTTTCCATGTCCAGGTCGTCTTTGAGGTCGGTCGCGATCACATGGCCTAAGTACTTGAAATGGTCCACTCTATCCATAGGGGTACCATTGAGGCAAATGGCAGGAACTTCCACTGTTTTCTTGCGATCGCACTCAAATACCATGAACTGGCTCTTAGCAACATTATATTTAAGGCCATGATTTGTTGCATACGTTTCACAAATTTTCAGCAGCTTTCGCAGCCCACAGACCGACGCGCTCAGCAGCACCATGTCGTCCGCGTAACTTATGTTGTTAACACAAACTCCACCTACATGACAGCCGACATGTGTTCTGCTGAGCGCCTCGATTAGTCCGTTAACATATAGGTTAAAGAGCGTAGGTGAGGTCAGCCCTCCCTGTCTCACCCCACACTCCAACCTGTACTCATCAGACTGCGCAATAGCCCATCTAACACTGTTGACCTGATTCCATACCAGTACTTAAACCCGGCGTCATGGGGGTGGAAAAGTGTTACACGGACGTCGGGGTGGGTCTCACAGACCCGTTCATAAAATATCAGTTATTTCAATAGTTTATAAATAAAAGTGATAATAGTTATTTGTGTTTAGTTTTTTAGGTATTCATGTTAAATAAAGAAAAGAAAAATATCATAACATATTATGTTTCAATCATATTTATTAGAGCATTTAAAAGCAAACGAAAAACATTAACAAAAATTATTCTCTTCTACTTAAATTTAATTCTACTAATTTAACAATCAGTCTTAACATTTTAATGGCACTTTTTTGTAGGAAACTAAATTATCTTTGGAAAAAAAAAACAAAATTAATCACTCCGAATCATTATCATTGGTACAGTCAGCACAGAAAGGTACAACATGTTCCAAGCAAATATTTTTGTTACAACTCTTGCAGGTGTAATTTGTTTTCCGGTCTTTCTTTGCGGGACATACTTGGCACCTTTTGCGAATATTAGTTTTTTTTGCCGGAGGTTCCCCTGAAGATTCACCAACAAATTTTCCAATTTTCTGTCGCAACTCACGTGGAAGAACCGATAAATTTTTGCGAAGTTTTAAATGTTCCATGACAAGACCGAGACCTAAGTTTTTTATAAATTGTCTTCGTTTTGTTGTTGAACAGTTATTATTTTTATATATTATTAGGCCATTTATGGCGGCAATGTTCAACGAAGAGTAAAAAATCGTTAATGGCCACCTTTTAGAATTACGACTTACGTCGTATGTAGCAAATAGCTCGTCAGCTACATCCACACCACATTTCGTTCTGTTATAATATGTATTTATTTCAGGCTTGCGCTTTTCTCCTGTTGTTTCGTCAATAGCATTGTCGTGGTGTAAGCTGGACATCAGTAACACTATTCTATTTTTTTTAGGCACATGAGCAACAATTGTGACATCTTTTTGAAAACCAAATCGGGATGAGAAAACTTCAACTCCGCGAGTTTTAGTGAATTCTCCTGGAAGTTGTCTTTTATTTTTTCGCAGGGTGCCAACTGATGTCAATTTATGTTCCTTGAGCAAATGCTGCACCAATTCATAACTGGTAAACCAGTTATCGAATGTTACATTTCGGTTTGTTTTGGATATAGGCTGTACAATCCGGTCAACAACATCAAATGGCTTGTTACTTGTAGAAAAAGGGCCTTCAGGCTGCTTTCCAGGATATATCTCTAGGTTCTTGATGTAATAATTGTTCGCATCGACTAAAGCAATGATTTTTATCCCGTACTTAGCAGGTTTGGACGGTATGTACTGGCCAAATTGTCTAGTTGCGTTCTTTCCTGACGGGTAGTAACATCATCAAAGGTCAAAGAACTTTGAATAAAATGAAATCTCTGTAAAGACATTACAAACCGAATACACCCGTGCCATCAGTAGCCCATAAATCAATTAAATTTTGTCTGCCTGATCGGTAAAGACCAGCAAGATAAAGAAGGCCTATAAAAGCTTTCAATTCCACCATAGTGCATTCTTTTACATGGGTGTACTTAGATAAATTAGTACATGAGGCTATTTTAGGTCTAATGCATGCATTAGTATGCATAAGTATGATTTGCAGGATATCCTCAGTAATGATAAGGTTCCAACATTCCACTTCAAACATCGCTGATTTTGCTTCTGGCACTACACCTGGCAATGGATGGATTATATTTTCCATTCTGGTTCTGACATTATGTCGAAAAGGCTCCTTATACCAAATCGTACTATCTTTGCCACGATAAAATCTCGAAGAACTCTTACGGTTTGCATTTGAAGAACTATTAGATCCAGAAACAGAATGCTCCTCCAACTGTGGAGAATGATTTCTACCCGCCAGCGTAGATAGCAGAATAGCGGCGGCGATCGCGCAGTGTTAACACACTGCGACGGTTTGCTCCATAAAAATATTAAGTTTACGCTAAATTACTAATATATTCGGCAAGAAAGTGCTACTAGACTAATAAAATCTATAAGTGATGTAGACTTAGTGCTAAATATATGTTGAAAAGTGTTTAATTCATCCATGTTATAGTAAAATAAATTTCATCGAGTTTAACGGCTACCGACGTGCAGTAAATAGTGTCTCGAGAGGAAACTGCGGGGGATTGTGAATCTTACGCGGAATAAGATAAAGTCCTCAACACATTTTTTTTGTTTTTTGACCCCAGAGCGACTGAGTTTTTATTTCGTCAAGATGAAGTGTATCAAATGCAACTTGGACCTGGCTTCGGATGACTTGATCAAATGTACAACATGCCAAGAAAAACACCACTACGGGTGCATTGGACTTACCGATACAGAGTTTAGAAAAATGCTACCCATGAACGTTAAAAAGTGGAAATGTTTAAAATGTAAACAAACCAAAAAAAATTTAGGACCCACAGGAAGCTCACCTAAGCAGACGCTGATATTAAACGAAGAACGAGCTGAGAATGCTGACCACTTACCATCGATTGTCAGCATCGACACTACAGCGCTTCTGAGTAATATGAACGGGCAGTTCCAACTGCTGGCCCAGGAAATGGCCGACCTCAAAGACAGTTTCCATGCAAGACTGGACGTATTAACATCCTCCATCCAGACGTGGTCTAACAAGTTCCTAGAGCTTGAAGGCAAATACCACGAGCTTGAAAATAAGGTCTCAAACGTGCAATCGGAAATAACCGCAGTTAAAGCAGAAAACACCCTACTTCGTGATCAGTTAGAACAACTTCAAAGTACATCCGATGAGCAAGAGCAAAGGTCACGCCAGTGTAACATTGAAATACACAATCTACCACTGAAGCCATCGGAAAATTTAGTGCATATGACAGTAGCATTGGGTAAGGTCCTGAATGTACCACTTACTACTGATTCCATACGTGCGGTACATAGGATTGCACACAATAATAAAACGGAACGCCCCAAAAATATAATAGTGGAACTGTGTTCTCGACGATTAAGAGACGACGTGATCGCCGCGGCTCGGGCCCGGCGCGGGGTCACCGCGGGCCAGCTTCTCCAGGCCGCCGAAGGCGCGCCCGCGCCCGCGAGCCACGTCGGCGACCAGCTCGCTGGGGATGAACGTCGGGCGACCTCAAGGCCCATTTATATAAACGAACACCTGACATTAAAGAACAAAATCCTTTACTCGAAGGCACGAATAACGGCCAAGACCAAAAACTATAAGTGGGTATGGATCAAAAACGCGACTATTCTAATGAGAAAGAACGATTCATCCCCGGTAATACGAATCTGCAAAGAGGCTGACCTGGCGAGAATTTGAAGTTGGCAAAGACATTCAATTATGTTAATACTTGTGTGGCTACTTAGGTTTTTGTTTAGTAATGATAATGAGCGGCATGTATTGTACCATCCTATTATTTTGTGTAACTGTACTGTTATAAAAATGGCTATCTGTATATTTAAAAAATACGACATCGCATTAAGACCACTATACACTTGCGGACCACATACTTATTTTAACTTTTATACATTAAACATTATAAACAGGCACTATGAATAAAAATCTGAAATTTTATTATCAGAATTGCGGTGGTCTTAAAACTAAATTAACAGATGTTCGTTTAAACTTGTTGCAGTGTAACTATGACGTCATAGTGTTGACCGAGACGTGGCTTAGAGACGACATACATGACGCGGAAATCTTTGATAGTAGCTACAATGTGTTTCGACGTGACAGAGATCGGCAGGGCACGGCGAAGAAGGACGGGGGAGGGGTACTTATAGCCGTGAAGACAAGCTACTGGGCGACTCGGCGAACAGAGTGGGAGTCTAATTTAGTCGAGGAAATTTATATCGAAATGGGTACGTTAAACCATAAAATTATAATTAATGGGGTGTATATTCCCCCTAAGTCTAACATACTGCTTTATCAACATTACTGCGACAAATTAGAAGAACTTAATACAAACATTAGTGATGCATTATTCTGTTTGGTAGGCGATTATAACCTTCCGGCTTTATCGTGGTCCCCGTCAGGTACTGGAGAGCTCATACCTAGTAACGAAAATCAAAATCCATGCGCGACGTTACTTATTAATACATCAGAGACATTAGGATTAAAACAGTTTAACTCGACTACAAAAAATAAACAATCGCACATTGGATTTGTTATTTTGTAGTAAGGAATGTACCGTCATCAATCCCGAAATAGAAATCTCTAATATAGATAGACACCATCCCGCTTTCGAATTTACTATTCTTTTGGCTCTGAATAAATGTATTCCTAACAGATCTATACCTAAATATAATTTTCAAAAGGCCGATTACATAGAAATTTCAAAAAAAATTAACGAAACTGATTGGAACGTAGAACTTAGTGATCTAAAACCTGAGACAGCAGTGGATAGATTCTATAGTATAATATATAATATTATAGATAGTTTTGTGCCACTAAAAAAATATAAAAGTAAAAATATACCAAAGTGGTTTTCTGTAGCATTAACAAAAACTCTAAATAGAAAAAAAAAAAATTTGGCGTCGATGGAAAATATACAATTCACTAGCCGATTACGCAGAATTTTCATTACTTAGACACAGAAGTAAGATACTATTACTAGAATGCTTTAACGCGTCTAACGAAAGTGTCTTCAGGAGTAATTCAGGGTTCAATTTTAGGGCCTTTGCTGTATAGTATTTTTATCAATGATATTAAGTCTTGTTTTGAAAATAGTAACTTCCTTTTGTTTGCGGATGACTTAAAAATATATAAGGCAATAGAAAACTTGAATGATTGTTTATTAGTCCAAAAAGATTTAGACAAATTTAATGACTATTGTAAGCAGAATAGGTTGCAGTTAGCAGTAGATAAATGTATACAAATATGTTTTACCAAGAATAAAAAAAAAAAAATTACGTTTTCGTACAGTATAGGTAATACACAAATAACGAAAGTAAAAACGGCCCGTGACCTCGGTGTCTTATATGACAAAAAACTACATTTTGACTCACATATCGATAAAATAGTGCGCAAAGCATATCAAATGCTAGGATTCGTCATTAGATCAGCTAAAGTATTTAAAAGATCCGATACATATATATTGCTCTATAAGGCGTTAGTGAGACCACACTTAGAGTATGCATCTGTTATATGGAATCCTCTTTATGCCAAATACTGCAATTCTATTGAAATGATTCAAAAAAAAATCCTAAGAATTATGCATAAGAGATTGACGGGTAAAAAAATGTCTTACAAAAATCTTCTAAAGCAATATAAAATCACATCACTGTCAAAACGACGAAAAATATCAGATGCAGTTGTACTGTATAAAGTCTGCCGAAGCAAATACAATAGCTGCGAGTTACTGCATCGTATGCAGTTCCGGGTGCCTCCGCGGCGCGGATCACGCTCCGCCGCAGTCCTGTTCGCCGTGCCAACCTGCAAGAGTAACGCCGGCGTGCGAGCGCCGCTGCGCCGCATGTGTGACGAGTACAATAAGACCCTAGTCTCGGTTGACATCTTCAACACGTCCATTAGCCAGTACAAAAATGAACTACTAAAAATCATCCCAGATGATGGTTGGTAGGATGGTTTCGTTGTAATTTGTAATGTACAGGTAGTAAGTATAATATAATATAAGTAAGAAATTGTAGTCTTTTGTAATAAAATCGTTTGTTAGTAAGTAAACTAAATATATTATAGTATTATGTTTTAGTGGGAACTGTCGAGGAGCTAAATGCATGTTCATTTGTAATCTAGCTTGTAAGTAACTATTATGTTCATTTAACTCTGTTTGTTCTCCAATAAATAAAATAAAAATAAAAAAAATTATCATTATCAAACTCTGAGATTGGAGAATGATTTCTATCCGCCAGCGTAGATAGCGGAATATTATCATCACCAGACTCTGAGATTTCTTGCTCTGTGTCGCTGGGCTGACTACGCTCACTCAAATGATCTTCTTCCACTTCACACTCCTGGTCTGACAACACAGAGTCAGAGTCAGACTGTTCTAAAATCGACAGTATACGCTGTCTTTCTTTCTCTTCATGATCCATTTTTCTAAGTACCTACAAAAAACACACATAAAATACATTGAACTGTATTACAGCAACTTAAATAATAAACCACAACAAACAAACAAAGATCAAAGCCTAAACACACTGAAAACAATTAAAATAATATGTACACAAAATGGCGCGAAATTATAACACTAACTGCGGGGATGGGTCTCACATACCTTTTTCAACTTTGTGCGCGTGTATCTGTCACTGCGGACGTGGCACGACTAATGCGTTACCTGCGAAGCTTAGAACAACTCGACAGCTCCAGCTACTGGGAAGAGCGGCAACGTCGCACGCATAGTAACTGAACTATGAGCTAAATGAAATGTAACGGGTCTCACAGACCCAACCCCCATGACGCCGGGTTAAATATGCGAATGGTTTCCTGCGGTAAACTGGTATTTTCCGGCTTCTTCCATAGTAGGTCATAGGAAACCAGGTCAAAAGCCTTCGATAGATCGAGGAAACAGGCTACCACCGGGGTTTTACTTTTGGTATAATACCTGACAGTGTGCTTATGAAAAATGAAAATGAAAAAAGGGTTATAAAAGTAAATTAATAGACAGCAAAGGTTGGAGCCTCCTATTAAGCAAGTAATTTTGCTTGTGTCAGGAGACACCGCTCTTCCATATAACCCATAATAAATAAATAAATATTTGCGGACAATCTTACACAAATCAACCTAGTCCCAAACTAAGCAAAGCTTGTACTATGGATACTAGACGACGATAAACATACTTACATAGAGAAATAAATACATAGAAAACATCCATGACTCAGGAACAAATATTCGTGCTCATCACACAAATAAATGCCCTTACCGGGATTCGAACCCAGGACCTCTTGCTTCATAGTCAGGGTCACTACCAACTAGGCTAAAGCGGTCGTGAAATTCATTCAGGTTCGTCAAATAATAAGGTACTTAATATAACATTGTTTAAATATTAAGGTAAGTACAGATATAACTTAATCTATTTATTTATTTAATTTAAAAGTAGAAAAATGTGTGTGTGTGTTTGTGGGTTATATAAATATAGACTAAAATTATAAAGAGGATTTGTTATTGAATTGTAAGCAGAAATAATAGGATTAGGGAATAATTAAATTTGAAAAAATCCTATCACCAGTATATAGAATGGGTTTTCGGGATGAACATAGGCTATGTTATCCCATGGCTCTGCCTGCTCCTTAGCAGTTAGTACATGATATATCACAGAAAGACATACCTCTGCCATCATTTGGTTTCCATTTGGTAGTGCTGAGTTCGCAGTTCATTCCACATACGAGAATGTGCCTAAAAATAAGGAAATGCATTTAATGGCAATATTTACTTGGGATTGTGCATTGTATACCAATATTAAATTAAGGAAAAATGTGTTCACATTCAATTTCAAAAATTCTTTTTTTTTTCAGTATTTAAAATAGGGGTATATTTTATCCCGCTGCTTCGCCTGCGTTCTTTGCAATGACTGCGGGCAGCTAGTCACTTAATAAAGAAAGTCCACACATGTTACATAACTCACTTAAGGGGTTCCACACGCTTTTTGACTAGTTTTGGTGAGTTTTGAGTTGATATTCCTCCGTCATTACAATAGATATATTTATGCCACAAATGTCAATCGGTCCTTCATTACTTTATTTACTTTTGCAAGTTTTTTGGAAAAAAATGAATATTTATTTTTCTATGATTTATTCAAACATGGTCCAAAAAAGCTCTGTTTTCGATTTTAGTATGTTGTTTATGCACTTTTTATATATGAAATTTACATGTAACTGTTACTTTTTGACGTTTCTAACAACCCAAGAGTTTTTTATTTTTAACTAATTTTTACAAAAGTTACGTCCAAAAAACTGGTTTTTTGACCTAAAACTGCTAAAGTTTAGTGCCATATATCTCAAAAACTATGAGTTTTGAAGTAAATATGGGATACTATTTCGGTTAACCTCGTTGTTGTTAATACGGTAAGCCAAAAAAAACACGAAAAAACGGATGGTAATAGATCAAAGGTCATTGGGAGCTGTGAGTCCCTAAAACAAGATATTCTCTTGTTATGTGCAGATACTAACCATTGATCTTTATTGGTTGTGGTTTCATTAATTCTTCAGGTTCGATTTTGATGTCTGCACAGTCTGTTATCTCCTTGTACTGAGCAGAACTCCCATTTATGTTCTCACCATAGTCATTATCAGAGAGCACTTCTTGTTTAATTTCAATATCCATGGCAGTTTCAAAAACAGTACCATTTATGTTCTGGTCCAGTTGGATTGGTTTGGGCCACACTGTAGCACCCCGAGGGTCTAACTCCGCGCGTGGGAACCGTTGTCTGAGAACCTTATCACTTTTTTGTACACCAGCAACAAAATAACAAGCATTTTGAAGTTTTGTGTAACAACTGTCACATATGAACTTTGAATGTTGGTCTATTGATGATATCTACAAAATAAAAACAGAATATAATACTTGAATGCACTTTACATTTATAGGAAATAGTTGTTGAGATACAACAACAGTGTACATAGAAAAAATAGTCCAAACAAACCATTTTGTAGGTTAATAACACTGCAAAATGTATAAATTATGTTTAATTGCGGAACTGACCTCAATATGTCCAACTTTCGCAAGGTCTTCAGCTATAGTATTCTGCATTCCTTCCCATGGTGATATCCAAGCTTGAAACAGATTGACCAGACTTGTGGCCGAATCAACTTGCTCTAAACATGCTCTGCACTCCCACTCATTTGCTTTTTCCAACATATTACCAGTTTGTTGATCCTTTAAATCAATTGGTATTACTCTAAAAGAAATAAAAGATCATTGCGTGAATTAGAAAACTAAACTTGAAAGTCTACTGAAAATGGATGTCAAATAGAAATTGTACAAACTTAACGCAAAAGCATCTAACCCACAAATTCCATGATTTTTGTTTTAGCCAGAAAATCTGAATTCAAAATTTGCATGAAGTGGTTTGGATCCTTTTATTTACATTTCAAAATACTTTTAACTAGCATTCAGACAGAACACAGCATAGATAATGAACCCAAACATTAGATAATACATACTTATCAACTGTCGCGACATCTGGCAGTTGATATCGCGAAGATTTAACTCGTGGTCGGAACGTGTAGTGACGCCTTAAGAGATTATTTGCACTGGCAAGGTTATGATATAGTTGTGACTGTGGGTAGACTAAAGTGGGAGTTTTGGAGCATTTAATCGTTTGTTCCGTGGAAAAAGCCTCATTTTATCATGGAGCGGCGGCGAGTGACGAGGTGGTCTTCGGGGTTCTCGCCAAGGAGCCGGGGGCTACGCAGCTGGACTCTGAAAGCTAAGTGTCTTAGTTTCTTGGTACTTTATTTGTTCTATGAAGATTATTAGCTCTGATATAATTGTGTGCTACAATCTACATATTCTAAAGGTATTATACTAGAACTGTTTCCTGAATCCTGTGTTACTTAATGATAATTATAACCATCGCGATAACACGCTACCAGTAGCCTGAGAACATAGTTACTTCTGATAGATAGTATGCCCTAGTCATGATGACAGTATATAGGGGAGGTACCTCCATAGTTTCTCGGTCGAAGGGCGAGAACTAGATACAGTAATATAGTGTACACACCTTATGTGGCTAACCCTAGTGAAGGAACGACTATTCGTATATTTAGGAGAAGACGTGGTACAACTCCAGTTGTTCAGTAGGTAGAACTTATATGTGCTAAGTTTCTAAGGCCTACGTGACAGGTGTGTCATGGTTATCTTTATAACCACAGATGGTAGACGCGAGCGTCACCGTGCGAGTGCCGCGAGCGTCATCGTCTAGAAAAGCGAAGCAGATATCCGTGGACTGCAGAGATGATTCAAGGTAGGATTCAGATTATCCTTTCTATGTCCACATATAAACCCTTTCGCGGCGCCCTCTAATATTGCGCAGTCTAACTGTATTTGTACCGGTTACATTCCTATATAAAGAGAGGGCGTTCGCGACATGGTGAATGGTGCTGGGATATTTGAATCCGTGCCTATATCGGTTATATTGAGCTGGTAGGCAGTCGGATTAGCCAGTTTGTTTCAGGCAGTTTTATCTTAACCCTTGGTTTGGCGATTTAGTGTTGTGGTGGAGTATGGTGAAGCATACTTCAATTATTTCTCGATGCACATACAATTCCTTGATTGATTGAAACACGCTAACAGCGGTATGATTTTATTTGTCCCAATTTTACATTTGTTTGAGAATAATGTAAATTTTAGTTAAATTATACATGGTATAGAATGTATTACATACAATACCAGTTGAATAATGATACAATAAATTAGAGCTTCTATGGAACACTAATGGTGATGTCAATTCAGCCGAGGGCCCCGGCTAGTTGCTTCTCGATCAGTGCTTCAATATTGTAATGAAGATTCCTTTTATAGTTCTTCCATGTTTTCAATAAAATTAATGTTGGTACGTTGCTATTTTGAACATTTTGAGAACACGTACAGTTTACAGAAGCTAAGAAACAGTTACCGTATAAAATAAGACGGAAAAGCAACGGATTAACTGTTTTCATCATAAATTTGCGTATCATATTGCATCACAGATTTTTTCAGTCTAATATGATATAAAAGCGAAAGATTGAAAAGCTGTTCTATATTATGTCGGATACCATATTTTAATGAGTATCAAGGATTTGTGCTTGCATTGCATTCAGATATTGGTGGAAGTACTTCTACTTCTAATTATATAATAATAAAAGAAAAAAAAGAGGGTAGTTGAAAAGAGTCGTGGCAATGAGACGAAATATTTCTACAAAGTGAGTCGAGTTAAGAGGGTAGCCTAGCAGCATTTTTCCATACAAAGCATCGATCTTGTCAAGAATTTGTAGTGAAAATCGGTCTGAGCTGCGGTTGTCCCTATCGCGCATCGCACGCGGTCGCTTGGGCGCAACGCGACGGCCATAGTTTGTACAAGTACATATTTCTCAATTTTGTCGCAGACCGACTACGCTCTTAAGTGTTGGAAAGGATTTAGAAAAATCGTGATTTGGAAAGAACCGTTAATTTGAGAGAGATACAGCGCATACCTTTGGATAGTTAACGGTAAGAAAGTTAGCTTAAATAAGTACGAGGATCTCGGGGTTAGATTCAGTTTGAGAGGATTATCTTGAAGTTTGGAATCGATTGTTTCCTTCAACAATGTTTGTAACAGCAGTGGTACGAGATATGACCGCATATGTACCTACATACTGTTTTTGTGAAATGCATGAACATTTCTTTCCAGGATGTGATTCCTACAGGACCTGCGAAAGTAACCAGTAGCACTACGTCGTAGCGCGTTGCAACTTGATTTCTATACGAGGTGAAGTTCGTTAGTTTTTGCTGCCAACGCATATGAGTGTCGTCATAATTGTTCCTAAATTATTTTACATTTCAATTTGATGCTAATGTTTTGATCTAGCTTGTGAGCTCCAATTATTGTTAGCCGTGGTGATGTTAAGGTACAGCAGTATTTATTGTCCCCGAGCGATTACAAACGTGCATATGTGAATCGATTTTAGGGTATTTGAGTATAAAGAAAGGTGCTACTTGTGAGTACGTAATTTTAGCTAATACACGAAAATAGCTCTTTGGTTGTAAATCGACAAATTGACTTCCAGTAGTTGTGGTGTTAAAAGAGAAATTATTACCTATTTATCGTGTCTAGGTAGTTTCTAGTGCCGTCAAATTTTATTTGTTGTAGGTACTTATTGCAACTATAGCCGTGTAAAATATTAAAGGCGTGAGACGCAGTCTGCGTGAGACGCAGCATTTATTTACAGATAGAAAAACATAACCCTCCCTCCTTCGGCAGTCGGGCAAAAACAACAAAACGCAAGGGAAGTGAATTTAACTATGTCACACAACTTCAGTTTCATACGTACATTATTATTATTCCAGGAGTGATTGACTTGCTGCCTATTGCGTAATTATGTTGTAATGTCGTTTCAGTTGTGTAAGAGTCCTTACAGTTTACGTTTATGGCAAGTATCCATAACATATTTACATTCAACGGTAATATTTGCAGTTACTCAGTGCATTGTATACTCGTGTCCAGCATTTCAGTGCAATAAAGAGATTTCAATGAACTTAATGAGTCAGAAGAAGTATTTTTGAGAAGGTTAGAGGTAGCACTAGCATACTTACATAAAACGTAACATGTTATGGAACAAATTAATTAACCAGTATTTTTCCTTGCACTATATTAACTTGGTAATGAGTATGAGATCTCGTAGGATTAACCAGTATTCTATTCTAATAATCATGCGTACGAACGACTATACCTAGTATATAGTAGGAGTATTTATGTATGTATGTTGGGTATAAGTAAAAGCAAAAGAACTTGCCAGACTTTTGAGTCAGAGTGGTCAGTCATATTTTGTGGTAAAGCAATAGCTTTTGTGAAAATCATATCAGTCGATATTTTATTTCATGCGCAATTATAGAGGGATTCTCATGGATCATTTACAATTATGGATTTCGTTTCCAATGTCGGCCTACTATTTTTTATACATCATCATCAGATCATCATCAAATAGCAATAGAAAGTAAAAATACGTGTGAAAATTGAAAGAATCACTATAGTTATGCATATAGGGTACGTTTAATCATGGAAATAATCAGACGGAGAGCGGATGAGTATGGATTTAAAACGGAAAAATCATTTTTGTCTTTACAATTAAATTCAATGCGACTTTGAGTTATTGCTTTCATCTTATTTTAGAGTCATATTATTTAAATACCTACTAATGTGATAATTGACTATTGCTATTTATAGTGCCGAATTATGTGGATTAAAATATTAAAGTAAGTAAACTTGGTTAAAGGAAGAACTTAGAATCAATGTACCTAGTGCACAGACTAGCATAGTAGTAATGATTACATAGATTAATTAGGAATAGATATATATTATTCCGGTACCCAATAGTACATACATTTTGACGCAGATTAATAACGGTCGTACATATTGAGCTTGAACAAGCTATGATGCATATAGTATACCTATCTGGTACTAATTATTTTTCAGTGCGTATACGTTCGAGATATTTATCCAGTTTCATGTTTTACTTCAGAAGCATAGGTACATGCGAGTAACAGTATTGTTAAGGGAAGGTTTCATACAACTTCGAAATATAAGACCGCGTTTTATGAGTATGTGTCCAGCCTATATTCAGATCATAGAAATGTTTCGGTCTACCAATTCCATTGCAGGATGGGCGTGTTGTTGGAACTACTTGGAACAGTTTACATATCACTCGTGCCGTCGTGAACGATTCCAGTAATGATTTACGTTCTAATCGAGCAGTTTCTTTCACGCAGTTGGATTCCACTCTTGTTGTTAAAGCCTTTAGTAGTTCCGTCTCTTTGTTTCGTCGTGTGCGTACATATAAGGAGATGGAATGCCGAAAAATAGATTTCATGATATTGTATATTCTGATAGTGAGCAACCGAAGACGGCTCAAAAAATTGTTTCAGACTTCTGATAACGACTGCTGCCTTCAGAGTGAAAATAATATGATTTTCCAACATGAAGTGATAAGTTTCTTCTAAGTAGGTACTTAGTAATAATCTGGTTAAAAGTTTTCTGATACATTAGCGTACTAGTTGTCAATGTAGTGATTTATAGACGAATGAGATAATGATTGGGTAGTATAATATGTCTACGTACGAGATTCAATTGAAAATAGAAAGAGAATGTGGGTACAACAATGTTTTTCTTTTTAACAGAGTTCTTCGTCTATAATCTCATTTCTCGTTGCAGCGTGATTGTAGTGGTGTTGATACAACTGTTGATTAATTGTTTATGGCGTAGTTACGTGCTATGGTACTCGATTATTTCATAGACAGATGGGAATACGTAGGGTATGTAGTTACTAACCTACATGTAATATATAGGCAGGTGAATAATGGTGTAAAAGTTACTGAGTTATTCATTGAACATACTTCAATATGTAGGCGTTAAAATTAATTAATAGTCTTTGGTTACGTTTGTCAGTCTAGGACGTACCTAACCAACTCATGATGTAGTCACGTGAAGTTAATGTGGTTTTCACATATGTGTACCTAGTTATATCATCGGGATAGACTTGAGCATTTCAAGTATGAATTGGTAGGTATTGTGTGCATAACCGTGTGTAGTTGTGTGAAGTTTTGTGAGTCTTAAGCTCAATACCTACTCGACTAGTTATTTCAAATAATAAGCCTTACCACTGTTATTGTAATAGTTATGTACTATACCGGATACGACTGGGAGGACATCATCATCATGTACTGTATTGATCGTAATATCTACGCGAACTGTAGGTACAGTAAAATGTTATTAAATGTTTTCATCTTCTTACTTAATGGAATAGTCTAAATTCATTGATTATGCCAATTATTTGAATAATAAGAGAAAGCTAGTATGTCGTTAGCTACGTTTGATCACAACCAGTTGAAGTACCTAAATGAGTAATTGATATTCTATAGTACTGAAAATGAAAGGATTCGTCATCATCATCATATCAGCCGAGGGGCGTACACTGCTGAACATGGGCCTCCCCCCAAAGAGTGCCGGAGTGGCCGGTCCTGCGCCACCCGCATCCAACGAAAAAGAATAAAAAGAAATGTGGGAAAGGATGAAAGAATTGTTCGAATCAATTTAGATGTTACACGCGAAATGGAAATAATTCTATAACCCTGAATATTAGACATAGGTAGTATATATCAATAGAGATTTGTATATACATTCAAGTACTTAGGTACTACGAGTTCGTTTAACTTGTCAATGACGTTTAATGCATAATATCACAGATTATCTTAAATCGTGCTCATCATCATCATACCGGCCGAAAAGTATCTAAAGTATGGACATGGATGACTAAAAGGTTTCAATTTTACATATAGGTAATGACTTGAGTAATACTTGTATATGTAGACGGTATACCATCACTTACATAAATTTTCCTATTTTGGTTGATATTGAGTATTTTTTCTTGTTTACTATACAGTCAAGGATTTGAGCCAGCATTGATAAAGTCTAAAGATTATAATATGACTTAATGACTATTTGAATGAATTGACAGTTAAGTATTACTTGTTTGCAAGATTTAGATGTAAAGCTTACATTAATCTAGAATTTTCTCTGAGAGACATTGTATTGAAATTTGAAACGTCTGGTAACTAACAATACAAAGAAAGATACAGTTACCTTATTGAGAAAGATATTTTGGTCGCTGAAATAAGTAGTAGTAAGTAGATACCTACATGGTATCTAGTATTATGTATCGAAATCTTGATTTGACACTTGGTTGTTTAGCCAGTAGCTATGGTGAAGCTATTAAATACTTAGGTATTAGAGTTCGAATGATGTTCAGACATAGGAACTTAGTCGAAAGTCAGCTCTTGCAGTAGAATTCTGCACTCACGATGAGAAATGGTTTAATACCTAGATAGTGGTTTCTAAATAGAAGATCATAACACTATTTATCCTTGTAGGAGGCCCGATTATCATTCAACCGATTTATGATGTCACTGATTCGGTGCTCGGGAGTATCATTGCTTGTTCGTTTCAGCTATACATACGAAGTCAATACTCATGGATTCTAATTTAGAACGTTAGAGAAACATAGCCGATTTAGTTAATCATTTGGCATTAAGAGTATAGGAGATATTTATTGAATCTACATCCAAGTTGCACTACTAATGATCAACATCTGGTGACATGCTGTTTTTTTGAGATATGTATTGAATTATTGATAATGTGGTACCGGGTATTAGTAGCGAGAAGGAGGAGTCGGTGACTTGTTCAAAAACTAACGAGTAATTAGAAGGTGGTTTTGAATTCGAATAAAAGTTGACGTATCAGTATATCGTAACGTACCAGTAAGAGTTGAAGTGTTGGTATGTCGGGGTATGTGGAAGTAAAGGTTGTTTAACATTTGCAAAAGCTTCGAAAGAATCGGATAGTCGTCCTCAGCGTTCGAATAACCTCTGATCTAATCTAAAGAGATATACGTGGGAATATACTGGTCGTCAGTTGTACTAGACGGAGTGATGGAAGGAGATTATTGTTTCAGGGTAGACAAGACAACTTCCGTCGTTAAAGAATAAGCGATGCTGAAGGTACATCGTTTACTAGTTTCTTGAAATTGTTACAGGTCGTGTCTTATATTACACGATTTTTTCAGGGCATGTAACTCAACTGATCAAGGTATCTAAGTCTTTGGTAACGATAGATAGAAATTGAAGGATGGAGGTTCGATAGATACCTACCGCTCAAATTTGTTGATGTCTATAAGTTTGACAGGAATGAGATCGATAGCGGGTATAACCATCCTAACCTGTTTTAGTTATCGTCGGAAAAGGCAGTTTTTCTTTTGGTTGGGGAGGGTCTATCGAATATGTTGAGCCTATCATTTCATTACCAGAGATCGGAGAGTGAGTGATAAGATTGTGGAAGTAAACTACATAGCATTGATTTCGGGAATACTAGAAAGGCACAGAATAGCTTTGGTTCCCTTTATTCTAATAAATTAATTTCTTTTGGTCTGTTTGTTCGGAGGTACTGAATTTGAACACCTTAATTGTAATGTATGTACATGACTTAACAGCGAATGAAATAAAATGAATGAGATTTGATTTGTTGATTTGGACTTCGGGAATTGAGAATAGTAATTGATGTTGCGAAGGGATATAATTTGAGATGAAGCTTCGTAATGATATGGATGACGTCATTGACAATTACTGTGACAATGAGTTAAGAGAGAATATGCCATGATGGCCTGCAATTATACAGAAACATCGAAAGCTAAGTATATTTATATATCTTAGTAAAGCTCACAATGGTTTTATGGTTTTCTCTAGACAATTTGCCTTGCCACGTGATATACGTGATCCATGTAGTGGATGTAAAATCTGAGCTCATCTTAGGTAAGGCGGAAATGGTACATCTTATAGAGGTGCTGCGGCTTCGGCTGCGGTGATCTCACGTTCAGTTGCGAGACCCTGCTCGCTTATCGAAGTGCGGCTGGCTTCGGCCCCCGTGACTTCTGTATCTTTTCGGGACCCTGCCCGCATAGTATAAGCTTACCGAGGTGCAGTGGCTTTGGCTGCTGTGATCTCACGTTCAGTTGCGAGACCCTGCTCGCTTATCGAAGTGCGGCTGGCTTCGGCCCCCGTGACTTCTGTATCTTTTCGGGACCCTGCCCGCATAGTGATGTTTACCTGTGTCGGGCTTAGGCTGTCAAGGTACATCTTATCGAGGTGCGGTGGCTTCGGCTGCCGTGATCTCACGTTCAGTTGCGAGACCCTGCTCGCTTATCGAAGTGCGGTTGGCTTCGGCCTCCGTGACTTCCGTATCTTTTCGGGACCCTGCCCGCATAGTATAAGCTTACCGAGGTGCAGCGGCTTTGGCTGCTGTGATCTCACGTTCAGTTGCGAGACCCTGCTCGCTTATCGAAGTGCGGCTGGCTTCGGCCCCCGTGACTTCTGTATCTTTTCGGGACCCTGCCCGCATAGTGATGTTTACCTTCGTCCGGCCGGGTAAGATGAGGCTCCTCTCGCTAGTAGAGAAATAATGAGATTGTCTGGAGGGTACCATATACTTATAGAGCTTTCTAGCACAGACCTAGGTGATGCTCCTCTCGATAGTAGAGAAATAATGAGATTGTTTGGAGAGTACTATACTTATGAAGATTGCTAGCACAGACCTAGGTGATGCTCCTCTCGATAGTAGAGAAATGAGATTGTTTGGAGAGTACTATACTTATGAAGATTGCTAGCACAGACCTAGGTGATGCTCCTCTCGATAGTAGAGAAATGAGATTGTTTGGAGAGTACTATACTTATGAAGATTGCTAGCACAGACCTAGGTGATGCTCCTCTCGATAGTAGAGAAATAATGAGATTGTCGGGAGAGTACCATGCTTATAGAGCTTTCTAGCACAGACCTAGGTGATGCTCCTCTCGATAGTAGAGAACTCTTGATAGTAAAGAACTCTCGATAGTACAGAACTCTTGATAGTAAAGAACTCTCGATAGCAGAGAACTCTTGATAGTAGAGAAAGTAAGTAGATGGAAGAGTTGATTGTCGGGGAAATATTTACTTAACTAAATGACATGTAAACAGGATTTACGAATAAATTGAATGAATATATGAATATGAATGCCATACTTGTAGAGCTTGTTACGAAAATGGCGCAGTCGGTAAGGTGATTAAAACATGAACAAACAAAATCTAAGACAATTGAATATATTTGGATATAGATATAATAAGATAAGAAAAAATAAGAATATAATTGGAGTTAAAGAATAATGGAGTCCGTGCTTACACCTCCGTTGTGAAAATGTGACGAATATGACGTTGGGTGATTTGTGTGAATCCTGAGAGAAGTGGAAAAGGGGGTTCAGAATATATTCCAAGGCCTGTGAACTGAATAAGAAATCCGAAGAGATACAGATGAATATATTTACATGTCGTGGGAGAACAGTGCCGTGAGATTGTCAAACAAAGTCCTACTAAGTGCTTGACGTTGGATCTCTGTGTTTAATTGATGCGCTCCCCGTGCTTTTGAGAAGCTTTCTTGTACAGACCTAAGAGAGGCTCAGTTTCAGTACCTACCGTAATAAGCGAGATCCACGCTAATAAGCTAGTATCGGAATAAGCTAATAGCGTGCAAGACTGAAGTTTTTTATCCGTAACTTAGTAAATGAATTGAAATAAAACCTTGTAGTGAGTGGGAAAAATAAGGTCAAGGAATAGGAAATGAGTGTTCTAGATCTAGGCACAACTGTGCCAACTTGGGAAGTTGTTTGCCTAGTCTTGTCTATAATGGTCGTCAGGAACGTCTTAAAGGATGACGTCCTGTGACGTCGCTTCTTTTGGCTTTCCAGTGTTGCGGCCAACCACTTCGAGATGACTTCACTTCTTTTGGAGTGGGGAGTGTCGCGACATCTGGCAGTTGATATCGCGAAGATTTAACTCGTGGTCGGAACGTGTAGTGACGCCTTAAGAGATTATTTGCACTGGCAAGGTTATGATATAGTTGTGACTGTGGGTAGACTAAAGTGGGAGTTTTGGAGCATTTAATCGTTTGTTCCGTGGAAAAAGCCTCATTTTATCATGGAGCGGCGGCGAGTGACGAGGTGGTCTTCGGGGTTCTCGCCAAGGAGCCGGGGGCTACGCAGCTGGACTCTGAAAGCTAAGTGTCTTAGTTTCTTGGTACTTTATTTGTTCTATGAAGATTATTAGCTCTGATATAATTGTGTGCTACAATCTACATATTCTAAAGGTATTATACTAGAACTGTTTCCTGAATCCTGTGTTACTTAATGATAATTATAACCATCGCGATAACACGCTACCAGTAGCCTGAGAACATAGTTACTTCTGATAGATAGTATGCCCTAGTCATGATGACAGTATATAGGGGAGGTACCTCCATAGTTTCTCGGTCGAAGGGCGAGAACTAGATACAGTAATATAGTGTACACACCTTATGTGGCTAACCCTAGTGAAGGAACGACTATTCGTATATTTAGGAGAAGACGTGGTACAACTCCAGTTGTTCAGTAGGTAGAACTTATATGTGCTAAGTTTCTAAGGCCTACGTGACAGGTGTGTCATGGTTATCTTTATAACCACAGATGGTAGACGCGAGCGTCACCGTGCGAGTGCCGCGAGCGTCATCGTCTAGAAAAGCGAAGCAGATATCCGTGGACTGCAGAGATGATTCAAGGTAGGATTCAGATTATCCTTCCTATGTCCATAAATAAACCCTTTCGCGGCGCCCTCTTAACTTTGCGCAGTCTAACTGTATTTGTACCGGTTACATTCCTATATAAAGAGAGGGCGTTCGCGACATCAACAATAGATTCAGACAGTGGAGAATACTGCAAGCTCGCATTACTATGTGCAAACACTGTTGCTGTTGGCTGATTTACTTTATCACCATCAATAAAATGGCAACTGCACAGGTGGTCTTCATTAGTCGGCTCTTTTTCTTTACTCCTGAAATTATTCTATTAAATTAGAATAACAACCACCTTCGAGCTTTAAGCAAATACCAAGTATGATGTGATCATGACTGTACATTTGTTTCAGAATAAAACATAATATTAGTCTACACTGCATAAAAAGTGAATCAAAACCACTGAGGCATTAGAATAAGAGTGTTAAATATTACGGGCAGAGGGCTTTCCATTCCTCGAACAGGTTTGTGTCAGCAGGGAATGGGAAAAAACTGCAATTTTCTCTCCAAGAGATATGGTTACATCCAGGCGCATAACATGAAGGGATCTTTATTAATTTCAATGCATGACATTAATGTTATACACAGCTCTTCATTTCGTTAAGTCACTACTGACGCGATCTATAAACCTACCATAACAGAAAATCATTAATAACAATAAAGAAAGTAGGTAGTAAATATTAAATAACTTAAGCTTGAATTCCAATGACAATCGCAACGCCATTTTTGACAGCAATAGAGTAATAGAGGGGAGCCAATAATGTACAGCCCGATAATACGCGTCTACTTTTTGTGGACGCGTATTATCAGGCCGTACATTATCAGCCCGGACAAAGGTGGCTTCCAATTATTGCCCCGTACCGAATGTGCTCAGGGTGATAATGCACGACCTAATAATGTACAGCCCAATAATACGAAGCCACTTTACAATATTTGACACAGAGTGAAATGCTAGGGATGGGGTTAACAACTTTGTGTTTACGATTCGTTTTATTGCAGCCAAACGTGCTTATGGTTATATTCTCTTCGATTGCAGCTAAAATCTTCTTAGTAGTATTAAAACGTAGTGGTTATATTCTCTTTGGTAGTATGTGAAGTAATGGCAGCCGCTACCGTCATAAATAAGTTAATAAATAAGAGTACGCACGCTACACTCTACACTTACGAAATTGGCGGCCTGCATGTGCATGCAGTCATGTTATAGTGCGGGCTCAGTTGTTGTTGCTCAGTCAGGGATGAAGGAATGCGTCAGAGAGCGGTGCACCTTCATAATTATGTATCGGGAGACATCTCCCTAAAAAGAATATTGAATCATCTCCCTACTTCAGGAGGCAGGAGCTGGTTAATATGTTTAGTGAATGGACAACTGTTACCTAGTGAATTTAACCGGTAAGACTGTAATTTCTTTATGTAATTTACTTTATGTACCAGCAAAGGTTATGTGAAATATTTTCCAACCATAAAATTAATTCATTGAATTACTATCCACAATGTACTAACTAACAATAGTTTTATGTTTTTGTAACTTACTAACACTTCTATGGGCAACACCTGAATTAAATATTATGTGTGTCATTTCAATCATCTTTTATTTAATATACTATCTTATGACTTGTGAGAAAATATTATTGTACTTGTATGACAATTAGGTATATGCTTTCCATCTTGAAAATTGTTCATGGCGTGTACGGGAGAGAGGGGTAAGACGGGGTCCTTAAGGTTTGATGGTAAATTAAATTGACCGTAATGTGGTTTACATATTAATTTGTTTTATTCTTATAATCTTCTTTGATAATCAGTCTTCATTGTTAACGTGTATTTGGCAGTCTAGTCAACATAATAAAATTTGAAAAAATCTAAAATGGACTAAAGTGGTAAATATCTTCTAACTGCTTAAAACAGAAGTCAATTTAAAAAAAATAGTTATTGTGAAAAGACAATGTAATTAAACAGAATAGCTCGTCGAACACTTACAAAAACCTAATATATCAATAATTTAGTTAGAGGCACAAACCTCAGACATTTTAATATGAATGTGCTTTTATTTATTACGGCAGTCAGTAGAGTAATTTCTTTGTTGCAAAAGGTGGTTATATAGCTTGAACCAATTATGCACTCATAAGACGCATAATTTCATGTTCTTTTAATTTCCTAGTCAATAACTTTTCGCTACGATACACCGTATAGAAGAAGCTACGAGTGAAAAACAAAAAAAGTCCCAAAATTTCGAGGATTTGTAGCTGCCAAATGTTGTCCCGAGATATCCAGTGTAACCATTTTTGATATTTGCTCGGTTTTGTCGGTATACACGATATACAAAAATAAAATCTTATACACCACCTTTTGCAACGTACCTTTTTTTTAAATGGGGGACTCATCTCAACTGTAATGTATTTAATACCTATTTAATTTTCACTTACTTTTCAATTTCCTTGTGATATTTGCATTATATCAACAAAAAACAACATGCGAGTACGAGTCGCGGGCTCGATGCTAGGCGACTTTATCTCGCCGCTTAATGTAAAGACGAGAGATAATTTTGTCGCGAAATGGGCAGTTGTGCTACGAAATTCAGTTCAAAGTCGCGAGCCGCTGTCAATTTTTCGCAATGACATTTGTCCGCGAGTATATCTCTTTTCTCGCACGAGTTATGCTACCGATGCGCGACAAAGCTCCAAGTCGCGCCGATTTGTCTACTCGCGCGTGACTCGCGGTAAGATGTGCTAGCCCCGCAGGGATGAAGGAATGCGTCAGAGAGCGGTGCACCTTCATAATTATGTATCGGGAGACATCTCCCTAAAAATAATATTGAATCATCTCCCTACTTCAGGAGGCAGGAGCTGGTTAATATGTTTAGTGAATGGACAACTGTTACCTAGTGAATTTAACCGGTAAGACTGTAATTTCTTTATGTAATTTACTTTATGTACCAGCAAAGGTTATGTGAAATATTTTCCAACCATAAAATGTAATATACATATATAACTTGTGAATTCACAGGTAATCAGGTTTCAGATAATAAGAAACAGGCTTTATCTACTCACTTGCTTTTGGTAACCACATTTATCAATTTCGTGTAATCATAAATTGCTTCGGGTAACTGTGGTTACCAAGCGAGGTATGGGATGCCTTGTTAAAAAAAAAATTGAAAGAAGGCTACCTTTTAAAATTCGAAAGCATGTGAGCGGAAACTCAAGTAAATGTGTAAACGCAACTTGACCCCCAAATATGCATCCTAGGCCAATCCATGTGTGTGAATACTGCAGGCTGTGTGTACATGGCACAAGCACTTAGGTTATTTGAACAAACGAGTTCTGCCTGTACTTGGTGGAGAGAATCAGTCTGGTGTTATTTTTCAGTCTGGAGATGGTGTGGCACATGCTGTGTTGCCTGCCTTACTTTGAAGATGTCTTTTTTTGGTTAACTGCGAGGTGTGAAGCTCATCCTCTGGGCTGTTTGACACAGTAACATTGTCAGACCAGTTCATGTACCTAGCTGGGCCAGAGCTCACAAGACTAGGAATCTTCTGAAGAATAAATATGAAGTAAGTTCCAATTGTATTTTGATGTCTTGTGAATCTAAAACTGGTTTGTTAAGTAAAATCTTGAAGCATTGGTGCGTCCACACCATACGCACGCTCACCCGAGCGCGGCTCGCCCTAGCGTGCGCGCTAAGTGTGGACGCCGATCGGCGATTTATCGTGAAAACGTGAATAGTTATTTGTTATACAAGGGTGCAAAGTTGTATTTTAACCGCGAGTGTGGAATTGAAACACGAGCTAGCGAATGGATTCTAGGGTTGAACCACGAGCCAGCGAATGGATTCTATGGTTGAACCACGAGCGAAGCGAGTGGTTCAAAAATAGAATCCTGAGCGAAGCGAGTGGTTCAAAAATAGAATCCTGAGCGTAGCGAGTGTTGCAACACACGAGACGTCAAAATAACTTGCACCCGTGTGTAACACAAATATTTTCACCTCACTAAAGCAAGGAAAAAAAACAAAAATAAACAAAAAGTAAAGTAACGAAAAAATTGAAAAAATATATATTAAAAAGGGGAAAAAAACATTAAAAATGAGAAAAAAAAATAAAAACATGAAAAAAGAAACAAAATATTACAAAATTAAAAAAAACATTTAATAAAGAGGAAAAGAGAAAAAACATTGAGAAACAAAAAAAATAACATTAAAATAAAGAAAACCTTTAAAAAACGGCAAAAATAATTTCAAAAAACATTAAAAAAGACTGATAAAAGAAAAACGAAGCAATAAAATAGAGACAAAAACATATAAAAAAGAAAAAAGTTACAAAAAACATAACATTAAGAAAAAAAACGTAAAAAAAGACAAAAAGACAAAAAACAAAAAAAAACATGTAAAAAGAAAAAAGTTACAAAAAACATTTTATTAAGAGAAAAAACGTAAAAAAAGACAAAAAAACAAAAAAAAACATGTAAAAAGAGTGGAAAAAAATTAAAATAATGGAGAAAGAAAAAAACCTTGAAAAACACATATAAATCAATAAAAAATAAAAAAAACATTAAAATATGGCAAAAACAACAAAAAAATATAAGGGAATTTCAAAAAACCTTGAATAATAATAAAAAATAAACATTAAAAAAAAGGAAAAAAGTATAAAAAAGAGAAAAAAGACCAAAAAAACATAAAAAAAGAAAAATAACATTCAAAAAGGAACAAAACATTTATAAAAGGAGAAAAAAGCAAAAATCATTGAAAAAAGAAAAACAAAGCAATAAAATAGAGACAAAAACATAATAAAAGAAAAAAGTTACAAAAAACATTAAAATAAGAGAAAAAACGTAAAAAAAAGATAAAAAAAGAAAAAAAACTTTAAAAAAAACATTTAAAAAGAGAAAAAAGTGGAAAAACTACAAAAATAAATCAAAAAGAAAAAACATTAAAATTTTTTTTTTTTTTAGTGGAAAAATAAAAAAAAACCTGGAATAAACATATTTAAATCAATAAAATATAAAAAAAACATTATAATGTAGACGAAAAATCAAAAAAATAAATGGAATTTCAAAAAACATTAAAAAAAGAAGAAAATAATTAAAAAAAAGGAAAAAATCGTATAAAAAGACCAAAAAAACATTAAAAAGAGAAAAACAAATACAGAAAAACATTCAAAAAGAAACAAAACATTTAGAAAGAGAAACAACATTTTTAAAAAGGAGAAAAAGAAAAAAGATTTATAAAACAAAAAAACATTTAAAAAAGAAAAAAATAATTAAAAACATTTAAAGAAAAAAATAAAACATTAAAAAAAAGGTACCTAAATAAAATAAATCTGATGGGCGAAAAATGTCCTGTCTGGACTGGCCTTTACATGTTATTATGTTTAAGAAAGTAACTAATAACACGTTCGGATTTCAAATATTCATTGCACTCTAGTGGATAAAATGCAGTTTTGCTATCTGTTTTTAAAGAATAAAAATGGGCTTTCCGAGCTAGTGAGGTGAAAAACGATTTTCGCGGTGTGCGTCTACACTGAACGCACGCTCACCCGAGCGGCTCGCCCGAGCCCTCCGCACGCTCGCCTGAGTGGCTCGGGTGAGCGTGCGGAGGGCTTGGGCGAGCCGCTCGGGTGAGCGTGCGTTTGGTGTGGACGCACCTAATTGCAATTATCAATTGTCCAATTATCTCAAAAAGGATCATGCACCAAACCACTTTTATTCTTATACTCCTTCCCAGAACAGATCAAGCTGGATAGGCGTAGTGTACTATTTTTAAGAAACAGGTTACAGTAATCACAGTTACCTAATTGCTACTGGACTGGGGCGAAATATGCATTTTTGGCTGTGCAGCAGTTGCGGAGCGCCCATACAAGCCGATTCCCACTGCACAAAATTTCTTGCTGTATATTACCAAACTCGGAAATCATTAAAAAAACAGCCCTTCTTGTTGCTCTTGGTTGTCCAATGAAAATTCTCACGCACCACCACTGCTGTGCAGCATACTTACATGTACCTAATCACAAGAGGTGAAAACTGGATGCTAAGGCAAGACAGGATATGGCGAGACATGTAAGAGTTAACTCTTGATAGATCCAGTTAATCTATACATATAATAAAGCTGAAGAGGGTCTGTACATGGAAGATATTTGAAAAAAAATTGTCTGTGCATACTTAGAATCGATAACAGAACACGTTCCAACAGTTTTTAGAATTTTTGTCTGTTTGTCTGTTTATCTGTTAATCTGTTTATGTGACCGCGCATCACGTGAAAACGGCTAAACCGATTTAGACGAAATTTGGCATAGAGATAGATTGAGTCCCGGGGAAGGACATAGGGTAGTTTTTATCCCGCAAATCAACCCCTGAGGAGATGAAATAGGGGGTGGAAATTTGTATAGAGCTACTTAAACTGCTGCGCCGATTTGGATGAAATTTGGTATATAAATAGTCTCAGTCCCGGGAAAGGACAACGGATAGGATTAATTCCGGAAATCATCCCATAAGGGGGTGAAATTTTGGATGCAACCCATTTTGATAAAATTTGGTTTAGAGATAGTTTAAGTCCTGGGAAAGGACATAGGATAGGTTTAATTCCGGTAATCACCCCCTAAGGAAGTGAAATGGCCCCCATTTCACTTCCTTATTTGGATGGACCCTATTTAGATGAAATTTGGTATAGAGTTAGTTGGAGTCCCGGAGAAGGACAATGCATAGTTTTTATCCCGAAAATCTACTCCTGAGAGAATTAAATGACAGGTAAAGATTTGGATAGAACCCATTTAAATGAAATCTGGTACAGAGATAGTTTGAGTCCCGGGGAAGGACATAGAATTATTTCAAGTTTGTGTTTGCGTTTATTAATATGTTTTATACAGTACACAATTTTTTTGTTACTTTTTTTTTGTTCTGATGTTATTAATTTATATATATATTCTTTAAATCTTACAAAATTTTAATGTCATGGCATATCAGTAAATCCAAAATAAACAAAAAAAAAAACTAATATTTTGTAGTGCCAAGACCGACGAAAAAAAACTTGCACAACGGTTGTATGGAGAATGCCTTGCCCTACCCATCGCCTTAATCCCAGAAATCAGCCTTTAAGGTAGGGGGGGGGGGGGGGGGGAATTATAGGTGAACATTTGTGTGGGGGTACTAGAACCACTGCACCGATTTAGATGAATTTTGGTTTAGAGACAGTTTGAGTCCCCGGAGATAGGTCCCAGGACCTGAGGACATTAGATAGATTGTATCCTGGAAATCATCCCCTAGGGGTGAAATAGGGAATGATAATCTGGATGGAACCCATTAAGATTAAATTTGGTATAAAGAAAGATTATGTCCCGAAAATTATCCCCTAAGGGGGTGAAATGGGGGGTGAATATTTGGATGACACCCATTTAGATGAAATTTGGTTAAGAGATAGTTTGAGTTCCGGGAAAGGACATGGGATAATTTTTATCCCGGAAATTATCTCCTAAGGGGGTGAAATGGGGACTGAACATTTTTATGGAGCTACTACCTATATACAACCCGTTTAGATAAAATTTGATATAGGGATAGATTTTATCCCGGAAATCAATCCCTAAAGGGGAAATGGGAGTGAAAGTTTGTATTGAGCTACGATATATACGAGTTCTACGCGGACGAAGTCGCGGGCAGAAGCTAGTAATAAATAAATATTTGGGGACAAATTTACAAAAAATCATCCTACTCCCAAACTAAGCAAAGCTTGTACTATGGGTACCTGGCGACGATATACATATACTTATATTCATTCAGTCCATCCCTGAATGCTGAGGATTGTGACCGCTATGTCACTGTCGGGGAGTGCAGTAAGGCAGCTTGTGGCGGGCTGTTAGGGAGTAGCGACCCTACGTATCTGAGTGCTCCTGGGGATGTCATTTATGCCATGATGACAATGTAAATGATCAAAATTCTAATCAGAACTCTTCAATTGTTTCAGAGGAGGGGACAACTTCACTAGTGCTGTCACCTCTGTCTGGCCTGTACCATACTTTTGAAGAATGTAGATGACTTCGAGGCTGGTGATGAATATTTATCCAGAAGATCAGCGCCGGCTCTTAGTTTATATCTATTTATCAGGCAGGCAGTTGAAACTACTGATGATGCCTGAATCCAATGAACTTTAAGAATATAATTGTTCAACTTTAATTTTCTTTTTTGTATATACATTACATATAAATGTCCTCGTCTAATTTGTTCTTGAATTGGTTGACATTGTGAACTGAGACCACATTGTCTGGCAGTTTGTTCCAAGCTTTCACCACGCTACTGCTCAAGAAGCGTCTATGGAAGATCATCTTAAATTTGTCAAAAGTCTAAAACAGAAATGTTGTATGTCAACAGTAGACTCTAAATAGTTATGACTAGGCTTGGGACTTTTATTAGCATACAGTGGTTCTAAAATAAATAGAGTGGGCATGTATGTTAAAATAAAAATTACACTCCAAATCTAAAAATAAAAGTTTATATTACATAATTATCATGGTTTAAGGTTTTACATTGTTAATAACATACAATTACATTATAACATTTACGTCATACCTGGCCATAAAGTAGGAATTACCGCACGCTATGCGTGCGGAAAACCCCACTTCCTGGCCAGATAGAGACGTAAAATGTTGTACTTACCACGGGCGGTAATAAAGAAAGCCTCAGAGCGCATATTTATCGCCCTTGCCTTCGGCTCGGGCGTCAAATACCTGCGATCTGAGACATTCTTTGTTTAACCGCCCTAGGTAAGTAATGTACTATTATAACACAGTTCAATTAATTTTCTAAATTTTTAACTTTTTTTTGACACTTACTTATTCTAAAAGCTGGTTCCTCATCAGATATTTAGAAGTTACAAGTAATATTAGACAATTGAAGAAGATATTTTACACATATCGTATTTGTAATGTAACAGTTGCGTGTTATCAAATGTGTGTGTGTGGTTGCGTGCAGTACTACTACTGCATAAATTCTAGAACCTAAATTCCCAAGCCTACTTATGATGTTTTATGTTTAAAGGTAGAGTAAAGTTATAATGTTAAAGTGTAAAGGTATAATGTTGTATTGCGTGTGTTGTGTGTATCATCAAAGACGTCGACTGCTGGACATAGGCCTCCCCCAAAGATTGCCAAAGTGACCGGTCCTGCGCCACCCGCATCCAGCGGACTCCCGCGCGACCTTTACCAGGTCATCGAGTCCACCTTTTGGGGGGGCCGATCCACGCCGCGCCTTCCGGTGCGTGTGTGCCTTAACATTATATCGATTTAATATATTGCATGCTGGCAACTCTCTTTTGTCCGCCGCCTTCCTATATTTCGACTTGTCCAATGTGCATTGCGTCTCACTTTTTTTTAGGAAAATGTGAGCCGCAACTACTCATTGAACAAAGATCTTGGACATGTCGAATACCACCCTAAGTTGTGTTGTCCTGTTTATTTTATACAATTTTAATTATATTATACTAACGAATCATTATAGTACATTATGATACAAGTGTGCTATGTTGGTCATTACACTCGAGTCGGTTTTTAAGCCTGAGCCGAAGGCGAAGGCTTAATGGAGACGAGAAGTGTAATGACCAATGCTCACGTGTTTCATACGACGTTTTTCAACACATTTGCGAGGAAAAAAATAAAAAAAATAAAAAATGAAAATGTTAAAAGATATGTAATGAAAAGGCACTAGTGCGATAATGTAATGTAAAAGTCACGGCACGGGTAATATTCTGCATTATTTTGCTAATATTTAAAAAGATATGTAATGAAAAGGCACTAGTGCGATAATGTAATGTAAAAGGCACGGCATGGGTAATATTCTGCATTATCAGTGTAAATACGCTGTAATAAGACCTACTTTACGAGCAGGTGTGTTGAAAAATGGATTATATAAATATCAGTGTTTGTAATTGTCGTAACTATTTATACATAATTTATTATTATTTCCTTTCGTTCTCAGATTAGGTTTTTACAATGATTATATGAAAAGTAAAATATAAAACTATACATACAAAACATAAAATCATTATAAAAACCTAACCTAGAGTGCCGCTCGCACTTGGCCGGTTTTTTAGTTATACGTAACCAAATTGTCTTCGTTTTATACCAATTGACTTTCATGATGTCAAACATAACATAACATAATGTATGACCATAACCATGATAACCTAATGGTAAATTACATATCTTTTGTGTAGTGTGTCTTAATTTAACAAGCACTATCTATTCGTAATAATGCAAATAACACTATTATACTTATGTATAGTGTAATAGGTTGTTCTGGCGGAAACCCAAGCACTAAGGCGTGGCTTCCGAAAGAGCGCGTTGCATGCGATAGAAAAGGATGGCCATGTTTAGGCTCGTTCGGCATACCTAAACAGGGGATTTGTTATCAGACAACGTAGTACTATTATTTATTCTGTGTTGCCTGTATTATTAAAATCCCCTAGTTAGGGTTCCGTAGCCAAATGACAAAAAACGGAACCCTTATAGATTCGTCATGTCCGTCCGTCTGTCTGTCTGTCCGTCCGTATGTATGTCACAGCCATTTTTTTTTTATCACTTCTTCCAATTAATTGTAATTTTAAGGATGGAGACGTGATACTGCAGTGGTAGTGCAGTGCTAGTGCATTGCCCACAACACAATTCAACCCGTTCCCGTGGGTGACTTAAGAGTACTATGGGAATACCCTCCACCATATTCCATCATTACTAATCATTATCTCGTTTTCATAGTTTTAACTTCGATGCAATTCCACCCCGATAGTACGGGTTATTAGTATCCTATTTCAAAGTTAAGTTAAGTTAGAATATCAACCTCTTCGTGTCAAATGACCCAAAAGCGAAATGTAAGTACCACAAGCAACATAGGTTTAAATCAAAAAGGTTCATTATCTGTGAAAGTCCTTACACCAAAAATATCCTAAGCTTGATATCCTACAGTAATATGACCATGAGGGTAACGTAAGGACAGAATGCCTGAAAAGAAATACGAATTTATATTCGCAAAGCGCCGGAAAACCAGAACTTCCAGTAAGAATATATAGTAGTAGCTTTTTCACAATCACCTATAATTTATTTAATGGTTTAGTTTTTCAACTCATACGCTGATGACAGTCGTCCGAGCGCGGTCGAGGAAGGTCAAAGAAAATTTTGGTTGTTCCGCCTTTTCTTTTCCAAAAGGACTCTTTTAAATGTAAAATCGTGCAACGTGTCTATTTCGTAGTGCACACACGATGGGTAATGAGAATTTTGTTTTAGGTCTCTTTTTAATCGACCATTCTAATTATGGTTGTTTGTTGTTTGACTTATATAATGAATGTTTTAATTATGTGTTATGTTATGAGCCTATATGTAGCTTGAAATAAATGGATTTTAATTTAATTTTATCTCCATCTCCAATAATAAAATTGTAGTTTATGTGACTGTACATAATGAAGGGCATCAAACAGGAGTGTGGGTTTATGAAACGAGCGTTAGCGAGTTTCATAATAGGATCACACGAGTGTTTTAATGCATAATTATGTACAGTTACATACACTACTTTATCTACCCACATATTATAAATCCTCAATGGTGTGTTCAGGAACCATCAGAATAACCGCCATTGCACCGCCATGGCCGACTAGATTTCAAATCACGACCAACTCCACCGGACCTGCTCCACCCCAACACCGGACCTGATTTCCATAATAGCATCGATTATCGATGTGATTATGATTTTTCATACATTATAATAACACTGGCACAGTTAAAACGCTGATGTTACCTTACTGGTTGCAATTATGGTGGTCATTATATATTGTTTCCGAACACATTCTAGAGGATTTATGATATGAGTGTAGATAAAAATAATTATATATTTCTGTCCGGCGTCGCTATTTTCAAAATTGTGTGCTAGAATGCCTGGGAAAGTCAGTTTTCTGCATTTTCTGTTATTTTCTGTTATGTGGGTAGGTATAATATGCAGTCTCTTTTTGGAAAACGAGTGCTGGTAACAAGTATGTTCGTTTGCAAACTCCTTCTCAAAATGGAGTTCATTAGGGTATGAATTGTAAAAAATTATTCCTCCAATGTTTATCTGTCTGTTACACGGAGGCGTAGTTTACAATATTCGAGGCATCCCCCTAGCTTTTTCTTGACTGTGTACCATGAGACGTTTTGCGTTTAGACGGTGTTAGCAAATGTACCCAACGTCTTGCTTTTAGCGCCTTCTGACCCCAGGACGTTACGCCTCCATGTCGTTGTACTTTTAGCGCGATATCAAGCTTAGGTCATAGTGCAATCGGGACTTTCAGTTAATATACCTCTTTGATTTTAGGTCATGTCATATGGCATAACACTTAAATTTTGCTTTTGATACATTTCGACACGATAAAAAAATGGGCCTAAAGTCTTCCAATAAAAATAATTTGTTTTTTCATTAGCAACAGATAAACATTACGAAAATACTTGGAAAGTATCAATCTTGCACTTTTAAATATTGTCGGTATTTACTAAAACTCCAAATACTTTGATATTGTTTAATCATTAAAACTTATAACAATGTAAGGTTATCGCTTCGAATGACCTACCTAAGCCTAATACTCTAGAAAATGTAAAAAAGGTAAGTTTAAAACGGAGGACACCAGTCAGAAGTGGTTGTTATTCGGGTTCAGTCAGGTAGGAAGCATTGTCAAGTTACCTACCTACTCTATATAAACAAGGGATACTATTCATCATCATCATTGTCAGCCCGTAATCGCCCACTGCTGAGCATTGGCCTCTCTTCGAGTACGCCACACGTCCCTATCCTGAGCTAATCTTATCCAGGAGTGACCCGCGATCCTCCTAATATAGTCCACCCATCGAGCTAGTGGACGGCCGACGCTCCTTTTACCTAGAAGTGGCCACCAATCGGACACCTAGTTAGGGGTATATTCAATTTCCTTTTCGGTACCACGGGCACAGAACAAATTATTATTTGCCAGCGGCGGCGCCGCGTTTTTAGGGTTCCGTACTCAAAGAGTAAAACGGGACCCTATTACTAAGACTTCGCTGTCCGTCCGTCCGTCCGTCCGTCCGTCCGTCTATCTGTCACCAGGCTGTATCTCAAGAACCGTGATAGCTAGAGAGTTGAAATTTTCACAAGTTATGTATTTCTGTTGCCGCTATAACAACAAATATTAAAAACAAAATATATTTTTTAAGGGGTGCTCTCATGCGAAAAACGTGATTTTATTGCCGTTTTTATAGATAATCTGTCACCAGGCTCTATCTCAAGAACCGTGATAGCTAGAGAGTTGAAATTTTCACAGATTATGTATTTCTAATGCCGCTATAACTACAAATACTAAAACCAAAATAAAATATTTTTTGTACTCAACGATTAAAATATGTGTATTAAGATTTCATAGAGAATACTGCAACGTCACTCTTTTCATAATTGTAGTCCATGTTACTGTCGAAACAATCGAAATAACTACTTTTCGATACGCTCCAGACAACTAAAATAAATTCGACCAATCACGTGGCTGCTTTACTGAACTGTAATGAATTGGACCAATAGAATCGCTTTGATGTGGTACGCTCGTTGATGTCTTTTAAGATATCAACAAGCGTACGAGTGATGAGCTGCACTTCGTTTCAACAGTATCGAGTTTGTTTAATTAGTTCAGTTGACTCGTAGAAAATTAATTTTAATGAACTCGTACAAAAAGTATTGTTCACAATAGTGTTATAATCAAGCTTTTTAATCTCGTACCTTACTTAGGCCACTCAGCAAGCTTCGTGGCCTTAACACGGTACTCGACTAAAAAGCTCTCTATTATAACACGATTGTGAAAAATACTATGTTTAAGGGGGGCTCTCATACAACAAACGTGATTTTTTTGCCGTTTTTATAGATAACGGTACGGAACCCTTCGTGCGCGAGTCCAACTCGCACTTGGCCGGTTTTTTAGTTATACGTAACCAAATTGTCTTCGTTTTATACCAATTGACTTTCATGATGTCATACATAACATAACATAATGTATGACCATAACCATGATAACCTAATGGTAAATTACATATCTTTTGTGTAGTGTGTCTTAATTTAACAAGCATTATCTATTCGTAATAATGCAAATAACACTATTATACTTATGTATAGTGTAATAGGTTGTTCTGGCGGAAACCCAAGCACTAAGGCGTGGCTTCCGAAAGAGCGCGTTGCATGCGATAGAAAAGGATGGCCATGTTTAGGCTCGTTCGGCATACCTAAACAGGGGATTTGTTATCAGACAACGTAGTACTATTATTTATTCTGTGTTGCCTGTATTATTAAAATCCCCTAGTTAGGGTTCCGTAGCCAAATGACAAAAAACGGAACCCTTATAGATTCGTAATGTCCGTCCGTCTGTATGTCTGTCCGTCCGTATGTATGTCACAGCCATTTTTTTTTTATCACTTCTTCCAATTAATTGTAATTTTAAGGATGGAGACGTGATACTGCAGTGGTAGTGCAGTGCTAGTGCATTGCCCACAACACAATTCAACCCGTTCCCGTGGGTGACTTAAGAGTACTATGGGAATACCCTCCACCATATTCCATCATTACTAATCATTATCTCGTTTTCATAGTTTTAACTTCGATGCAATTCCACCCAGATAGTACGGGTTATTAGTATCCTATTTCAAAGTTAAGTTAAGTTAGAATATCAACCTCTTCGTGTCAAATGACCCAAAAGCGAAATGTAAGTACCACAAGCAACATAGGTTTAAATCAAAAAGGTTCATTATCTGTGAAAGTCCTCACACCAAAAATATCCTAAGCTTGATATCCTACAGTAGTATGACCATGAGGGTAACGTAAGGACAGAATGCCTTAAAAGGAATACGAATTTATATTCGCAAAGCGCCGGAAAACCAGAACTTCCAGTAAGAATATATAGTAGTAGCTTTTTCACAATCACCTATAATTTATTTAATGGTTTAGTTTTTCAACTCATACGCTGATGACAGTCGTCCGAGCGCGGTCGAGGAAGGTCAAAGAAAATTTTGGTTGTTCCGCCTTTTCTTTTCCAAAAGGACTCTTTTAAATGTAAAATCGTGCAACGTGTCTATTTCGTAGTGCACACACGATGGGTAATGAGAATTTTGTTTTAGGTCTCTTTTTAATCGACCATTCTAATTATGGTTGTTTGTTGTTTGACTTATATAATGAATGTTTTAATTATGTGTTATGTTATGAGCCTATATGTAGCTTGAAATAAATGGATTTTAATTTAATTTAATCTCCATCTCCAATAATAAAATTGTAGTTTATGTGACTGTACATAATGAAGGGCATCAAACAGGAGTGTGGGTTTATGAAACGAGCGTTAGCGAGTTTCATAATAGGATCACACGAGTGTTTTAATGCATAATTATGTACAGTTACATACACTACTTTATCTACCCACATATTATAAATCCTCAATGGTGTGTTCAGGAACCATCAGAATAACCGCCATTGCACCGCCATGGCCGACTAGATTTCAAATCACGACCAACTCCACCGGACCTGCTCCACCCCAACACCGGACCTGATTTCCATAATAGCATCGATTATCGATGTGATTATGATTTTTCATACATTATAATAACACTGGCACAGTTAAAACGCTGATGTTACCTTACTGGTTGCAATTATGGTGGTCATTATATATTGTTTCCGAACACATTCTAGAGGATTTATGATATGAGTGTAGATAAAAATAATTATATATTTCTGTCCGGCGTCGCTACTTACAAGATTGTGTGCTAGAATGCCTGGGAAAGTCAGTTTTCTGCATTTTCTGTTATTTTCTGTTATGTGGGTAGGTATAATATGCAGTCTCTTTTTGGAAAACGAGTGCTGGTAACAAGTATGTTCGTTTGCAAACTCCTTCTCAAAATGGAGTTCATTAGGGTATGAATTGTAAAAAAATATTCCTCCAATGTTTATCTGTCTGTTACACGGAGGCGTAGTTTACAATATTCGAGGCATCCCCCTAGCTTTTTCTTGACTGTGTACCATGAGACGTTTTGCGTTTAGACGGTGTTAGCAAATGTACCCAACGTCTTGCTTTTAGCGCCTTCTGACCCCAGGACGTTACGCCTCCATGTCGTTGTACTTTTAGCGCGATATCAAGCTTAGGTCATAGTGCAATCGGGACTTTCAGTTAATATACCTCTTTGATTTTAGGTCATGTCATGTGGCATAACACTTAAATTTTGCTTTTGATACATTTCGACACGATAAAAAAATGGGCCTAAAGTCTTCCAATAAAAATAATTTGTTTTTTCATTAGCAACAGATAAACATTACGAAAATACTTGGAAAGTATCAATCTTGCACTTTTAAATATTGTCGGTATTTACTAAAACTCCAAATACTTTGATATTGTTTAATCATTAAAACTTATAACAATGTAAGGTTATCGCTTCGAATGACCTACCTAAGCCTAATACTCTAGAAAATGTAAAAAAGGTAAGT
The DNA here is from genome assembly GCA_963854355.1 of Epinotia brunnichana. NCBI lineage: Eukaryota > Metazoa > Arthropoda > Insecta > Lepidoptera > Tortricidae > Epinotia > Epinotia brunnichana. The sequence goes on along the minus strand of CAWKZR010000004.1, from coordinate 206,182 downwards.
TTAAAACGGAGGACACCAGTCAGAAGTGGTTGTTATTCGGGTTCAGTCAGGTAGGAAGCATTGTCAAGTTACCTACCTACTCTATATAAACAAGGGATACTATTCATCATCATCATTGTCAGCCCGTAATCGCCCACTGCTGAGCATTGGCCTCTCTTCGAGTACGCCACACGTCCCTATCCTGAGCTAATCTTATCCAGGAGTGACCCGCGATCCTCCTAATATAGTCCACCCATCGAGCTAGTGGACGGCCGACGCTCCTTTTACCTAGAAGTGGCCACCAATCGGACACCTAGTTAGGGGTATATTCAATTTCCTTTTCGGTACCACGGGCACAGAACAAATTATTATTTGCCAGCGGCGGCGCCGCGTTTTTAGGGTTCCGTACTCAAAGAGTAAAACGGGACCCTATTACTAAGACTTCGCTGTCCGTCCGTCCGTCCGTCCGTCCGTCCGTCTATCTGTCACCAGGCTGTATCTCAAGAACCGTGATAGCTAGAGAGTTGAAATTTTCACAAATTATGTATTTCTGTTGCCGCTATAACAACAAATATTAAAAACAAAATATATTTTTTAAGGGGTGCTCTCATGCGAAAAACGTGATTTTATTGCCGTTTTTATATATAATCTGTCACCAGGCTCTATCTCAAGAACCGTGATAGCTAGAGAGTTTAAATTTTCACAGATTATGTATTTCTAATGCCGCTATAACAACAAATACTAAAACCAAAATAAAATATTTTTTGTACTCAACGATTACAATATGTGTATTAAGATTTCATAGAGAATACTGCAACGTCACTCTTTTCATAATTGTAGTCCATGTTACTGTCGAAACAATCGAAATAACTACTTTTCGATACGCTCCACACAACTAAAATAAATTCGACCAATCACGTGGCTGCTTTACTGAACTGTAATGAATTGGACCAATAGAATCGCTTTGATGTCGTACGCTCGTTGATGTCTTTTAAGATATCAACAAGCGTACGAGTGATGAGCTGCACTTCGTTTCAACAGTATCGAGTTTGTTTAATTAGTTCAGTTGACTCGTAGAAAATTAATTTTAATGAACTCGTACAAAAAGTATTGTTCACAATAGTGTTATAATCAAGCTTTTTAATCTCGTACCTTACTTAGGCTACTCAGCAAGCTTCGTGGCCTAAACACGGTACTCGACTAAAAAGCTCTCTATTATAACACGATTGTGAAAAATACTATTTTTAAGGGGGGCTCTCATACAACAAACGTGATTTTTTTGCCGTTTTTATAGATAACGGTACGGAACCCTTCGTGCGCGAGTCCAACTCGCACTTGGCCGGTTTTTTAGTTATACGTAGCCAAATTGTCTTCGTTTTATACCAATTGACTTTCATGATGTCATACATATAGGGTTTGCAAGATCCGCCAATATTTCGGATCCGGATATTTCGGATATTTAAATTCGACAGATCCGGATATCCGGATTTTTCGGATAATACGGATCCACAAGGTTTTTTTTAGTATAAAGTAGGAATTGTAAGGTCAAACTAAGAAAAAACGTATATACCACCGTATACCTGTAAGGTTTTAAATAGGTAGGCATTCCCGAGGTCATAAGAGGTATAAAACTTTATTTTGTTTCAACTTTTTACTTACAACAGTTGCAACTACAAACTAACTGGCAAAGAGAGTTTCGTCACTGTAAACTGTCACTTGAATAACTATAACCAGGTCGAGTTAACTCCGTACGTGGTATGTGAAGACCAACGATTCGTACCTGGTGGTGCTCGTTCATACATTTCAATGAGCTCTATGTACGGAGCTAGTTAATTCAATAGGGTTATACTATCAAGCCTAGAAGGAGAAATTGACATGATGACCCGGACGCCTTACCTACTGAGTAATCGATTACAAGAAGAGCCAACACAGGAATCGTAAAAATTAAGGGAAAAAGTGTTTGTCTAGATATGGCAAAAGCGGTATTTATGACACTATTATGAACGATGTAAATTAAACAATTGAATGTAGAATACAAACTGTAATTAATTAATTATCCTTTAATACGACTATTGATTTTACAATGATTTTCGCACGTCGATCCCGAGGCTCGTCCGTCACACCGTCCTCTATTATCTATATCTACCCGCTAGTGTTACCACTTCAAAAATAAACTCTTATACTTTGCAACAAAAATGTACAGATATTAATTATTTTAAAGGAATCAAATAATAAAGATTACAAATGCTAACAGACGGCCGTCCTGTAAGACGGAATGACCCTATTCCGGTTCGGCCATTCTAGTTGGTGTATGTCTCTATTACACTATTTTAAAAAATATAGTAGTAAACAAAACCAAAATCGTATAGAATAAAAGAAGAATTGAAAAAAAATGACGAGTAAGGTTTGAAGAGTTGTGATTGAACATCCATCTTCGTCCGCGCTTTTGTCAGCTGATGCAGTTCCACTGCTCGAATAGCAGCTGCATTAGGATACCTGCAAATATAAGAACAGATTGAAATAAAATTATATTTTGAGTAAAGATAGCCCTCGTAGTAAATTATGTCATACTGTTGTAACGTTTTGCTATAATAAGGTACAAATTGATTTACGAAATCATCAACAGTATCAAACCAAGAGGAATGAATATACTGCGTCTATAATAATTAAATTACTTATTAACTTCCTGATCACCGCAGTAAACGGCATGTTTCAGTAAAGCACTTACTAACTTCCTGATCACCGCAGTAAACGGCATGTTTCAGTAAAGCTCTCACTAACTTCCTGATCACCGCAGTACACGGCATGTTTCAGTAAAGCACTTACTCACTTCCTGATCACCGCAGTAAACGGAATGTTTCAGTAAATCTCTTACTAACTTCCTGATCACCGCAGTAAACGGTATGTTTCAGTAAAGTACTTATTCACTTCCTGATCACCGCAGTACACGGCATGTTTCAGTAAAGCAACAGTTAGGCTTGGTACTTACAATTTTAATTCCTTTAGATTAGCTTATTTATTTCATGATAAAAAACTACATTACATGCACACATGTCAAAAATAAATGAGATTTTTTTATCACGATCGTCAAAACAAAGAAAAATAAAGATATAATATTAAATTAATACAATGTCAACCAATTTACACAATAACGAGTAAATAGAAAAATAAAACAAAATCAATAAAAACACAAATATGTCAACCACTTGGTATCGTCATTAAATTTACAATATGATGTAATCTGCGTTAGAAAATAGGTGATTTGACATTTAATGTCAATTCATATTAAAACAAATGTTAATAGTTAGGTATTAACAATAATTGAACATGTCAAATCAAGATCCACATACTCTTTAACTGAGTATAATGGATTTTCCAATAAAATGTATTTCAGGCGGCGTCTAAATGCTTCGTCAGATGGTTCCAGTCTGAGATCAGCCGGTAGTCGCTCGTTATAGGTATTTGAAGCTTATGAAGTTAGTTTATGAAGCTTGAATCAGCTGGGCAAGACACAGGTATTAATTAGCCTTTTACGCCCTGAAACATTTTGTTAGGTAGGTATAGGATAGTGTATATCGCTGAAAACTTCGAAACTCTAGAAATAAAGTTGACAAATGCAATGCACCGCTTATCACAGTGGTTTGCTGCTAACGGCATGCAATTAAATACTGGAAAAAACTAACATAACGCATTTTCAACTTAGATCAGTAATTAGTAATTTAAATATATCACTCGATGTGGTCACACTTGGTCTCCCCACATCCAGTCACTCTGTGATAGGCTGGCATCGGCTTGTTTTGCACTCTCTAGACTTGCGCCAACCCTATCATATGAAAACACGAAAAGGCTTATAATGGGTACTTTCACTCTTTGTTAACCCAAGCATTAGATCTGTGGGGGACCGCGGCCGATCGAGACAAAGCATTCAAAATGCAGAAACGAGCCATAAGAATAGTAACACGCAAACCTTACGATTACCCTACGAAAGACCTGTTTAGTGAGTCTAAAATACTTACGCTGCCTGCTGTTCACATCTTGACTGCATGTAATTAAGTAAGAGCAAACCTTCACAGCTTTGACAAGACCCACGCCCACAGTAGGAGCACTCGTAGGCGAAATGTTTTGATAACTCCCAGATGCAGACTCGCTAAATCTCGGAAGTCACTTGGTGTCATTGGGGCCAAATAATACAATTCGCTCCCACAAGATATATCTGTATTGGATAACGATAGATTAATTAAAAATAAACTTTAAACGCTATTAATTGACATTAACATTATTTTTAAAATAATAAGCCTCTTCTTCCCATTTTCATTATGTAATGAGCATTACAGTCTGTGTATATGTACTTTAAATAGAATCACTATCAGATATATCCTAAATTTCTTTAGCGATAAAACGACAGTAAGAGTCTCTAAATCGTAAGAGTGTAAATGCTCTTCTTCCTTGGTTGTTTGTTTGCTAAAGTACGCTACCGGGTTGGGTTAGGTTAGGTTCTGGTTTTCTGGTCAGGATTTTGTAACAGTATACCCCCAACTCCTAATTTACTTGCATCGCAATGCACTTCAGTTCGATAAGATGGATTGTTGAGGTGTTTAGTGAATGAAACGACCGGTGCGTTGGGCAGCTGTTTAATCACTGACTAGGGGTGGGGGCGCGGCGCGTATGCGCAGATACACTCCATCTCTCCCCCTTTAGTTTGTTAACCTACAACAATAGATAATAATTAAATAGGTAGGTAGGTACTTACACTTTATAATTTATTTTCCTAAGTTTAGGTCTTAATAAGTAACGTTCACGAATTGGAGGATCTGAGTTATCTGATTCTGGCGCCATGTTATCTCCGTCAGACCGGGCTTCATACCCTTGTTCATTAGATGGTTCCTCAGCTGGAGCCTCCGTGCCTGGGGGCGCTGGAGTCGGGAGCAACTGGGGTGGAGGTGACGTACTTGCGGCCTCTTTATCCCCTCCCGAATTAACTGATGCGGAAATAACATCACCAGAATACTTCCTTAACTGGTCTAAATGCCTTACACATGTCACGTTGTAATCATTTACAAACACTTCAAACATTCGATTTCCTTTTGTTTGTGTAATTGTGCCTAGTACCCATTTTTCTTTTCTTGCGACAAACCATTTTATCCAAACATAATCACCTTTTTTTACTAGCCTATTTTTGGGTAGTTCATGAGAATCATGAGTTTTATTAATTGAATTTGTATTCGTTTTGGGTAGTACCATATCCAATCTACCATGTAACTTACGACCGAATATCAATTCAGCCGGCGACGATCCTGTCGAGCAATGGACCGTGTTTCGGTAGGTGAAAAGAAATTCAAATAACTTGTCTGTTATCTCACTTACATTATAATTTTCTTTAATTATACATTTAATCATTTTTTTTTGCAATTTTTTACTGAATTTTCGGCTTGTCCATTGCTAGACGGGTGATAGATAGGGCTATTTATGACATGGATTCCATTCGATTGACAAAAAGTTTTAAATTCAAAAGAGCTTATCTTGGGATCGTTATCTGATACAATCGTGAACGGTAATCCGAACACCGCAAACAACGGTCTAAGTTTTTCTATCAACGCTCGAGTGGAGGTACCGTGGTCCATTAAAATGCATTCCAGCCATTTACTGTAAGCATCTACCACTATGAGGTAATCGCGCTGACCTATCGTCATGTAGTCAATGTGCAACCGCTGCCAGGCGCCGGCGGGGCGCGGCCATGGCGCGGGGGGCGCGCGCGGGGGAGCCGCACGAGTAGCGGCGCAAGCGCTGCAGCTACCTACCCAGCGTTCGATATCGCCGTCGATTCCCGGCCACCACATTCTACTTCTAGCGTTACATTTCGTTTTTACTATACCTAAATGAGTTGAATGCAGTTCTTCTAACATGTTCCTTCTATATACCTCTGGAATAATTATTCTTAGCCCCCTAAATAGGCAACCGTTCTCGACTTCTAGATCCGCTTTGCAACGAAAGTATGGCAATATTGATGTGCATGTTAACTTGCGTGGCCAACCATTTTCCATGTACTTGATTAATGTTTGAAGTACCGGGTCGCGTGCTGTCGCCGCCTTTATATCCTTATTCGTGACCACAGCTGAACTAATGTCCAGGAATTTCAGAAATGAATGATCATTTTCTATAACATCATTGATTCTACTGCTGATCGGAGAACGAGAGAAAAAATCTGCAACAACGTTATCCTCACCTTTAATGTACTGCACCGTATAATTATATGCGGATAGTAAAATCGCGTATCTCTGCAGCCGCGATGCCGTTGTAACAGAAATCCCTACTTTATTTCCAAGTATCGATAAAAGGGGCCGATGGTCCGTTTTTAACAAAAATGGTTCCTGTCTACCATATAGGTACATGTGGAACCGCTTTACTCCGAAAACAATAGCCGTCGCCTCCTTTTGTATCTGGCTATAGTTTTTTTCACTAGCTGATAGCGATCGCGACGCAAAGGCCAAAGGTCGCTCGACACCGTCGGCGCCACATTGCGCCAAAACCGCGCCAAGCCCGCCCGGCCCGGCATCAACCGAAAGAATCAACTGTGCCTGCGGGTCAAAATGCGCCAAAACGTGCTCCGACGCCAACTCGGATTTCATTTTATCGAAGGCGCGCTGCTGACTCACTCCCCATTCAAAATCTACCCCCTTCTTTAATAAATCGTTTATGGGTTTTAAAATTGAAGATGTATTTGGGACGAAATTCCTATAATAGTTAACAACCCCTGTAAATCGTTTTACCTCACTAACATTCGCTGGTGCTGGGGCATTAATTATGGCTTCTACTTTACTTGGACACGTTTTTAAACCACTTTTGTCTATTACGTAACCCAAATAGGTTATACTATTTTGAAAAAATACGCATTTCGCTTTCTGCAACCTCAGCCCCGCATTACTAAGCCTAGACAACACTTCACGCAATCTGCTTAGATGTACGTCTCTTGTTGGCCCCGTGACGCATACGTCATCGAGCCAACAGCTGACTCCCTCTATACCTATCAATAATGTTTCCATGGCACGCTGACAAATTGCTGGCCCATTGGCTATCCCATACAAAAGACGCGTATATTTGAATAGGCCTTTATGAGTGGAAATCGTTGTCAATTCCTGAGAAGACTCTGAGAGTTCAAACTGATTGTAGGCATTACTAAGGTCCAATTTAGAGTAATGCTCACCCCCTCCTATTTTAGCAAGGACTTCCTCTATACGAGGAAGTGGATATTTATCAACTTTAAGATCCCTATTTAACGTTACGGAGAAATCGCCAGCAATTTTTACTTTCCCATTTTCCTTTAACACGGGTACAATTGGGGTACCGTATTTCGAATGTGCCACTGGCACTAAAATACCTAGACCGACCAACCTATCTATTTCGTCCTCAACTTTCGTTTTAATCGCGAACGGTATCGTACGTGGTTTAAAATACTTAGGCTGAGCCCCGTCTTTTAAATGTAAATCGACTTGAAATTTGTTAAATTTCCCTAGTTCGTCCTGGAAAAGATTCGAATATTCGTTTATTAGCCTCTGTACCTCACTCGAATTTTGATTCAAACAAGTAATACTGTTGTTAGCAGTGGTGAGATATACACCAAATTCGGTCATAAAATCCCGCCCTAATAATGGTGGCCCTCCATTTCCAACAACATAAATGTTAATTGGTTTAGTTTGGTCCGAATAACTGACATGACAAATAAAATAGCCTAACGGCGAAATTTTATGACCCGTATACAGACACATTTTTAAATTACCCTCTTTTAGTTTTATGTTTGAGAAATGTTTCGCATAATATTCCTGAGAAATAACTGTAACCCCTGAGCCTGAATCGATTTCCATTTCTAACTGTATGTCGTTCAATTTAACAGTAGTCATAATTGGAGCATAATTAACTGACCTTAAGTTGTAAAGTTCGCACTCCTCACAATTATGCGAGTCCCCAGCGGGCACGTCCGCCGGAACCTCCGATACCATTTCGATGTTACGGACATGAGTTGAACCTTTACTGGTGCACACTTTCGACAGGTGACCTACTACACCGCACGCACGGCATTTATATTTTTTATATCTGCACTTATCCGCATTATGGCTTTTTAGCCCGCACACAGCACAACGTTGAGGATACCCTGCGCCGGCGCCGGCGCCGCCAGCGCGCCCCACTGCACCGACGCGGTACATCGGCTCCTCTTTCATCTGCACGTGCTGCTCCCGCACCTGTCGCGCGCAAGCAGCCTGCTGTGCTATTTCAACCGCTTTCGCAAATGACAGGGTTTTCGCATCTTGCTCAAAAAGACGATCTTTCTCGGGGCCAGCACTCAACCCGAGCACAAATTTATCCGTAATGAGCTTCTCGAGTGACGATTCGAATGCACAGTGGACCGCGAGTCCCCTGACGCGAGCCGCCCACTCCTCGACGCTTTCTCCCGCTGCCCTTCTTGCTTCGTAAAATTTTGCCCTATCGGCAAAAATACAACGTTTCGGTTTGAAATGGCCGTCAAACACTGCAATCAACTGCACGTACGTTATCGTTTCCAATTTTTCTGGATGAACTAAATTATTTGCAAGCCGGTAAGTCTCGTCCGCTAGATGTGTCAGCAACAAGGCGCACTTCTGGTCTTCCTTAATTCCACTATTCAACTTTAGAAACTGGACCAATCGACTGTAATAAATATCCCAGTCCTGTGATCTATGATCGAACACTCCAAGAACACCCAAAACATTCGTAGCCGACATCATGAATATCACACACTACCGTTACTGCAAATTAATCGCGATCCTCGTCCGCCAATGAGGTGTTTAGTGAATGAAACGACCGGTGCGTTGGGCAGCTGTTTAATCACTGACTAGGGGTGGGGGCGCGGCGCGTATGCGCAGATACACTCCAATTGTATAGTGCTAAGATTGGTCTCTCAACTAGCTTAGCTTTTATTGTTTGGAAAGCGGTTTCTTGCTCTTCACCCCATTTCCAAGGTACATTGTATTTTGTGAGTATTATCAGTGGCTTTACAATACTTGCAAACCCAGGGATAAACCTTCGAGAGAAACTTGAGAGTCCCACAAACTGTCTAATCTTATATATGATGGACGTTTGTTGGAGTAGGGAACGAGGCAACCGCTTCAGTTTTTCTCTTACCGGGCGCAAACCTTCATTGGATACCTCATTACCTAAATAAACAAGCTTCTTTTGAAAAAAATGGCATTGTGATACATTCAGTGTCAATTTAGCACTCCTTTAAGAAATGAGAACATTACGCAGCTTACTTAAACCTTCCTCTATTGATGAACAGAACATTGGTGACAGTTAGATGCTTGGAATCCTCGGCCATTGGTATTTGGTAATACCCTGACTTAAGATCGAGGCTTGTGAAGTATACTTTACCACTTAGATGATCTAGCTGGGCATTAATGACTGCCATAGGATATGAGTCTTTCACCGTTTTTTTTTTAATTTAAGGCCTGATAATAACCCATAGGCGATATTCGCCATTCTTCTTTTTAACGAAGGCTATCGGACTTGCGTACGATTAATTTGACTCCTGTACTATATTAGCTTCCAACAACTCCTTAATGATACCTCTAACGACTAAGCGTTCACTATAAGGCAGACGATATGGTGTGTATGACACCGGTGAATTATATTCAAGGTGTATGTGCATTTCCGTTATATGGGTCATACCTAATTCTTCCAAATCTAATGTGAAACAATCTCTAAATTCATAAACTAAATCTAGCAATTGTTGCTGCTGGTTTGGTGTTAATTCTTCTCCTATCTTCAGTAAGTCCATCGTAATCAATTTGTCATGTTTAGGTTGACCTAAGGAGTCACAGTTCGTTAAGGTCAGCGATTTTACCTCAAACTCATTGGGTGACTTCATTTGTCCAGATGCTTCATTAATATTTACTGCTCGATCACGAACCATAAGTCGATCCTTTTTCAGTGACACATTTTGATTTATCAAAATTATGACATGTATTTGTCCAAAGCTATTTTCGATGAAATAAAGTCCTGGTAAAAACATAAACTCTTCGCCTTCTTTATTAGATTCAGTCCCAGGTACGTGAATTGGACCAGTATAATCATTATTGCATCGTTTTTTAATAATATTCCTAATAACCACGTCCTCGACGTTATAAACAGTTACTTTCTCTGTTATGAGTTGTCGGAGTAAAGTATTAATCTAGAATTTGTCTTATAAACTGTAATATCTGGTATTTCCGTAACATTTTGTCCCAACAGTAAGTCCGTGCTCAAATACTCATCTGGCATGACATAGGCTTAATAAAATCTAAAATTATTGCAAAGTATTATTTTCATGTCTGTCAAAATGTTCAACCATTTGCCTAATTACCTGAAATCTTTGGATTGTCAAGGTTTCAAAACCAAATTATTTAAGTGGTGTCTACAAAGAATGTTCTATACTGTTAATAAACACTTTGTAACCACAAATGCCTCATGAATTTTATTAATTTCATCTGACCACTTTCGTTTTTGCATGACATTGATTTACTTATTATTAATATTTTGACATTGCTTCTCTTTGATTACTATTTTTATTTTTTTTTTTTTTTTTTTTACTAATTTAATTCGATATTAATATAACAATAAATAATAATGATATAATTTCAATGACATGCATATATAATATGATAATCAAAATATTGTACGCCAAACTCTGGCTGATTGTGATGTAACCAAAATACTAACCCTAACACCATTTTTATAACCACGCACATTCGAACAATAAATAATTTTGTATTTGTATAATAAAATGCTGCACGCCTTTTATAGTCATAGTCATTTATTCATATAACAATATTGTGTTTGAATTCATTAAAAATAACAATAATATACAATACTAAAATGATAATCATAAATACAAACAGTTAAATTACACATGTGCAAATAACTATAGTGCATTGACTACCAAAGTCAACATACGCAGTTTTTTCTGATTGTCAATATTTTTGTACCGTAATACACAATACACTATTAACTTTTTTTTACTTAAATTGTCGGTATTGGGACCTGCATTCGTTTTCGCTGTACTTCGCCGACAATATTCAACCAGATGCCCAAATCTACTACAAACAGTACATTTTTGAGGATCTTTGCGACATTTGAGAGCAGTATGTACTGGTTCTAAACAGTTGTAACAAATAGGTGGAGCTGCAGCTGACGTGTCGGCCTTGCTATCAAGATTCCTTTAAATACTATTTGTTGGAGTCTTTCCTGTAGGAGCAGTCTTTCTATCATCTTTGTTAAGCTTTCTCGCATTGATGCTTCGTAAATACTTCAGGGGCCTGCTTGGTCTTTTAAAATTGGCTCCTCGTGCATTTAGTTTAATGTTATGGTCATAAATTCCGTGAATTATACAGTCTACGGCATCTTTACCTTTTATATTACAACGACCAACCAATCTAGAATTATCATACAAATATTCCTGTAACGGCTTTTTTTCCAGCGACTGCTCACGATTTTTGCGTCTGGTACTATAGCGACGCCTTCTTGAACGGGAACGGCGTGTACGATAACAACTAGAGTACGAATTTGAATAACTGTAATGGCTACTCCAATCAGTGTCGCTGGAGTGATCTTCGCGTCTGTAATCCGTGTCTCGACTAGAAATTGACTACCTAGTCATATCACTGCTTGATCTGCGAGAACGCCATACATGTCCAGTGCGTGATCGGCTCCTACCCATGCCACGTCTGGTACGAGTACAAGTACGTGACCGATGACGTCTGTATCTACGTGCCCTCCTCCGATCCCTACGTATACTTCGTGATCTGGATCTACTGCGCGAATCATAAGTCTGATTTCGGCTTCTCTTGGTTCCACGCGTTATCGATATACTTCGTGTTCTTTTCCGTGTACGACTAGGGATTAACGGAGTGTAAAAACTGCGCTCCGCATCAGACATGATGATGCTCTTTCAAACTTAAGTTCAACAAAACGTAACCTATATGCATAAAATGTTCGTTATCATTTAGTTGTCAGTATTCATTTTAATTTTTGTCAATTTCGTATATAATTAAGGGAATTTCGTCAATAATTAAGGGACAGGATGAAAGTTTATTCGTTAGTAAATAATAATTAAATATAATTATTTTGTAATAACAAATAATGCAGGTAACAAATGATGGGCATTGCAAATTAATGTCACGAAATTTATATATTGTATATTCCAACTGCACGAATAAATAATCAGTATCTATTAATGGCCAATTGAATCCATATATGATTAGATTGATTAGCAATTATTTCATTTTCGATTATAAGTAGGTACCTAATGCACAGCCAACAATTTGTTCAACAATATTGAACCTTCATACTCAATACATATTCAATGTAACACCTTGTGCGTTACCTATGTTGGACAAATACATCTTTGAATCTTTCAATCTCATAAAACATGTCAGATGCGATCGTTATGTTACCCCAGTGTAACTTGATCCGTAGACTCGCAACGCCTATGCGCAACGTCAGAGGTCAGACCTGTTCTCACTTATGCACGCAGCGACGCGCTCGATGAGCATTGCGAATCTCTACAACGCTGTGCAATTCACGCCCTGTCCCGGTCCACCTCACCGCCAGCCCCAGTATAGCCTGACCGCAAGATTTGTAACAACTAAGCGTTAAAGGAGGTCACACGGTTTGAGGTGTGTCCTCGGTAAGCATCGTAAATAGCAACCCTGGTATGCTACTCGCAAACCTGCCCGGACGCCACCCCACTTCCAGAATTAATTGACCCCCGAGTTTCGTACCAACTATACATAATCGCAGGTCAGCGCCATACCGGTCCGCTCGTATTTAGTGTAATGGTCGGTAAACGTCACGAATAAAACCGCTTGAGTGAATTTCATAATAGCGCCAATACACGTTAATATTACTACTAAACCATAAACAGTGCATACGATATTGAATCTTATTTTCCAGATATACGTTGCGTTTTAGTTAAGGGTTTAAAATTAACGTACTGAGTTGTAGTTCCTGCATTCAATGCTGAATTTATTGTTTATTTGCGGGTAGCATCTGTGATGCGCCGTAAGGTAAATATGAATAAATAAAAAAATTACTATCACATTGGAATGTAAAGAACAAATGATGAATTGTGTTAAATTTAGGATGCAATATAAATAGATTTGTTTCAAAATAAAGATTTCTTAAAATTGTGTCAGTTTGACCTGAGGATATTAGAGAGTTCAAAAGTACATACCAGAATGTATCTTACTTTTATCCCACTTCTGAACTATGAACGATGTAAATTAAACAATTGAATGTAGAATACAAACTGTAATTAATTAATTATCCTTTAATACGACTATTGATTTTACAATGATTTTCGCACGACGATCCCGAGGCTCGTCCGTCACACCGTCCTCTATTATCTATATCTACCCGCTAGTGTTACCACTTCAAAAATAAACTCTTATACTTTGCAACAAAAATGTACAGATATTAATTATTTTAAAGGAATCAAATAATAAAGATTACAAATGCTAACACTATGCTTACTTTACATGATCAAATTATAAGTCAAGAACATCTTACTATATATTTAAAAAAATATTTCAATTATTAAACGTAGGTAGGTATTGTTGCTGCATTTACTTTTTACTTCCTGTGTCAAATATACTTCTTAAAATAAACATTTCAAATTCCGAAAATGTAGGAAATGAAACAGCAGATGAACTTGCAAGGCAGGGCGCAGACACAAACATGGTCGGCCCAGAACCGTTCTGTGGTATCACAAAACGGAAAGCATATTCTCTGCTAAACAACATAGCAAAATCAGAGGTAATCAAGCTGTGGAAGTTCACCAAAGGACAAAAACAGGCTAAAGCCCTGATCAAAGGGTTCAATAGTAAGCTGTCCAACTCAAAAGGCACAAAACCGTGTAGAGAATCCTGACAGGGCATTGCAAATTGCACAAACACCTGTTTCAAATGGGTATGAAGCAGGACGCAACTTGCAGGTTCTGCCAGGAGACGGAGGAGACGGCAGTGCACATTCTCTGCTCCTGCGGACCACTCATGCACATAAAAAGTACCTACATAGGGCGGCACATCGTGCACCCAGAGGAGGTACAACATATCACCGCCCAAAGAATCTGGAATTTCCTGGAGGCAACTGGCCTTAACGGTGAACTCTAATGAAAGGGCTGCAGCATATCAAAGCCCACAAATAAAATAAGAATAAAATAATACTTCTTAAATATTTATTTAGGTACATCTAAACTAACCCCCTTATTCATAAGATGCTTCTGCTTAATTAAATGTGCTTATTCCCTTTTTTTACGAACACAAATGTCAAGGTGACGGATAACGGCCAACGAATTTTAGCGCCATTTTAGTTAAAATAGGCTTGTAGAATGTTTATAAATAGGTGTTTAATAGGTAGGTATAGTAGGTAATATTGGATTTATTTAATTACTAAGTGCCTACGGTAGATTAGTGCATCTAAACTAACGCCAACTTTCGCCATCAAACTGCGGCAGTTTTACTATAATTTTTAGTATGTCGATATTATTTTGTGAAATTGTTCACAAAATAATATCGACATACTACAATTAAAAAACAAAAATAATCTGGTCTGGGATGTCGAAGTGGCGAATAAAAACAGAGATTGAGAATTATCTACATTATACCTTTCTACTTTCAGCGTGGACTCTGTAAATACTTCATTTTGTAGCCGTGTTATCTGTTTTCATGGTTGTATTTTAAGGATCCGTAATATCCGAAAAATCCGGATCCAGGTGCTTGTCAGATCCGGATCCGAAATTTCGCGGATATCCGGATCTTACGGATATCCGGATATCCGGATTGCAAACCCTACATACATAACATAACATAATGTATGACCATAACCATGATAACCTAATGGTAAATTACATATCTTTTGTGTAGTGTGTCTTAATTTAACAAGCATTATCTATTCGTAATAATGCAAATAACACTATTATACTTATGTATAGTGTAATAGGTTGTTCTGGCGGAAACCCAAGCACTAAGGCGTGGCTTCCGAAAGAGCGCGTTGCATGCGATAGAAAAGGATGGCCATGTTTAGGCTCGTTCGGCATACCTAAACAGGGGATTTGTTATCAGACAACGTAGTACTATTATTTATTCTGTGTTGCCTGTATTATTAAAATCCCCTAGTTAGGGTTCCGTAGCCAAATGACAAAAAACGGAACCCTTATAGATTCGTAATGTCCGTCCGTCTGTATGTCTGTCCGTCCGTATGTATGTCACAGCCATTTTTTTTTTATCACTTCTTCCAATTAATTGTAATTTTAAGGATGCAGACGTGATACTGCAGTGGTAGTGCAGTGCTAGTGCATTGCCCACAACACAATTCAACCCGTTCCCGTGGGTGACTTAAGAGTACTATGGGAATACCCTCCACCATATTCCATCATTACTAATCATTATCTCGTTTTCATAGTTTTAACTTCGATGCAATTCCACCCAGATAGTACGGGTTATTAGTATCCTATTTCAAAGTTAAGTTAAGTTAGAATATCAACCTCTTCGTGTCAAATGACCCAAAAGCGAAATGTAAGTACCACAAGCAACATAGGTTTAAATCAAAAAGGTTCATTATCTGTGAAAGTCCTCACACCAAAAATATCCTAAGCTTGATATCCTACAGTAGTATGACCATGAGGGTAACGTAAGGACAGAATGCCTTAAAAGGAATACGAATTTATATTCGCAAAGCGCCGGAAAACCAGAACTTCCAGTAAGAATATATAGTAGTAGCTTTTTCACAATCACCTATAATTTATTTAATGGTTTAGTTTTTCAACTCATACGCTGATGACAGTCGTCCGAGCGCGGTCGAGGAAGGTCAAAGAAAATTTTGGTTGTTCCGCCTTTTCTTTTCCAAAAGGACTCTTTTAAATGTAAAATCGTGCAACGTGTCTATTTCGTAGTGCACACACGATGGGTAATGAGAATTTTGTTTTAGGTCTCTTTTTAATCGACCATTCTAATTATGGTTGTTTGTTGTTTGACTTATATAATGAATGTTTTAATTATGTGTTATGTTATGAGCCTATATGTAGCTTGAAATAAATGGATTTTAATTTAATTTAATCTCCATCTCCAATAATAAAATTGTAGTTTATGTGACTGAACATAATGAAGGGCATCAAACAGGAGTGTGGGTTTATGAAACGAGCGTTAGCGAGTTTCATAATAGGATCACACGAGTGTTTTAATGCATAATTATGTACAGTTACATACACTACTTTATCTACCCACATATTATAAATCCTCAATGGTGTGTTCAGGAACCATCAGAATAACCGCCATTGCACCGCCATGGCCGACTAGATTTCAAATCACGACCAACTCCACCGGACCTGCTCCACCCCAACACCGGACCTGATTTCCATAATAGCATCGATTATCGATGTGATTATGATTTTTCATACATTATTATAACACTGGCACAGTTAAAACGCTGATGTTACCTTACTGGTTGCAATTATGGTGGTCATTATATATTGTTTCCGAACACATTCTAGAGGATTTATGATATGAGTGTAGATAAAAATAATTATATATTTCTGTCCGGCGTCGCTACTTACAAAATTGTGTGCTAGAATGCCTGGGAAAGTCCGTTTTCTGCGTTTTCTGTTATTTTCTGTTATGTGGGTAGGTATAATATGCAGTGTCTTTTTGGAAAACGAGTGCTGGTAACAAGTATGTTCGTTTGCAAACTCCTTCTCAAAATGGAGTTCATTAGGGCATGAATTGTAAAAATTTATTCCTCCAATGTTTATCTGTCTGTTACACGGAGGCGTAGTTTACAATATTCGAGGCATCCCCCTAGCTTTTTCTTGACTGTGTACCATGAGACGTTTTGCGTTTAGACGGTGTTAGCAAATGTACCCAACGTCTTGCTTTTAGCGCCTTCTGACCCCAGGACGTTACGCCTCCATGTCGTTGTACTTTTAGCGCGATATCAAGCTTAGGTCATAGTGCAATCGGGACTTTCAGTTAATATACCTCTTTGATTTTAGGTCATGTCATGTGGCATAACACTTAAATTTTGCTTTTGATACATTTCGACACGATAAAAAAATGGGCCTAAAGTCTTCCAATAAAAATAATTTGTTTTTTCATTAGCAACAGATAAACATTACGAAAATACTTGGAAAGTATCAATCTTGCACTTTTAAATATTGTCGGTATTTACTAAAACTCCAAATACTTTGATATTATTTAATCATTAAAACTTATAACAATGTAAGGTTATCGCTTCGAATGACCTACCTAAGCCTAATACTCTAGAAAATGTAAAAACGGTAAGTTTAAAACGGAGG
Organism: Epinotia brunnichana; assembly: GCA_963854355.1. NCBI lineage: Eukaryota > Metazoa > Arthropoda > Insecta > Lepidoptera > Tortricidae > Epinotia > Epinotia brunnichana. The sequence goes on along the minus strand of CAWKZR010000004.1, from coordinate 188,850 downwards.
ACACCAGTCAGAAGTGGTTGTTATTCGGGTTCAGTCAGGTAGGAAGCATTGTCAAGTTACCTACTCTATATAAACAAGGGATACTATTCATCATCATCATTGTCAGCCCGTAATCGCCCACTGCTGAGCATTGGCCTCTCTTCGAGTACGCCACACGTCCCTATCCTGAGCTAATCTTATCCAGGAGTGACCCGCGATCCTCCTAATATAGTCCACCCGTCGAGCTAGTGGACGGCCGACGCTCCTTTTACCTAGAAGTGGCCACCAATTGGACACCTAGTTAGGGGTATATTCAATTTCCTTTTCGGTACCACGGGCACAGAACAAATAATAGCCAGCGGCGGCGCCGCGTTTTTAGGGTTTCGTACTCAAAGAGTAAAACGGGACCCTATTACTAAGACTTCGCTGTCCGTCCGTCCGTCCGTCCGTCCGTCCGTCTATCTGTCACCAGGCTGTATCTCAAGAACCGTGATAGCTAGAGCTGCTATTTATTTAAAATTTGTCGTAGAAAAAGTATTGTATGCAACGGTGTATAACTAGTCTAAAAACGCTCGTGGCGTCTTTAATTGCGATGCTCGCCAAGGCTCGCATCGCAACCCACGCCACTCGCCTTTTAAGACCCTTCTTATACAACAGTTGCATAAAATACTATTAATGAACTCGTACAAAAAGTATTGTTCACAATAGTGTTATAATCAAGCTTTTTAATCTCGTACCTTACTTAGGCCACTCAGCAAGCTTCGTGGCCTAAACACGGTACTCGACTAAAAAGCTCTCTATTATAACACGATTGTGAAAAATACTATTTTTAAGGGGGGCTCTCATACAACAAACGTGATTTTTTTGCCGTTTTTATAGATAACGGTACGGAACCCTTCGTGCGCGAGTCCAACTCGCACTTGGCCGGTTTTTTAGTTATACGTAGCCAAATTGTCTTCGTTTTATACCAATTGACTTCCATGATGTCATACATAACATAACATAATGTATGACCATAACCATGATAACATAATGGTAAATTACATATCTTTGTGTAGTGTGTCTTAATTTAACAAGCATTATCTATTCGTAATAATGCAAATAACACTATTATACTTATGTATAGTGTAATAGGTTGTTCTGGCGGAAACCCAAGGACTAAGGCGTGGCTTCCGAAAGAGCGCGTTGCATGCGATAGAAAAGGATGGCCATGTTTAGGCTCGTTCGGCATACCTAAACAGGGGATTTGTTATCAGACAACGTAGTACTATTATTTATTCTGTGTTGCCTGTATTATTAAAATCCCCTAGTTAGGGTTCCGTAGCCAAATGACAAAAAACGGAACCCTTATAGATTCGTAATGTCCGTCCGTCTGTCTGTCTGTCCGTCCGTATGTATGTCACAGCCATTTTTTTTTTATCACTTCTTCCAATTAATTGTAATTTTAAGGATGGAGACGTGATACTGCAGTGGTAGTGCAGTGCTAGTGCATTGCCCACAACACAATTCAACCCGTTCCCGTGGGTGACTTAAGAGTACTATGGGAATACCCTCCACCATATTCCATCATTACTAATCATTATCTCGTTTTCATAGTTTTAACTTCGATGCAATTCCACCCCGATAGTACGGGTTATTAGTATCCTACTTCAAAGTTAAGTTACTTTAGAATATCAACCTCTACGTGTCAAATGACCCAAAAGCGAAATGTACCACAAGCAACATAGGTTTAAATCAAAAAGGTTCATTATCTGTGAAAGTCCTCACACCAAAAATATCCTAAGCTTGATATCCTACAGTAATATGACCATTAGGGTAACGTAAGGACAGAATGCCTTAAAAGGAATACGAATTTATATTCGCAAAGCGCCGGAAAACCAGAACTTCCAGTAAGAATATATAGTAGTAGCTTTTTCACAATCACCTATAATTTATTTAATGGTTTAGTTTTTCAACTCATACGCTGATGACAGTCGTCCGAGCGCGGTCGAGGAAGGTCAAAGAAAATTTTGGTTGTTCCGCCTTTTCTTTTCCAAAAGGACTCTTTTAAATGTAAAATCGTGCAACGTGTCTATTTCGTAGTGCACACACGATGGGTAATGAGAATTTTGTTTTAGGTCTCTTTTTAATCGACCATTCTAATTATGGTTGTTTGTTGTTTGACTTATATAATGAATGTTTTAATTATGTGTTATGTTATGAGCCTATATGTAGCTTGAAATAAATGGATTTTAATTTAATTTAATCTCCATCTCCAATAATAAAATTGTAGTTTATGTGACTGTACATAATAAAGGGCATCAAACAGGAGTGTGGGTTTATGAAACGAGCGTTAGCGAGTGTTTTAATGCATAATTATGTACAGTTACATACACTACTTTATCTACCCACATATTATAAATCCTCAATGGTGTGTTCAGGAACCATCAGAATAACCGCCATTGCACCGCCATGGCCGACTAGATTTCAAATCACGACCAACTCCACCGGACCTGCTCCACCCCAACACCGGACCTGATTTCCATAATAGCATCGATTATCGATGTGATTATGATTTTTCATACATTATAATAACACTGGCACAGTTAAAACGCTGATGTTACCTTACTGGTTGCAATTATGGTGGTCATTATATATTGTTTCCGAACACATTCTAGAGGATTTATGATATGAGTGTAGATAAAAATAATTAAATATTTCTGTCCGGCGTCGCTACTTACAAAATTGTGTGCTAGAATGCCTGGGAAAGTCCGTTTTCTGCGTTTTCTGTTATTTTCTGTTATGTGGGTAGGTATAATATGCAGTGTCTTTTTGGAAAACGAGTGCTGGTAACAAGTATGTTCGTTTGCAAACTCCTTCTCAAAATGGAGTTCATTAGGGCATGAATTGTAAAAATTTATTCCTCCAATGTTTATCTGTCTGTTACACGGAGGCGTAGTTTACAATATTCGAGGCATCCCCCTAGCTTTTTCTTGACTGTGTACCATGAGACGTTTTGCGTTTAGACGGTGTTAGCAAATGTACCCAACGTCTTGCTTTTAGCGCCTTCTGACCCCAGGACGTTACGCCTCCATGTCGTTGTACTTTTAGCGCGATATCAAGCTTAGGTCATAGTGCAATCGGGACTTTCAGTTAATATACCTCTTTGATTTTAGGTCATGTCATGTGGCATAACACTTAAATTTTGCTTTTGATACATTTCGACACGATAAAAAAATGGGCCTAAAGTCTTCCAATAAAAATAATTTGTTTTTTCATTAGCAACAGATAAACATTACGAAAATACTTGGAAAGTATCAATCTTGCACTTTTAAATATTGTCGGTATTTACTAAAACTCCAAATACTTTGATATTGTTTAATCATTAAAACTTATAACAATGTAAGGTTATCGCTTCGAATGACCTACCTAAGCCTAATACTCTAGAAAATGTAAAAAAGGTAAGTTTAAAACGGAGGACACCAGTCAGAAGTGGTTGTTATTCGGGTTCAGTCAGGTAGGAAGCATTGTCAAGTTACCTACCTACTCTATATAAACAAGGGATACTATTCATCATCATCATTGTCAGCCCGTAATCGCCCACTGCTGAGCATTGGCCTCTCTTCGAGTACGCCACACGTCCCTATCCTGAGCTAATCTTATCCAGGAGTGACCCGCGATCCTCCTAATATAGTCCACCCATCGAGCTAGTGGACGGCCGACGCTCCTTTTACCTAGAAGTGGCCACCAATCGGACACCTAGTTAGGGGTATATTCAATTTCCTTTTCGGTACCACGGGCACAGAACAAATAATAGCCAGCGGCGGCGCCGCGTTTTTAGGGTTCCGTACTCAAAGAGTAAAACGGGACCCTATTACTAAGACTTCGCTGTCCGTCCGTCCGTCCGTCCGTCCGTCCGTCTATCTGTCACCAGGCTGTATCTCAAGAACCGTGATAGCTAGAGCTGCTATTTATTTAAAATTTGTCGTAGAAAAAGTATTGTATGCAACGGTGTATAACTAGTCTAAAAACGCTCGTGGCGTCTTTAATTGCGATGCTCGCCAAGGCTCGCATCGCAACCCACGCCACTCGCCTTTTAAGACCCTTCTTATACAACAGTTGCATAAAATACTATTAATGAACTCGTACAAAAAGTATTGTTCACAATAGTGTTATAATCAAGCTTTATAATCTCGTACCTTACTTAGGCCACTCAGCAAGCTTCGTGGCCTAAACACGGTACTCGACTAAAAAGCTCTCTATTATAACACGATTGTGAAAAATACTATTTTTAAGGGGGGCTCTCATACAACAAACGTGATTTTTTTGCCGTTTTTATAGATAACGGTACGGAACCCTTCGTGCGCGAGTCCAACTCGCACTTGGCCGGTTTTTTAGTTATACGTAGCCAAATTGTCTTCGTTTTATACCAATTGACTTCCATGATGTCATACATAACATAACATAATGTATGACCATAACCATGATAACATAATGGTAAATTACATATCTTTGTGTAGTGTGTCTTAATTTAACAAGCATTATCTATTCGTAATAATGCAAATAACACTATTATACTTATGTATAGTGTAATAGGTTGTTCTGGCGGAAACCCAAGCACTAAGGCGTGGCTTCCGAAAGAGCGCGTTGCATGCGATAGAAAAGGATGGCCATGTTTAGGCTCGTTCGGCATACCTAAACAGGGGATTTGTTATCAGACAACGTAGTACTATTATTTATTCTGTGTTGCCTGTATTATTAAAATCCCCTAGTTAGGGTTCCGTAGCTAAATGACAAAAAACGGAACCCTTATAGATTCGTAATGTCCGTCCGTCTGTCTATCTGTCCGTCCGTATGTATGTCACAGCCATTTTTTTTTTATCACTTCTTCCAATTAATTGTAATTTTAAGGATGGAGACGTGATACTGCAGTGGTAGTGCAGTGCTAGTGCATTGCCCACAACACAATTCAACCCGTTCCCGTGGGTGACTTAAGAGTACTATGGGAATACCCTCCACCATATTCCATCATTACTAATCATTATCTCGTTTTCATAGTTTTAACTTCGATGCAATTCCACCCAGATAGTACGGGTTATTAGTATCCTATTTCAAAGTTAAGTTAAGTTAGAATATCAACCTCTTCGTGTCAAATGACCCAAAAGCGAAATGTAAGTACCACAAGCAACATAGGTTTAAATCAAAAAGGTTCATTATCTGTGAAAGTCCTCACACCAAAAATATCCTAAGCTTGATATCCTACAGTAGTATGACCATGAGGGTAACGTAAGGACAGAATGCCTTAAAAGGAATACGAATTTATATTCGCAAAGCGCCGGAAAACCAGAACTTCCAGTAAGAATATATAGTAGTAGCTTTTTCACAATCACCTATAATTTATTTAATGGTTTAGTTTTTCAACTCATACGCTGATGACAGTCGTCCGAGCGCGGTCGAGGAAGGTCAAAGAAAATTTTGGTTGTTCCGCCTTTTCTTTTCCAAAAGGACTCTTTTAAATGTAAAATCGTGCAACGTGTCTATTTCGTAGTGCACACACGATGGGTAATGAGAATTTTGTTTTAGGTCTCTTTTTAATCGACCATTCTAATTATGGTTGTTTGTTGTTTGACTTATATAATGAATGTTTTAATTATGTGTTATGTTATGAGCCTATATGTAGCTTGAAATAAATGGATTTTAATTTAATTTAATCTCCATCTCCAATAATAAAATTGTAGTTTATGTGACTGTACATAATGAAGGGCATCAAACAGGAGTGTGGGTTTATGAAACGAGCGTTAGCGAGTGTTTTAATGCATAATTATGTACAGTTACATACACTACTTTATCTACCCACATATTATAAATCCTCAATGGTGTGTTCAGGAACCATCAGAATAACCGCCATTGCACCGCCATGGCCGACTAGATTTCAAATCACGACCAACTCCACCGGACCTGCTCCACCCCAACACCGGACCTGATTTCCATAATAGCATCGATTATCGATGTGATTATGATTTTTCATACATTATAATAACACTGGCACAGTTAAAACGCTGATGTTACCTTACTGGTTGCAATTATGGTGGTCATTATATATTGTTTCCGAACACATTCTAGAGGATTTATGATACGAGTGTAGATAAAAATAATTATATATTTCTGTCCGGCGTCGCTATTTTCAAAATTGTGTGCTAGAATGCCTGGGAAAGTCCGTTTTCTGCGTTTTCTGTTATTTTCTGTTATGTGGGTAGGTATAATATGCAGTGTCTTTTTGGAAAACGAGTGCTGGTAACAAGTATGTTCGTTTGCAAACTCCTTCTCAAAATGGAGTTCATTAGGGCATGAATTGTAAAAAATTATTCCTCCAATGTTTATGTGTCTGTTACACGGAGGCGTAGTTTACAATATTCGAGGCATCCCCCTAGCTTTTTCTTGACTGTGTACCATGAGACGTTTTGCGTTTAGACGGTGTTAGCAAATGTACCCAACGTCTTGCTTTTAGCGCCTTCTGACCCCAGGACGTTACGCCTCCATGTCGTTGTACTTTTAGCGCGATATCAAGCTTAGGTCATAGTGCAATCGGGACTTTCAGTTAATATACCTCTTTGATTTTAGGTCATGTCATGTGGTATAACACTTAAATTTTGCTTTTGATACATTTCGACACGATAAAAAAATGGGCCTAAAGTCTTCCAATAAAAATAATTTGTTTTTTCATTAGCAACAGATAAACATTACGAAAATACTTGGAAAGTATCAATCTTGCACTTTTAAATATTGTCGGTATTTACTAAAACTCCAAATACTTTGATATTGTTTAATCATTAAAACTTATAACAATGTAAGGTTATCGCTTCGAATGACCTACCTAAGCCTAATACTCTAGAAAATGTAAAAACGGTAAGTTTAAAACGGAGGACACCAGTCAGAAGTGGTTGTTATTCGGGTTCAGTCAGGTAGGAAGCATTGTCAAGTTACCTACCTACTCTATATAAACAAGGGATACTATTCATCATCATCATTGTCAGCCCGTAATCGCCCACTGCTGAGCATTGGCCTCTCTTCGAGTACGCCACACGTCCCTATCCTGAGCTAATCTTATCCAGGAGTGACCCGCGATCCTCCTAATATAGTCCACCCATCGAGCTAGTGGACGGCCGACGCTCCTTTTACCTAGAAGTGGCCACCAATCGGACACCTAGTTAGGGGTATATTCAATTTCCTTTTCGGTACCACGGGCACAGAACAAATAATAGCCAGCGGCGGCGCCGCGTTTTTAGGGTTCCGTACTCAAAGAGTAAAACGGGACCCTATTACTAAGACTTCGCTGTCCGTCCGTCCGTCCGTCCGTCCGTCCGTCTATCTGTCACCAGGCTGTATCTCAAGAACCGTGATAGCTAGAGCTGCTATTTATTTAAAATTTGTCGTAGAAAAAGTATTGTATGCAACGGTGTATAACTAGTCTAAAAACGCTCGTGGCGTCTTTAATTGCGATGCTCGCCAAGGCTCGCATCGCAACCCACGCCACTCGCCTTTTAAGACCCTTCTTATACAACAGTTGCATAAAATACTATTAATGAACTCGTACAAAAAGTATTGTTCACAATAGTGTTATAATCAAGCTTTATAATCTCGTACCTTACTTAGGCCACTCAGCAAGCTTCGTGGCCTAAACACGGTACTCGACTAAAAAGCTCTCTATTATAACACGATTGTGAAAAATACTATTTTTAAGGGGGGCTCTCATACAACAAACGTGATTTTTTTGCCGTTTTTATAGATAACGGTACGGAACCCTTCGTGCGCGAGTCCAACTCGCACTTGGCCGGTTTTTTAGTTATACGTAGCCAAATTGTCTTCGTTTTATACCAATTGACTTCCATGATGTCATACATAACATAACATAATGTATGACCATAACCATGATAACATAATGGTAAATTACATATCTTTGTGTAGTGTGTCTTAATTTAACAAGCATTATCTATTCGTAATAATGCAAATAACACTATTATACTTATGTATAGTGTAATAGGTTGTTCTGGCGGAAACCCAAGCACTAAGGCGTGGCTTCCGAAAGAGCGCGTTGCATGCGATAGAAAAGGATGGCCATGTTTAGGCTCGTTCGGCATACCTAAACAGGGGATTTGTTATCAGACAACGTAGTACTATTATTTATTCTGTGTTGCCTGTATTATTAAAATCCCCTAGTTAGGGTTCCGTAGCTAAATGACAAAAAACGGAACCCTTATAGATTCGTAATGTCCGTCCGTCTGTCTATCTGTCCGTCCGTATGTATGTCACAGCCATTTTTTTTTTATCACTTCTTCCAATTAATTGTAATTTTAAGGATGGAGACGTGATACTGCAGTGGTAGTGCAGTGCTAGTGCATTGCCCACAACACAATTCAACCCGTTCCCGTGGGTGACTTAAGAGTACTATGGGAATACCCTCCACCATATTCCATCATTACTAATCATTATCTCGTTTTCATAGTTTTAACTTCGATGCAATTCCACCCAGATAGTACGGGTTATTAGTATCCTATTTCAAAGTTAAGTTAAGTTAGAATATCAACCTCTTCGTGTCAAATGACCCAAAAGCGAAATGTAAGTACCACAAGCAACATAGGTTTAAATCAAAAAGGTTCATTATCTGTGAAAGTCCTCACACCAAAAATATCCTAAGCTTGATATCCTACAGTAGTATGACCATGAGGGTAACGTAAGGACAGAATGCCTTAAAAGGAATACGAATTTATATTCGCAAAGCGCCGGAAAACCAGAACTTCCAGTAAGAATATATAGTAGTAGCTTTTTCACAATCACCTATAATTTATTTAATGGTTTAGTTTTTCAACTCATACGCTGATGACAGTCGTCCGAGCGCGGTCGAGGAAGGTCAAAGAAAATTTTGGTTGTTCCGCCTTTTCTTTTCCAAAAGGACTCTTTTAAATGTAAAATCGTGCAACGTGTCTATTTCGTAGTGCACACACGATGGGTAATGAGAATTTTGTTTTAGGTCTCTTTTTAATCGACCATTCTAATTATGGTTGTTTGTTGTTTGACTTATATAATGAATGTTTTAATTATGTGTTATGTTATGAGCCTATATGTAGCTTGAAATAAATGGATTTTAATTTAATTTAATCTCCATCTCCAATAATAAAATTGTAGTTTATGTGACTGTACATAATGAAGGGCATCAAACAGGAGTGTGGGTTTATGAAACGAGCGTTAGCGAGTGTTTTAATGCATAATTATGTACAGTTACATACACTACTTTATCTACCCACATATTATAAATCCTCAATGGTGTGTTCAGGAACCATCAGAATAACCGCCATTGCACCGCCATGGCCGACTAGATTTCAAATCACGACCAACTCCACCGGACCTGCTCCACCCCAACACCGGACCTGATTTCCATAATAGCATCGATTATCGATGTGATTATGATTTTTCATACATTATAATAACACTGGCACAGTTAAAACGCTGATGTTACCTTACTGGTTGCAATTATGGTGGTCATTATATATTGTTTCCGAACACATTCTAGAGGATTTATGATACGAGTGTAGATAAAAATAATTATATATTTCTGTCCGGCGTCGCTATTTTCAAAATTGTGTGCTAGAATGCCTGGGAAAGTCCGTTTTCTGCGTTTTCTGTTATTTTCTGTTATGTGGGTAGGTATAATATGCAGTGTCTTTTTGGAAAACGAGTGCTGGTAACAAGTATGTTCGTTTGCAAACTCCTTCTCAAAATGGAGTTCATTAGGGCATGAATTGTAAAAAATTATTCCTCCAATGTTTATGTGTCTGTTACACGGAGGCGTAGTTTACAATATTCGAGGCATCCCCCTAGCTTTTTCTTGACTGTGTACCATGAGACGTTTTGCGTTTAGACGGTGTTAGCAAATGTACCCAACGTCTTGCTTTTAGCGCCTTCTGACCCCAGGACGTTACGCCTCCATGTCGTTGTACTTTTAGCGCGATATCAAGCTTAGGTCATAGTGCAATCGGGACTTTCAGTTAATATACCTCTTTGATTTTAGGTCATGTCATGTGGTATAACACTTAAATTTTGCTTTTGATACATTTCGACACGATAAAAAAATGGGCCTAAAGTCTTCCAATAAAAATAATTTGTTTTTTCATTAGCAACAGATAAACATTACGAAAATACTTGGAAAGTATCAATCTTGCACTTTTAAATATTGTCGGTATTTACTAAAACTCCAAATACTTTGATATTGTTTAATCATTAAAACTTATAACAATGTAAGGTTATCGCTTCGAATGACCTACCTAAGCCTAATACTCTAGAAAATGTAAAAACGGTAAGTTTAAAACGGAGGACACCAGTCAGAAGTGGTTGTTATTCGGGTTCAGTCAGGTAGGAAGCATTGTCAAGTTACCTACTCTATATAAACAAGGGATACTATTCATCATCATCATTGTCAGCCCGTAATCGCCCACTGCTGAGCATTGGCCTCTCTTCGAGTACGCCACACGTCCCTATCCTGAGCTAATCTTATCCAGGAGTGACCCGCGATCCTCCTAATATAGTCCACCCATCGAGCTAGTGGACGGCCGACGCTCCTTTTACCTAGAAGTGGCCACCAATCGGACACCTAGTTAGGGGTATATTCAATTTCCTTTTCGGTACCACGGGCACAGAACAAATAATAGCCAGCGGCGGCGCCGCGTTTTTAGGGTTCCGTACTCAAAGAGTAAAACGGGACCCTATTACTAAGACTTCGCTGTCCGTCCGTCCGTCCGTCCGTCCGTCCGTCCGTCCGTTTATCTGTCACCAGGCTGTATCTCAAGAACCGTGATAGCTAGAGAGTTGAAATTTTCACAAATTATGTATTTCTGTTGCCGCTATAACAACAAATATTAAAAACAAAATATATTTTTTAAGGGGTGCTCTCATGCGAAAAACGTGATTTTATTGCCGTTTTTATAGATAATCTGTCACCAGGCTCTATCTCAAGAACCGTGATAGCTAGAGAGTTGAAATTTTCACAGATTATGTACTTCTAATGCCGCTATAACAACAAATACTAAAACCAAAATAAAATATTTTTTGTACTCAACGATTACAATATGTGTATTAAGATTTCATAGAGAATACTGCAACGTCACTCTTTTCATAATTGTAGTCCATGTTACTGTCGAAACAATCGAAATAACTACTTTTCGATACGCTCCAGACAACTAAAATAAATTCGACCAATCACGTGGCTGCTTTACTGAACTGTTATGAATTGGACCAATAGAATCGCTTTGATGTCGTACGCTCGTTGATGTCTTTTAAGATATCAACAAGCGTACGAGTGATGAGCTGCACTTCGTTTCAACAGTATCGAGTTTGTTTAATTAGTTCAGTTGACTCGTAGAAAATTAATTTTAATGAACTCGTACAAAAAGTATTGTTCACAATAGTGTTATAATCAAGCTTTTTAATCTCGTACCTTACTTAGGCTACTCAGCAAGCTTCGTGGCCTAAACACGGTACTCGACTAAAAAGCTCTCTATTATAACACGATTGTGAAAAATACTATTTTTAAGGGGGGCTCTCATACAACAAACGTGATTTTTTTGCCGTTTTTATAGATAACGGTACGGAACCCTTCGTGCGCGAGTCCAACTCGCACTTGGCCGGTTTTTTAGTTATACGTAGCCAAATTGTCTTCGTTTTATACCAATTGACTTTCATGATGTCATACATTACATAACATAACATAATGTATGACCATAACCATGATAACCTAATGGTAAATTACATATCTTTTGTGTAGTGTGTCTTAATTTAACAAGCATTATCTATTCGTAATAATGCAAATAACACTATTATACTTATGTATAGTGTAATAGGTTGTTCTGGCGGAAACCCAAGCACTAAGGCGTGGCTTCCGAAAGAGCGCGTTGCATGCGATAGAAAAGGATGGCCATGTTTAGGCTCGTTCGGCATACCTAAACAGGGGATTTGTTATCAGACAACGTAGTACTATTATTTATTCTGTGTTGCCTGTATTATTAAAATCCCCTAGTTAGGGTTCCGTAGCCAAATGACAAAAACGGAACCCTTATAGATTCGTAATGTCCGTCCGTCTGTCTATCTGTCCGTCCGTATGTATGTCACAGCCATTTTTTTTTTTATCACTTCTTCCAATTAATTGTAATTTTAAGGATGGAGACGTGATACTGCAGTGGTAGTGCAGTGCTAGTGCATTGCCCACAACACAATTCAACCCGTTCCCGTGGGTGACTTAAGAGTACTATGGGAATACCCTCCACCATATTCCATCATTACTAATCATTATCTCGTTTTCATAGTTTTAACTTCGATGCAATTCCACCCAGATAGTACGGGTTATTAGTATCCTATTTCAAAGTTAAGTTAAGTTAGAATATCAACCTCTTCGTGTCAAATGACCCAAAAGCGAAATGTAAGTACCACAAGCAACATAGGTTTAAATCAAAAAGGTTCATTATCTGTGAAAGTCCTCACACCAAAAATATCCTAAGCTTGATATCCTACAGTAGTATGACCATGAGGGTAACGTAAGGACAGAATGCCTTAAAAGGAATACGAATTTATATTCGCAAAGCGCCGGAAAACCAGAACTTCCAGTAAGAATATATAGTAGTAGCTTTTTCACAATCACCTATAATTTATTTAATGGTTTAGTTTTTCAACTCATACGCTGATGACAGTCGTCCGAGCGCGGTCGAGGAAGGTCAAAGAAAATTTTGGTTGTTCCGCCTTTTCTTTTCCAAAAGGACTCTTTTAAATGTAAAATCGTGCAACGTGTCTATTTCGTAGTGCACACACGATGGGTAATGAGAATTTTGTTTTAGGTCTCTTTTTAATCGACCATTCTAATTATGGTTGTTTGTTGTTTGACTTATATAATGAATGTTTTAATTATGTGTTATGTTATGAGCCTATATGTAGCTTGAAATAAATGGATTTTAATTTAATTTAATCTCCATCTCCAATAATAAAATTGTAGTTTATGTGACTGAACATAATGAAGGGCATCAAACAGGAGTGTGGGTTTATGAAACGAGCGTTAGCGAGTTTCATAATAGGATCACACGAGTGTTTTAATGCATAATTATGTACAGTTACATACACTACTTTATCTACCCACATATTATAAATCCTCAATGGTGTGTTCAGGAACCATCAGAATAACCGCCATTGCACCGCCATGGCCGACTAGATTTCAAATCACGACCAACTCCACCGGACCTGCTCCACCCCAACACCGGACCTGATTTCCATAATAGCATCGATTATCGATGTGATTATGATTTTTCATACATTATTATAACACTGGCACAGTTAAAACGCTGATGTTACCTTACTGGTTGCAATTATGGTGGTCATTATATATTGTTTCCGAACACATTCTAGAGGATTTATGATATGAGTGTAGATAAAAATAATTAAATATTTCTGTCCGGCGTCGCTACTTACAAAATTGTGTGCTAGAATGCCTGGGAAAGTCCGTTTTCTGCGTTTTCTGTTATTTTCTGTTATGTGGGTAGGTATAATATGCAGTGTCTTTTTGGAAAACGAGTGCTGGTAACAAGTATGTTCGTTTGCAAACTCCTTCTCAAAATGGAGTTCATTAGGGCATGAATTGTAAAAATTTATTCCTCCAATGTTTATCTGTCTGTTACACGGAGGCGTAGTTTACAATATTCGAGGCATCCCCCTAGCTTTTTCTTGACTGTGTACCATGAGACGTTTTGCGTTTAGACGGTGTTAGCAAATGTACCCAACGTCTTGCTTTTAGCGCCTTCTGACCCCAGGACGTTACGCCTCCATGTCGTTGTACTTTTAGCGCGATATCAAGCTTAGGTCATAGTGCAATCGGGACTTTCAGTTAATATACCTCTTTGATTTTAGGTCATGTCATGTGGCATAACACTTAAATTTTGCTTTTGATACATTTCGACACGATAAAAAAATGGGCCTAAAGTCTTCCAATAAAAATAATTTGTTTTTTCATTAGCAACAGATAAACATTACGAAAATACTTGGAAAGTATCAATCTTGCACTTTTAAATATTGTCGGTATTTACTAAAACTCCAAATACTTTGATATTGTTTAATCATTAAAACTTATAACAATGTAAGGTTATCGCTTCGAATGACCTACCTAAGCCTAATACTCTAGAAAATGTAAAAACGGTAAGTTTAAAACGGAGGACACCAGTCAGAAGTGGTTGTTATTCGGGTTCAGTCAGGTAGGAAGCATTGTCAAGTTACCTACTCTATATAAACAAGGGATACTATTCATCATCATCATTGTCAGCCCGTAATCGCCCACTGCTGAGCATTGGCCTCTCTTCGAGTACGCCACACGTCCCTATCCTGAGCTAATCTTATCCAGGAGTGACCCGCGATCCTCCTAATATAGTCCACCCATCGAGCTAGTGGACGGCCGACGCTCCTTTTACCTAGAAGTGGCCACCAATTGGACACCTAGTTAGGGGTATATTCAATTTCCTTTTCGGTACCACGGGCACAGAACAAATAATAGCCAGCGGCGGCGCCGCGTTTTTAGGGTTCCGTACTCAAAGAGTAAAACGGGACCCTATTACTAAGACTTCGCTGTCCATCCGTCCGTCCGTCCGTCCGTCCGTCTATCTGTCACCAGGCTGTATCTCAAGAACCGTGATAGCTAGAGCTGCTATTTATTTAAAATTTGTCGTAGAAAAAGTATTGTATGCAACGGTGTATAACTAGTCTAAAAACGCTCGTGGCGTCTTTAATTGCGATGCTCGCCAAGGCTCGCATCGCAACCCACGCCACTCGCCTTTTAAGACCCTTCTTATACAACAGTTGCATAAAATACTATTAATGAACTCGTACAAAAAGTATTGTTCACAATAGTGTTATAATCAAGCTTTTTAATCTCGTACCTTACTTAGGCCACTCAGCAAGCTTCGTGGCCTAAACACGGTACTCGACTAAAAAGCTCTCTATTATAACACGATTGTGAAAAATACTATTTTTAAGGGGGGCTCTCATACAACAAACGTGATTTTTTTGCCGTTTTTATAGATAACGGTACGGAACCCTTCGTGCGCGA
Organism: Epinotia brunnichana; assembly: GCA_963854355.1. Classification (NCBI taxonomy): domain Eukaryota; kingdom Metazoa; phylum Arthropoda; class Insecta; order Lepidoptera; family Tortricidae; genus Epinotia; species Epinotia brunnichana. The sequence goes on along the minus strand of CAWKZR010000004.1, from coordinate 173,765 downwards.
GTCCAACTCGCACTTGGCCGGTTTTTTAGTTATACGTAGCCAAATTGTCTTCGTTTTATACCAATTGACTTCCATGATGTCATACATAACATAACATAATGTATGACCATAACCATGATAACATAATGGTAAATTACATATCTTTGTGTAGTGTGTCTTAATTTAACAAGCATTATCTATTCGTAATAATGCAAATAACACTATTATACTTATGTATAGTGTAATAGGTTGTTCTGGCGGAAACCCAAGCACTAAGGCGTGGCTTCCGAAAGAGCGCGTTGCATGCGATAGAAAAGGATGGCCATGTTTAGGCTCGTTCGGCATACCTAAACAGGGGATTTGTTATCAGACAACGTAGTACTATTATTTATTCTGTGTTGCCTGTATTATTAAAATCCCCTAGTTAGGGTTCCGTAGCCAAATGACAAAAAACGGAACCCTTATAGATTCGTAATGTCCGTCCGTCTGTCTGTCTGTCCGTCCGTATGTATGTCACAGCCATTTTTTTTTTATCGCTTCTTCCAATTAATTGTAATTTTAAGGATGGAGACGTGATACTGCAGTGGTAGTGCAGTGCTAGTGCATTGCCCACAACACAATTCAACCCGTTCCCGTGGGTGACTTAAGAGTACTATGGGAATACCCTCCACCATATTCCATCATTACTAATCATTATCTCGTTTTCATAGTTTTAACTTCGATGCAATTCCACCCCGATAGTACGGGTTATTAGTGCTGTAACGGAATGGGCATGCTCGCTAGCGGATTTCTGATATTTTATATTATAATACATTTATTAAATTATGAAAACGAACTTTTATTTCATACCCAAAGTTAGAAAATTTACTTATTAATTATAGGGGAGAAGGAAATCAATTAAGCTAGCATTCGCTAGTGTAAATCGGCAGTCATCATCATCATTATATCAGCCAGGGAGCATCCGCTGCTTGACGTAGGGCCTTCCTCAAATTACATCTAAGAATAACTAATTTCATCTAAGAATGTTAATGTACGAATTAATTCAACATAATATTAGCGGGTTCACAAATAACATTTAATCTAGAATTATAGTAATCAATGAAAATATGGATACCTAAATAATACTTCTACTCGGGCAATCCGCCATGTAAGGAAACATTAACGGAAATTTAACGGCCTCCGTAGCCCAGTGGGTAGTGACTCTGCCTACGAAGCTGGAGGTCCCGGGTTCGAATCCCGGTCAGGGCATTTATTTGTGTGTTTATCACGAATATTTGTTCCTGAGTTATGGATGTTATATATGTATATAAGTATCTATATGTATTTATCTATTATATATATCATCGCCTAGTACCCACAACACAAGCCTTACTGAGCTTACCGTGGGCCTAGGTTGATTTGTGTAAGATTGTCCCATAATATTTATTTATTATATTTATTTATTTATTTATTATTTATTTATAGAAGGCGAACGAACTTCAATCTTAATAGCTAAAGCATTAGAAACTAAATAAAAGGAGCGTAACGACCTTTTTGTCATGACACAAACCACGTGACTACAGCGCTCGCTGCCCTAGTAGCCCCCGTTGCTCTCGTAGCTCTCGTTGCTCTCGTAGCTCTCGTTGCTCTCGTTGCCCCAATAGCCCCAGTTGCCCCCGTCGCTCTATAGCGATCGTAAAATAGTATAAAAGCCCGTGTCGCATTAGTATTTGGATCATTCAATTCTCGTCGTTCAGACTGTCAGTGTCTCTGGTTTTTCGTGTTACAAATTCTTGGTGGGTGTTTTCTTTGCTTTAAATAAGTAGCCCGTCATTATGAAGAAATTCTCCTCATAATGAGGGGTTACTCTTGTTCATTTTCATAGTACTTTTGAGAGGTTATTTTATTTATTTCATGTTTAAAAACCAGAAATACTGTCCAGGTTTTAGTATACCTGAGGAGTCACTCCCGCCTACCGGTGCCAAATGGGCGTGACTCAGATTCTTTTGCTACCAGACTTGAGGGTGGTCTGGCGTCTTCCTCTTTACCAACATAGGAGACGAAAGCCTCTTTAAGGGGCCCCTCACGCGCCTCAGAATCGGCTGACGACGTAGACGAGGCGTAGTCATTCATGTGATCCGCACTGAGGGTTACCTCACTCGTTGAAATCGTGCGGTTCTCTGAGGAGCGGGCCTATTAAATATATTTAATATCTTATACCTTATATTTACACAATAGGGCCGTCTTACTCACTGTTTCCGGCTTCGGCCACAGTGGGGGGAGGCATCGACACAAGCTGATAGGTTTCTGTCTCAGTTTCGCTGGCTGAACGACGTACAGATATAATAGGGATACATTCTTATTTCTTGAACTAAAGGTATGGTTCGGGAAATAAGCAGGACAGGGTTTGACGGGGTAGACGTAGGAGTAAATTCATACACTGTATTAAGGGCATTGGGAAATATATACTGTAGGTATAAATAGCTGAAATATAGGTCTACTATTCCAATAAAATCAAACGGAGGGTTAAATTACTATTGTGGGTAACTGAGTTCGCGTTGGGAATAGGGTTGGGCAAGGTGGTGCTGAGTTCCGCATTTTATTATATGTGAAACATTAAGGTGTAACGATCAAATACTTATTATCATCAAAGGGTTATAATTCTATTTATGATATATGGATATCCTGGCAGGGTTGTTTCAGAAAGATGAAATGATTCTGGGCTTTAGGGCAGGCGAAGCAGTCCCTCAAGTCCGATTGGGTGTCTTTTTGTCATGAGTGGAATAACACTCTACATTTGGGGTACGATTTGAGACAAATGTTTCACATGTAATGAACGGGTTGCTTTGGCATTACCTGTAGGTTCTCGCTATAGAATTATCAAACGGAGGTTTAAATAACTTAGTTAAGTTCGCATTGAGAGTAGGGTTGGGCAAGGTGATGCTGAGTTCCGCGTTTGATTATATGTGAAACATTAAGGTGTAACGATCAAATACTTATTATCATCAAAGGGTTATAATTCTATTTATGATATATGGATATCCTGGCAGGGTTGTTTCAGAAAGATGAAATGATTCTGGGCTTTAGGGCAGGCGAAGCAGTCCCTCAAGTCCGATTGGGTGTCTTGTTGTCATGAGTGGAATGGTACTCTACATTTGGGGTACGATTTGGGTTAAATGTTTCACATGTAATGAACGGATTGTTTTGGCATTACCTACAGGTTCTCGCTATAGGATGGTCGTAGGAGTTTGACCATATAAGTTAAGAACATGATATGTTCCAATAAATTATTACTAAAAGATGTCTGTCGAGTTTGTTTGGCGTTTCTTCTCGAAACAGACCGTTAGGTTGGAAACGCTGGTAACTTCATTCTCTGGGTCATAAATCCATAGGTTAGTTAGGAAGGTAAAGTGGCAAGGACGCTCTATCCCCATCCGCAACAAGAGGGTAGCCTGTGTGAGTAATAAAAGATTACTACACAACCCGTCGATAGAACCTTTGTACAAAAAACCCAAGTATCTAGTGCAGATTTCTAGCTCAATGAAGGGTAAAATAAATAATGTTGTTTATATGAATTCTAATGGCTACTCCTTGTTTAACAGGAGCGTGTAATAGGCGGTAGGGGATTTTTACAAAAAAACATAAAAATGTTTTAACCATAAAGCCATTCACAATATAAGATTCCACTTCTCAAATTTAGTTTGATCGTATTTGACAAGAAATAGGGAAAATTAGCAATTGGAAGTTACGTTCAGATAGGTTCAATTAAGTACAGCTAGGCTAGCTTTAAAAATGTTAGAGATGAAGAGTCCATTTCCTGTCAAGCTTATCATAAAAGAACCTGGGTTATTACGGTGCACAACATCTCGAGGTTCCTACCACTAGCGATCACAATTGGCCATTTCTTCAGGTATTCGTAATAAAAACACACAACATAAGTAGGTTTAATAAAGTAGGTAAATAAGTGCAATTTACAGTAGAGTCGTCAATAAGTTTGCTTTAAAGTTTAAGATAATATTCCTGGATTTGTTTAGAGCTCCTTCAGAGCTACGGGGTCGATTTTCTTAAGGGGTTTATTCGGGGGTAAGGGTTTCGTTTAAGGCGTAGACGTTACAAATTGGTTCCGTGTCCATAGATCTTCAGTAGCCTTTGCTGGCTACAAATTGTTGCAGTGTAAATGGATGGTAGCTTGGCAGGGACTGGACTCTTCATCAGCTAGGGACTCCAACAGGCGCTAGGTTAGGATTCCATCTGAAAAAAAAAAAAAATCTTCTTTATCATTTGTATAGGTATCTCATATTTCTAGTACATTTTTAAGGTATTAAAAGTATAGAATCAGCGAGGCGAGAATATATAAATAAATAAAATTTTAGACTCTGGGGGGCGTAAATATAATAAGAATTAAAATCATAGATGAGCGGGGGCGTATTAGGTGGTTCTAAAAACAAAAGTTAAAATTGTAGGGTGCGAGGCGAGAATATATAAATAAATAAAATCTTAGAATCTGGGGGGCGTAAATATAATAAGAATTAAAATCATAGATGAGCGGGGACGTAGTAGGTGGTTCTAAACACAAAAAGTTATAATTGGTTAGCCGCTTGGGACCTAACAGTCTTGTGCCGGGATTATATCTTAATATGCCCGGGAGAAAGAAGCGCGACATGACATAGGGCTTAGTACGAATGTGAGAGGAATGCATTTAGCTATAATTAGCCACCACAGTAGGAATTCCGGAAATATTTATGAGTTTAATGAATTGGGGGCGAGCCTTGTCGCAGGTAGAAACAAATAAGTTTTATTTGTAAATTCTAAGCACCCTGATCTATAATTTGCTGTCAAAAACTTCATTTTTGATGTGGACTGTACAGGTTTTTGTTGCCGACTGTACTTTTCTGTATTCCGTCGTCGACTGCTTGTTGGGACGGTTCTGGCGAGCCCAAGCTCGAGGGCGTTGCTTTGGTTTAGTGCTGGGTTCTCATGGTCACATATTGTCTCCATCATCAGATCGGCTCAGTGGTGCCATGGTATTGTGTGGTCGTCCAGATTGTACCTTTGTCTAAAGTTTCAGCTAAGTCGGTTTAGGATGTCTGCTTCAGTGTTGGGTAGCAGGGTTCCACTCGAACGGGCATACTTGCATACATAATTAGATATATAGTTAGGTAGATACATTGCAACCTAATAGAGAGCTTGTAATTAATGAGGCTAGTATATGAAATTCATTTAAACATACCATGAGATATCGGTGAAATAGGTGAATGCTTGGGTAATTTCATCTCCGCAGTGGAGTACGGGCGCATAGAATTAATTTCCTTTTAATTGTTGATCATTTTTAATGACAGAACAATGCATCCATAGCTTTCCGGAATGTTAGTCATAGATAGGTTCTATCTTAGTGTTTCTTGGATTAAGTAGTTAACTGTCACACAACCTGAAACGAAAATTATTGAAATACATCATTTTTGTACTTGTTCATTAGGTCCGTAGAGGGTATGAACTTCTAGAAGTAAAATGTACAGTAAAATGATGCTATAGTTCTCGGGCAATGGGTGAAAGTTACTTAGCGGGTAGGTGAGAAACGTTATAATTTGTATAACAAATTAATTGCAAACACTTTCCATGTTTCGTGTTTAGGAATGTCAATTTAGTCATGATAAAGATGGTTGAAACCTTGATTACCTAGTAGTACAGGTAGACAGGAGTAGGATAACTACAAAGTATCTTTTTGTACATGATTTTGTAGGTACGAATATTTTTTACTTACCGTAGATTACCGGGATTCATTGGCGTTGCCAAGACGTTGTGAGCGCAATATTTGTAGGAGCGCATATGCGTTCATGCGAACCATGAATCACAACGTCCATTCACTTTGTTTTTAGCAGTTGAAAAGTAGAAAGAACAACTAATATAACGAAGAGAAAATGTAAAACCTTGGCGGGACAACACGAACTGTCACTGTGTTTTGCGTTTAGATGCGTCACGCTGTTTTGCCCAATAGGTTAGTTTGTGGATTTAGTGCCATATAGTATTTATTTTACGCTACGCCATAATTTCCTTAGTATTATTTTTATAGTTTTAATATAATTAGGTAATTTAAGGTAATTTTAGTATGACACAATGTTTACGGTTATACAAAAACGGAACGTCTGGGCACAACGCGAGGTTCCACTCATTCCACTGAGTAGTGAAAGGCCATGGTTGTACAGGGGCCTTTAAATGACAAATGGAAAGTTCATAGTATTTTAAAATGGAGTATTTTGAGTTATCTGATCAATGAATCAATGGAATAATTTGAATGAAAGTTATTTTAAATTAAGAAAACAATTTCAGTGTGACCGCTATAGACTTGTGCGTTCAATTGCTTGAACGTGTATCGATGCTTTAAATGAAATTGAACGACCTCTGTGCGGATACATTAGAAACTCATTGATTTGTAGTAAAAATTGTATTTTTAGGGTTTCGTATCTAAAAACTAGGTCTCCGCGGTCCGTCTGTCTGTCTGTCCGTCTGTTTTTCTGTCCGTATGTCGCTGGGCTGTGCCTCACGAGCCGTGATGGTTAAACGGTTGAGGGCTTCGCAAATGTATTTCTGCTGTCAATATAGTTTTATACTTGCGATGCTCCAACTTACATTTATGGGTTTAGAGAAGTTGTTAGTTCTCAATTATGGGGTCTATGACGTCATTCTTTCATTATTAGGGTATGTAGGTAGCGTTTGTTCTAAGAAATAGCTAGGGAACCTCTGTTTAAGCTAGGAAAACTTGTGAATACGTGGAAATTGATAGACTTTATCTGGCTATGCTCTGGTTCGAACCCAGACAAAATAAGACCTTCTTACGATGACAGTATAGGAAAATGCAGAAAAACAAGGATGAAGTATACTTTATTATATTATCATACAGAAGCCAAGTATAGTGCATTAATTTAATCACAGACATAACAAATTCAACCGTTGCATCAATTAAATTTTGTCGGGAACTCGCCTATACAAACATGATACCCATATGAGACACTCATTATAGTTTACATCTAAGAAAGCTTGTTTGGTATATCTTACTGTAGAAATAACTGGCTGGCGATTACTAGTACAATATATAGCTTAGTTGAGAGTGACTCATTATGAGTTATAGGTGTTCTAGAAATATGTTATGGGAAAGTATCAGTATCACACAGACAAGTCGAGCATTGCTTCCATAATAAGAAAAAACTTGCGCCGAAGTGTAGGTTTCCTCTTGAAGGGTCTCATGGAAATAGGTTACAGTTATCTTGCTAATCCGGTGTGAAATGAGGTCTTCACATGCTTTTTCAAGTGCTTCACGGGCGTAGGGTTGATGATCACAGAGTCATGCATGCGTTTCTGAAAACATAAATATGAAAATCACTTTTAGTGTACATAGTAGAATAGGCTAGAAGCTTAGCAAATGATTTTGGGATTATGGACTATGAAATATGAAATGAACGTAATAATTAAAAAATAGACTAATTATTAAATATCCCATTAAAACGGTAATTATAATTAAAATATCTAAAATGTGGTTGTGAAAAAAAAAAAAAGGAAATTATTTGTTCTATTAAAGGAGAAGCTCTATTTTGAAGATTAAATTTAGATCACGTTGCCACTTAAGAAAAAAAATGGGGATAAAATAATTCATTTTTTTTCACTATAGATTCTCAAAATAATAATTAATATTAATATGGTAGCCATTAGAGAAATAAAGGAACTCAGAATTGTTTTCTAAAAATTCCTTATCCATTCAGAAAACGTTTAGGCTACTTAATCATCATGAAAAGTCATTACTAGAAAGGAATTAATGAAATTTAGTGCTTATATACATCATCATCATAATCAGATGGTTATAGACGATGGCAGTGAGAATATCTACCAATTAGTTTGGTCTGTAGAAATAGTTTAGTGATTATTCGAATATTAATGGCATATGCAGTAAACTCGGTTCAATAATGACATAGACATCAGCTCGGTGAGGCAGTGTGTCAACTGGTTAGTAAGGTCCATTTCAGTTCAGCATGCCGAACAGTAGGGCTTCAATGACGGACTCTCAGGACGTCTGCGTGTTTTGATGATAATCTGGTTCTGAAAACAGACAACAGTTCAAATCAAAAAACGGTAAAAGAGAAAATGGGTTATTATTATTGTTATTATATTTTAGGTGAGCAGCTGACACTGATTGTCTATGTCATAGTTCACTTAGCACAGATTCACACGGATATAGATAGTTGTTTGGTCTGCTTTTAAACTGATTAATTCACTACTTCTGAGCGTTATGAAAAACATACAGGCGGTAGGTCATAATGCATTAAACTCCTTTCAACAAGCGTGAAGCAGCGATATAGTACTACGGAGGGTATACTTAGCTGTAATTAGATATATATCCTAATACTATAGAATTTTAAGTATACAATAATATAGATCATCGTTAGCACATAATAAAGACTTCTGGCTCTAATGAATTGACTCCGGTATGGATTTGCTGCAAGCACTGTCCTCAATTTCACAAGATTTTCCAATAAAAGCAGGGGGACCGTATGGTATACTACCTATAAACACTCATATTTGGAATAAATAATCATAGGGAGTGCAAGAGAGCCTATTCTCTACAGATTTTAAAAACGGTGTATGGGCCATGTAATAAAACATGATAAAATAATTACAGAATTATTTAATTACATCAATGATATGATAATATGAAGCAATAATGGATATAATTACCTTTTGCATTGCCTTACATTACAATAATAGCAAAGTCGGGTGAATGATCGAGCAGGCTGGACTTATTGTAATGGTGACGGCGTTTCTCTTGTTTTTAAATCACTGTAGAAGTATACAAATAGAAGATTAATGTCCACAACAAGAATATTAATATTTGAAGTTAAAAGATAGAATTATGATATATATATCTACCATGAGTACTTACATGAAAATCATCCATGTGTGGTGATAGAACTTTAATTTGAACGCAGTTTTAAGGCTTCTTTTTGGCCATTTTTGGAAAATATAACCATTGTCGAGTCATCGATTGAAAAAGCAAGATCATCATTGTATTCCTGAAACACTATGACAAGAATTATGTAATAAACATGCTTAATGAAAGGAGAAATTATCATTTAGAATTTTTGGAAAAAAAATAATGGATGAAATGGGTTTGAATAACAATTTCAAAAGGAATTATCGAATATTACGTACTGCAGTACGTTGGTACAGTAAATTTAGCTAGTACAAACTAGTAAGCAAATAGATTTGAGTCTAGAATGGGGAAGAACACTTTGATCGTACGTTATATAGGAACCTTGAAAACATACCTTAGAGAAAGCATCCTTATATCTATGAAACAGCAGTTTCATATTCTAGTAGTTATAATGATTCAATATATATTCGTTTCGATACGCACTTCAATGATTTTTTGTAGGATCGATCAAAAACAAAATTGAAATAATCTAAGCACACCATGGCGGCTAACGACTGACAAACTTGACAGTTGTGAGTTGACGCTAGACGTCAAGGTGATGCGTCAAGGGATCTACGAATTATATGATTTCAGTACAATTTGTCAGTGCAGCCTGTCAAAGTCATAATTGGACATATTGATCGTACAAATGTAACAAAAATAAAAAAAAAAAACAATACATGCAAATTTCTCAGTACGACTCATTTGACAGTTGGATCAGCAGCGCAACATGCCTCCAGACGATAGCAGTTAGTCAGCTTTTGACAAATTGGAGCTTACAGGAAAATCGTGAAAAGGAAAATTAATTGAAGTCATAGACAACATAGAGGGAATGCGTCATGGAAGTAGAATGGATGAAGGGAGTCACCCACATATGCACGCATGAGTGACAAAGATGTATGCATGGGCAGGCCTCAAGTGGGAATGAGATACAGTGTCATGTTTTTTGTCCTTCATCGCGTATACGGATTTTTTGTTTGCCACCACAACTGTCAAAAATTTGTGCTGAAGCCGACACCACCATGGCGTCACCCGATGTAATGCGACTGAATTATAAATGGCATTAGTCGCCAAGCTGTCAATTTAAAAGATAGAAATTTTACTGTTGACTGGGTTATGTGGAATGTTACTTGTAGTGGCCATAGCAATTTTCATTTACAGTTAGCATGGTGAAAATGGCATTTTGGCTAGGTAGCGGCCGTTCTTGTAAACCCTTGCTTGTGTAGTTAAAAATACAAAACTGAATTATGGGACATTCTTAAAGCAGTGCATCATTTCGATCACCACTCGTAATTAGCATGATAGCGCAGCTGAAAAGCATTAGCTTTGCAAGATGCATATCAGGGTTCGATTCCCAGTACCAGTTAACTATCTTTTTGTATTTTTTTTGTGCATGGAAATTTAGCTTTTGTGTTTTATAAATATGTATACATAATACGATGAAATAGGGATACGCCATAGTATGTTTTTCTTGCAAGATACATTTTGGCATAAAATTAATTGTACATTTTCTAGCCGCAATGGCATCGGGTAGAATTAGATTTTAAAGTAACAAATATACCTAAACAAATGTTTTCATCAAACGTTTATTTTTCTGTAGGTAATTGACACACTTAAGGTAACTATTAAGGTACAGTCGAAGTTGCTGCGTCGGATTTGTCAAAACTAGTTTGACTCTGGTTCAGTATTGATAACGGGAAATTAGGGATCCAGAAGGAGTTTTAAAAATTCAAAATAGTGTAATAAAATTAATGGCTGACTATGTAAATAGCCTGAGCTTATTTTAGTGTGTACTATAGGTATATATTTTATTAAGATCATCATCATCATCGTCATATCGGTCGGGGGGCGTCCGCTGCCGGACGTGGGCCTCCCCCGAGGAGTGCCAGAATTACCAGTCCGGTTTTACTATTATGTAGACATGTAATTTTTTATTACCAATAAATTATGAGTATAAGTATACTGGCTTTTGGTAGTGGGGCGAGTTGAGGTAGTTTTGTAAATTGTTAAACTGATTTCATTATGTAGGGTGGGTTAAGATTGTCAGTGGGGCTGTTATTCGAAACGCGCTGGGGTGCCTCGCCTCACTCGTTGCCTCCAACGAAACTAGACCTCTACTTGTGCTCGGTTGTTGTGAATCGCGGCGTCAAGATTATACTTGTGGGTGAGCGTTGAGGTGAACATGAAACAAGTTTTTGAGTGGGCGGGAAATTTTGGATTTCAAATATTTTTTTTTGTTGTCTCTTCTTTTCGATGCGAGTAGGTATATTTATACAGCGGATTGGAATAGGCATCTCACGGGTATAAAGGATGATCAAATAACCTTTACTGTTGTACGTTTTAGATTGGGGTTAATTTTGGAATTCAAAAAGTCGGATTAAATATTTTTTGGGATAAAAAAAAAATCTTCACGAGTATTATTTTCGAGCAATTCGGGGGTTGAGATTTCGGACTTTGGGTTAGTTTTGGAAACCAAGATGGCGGATCTAAATTTAGAAAAAAATCTTCACAGGTATCGATTTTGAGTAATTTGGGGTTGTAGATTTCATATTTTGGGTAAATTTTGAAATACAAAATGATGAATTCCACTTTTTTTTTGAAAAATCATCACGTATATCGATTTCCACTAATTTAGGGTTGCAGATTTCATATTTTGGGTTAATTTTGGAATCCAAAATGTCTGATTAAATTTTTGGGAATAGTGATCATGTGTATCGATTTTGAGTAAATTGGGGTTGCAGATTTCATATTTTGGATTAATTTTGAAATCCAAAATGTCGGATTCAACTTTTTGGGAAAAGCCATCATGGGTATCAATTTTTAGTAATTTGGGGTTGCATATTTGATATTTTGGGTTAATTTTGGAATCCAAAATAACGGATTCATTTTCTTGGAAAAAGTAATCATGGGTATCGATTTTGAGTAATTTGGAGTTGCAGATTTGATGTTTTGGGATGCAAAATGGCGAATTCCACTTTTTTGGAAAAATCATCACGTATTTCGACTAAATTGGGGTTGCTGATTTCAAATTTTAGATGGCTATCCAACATTTTGGGAAAAAATCGTCATGGATATGAATTTACTTATGTCTTTTTATGGGTATGAATTTAAAAGTGAAGTTATATACTTCATTTCGTACTTTGTAGAGATGTCACAGGCGAGCGTTGTAACGATTCAACCTCTTAAATGGCTTGCTTTTTATGTTTTTGTATTCTGAACTTAAATTAACCCCTATCTGAAAGCTGAAGCTCCTGAGAAGCTTCTAGTCGTCTGAAAATGGAATCCTACCTGAAGGAAAAGCTATTGAATAAAATTAAACAGATAGTAAGCGAGAAAATAAATCATTTATTTACCATAGAAATATCAAATTAATTTTGTTTGTTTTGAAGCTAAAGAACCTTTGATTAATTAATCCAGTAAAATCAAGACTCGATTGTACTAGATATCCACTTTGATCCTATAAATACTAACTCGTACCAAAGCGAATAGAAAAACCGAGTTAGTTCCGGCCGATCCTACTAGAAAGGTTGGGTTTTATTCTAGTCTAGGTAAATCTATCCTACAGCTACAGAATCTCTCGTTATTTATGTTAAAGTAATCGAGCTTGAGTACTTTAACAGACCAAATCATCTCCTAGGATATTGCCGGACGGAAAGAGATTCGGTCAAATAAAAAACCGTCCGACTCCAGGCCTACAATGCCGTAATCTAACCTAGAATTTATTATCTCTGGAACCTAACCTCGAAGACCTATTTAGACCTAAGCTATACGTGATTCGCGCTGGTGAAGTGGCTTGGCGTGTGATTTCGTCTAGTGATGAGGCCCCGCGTTGTGTGAGTAGAACCAGGCCCTTTTCGAGAAGTATGAAGTTTGTATTTCTATAAAGGGAAACAGTTACACGTTAATTGAAGTTGTACATTAACCCCATTTTAGTAGAACCTATAACTTAAGTAAGACAATTATACCAGGTTCCTTAGAATTAATTTACAATTCTGTAGTTTCATTAAGTGATGCACAACTATGGAGGCTAAAGTGGGCATAAATTCCTTGTTATACTAAGTTGTAGGTGTGGTATAGATGTGGTAGGTGACGCCCTTTAAACAGACTCGCAATACAATAGTGGTCAACTTGTGTTGGCCATGATGGGATCTCTATTGATGATGATGCGATGACATAATAATGAAAATAATCGTGAAGAAGTCAAGATATTGATGATGATGCGATGATATAATAACGAAAATAATCGTATGTCAAGATATTGATGATGATGCGATGATATAACGAAAATAATCGTATGTCAAGATATTGATGATGATGCGATGATATAACGAAAATAATCGTATGTCAAGATATTGATGATGATGCGATGATATAACGAAAATAATCGTATGTCAAGATATTGATGATGATGCGATGATAGTCTATTGAAATAGAATATTAGTACATGTTTTACTTCCAGGTACATGAATGACGCAATGTCTAGTATAATATCGATTCTCCCTAACGATGAATCTTAGAGTTGTTAGCGAACTGTAGCGCTCGCCTCTCGCTCGCTCGCGGCTGCTCGTACTCGCTAGTAATCCCACCTCATCTGTTGATTCCGCCTACCCTATCGTTATTTCTATCAAATCTAATACCAATTAGTACTGACTTTTCCTAAGCTATTTATAATACAATTCACCCCCAAAATATCTCAATGGATGTAACACAATGTCTTAGCAACCAATCTCACTCAATCAACTCAAAGGCACTTTATAGTCGGAACAATGTTAAATATACGACAATGCACAGTTGAACTGACGAATGATAATTAATTACCAACCCACTGCGATACTTTTGTTGAGATCCCGATAATAACGACCCCACCTAACAAGATACCTACTTAATTATTGCCGTTACTAAAGCGAAAGTGTTGGATTCCCTTGTAAAATCAACATAGCTAGCTTCACGGTAAGAAGCTTCGGTTAAAGCAAAACGACGGCTTGGCCAGCGAAACTCTTCAGTTTGCAAGACTGAAAGGTCTCACCAACCTTACCTTCGTTGACACATCCGTGACGGAGGCCTAAGCGCGATCATCATCTCTACTGACTAAGAAACCCCTTAACGGGCGAATTCTCGTATTGGTCAGGGTCGTCAATGTGCTCTTTGGATATGGTTGTCCACAACGCTAAGCTCTCGGCCACAGGTGTACATAACTAATTTACTACGCTAGATTCATTCATTCAAGGAATTCCACACAATATATCTATAAGTACATCTGATTACTTCATAAACCAACACAACCGTAACCCTTGTTAAGAGGGTTGTTAGAACTAAGACAGCAGCTCGACCAGTGAGGTCCCTCAATTTGCAAGATTGAAGACTCTCAGCCACTCACTCTGTCTACACATCTATGACTGGCACTCTAGTGCGGGCACATCTCTGCTGACTAAGAAGCCCCTTTCGGGAGAATTCTCGTGTGGCCAGGGTCCTCAATGTGCCCTGTGGATATGGTTGTCTCGACACCGAGCACACAGCCACGAGTGTATATAACTACTTTATTCAGTTGCGTTAATCTAGTAAAGTAACCACCCATCAGCACCTATACTAACCACCGGATATTAATATGAACTTGTGGTAATATTTGTCGCTTATCCGCATCTTAACAATCTATCCTCATAGTGTAACGCGTACCACGGACCGAGTCAATTGCTATAGCTAGGTTGTCGTATAATAATTGATCACTTTATCTCGTAAGGGCGCACGGAACCCAATCATATCGCAGTGACAAAACAACTAGTAATATATATGTAGAACAAAACAACATTTCTGTAATAACGTCAGTTATTTGACCAATGACCTAGATCCGTTCATAACCTATACATAAACCGCTCGTACTTTATCTAGCATATTCCCCAAAATATATACAGTAGAACTAGATTTCGATACACAAATACAAGTATGATAACGTTGAAATGGTTAGATAATAGTCCCCAAAAACAAATTAATAAGTTTCAGAATCATTCAATACAGTGATTATAAAGGTCACTCACCAGATTTTAATCTCTTAATAGTACAGACACGTACCGGCCTGTCTCTGCGACTTGTAGGGTCCCTGGTTGCTGGTCGCTGTGATCCCGCCTTGACGCCCCGAGCAAAAGGTGACCCGCGCCTCCATAAATAAATTACAATATAATATTAGCACATATTTTAATAAAGATTTCCCTCTTTTGTACCTACAATTAACCACTAGATACTGGTATACAAATAGGAATTATTTACCATTGTAACAGTAACAGACTATAATAAGTGTTCACTTCACTTCATGGGAGTATACGGAATCCTAATATGATGATGTCTTAAGCGCATTTATTAGGTGATAAACCTATTAGACCGCCACATATTCAAAATACACACGTGATCATATAAGATCATATCAGTTCACGAGCAGAAAGATATTGCCTAAATATTAATCACTCAATTCAAGACAATGTGCGCACAAGATAATTACTCCCTAAGAAATTCCAGAATTCACTATGATTAGTCACACTTTAAAATAAAATATTCAATCTCACCAGACGATCGCAAAGGCATTTGCGACCTTACCAAACTCTAATTCCTCTCAGCAACAGCCGTAATGCAGCCCAGCGGTGACCAGCCTTGTTCCGCCTCGAAGTAGTACGCGCCCAGAGGTCAGCCTAGCCTGGCCGCCTTTGCCTTCTGCAGCGTGATCTCGCTTCGACGTCCCATAGAAAAGTGAAACGCTCCTCGGCCCGCCGGGGTATTTATAGCCAATACTAACACGATCACGCCACTAATCCGACTCCTCATCTGAAAATATACCTTAACTAAAGGGTATAAGGCCCATTTTCCAGGGAGCGTTCCTCGCCCCACAGTGCCGATCGATAAGCACTTTTCTCGACTTCGCGGGTAGAATGTCTCTGCAGCTCGCGCGTCCGTCCACGCGTTTTCTTGCTGGCCAGCGATCCATTCCTGCAATTAACCTAAGTAGTCTAATTTATGAATCCATAAATCTAGATCTAGCACACATTAAATGATACACTAATCCAACAATACTGAATTAGTATGCTGAAGTGTGTTTTAAACCAATTATTTTGGACGAAACGCGAGTTTTCTACACTTTTAATGGTAGTCTTGATTTTAGCCTAGAAAAGCATCTAACGCAATTTATATCTAACTTATTTACATACATAATTAACAGGATGATAACGAATGAAAGCTTCAATCCCTTCATATTTGGACCTGAAACCCACAACGCTAACATCTATCAATTTAAAAGAGTAATTCCGCCCTTAGATACTATTGAGTCTGGGAGCGAAGCTCTCGGATCGTCTCATTCTGCCCCATGATCATGCACAGCGAGAAATCTACGATATTGAGCGAAGCATTATCACAATCTAAAACATACTTAAGCAATAAACAAGGAATTGCGACCTATAAATGGTGAATTTTAAAATAACTTTGAGTAGATAATTCCGTTAACCTACTGTCCTTATACCAAATTTAAATATAATATTACTCTAACTGAAGGCTAGATTTGTTAGCTGTGTCTATTTACATAACTCTCCCAATTAATTCTGACCAATAATCTATGATTATAATTTGCAAAAAATGCCAACCCCATAACTCGGGAAGTTTCAATTCGTTGATATATCGATCTCTCCAACAAGTGTATTTTAGATGTGTGAATGTTTAACCACTACGTTTGCTTGGTGATGGACGTTGAAGAATAGCCCCTGTATCACCTTGTGCCTCCAGTCACCTTCTGGCTTCCGTCAGCACAAGTTTAGCCACATATCTCGGCTGATGACACACATACCCATCCCTACGGTACCACCTTGAGTCCACAGATGCCCCCTGGCCACCACAAACTCAAGTTTAGCCACATATCTCGGCTGGCAATACAAACCCCTATACTGCATCACCTTGCACCTCCAGTTGCCTTCTGGCTTCCGTCAGTACAAGTTAGGCCACATATCTCGGCCGATGACACAATATAATTATCTTCTAGCTTCACCTTGAGCCCACAGATGCCCCCTGGCCACTACAAACTCAAGTTAGACCACATATCTCGGTCGGCGCCGCTAGAAAACTTCCCCAGAATACTCCCATTCGCACAAAGTACTAGGTTGTGAGCCCAATAGATCCTAATGACCACGATGTTGCACTAACACCCCGAACCCTCAGATACCTTCTGGCTACCAAGGATCCAGGTTCGACCACATATCTCGGTTTATGTTATTACAATAACTCCCCATGCGAACAGCAGAACACTGAGTACACAGATAACCACCAAGCAAACCCAGTGGAGAATGTTTCTTCTTGACTAGGATATCCGACTTCAGACTGTATTCCACACTAGAGGCAAACTGTTCATAAACTACTGGGTTAATTTTGCATTAATCCCTTCAATGTCCTGACAGCACCATCAAACCATTAACGATAGTGATAATACTGACAAAACATCAAACAAACTTTAACTTTAATCGTCGTTCGCGATGATACTCTATCTCTATACCGAACGTGACCCAGTCGCACACAGTAACATTCATCAACCCCGTGGGGTCTCTAGGAAGTGCCTTGACATCCTATAGAGAATCCGACTACATGCGTCCAAGCCCCACCCAGCTTTACTGTAGAAATGTCGTAACTACTATAAAATACGTTTGCATTACTCAAATACAAAATGCAACACTTCACCATCGTGTAAGAATAACAGCCTTACTAAATTTAATTTCAACAAACCATGTTCATTGAACCCTTGCAAGATTGTAATCTTGACATTGCAAATTACTTAACATATAATAGGAAATTCCTGATAAATTCCCAGTAATGGAAGTTAAAATATTATTACTTAAGTTTCAGAATGAATGTTCGTTGACAAATCATCCCGAAGAATATGGTGTCGGAAGTATCCTTGCCACGAAGAGATGTGTAGGACGAAGATAAGACTAGCTTAGCCTTTCAGCTTAGCTTCTGTAGAGTATAGTGTCGCCACAGTTAGTCACACAAGGACCTTGTCATTTTATGACTTTAACCTAACCAAACTATAACTGCGGAAACACCGGTGTAAAATGGTTTGGAGAGATCAATCAGTACCAACAAACCTAGGTTGCACTGCGAACTCCGACCAGTCGGTAAAAGCCCATTGTTATCATACAATCACACTTTCAGCACTACCTCTCACGTGGACTCATACATCTCTTAACTCAACGAACACACACATATACCCTCCCAACCTAATTAATCCCCTTGCCCTAAACACGACTTAGATCAACTAAACGGAATCCGACAGTACAACCACATTAATGATATATAATGTTCTTCCCAAGTTATATGCTATGAGAATTTACATTTACTTTATAAGACGAGAAAATTATGATATGAAGAGTAGAACAAAGTGATAATATAATATTACTACTTTACTTATTTTGCAAAACAAAATTTTACTGCTTTAATTGATCCGCACAGCCCTATTCGCACACAGCCAACTAACCTGCCCTTCATATGTTTGAAGATTATAAAAGACAGTAAGTCAACTTAATTAACCCTCCTAGAGTAACCCGTAAATATCAAAATTTTAAGCCATATCCCATTTACCATTTACCTATCAGTCATTAATTAAATAGCTGCCCCCCATTCTCACAACTTAAATAATTTTATAGTTGGATCTCAAATTTTCGTAATACTATAATTTATGTAGTAAATACCAGATAAATTGCAATACATAATTCATAAGTTTAAAATTAGTCTTACGCCAATACCATATATTGTGCAAACGTAAGATTCGCCGGTTACTAAATGAAGATTACACCCACGCCCTATTAGGACCCACACAAATTTAACGCCTGATGTCAATATTGTATTGACAAACGCATCATACATCTTAAGATATACCTGTAATAAATGGATTATTTCATGTAAATATTTAACGTTGTTTATGCACTACCTAGCGCATAACATGTGGACAAAATATATAACCATATTCCATGCTTGAGATAAATTTAAGCCGGAATAATTATAACTGCGTAAGGTCCTAACCACTAGACGATCACGGCCCCATATCCTTCCCTTTATTATGAACTCCATCTCTTCGTTCTCATAAGATACCTGTAAGTTTCAATAATTAGTATTCAATCGATGCTTGAAATTCCGCTCCCGCAACTGCAACTGCCGTCACGCTGTCATAACACCGTCGCCTTTACCCCACATCTGTATCGTAATTCAAAATATACAATCACAAGCTAATCGAATACGGTAGCCGCGGCCTCTTCTTCTCCAAAGCCGACCCTGCCCTATTGAACTCCAAATTTAGCCCCAAAATTCGAAATCTGCATCCGTGCATTACTCGAAAATGATACTCGCGCCGATTTTTTCTTTCAAAAATTTTATCAGCCATCCTGGATTCCAAACTTATCTTAAATCTAGAACCTGCATTCCCGTATAACTTGAAAATGATACCCGTCAGGAATCCCTTAAAACCAAGATGAGCCGCGATCTAAAATTTCAACTTAAGTATCTAAAATTTGACACGCACGACAACAGGTTATCTGATTCCCCCTTTATACCTATGAGACGTCAATCCGCCGTATACCTACTTTCTCCGAAAGGAAGGGATGACAAGAACAAAATTAAAATTTCCCGCCAACTCAAAAAAAAGAATTATAAATTTATACCATCTAGTACTTAATTTATCAGTCATTCTTGTCCCGTTATCCTGTAACTTATTTTACGTCATCCTAAAAGGTCACGTACAAATATCTCTAGACTCCGCAATTCGTAACAACTAAATATTGGGATATAACCGCTAGTACTCTTTGGGGGAGTCCTGTCTAACAGTAGCTGTCTACCGGCTGATATGATGACGATGGTAACGATGACTCAGCGCTGCGGTTATAGATCTACTTTCGCTAGTGGTGAAAGGTGAGGTGAGGTGAGGTGCTTCCCTAGTACGCCCAGAATAACAGCCCAACTGATAGCGAGACAATCCCGCGGTCATTGCGCCAACCTTGATATTCGCCAATGCAGATCGACTCGACTCAAATCGATTTATTGCTTACAGCCAGTATAACTTGGTCTCTAACCTCTCAATATCAATAAAAGACCAGGGGTCAGTGCTAATTTTGCCACCCCCAACGCGGCGATCTCGAATCTACCTTAATAGCTACCGGTATAATCTATCGTGAACTACATATTGGACAATTTATTGACTTAGAAATATTTCTGACGATAAATGTTACGCATTAAAAATACCTAAATTCCCATACTACAACCAACCATTTTGTTAATATTTTATAACAAGTACCTAATTTGTTGTTGAACAACCTATATAGGCGCCTTTAATTAACGTCCAACCTGATTTAAAGAAGTAAAATACAACCCATCTGAGAGCCCTCCCCCTTTTGAAAGTCGGTTAACCTTATCGACGCACGACCTCCCGTGAGCGCACACTATAGATACGCCTTACGATATCGACCACATAATATCTTATTTACAAACTTACAAGTTGCCTATTCTATTCTAGTTTTAAGCACGGAATCAAGCATAAAGTACTAAATTTCCCCTTTTTTTTATATCTAGTGTGAGACGAACAACGCGAAGTACTTACGGTTTCATTCGCGCGATTTGAACCAGCGGTGAGTGGATCGCGTAACTATTCTTAACACAGACTATAACTTTTCTTATTCTACTTATCATTATTTTTTTTGATATTTATCGTCTAAAATGCTAAATAAAATTGTGGTAGTACCCTCGCAAAAGCTATCATACCGAATGGATTAAAGACAACCGACTACGCTAACCCTCCCGCGATACAAGCGATAATGGCCCTACAAACGATAATGTACACCCAACATAATGCGCGACTCAATTTCAATGGGATGTTTACAAATTTTGGTATGGATACAAACTCTTACTAGGATTCCTCATTTGGGTATAATGTAGTATCAGAGTATTTTATAATCACAATGCTAACCCCAATTACAAAAGGCCCCTTATAAATCGACGCGAATTCTGACATTGGTAGGACCTGTTAATCACATTTATAGTTTAATAACTTTAAGCGCAGGGAAATTAATCATTAGATTTATCAACTAGACACAACGTACTGGCAAGGTCTATCTAATAAAAGGTCCTAGTTTAATGTTAGTAGGCAAGGAAAATCCGTCTAAGTAAATATGAACTCTTGTCAAAAAAAAATTAACATAATTTCCAATACCTCACTTACCTGATACACAGTTTATAAATGTAAAATGCTCTTGTAACGCGTAAATGATTTGACTCGAAACCGAATTAACCCCTTCATTCCGCCACCGTATTCCACATGACAAAACCCCATTAGAATTAAATTACCACCTCTAAGTAAGCTCAGGCTTTATATATTCACAACTCCTAATTTTTCCTAAACCGTAACAACCGTTTAAACACGCCACTTGGCCGTACATTAAAGCCTCACCACAGATCTTAACCCAAATCAGCAAATGTCAAATTCCCGCGGCCTCGCTAGACAAATTTTGTAAACAACATTCGTCGTAATTAATCAAATAATTTAATAACTAGTGTCTAGATTGCTATTATTTGAAGGAATAAATTGCTCCAGTTACGCCTGACTGGTATAGTGCAACAACGAGTGTTTTGCCTCCTATTTTGGCCTTTTCCAACGTGTCATTACTCGTGTTTGAGTCAATATTGTGTATTATTATTTAAAGTTAGTTTTAAAGTGAAGTTAGTGAAACAATGAATACTGTGCTACCAGGAACTCGACTAGTGTGTGTCTAGTCAACCGACCGTAAGTAATTCCTTCTTCTAAAATCTCCCCATTTTAATCCATAAGGCCTATTTTAATCCAGCACTGAATTCAGTAAAGGTACTAAACTCTTTTAAACGGTTACGAAAGAACGGAAAGCAACCGCGATCTTACTCATGCGACAGTTAATCCATCGGCCGACTACTTATTTCTTACATGGATGAGAGAAATATCACTTGCGTTCGTCGCTAGTATCAAAATATCCCCGCCACGGGTCGGATTAATTTTCCTACGTGACCAATATCTGACCTATTTTGCGCTAGTTTTGTAACCGAACTTGGAAATATGCCCTAATACGAATATCGTTTATAAACAACCATACGTTCTGTTCAATAAACCTACGCGAGTGCCTCGATGATAATTTTATGCATCCGTAAAATTATACCGCAGACCCTTAAATAATACCTAATTACAACCTCTTACATTAACTGATAAGTCATTTTTGTCATAGGTACTTCATGGAAAAAAAATAGACGGACCCTATGTCGTAGACAAATACACAATTTGATGAATACCTAAATCGCATAATGTTAAAACTATAAACGCCTAAATATATAAGTATCCCCAATTACCCTTAACTTACTCCAAACATTGTAAAATTCGTTCAATTTAATAACCAAAGGTTTAAAAAGTAGTAGCCCACAATATTGTTAGTAAAGCAAAAATAAAAAACACAAAAAGATTTTTCCGTACCGGGGATCGAACCCGGACGCTCGCGATTCATAGCCCGCCGGACAAACCAATCGTCCAGTGCGCTGTTAAGATAACTTGCGAAATTAACGACCCATTTCGAAATTCACATTACCTCAACAATGACTAGAGAGGTGGAACAGTTAGTTTACATACTGTTGAGACTAGTGCCCTAGTGTTCAGGTAGAGGGATCTCTAGTCTATAAAGGAAATAATTAGCGGACTGTAAACACTGTAATTTAATAGATTTCTACAATAGTCGCGGCGCGTACAAATGTAAGTGCGTGCGAGCACGGTGCGGTACGCGAGGTGAAGTCGTGCGCGGCGGTCGCTCTCGCTGCGCCGGCCGGCGCGTCGTCATCGGATAACCGGATTATGTTGCTGGGCCGGCATTGTCACCACCATATACTCCCGGCGTTGAAGAGCTTGAGGTGGTCCTTCGAACCGGATTCGCAAAGTGAGGAGTGTATGCTGGTATGAATGAAAAGTTGATACCCTCGTTGGCCATGTTTACAGCAAAATCTTGCTGCAGTATTTTAGAGAGCTCATTGAAGGTGCCAACGAATGTGGTGCCGTTATCGGAAAAGATGGTTCTAGGCTTACCACGACGAGCTACAAATCGGTGAAGAGCTGCGATGAAAGCTTCCTTAGTCATGTCCGAGACGAGCTCCAAGTGAAGTGCCTTTGAAGCTAGACACACAAAAATGCAGATGTATGCCTTTACGAGTCTTTCTTTTCGAATCCGGCTCGAAGGACCATATGTTGAGACTAGTGCCCTAGTGTTCAGGTAGAGGGATCTCTAGTCTATAAAGGAAATAATTAGCGGACTGTAAACACTGTAATTAAATAGGTTTCTACAATAGTCGCGGCGCGTACAAATGTAAGTGCGTGCGAGCACGGTGCGGTACGCGAGGTCAAGTCGTGCGCGGCGGTCGCTCTCGCTGCGCCGGCCGGCGCGTCGTCATCGGATAACCGGATTATGTTGCTGGGCCGGCATTGTCACCACCATATACTCCCGGCGTTGAAGAGCTTGAGGCTTCAACACTAAGAATGGGAAGAGGACAGATGGTGTTAAAGGCCCGTCGGATGATGCCCTTCCTTGTCTTGATATCAGCTACTCTAGCAACGCCATCTCTACCAGGCAGGACGTGTACGATGCGACCCAGGAGCCACATCAGAGGAGGTAGATTCTTCTCCTTGATCAATACCATGGTCCCAACCTTCAAATGTCCTTTAGAGCAGCGCCACTTGGTTCTCTGCTGAAGTCCAGAGACATATTCATTGGAGAATCTTGCCCAGAAGTGTTGTTTGAGGAACTCCACGCGCTGAAATCTCTGAAGGGATGTGATCTTCTTGTCGGTGATTTGCGGGTGAGGTACAGACATAAGAGACCTACCAATTAAAAGGTGACTTGGAGTCAACGACGCGAGATCAGAAGGATCGTCAGAAAGAGGTGTAAGAGGACGTGAGTTTAAGATGGCTTCAATTTGGATTAAGCACGTAGACATCTCCTCATACGTAAGATGTGTGAGGCCCAAGGTTCGCCGCAAGTGATGCTTAACTGATTTGACAGCTGACTCCCATAGGCTTCCAAAGTGAGGAGTGTATGCTGGTATGAATGAAAAGTTGATACCCTCGTTGGCCATGTTTACAGCAAAATCTTGCTGCAGTATTTTAGAGAGCTCATTGAAGGTGCCAACGAATGTGGTGCCGTTATCGGAAAAGATGGTTCTAGGCTTACCACGACGAGCTACAAATCGGTGAAGAGCTGCGATGAAAGCTTCCTTAGTCATGTCCGAGACGAGCTCCAAGTGAAGTGCCTTTGAAGCTAGACACACAAAAATGCAGATGTATGCCTTTACGAGCCTACACCCTCTACCCTTGCGTTTAGCTAGCAGAATTGGTCCAGCGTAGTCAGTGCCAGTTTCATAAAACGGATATTCTAGGTGCAGTCTCTCTTTAGGTAAGTTGCCCATAATTGGCTGCACCGTTTCGCCTTTAAGTTTGACGCATCGTAGGCAAGTACGGACAACATGTTTCGCTAGGTTTTTTCCTCCTAAAGGCCAGTAACTGTGCTTAAGGGTACTCAACAACAACTGTGGACCTGCATGACACGTTATTTTGTGGTACATTTTAAAGAGCAACTTGACGACTGGGTGTTTACTACAGATAACAATGGGATGCTTAACACCGTAATCATAGAAGGAATTCCCTAGCCTGCCTCCAACTCTGATAAGTCCAGAGTCGAAGAAAGGTGAAAGTGAACAAAGCCGTCCCTTACCTGGTAAGCCTTTTCCTAACTCAAGCAGCTTGTACTCTTCAGGAAACGAGTCCTTTTGAGATGTGCGGATGAGATGACTAGAAGCAAAGGCCAGTTCAGCAAACGAAAGAGAACCGGCCAGCTTGCGGTCAGCGTTTCTACAGTTATGTATGAATCTGTATATATACGCTACTATTCTTTGCAATTGAGAGTAACTAGATTTGTTTTTAATTAATGCATGCAATGGATTTGATGAGGACGTTTCAGGTGATGAGTCAGAGCACAAAGCCAAGGCTCTATTGGTTACAGTCTCTGGCAATGGAGTAGTCCTATCAGGACTTGGAGGATTTGGCCAGAGGGACTGGTCCTGTTTCAGGAATGCCGGTCCTGTCCACCATAACTCATTGTTTAAGATGAGATCACCGCTAAGTCCACGAGATACAAGGTCCGCAGGGTTTTCCTTTGAAGGCACGTAATGGAAAGAATCATGGCTGTAGCTTTCTTGTACCTCGGAGATGCGGTTCTTTACAAAAGGTCGTAAAAGAGCTGGATTCGATGATAGCCAACCCATCACTATCATCGAATCGCACCAAAAAACGCAGCGATCGGGTTTTTGACTAAGAGAATCAAGAACCTTAGTGCACAATCTTGCCCCTAATAAGACTCCGCAAAGCTCAAGACGCGGAATGGTTGTGGCCTTGATTGGCGCTACTTTACTTTTAGATGCAAGAAGTCTAACGCGCACAGAGCCATCCCCCGCCACGGAGCGAACGTACAGGCAAGCTCCGTAAGCTCTCTCGGAGGCATCTGTGAAGACGTGATATTCTATGGTCACCGGCGACTCGCATAAGACCCATCTAGGTATATTAACGTGATTAAGGTTAGGAAGCTTGCTAACAAAACTATTCCACGACGCTAATATATCTCCTGTGAGTGGCTCGTCCCACGAACATTTATTGACCCACAATTTCTGCATTATAATTTTAGCTTGCACTACGCAAGGCATTACGAGACCAAGTGGGTCGAAAATTTGTGCTATCGCCGATAGGACGTGACGTTTGGTGACCACGGATGGTGAATTTATTTGTATTTGAAAGGTAAGAGTGTCATGAATGCACTGCCATTTAAGGCCTAATGTTTTAGACAGTTCGTTCTCACTTAAGTTTACAGAATCTGTACTAGAAGTGTTGTCAGAAATGGCCTTAATTATTTCTAAGCTATTGGACTGCCATTTCCTTAAATTAAACCATGCAGAGTTAAGAACATTGGACACATTAGAACACAGTGCAACTGTGTCTTGAATGGAATTTGAGCCAGATAAAAAGTCATCGACATAAAAGTCTCTGGCGATTGCATTTTGTGTCTGTACGTCTGGTGACTCTCGCGACAGCTGTAAGAGGCATCGTGTACTCAAAAACGGAGCCGAAGACGTGCCATATGTCACTGTGTTGAGGGAAAATATTTTGAGTGGTTGGGATGGATCTGAACGCCATAAGATCTGCTGTAAGGGGCGTTGGCTTTCATCGATTAAAATTTGTCGGTACATCTTTTCGACGTCTGCCGACACGACATACTTATGCTGGCGAAACCGAAGCAGGATGGAAAATAAGTCATCCTGTACCCTGGGCCCTACCAACTGGATATCATTTAAGGACTTTCCTGAGCCGGTGACCGCGGATGCATCGAACACTACACGGAGCTTCGTAGTGGTGCTAGACTCCCTAAAAACTCCGTGATGTGGCAGGAAATACGATGGCAGAGAAGAACGTGGAACTATTTCGCTCATGTGACCTAGTGCCTCGTACTCCTCCATGAATTCAACGTAGCGTTCCTTAAGTTGAGGGTCCCTATCTAGCCTACGTTCGAGCGATAAGAACCTGCGCTTGGCCATTTCGTAGGAACTCCCTAACGCTTCAGGAGACTCCTTTAAAGGCATTCTTACCACAAATCGCCCTTGGTCGTTCCTTGTTGTGGTATGGACGAAATTGTCTTCACACGCATTCTCCTCTACCGAGAAATTGTGTTTTTGGGATATGGTATCTAGTTCCCAAAATCGTGTTAATGATGTATCCGTTTGCTCATCATTCAGGAACAAACAAACGGGCTTAGCCGAGCTTGACTGATACAAGACGCCTGATAGGAGCCAGCCAAGCTTGGTTTCAAAGAGAGTCGGGTTATGCTTGCCTAGATCAATGCGATTGGTGCCGATAACGCTCCAAAAGACCGATGCGCCGAGAAGTATATCGACTGAAGACGGTTCATGAAATGAAGGATCGGCTAGGCAAATTCCCGACGGAATTGGTCCGAATCCAGTAAGTCCTGCGCTATGAAACTGGCACTGACTACGCTGGACCAATTCTGCTAGCTAATCGCAAGGGTAGAGGGTGTAGGCTCGTAAAGGCATACATCTGCATTTTTGTGTGTCTAGCTTCAAAGGCACTTCACTTGGAGCTCGTCTCGGACATGACTACATACTCCAGTATCACATACTATGGTAACCAATTAAAGTGCCATGCGATATATACGACTCCTGCCTTAAAGTACATAATAATAATAACACGTGCACAACTTGGTATTACTAATATAATTTCTCCGAATTGCCCTGTTACCATATAATGTAAACATGGCGAATATCTTTCGTAACCTGACGTGAACCGGTACATATATGGTATTTGTCTGACAAGCTCTTAATCTTTCGGTATCAGACTGGGACAACTATCCATCTTATACTTGACAAATTCTGAAACCATTGTTTAAAATACGTAAGTAATAAATTTTACTATCAACGTAACTATCAATGAATTGATCCGTACTATAGGGTCGTTTCGCCGGTTAGCGACCACTTAGCCGAGTTGCTCACTTTAGATTAGTAAAAATATACCTATTCAATTTACACACATAATAGATGGTATTCGTAAAGGCTCTGAGCATAGTCAAGTTTTGAAACCTACAATAAAATATAGCACTTTCATCCATAGATTAGGAAAAAATATAGAAAAGGTTACAAAATAGCGAATTCGCTAGATAGCGACCGCTTTAGTCGGTTGGCGACCACCTGTTAGCTAGTTGGCGACCACTCTTGCAAATAGTGTTTAAGTAGTTAATAAAACGATTTATCATCATCATCATCATATCAGTCGAAAGACGTCCACTGCTAGACATAGGCCTCCCCCAAAGAGTGCCACAATGACCGGTTTTGCGCCACCCGCATCCAGCGGATTCCTGCGATCTTTACTAGGTCATCAGTCCACCTTGTGGGGGTATATCCACTCTGCGCCTCCCGGTACGTGGTCGCCATTCGAGAACCTTTCCGCCCCAACGGCTATCGATTCTACGTGCAATATGCCCCGCCCACCGCCACTTAACTTTAGCGATTCGGATGGCTATATCGGTTACTTACCTTGGTTATGTTGCGGATAGCCTCATTTCTGATGCGATCACGCATAAAAACTCCCAGCATAGCCCTCTCCATTGCCCTTTGGGTGACTTTTAGCCTTCTTATAAGGCCCATAGTAAGCGACCACGTTCCAGTGCCATACGTCATCACTGGCAACACACACTGGTCAAAGACTCGCCTTGAGACACTGCGGAATATTGGACGAAAAGATGTGCCATAGCGTAGCTTCCCGAATGATACCCAGACGAGTCGGATTCGACGATTGACCTCTTTCTCTCAAAGTTTGACCTACCTAACTGCCCTTATACCACTACAAATAGGAGTGTAGACTAACCATTTATTATTAATCCAAAAAAAGAAGACAAAATGATAAGCCTAAGTGACGATAATCCCATTCATATATCTCCAAAAATTACGAAGCTACAACCGTTTTAATATTGCTTGTTAGAGAGAGAAAACGCTAGTGGATCGTGACGTCACAATCCCCGAGCATCAAAGTAAATGACAATCATTTCATATGAAGTTGCGTTTTGCGGAAAAGGGATAGAATACACCCCCTCTAAAAATTTTGGATACTATAACTTTGTGATTACTTAATCCCCTGCTCTTTTTTTTCTCCATTTGACGTTACATTTAAACCTTTTTCGAGAAAATTCATCATTATAGGTCATTTTATTTAGTGTCTACACCCCTAAATTGTTACTCTTCTAAATCTACTTTACATTGCTGTGTCAATGAAGAATAGAATCGAAAAAAGCGCGCCATCTCGCTCACACCATAGTGCTTTTATATATATTGCTATTACAGTCACACATGTCATTCATAGTAGGTATCTAAATGCCACCTTTTTACAAGCTTTTATTTAACTTTTAGATTATATTCTACTTACACTAGCGTCTGCCCACGACTCCGTCCGCGTAGAAATCGTTTATATCGTAGCTTTATACAAACTTTCACCCCCTTAGGGGATTATTTCGGGGATAAAAACTATTCTAGGTATGTCTCTTCCCGGGACTCAAACTATCTCCATACCAAATTTCATCAAAATCGGTCCATCGGTTTAAGCGTGAAGAGATAACAGACAGACAGACATACACACTTTCGAATTTATAATATAATCATCTCATATAAATTATTTATTATTATATAATATAATATATAATTATATATTATTATTATATTATATATACTATGGACATAACATGGATTGGCGCGGCTTAAATACCGACTCAATTTGCTAGCCAAGCTAAATATCGCGGGTGCCGCATAAGAATCCATAAGGAAAGAAAAAGAAAACGATGTGGTCGCTATCCGACTTCTTTGGTAATTATGTATTTGGGTACGCGACCACCCCATTTTATTTAAATCTATTTTTAAATATGCCGAATCTCAACGAAATTATTACAACAGATCAATCATTTAAACGATCAATTAACTAATTTCAGCATAATAATAAAATTAAGTGACGTAACTAAAGTTTTCGCGCCAACTGTCGCGTTATTTTTTTTACAGATTCACTGCACATCAACACTTTTCGGAAGCAATGTGTGAAATGTGTGAATTGAGGTTATTTTTTCTTGCTTTGGATTAAGCTTTGGGTTTTAAAGTGTATTTATTCTTATTCTGACACTATTCAAGAATAGTTAATAACTAATTATTTTTCTGTTGGGTTTGTAGAAATGTTAATATCTTTAATTGAAGCAGCCTAGTCCGTCAAGTGGTCGCTAACCGAAGGTGGTCGCGTTACCGGCGAAACGACCCTATTTACTTACTATACCTACCTACATTTAAATTGCATTCAACCCTATTGATAGAACCCATGACTTTAACACTACCTTATTAATAATTAAGTGCGTTGCGGTTAATCAATTTCATGTCCGACACACATTGTCTTACGATTCTAAGCCTTCTGCCCCCCTTTCTTAGAGCTGAATCTCCCGTGAGATTCGGAAATCCCTATCAGCGAAGTCTTTCGCCTCAGAACCTGAGTATCAAAGTTATTCGCTAACTAATAATGTCGTACCGTAGATCACGCGTGCTTGGTTTTGCATATATATATGAAAACCTAACTTGACTGGAATTATAATTAATTATTTAAATTATTCTGAAACTTCACAAACCCCGCTCTATAATTATGACTCATGAAGTAACTAAACCAGACAGACGGATTTCGGAATATCCTTATTCAATGAATTCGTTTTATTTCATTCGCTTGCCAACACGTGTTACCTTTTTTATTTTATTTTTTTTATTTATTTTATTTATTTATTTCAGTACAGCAACTATTTTTACAGGTTGACCTAATACAATAGCGCCTTAATCTTATATCTATATATATATCTATTATTACTTACTTACTTATTTTCTAATTCGAACGCTCGTAAGTACGTTAGCGTTAATTAAGCTACTGATTACAATGAAATTCGCTATACCTACAGTGTGTGATGGGTCTAAAACTTTATTTCGCTAAGTTTTGTAAGGCGCAATCTATCTATTATTTTTTTCATTACATTGTACCCACGTAAACCCGCGTGACGCTTTAAGGTACTTAACATACCTATTAGAATTGACCAATATAAAATATGTAGGCTCTAACTAGCTTATACTTAGCCCGCAACCTCCACAAAGCTAATTTTGTCGCATACTATTTCTATATATTTAATTCGCCGATATCAATTCCGGCCCGTGAGAAAAACCACCTCAAAAGTTAAGCAACTATATTATTACCTAGTTATTAGAAATAATTTACACTATGCCATTATCATAAAGTTACTATCAATATTAACGCATCTAACTGGCTACATTATTTTCCGTGTCAAAATATTTTACGTGCGACGCGCTTTATTTAAGACCGACCTTAATGCATTACATAAATATTTATCCTATGATCCTAAAACTGTTCACCCATTCCACCAAATTATAAGCGAACGCGACATATAGTTAATTAATATTACTCCTTTATCATCGAATTAAACAACAATTTCCCGCCAAAAATCTTTATGATTACTGGCGCCGCGACGTCGCTAGATTCCAAAATGGCCGCCCGGACCTAAGTTCGATGTTTAAAATTGTTTTTAGTTTGCGCGCGGGCTTCAACGAGCCGAATTCTCGCATATTTAGGCCTATTATTTAATCAGTTTAAAGTGTTTTACTGTGGTTTAGTGTGTATTCAAACATAAATCAATGTAGTGATAATTGAACTGGTGCACATTATAAAGTGAATGTGATAGAGTGGCCGCGTATTTATGTGGAAATGTGTGAGTCCTACCATGTCAGGAATGTACCTCTATGGAGCTAGGCAGGTATTTAGGTGCCCTTTACTTGTTGCTTATCTTCAAACCTGTCACTATTTTAACCCTGCCAAAGTGGTTTTATGTACCTACGTAATTAAAAATTGAAATCTCACGCGTACATACAACCGGTTCACTGACTCACGATGACAACCATTTAAATACCTACACACAGCTTACCTTTTGACCTTAATGACCTAACAACAAAGTCCATTATAGTGTACCTTTGATCTTAGGTATTTGAATTTCTAGCCGGAACTAATCCGATTCGAATGCGCATTTTCTTGTAACAGATAACCGCTCCAGTTTCCTATCATTTTAACTGGTTAATGAATATAACTCGCGCGAATTACCTACTTATCTATTCTTACAATTACTTTCTTTACAAAGACGATTACGTTGAAAATATCCGCAAGGTTATAGGTACTTAAGATTTCGGACAATACTTAGTAGCGATCGATTTATCGTAAACGCCGAGAATTGGATTCAATTTGACTAGGTGAACTAACTAGGTATAACGCGTACCTACTTTTCTCCCCTAGCTTACGAAAGTTACCTATAACTCTAACCCCTATTATGTGATGAGTTCTTAAGTAAGTTCCTAAGTCCTTGGTACTATAATCATCCACCGGTACTTTCCTAACCACTATTTAACGAATAATTGCCCAACCGCGGGACAGATGTCAATGACCTCAACACTATTCTTGCGAACTCAAATGCAACAATTGAATATGAAGGATGAATAATCGTAGCTAAATACATAAGATGCTAATTTAACAAAATACTATCTTGAGGTTATCTAGATCCGTTTTATTTTATTTTTATTTTATTTTGGAATAAAAGCATTATACCTAAACTTTATTATAACTACTACCGCAACCGCCTGATGTATATGGAACCTACTTAATTGTGCTATGGCATTGGCAGGTTGTAAGGCCATTCCGCATAACATTCCTGCCCCCTTTTTATACAAATTTTGCGTAGGCGCTACTTTTACACTACTGCCCGATGAAAAGAGTATTTACTATTACGCTTCCACTTAATTCTTAAATTAGACCCTCCTCTATTGCAATGGTAGATCGTAAGTCCCTCCCACAAAACATTGCTGCCCCCCTAATTTACAAATATCGCATAGGCACTACTTTTAGACGACTGTCCGATGAAAAGAGTGTTTAGGTACTGTTACGTTTATACTTAATTCTTAAATAAGACTCACTTTCCGACTTCCGTTCGGCCTAAAATTTCGCACATATGTATAAATCGCATGACAAATTAAAGTTATGATGACAAGGAACTAATCTGATGCTGGGGTTGGAAGATGGGCCTAGGAACTTCGTGATACAATGACACAAACCCATCGAGTTTGGGCTCGTTAGAATCGTCTCAATGAGCAGTTGGTAAACATATGTAGAAAAGTACAGTCGGGAATAAAAATGTGTACCCCCAAATGAATTTCTGTCAAAATAATATTAGCCCTTCGTCTACAACAAAATTATTTCTATGCATATTTTTCATAGTTTAATGTGATATAACTTATTGATTAGTAATTCACCTACGTACCGCGCGTGAAAATCCCTTTGAAATTAAATAAAAGAAAGAAAGTCCTGAAAATAATACACAACACAATTCACGTACGTATCGCGCGTGAAAATCTCTTTGAAATAAAATAAAAGAAAGAAAGTCCTGAAAATAATACACAACACAACATTAAAAAATACAAACTCCATCTCTCTATCTACTCCACGGCAACAAAATGTGGGTTATTTGTATAACCCACACACAGAAAAATCTGTAAATAAATTTAATTAGCCCTTTCACCAAGCGAATCACGTAATAAAAAAATATTTTTCCTTTTATTATAATTTTTTTTTTATATATTTTTTTTTTAAATTGAAAATACTCTATTCTGTAGTAACCCGGGATACTTAAAAGTGAATTTAAACCCTATTTTCATCCTGGGCACGGCCTCACCAAAATGTAACGATTCAACCTCTTAAATGGCTTGCTTTTTATGTTTTTGTATTCTGAACTTAAATTAACCCCTATCTGAAAGCTGAAGCTCCTGAGAAGCTTCTAGTCGTCTGAAAATGGAATCCTACCTGAAGGAAAAGCTATTGAATAAAATTAAACAGATAGTAAGCGAGAAAATAAATCATTTATTTACCATAGAAATATCAAATTAATTTTGTTTGTTTTGAAGCTAAAGAACCTTTGATTAATTAATCCAGTAAAATCAAGACTCGATTGTACTAGATATCCACTTTGATCCTATAAATACTAACTCGTACCAAAGCGAATAGAAAAACCGAGTTAGTTCCGGCCGATCCTACTAGAAAGGTTGGGTTTTATTCTAGTCTAGGTAAATCTATCCTACAGCTACAGAATCTCTCGTTATTTATGTTAAAGTAATCGAGCTTGAGTACTTTAACAGACCAAATCATCTCCTAGGATATTGCCGGACGGAAAGAGATTCGGTCAAATAAAAAACCGTCCGACTCCAGGCCTACAATGCCGTAATCTAACCTAGAATTTATTATCTCTGGAACCTAACCTCGAAGACCTATTTAGACCTAAGCTATACGTGATTCGCGCTGGTGAAGTGGCTTGGCGTGTGATTTCGTCTAGTGATGAGGCCCCGCGTTGTGTGAGTAGAACCAGGCCCTTTTCGAGAAGTATGAAGTTTGTATTTCTATAAAGGGAAACAGTTACACGTTAATTGAAGTTGTACATTAACCCCATTTTAGTAGAACCTATAACTTAAGTAAGACAATTATACCAGGTTCCTTAGAATTAATTTACAATTCTGTAGTTTCATTAAGTGATGCACAACTATGGAGGCTAAAGTGGGCATAAATTCCTTGTTATACTAAGTTGTAGGTGTGGTATAGATGTGGTAGGTGACGCCCTTTAAACAGACTCGCAATACAATAGTGGTCAACTTGTGTTGGCCATGATGGGATCTCTATTGATGATGATGCGATGACATAATAATGAAAATAATCGTGAAGAAGTCAAGATATTGATGATGATGCGATGATATAATAACGAAAATAATCGTATGTCAAGATATTGATGATGATGCGATGATATAACGAAAATAATCGTATGTCAAGATATTGATGATGATGCGATGATATAACGAAAATAATCGTATGTCAAGATATTGATGATGATGCGATGATATAACGAAAATAATCGTATGTCAAGATATTGATGATGATGCGATGATAGTCTATTGAAATAGAATATTAGTACATGTTTTACTTCCAGGTACATGAATGACGCAATGTCTAGTATAATATCGATTCTCCCTAACGATGAATCTTAGAGTTGTTAGCGAACTGTAGCGCTCGCCTCTCGCTCGCTCGCGGCTGCTCGTACTCGCTAGTAATCCCACCTCATCTGTTGATTCCGCCTACCCTATCGTTATTTCTATCAAATCTAATACCAATTAGTACTGACTTTTCCTAAGCTATTTATAATACAATTCACCCCCAAAATATCTCAATGGATGTAACACAATGTCTTAGCAACCAATCTCACTCAATCAACTCAAAGGCACTTTATAGTCGGAACAATGTTAAATATACGACAATGCACAGTTGAACTGACGAATGATAATTAATTACCAACCCACTGCGATACTTTTGTTGAGATCCCGATAATAACGACCCCACCTAACAAGATACCTACTTAATTATTGCCGTTACTAAAGCGAAAGTGTTGGATTCCCTTGTAAAATCAACATAGCTAGCTTCACGGTAAGAAGCTTCGGTTAAAGCAAAACGACGGCTTGGCCAGCGAAACTCTTCAGTTTGCAAGACTGAAAGGTCTCACCAACCTTACCTTCGTTGACACATCCGTGACGGAGGCCTAAGCGCGATCATCATCTCTACTGACTAAGAAACCCCTTAACGGGCGAATTCTCGTATTGGTCAGGGTCGTCAATGTGCTCTTTGGATATGGTTGTCCACAACGCTAAGCTCTCGGCCACAGGTGTACATAACTAATTTACTACGCTAGATTCATTCATTCAAGGAATTCCACACAATATATCTATAAGTACATCTGATTACTTCATAAACCAACACAACCGTAACCCTTGTTAAGAGGGTTGTTAGAACTAAGACAGCAGCTCGACCAGTGAGGTCCCTCAATTTGCAAGATTGAAGACTCTCAGCCACTCACTCTGTCTACACATCTATGACTGGCACTCTAGTGCGGGCACATCTCTGCTGACTAAGAAGCCCCTTTCGGGAGAATTCTCGTGTGGCCAGGGTCCTCAATGTGCCCTGTGGATATGGTTGTCTCGACACCGAGCACACAGCCACGAGTGTATATAACTACTTTATTCAGTTGCGTTAATCTAGTAAAGTAACCACCCATCAGCACCTATACTAACCACCGGATATTAATATGAACTTGTGGTAATATTTGTCGCTTATCCGCATCTTAACAATCTATCCTCATAGTGTAACGCGTACCACGGACCGAGTCAATTGCTATAGCTAGGTTGTCGTATAATAATTGATCACTTTATCTCGTAAGGGCGCACGGAACCCAATCATATCGCAGTGACAAAACAACTAGTAATATATATGTAGAACAAAACAACATTTCTGTAATAACGTCAGTTATTTGACCAATGACCTAGATCCGTTCATAACCTATACATAAACCGCTCGTACTTTATCTAGCATATTCCCCAAAATATATACAGTAGAACTAGATTTCGATACACAAATACAAGTATGATAACGTTGAAATGGTTAGATAATAGTCCCCAAAAACAAATTAATAAGTTTCAGAATCATTCAATACAGTGATTATAAAGGTCACTCACCAGATTTTAATCTCTTAATAGTACAGACACGTACCGGCCTGTCTCTGCGACTTGTAGGGTCCCTGGTTGCTGGTCGCTGTGATCCCGCCTTGACGCCCCGAGCAAAAGGTGACCCGCGCCTCCATAAATAAATTACAATATAATATTAGCACATATTTTAATAAAGATTTCCCTCTTTTGTACCTACAATTAACCACTAGATACTGGTATACAAATAGGAATTATTTACCATTGTAACAGTAACAGACTATAATAAGTGTTCACTTCACTTCATGGGAGTATACGGAATCCTAATATGATGATGTCTTAAGCGCATTTATTAGGTGATAAACCTATTAGACCGCCACATATTCAAAATACACACGTGATCATATAAGATCATATCAGTTCACGAGCAGAAAGATATTGCCTAAATATTAATCACTCAATTCAAGACAATGTGCGCACAAGATAATTACTCCCTAAGAAATTCCAGAATTCACTATGATTAGTCACACTTTAAAATAAAATATTCAATCTCACCAGACGATCGCAAAGGCATTTGCGACCTTACCAAACTCTAATTCCTCTCAGCAACAGCCGTAATGCAGCCCAGCGGTGACCAGCCTTGTTCCGCCTCGAAGTAGTACGCGCCCAGAGGTCAGCCTAGCCTGGCCGCCTTTGCCTTCTGCAGCGTGATCTCGCTTCGACGTCCCATAGAAAAGTGAAACGCTCCTCGGCCCGCCGGGGTATTTATAGCCAATACTAACACGATCACGCCACTAATCCGACTCCTCATCTGAAAATATACCTTAACTAAAGGGTATAAGGCCCATTTTCCAGGGAGCGTTCCTCGCCCCACAGTGCCGATCGATAAGCACTTTTCTCGACTTCGCGGGTAGAATGTCTCTGCAGCTCGCGCGTCCGTCCACGCGTTTTCTTGCTGGCCAGCGATCCATTCCTGCAATTAACCTAAGTAGTCTAATTTATGAATCCATAAATCTAGATCTAGCACACATTAAATGATACACTAATCCAACAATACTGAATTAGTATGCTGAAGTGTGTTTTAAACCAATTATTTTGGACGAAACGCGAGTTTTCTACACTTTTAATGGTAGTCTTGATTTTAGCCTAGAAAAGCATCTAACGCAATTTATATCTAACTTATTTACATACATAATTAACAGGATGATAACGAATGAAAGCTTCAATCCCTTCATATTTGGACCTGAAACCCACAACGCTAACATCTATCAATTTAAAAGAGTAATTCCGCCCTTAGATACTATTGAGTCTGGGAGCGAAGCTCTCGGATCGTCTCAGCGTGCTCATTATTTTTTTAATGGGGATAATTATATAATGTACAAGCTAAGGTTCAATAAGTCTCTAATCTCTTTTGAAACGATTACATCTCATAAGTTTTGGCTTATATGCTGAGTCATATTTCGACAAGAGATGTTTGGTAAATGAAGAATGAAATACGCGTGTAGATTTGAAGGAAGTTATTTATGAGCATGGATTGTTACAAATTGACAATAACTGGAGTGTAGTCAAATTAACCTAGATTTGTTGGTTTTGCTGGGGATCAAAAAAAAAAAAACGACACAATAGGTCTCTAAATATTTATCAATAGGTTAAAATCGTGGAAACGATTCGACTCCTTGTATGGAGTAGTATTTAGGGGCCTAATACTACACACGCTTTATGACGAAAGGGTATACACATCTCATGTTGGTTAAAATGAGAGTTGACTTATTTTACACGACATGATACAAGCGCCAAGAAAACTGATTATTAATGACGGAGTCTGGGAATATGATTCGAACTTATGCAATGGAGAGTGAACATCCTAGTACTTACACCAAACAGTTTTCTGTCTTATGTGGGGAGTTTTTGCGGGATTTACTTAACGGAAGAGCAATGTTTCCTAGGATCACCGATTGAGCAATGTAATCACCGATCCGGGGTAAATTTCCTTATTCGAATCATTAGGATTTGCTAGATTCACAACCTAGCACCTCTAAGTGGGACAGAAATCCTTGAGAAAAAGTTAGTCATTATTCATTGTTGCGGTTCAAAGGAACTGTGTTAACAGACGAAGTCATTAATGGTCATTTAGTACTGGTATAAAGACACACCACGAGTTTAAGGGAGGGATTGTCACTGACAAATCTAGGACCTAGGAATGAAGATTCTACATGCATGACCGAGGTCATGCATTGCGAATATTCATGGGGGCGGCTGTAACGGAATGGGCATGCTCGCTAGCGGATTTCTGATATTTTATATTATAATACATTTATTAAATTATGAAAACGAACTTTTATTTCATACCCAAAGTTAGAAAATTTACTTATTAATTATAGGGGAGAAGGAAATCAATTAAGCTAGCATTCGCTAGTGTAAATCGGCAGTCATCATCATCATTATATCAGCCAGGGAGCATCCGCTGCTTGACGTAGGGCCTTCCTCAAATTACATCTAAGAATAACTAATTTCATCTAAGAATGTTAATGTACGAATTAATTCAACATAATATTAGCGGGTTCACAAATAACATTTAATCTAGAATTATAGTAATCAATGAAAATATGGATACCTAAATAATACTTCTACTCGGGCAATCCGCCATGTAAGGAAACATAGAAGGCGAACGAACTTCAATCTTAATAGCTAAAGCATTAGAAACTAAATAAAAGGAGCGTAACGACCTTTTTGTCATGACACAAACCACGTGACTACAGCGCTCGCTGCCCTAGTAGCCCCCGTTGCTCTCGTAGCTCTCGTTGCTCTCGTAGCTCTCGTTGCTCTCGTTGCCCCAATAGCCCCAGTTGCCCCCGTCGCTCTATAGCGATCGTAAAATAGTATAAAAGCCCGTGTCGCATTAGTATTTGGATCATTCAATTCTCGTCGTTCAGACTGTCAGTGTCTCTGGTTTTTCGTGTTACAAATTCTTGGTGGGTGTTTTCTTTGCTTTAAATAAGTAGCCCGTCATTATGAAGAAATTCTCCTCATAATGAGGGGTTACTCTTGTTCATTTTCAAAGTACTTTTGAGAGGTTATTTTATTTATTTCATGTTTAAAAACCAGAAATACTGTCCAGGTTTTAGTATACCTGAGGAGTCACTCCCGCCTACCGGTGCCAAATGGGCGTGACTCAGAGTCTTTTGCTACCAGACTTGAGGGTGGTCTGGCGTCTTCCTCTTTACCAACATAGGAGACGAAAGCCTCTTTAAGGGGCCCCTCACGCGCCTCAGAATCGGCTGACGACGTAGACGAGGCGTAGTCATTCATGTGATCCGCACTGAGGGTTACCTCACTCGTTGAAATCGTGCGGTTCTCTGAGGAGCGGGCCTATTAAATATATTTAATATCTTATACCTTATATTTACACAATAGGGCCGTCTTACTCACTGTTTCCGGCTTCGGCCACAGTGGGGGGAGGCATCGACACAAGCTGATAGGTTTCTGTCTCAGTTTCGCTGGTTGAACGACGTACAGATATAATAGGGATACATTCTTATTTCTTGAACTAAAGGTATGGTTCGGGAAATAAGCAGGACAGGGTTTGACGGGGTAGACGTAGGAGTAAATTCATACACTGTATTAAGGGCATTGGGAAATATATACTGTAGGTATAAATAGCTGAAATATAGGTCTACTATTCCAATAAAATCAAACGGAGGGTTAAATTACTATTGTGGGTAACTGAGTTCGCGTTGGGAATAGGGTTGGGCAAGGTGGTGCTGAGTTCCGCATTTTATTATATGTGAAACATTAAGGTGTAACGATCAAATACTTATTATCATCAAAGGGTTATAATTCTATTTATGATATATGGATATCCTGGCAGGGTTGTTTCAGAAAGATGAAATGATTCTGGGCTTTAGGGCAGGCGAAGCAGTCCCTCAAGTCCGATTGGGTGTCTTGTTGTCATGAGTGGAATAAAACTCTACATTTGGGGTACGATTTGAGACAAATGTTTCACATGTAATGAACGGGTTGCTTTGGCATTACCTGTAGGTTCTCGCTATAGAATTATCAAACGGAGGTTTAAATAACTTAGTTAAGTTCGCATTGAGAGTAGGGTTGGGCAAGGTGATGCTGAGTTCCGCGTTTGATTATATGTGAAACATTAAGGTGTAACGATCAAATACTTATTATCATCAAAGGGTTATAATTCTATTTATGATATATGGATATCCTGGCAGGGTTGTTTCAGAAAGATGAAATGATTCTGGGCTTTAGGGCAGGCGAAGCAGTCCCTCAAGTCCGATTGGGTGTCTTGTTGTCATGAGTGGAATGGTACTCTACATTTGGGGTACGATTTGGGTTAAATGTTTCACATGTAATGAACGGATTGTTTTGGCATTACCTACAGGTTCTCGCTATAGGATGGTCGTAGGAGTTTGACCATATAAGTTAAGAACATGATATGTTCCAATAAATTATTACTAAAAGATGTCTGTCGAGTTTGTTTGGCGTTTCTTCTCGAAACAGACCGTTAGGTTGGAAACGCTGGTAACTTCATTCT
The DNA here is from genome assembly GCA_963854355.1 of Epinotia brunnichana. NCBI lineage: Eukaryota > Metazoa > Arthropoda > Insecta > Lepidoptera > Tortricidae > Epinotia > Epinotia brunnichana. Next base: position 133,047 of record CAWKZR010000004.1, on the reverse strand, counting down.
CTGGGTCATAAATCCATAGGTTAGTTAGGAAGGTAAAGTGGCAAGGACGCTCTATCCCCATCCGCAACAAGAGGGTAGCCTGTGTGAGTAATAAAAGATTACTACACAACCCGTCGATAGAACCTTTGTACAAAAAACCCAAGTATCTAGTGCAGATTTCTAGCTCAATGAAGGGTAAAATAAATAATGTTGTTTATATGAATTCTAATGGCTACTCCTTGTTTAACAGGAGCGTGTAATAGGCGGTAGGGGATTTTTACAAAAAAACATAAAAATGTTTTAACCATAAAGCCATTCACAATATAAGATTCCACTTCTCAAATTTAGTTTGATCGTATTTGACAAGAAATAGGGAAAATTAGCAATTGGAAGTTACGTTCAGATAGGTTCAATTAAGTACAGCTAGGCTAGCTTTAAAAATGTTAGAGATGAAGAGTCCATTTCCTGTCAAGCTTATCATAAAATAACCTGGGTTATTACGGTGCACAACATCTCGAGTTTCCTACCACTAGCGATCACAATTGGCCATTTCTTCAGGTATTCGTAATAAAAGCACACAACATAAGTAGGTTTAATAAAGTAGGTAAATAAGTGCAATTTACAGTAGAGTCGTCAATAAGTTTGCTTTAAAGTTTAAGATAATATTCCTGGATTTGTTTAGAGCTCCTTCAGAGCTACGGGGTCGATTTTCTTAAGGGGTTTATTCGGGGGTAAGGGTTTCGTTTAAGGCGTAGACGTTACAGTATCCTACTTCAAAGTTAAGTTACTTTAGAATATCAACCTCTACGTGTCAAATGACCCAAAAGCGAAATGTACCACAAGCAACATAGGTTTAAATCAAAAAGGTTCATTATCTGTGAAAGTCCTCACACCAAAAATATCCTAAGCTTGATATCCTACAGTAATATGACCATTAGGGTAACGTAAGGACAGAATGCCTTAAAAGGAATACGAATTTATATTCGCAAAGCGCCGGAAAACCAGAACTTCCATTAAGAATATATAGTAGTAGCTTTTTCACAATCACCTATAATTTATTTAATGGTTTAGTTTTTCAACTCATACGCTGATGACAGTCGTCCGAGCGCGGTCGAGGAAGGTCAAAGAAAATTTTGGTTGTTCCGCCTTTTCTTTTCCAAAAGGACTCTTTTAAATGTAAAATCGTGCAACGTGTCTATTTCGTAGTGCACACACGATGGGTAATGAGAATTTTGTTTTAGGTCTCTTTTTAATCGACCATTCTAATTATGGTTGTTTGTTGTTTGACTTATATAATGAATGTTTTAATTATGTGTTATGTTATGAGCCTATATGTAGCTTGAAATAAATGGATTTTAATTTAATTTAATCTCCATCTCCAATAATAAAATTGTAGTTTATGTGACTGTACATAATGAAGGGCATCAAACAGGAGTGTGGGTTTATGAAACGAGCGTTAGCGAGTGTTTTAATGCATAATTATGTACAGTTACATACACTACTTTATCTACCCACATATTATAAATCCTCAATGGTGTGTTCAGGAACCATCAGAATAACCGCCATTGCACCGCCATGGCCGACTAGATTTCAAATCACGACCAACTCCACCGGACCTGCTCCACCCCAACACCGGACCTGATTTCCATAATAGCATCGATTATCGATGTGATTATGATTTTTCATACATTATAATAACACTGGCACAGTTAAAACGCTGATGTTACCTTACTGGTTGCAATTATGGTGGTCATTATATATTGTTTCCGAACACATTCTAGAGGATTTATGATATGAGTGTAGATAAAAATAATTATATATTTCTGTCCGGCGTCGCTACTTACAAAATTGTGTGCTAGAATGCCTGGGAAAGTCCGTTTTCTGCGTTTTCTGTTATTTTCTGTTATGTGGGTAGGTATAATATGCAGTGTCTTTTTGGAAAACGAGTGCTGGTAACAAGTATGTTCGTTTGCAAACTCCTTCTCGAAATGGAGTTCATTAGGGCATGAATTGTAAAAATTTATTCCTCCAATGTTTATCTGTATGTTACACGGAGGCGTAGTTTACAATATTCGAGGCATCCCCCTAGCTTTTTCTTGACTGTGTACCATGAGACGTTTTGCGTTTAGACGGTGTTAGCAAATGTACCCAACGTCTTGCTTTTAGCGCCTTCTGACCCCAGGACGTTACGCCTCCGTGTCGTTGTACTTTTAGCGCGATATCAAGCTTAGGTCATAGTGCAATCGGGACTTTCAGTTAATATACCTCTTTGATTTTAGGTCATGTCATGTGGCATAACACTTAAATTTTGCTTTTGATACATTTCGACACGATAAAAAAATGGGCCTAAAGTCTTCCAATAAAAATAATTTGTTTTTTCATTAGCAACAGATAAACATTACGAAAATACTTGGAAAGTATCAATCTTGCACTTTTAAATATTGTCGGTATTTACTAAAACTCCAAATACTTTGATATTGTTTAATCATTAAAACTTATAACAATGTAAGGTTATCGCTTCGAATGACCTACCTAAGCCTAATACTCTAGAAAATGTAAAAACGGTAAGTTTAAAACGGAGGACACCAGTCAGGAGTGGTTGTTATTCGGGTTCAGTCAGGTAGGAAGCATTGTCAAGTTACCTACTCTATATAAACAAGGGATACAATTCATCATCATCATTGTCAGCCCGTAATCGCCCACTGCTGAGCATTGGCCTCTCTTCGAGTACGCCACACGTCCCTATCCTGAGCTAATCTTATCCAGGAGTGACCCGCGATCCTCCTAATATAGTCCACCCATCGAGCTAGTGGACGGCCGACGCTCCTTTTACCTAGAAGTGGCCACCAATCGGACACCTAGTTAGGGGTATATTCAATTTCCTTTTCGGTACCACGGGCACAGAACAAATAATAGCCAGCGGCGGCGCCGCGTTTTTAGGGTTCCGTACTCAAAGAGTAAAACGGGACCCTATTACTAAGACTTCGCTGTCCGTCCGTCCGTCCGTCCGTCCGTCCGTCTATCTGTCACCAGGCTGTATCTCAAGAACCGTGATAGCTAGAGCTGCTATTTATTTAAAATTTGTCGTAGAAAAAGTATTGTATGCAACGGTGTATAACTAGTCTAAAAACGCTCGTGGCGTCTTTAATTGCGATGCTCGCCAAGGCTCGCATCGCAACCCACGCCACTCGCCTTTTAAGACCCTTCTTATACAACAGTTGCATAAAATACTATTAATGAACTCGTACAAAAAGTATTGTTCACAATAGTGTTATAATCAAGCTTTTTAATCTCGTACCTTACTTAGGCCACTCAGCAAGCTTCGTGGCCTAAACACGGTACTCGACTAAAAAGCTCTCTATTATAACACGATTGTGAAAAATACTATTTTTAAGGGGGGCTCTCATACAACAAACGTGATTTTTTTGCCGTTTTTATAGATAACGGTACGGAACCCTTCGTGCGCGAGTCCAACTCGCACTTGGCCGGTTTTTTAGTTATACGTAGCCAAATTGTCTTCGTTTTATACCAATTGACTTCCATGATGTCATACATAACATAACATAATGTATGACCATAACCATGATAACATAATGGTAAATTACATATCTTTGTGTAGTGTGTCTTAATTTAACAAGCATTATCTATTCGTAATAATGCAAATAACACTATTATACTTATGTATAGTGTAATAGGTTGTTCTGGCGGAAACCCAAGCACTAAGGCGTGGCTTCCGAAAGAGCGCGTTGCATGCGATAGAAAAGGATGGCCATGTTTAGGCTCGTTCGGCATACCTAAACAGGGGATTTGTTATCAGACAACGTAGTACTATTATTTATTCTGTGTTGCCTGTATTATTAAAATCCCCTAGTTAGGGTTCCGTAGCCAAATGACAAAAAACGGAACCCTTATAGATTCGTAATGTCCGTCCGTCTGTCTGTCTGTCCGTCCGTATGTATGTCACAGCCATTTTTTTTTTATCACTTCTTCCAATTAATTGTAATTTTAAGGATGGAGACGTGATACTGCAGTGGTAGTGCAGTGCTAGTGCATTGCCCACAACACAATTCAACCCGTTCCCGTGGGTGACTTAAGAGTACTATGGGAATACCCTCCACCATATTCCATCATTACTAATCATTATCTCGTTTTCATAGTTTTAACTTCGATGCAATTCCACCCCGATAGTACGGGTTATTAGTATCCTACTTCAAAGTTAAGTTACTTTAGAATATCAACCTCTACGTGTCAAATGACCCAAAAGCGAAATGTAAGTACCACAAGCAACATAGGTTTAAATCAAAAAGGTTCATTATCTGTGAAAGTCCTCACACCAAAAATATCCTAAGCTTGATATCCTACAGTAATATGACCATTAGGGTAACGTAAGGACAGAATGCCTTAAAAGGAATACGAATTTATATTCGCAAAGCGCCGGAAAACCAGAACTTCCAGTAAGAATATATAGTAGTAGCTTTTTCACAATCACCTATAATTTATTTTACGTCATACCTGGCCATAAAGTAGGAATTACCGCACGCTATGCGTGCGGAAAACCCCACTTCCTGGCCAGATAGAGACGTAAAATTTTGTACTCACCACGGGCGGTAATAAAGAAAGCCTCAGAGCGCATATTTATCGCCCTTGCCTTCGGCTCGGGCGTCAAATACCTGCGATCTGAGACATTCTTTGTTTAACCGCCCTAGGTAAGTAATGTACTATAATGGTTTAGTTTTTCAACTCATACGCTGATGACAGTCGTCCGAGCGCGGTCGAGGAAGGTCAAAGAAAATTTTGGTTGTTCCGCCTTTTCTTTTCCAAAAGGACTCTTTTAAATGTAAAATCGTGCAACGTGTCTATTTCGTAGTGCACACACGATGGGTAATGAGAATTTTGTTTTAGGTCTCTTTTTAATCGACCATTCTAATTATGGTTGTTTGTTGTTTGACTTATATAATGAATGTTTTAATTATGTGTTATGTTATGAGCCTATATGTAGCTTGAAATAAATGGATTTTAATTTAATTTAATCTCCATCTCCAATAATAAAATTGTAGTTTATGTGACTGTACATAATGAAGGGCATCAAACAGGAGTGTGGGTTTATGAAACGAGCGTTAGCGAGTGTTTTAATGCATAATTATGTACAGTTACATACACTACTTTATCTACCCACATATTATAAATCCTCAATGGTGTGTTCAGGAACCATCAGAATAACCGCCATTGCACCGCCATGGCCGACTAGATTTCAAATCACGACCAACTCCACCGGACCTGCTCCACCCCAACACCGGACCTGATTTCCATAATAGCATCGATTATCGATGTGATTATGATTTTTCATACATTATAATAACACTGGCACAGTTAAAACGCTGATGTTACCTTACTGGTTGCAATTATGGTGGTCATTATATATTGTTTCCGAACACATTCTAGAGGATTTATGATATGAGTGTAGATAAAAATAATTATATATTTCTGTCCGGCGTCGCTACTTACAAAATTGTGTGCTAGAATGCCTGGGAAAGTCCGTTTTCTGCGTTTTCTGTTATTTTCTGTTATGTGGGTATAATATGCAGTGTCTTTTTGGAAAACGAGTGCTGGTAACAAGTATGTTCGTTTGCAAACTCCTTCTCGAAATGGAGTTCATTAGGGCATGAATTGTAAAAATTTATTCCTCCAATGTTTATCTGTATGTTACACGGAGGCGTAGTTTACAATATTCGAGGCATCCCCCTAGCTTTTTCTTGACTGTGTACCATGAGACGTTTTGCGTTTAGACGGTGTTAGCAAATGTACCCAACGTCTTGCTTTTAGCGCCTTCTGACCCCAGGACGTTACGCCTCCATGTCGTTGTACTTTTAGCGCGATATCAAGCTTAGGTCATAGTGCAATCGGGACTTTCAGTTAATATACCTCTTTGATTTTAGGTCATGTCATGTGGCATAACACTTAAATTTTGCTTTTGATACATTTCGACACGATAAAAAAATGGGCCTAAAGTCTTCCAATAAAAATAATTTGTTTTTTCATTAGCAACAGATAAACATTACGAAAATACTTGGAAAGTATCAATCTTGCACTTTTAAATATTGTCGGTATTTACTAAAACTCCAAATACTTTGATATTGTTTAATCATTAATTCAACATTAATCAGTCAGGTAGTCGTACCCGCGTTGAAAAGACGTGTCCGTATTTATAATTGTCACATAGTTACAATAGTAAATGCAGCAATGTGTGCGTGCGTAACTTAGTGCGTGGTACAAGTTCACAAGCTATAGCGATGGCGGGCAGTATCATTATAGACGAGTTTCTCATGTTCGTTCAGAACAAGATAGACAAATTAGATGAGTTGACTATTACACAGATCTGTGTATCCCATTTTTCTGACGTAGAAATTGAGACAGGCAAGACTGAGTTGTACCAGACATGTCCGGGGCCGGACAGAAACATTCAAAGAAAAGGCGAAGATAAAAAGAAGAAAAATGTGAAGGATGTCATTAAACTTTTTAAAGCTACCCATCCAGACCAACAGCCAATATTCGTCGCTAAGGACCTAAATCGCTTACCTGCGGTCACTTTGGAGCACATTGACGTGGCACGTCTCTTGAAAGATTTATCCTGTCTGAAAACGGAACTGAAGGAGACTCGAGAACATGCCATATTAAAAACCGAGTTACATCAGTGGCAAACTGACGTCCGCAAGGACTTGGGAGACATAAGAAAGGCTATAAGCAAGCAAGAGGTAGTGGTACGGAACGAAAAAAGATTACCTGACAACATTACCCCGAGCTGTGAAAAGTTGGGCCGGCCGCCGCCTGAGCTTGGACCACAAGCCGGTGAAGTAAACTCCGAACCAGTCCACACGTACAGAGACATTGTTGATCGTAGTCCGCACTCGCGGCCACAGCAAGCGACCAGCACCCATATTTCTCATACTAACAAGGGCGTAAACCGCGTGAGAGCGCAAACTAACGTTACTAGTAGCGATAAGGAGGCGATGACTATCTACCCACAAGGTGGTAAAGATAATGACGATTATATTTTGGTGGAAAACAAAAAGAAAAATAACCGTAAACAAAATCTCTGTGGTTCATCGCTAAGATCGACCAGGATACAGGTGGTTGAGTCAAAGGCCGCGATTTATCTGTCCCGAGCGAAAAAGTCCATTACGCCGCAAGACATTATTGCACATATTAAAGACATGAACGAAGAATGTATTGCTGTTGAGCCACTGAAACAATACCGAGACGTGGATTTTGCCTCGTTTAAAATCGTAATAACAGCCGATAAAGTAACAAAATTCCTCCAACAAGACTTTTGGCCCAAAGGCTTAAAATACCGACGTTTTAGAGACCGATTCGTTCAAAAAGAACGCTTACCTATAAACATTAGTAAATAATTATGGCTGTACAACAAACAGTGTCATTCGTTTCTTTCAACTGTAAGTCTATTAAAAGGTCCACCCAGCACGTACGTGACCTATGTAAAACTGAAGACCTTATAGCCCTACAGGAAACTTGGGTGCTGCCGCACGATATTAATTTTATACATGAGATTGATAATGACTTTGGCTGTTATGCAACCTCTTCGGTAGATACGTCGGCTGGTGTACTACATGGGCGACCGTATGTAGGGCTTGCGCTTATGTGGAGAAAGTCAGTCTTCAATAATGTTTCCATAGTGGACTGTAGCAGTGACAGAATTATAGCCGTGCGCGTGCGGGTCAATGATAATTCTTTTCTAGTGTTTAGTGTATATATGCCATACGATAGCAATAGTAGTGAGGACCTTACAAATTTTACGAACTGTCTAGGAATTATCAGTGCTGTTATTAGTGACAGTGATGTCGAAAATGCGTTTATTTTGGGAGACTATAATGCTCACCCGGGTTCGCGGTTCGGGCGAGAACTTGCGGACTTCTGTAAAGAAGAACGGTGGGAATGCGCAGACCTGAGGTTGTTAGGCACACATTCAAATACCTACACGTACCTATGTGAGGCGAGCGGAGCACGCCGTTGGCTCGACCATTGTGTGGCGACGGCAGCGGCGTGCGACATGATCAAAGGCGTCCGTGTGGATAATGAAGTGTGTTGGTCTGACCATTTTCCACTATTCTTTGAAATAGACATGACAGTGATGACTAACAAACTTGAACATCCTCAGTCAAACAATTTAAGTAAAATTCTCTGGAAAAATAGGTGTAGACAGCAGTCATTTAAGTATGGTGAAACCTGCTTCCGTACGTTTAGGAATATTATGTCTCCTAGTCATTGTATTGTCTGTGATGTAGGTAATAAAACTAATAATTTTAAGGAATATGAATATATTTTAAATCATCGATATAATGAAATTGTAATTACGTTACAGACTGCTGCCGTCAGTACCTGCCACGTTTCTCAGACCGGTGCAGCGCGGGGGAGACAGGTCGCGGGGTGGAACCATCATGTCAGGGAATCTCATGAGATTGCCAAACTGCATTTTAAGTGTTGGGCTGAGGCTGGCAACCCCCGTACAGGAATTTATTACGAGAATATGCAAAATAGCCGTAAAGTTTTTAAAAATAAATTAAAATGGTGCCAACGTAACGAAGAACAAATAAAGATGAATATTTTAACACTAAACCGAGCAAATAAAAATTTTTCAAAATTTTGGAAAGCAACAAATTCGCTGAACTGTAAACAGGGGTTGCCTGCCTCAGTCAATAACATTAGCGATCCCAAGCTTATAGCTGATATGTTCGCCACTCACTTCAAGGTCGCGCCCTTAAGCGTGGAGACTGTCGCGGCGCCTGGTCCCTCGGCTCCGGAGGCCCATCATGATTTAAATGTCGTATTTACGCAGAAGCATATTGCACACGTGATTAAATCGATGAAGCGTGGTAAGTCACCGGGGCACGACGGCTTGAGTGTGGAGCACATCTTCTACGCGAGTGACGAACTATATCGAGTTCTAGCAGATTTTTTTAATGCATGCCTTGCACATAGTTATCTTCCTCCTGACATGATGAAAACAGTAGTTCTTCCTATAGCAAAAAATAAAACCGGCGACCTGTCCAGTCTTAACAACTACAGGCCTATTTCTTTGGCTACCATAATTGGCAAAGTGTTCGAGAGGCTATTGCAACCCGAATTGACCAGGAATCTCAAAATTGATCAGGCTCAGTTTGGTTTCCGTCCAGGGCTTTCGACGGATTCCGCAATACTAGGTTTGAAGTATACTGTAAACTACTATGTAAATAGAGAGACATCAGTATACGCATGTTTTTTAGATCTTAGTCGCGCCTTCGACCTAGTTAATTACAATGTGTTGTGGGCTAAACTCTTACGGACTGGTACACCTCCCGAGATCGTGAATCTATTGAAGTTTTGGTATGGAAATCAAACAAATAATGTAAGATGGGGTGACTCACAGTCTAATGATTATAGGTTAGGCTGTGGAGTGCGCCAAGGGGGTTTGACATCTCCGGACCTCTTTAACTTATATGTCAATGACCTTATCGAGGAGTTGAGAGGCTCCAACGTCGGTTGCCATATTGGTAACGTATGTGTTAACAATCTGAGCTACGCAGACGATATGGTGCTTCTCAGCCCTTCGATAGGTGGTATTGTTAAACTGCTTAACATCTGTGAGCGTTACGCTAGCAGCCACGGCCTGAAATATAACGTGCTTAAGACCGAGATGCTCGTTTTCAGGTCTGGAAGTGGTCCGGAGTTGATTCCCACGGTGTGTATGAGTGGCGCGCCGATTCGGGTTGTAAAGAGCTTTAAATACCTGGGCCATATTTTAAGTGAATACTTGAAGGATGATGCCGATATGGAAAGGGAACGCAGGGCTCTCGCCGTGCGGTGTAATATGTTGGCTCGACGCTTTGCGCGTTGTTCGAGTGAGGTAAAGGTGACCCTATTTAAAGCTTTCTGCCAATGTTTTTATACATGCCAGCTTTGGAATAGGTACACCAGGCACTCGTTCAACGCGCTAAGGGTGCAGTATAATAATGCCTTTCGTATTTTGCTGAAATTGCCACGTTTCTGCAGTGCGAAGGGCATGTTCGCCGATGCGAGAGTTCCTGATTTCTTCGCCATCTTGAGAAACAGATCTGCTGCCTTTAGGGCGAGAATACTAGCTACCAAAAATGAAATCTTATCGTTGGTGGCTCGTGATTTCAGTGACGTATTCAACACATACTGGCGCAAACTGCACCGGTCTGAGAACGGCCAAGTGTGAGTGTTTTATTTCAGTGTGATAGTACGTAGGTTTTTTAATCATTTTTTCCTGTATTTTATTTCATTTATATTGTTTGCTTTTATTGTGTATTTTATGGGTGTCTTGCCTGTCCAATAAAGAATTATTATTATTATTATTATTAAAACTTATAACAATGTAAGGTTATCGCTTCGAATGACCTACCTAAGCCTAATACTCTAGAAAATGTAAAAAAGGTAAGTTTAAAACGGAGGACACCAGTCAGAAGTGGTTGTTATTCGGGTTCAGTCAGGTAGGAAGCATTGTCAAGTTACCTACCTACTCTATATAAACAAGGGATACTATTCATCATCATCATTGTCAGCCCGTAATCGCCCACTGCTGAGCATTGGCCTCTCTTCGAGTACGCCACACGTCCCTATCCTGAGCTAATCTTATCCAGGAGTGACCCGCGATCCTCCTAATATAGTCCACCCATCGAGCTAGTGGACGGCCGACGCTCCTTTTACCTAGAAGTGGCCACCAATCGGACACCTAGTTAGGGGTATATTCAATTTCCTTTTCGGTACCACGGGCACAGAACAAATAATAGCCAGCGGCGGCGCCGCGTTTTTAGGGTTCCGTACTCAAAGAGTAAAACGGGACCCTATTACTAAGACTTCGCTGTCCGTCCGTCCGTCCGTCCGTCCGTCCGTCTATCTATCTGTCACCAGGCTGTATCTCAAGAACCGTGATAGCTAGAGAGTTGAAATTTTCACAAATTATGTATTTCTGTTGCCGCTATAACAACAAATATTAAAAACAAAATATATTTTTTAAGGGGTGCTCTCATGCGAAAAACGTGATTTTATTGCCGTTTTTATAGATAATCTGTCACCAGGCTCTATCTCAAGAACCGTGATAGCTAGAGAGTTGAAATTTTCACAGATTATGTATTTCTAATGCCGCTATAACAACAAATACTAAAACCAAAATAAAATATTTTTTGTACTCAACGATTAAAATATGTGTATTAAGATTTCATAGAGAATACTGCAACGTCACTCTTTTCATAATTGTAGTCCATGTTACTGTCGAAACAATCGAAATAACTACTTTTCGATACGCTCCAGACAACTAAAATAAATTCGACCAATCACGTGGCTGTTTTACTGAACTGTAATGAATTGGACCAATAGAATCGCTTTGATGTCGTACGCTCGTTGATGTCTTTTAAGATATCAACAAGCGTACGAGTGATGAGCTGCACTTCGTTTCAACAGTATCGAGTTTGTTTAATTAGTTCAGTTGACTCGTAGAAAATTAATTTTTTCTACTCCTGTACGGTTATCTGTCATTTATATAGGCTGTAGCTCAAATACAATGACACCACTAATAAGACGTCGAAAAACTCTATGTTCTATGGCCCAAAAACGAACTGTTTAGCGTACTTTTTTGGTTCATACATTTTTCATAAAAGCACTGTTTAACTTTTTTTTAAATCGGCCGCTATATTGCAGTGGTGCCAACTTCATAAACAATTATTTCGATATATAAGTATTTATTTACGATTTAACATTTGTATATTATAAATTATTTACTACAATAATAATAAATCATCATCTATTGTGTGTTAAATTACATGTTTTATGAATTCTTGGTATTATTTATAAAAATAAACAGTTCGAATTCGGTCCGGGTCCGGATTTGGTTTGGTTCGGATGGCAAGTGCAAACAAATTAAAAACAAAACAAACCATAAGCAAGAGCTGTCACATTTCCGATTTCCCACCAAAATACAGTTCAAAATGAAAAGACGAAAAATGATAAACTATTAGTCCTAAACTATTAAGATTTTATTCGTGTTTGTGAAGACAAAAGTGTACGTTCCTTTTAAAATGGTCGAAGAAATTAATAACTGCACTCTTGAAGAAATTGCGTGAGTAGCAAAAGTGCGAATAGAAAACTTGCTGCCTGAAAAGTTTAACTATTATGTAGTCTGCTATTTATTTAAAATTTGTCGTAGAAAAAGTATTGTATGCAACGGTGTATAACTAGTCTAAAAACGCTCGTGGCGTCTTTAATTGCGATGCTCGCCAAGGCTCGCATCGCAACCCACGCCACTCGCCTTTTAAGACCCTTCTTATACAACAGTTGCATAAAATACTATTAATGAACTCGTACAAAAAGTATTGTTCACAATAGTGTTATAATCAAGCTTTTTAATCTCGTACCTTACTTAGGCCACTCAGCAAGCTTCGTGGCCTAAACACGGTACTCGACTAAAAAGCTCTCTATTATAACACGATTGTGAAAAATACTATTTTTAAGGGGGGCTCTCATACAACAAACGTGATTTTTTTGCCGTTTTTATAGATAACGGTACGGAACCCTTCGTGCGCGAGTCCAACTCGCACTTGGCCGGTTTTTTAGTTATACGTAGCCAAATTGTCTTCGTTTTATACCAATTGACTTCCATGATGTCATACATAACATAACATAATGTATGACCATAACCATGATAACATAATGGTAAATTACATATCTTTGTGTAGTGTGTCTTAATTTAACAAGCATTATCTATTCGTAATAATGCAAATAACACTATTATACTTATGTATAGTGTAATAGGTTGTTCTGGCGGAAACCCAAGCACTAAGGCGTGGCTTCCGAAAGAGCGCGTTGCATGCGATAGAAAAGGATGGCCATGTTTAGGCTCGTTCGGCATACCTAAACAGGGGATTTGTTATCAGACAACGTAGTACTATTATTTATTCTGTGTTGCCTGTATTATTAAAATCCCCTAGTTAGGGTTCCGTAGCCAAATGACAAAAAACGGAACCCTTATAGATTCGTAATGTCCGTCCGTCTGTCTGTCTGTCCGTCCGTATGTATGTCACACAGCCATTTTTTTTTTATCACTTCTTCCAATTAATTGTAATTTTAAGGATGGAGACGTGATACTGCAGTGGTAGTGCAGTGCTAGTGCATTGCCCACAACACAATTCAACCCGTTCCCGTGGGTGACTTAAGAGTACTATGGGAATACCCTCCACCATATTCCATCATTACTAATCATTATCTCGTTTTCATAGTTTTAACTTCGATGCAATTCCACCCCGATAGTACGGGTTATTAGTATCCTACTTCAAAGTTAAGTTACTTTAGAATATCAACCTCTACGTGTCAAATGACCCAAAAGCGAAATGTAAGTACCACAAGCAACATAGGTTTAAATCAAAAAGGTTCATTATCTGTGAAAGTCCTCACACCAAAAATATCCTAAGCTTGATATCCTACAGTAATATGACCATTAGGGTAACGTAAGGACAGAATGCCTTAAAAGGAATACGAATTTATATTCGCAAAGCGCCGGAAAACCAGAACTTCCAGTAAGAATATATAGTAGTAGCTTTTTCACAATCACCTATAATTTATTTAATGGTTTAGTTTTTCAACTCATACGCTGATGACAGTCGTCCGAGCGCGGTCGAGGAAGGTCAAAGAAAATTTTGGTTGTTCCGCCTTTTCTTTTCCAAAAGGACTCTTTTAAATGTAAAATCGTGCAACGTGTCTATTTCGTAGTGCACACACGATGGGTAATGAGAATTTTGTTTTAGGTCTCTTTTTAATCGACCATTCTAATTATGGTTGTTTGTTGTTTGACTTATATAATGAATGTTTTAATTATGTGTTATGTTATGAGCCTATATGTAGCTTGAAATAAATGGATTTTAATTTAATTTAATCTCCATCTCCAATAATAAAATTGTAGTTTATGTGACTGTACATAATGAAGGGCATCAAACAGGAGTGTGGGTTTATGAAACGAGCGTTAGCGAGTTTCATAATAGGATCACACGAGTGTTTTAATGCATAATTATGTACAGTTACATACACTACTTTATCTACCCACATATTATAAATCCTCAATGGTGTGTTCAGGAACCATCAGAATAACCGCCATTGCACCGCCATGGCCGACTAGATTTCAAATCACGACCAACTCCACCGGACCTGCTCCACCCCAACACCGGACCTGATTTCCATAATAGCATCGATTATCGATGTGATTATGATTTTTCATACATTATTATAACACTGGCACAGTTAAAACGCTGATGTTACCTTACTGGTTGCAATTATGGTGGTCATTATATATTGTTTCCGAACACATTCCCTCTAGAATGTGTTCGGAAACAATTTATGATATGAGTGTAGATAAAAATAATTATATATTTCTGTCCGGCGTCGCTACTTACAAAATTGTGTGCTATAATGCCTGGGAAAGTCCGTTTTCTGCGTTTTCTGTTATTTTCTGTTATGTGGGTAGGTATAATATGCAGTGTCTTTTTGGAAAACGAGTGCTGGTAACAAGTATGTTCGTTTGCAAACTCCTTCTCAAAATGGAGTTCATTAGGGCATGAATTGTAAAAATTTATTCCTCCAATGTTTATCTGTCTGTTACACGGAGGCGTAGTTTACAATATTCGAGGCATCCCCCTAGCTTTTTCTTGACTGTGTACCATGAGACGTTTTGCGTTTAGACGGTGTTAGCAAATGTACCCCAACGTCTTGCTTTTAGCGCCTTCTGACCCCAGGACGTTACGCCTCCATGTCGTTGTACTTTTAGCGCGATATCAAGCTTAGGTCATAGTGCAATCGGGACTTTCAGTTAATATACCTCTTTGATTTTAGGTCATGTCATGTGGCATAACACTTAAATTTTGCTTTTGATACATTTCGACACGATAAAAAAATGGGCCTAAAGTCTTCCAATAAAAATAATTTGTTTTTTCATTAGCAACAGATAAACATTACGAAAATACTTGGAAAGTATCAATCTTGCACTTTTAAATATTGTCGGTATTTACTAAAACTCCAAATACTTTGATATTGTTTAATCATTAAAACTTATAACAATGTAAGGTTATCGCTTCGAATGACCTACCTAAGCCTAATACTCTAGAAAATGTAAAAACGGTAAGTTTAAAACGGAGGACACCAGTCAGGAGTGGTTGTTATTCGGGTTCAGTCAGGTAGGAAGCATTGTCAAGTTACCTACTCTATATAAACAAGGGATACTATTCATCATCATCATTGTCAGCCCGTAATCGCCCACTGCTGAGCATTGGCCTCTCTTCGAGTACGCCACACGTCCCTATCCTGAGCTAATCTTATCCAGGAGTGACCCGCGATCCTCCTAATATAGTCCACCCATCGAGCTAGTGGACGGCCGACGCTCCTTTTACCTAGAAGTGGCCACCAATCGGACACCTAGTTAGGGGTATATTCAATTTCCTTTTCGGTACCACGGGCACAGAACAAATAATAGCCAGCGGCGGCGCCGCGTTTTTAGGGTTCCGTACTCAAAGAGTAAAACGGGACCCTATTACTAAGACTTCGCTGTCCGTCCGTCCGTCCGTCCGTCCGTCCGTCTATCTATCTGTCACCAGGCTGTATCTCAAGAACCGTGATAGCTAGAGAGTTGAAATTTTCACAAATTATGTATTTCTGTTGCCGCTATAACAACAAATATTAAAAACAAAATATATTTTTTAAGGGGTGCTCTCATGCGAAAAACGTGATTTTATTGCCGTTTTTATAGATAATCTGTCACCAGGCTCTATCTCAAGAACCGTGATAGCTAGAGAGTTGAAATTTTCACAGATTATGTATTTCTAATGCCGCTATAACAACAAATACTAAAACCAAAATAAAATATTTTTTGTACTCAACGATTAAAATATGTGTATTAAGATTTCATAGAGAATACTGCAACGTCACTCTTTTCATAATTGTAGTCCATGTTACTGTCGAAACAATCGAAATAACTACTTTTCGATACGCTCCAGACAACTAAAATAAATTCGACCAATCACGTGGCTGTTTTACTGAACTGTAATGAATTGGACCAATAGAATCGCTTTGATGTCGTACGCTCGTTGATGTCTTTTAAGATATCAACAAGCGTACGAGTGATGAGCTGCACTTCGTTTCAACAGTATCGAGTTTGTTTAATTAGTTCAGTTGACTCGTAGAAAATTAATTTTTTCTACTCCTGTACGGTTATCTGTCATTTATATAGCTCAAATACAATGACACCACTAATAAGACGTCGAAAAACTCTATGTTCAATGGCCCAAAAACGAACTGTTTAGCGTACTTTTTTGGTTCATACATTTTTCATAAAAGCACTGTTTAACTTTTTTTTAAATCGGCCGCTATATTGCAGTGGTGCCAACTTCATAAACAATTATTTCGATATATAAGTATTTATTTACGATTTAACATTTGTATATTATAAATTATTTACTACAATAATAATAAATCATCATCTATTGTGTGTTAAATTACATGTTTTATGAATTCTTGGTATTATTTATAAAAATAAACAGTTCGAATTCGGTCCGGGTCCGGATTTGGTTTGGTTCGGATGGCAAGTGCAAACAAATTAAAAACAAAACAAACCATAAGCAAGAGCTGTCACATTTCCGGTTTCCCACCAAAATACAGTTCAAAATGAAAAGACGAAAAATGATAAACTATTAGTCCTAAACTATTAAGATTTTATTCGTGTTTGTGAAGACAAAAGTGTACGTTCCTTTTAAAATGGTCGAAGAAATTAATAACTGCACTCTTGAAGAAATTGCGTGAGTAGCAAAAGTGCGAATAGAAAACTTGCTGCCTGAAAAGTTTAACTATTCTGTAGTCTGCTATTTATTTAAAATTTGTCGTAGAAAAAGTATTGTATGCAACGGTGTATAACTAGTCTAAAAACGCTCGTGGCGTCTTTAATTGCGATGCCCGCCAAGGCTCGCATCGCAACCCACGCCACTCGCCTTTTAAGACCCTTCTTATACAACAGTTGCATAAAATACTATTAATGAACTCGTACAAAAAGTATTGTTCACAATAGTGTTATAATCAAGCTTTTTAATCTCGTACCTTACTTAGGCCACTCAGCAAGCTTCGTGGCCTAAACACGGTACTCGACTAAAAAGCTCTCTATTATAACACGATTGTGAAAAATACTATTTTTAAGGGGGGCTCTCATACAACAAACGTGATTTTTTTGCCGTTTTTATAGATAACGGTACGGAACCCTTCGTGCGCGAGTCCAACTCGCACTTGGCCGGTTTTTTAGTTATACGTAGCCAAATTGTCTTCGTTTTATACCAATTGACTTTCATGATGTCATACATAACATAACATAATGTATGACCATAACCATGATAACCTAATGGTAAATTACATATCTTTTGTGTAGTGTGTCTTAATTTAACAAGCATTATCTATTCGTAATAATGCAAATAACACTATTATACTTATGTATAGTGTAATAGGTTGTTCTGGCGGAAACCCAAGCACTAAGGCGTGGCTTCCGAAAGAGCGCGTTGCATGCGATAGAAAAGGATGGCCATGTTTAGGCTCGTTCGGCATACCTAAACAGGGGATTTGTTATCAGACAACGTAGTACTATTATTTATTCTGTGTTGCCTGTATTATTAAAATCCCCTAGTTAGGGTTCCGTAGCCAAATGACAAAAAACGGAACCCTTATAGATTCGTAATGTCCGTCCGTCTGTCTGTCTGTCCGTCCGTATGTATGTCACAGCCATTTTTTTTTTATCACTTCTTCCAATTAATTGTAATTTTAAGGATGGAGACGTGATACTGCAGTGGTAGTGCAGTGCTAGTGCATTGCCCACAACACAATTCAACCCGTTCCCGTGGGTGACTTAAGAGTACTATGGGAATACCCTCCACCATATTCCATCATTACTAATCATTATCTCGTTTTCATAGTTTTAACTTCGATGCAATTCCACCCCGATAGTACGGGTTATTAGTATCCTACTTCAAAGTTAAGTTAAGTTAGAATATCAACCTCTTCGTGTCAAATGACCCAAAAGCGAAATGTAAGTACCACAAGCAACATAGGTTTAAATCAAAAAGGTTCATTATCTGTGAAAGTCCTCACACCAAAAATATCCTAAGCTTGATATCCTACAGTAATATGACCATTAGGGTAACGTAAGGACAGAATGCCTTAAAAGGAATACGAATTTATATTCGCAAAGCGCCGGAAAACCAGAACTTCCAGTAAGAATATATAGTAGTAGCTTTTTCACAATCACCTATAATTTATTTAATGGTTTAGTTTTTCAACTCATACGCTGATGACAGTCGTCCGAGCGCGGTCGAGGAAGGTCAAAGAAAATTTTGGTTGTTCCGCCTTTTCTTTTCCAAAAGGACTCTTTTAAATGTAAAATCGTGCAACGTGTCTATTTCGTAGTGCACACACGATGGGTAATGAGAATTTTGTTTTAGGTCTCTTTTTAATCGACCATTCTAATTATGGTTGTTTGTTGTTTGACTTATATAATGAATGTTTTAATTATGTGTTATGTTATGAGCCTATATGTAGCTTGAAATAAATGGATTTTAATTTAATTTAATCTCCATCTCCAATAATAAAATTGTAGTTTATGTGACTGTACATAATGAAGGGCATCAAACAGGAGTGTGGGTTTATGAAACGAGCGTTAGCGAGTTTCATAATAGGATCACACGAGTGTTTTAATGCATAATTATGTACAGTTACATACACGACTTTATCTACCCACATATTATAAATCCTCAATGGTGTGTTCAGGAACCATCAGAATAACCGCCATTGCACCGCCATGGCCGACTAGATTTCAAATCACGACCAACTCCACCGGACCTGCTCCACCCCAACACCGGACCTGATTTCCATAATAGCATCGATTATCGATGTGATTATGATTTTTCATACATTATTATAACACTGGCACAGTTAAAACGCTGATGTTACCTTACTGGTTGCAATTATGGTGGTCATTATATATTGTTTCCGAACACATTCCCTCTAGAATGTGTTCGGAAACAATTTATGATATGAGTGTAGATAAAAATAATTATATATTTCTGTCCGGCGTCGCTACTTACAAAATTGTGTGCTAGAATGCCTGGGAAAGTCCGTTTTCTGCGTTTTCTGTTATTTTCTGTTATGTGGGTAGGTATAATATGCAGTGTCTTTTTGGAAAACGAGTGCTGGTAACAAGTATGTTCGTTTGCAAACTCCTTCTCAAAATGGAGTTCATTAGGGCATGAATTGTAAAAATTTATTCCTCCAATGTTTATCTGTCTGTTACACGGAGGCGTAGTTTACAATATTCGAGGCATCCCCCTAGCTTTTTCTTGACTGTGTACCATGAGACGTTTTGCGTTTAGACGGTGTTAGCAAATGTACCCAACGTCTTGCTTTTAGCGCCTTCTGACCCCAGGACGTTACGCCTCCATGTCGTTGTACTTTTAGCGCGATATCAAGCTTAGGTCATAGTGCAATCGGGACTTTCAGTTAATATACCTCTTTGATTTTAGGTCATGTCATGTGGCATAACACTTAAATTTTGCTTTTGATACATTTCGACACGATAAAAAAATGGGCCTAAAGTCTTCCAATAAAAATAATTTGTTTTTTCATTAGCAACAGATAAACATTACGAAAATACTTGGAAAGTATCAATCTTGCACTTTTAAATATTGTCGGTATTTACTAAAACTCCAAATACTTTGATATTGTTTAATCATTAAAACTTATAACAATGTAAGGTTATCGCTTCGAATGACCTACCTAAGCCTAATACTCTAGAAAATGTAAAAACGGTAAGTTTAAAACGGAGGACACCAGTCAGAAGTGGTTGTTATTCGGGTTCAGTCAGGTAGGAAGCATTGTCAAGTTACCTACTCTATATAAACAAGGGATACTATTCATCATCATCATTGTCAGCCCGTAATCGCCCACTGCTGAGCATTGGCCTCTCTTCGAGTACGCCACACGTCCCTATCCTGAGCTAATCTTATCCAGGAGTGACCCGCGATCCTCCTAATATAGTCCACCCATCGAGCTAGTGGACGGCCGACGCTCCTTTTACCTAGAAGTGGCCACCAATCGGACACCTAGTTAGGGGTATATTCAATTTCCTTTTCGGTACCACGGGCACAGAACAAATAATAGCCAGCGGCGGCGCCGCGTTTTTAGGGTTCCGTACTCAAAGAGTAAAACGGGACCCTATTACTAAGACTTCGCTGTCCGTCCGTCCGTCCGTCCGTCCGTCCGTCCGTCCGTCTATCTGTCACCAGGCTGTATCTCAAGAACCGTGATAGCTAGAGAGTTGAAATTTTCACAAATTATGTATTTCTGTTGCCGCTATAACAACAAATATTAAAAACAAAATATATTTTTTAAGGGGTGCTCTCATGCGAAAAACGTGATTTTATTGCCGTTTTTATAGATAATCTGTCACCAGGCTCTATCTCAAGAACCGTGATAGCTAGAGAGTTGAAATTTTCACAGATTATGTATTTCTAATGCCGCTATAACAACAAATACTAAAACCAAAATAAAATATTTTTTGTACTCAACGATTAAAATATGTGTATTAAGATTTCATAGAGAATACTGCAACGTCACTCTTTTCATAATTGTAGTCCATGTTACTGTCGAAACAATCGAAATAACTACTTTTCGATACGCTCCAGACAACTAAAATAAATTCGACCAATCACGTGGCTGTTTTACTGAACTGTAATGAATTGGACCAATAGAATCGCTTTGATGTCGTACGCTCGTTGATGTCTTTTAAGATATCAACAAGCGTACGAGTGATGAGCTGCACTTCGTTTCAACAGTATCGAGTTTGTTTAATTAGTTCAGTTGACTCGTAGAAAATTAATTTTTTCTACTCCTGTACGGTTATCTGTCATTTATATAGCTCAAATACAATGACACCACTAATAAGACGTCGAAAAACTCTATGTTCAATGGCCCAAAAACGAACTGTTTAGCGTACTTTTTTGGTTCATACATTTTTCATAAAAGCACTGTTTAACTTTTTTTTAAATCGGCCGCTATATTGCAGTGGTGCCAACTTCATAAACAATTATTTCGATATATAAGTATTTATTTACGATTTAACATTTGTATATTATAAATTATTTACTACAATAATAATAAATCATCATCTATTGTGTGTTAAATTACATGTTTTATGAATTCTTGGTATTATTTATAAAAATAAACAGTTCGAATTCGGTCCGGGTCCGGATTTGGTTTGGTTCGGATGGCAAGTGCAAACAAATTAAAAACAAAACAAACCATAAGCAAGAGCTGTCACATTTCCGGTTTCCCACCAAAATACAGTTCAAAATGAAAAGACGAAAAATGATAAACTATTAGTCCTAAACTATTAAGATTTTATTCG
Source organism: Epinotia brunnichana (assembly GCA_963854355.1). Taxonomy (NCBI): domain Eukaryota; kingdom Metazoa; phylum Arthropoda; class Insecta; order Lepidoptera; family Tortricidae; genus Epinotia; species Epinotia brunnichana. Next base: position 111,584 of record CAWKZR010000004.1, on the reverse strand, counting down.
TGTTTGTGAAGACAAAAGTGTACGTTCCTTTTAAAATGGTCGAAGAAATTAATAACTGCACTCTTGAAGAAATTGCGTGAGTAGCAAAAGTGCGAATAGAAAACTTGCTGCCTGAAAAGTTTAACTATTCTGTAGTCTGCTATTTATTTAAAATTTGTCGTAGAAAAAGTATTGTATGCAACGGTGTATAACTAGTCTAAAAACGCTCGTGGCGTCTTTAATTGCGATGCCCGCCAAGGCTCGCATCGCAACCCACGCCACTCGCCTTTTAAGACCCTTCTTATACAACAGTTGCATAAAATACTATTAATGAACTCGTACAAAAAGTATTGTTCACAATAGTGTTATAATCAAGCTTTTTAATCTCGTACCTTACTTAGGCCACTCAGCAAGCTTCGTGGCCTAAACACGGTACTCGACTAAAAAGCTCTCTATTATAACACGATTGTGAAAAATACTATTTTTAAGGGGGGCTCTCATACAACAAACGTGATTTTTTTGCCGTTTTTATAGATAACGGTACGGAACCCTTCGTGCGCGAGTCCAACTCGCACTTGGCCGGTTTTTTAGTTATACGTAGCCAAATTGTCTTCGTTTTATACCAATTGACTTTCATGATGTCATACATAACATAACATAATGTATGACCATAACCATGATAACCTAATGGTAAATTACATATCTTTTGTGTAGTGTGTCTTAATTTAACAAGCATTATCTATTCGTAATAATGCAAATAACACTATTATACTTATGTATAGTGTAATAGGTTGTTCTGGCGGAAACCCAAGCACTAAGGCGTGGCTTCCGAAAGAGCGCGTTGCATGCGATAGAAAAGGATGGCCATGTTTAGGCTCGTTCGGCATACCTAAACAGGGGATTTGTTATCAGACAACGTAGTACTATTATTTATTCTGTGTTGCCTGTATTATTAAAATCCCCTAGTTAGGGTTCCGTAGCCAAATGACAAAAAACGGAACCCTTATAGATTCGTAATGTCCGTCCGTCTGTCTGTCTGTCCGTCCGTATGTATGTCACAGCCATTTTTTTTTTATCACTTCTTCCAATTAATTGTAATTTTAAGGATGGAGACGTGATACTGCAGTGGTAGTGCAGTGCTAGTGCATTGCCCACAACACAATTCAACCCGTTCCCGTGGGTGACTTAAGAGTACTATGGGAATACCCTCCACCATATTCCATCATTACTAATCATTATCTCGTTTTCATAGTTTTAACTTCGATGCAATTCCACCCCGATAGTACGGGTTATTAGTATCCTACTTCAAAGTTAAGTTAAGTTAGAATATCAACCTCTTCGTGTCAAATGACCCAAAAGCGAAATGTAAGTACCACAAGCAACATAGGTTTAAATCAAAAAGGTTCATTATCTGTGAAAGTCCTCACACCAAAAATATCCTAAGCTTGATATCCTACAGTAATATGACCATTAGGGTAACGTAAGGACAGAATGCCTTAAAAGGAATACGAATTTATATTCGCAAAGCGCCGGAAAACCAGAACTTCCAGTAAGAATATATAGTAGTAGCTTTTTCACAATCACCTATAATTTATTTAATGGTTTAGTTTTTCAACTCATACGCTGATGACAGTCGTCCGAGCGCGGTCGAGGAAGGTCAAAGAAAATTTTGGTTGTTCCGCCTTTTCTTTTCCAAAAGGACTCTTTTAAATGTAAAATCGTGCAACGTGTCTATTTCGTAGTGCACACACGATGGGTAATGAGAATTTTGTTTTAGGTCTCTTTTTAATCGACCATTCTAATTATGGTTGTTTGTTGTTTGACTTATATAATGAATGTTTTAATTATGTGTTATGTTATGAGCCTATATGTAGCTTGAAATAAATGGATTTTAATTTAATTTAATCTCCATCTCCAATAATAAAATTGTAGTTTATGTGACTGTACATAATGAAGGGCATCAAACAGGAGTGTGGGTTTATGAAACGAGCGTTAGCGAGTTTCATAATAGGATCACACGAGTGTTTTAATGCATAATTATGTACAGTTACATACACGACTTTATCTACCCACATATTATAAATCCTCAATGGTGTGTTCAGGAACCATCAGAATAACCGCCATTGCACCGCCATGGCCGACTAGATTTCAAATCACGACCAACTCCACCGGACCTGCTCCACCCCAACACCGGACCTGATTTCCATAATAGCATCGATTATCGATGTGATTATGATTTTTCATACATTATTATAACACTGGCACAGTTAAAACGCTGATGTTACCTTACTGGTTGCAATTATGGTGGTCATTATATATTGTTTCCGAACACATTCCCTCTAGAATGTGTTCGGAAACAATTTATGATATGAGTGTAGATAAAAATAATTATATATTTCTGTCCGGCGTCGCTACTTACAAAATTGTGTGCTAGAATGCCTGGGAAAGTCCGTTTTCTGCGTTTTCTGTTATTTTCTGTTATGTGGGTAGGTATAATATGCAGTGTCTTTTTGGAAAACGAGTGCTGGTAACAAGTATGTTCGTTTGCAAACTCCTTCTCAAAATGGAGTTCATTAGGGCATGAATTGTAAAAATTTATTCCTCCAATGTTTATCTGTCTGTTACACGGAGGCGTAGTTTACAATATTCGAGGCATCCCCCTAGCTTTTTCTTGACTGTGTACCATGAGACGTTTTGCGTTTAGACGGTGTTAGCAAATGTACCCAACGTCTTGCTTTTAGCGCCTTCTGACCCCAGGACGTTACGCCTCCATGTCGTTGTACTTTTAGCGCGATATCAAGCTTAGGTCATAGTGCAATCGGGACTTTCAGTTAATATACCTCTTTGATTTTAGGTCATGTCATGTGGCATAACACTTAAATTTTGCTTTTGATACATTTCGACACGATAAAAAAATGGGCCTAAAGTCTTCCAATAAAAATAATTTGTTTTTTCATTAGCAACAGATAAACATTACGAAAATACTTGGAAAGTATCAATCTTGCACTTTTAAATATTGTCGGTATTTACTAAAACTCCAAATACTTTGATATTGTTTAATCATTAAAACTTATAACAATGTAAGGTTATCGCTTCGAATGACCTACCTAAGCCTAATACTCTAGAAAATGTAAAAACGGTAAGTTTAAAACGGAGGACACCAGTCAGAAGTGGTTGTTATTCGGGTTCAGTCAGGTAGGAAGCATTGTCAAGTTACCTACTCTATATAAACAAGGGATACTATTCATCATCATCATTGTCAGCCCGTAATCGCCCACTGCTGAGCATTGGCCTCTCTTCGAGTACGCCACACGTCCCTATCCTGAGCTAATCTTATCCAGGAGTGACCCGCGATCCTCCTAATATAGTCCACCCATCGAGCTAGTGGACGGCCGACGCTCCTTTTACCTAGAAGTGGCCACCAATCGGACACCTAGTTAGGGGTATATTCAATTTCCTTTTCGGTACCACGGGCACAGAACAAATAATAGCCAGCGGCGGCGCCGCGTTTTTAGGGTTCCGTACTCAAAGAGTAAAACGGGACCCTATTACTAAGACTTCGCTGTCCGTCCGTCCGTCCGTCCGTCCGTCCGTCCGTCCGTCTATCTGTCACCAGGCTGTATCTCAAGAACCGTGATAGCTAGAGAGTTGAAATTTTCACAAATTATGTATTTCTGTTGCCGCTATAACAACAAATATTAAAAACAAAATATATTTTTTAAGGGGTGCTCTCATGCGAAAAACGTGATTTTATTGCCGTTTTTATAGATAATCTGTCACCAGGCTCTATCTCAAGAACCGTGATAGCTAGAGAGTTGAAATTTTCACAGATTATGTATTTCTAATGCCGCTATAACAACAAATACTAAAACCAAAATAAAATATTTTTTGTACTCAACGATTAAAATATGTGTATTAAGATTTCATAGAGAATACTGCAACGTCACTCTTTTCATAATTGTAGTCCATGTTACTGTCGAAACAATCGAAATAACTACTTTTCGATACGCTCCAGACAACTAAAATAAATTCGACCAATCACGTGGCTGTTTTACTGAACTGTAATGAATTGGACCAATAGAATCGCTTTGATGTCGTACGCTCGTTGATGTCTTTTAAGATATCAACAAGCGTACGAGTGATGAGCTGCACTTCGTTTCAACAGTATCGAGTTTGTTTAATTAGTTCAGTTGACTCGTAGAAAATTAATTTTTTCTACTCCTGTACGGTTATCTGTCATTTATATAGCTCAAATACAATGACACCACTAATAAGACGTCGAAAAACTCTATGTTCAATGGCCCAAAAACGAACTGTTTAGCGTACTTTTTTGGTTCATACATTTTTCATAAAAGCACTGTTTAACTTTTTTTTAAATCGGCCGCTATATTGCAGTGGTGCCAACTTCATAAACAATTATTTCGATATATAAGTATTTATTTACGATTTAACATTTGTATATTATAAATTATTTACTACAATAATAATAAATCATCATCTATTGTGTGTTAAATTACATGTTTTATGAATTCTTGGTATTATTTATAAAAATAAACAGTTCGAATTCGGTCCGGGTCCGGATTTGGTTTGGTTCGGATGGCAAGTGCAAACAAATTAAAAACAAAACAAACCATAAGCAAGAGCTGTCACATTTCCGGTTTCCCACCAAAATACAGTTCAAAATGAAAAGACGAAAAATGATAAACTATTAGTCCTAAACTATTAAGATTTTATTCGTGTTTGTGAAGACAAAAGTGTACGTTCCTTTTAAAATGGTCGAAGAAATTAATAACTGCACTCTTGAAGAAATTGCGTGAGTAGCAAAAGTGCGAATAGAAAACTTGCTGCCTGAAAAGTTTAACTATTCTGTAGTCTGCTATTTATTTAAAATTTGTCGTAGAAAAAGTATTGTATGCAACGGTGTATAACTAGTCTAAAAACGCTCGTGGCGTCTTTAATTGCGATGCCCGCCAAGGCTCGCATCGCAACCCACGCCACTCGCCTTTTAAGACCCTTCTTATACAACAGTTGCATAAAATACTATTAATGAACTCGTACAAAAAGTATTGTTCACAATAGTGTTATAATCAAGCTTTTTAATCTCGTACCTTACTTAGGCCACTCAGCAAGCTTCGTGGCCTAAACACGGTACTCGACTAAAAAGCTCTCTATTATAACACGATTGTGAAAAATACTATTTTTAAGGGGGGCTCTCATACAACAAACGTGATTTTTTTGCCGTTTTTATAGATAACGGTACGGAACCCTTCGTGCGCGAGTCCAACTCGCACTTGGCCGGTTTTTTAGTTATACGTAGCCAAATTGTCTTCGTTTTATACCAATTGACTTTCATGATGTCATACATAACATAACATTATGTATGACCATAACCATGATAACCTAATGGTAAATTACATATCTTTTGTGTAGTGTGTCTTAATTTAACAAGCATTATCTATTCGTAATAATGCAAATAACACTATTATACTTATGTATAATGTAATAGGTTGTTCTGGCGGAAACCCAAGCACTAAGGCGTGGCTTCCGAAAGAGCGCGTTGCATGCGATAGAAAAGGATGGCCATGTTTAGGCTCGTTCGGCATACCTAAACAGGGGATTTGTTATCAGACAACGTAGTACTATTATTTATTCTGTGTTGCCTGTATTATTAAAATCCCCTAGTTAGGGTTCCGTAGCCAAATGACAAAAAACGGAACCCTTATAGATTCGTAATGTCCGTCCGTCTGTCTGTCTGTCCGTCCGTATGTATGTCACAGCCATTTTTTTTTTTATTACTTCTTCCAATTAATTGTAATTTTAAGGATGGAGACGTGATACTGCAGTGGTAGTGCAGTGCTAGTGCATTGCCCACAACACAATTCAACCCGTTCCCGTGGGTGACTTAAGAGTACTATGGGAATACCCTCCACCATATTCCATCATTACTAATCATTATCTCGTTTTCATAGTTTTAACTTCGATGCAATTCCACCCCGATAGTACGGGTTATTAGTATCCTACTTCAAAGTTAAGTTACTTTAGAATATCAACCTCTACGTGTCAAATGACCCAAAAGCGAAATGTAAGTACCACAAGCAACATAGGTTTAAATCAAAAAGGTTCATTATCTGTGAAAGTCCTCACACCAAAAATATCCTAAGCTTGATATCCTACAGTAATATGACCATTAGGGTAACGTAAGGACAGAATGCCTTAAAAGGAATACGAATTTATATTCGCAAAGCGCCGGAAAACCAGAACTTCCAGTAAGAATATATAGTAGTAGCTTTTTCACAATCACCTATAATTTATTTAATGGTTTAGTTTTTCAACTCATACGCTGATGACAGTCGTCCGAGCGCGGTCGAGGAAGGTCAAAGAAAATTTTGGTTGTTCCGCCTTTTCTTTTCCAAAAGGACTCTTTTAAATGTAAAATCGTGCAACGTGTCTATTTCGTAGTGCACACACGATGGGTAATGAGAATTTTGTTTTAGGTCTCTTTTTAATCGACCATTCTAATTATGGTTGTTTGTTGTTTGACTTATATAATGAATGTTTTAATTATGTGTTATGTTATGAGCCTATATGTAGCTTGAAATAAATGGATTTTAATTTAATTTAATCTCCATCTCCAATAATAAAATTGTAGTTTATGTGACTGTACATAATGAAGGGCATCAAACAGGAGTGTGGGTTTATGAAACGAGCGTTAGCGAGTTTCATAATAGGATCACACGAGTGTTTTAATGCATAATTATGTACAGTTACATACACTACTTTATCTACCCACATATTATAAATCCTCAATGGTGTGTTCAGGAACCATCAGAATAACCGCCATTGCACCGCCATGGCCGACTAGATTTCAAATCACGACCAACTCCACCGGACCTGCTCCACCCCAACACCGGACCTGATTTCCATAATAGCATCGATTATCGATGTGATTATGATTTTTCATACATTATAATAACACTGGCACAGTTAAAACGCTGATGTTACCTTACTGGTTGCAATTATGGTGGTCATTATATATTGTTTCCGAACACATTCTAGAGGATTTATGATACGAGTGTAGATAAAAATAATTATATATTTCTGTCCGGCGTCGCTATTTTCAAAATTGTGTGCTAGAATGCCTGGGAAAGTCCGTTTTCTGCGTTTTCTGTTATTTTCTGTTATGTGGGTAGGTATAATATGCAGTGTCTTTTTGGAAAACGAGTGCTGGTAACAAGTATGTTCGTTTGCAAACTCCTTCTCAAAATGGAGTTCATTAGGGCATGAATTGTAAAAAATTATTCCTCCAATGTTTATCTGTCTGTTACACGGAGGCGTAGTTTACAATATTCGAGGCATCCCCCTAGCTTTTTCTTGACTGTGTACCATGAGACGTTTTGCGTTTAGACGGTGTTAGCAAATGTACCCAACGTCTTGCTTTTAGCGCCTTCTGACCCCAGGACGTTACGCCTCCATGTCGTTGTACTTTTAGCGCGATATCAAGCTTAGGTCATAGTGCAATCGGGACTTTCAGTTAATATACCTCTTTGATTTTAGGTCATGTCATGTGGCATATAACACTTAAATTTTGCTTTTGATACATTTCGACACGATAAAAAAATGGGCCTAAAGTCTTCCAATAAAAATAATTTGTTTTTTCATTAGCAACAGATAAACATTACGAAAATACTTGGAAAGTATCAATCTTGCACTTTTAAATATTGTCGGTATTTACTAAAACTCCAAATACTTTGATATTGTTTAATCATTAAAACTTATAACAATGTAAGGTTATCGCTTCGAATGACCTACCTAAGCCTAATACTCTAGAAAATGTAAAAACGGTAAGTTTAAAACGGAGGACACCAGTCAGAAGTGGTTGTTATTCGGGTTCAGTCAGGTAGGAAGCATTGTCAAGTTACCTACTCTATATAAACAAGGGATACTATTCATCATCATCATTGTCAGCCCGTAATCGCCCACTGCTGAGCATTGGCCTCTCTTCGAGTACGCCACACGTCCCTATCCTGAGCTAATCTTATCCAGGAGTGACCCGCGATCCTCCTAATATAGTCCACCCATCGAGCTAGTGGACGGCCGACGCTCCTTTTACCTAGAAGTGGCCACCAATCGGACACCTAGTTAGGGGTATATTCAATTTCCTTTTCGGTACCACGGGCACAGAACAAATAATAGCCAGCGGCGGCGCCGCGTTTTTAGGGTTCCGTACTCAAAGAGTAAAACGGGACCCTATTACTAAGACTTCGCTGTCCGTCCGTCCGTCCGTCCGTCCGTCCGTCTATCTGTCACCAGGCTGTATCTCAAGAACCGTGATAGCTAGAGAGTTGAAATTTTCACAAGTTATGTATTTCTGTTGCCGCTATAACAACAAATATTAAAAACAAAATATATTTTTTAAGGGGTGCTCTCATGCGAAAAACGTGATTTTATTGCCGTTTTTATAGATAATCTGTCACCAGGCTCTATCTCAAGAACCGTGATAGCTAGTGTTAGCAACACTGGCAGAACATTTCACATAAAAATGTGGGTAGCGAGAATCTCTAAAAAAATGATAACAGGCGGGTATTCTGACAGGAGATGCGAAGGAAGGAATTTGGTGACGGACTGAATCGGAGTGCAATTAATGTTGTAAAATAATCAATATACGGAATAAGTAATACAAACTGAAGTTCCTCTTTATTGTGAAGATCCTTGGCCTATCACATTTCCGAAGTGGTAAGAGCGTTGTGAGAAACCTCAGGTATGTGTTTTTATTCAACTTATTCTAACGGTTACACGCCCACAATCTTGATGATGATGTTGAGGATAATATACGGATATTACGGATAAGTACGTAACTTCACAATGGATTAGTAATTTAGGTACTCTTTGTTTTTATACACATTATTGTATTGTATCGATAAATAAGAGTGATGCAACTTATTTTATGTCGTTGGTTATTTTATGTCGTTACACAAAATGCAATTATTTACAACATGAAATTATTTGAGATGGACAGGGTTGTGACAAAATACTCCGTTCAAATACCTACCTTATGTTCTTAGCGTGAAGGTTAAAATTGTGTTAACAATATAATAATGATATGGAAATTCTCTTCAGTCTCAAATAATTTCAAACATTATTTGAATATGAACTTTAGATACGGTAATAAGACACAATATAATATTAGGATTGAAGATTGTTGCTGTTATGCCCAATTACTTATTGCGATGAACTGTTTTGTATTTGAAAATAATATACGAAACATTAATTTATTAATGAAATACCTACCTGAATACTTATACGAAACCAGTGTCTCTCACAGCATTTTAAAGTTATATTGGCAGACATATTTAATACAAGGAAGATGATTTTATAAAACAGAAATTTAGATCTTCGTCACCTTGATAGTTAAAAAAAAAAATGTAGGTAAGTACTCAACGTTTATCTAGAGATCAAACCACAGCCGGTCTCAATTCTAATTTGATCCGCGGATTCATTGTATCTGCCCGTTGTTGGGGATCTTGTCACTCTCGCTCGACGCAGGACTGATGTTAACAACGAACACTTGTTGCCAACTCGCCAAAGTCGACCAGTGTAAGTATGATCTCCGGATGTGCGTAGGTATTGAGAAGCTTGGGTTCAGGATATACTGGGGTGTGCGGTAAGGTGAGTCGAGACAGGTTTTCAATTGTTTAGCTCGTCGTCGACCGAAAACTGTGAACCCCGACGGCGAACGGTTGCTTCTAGTCTGAGGGTGGGAAAATAAAGGTTCGATTCCATAACACAAATACGTGTGTGTGCACCGTTTCGCTATCTATTGATCTTTTGATGGCTAGGTACAGTTTTTTTTCTACCGACGTTATATATTGCCAAGACCGGCACCATGCATATACAAAAAAAATCCTATCAAAATAGTAGGTAGGTTACCTACTCTATAAATTATAATTTAAATAAGTACACATAATGCAAGAAAGTTTTACACCGAAAAGATATCCTGTTCTTTTGGACGAGTTTTGATTTTATGGAGCGAGAAAATAAAACAAATTGACTACTTACAAAATTTGTTTTATAGAAATAGGTTGTAAATAAACATCTGGGGTAGCCTACATATTTGAGACAAAAATCATATCATCAGGCATCTATTGATTAACCCTTTACCTACGGGGCCTTGAAGCACTCCGTCATCGCTCAATACGGGCATGTTTTGGCGAGAGTCAGTGGTTAGGCATAACTTCACTTACTTGTAACTTTTGAAGTATTACAGCTACACAGTTGAAATTTCACACACACAATAAGTATAATATGTTTAATCAATAAATAATCACTTGGAGTAATAATATTCACTATTTTTTCTGATATCAAGCAATACATCAGTCACTAAGAAATTGCAGATTTTTAAGTTACTACTTGCGGATTTTTCATGTTTAAGTTTAAGAACATTAGTTTATAGTATATTAAACACAAATAAACACTTAAATAACGATAATTATAAAAATAATGCATAAATATCAATCACTAAAATTAACACTCCAAACACTCCCACGCCGTACTCTAACAAAAACACTAATGTCCGCCATATTGAGTTCAATTATTTGCACGTCTGCAGTACGGGTGTCAACCCAAGTTGCCACCAAAAAAGCGGTAATTTTTATAAATATGTTTATTTCAGAGCCATCTACCGAAACATTTTAATATTTTTTTCTTTGTATCTGTACTAATCCCAATGCATAATGTGACCGCTATTACCAAGACACAAGGTTTCGTTTTGATTAAAAAAAAGATTGAACATGACCATTACTTCGATCAACTATAGTTGACACCCGTACTGCAGCGGTGTTGCCGTACTGGCAACTCTGGTTGACACCCGTAGGTAAAGGGTTAAACTTAGGTAGGTAATGGACGAGTATATTTACATCTTACATCTGACTAATATCGATTATCACGGGTGCTGTAATGTAACTATAAGATTTTACTGAATTACGTAGGTACCTACTGGTTTGGTTTTGACGTAACTAATGAATTGTTTGTTTTCTTCTCAATTTTCTCCTCCCTACTAACTGTCATTTTCCACAATAATAATAATAATAAAAAAAAAATAGACTCCACCATAGCCAAATTAAAATTATACAACAGTAATTATGAGTCCACCGGGTTTATCGCCGGCAAGGTCAGCTTATACTCCACCGCTTCCTCGCCGTAGGAGAATGCCCAACTGTGCTGTTAGACGATCCAGGTCATCGACACGTAAAGGGAGTAAGCGCCGTAAGCAGTCCAGATCTAGAGCCCGACTACGGCATCACCGTAAACGTGAAACGTACCGAAGTCGATCTCGCAGGCAATTCCGTAAACATACCAGTACCGATACCAGCCTCACCGACAGTGCTTCGTCGTCTGCAACTACAAGTACGAGTAGCGCAAGTACATCACGCTGCCGTCGTCGCTCTCGCCATAGATCTTCACGAGCGGCTCGGCGCAGCACTAGTTCTTCGACTGACAGCACAGTGAGCAAGAAGAGAAGGGTGCAACGCCACGGGCGCCATGGACGGAAGAATCGACGTACTAATAAACGCAAACATAGTGCGTCTACGAGCACAGTATCATCTGGTTCCTATTCGAGCCGATCAACATACGCGCGACAAAAGCGGCGTAAAGTGAATAAGAAACGCACCTCGTCTGATATATTCTTTCATAAATTTTCACGACTAATAGATAATAGGGGGACTCGTTTTGAGGGAGCTCAAAATGTAATCCCCGAATTTGACCCAGATACCAATGCACAGACAGCTGCTATTTGGGTACGTAAAGTCGATGACACTGCCAAAATATACGGTTGGGATGATAAACAGATTGTTTATTATGCTTTACCAAAATTCTCTGGATATGCGAAAAACTGGTACCAGGGTCAAAGTTCAGTAGGTCTAAGCTGGAAACAATGGAAGAACAAAATTCTGAGAACTTTTCCTGACGACCGAAATTACGCAGATAGACTGTACGAAATGCTCGACCGGAAAAGTAAAAGAGACGAGTCTTTAGAAGAATACTTTCACGATAAGGCACGAATGGTACGAATGTGTAACATTTTAGAAAGGGATGCCGTTGACTGTATTATAAACGGCATTTTTGATCATAACGTTAGGTTGAATGCGCAAGGATCCAATTTTAAAAAGCCATCCCAGTTGCTAAGGTATATAAGGCGTATTTCAAAAAAGAACCATGTACAAAAAAGGGTAACACAACCCATAAAATATAATCAAACAAAACAGAACGATACCACTAACAGTGTAACTAGACCAACAACATCCTTTCAGCCACGCAACAAATATAAGCTTATTCGTTGTTATAATTGTACTGAATTAGGCCACACTGCAGATGTCTGTAAAAAACCTATAAACCGTTGTGAAAAATGCAGTCGCCTCGGTCATAAAGCCGCAGAATGTCCTGGAACGGTGTTTTATGACAAAGGTGGTGCTTCGACTGATAAGATGAATAAAGGTGTCGAGAGAAGCATTGAAGAGTCATCACGCAAGGTGATGCAAATTGCGGCTAGCGACAAAAATCCTAACGGCAAGTATTTTAAGACTATTACTGTTAATAATACACAATGCTCAGCGTACATAGACTTTGGGAGCCAATGTACCTTGATTAAATTGAAACTTGCAGAGGAAATAAATTTACCTTTAAACAAATCTAGCTTACCAATATTAAGAGGATTCGCTTCCGGTAGCGTTACCCCGTTAGGTAGAGTTTCGATTCGTATCGTGGTAGATGCTGTAGATGCCGTCGTAGAAGCATTTGTAGTCGAAGACGAACTTTTGCGCACTGATATACTTATTGGGCAGTCACTTACCGAGTTGCCAAACGTCGTGGTTTTTAAAACAAATAAGCATCTAACTCTCTATTGCGATGAATCTGAAGCTTCAAGAATGGAATTATTTAGTACATTTGACACCACTGTTGAAGGCTTGAATACTCTTGAAGTTAACACAAATAGTCCATACACTGGATTATTATTTGTTCCGGGCAATATCTGCTTGAAACATGGATGTGAGTATGCCTTACTACAAGGTGTTTACAAGTTTGAAGAGGGCAAAGGTCGTTGCCTCATAGTAAGTTAGGCGAAGACTCCATTAAAGCTAAATAAACGAAAATTGGTAGCACGCGCCGTATGTTTACCTACAAATAATTCCCTCGCTTTGCAAACAACTCACTTAGAGATATCAACTATAGTACCATGTACCGAGATACTTACCCCATCAAAGAAAACCAAACAACCCATCACATTAGATATGCTTAATGTCGGTCCTAAAGCCACGTTAGAGCAAAAAGAAAATTTGCTTAACCTGCTCAACAAATATAGGGATTGCTTTGCTTTGAATATCCAGGAACTAGGATTGACTAATGTTACTGAAATGGTGATACGCCTGAATGATGATACACCTGTCAGTTATAGACCGTACCGTCTCCCGTTCAGTGAGCGCGCGAAAGTAAGGGAGATGATAGGCGAGCTTTTGGCTAATAATATCATACGAGAGTCGAACTCGCCATACGCTAGCCCTATAGTTCTAGTCCGTAAGAAAAATGATGAATATCGTCTCTGTGTAGATTATCGTTCTTTAAATACTAAAACCGTGAAAGATTGCTATCCTATGCCCGTCATCGAAGACCAATTGGATCATTTAAGTGGCAATTCCTGGTTTACTAGTCTAGATCTTGCGTCTGACTATTACCAGATACCTGTATCTGAAGAGTCACGCCAATTCACAGCATTCGTCACGCCCGACGGGCACTACGAATACACGAGAATGCCGTTTGGACTAGTAAACGCACCAGCTATCTTCCAAAACATGATCAATAGGGCCTTGGGCGCAAAACGCTTTGAATTAGCTATACCGTATATGGACGACCTACTATCGACGGGCCGTACGTTTGAAGAAGCATTCAATAAGGTAGAGGATATATTAAAACTATTGAAAGATGCGAAACTCACTCTTAACCTGAAAAAATGCTTTTTCTTTCAAACAGAAATAAATTATTTAGGGTACGAAATATCCGAAACTGGTCTAAGACCCGGTAACGCCAAAATTCAGGCTGTGTCCGAATTTCCAGAACCCACTAATGTTCACCAGGTTCGTCAATTTGTCGGCTTGGCCAGTTTTTTCCGCCGTTTTGTGTATAACTTTGCCACAATCGCAAGGCCCTTAACCAGGCTTACAAAGACTGACGTACCGTGGACGTGGAGTGATGCAGAGAAAAATGCGTTCCAGGAAATAAAAGCGAAACTAATTACGCGTCCTATTCTTGCTTTATATGATCCCAATTATCATACTGAGGTCCATTGTGATGCCAGCAAACTGGGATTAGGAGGAATATTACTCCAAAAATCAGATAGTGATAGCCCTTTACGTGCAGTTGCTTATTACAGTCGTCAAACCACACGAGAGGAAGAATTTTGGCATTCATATGAGCTCGAAACCATAGCTGTTGTACTTTCACTTAAGAAATTTCGAGTGTATCTAATTGGAATCGATTTCATAGTTGTCACAGATTGCAATGCATTACGTTTAACCTTGACCAAAAGAGATTTGTTACCAAAAATTGCCAGGTGGTGGCTCATGCTTCAAGAATTTAAATTCAACATTGAGTACCGACCAGGGTGTAGCATGCAACATGTTGACGCACTAAGCCGGAACCCAGTGTCAGCAGCAGCACCCGATGACCTGGAGGAACTTAATGTTTTGAACATTTCAACTACTGAATGGTTGCACACCGTTCAAATGACGGATCCACGTCTGAAACATATTAAAACTATTTTACAAACTAGCGAAGACGACATTAAATATATCACAAATAATTATGTCATGCGTGATGATAAATTATACAGGCGAGACGGACGAAAATTTAAATGGGTGGTACCAAATGGAGCTCGGTGGAGACTGTGTCAAATCCACCATGATGAGGCAGGTCACTTCGCTGTGGAAAAGACCTTGGAGAAAATGCGCGCTGATTATTGGTTCCCGAAAATGAAACGCTTTGTTTCTAAATATGTAGCTGCGTGCATCAACTGTGCGTATAATAAGGAGGTAACAGGTAAAAAGTCGGGATATTTGCATCCCATTCCCAAAGTCAACTGTTTGTGGCATACATTACACATGGACCATTTGGGTCCTTTTGTCAGAAGTAAACGTGGCAATGTATATATTCTGGGCATCATTGATGGATTCAGTAAGTACATATTTATTAGGGCAGTAAAGAACACGAAATCCAAAACCACAATAAAGGTCTTAGAGGACGACGTGTTTGCTGCAATTGGTTACCCCAAAGTCATTATATCAGATCAAGGGACAAGCTTTACGTCCAAAGTATTCAAAGCTTTTGTAGTGCAAAAGGGAACCAAGCACGTGCTTAACGCGGTAGCAACTCCGCGAGCTAATGGCCAAATTGAACGCTATAACAGAACCATTTTAAACTCACTGGCAGCCATGAATCATGGCTTGGACGAAAGGGATTGGGATATAAATATACCTAAACTCCAATGGAGCCTTAATAATGTTATGAATAAGGGCACTGGGAAGTCACCATCTGAGATCGTTTATGGTCAAAGAACAACAGGACCAGCTGAAGGGATCTTAAAGGGAGCCCTTCGACAACCTGATGATGAAATTATTGATGAAAGGGAAATGATTCGAGAACAAGTTCAAAAAAATATTGTTTCTAAACAACATAAAATGAAAGAAAGATTCGATCAAGCCAGAGCACCTACCAAAATATTTAAAAAAGGTGATCTAGTTATGATCCCTAATCATAATCCTGAGAAAGGAAAAAGTAAGAAACTAGCTCCTAAGCATCGGGGTCCCTTTAAAATAACGGCAGTGCTGGGTAACGATAGATACCAAGTTACCAATATCGAGGGGCACTCCCAACGTAAGTATAGTAACATATTTCCAGCTGATCAACTTAAATATTGGGTTACTTTTCAATCATCTCCTGGCAGTGCTGACGAAACCGATAGCGATGTATCCGTGTTGGCTCCTCAAAGTAGCAAAGACGGTGATGCTACGTAAAACACAGAATTTTCAGTTTAAAATTATATTTAGTGAGATTCAGTAAATCTAACACCTTTTCCTATTCCTACTCTTTTCAGTCTAGATTCGGTATCAAGAATGGTAGCGCCGGCAGCTACTAAATGAAGATTGATGATTATAGTATCTGACCCGCGGGTGGCAGAACTATTTCAATAAGCAATGCAATCCCTCGGGAGGCAAGGGGCAGCTGAATCATGGTGATACCTACAGTAAAATGATATCCTCGGTTGACTTTTAAGATATACGAGAACGTGTGAGCACGTCTACGGTGACGTGAAGGCCTGTGAGGAATGTGTGATCATGCCTACGGTGACGTGTACACATACGAGGAATGTGTGATCATGTCTACGGTGACGTGTACACATACGAGGAATGTGTGATCATGTCTACGGTGACGTGTACACATACAAGGAATGTGTGATCATGTCTACGGTGACGTGCACACATACGAGGAATGTGTGATCATGTCTACGGTGACGTGTACACATACGAGGAAGGTGTGATCATGTCTACGGTGACGTGTACACTTCCAGAAGATTTTTGGAATTGGATGTATATTTAGTGCTCTTATTGTGATGAAGTTTTTTATTATTTCTTTTCTTTTTGTTGAGTTTATCTGTTTTTTTTATTATATAATCGTTTTACTGTGAAATTACTGAAGTAGCACTAAATTTGACTCCCAAATTGATGTTACATTATTGTATGAGGGCATACCCTCTTATTGAGAATGGCCGAGCATTTATCGGAATAGGGACATTCCTGTGACAGAATGGCCGTCTGTTAGCAACACTGGCAGAACATTTCACATAAAAATGTGGGTAGCGAGAATCTCTAAAAAAATGATAACAGGCGGGTATTCTGACAGGAGATGCGAAGGAAGGAATTTGGTGACGGACTGAATCGGAGTGCAATTAATGTTGTAAAATAATCAATATACGGAATAAGTAATACAAACTGAAGTTCCTCTTTATTGTGAAGATCCTTGGCCTATCACACTAGAGAGTTGAAATTTTCACAGATTATGTATTTCTAATGCCGCTATAACAACAAATACTAAAACCAAAATAAAATATTTTTTGTACTCAACGATTAAAATATGTGTATTAAGATTTCATAGAGAATACTGCAACGTCACTCTTTTCATAATTGTAGTCCATGTTACTGTCGAAACAATCGAAGTAACTACTTTTCGATACGCTCCAGACAACTAAAATAAATTCGACCAATCACGTGGCTGTTTTACTGAACTGTAATGAATTGGACCAATAGAATCGCTTTGATGTCGTACGCTCGTTGATGTATTTTAAGATATCAACAAGCGTACGAGTGATGAGCTGCACTTCGTTTCAACAGTATCGAGTTTGTTTAATTAGTTCAGTTGACTCGTAGAAAATTATTTTTTTCTACTCCTGTACGGTTATCTGTCATTTATATAGGCTGTAGCTCAAATACAATGACACCACTAATAAGACGTCGAAAAACTCTATGTTCTATGGCCCAAAAACGAACTGTTTAGCGTACTTTTTTGGTTCATACATTTTTCATAAAAGCACTGTTTAACTTTTTTTTAAATCGGCCGCTATATTGCAGTGGTGCCAACTTCATAAACAATTATTTCGATATATAAGTATTTATTTACGATTTAACATTTGTATATTATAAATTATTTACTACAATAATAATAAATCATCATCTATTGTGTGTTAAATTACATGTTTTATGAATTCTTGGTATTATTTATAAAAATAAACAGTTCGAATTCGGTCCGGGTCCGGATTTGGTTTGGTTCGGATGGCAAGTGCAAACAAATTAAAAACAAAACAAACCATAAGCAAGAGCTGTCACATTTCCGATTTCCCACCAAAATACAGTTCAAAATGAAAAGACGAAAAATGATAAACTATTAGTCCTAAACTATTAAGATTTTATTCGTGTTTGTGAAGACAAAAGTGTACGTTCCTTTTAAAATGGTCGAAGAAATTAATAACTGCACTCTTGAAGAAATTGCGTGAGTAGCAAAAGTGCGAATAGAAAACTTGCTGCCTGAAAAGTTTAACTATTCTGTAGTCTGCTATTTATTTAAAATTTGTCGTAGAAAAAGTATTGTATGCAACGGTGTATAACTAGTCTAAAAACGCTCGTGGCGTCTTTAATTGCGATGCTCGCCAAGGCTCGCATCGCAACCCACGCCACTCGCCTTTTAAGACCCTTCTTATACAACAGTTGCATAAAATACTATTAATGAACTCGTACAAAAAGTATTGTTCACAATAGTGTTATAATCAAGCTTTTTAATCTCGTACCTTACTTAGGCCACTCAGCAAGCTTCGTGGCCTAAACACGGTACTCGACTAAAAAGCTCTCTATTATAACACGATTGTGAAAAATACTATTTTTAAGGGGGGCTCTCATACAACAAACGTGATTTTTTTGCCGTTTTTATAGATAACGGTACGGAACCCTTCGTGCGCGAGTCCAACTCGCACTTGGCCGGTTTTTTAGTTATACGTAGCCAAATTGTCTTCGTTTTATAACAATTGACTTTCATGATGTCATACATAACATAACATAATGTATGACCATAACCATGATAACCTAATGGTAAATTACATATCTTTTGTGTAGTGTGTCTTAATTTAACAAGCATTATCTATTCGTAATAATGCAAATAACACTATTATACTTATGTATAGTGTAATAGGTTGTTCTGGCGGAAACCCAAGCACTAAGGCGTGACTTCCGAAAGAGCGCGTTGCATGCGATAGAAAAGGATGGCCATGTTTAGGCTCGTTCGGCATACCTAAACAGGGGATTTGTTATCAGACAACGTAGTACTATTATTTATTCTGTGTTGCCTGTATTATTAAAATCCCCTAGTTAGGGTTCCGTAGCCAAATGACAAAAAACGGAACCCTTATAGATTCGTAATGTCCGTCCGTCTGTCTATCTGTCCGTCCGTATGTATGTCACAGCCATTTTTTTTTTATCACTTCTTCCAATTAATTGTAATTTTAAGGATGGAGACGTGATACTGCAGTGGTAGTGCAGTGCTAGTGCATTGCCCACAACACAATTCAACCCGTTCCCGTGGGTGACTTAAGAGTACTATGGGAATACCCTCCACCATATTCCATCATTACTAATCATTATCTCGTTTTCATAGTTTTAACTTCGATGCAATTCCACCCCGATAGTACGGGTTATTAGTATCCTACTTCAAAGTTAAGTTAAGTTAGAATATCAACTTCTTCGTGTCAAATGACCCAAAAGCGAAATGTAAGTACCACAAGCAACATAGGTTTAAATCAAAAAGGTTCATTATCTGTGAAAGTCCTCACACCAAAAATATCCTAAGCTTGATATCCTACAGTAATATGACCATGAGGGTAACGTAAGGACAGAATGCCTTAAAAGGAATACGAATTTATATTCGCAAAGCGCCGGAAAACCAGAACTTCCAGGAAGAATATATAGTAGTAGCTTTTTCACAATCACCTATAATTTATTTAATGGTTTAGTTTTTCAACTCATACGCTGATGACAGTCGTCCGAGCGCGGTCGAGGAAGGTCAAAGAAAATTTTGGTTGTTCCGCCTTTTCTTTTCCAAAAGGACTCTTTTAAATGTAAAATCGTGCAACGTGTCTATTTCGTAGTGCACACACGATGGGTAATGAGAATTTTGTTTTAGGTCTCTTTTTAATCGACCATTCTAATTATGGTTGTTTGTTGTTTGACTTATATAATGAATGTTTTAATTATGTGTTATGTTATGAGCCTATATGTAGCTTGAAATAAATGGATTTTAATTTAATTTAATCTCCATCTCCAATAATAAAATTGTAGTTTATGTGACTGTACATAATGAAGGGCATCAAACAGGAGTGTGGGTTTATGAAACGAGCGTTAGCGAGTTTCATAATAGGATCACACGAGTGTTTTAATGCATAATTATGTACAGTTACATACACTACTTTATCTACCCACATATTATAAATCCTCAATGGTGTGTTCAGGAACCATCAGAATAACCGCCATTGCACCGCCATGGCCGACTAGATTTCAAATCACGACCAACTCCACCGGACCTGCTCCACCCCAACACCGGACCTGATTTCCATAATAGCATCGATTATCGATGTGATTATGATTTTTCATACATTATAATAACACTGGCACAGTTAAAACGCTGATGTTACCTTACTGGTTGCAATTATGGTGGTCATTATATATTGTTTCCGAACACATTCTAGAGGATTTATGATACGAGTGTAGATAAAAATAATTATATATTTCTGTCCGGCGTCGCTATTTTCAAAATTGTGTGCTAGAATGCCTGGGAAAGTCCGTTTTCTGCGTTTTCTGTTATTTTCTGTTATGTGGGTAGGTATAATATGCAGTGTCTTTTTGGAAAACGAGTGCTGGTAACAAGTATGTTCGTTTGCAAACTCCTTCTCAAAATGGAGTTCATTAGGGCATGAATTGTAAAAAATTATTCCTCCAATGTTTATCTGTCTGTTACACGGAGGCGTAGTTTACAATATTCGAGGCATCCCCCTAGCTTTTTCTTGACTGTGTACCATGAGACGTTTTGCGTTTAGACGGTGTTAGCAAATGTACCCAACGTCTTCTTCTTAAAATATACCTAGGTACGAGCAAGCACGAGTAAATTAATAAGTACAAGATAACGCAACGCGGCGCGGCGCCAGGGATCAATCATTTTAACAAAATATGGTTTTATCTAATTTACATATAAATAAAGAAATTAAATATTTATTTTGCGGACAATCTTACACAAATCGACCCATACCCTGAGACGGAGATTACGTTATATTGAGAGAGATTACGGTTTTTTTGGAAATTATTCAATATCAGGCTAATTATTTGTATACGGCTTTTATATGTTATTTTAAACAACTTTTACTATTGAAGTCAATAATTCTATGGACCGGAAGTTAGAAAAAAATAATAACCCGCAAGCAAAAATGCTATCAGTATTTTTATAATGAAAACATGTTTGAGTACACAAATTTGGATACTTACTACCTGAATCCAAAAATATATGCATCAGGAAATAACGGCATTTTAATTAAATATTTTACGACCTTGAGATAATATTGAATTTAATCTGGCCTATAGATAGGTTTATTCATAAACAAAAATAAGTGGATTATGCGTGTATCCCATAGAACGTATATAGACATAGTCAATTATAAAGTAAAGAAAGTTTATACCATTTTCGCCTGATTTTTACGGAATTTATGAAGATTACTTTTCATAATTTTTTACCGTATCAGTATTAAATTTAGGTGGATTATTAATACATATTTAGTCAAATTACCCAACCTATTTTTTGGTGTAAAAATATGGCTGATATCGATATATTGTTGTGTTTTCATAGAGCGAAACCGTAAAGTTCTCAGGGTACCAGGCCCAAACTACTAGACAATAACATACCTACTATATAATATGTTTTAATTTGCTTAGCTATAAGTATTTGCTCGAACAAGGTGTTTCAAGATACATCCAACCAAAGGTGGAAAAACCTAAGTAGCATATAAAAATAATAAAATAAAATATTCCGATCACTCACGTCCAAGTCTGCATCAAGGTTCTTCGGCGCACACTGCCACTTTTCTCTACCGCTCGGGAATCATTACCACTAATGACATTATTTGTCATAAATTGCAATTGATTATTAGTAATCATTAGTTTATGTTCTGCTAAGTGGTGTCCGCCTAAAGAGCCGACGTCGGCCGCCGCGCGCGGATGGTCCGGTGCGGTCGCCGTCACACCCTTATCGCGTGGAAGCAGAGAAGGGTCTTCAAACTCGGAGACCGTTTGTTTACAATCTTCTTTGGTTTCTACAGACACCGCATTCTCACTACATTCTAACTGAGATTTAGAGTTGGACAATACTTTATTGTTCAATGACATTTTGGGTTATAAACAAAGCTGTTTTGTGTCGTCAATAAAAAAGTACCTACACCTTTATGAATTTTGTCGAACTTTTTTCTGTCCACTGTAGGTAATCGCTAAACAAACTCAAGCGTTTCGATTACAGGTTTATAAAAACTAGCAAACAATTACTAGTACTATATTTACAATATACACAGGCTCACGACAACGTTCCGACTGAACGATTTGAGTACCCGACTAACCATAATGGACGGTGTGATAGATACGATGGCACTAATTAATCAAACTGGGAGTCGTTAAAATTAAATTAAATGTTGATTGTTCCACTGTGCTCACCTGTTGTCAAGCAGTCGGGTTTGCTGGAGGTACACAGACGACTGAATCACAGACCACGAGTCAGCTCGGCCGACTAACGGAGGGATTTCCACTTCTCTACATGTTTGTTTTATTCCGAGAAGGTTAATTCGTGTTCACATGTTTGTGCGGAGAGTAATGAAGTGAGTGAGGAGAGTGCGCCTGCGCCGGGTGCAGCGGACAACAATAACTGTACCCAGCGCGCTCGCGCGCCGCGCCGCGCTACACCTACGTGGATTATCTATTCGAATTATTGAAATCGCGTCGAACGAGGCCGTGTTAATGTATGCACTTTAAACTGCATTGCGTTAACTTGTTGGGTAATACCGATTATATGTTAATTTAACGATTTTAATGAATTTTACTGTTCTCTTCCAAGTAAAACTTAGATACCGACATTCGACCACTTTAAGGTGGACCGGCAGCTTGAACTTTCCATACCTAGTGTAACGTATAGTAATAAACCACAGGTTTCTGTATTTAATGGATGCTTCGTATTAATACTATTAATGGAAACACCATATTATAAATTCCGCCAGTATCTCTGCCGACACCGCACATCTGTCATCTAGACAGTTTCGTGTGTGTTGCCAGAGTACCTAGCGCGTTTATTAAACGCTACATCCTCTTCCTTTTTAACAAATTTAAGGATTTAAACCGTAATCAATTTGCACATGTGAACGAACAACACAAAACCAGACTCTGCATTAGAGCTATTAAGCTCTCGGACTCTTACGGTCTTATTCATAAAAAGTTAAAACAGTGCTATAGCCTCGCTATAGCACTGATTCGCTAAAACGTGATTCATAAACGTCAAATAACGCTGTTGGGTCCATCAAGCCTATTTTAACGGCTCGCTAACTTAACGAACCGTAGACCCTTCTTTAAACCTATTTTATCTCCATTTTAAGGATAAAAATGGCCGCCGAATTGAAAACAGCTGATTTTGACAGCAAGTATTTGAGCAAACTAAACACGATTTTGAACGTTTTTATGTTAAGTATTTAATACTTTCTCAGTTTATTATGAAGTAAGCAGATAAAAATACGTGAAAGAAAGTTTTTAATACGATAAAAATAATGATTAAGAAACTGCCTCACACATATTAGATCAAGTTAAATTTTGACTTGTAATTACGGCTGCCCTATCTTAAATTCAACTCTGGCTACGGCCCTGCCTACTTCCCCAGTTAGCCTCAGTTAGTTCATGGTTTAGGATAGCTAGGCGGGTTCCTGGCAGTGAAAGTATTCATAAAATAGCTATACCTTATTCCAGGCAGGATTTGGTACAAGGAAAAAATTGTTGGTGTTGTATAATAATTGACAAAAGATGAACTAGGTATGTTTATTCTTATTAAAAATTAAACTCAATTTGGTTATTGCATATTTTATATTGAATACAAATTTATATCAGTATGAAGAGAACAGATGGAAGATTGTGTAGTTCTAATTGGTAGTATTGGCACTTAATTTCTGCGGCAGCTATTTAGCTCCCACAGGCTAAATAGCTGATATCTGAAAGTAAAAAAAACAATGTTAAATATAAATAACATAGGAAAGCTGTTTATTATTTGAAACTCACATGTAATATTAAATTATATTGTAATAAATAAATACCTTTATATTCTTCCTCTAGATGTCCGTCTGGGCTTGTGGGGCTCAGGCCCTTCTACCCCCAAAGCCTCGGCGGGCTCTCCGGGCTTGTAAGGCTCATGATTTCACATCCAAAGCAGGAATTATTTCAATCTGAAGCAATAAGACTTTGATTTTCATTAAATTTTATAGCTTATAGTATTAAGCTTATAGTATATTATATCATCCAATAATGTTACCAATCTATGTATGTTTTATTAAGAAACTGAGCAGCGTCAAATGATAAAATAATATGTAGTGTTGATTATAAGTTGGGCTGCTCTTGAAAATAGGCATGGGTAATTAACTTCATATTTAATGCCGAATTACAGTAAATACGTATCCTTTCTTACCTTGTCTTCCAACGTCCAGTTTTCACATCGTTTTTTATTAGTTTTCATCTTATTTACGTGCACGTTAGTTTCGTGGAGTTGAATTAACTACAATTTGCCGGTATTTAAGCTGTCAAACTTTTTTTTTAATCGAAAATCACCAATTTTGCTCTATGATTTCCCAGAACGGCAACATAACATCTCTAATCTGTCAAATAACGGCCCAATAGTTAGCAGAGGCTTAGCGGAGGTTTATGAATCACACTTTTTAACAAACGTCAATTAGGCTTAGTGAGTGTTTTAACTAAAACGTTGATCAACGGTGTTTTAAGGATTTTTTATGAATAAGACCGTTATACATTACGCTACTATTGGATTACAGAGAAATCACCCTAATGATATTTGTATTCAATAAGCATATGTAGCAACATCAAAAATAACAATTTGTTTCACAAACTACACTTAGGTAACTTAGTATTATATCAAAGACAAATGATCATAATAACAAGTGATGATAAAACTTTCACCTATCAATTAGTTCAACAAATTAAACACCTTAAATCTTTTCCTATAATATCATGAATACTTAGGAATATGGAATACAGAACACATGCCTGATCAGTCTCAGTATCAGTATTATCTCCAATTAAGCTCGTTATGTCACTATTCTATACCTCTATCAACACTATATTATATTACTTAAGTACATCTCCCCTTTCTTTCGGTTTTTTTTTTTTTTTTTTTTTTTTTTTTCCTCATGGCCTGTGAGATTTGCCCATACCCTATGTTGACCCCGCATCCTATACCTTATCCATATATAATAAATCATTATTACATTAGTAGATATTGTGAAGCAGTCCTTATATTTATAGTTACCTAGATATTTTACTAGGTTGCCATATTATACATAGTGAAAAACGTATCCACTGGCCAGGTCAAATTCCATTTTACATTGATGACATAAAGACTACCAGGCAAAACTTTTCTCATTTAATCTGTAGGTATATATATAGGTGCTACAATACGGTACTTAACAACCTTACAAATTAATTACATTTAGGTACATCAACAACATCATTCACTCTTATTCGTGAGAGGAAGTCTGGTGGCCAGCAGTGGGACGTATACTAGTATAGGCTGAGACAACGATTAGGAAAGTCGAAAATACTAAACATTAAGCTCCACTTATTTAAATAAAACTGGATGCTATTTGATCGTAGGTAATAATTTGACATCATTCGCTTGCATAGTTACTACCTTCACTCTCAATGCCATTAATTAAATTATTTACAATGTCTTGCAACAACCGACAGGGCCGAAGCTTTAGTTTGAATGAGACAGCCAATAATACACACTTACTTACACCTGTCAAACGGTTGGATATTTCAAATTCAATTAAATTTATTTGCCAGAACATACACCGTTACACTTAAGGCTTATACACCCGCTAACGTCCTCGAGTCGTCGTCCGTATGGCCCAGCGCGCGACTGATCAGGCCTGCCGAGCCTCCGCGCTCGCGCATTTTGTAGGTATTTAAACATAGTAATTAAGATAATCATTTTATCTATTCAAACTCTGCGAATTTGTTTATAAATATTTCATAACTTTATTTGAGTACAAAAATTTAATTTAAAATATCAATAGGTTAGTCTTTTTGTATATTGAATAAACTTTACAAAAAGAGGTAACTTTGGGATTTTTTCTATCGAGTGAAGTTCATTAGATCGCGTAACTGAATGCGACTTTGACTAGATTAGATCCTTAAGTAATACGTATCTTTATTTTAGATTTTTAAACCCTATTTTCTATGTCTGAGATTGTTTTTTTTAAAAACTCGAAAACGCTGCCCCTGTTGACTGTCGAGCCTTAATTAACATGTCAGTGTATGTTTCGCCAGTGTGCATGCAAACATTACAATAATTTTACATAATAAAATTATTTAACAATTGTTTTAATAAAATAATCCATTAGTAATAAGCATAAAATTAAATGAATTTAATTAAACCATTTGAAACGGTATTTCTTAGTCTTCAAAAATCATTTAGTAGTACTTAATGCCCTTACAATTATTATTTTCTTCTGAGTCATTTCAGTTAAATTACTTTGCTTTATATCACAATATAGATAATTATCCATGCTATTAACTGCACATGAACCAATTTAGATCATTGAGTTAATCAACTCAGTTTTTGCATGACAATAATAAAAACTGAATTGAACACCAAATTTATTGAATGCAGGTTGTGTGTGTACAAACATGCCTCAAACTGACTTCGGCTCATCTGACTGAGTATCATTCATTATGTATGTATGTAAGCACTTTATTGTACACAAAACAAGTTAAAGCATTAACATGATATGTAAGATTAAAGGAGGTACAAGGCAACCTTATCCCTATAAGGGATCTCTTCCAGCTAACCTTAAGACAGTCAGCTGTTAATATTATGTGTTGCAAGATTACATCCAATGGAATGCTCACTTTGGTGTTGGTGAGTCTGCAAAATTTGTTGCTTAACACACTTATCCATTTTGTTCACTGAAAGGTATACCATACCACATGAAAAAGCTGACAACGCTGTTTCATAATCACAATCAAAAGACAGAACCTATCTGTGAGATAAGAGGTTATTTAGTAGACATACATTTCCTTGGAAAGTTATTCTTGTTAACTTTTATATAAGGCACAAAATCCATTGTTCCAATAGACCATATGGGTTATTTTGAAAATATCCTTTGAAAGGTCTGTATTTTTTAGGTCTGTCTGGGATGGCCAAAAGCTACACGGGTATGTCGACATGGGCACTGGTTTAGAGGGTGATCACTTAGCAGAGGCAAAAGAAGCATTGGTGTTTTTAATAACAGCAATTAATAGCAACTTTAAAGTACCCGTGGGATTTGGGAAAGGTCGCGGGAGTCCGCTGGATGCCGGTGGCGCAGGACCGGTCACTTTGGCACTCTTTGGGGGAGGGCTATGTCCAGCAGTGGACGTCTTTCGGCTGATATGATGATGATGATCATGATGAGGGGATAAAAACTATTCTATGTCCTTCCCCGGGATTCAAAGTTACTCCATACCAAATTTCATCAAAATCGGTTCAGCTTTTTAAGCGTGAAGAGCTGAAGAGGTAGCAGTCAGACATATAGAAAGACAGACAGAAAGACACACTTTTGCATTTTTAATATTAGTATGGATGTGGATTAATTTGGATATAATATGAACGATGGAGATTATTGTACAAGCTATATAGTACCATTGTTCAAAAAATAATAAAATCTTAGATAAGAATAAAAACATAATAAATATCGCATACTATTAATGTGTTACTTTCGCTTTTTCATATTCATAGATACTATGATGGTAAAAGTTATTATCGATATCATAAGCTACGCACTACGCACATCACTAGTGCAAGCTAAAAAATCGATGGACGTCTGTTGCCGAGCGGCCGAACTACAATGTTACGTTGACGCGTCATAATTCGGCTACTCAACGCTAGATGGCAGCACTTTCTATGCAATTATTAGATTTTATTTTCGGACGTCGTAAGTAACAGACAAACACAACGTAATTTCGACAGCGTAGCCCTGTCATAAGGTTTAAAATATGTTAACATGCCGAGGTTTATAATTTCATCTTTATTAAAACGCCACGGCCAATAATGTTCAAGATTTCTTTGTAGGTAACAATGTGATAGTGTGAGTACTGGCGACAGCGGTTCTGCTTGCAATTGAGGCGTATGCCACTTCCACTGTTTTTTCTGTTCCGTGGGTCAAATGGCCAGTCTTTGGCACTGGTCCCACCGCCGGCTACAGACTATAAGCTATCGGCGATTACTCGCCCAAGAAACGAACAAAAGATTAGAGAAGAACTCAAGTGTAAATAAATTTATAGTTCATCGCCGGCGGTGTGAACAGCCAGCTATAAACTATAAATGTATAACTCTCTCTTTTATTTACACGAAAGCGATTATCTTTTGTTCGTTTCTTGAGCTAGAAAAAAGCCGATAGCTCATAGCTTACTCGCTCGCGGTGGGACCAGTGCCTTTATCGGTCAAACGCCTCAATGTTCCGGTTTAGGGTGTTTCAACAACTTACGATTGCAGACTGATAAAAATATATATATATATATATATATATATATATATATATATTGTCGCAAAAAACACAAAATCACAAAATTGGACACTGATGTAGATACTTATATAAAACAACACAATACAGAAAATAAATGAATGCGACAATAGGCTCGGGGCTCAGCGTTTGCTGCTAGCCTGTCGGCTATACAGCACTGTTTTTCAGCCCGCACCTACAACACGGGATACAGTATAATTAATCGCTAGCTGCAAGGGGAATATTCGCCATACTCGTAATGAACGTTTACTTTTAAGGACTAATGCTAGTTAAAAATCATGTGATCAACGTTAAACATGGCGCCGGCAGCTGTCATCCCATAGAAACTTGTCAATCTTTCCATACATTCAGATTTTAACAAACACCGCTTACGAATACAGACGGTTTGGTGCAACCCAGCCTTACGGTTAGTTGCTCCAAACTACTGACGTGCCGACGGAAACTTTCTGCAATTTAACATAGGAACATTTCGGAAATTTTCCTCGTTTTTGTATGGGAATTGAAACTTTCCATTTCCAACATGGAAATGTACGTACTGAGAAGCATAATAGGTACTGTAACTCTTATACATAGTGTATAAGAGTTACATTTGTATGCTCCTCAGTACGTAAATTTCCTTAATTCCTTGTGAAACTTACTAGAAATTTCCGAGTACTTTTCCAACTTTTTGGAAACTCCGCAATTTGCACTACTCCAAACCGTCTGTAATCGTACGCGGTGTTCGTTAAAATGTGTATGGAAAGTGTCTTAGAGCTTGACGCACGGTCTAGGAGGAAATAAAGCAAACACTTGGTTCGAGATCTTGGTTGACATAATTTCGTTGACTGGATTCGTATGCTGTGCGACAGCGTTACATGGTCAAAATCACCATATGTATAAATGTATTGGTGTTATCTCATATCCTGCGTGTTATGCCAATATCTAACTTATCCGTATCACGTTTATTATAGGTACTTTGCCCCATGTTTGGGGTCTTAGGGTGAATATCCAACAGAGACGTGCGAAGATGTGTTTTCATATACGGAGTGGGCCCTGTAACAGGAGCAAATATTCAAAAGGACGCTTCCTTAGAGCATTTGCAGTGCATTTTTTTTGGATTCGGAGAAATTTTGATCTAAAGTTATGACCTATAGCAGTCAATGCAGATTTTGAGGTCACATCATGTAATGAGTCATAATAGTTTTTGCATTTTTGTTTTCATAAGATATTTTTTCGATTTTTTAATTTAATTTAATTTTTTTTTTGTATTTTTAAAGTAAAAAGTTACTTATTCCAGAAGACAAAAAAATACAAGTTAACTTATGTTAAAGAAAAAAAATTTTTTTTTTCAATTTAAACCACTTGGAAATAATTGTTCACAAGCTTAATAAGTTACAGTTACAGGCCCGTTTTTTGCTCCTGTTTACAGGCCCCAACCTGTATATGCACCTATGCATGCATGCTTGACAGCTTTGTATTGAATACATGGAAAGTATGAAAACACAGCTTTGCCAATTTCTGGTGAATATTCACCCTTATTATACATATTAATGACTAGCTGTTGCCCGCGACTTCGTCCGCGTAGAACTTTTTATCGTCTTAGAAAATGATTTCTCTCAATACAAAATTTGAACCCTCTTTTAGGGGATAATTAAAAAAAAAGTTGATGTTCATTTTCTAGTTTGTGAACAAACAGTCTAAAACCAAAGTTAAAAATCTCATACTTTAAAAATGCCTTGAAATTCTCAAACTTTGAACCAATTTTAACACTCTTAGGGCCGGTTTTTCAATCACCAGATAAATTTATGTCAGTTAAAATTATCACTCTCCCTTTCCCCAGACATATAAAAGAAAAGGACAGCCTAACATTTATCTGACAGATATGTTTTATCTGGGGGTTGAAAAATCGGCCCTTAGGGGATGAATTTGGAAAAACTCTGAAATCAGTTTTGTAGTCTTTTAACGTACAGAATAAGACCGAAGTTAAAAATCTCTTACTCACACTTTAAAATTTTATTGCTCGCCATTTAAAATTTGAACCCCCTTTTAAACCCCCTTAGAGGTTGAATTTTTCTAATCGCTGAAAGAACTTTTTTCGTAAACTTTTAAGTCTCTAGCTCAAAAAAAGTGTTGCCCATACAAAGCTTTCTTAACCCCCTTAGGGGTGGAATTTTCTAAAACTCTGAAAGTACTTTATTATTAATTTTAATAAGTAACATTTTGAATAGTTTTAAGTCTAGTAAAAAAAAAAGTTTTTCCCACACAACACTGGCTACCCTTCTTAAGGATCTTAAGGATCCCCTTAGGGATGGAGTTTTCTAAAACGCTGAAAGTTCTTTTTTAGTATTCTAATAAGTAATCTTTTTGCAAAGTTTTAAGTCTAACTCAAAAAAAAGTGTTGCCCATGCAAAGCTTGCTCTCCTTTTTAACCCTATTAGGGGTGGAATTTTCTAAAACGATTTGTGTTCTTTTTTTGTATTTTAATAAGTAATCTTTCTACAAAGTTTTAAGTGTCTAGCTCAGAAAAAGTGTCCCCCATACAAACCTTGCACCCTTTTTTAACCTCCTTAGGGAATGATTTTTGTAAAACGCCGAATGTAGTATTTTTCATGTTCTAATAAGTAATTTTTCGTCAAAATTTTAAGTCTCTATTAAAAAAAAAATATGTTTTTCCCATACAAACTTTGCACCCTATTTTACCCCCTTAGGGGTGAAATTTTCCAAAACGCTGAAAGTACTTTCTTTGTATTTAAATAATCTTTCTACAAAGTTTTAGGACTCTAGCTAAAAAAAATAGTTTCCCACATACAAACTTTGCACCCCTATTTTAGCCCCCTATTTTTAGGGGTAGAATTTTCTAAAACGCTGAAAGTACTTAATTTGTATTCTGATAACTAATCTTTCTACAAAGTTTTAAGTCTTTATTTAAAAAAAATATTGTTTCCCCCATACAAAATTTGCACCCCTATTTTACCCCCTTAGGGGTAGATTTTTTTAAAACACTGAATCTAGGTACTTTATTTGTATTCTAATGAATAATTTCTCTACAAAGTTTTAAGTCTCTATTTAAAAAAAAGTAGTTTTTCCCATACAAACTTTGCACTCTATTTTACCCCTTTAGGGGTAGAATTTTCTAAAACCCTGAAAGTTCTTTATTTGTATTCTAATGACTGATCTTTCTACAAAGTTTTAAGTCTCTATTTAAAAAAAAAAGTTTCCCCCATACAAACCTTGCACCCCTATTTTACCCCCGTAGGGGTGGAATTTTCCAAAACACTGAAAGTGTTTCATTTGTATTCTAATAACTAATTTTTCTACAAAGTTTAAGTTTATAGCCCAAAAAAAAAAGGTTCTCCCATACAAACTTTGCACCCCCATTTTACCCCCTTAGGGGTAGAATTTTCAAAAATCCCTTTTTATCCCTAGCCCACGTTATAAAAGCAACATACTGTGCAAAAATCAACTCTCTAAGATTAGTAGTTTCGGCTGTGCGTTGATGAGTGAGTGATTGAGTGAATAAGTCAGTCAGGACATAGGCATTTATTATGTATAAATAGATAGAAGATAATGAAACTCCCATTCAAATATCTCAAAAAATTATGAAGCTACATCCGTTTTAATGTCGCTTGTTTGAGTGAGAGAACGATGAGGGACTGTGACGTCAATATACTCGAGCGTCATAGTAAAAAACAATCGTTTCATATGAAGGTGCGTTTTGCGGAAAAGGGACAGAACATACCCCCTCCTAAAACTTTGGACTCTTATAACTTAATCATTACCTATATAACCTCTTGCTTTGTTTTTTTCTCCATTTGACTATATTTATTTTAAATTCTTTTTCGAGAAAATACATTATGATTATTTACCATATTTTCGATTCTTGAGCTATAACCACGAACTTCGGAATTCGAAAATATTCGGGTATCTCTATCTCTATCGCACTAACCATACTCGAGTGACAGGGATGCAAATATATGAACATTGAGTATCGGTTTTCGTGGAAGCGCCGCAGGTACTTTGGCTGAATGCGCCGAGCGCGTGCCATTGTCATTCAAAAAAAACAAATTCGTGTTAATTATATTGTTCAAATTTGTTGATTTCATTTATTGAAATTACGACATAAAACGACATTTGCGCATATAAGTTCTCATATCAGAATCGAATATTTTTTTATGGTTTATATTTTAGCATTTGTCTCGTAATGGTCTATCGTAGACGGGATTTAAATTATTAATAAGTGAAAGGCAAAGCAATTCCGCCATTTTGACGAAAATTTGACGGTTTTTATAGCTGACAGTTGGAGCAGCGTTTGATTTCAATAAAAATAAATGAAAAATTAAATGAAGACGTATATTTCGGAAAATTAATTAACTGTCGCAGTCGGATAAAAACTATCCTAAGTTGCAGCTAGAATAATAATGTATCTATATAAAATGTTTCATATTTTTCCGTTCATGGGATGCTGAGAACATTCGAACCGCGCAAAGCTTAGTTTCAAACTGGCTGATTCTTTTTTTAATTTAGAGATTTATTATAAGTGGAGATAATGATAATAATTTATTAATGATAATAATGAATTAATGATAATAATTTATTAATGATAATAATTATTTAATGGTACCTAATAATTATTTATAAGTTCTTAAAAAACTTAAATTAATTACAAACTTCTGCCAAACCACAATGCGGTTTGTTGGCAGACGAGACTCCAATTATTATTAGTATTATTACATACCTAATATAATATTTCTTCTGTGTAACATCTGGGTCGACATCAAACATGCATGCATACACTTTTTAACCTTAATTATGTCATGCTCCCTGGCAACCCCACTTTCGATTTCGGGATTTCTGAGTACCTATGTGAATTTTTTTTATTGATTTAGTACTTACTTGAAAAAAATTGTACCTCAATAGTTTCGAGAGTACAATTTTTTTTTAAATTGGTGTTGCTGGGGAGCATTTTTCCACCAACCCAAACTTAAAAAGAAAGAATTTCGCGTAGAAATTAAGTTTTTTGGGTAAAATAAGGCCTTAAAAAAAATTGTACTCTCGTGCTTACCGTTGAACGAGATAGCTAGGCTAGTTAAATTACCAAATCTGCGCCAGAAAGCGAACGCTTGCGTAACACGGCAATACGGAAAACACATGTACTAAATATTTTGCAAATTTTTCATCAGGCGCAAAAAAACATTTCATTGCACAGCAGTGGCGGCGTGTGAATATTTTCAATGGGCAACCCGAAACAAAAAACTATGAAAGATTTTTAAGTATACAGGGTGGAAAGATAAGTCGGGCCCTGGAGGGAAACTACCTTAAATCCTTAAGCTGGCTCATTTAACTTAAAGGAGACATTCCTTTATTTTTAAAAAGAAACAAAACTGCATTTAAAGATTTTCAAAAAAGCCTCACACACGGCCGGGAATCGAACCCGGTCGAATCTGTCTAAAAATCTGAGTTCGTTTTTTTGCGTTACCGGCCGTGTGTGAGGCTTTTTTTGAAAATCTTTGAATGCAGTTTTGTTTCTTTTTAAAAATAAAGGAATGTCTCCTTTAAGTAAAATGAGCCAGCTTCAGGATTTAAGGTAGTTTCCCTCCAGGGCCCGACTTATCTTTCCACCCTGTATAGCTATAGGCATATCTAAAAGTACATTTTAGGCAAGTAAAGGTAGGAATTGACTTGTATGGGCGCTCCGCCACTGTTGCACTGCAATAGACTGCTGTAACGTTTGGACAAATGCCTCATTCGATAGCCAGCTTTCTGAAAGTGCCGTCGATACTGAATAGTTTATCTTAGTTTGCCGGGGCGGAGGAACTCGGCCTAACCAACAAAAACTTTACGCGTAGCATAATATATGACCACCACCAGTAGCAAAAATTAGGCTGGAAATATTGTGCTCATTGGTTTTTACCGTTGCATGAGTCAGCTATGGCCAGAAACTCGCAGTTTTACTTATTATTTTTGCTTTTTTTTCGCCTGATGAAAAATATTAGCTAAATGCGTTTTCCGTATTGCCGTGTCACGCAGGCGTTCACTTTCTGGCGCAAATTTGGTAATTAACTAGCCTAGCTATCTCGTTCAACGGTAAAAACGAGAGTACAATTTTTTTTGGGTCTTATTTTACCCAAAAAACTTAGATTCAACGCGAAATTCCTTTTGGGGTTGCTGGGGAGCATCTCTCCAGCAACCCCAACCCCAATTTAAAATAATTGTACTCTCGAAACATCCTGAAAAAAAAAATGAATTGAATTGAAAGTGGGTTGCCAGGGAGCATGCCATCCTTACCTCTTTGTATTATCATATGCTTAGGCTAGTGATCATTTGCGTAACCGTAATAAATGAGTATATTATGGTTTATTGTCAATATTTATGTTATGAAACAAAATGGTTTATTGTAAAGATAGTGGCTGTTCGAATTCTGAGCGTAGCGACTAGCGACCGAGGAGTTATATATTCTGTATAGGCTCCATTGTATTTGGTCGCGCTTCACATATGAGTTACAGGACAGTGAAAGTTTGAAAACTGTTTTTTTAAATGGTGAAGGTATGGCGAGGTATAGCGACACTGACTTGTAGCATTTGCGATTCGATTTTGTATTTGTGAAATAGTTTTCCTAGCTCACTAGCGACAGTAAATGGTAACAAGACTATATACAGTTCGCTCCGTAGAAAATAAAATCGCTAATTACATAAAACAGCAGGAACATACCTCGCCTGAAGCATGTAACAGAAAAAATATTGACTGTAGATAAATTTGATTAAGATTATGTAATTAGTAACATTCCGCGACGTGTATGTTTTAAATCTGTGAGCGTTAAATGTATAATAGGTACGGTAGTACCTTCAATCAGCATCAAATATACTAGAGCCACCAAAGTGGCCAAATATATCAGAAAACGTCCTTACCCTAATAGTAATAAAGATGTGTTGAGATACTTGAGATAATATTTGGCTAATTTGGCTGCTTACCTAATACACATGTCGTTCGTTTTGAGCACAAAGTGTGTGTGCAAATTTAAGTGTCGTTGGCGTTCGAAGGGTTAAAATACAATTACCGCTCTTTTACAGCGAAAATGGGAAATATGTTAACTGTTAGTTACGTGTGTTAAACCAATATTACTTATCATTAGACATTACAAAGTAGTTTCAAAAATAACATCCTACTCAGGGACTTACCAGCGGTATTAATTTGTCAATTACATAAGAGTGTAATGCATAGGCACACGTGTTTCACATTTCATACGTTTATTAACACATTTCCATACGAAAATTTTGTACATATTACTTACGTACACGTCTATTGCCTCGTTAAGTATTTACAGCGGTACAAAATAATTGCTCTTCTTCTCTGAACGAGTTAAATACTTAATAATAATGATGAAACAACGAAAATGTTAACCAAATATTTTTTGGGAAAAACGAGCTATTTTATGTTTTCCGTAAGTACTCTGCATTAAGTACCTCGCAATTTTGGTGAAGTGGAACTGATGATGAAGACCACATATGACTTATGGAACACCTCAAAGATGTACGTTAAAGATTCTGACATGATTCCATTGAAGTAGCAACTAATATAGGGGTAGGCTGAATACTGCTTTGTTCCTTTCGGCGTCGAGACCCTTGGTCCATGGGGTCACAGCGCACTCAACCATTTCATAGAGCTCTCCAAAAAAATTGCCGACACCACCGGGGACCGAAGAGCTGGCAGCTTCCTCGCTCAACGCATTAGTATTGCGATACAGCGGGGAAATGCTGCCAGCATCTTAATAAGTAGTTTTATTTATTCGTTTTTTCAAGTTTTAGGGATTGTATTTATGTTAGTTTTTAAGATATTTTAACTTGTATTCAATTTTGATTTTATGGTATAAATATTTTTTATGAAGTGTTAATTCTGAGATCCCTGAAGAATCGACGGAACTCCTCAAATATTATCACATCAGCCCAAAGATAGCGACTTGGGTTTTTTGTAATAATTCGGAAAACAGTTCGTGGTGAATTGGAAAGGAAATGTGGGAATTTTCATGTACCGTGGCGAAGTACTGAATTGAAGTCGGTTTAAACTTTGATTTTATAGTAAATTATTGTTGTATATTAATGTTGTTTTTTTTTTCAAATTGTTTGAGTATAAAAAGCCTGTGTGCAAGTAGCAGTGGAATTAAGGTAGGTAGGCTGCTGATGATGATGTTAAAATTGGTATTTTTGTTTAAATACTTGCGGGGAAATGTATGGGTAAACACTTTCGGATTGTGAATTTCTGATTAGCTTGCCTCGATCCGCGTTCCGTCCCACTCTCCGCTCATATTTAATGTTATAATTTGGTTACTCCACGTTGCTGTAAGATAAGAAAATATGTCTAAAAGTATAATACAATTACTTATTACAGAAAATCAAAGTAGCAACTGAAAATATTCGCGTCCCGTCTGCCCATCAATGCCTACTCACTCCATTTTACGGTGTCTAGAAGATTATCTTCGAAATGTCACGTAGACAGAAAAAGTGAATAAAGTCCATAAATGTATATCAGCAGCAATGATCTAGTTCATTTAATTATTATTTTACTTACATTTTCTGTATGCATGTTCATTATTCGTTTGTCTTTATTATCTGTGTTTACATAAATTTGGTACTACGTACACATGCGAAAGATAATAAACCTATTTTACTAAAGTTAGTCTTCAAGCTTGAGAAAAAAAGGCTGTGACCCTTTAAGGTACCTACCTACTAGTTTGCAGTTTACTCTCGGAAGTTTTCTTTACTTTTTGTATTATTCTATTTGTAAGATAGAAATAATATTGTTTCTACACGTAATCCTAAAAATGCAAATATATTTTATTATCAATAAGAGATGTTATTTTATTGTATTAATTAATACGTTTCTGTCAAAATTTTCATTTTTGGTACAAGCTTTTATTGCCGACTGTACTTTTCTGTATATCGTACCGTTTCTGTCTAACGAGCCCAAACTCAACGGGGTTACGTTGGTTAAGTAATGAATTCCCATGGTCACCTTCTGTCTCCATCATGACATCAGCTCGATGGTACCATAATATTGAATTGTCATCCAAACTATACTACCCAAAATTTCAGGTCAATCGGTTGAAGATATCTGCTTCAAAATTGAGTTGCAAGATTCAACCCGAACAATAGTACATTACATACCTAGGGCGGTAACACAAATAATGTCTCAGATCGCAGGCATTAAGGCAAGGGCGATAAATATGCGATTGGAGACTTTCTTTATTACCACCCGTGGCGAGTACAAAGTTTTACGTCTCCCTGGCCAGGAAGTGGAATTTTATATACACGTAGCGTGCGGTTATTGCTATTTTATGGCCAGGTATTATGTAAACATAGTTACATGATATATACATAGTCATTTACATACATTGCAAATAGAAAGCTTGTAAAAATAATATTAATTATAAATTTCATTTCTGTGAATAAGTACCCTACCTCTTCAGCCTCTAGTATCATTGCCCGATACGCCTTGAACTATTATAGGTTTTAAATCCTCAATTGTAGGAATTTACAGAATCGAGAGTTATTTCAGCATTATAGTATCATCATAACTGGTAATCGAAGACTATTTTCACTTAATCGAAAAACTTGCTGAGAAACCTTATATTTATTTTATAAGGCCTATCGATTGATGTGCCACACGTGGACTTAAAATATTTTTTGTTTTGACTTGCAGTTACATGTATGGGGTTACACCACTAAAAGAATATTTTTTTAGTAATATCATTACAGAACTATCTAGCGGCTAACAAAATACACCTATACCCTCCAAATTGTATTCAAATACACCTTATACTTTTCGAGCAAAATGCCTGTGACATACGGACACAGTCATGACGAAACTATAAGGGTTCCGTTTTTGCCATTTTGGCTACGGAACCCTAAAAAGGCCCTCTACGCATTGTACCGAGTATGCTGGCGGCATTTCCTCATTGAACTGCAATGCTGATGCGTTGCACGAGAAAACCGCCAGCTCTTCGATTACCAGTTATGATGATACTAATGCTGAAATAACTCTCGATTCTGTAAATTCCTACAATTGAGGAGCTAAAACCTATAGTTGAATTCAAAATTGAAACGCAGAAGCTTAAACACCACTATCTTGAAATAACTTACAAAGTTGAGGAAAGCCTTGTTTTCGACCATGGTTTTCTAATTTCGCTGAACCGAACTGTTATGGATTGGTACTCATTAGACGCATAATTGTATGTTCTTTATAACTTCCTATTATTAACAAATATCAGCCAAAAAGAAAATTGACTAAAGTGGTAAATATCCTCTAACTGCCCCAAACAGAAGTTAATGAAAAAAATGTTAGTTATTGTGAAAAGACAATTTAATAAAGCATAGAATCATTTGTTCGCAGTCGGTCAACATAGCAAAAAGTCCACTCAAATGACCTGTAGGTGATTCGCATATAGTCCACTTCTCAAATGGTCCCCTTCTCAAATAGTCCACTTCGCAAACGGTCCACTACTTATTCACTTCGCAAATGGTCCACTTCTCAAATAGTCCACTTCGCAAATGGTCTACTTCGCAAACGGTCCACTCCGTATTCATTTCGCAAATGGTCCACTTCGCAAATGGTCCACTTGGCAAATGGTCCACTCCGCAACTAAACGCACCGCAACATTCCTGATATATAACGGAGCGACATGTTCACCTGTGTGACAAGCTCCTTAAATAAAGAGAAAAAAAAAAAAAAAAAAAAACATTCCTGATAGAACCACGATTGGCTCCACGGTTACCTTTACCTACTAAACCGAGAGTTCATTACGGCGAGTATCCTTTTGAGTTTACTAAAGAGGATTTAGTAGCCAGATGCCTACTATCGGCCTTAGTTGACTTTTTTACGGTTTACAATCAAGGGAATTTCTTGTGAATAATAAAACTCTATTAATTCAATTAAAGCATTTCTTGTAAACAATGACACTTTATTTGTTATTCGCTTAAAACTAGTTAACTAATAACAATATTTGACTAAAACGTAAACTCTACGATGGAAACTTAAAAGTCTATACATAATCTAATACTGCATAACCAAGAGGAGTACTGTTCTGTTTTTTTACTGAAATCAGTAATAATTATTGCTTTATTATTTAAAAAAAAAAGGGTATGTATGTATTCATTATACCACGTAAAATGACAGCAATAGTAAAATAATATTTTGTACACCAGTTGTATAAGAAGGCTCTTAAAAAGCGAGTGGCGTTAGTTATATGTATATTTCCAGTTTACGAACACACTTTTGCATTGCTTAATTTTATATTGACCAATAGCGAAGTTAACCGATTGCGATGTTGACAGATAGCGAAATCGACTGATAGCGAAGTGGGCTGATCGCGAACTGGACTAATCGCGAACTGGACTAATTGCGAACCGGACTCATCGCGAAGTGGACTCATCGCGAAGTGGACCGATCGCGAAGTGGACTGAATACGAAGTTGACTAATTGCGAAATGATGGATTTTTTGCTATGTTGACCGACCGCGAACAAATGGACTGTACCAAGGCAACCGACTTGCCGTTATAGGCTATATCCTCCTGCCTACCAGAGGTACTTTTTTTGGAATATCCTATTGTAACTTTCAAATTATGTTAAACTTAAAAATAAAGAAAAAAAATCCTTGTTTGTTGTTGTTTGTGTAGAAGTGGACCATTTGCGAAGTGAATAAGTAGTGGACCGTTTGCGAAGTAGACCATTTGCGAAGTGGACTATTTGAGAAGGGGACCATTTGAGAAGTGGACTATATGCGAATCACCTACAGGTCATTTGAGTGGACTTTTTGCTATGTTGACCGACTGCGAACAAATGGTACAGTCGACGCCAAAAATATGTTTACAGTTTTCGCCTTATTACAATGGAATAAGGTGCATAAGTGTAAACATATTTTTGGCGTCGACTGACAATTTGTACAAGTGTGTCTATGTCTAAGCTTCTAACTAAAGCGCGAATTACACATGCAAGAAATTGCATGCAAGTTTTAACAAATTGCGGGGTTTGATAGATCCAACTCAGTGTAAGTAGGTACCTTGGTAACCCGCAATGTAATTAAACTTGCAAGTAATTTCTTGTTAGTCTAAACCTCGCTTAGTAAATAAATAATATGGACACGAATACTGGTGTATTTATTATGAAAGCATCGATATCGTTACATCAGACTAGCTTTGGTTCCAGCAGCTTACAGACGAGTGACCACCGTCTTGTCTCGTTTGTCGGGATCGCAGCAGGGCATTTTGGGTTGAACGTGGGGGCAGGAGAAAGACACGTCTTCCACCTGTGGCGGCGCGCAGGGCCCGGCGGCTGACGGCGCGGCGCGGCACGCGTCGAGCGGCGGCGCCGGCGCCCCGGGGTGCTCCGCTACGCGCGTTGCGGCCGGCGATATATCCGGCACGTCCCGCCGCATCGCCTTTGCTTGCTCGTAAGCATCCGGCGCTAACTTCATGTACTCTGCTACCTATTAACAAAACGTCTTTTGTAATAATACCTACTTACTGGCACTTATAGTGTGACTTGACCAACCATAACCGCTCGGCCACGACTTTGGTCTTAAGCGACCTGCGACCAGCGTTTTATCTGTTCATTGCGCGTGATCCCAACTAACCACGGTGGGTTGCGCGTCTCGACCGCGCAATGAACAGATAAAACACTGGTCGCAGGTCGCTTAAGACCAAAGTCGTGGCCGAGCGGTAACAGGCTGGCTACGCTGAGAAATCTTCCTATCTCAATTTATCAGCTAGGTTCTTGTCGGTGGAGTAGTTTCCAACTTATTGTACCTACAGCGAAGAATCATTTTAATTCATCATCATCATATCAGCCGAAAGACGTCCACTGCTGGACAAATGCCTCCCCCAAAGAGTGCCAAAATGACCGGTTGTAACTTCCCCCCTTAAATAAACTTTAACTAACTAAAAAATAATAAAAATAATATTTGTATTGGCCATATGATCATCTACTACTACGTTATTCCGAACAACCCAAATTCTTTTATGTGTAGCAAATTGGACCTTGACTCCTCTCTATCTATCTACCTACTCCTTCGTTCACCTACTGCATCCTAATTCAAAATAATGTACCTGTCAAATCAATTACTATAAATATTTTATATGTTTTTGTTAATTTACACCAACCTCCTATTAATCATTCGGATAAGCAAGATCGTAGCTCTTAAATTTTCTATTATCTTGATTATTTTGACACCTTAAACACACTAATATTCAGCCTATGTATTCATATTTTGAACAAAGTCTTAGCGACGGGTTGTGTGGTAATCTTTTACTCACACAAATCTACTTTCTTGCTTAGGATGGAGTATGAATGATCCTACCTTATTTACCTGCCTAGTTACCTCATGAGTTTAAGACTCTACGAGCGAATCTACCAGTATTTCGTACCTGACGGTTTGAATAAGAAGAAATACCGAAACAAACTCAGACAAACCTCTTTATTTTAATATTGCTGTGTTATAACTTAACAATACAGGCAATATAACGCCTATTTCTCTATATATTTGCCTTTATATCGTAGGCATTTGAAATATCGAATTTATTGTAATCGAATGTGTATTCCACAAATAGTTATGTACGAAATAGCTAGTAGTTATAAGGGTATTATTTCGCCCGTAACTACATTCATCAGCGATCTGCTCTGCCTGTCACTGGTCCCTATAACAGTTTTGCTTCTTTCTCCGAAACCAAACTGTTTCCCTAACCAAATAAAATATAAAATTATATTACCATACCTGAATGCCACATTCAACTACACAAACTCTACATTTCTCCTCATTTAAGACCAACCATTAATTTCTCTACTCATAATAATCAAATGAATCCTACGAATTAATATTATTGGATGAATAAACCTTGTTTCCTAAGTCCCTAATACCACGTATGAATTTATACCTAATCCTACCTACCACTAGACCCTAGGCTATTGTATGCAATACTCCCATCATTACTTTTATTAGTGTTATGTGATGTGTAGGCATTTGAAATATCGAATTTATTGTAATCGAATGTGTATTCCACAAATAGTTAAGTACGAAATAGCTAGTAGTTATAAGGGTATTATTTCGCCCGTAACTACAATCATCAGCGATCTGCTCTGCCTGTCACTGGTCCCTATAACAGTTTTGCTTCTATATCCGAAACCAAACTGTTTCCCTAACTAAATAAAATATGAATTTATATTACCATACCTGAATGCCACATTCAACTACATAAACTCTACATTTCTCCTCAATTAAGACCAACCATTAATTTCTCTACTCATAATAATCAAATGAATCCTACAAATTAATATTATTGGATGAATAAACCTCGTTTCCTAAGTCCCTATTACCACTTATGAATTTATACCTAATCCTACCTTCCACTAGTCCCTAAACTATTGTATGCAAAACTCCCATCATTACTTTTATTAGTGTTATGTGATGTGTAAAACCTAAGCTAGGAATCTACGCTGTAAATCGTTCGGCAGGCTAATCCGAGAAGGCAACCTATAGCCGGTGTAATGTACATTTCACAACGGTCCGTGGACAAGGTTCTGTGAAATGCACTCCCTATCGCGTGTGTATAACATATAAATATATATTCAATAAAAGACCCAAGCCTTAAGCACACACAAAACCTTAACGAGTGAATAAATTCAAGCGGTCGACTTATTTTAAATTGCGACCTCTCGCTTCAGTCCTGCGGCAAACCTTAAGCCAAGGAAGAGGCCCATTTATGATAGGCTACACCATCTATGCAAATAAAGGAGACGGTGCCCAGGTTTCTCTGAGCCTGGCCTACTTCTAACAGGATCCCAAAGCGTCTGCCTTTGACACCGTTAGGTGGCGTGCGCTTTGTTAAATTGACATCCAATTTAGGCATTGATCTGGTCGAAATATTAATTAAACTTTCCAAAATAAACTCAAAATCTAATAAGACTCGAAATAGTTCAATACTATGTAAAATAATCACACAATATTGAACCTTCTCGCCTTCACAATAAAGTATCTATGAATGTTTACGTTACGAATTTAGGCTCGATCCAGTTTCAATGTCAATCCAAAATATAGATAAAGAACGAATGGATTGAAAGTATCAGTCAAGGTTCTCCTAGCTGACTAACCCCATTTAAAACACTTATTTAAATTAAAGCAAACTCCATCAAACTATTATACTTTAAACCAATTAACTCTAGTCAAAATTAATCACTATTAACCACTCTTATTTGAACACAAGTATTAACTGCAAGAGATTCACGAATGAATCAACTTCTCAAAACTTCAAAATCTACATTATTTAATTGAGTTTAAATCACCAAATTATGGTATATACACTACAAATTTACACATTGAAATCCCCATTTAAGTTGCCTTTATTGTGTCCGATCAAAGACTAAACCAGTACGAAAGTATACTAGCTCAATCAATGTCCAGGCACAACCTTAGGTAACCTAGATCGTAACCTTTTTTTTTTTTTTTTTTTTTTTTTTATTTTTTTTTTTTTTACGTGGGGAAATGCCTTTGCGCATCTCGCCCGGCCAGGGGAGCCAGGGCAGGTATGTCGGACTCCCGGGAACTGCCCGAACTACCGACTAAAACCCCACGGTGTTCCATCTCGTCACCAAGGTGCCGGGTTACGGGCACGCCGAAGCACTCTTCCGCGACCCGACGGTGACTGGCCTTGTTAGGGGCCCCAAACTCTGTATCAGGTGTTAACCTGGACCAACTCAACGAGTGGCGCGCGGGAACACGCGCGACGCCATCTCGGGCCAGTTAGTGACGCGGCTGACAGACTTCCCCAAGCCTGCCGGCCCTGGCCGCAGTTAGGGGGGAATGTGGCG
Source organism: Epinotia brunnichana (assembly GCA_963854355.1). Taxonomy (NCBI): domain Eukaryota; kingdom Metazoa; phylum Arthropoda; class Insecta; order Lepidoptera; family Tortricidae; genus Epinotia; species Epinotia brunnichana. Next base: position 67,330 of record CAWKZR010000004.1, on the reverse strand, counting down.
AGCGTAGGCTCGCCGCCTTCGCCCAATTCGCCGCTGGCGACGGGGATCCACAGATGTGGCTTCCCTTTCGCGTTCAGCGGCTTCTTTGGCCTCCATTACGGCCTCGCAGAAGGCAAGGACCGCTTTCCATGCCCTGTCGCTGTCCACCATTGTGTGAACTATGGTAGACAGCGAGAGGTCATGGCCTATCGTTGCGCAGAGAGTTTGGCGCTCATCTCTCCAGGCTGAGCACACCTCCAGCGTGTGCTGGGCCGTCTCCTCTGGGCAGTTGTCACAGTGGTGGCACGCTGCGGTCGGTTCTCGTCCTATGCGGTGCAGATACTTCCCGAAACACCCGTGATCCGAGAGGATCTGCGTCAGCCGGAATGTCAGTGTGCCATGGTGACGGTCCAACCACTGTTCAAAGACAGGACGAACTGCCAGGATCGTTCTGAGGCCTGCACTAGGTTGCGCCAGCCTCTCCTTCCATATGGCCACCATTTCCATGCGCGCCCCGTTGCGCCGTGCATCCACCTCCCTTGGTGCTGGTGAGTCGCCCCGACCCTCAACCTCCTTGCGCCAGCTATAAACCGCTGCAAGGGCCTTCGCGTCCAGGTCCCAGGGGAGCGACCCAGACAGCACGCATGCTGCTTCGTTGGAGATCGTCCGATACCCCCGTATCATCCTGTTTGCCATCACCCTCTGTGGCCTTCGCAGCAGGGCGATTTCCCGGCCATGCAGGATGTCCGCCCATACAGGGGCACCATAAAGGGCCATGGATCGGACGACCCCCATGTACAGCTGCCTGCACGACGCCTTAGGCCCCCCCGTGTTCGGGAGTATACGCCCTAGAGCACCGGCAGCTCCCAGCAGCTTTGGCATCAGGCGCTTGAAGTGAGCGTTGAAGGTCCATCGGCAGTCTAATGTGAGGCCCAGGTACCTCATAGAAGACGCGATCTCTATCCGGGTTCCACCCACAACAATATGCGCGTCCGGCGGAGGCGCCTTTCGGGGCCCATGGAATACTAAGGCCTCTGACTTTTGGAGAGCCACCTCCAGACCGAGTAACCGTATCCGTCGGACCACGTGTGCCACACCTGCCGTGGCCAGTATGCAGGCGTGTCGGCTTGTTTTGCCCTGGGCTGTGACCAGCGTGTCGTCAGCGTAGCATGTGAGGTTTACGCCTGGCAGGTAAGCACCCCGCAAGACCCAGTCGTAGCCAATGTTCCACAGGAGTGGGCCCAGGACCGACCCCTGTGGAACACCGCAAGTCATTTGGTGTCTCCCCCATTCTTCCCGGCCTGGGTAAACTACGTACCTCTCTGAGAGGTACGCGCCGACCATTCGCCTCAGGTAGGCGGGCACTTCGTGGAACCGCAAGGCCTCCATCACGCATCCCCACGGCAGGGTATTGAAAGCATTGGCGATGTCCAAGGATACCGCCAATACGACCTCGTTCTTGGACACCGCCTCTTCGGCAAGATCCCTTACGCGAAGGATGGCGTCAACGGTAGAGCGGCCACTGCGGAATCCGTACTGGCAGTCAGCCACATCTGGCCCGACCCGAGTCAAGTGCTTGTTGAGGCGGGCAGCGATAATGCGCTCGAACAGCTTGCTCACCTCATCAAGCAGGACTATAGGGCGGTATGCCGATGGCGAGTTAGCTGGGCGCCCTTCCTTTTTTAGCAGGACTAGTTTCCCTGTCTTCCATGGCCGGGGGAAGAGAGCTTGCTTGAAACAGGCTGAAAACAGCCTGAGCAGTCTTGGCTCCAGAGTATCATTGGCCAGGACCCACGCACGACCTGGGATTCCGTCGGGTCCAGGAGCTGTGTTTTTGGATTTCAGCCTAAAGACCGCTGCCCCGAGTTCACCAGCAGTAACGCTGGGAGCCTCTTCTTCCTCCTCCTCGTTGCTTGGTGCCATAGGCGGTGCCATTGCTGGTGGGGTGAATTCCTCCCTGACAGGGAATAGGGCCTTAACCACGTCCCTCAGCAAGTTCGGCTCGAGACTTCGCGTCAGTGGTGGAACCCAGCGGCGCAGTTTGTTACGGACCATTTTATATGGTCGGCCCCACGGGTCCCTGTTCAGCGAGTCGAGCATCTCTTGCTGGGAGCCCTCCTTCGCCTGGCTAATAGCCACCTGGAGATTTTTTGTGCGATGTATATAATCCGCGTACAATTCTGCCTCCTGGATTAGGTCTCTACGCCGACGCCTCCGCTGGTGACTGTACATGCGTCTTGCCGCGACACATGATTGTCGGAGTTGATCCAGCTCAGCTGACCACCAGTAAACCTGGCGCTTTGGAGGAAGAGCTTTCGCTCGGGGCATTGCTGCGTCGCAGATGTGTACCATTGTTTTGCCGAGCGCTTGCGACTCTTCCTCAACATGCACCGGGCCCTCGGGGACTGGGTTCCAGGCCTCAATATTGGCTGCAAGCTCAAACAAGTCCCGGTCAAGGCGTTTAAGTGCCCAGCGTGGTCCCTCTCCCGTCAGGGACCGACTGATGGGACCGCTCGGGGAATCTGATACCGCAGAGACACTGTACTGGATGTACCGGTGATCGGACAGTGTTTCCACGCCTTCAAGCACTTCCCAGCCATAGACACGGCGCGCCAGGGCGACGTTGGCGAACGTCACGTCCACAATGGAGCCACCCTGTTGCCGCACGCATGTGTTGACCGACCCCTGGTTGATCACGGCCAAACCTGCTGCGATGGCCCACTCCTCCAGTTCGCGCCCGCGTACGTCCGTTGTCGGGGATCCCCACGCCACGGACTTAGCATTAAAATCCCCGGCAACGAGCATGGGGATCGGGTGGCTCCGACTGATAAGCGCCCCAAGGTCCGTCAAGAAGGACTCAAATTCAGCCAGGCTCCGATTAGGCGAAAAATAAACACCCACCACAAGGATGCCGCCAAGGCGTCCAGCAACGTAGCCCTTTCCCTTTTCAGTGTTTTCAAACGGCGGTGAGCCAACAGCCGTTTGCGTGACTATAGCCACCAAACCGTCATGGTCCCCAGCCCAGTTGTCCCTTTGGGGGATGAAGTAGGGTTCGGAGACGATAGCTACCTGTATCAGCCACTGCGCCATGCTCTGAAACCAGAGGTCCTGAGCCCTTGCGCAGTGATTTAAGTTCGCCTGTAGGAATGGTAGAGCCATTACGTGACCTCCATCTCTATTGTCTTCTCGGCCTCAGCTGCGTCAATTGCAGGCGGGTGGATATTTTGCAATGCAGCCCGGGAGCCATTGCCGAATTTCCCCTTCTTTTTGGGAGCGGCGCATGACTTGCTCGCCATAGTGTGTCCTGCAGGTTTTTTGGCGGCTGCGCAGAGAGCACAGTGCGGCGCGGCGGAGCACGTGGCCTTCTTGTGGCCGTGCTGGCCACAGCGATAACACAGATCGCTTCGGTCCTCCTGACCTTGGCACTGCGCGTGAACGTGTCCCACCTCGAGGCACCGGAAGCAGCGCATGGGTTTAGGATCCAGCAGTTGCACTCGTGCTGAGACCCATCCCACTAACAGCCGTCCTTTCTCGTTCAGCTTTTTTGCTGCTGTCACCGGGCAGCGAACCCATGCTGTTCCCAGGCCTGTGAAGTCCTGGCGAATGTTGCCGCACTTTACCGCGTCGACCGCACAGCCACCATTCTGAACAATGGCAGTCTTGACGTCTTCAGGAGTAACTGAGTCATCCAGACCCGATATGCGCATTTCCACGCATTTCGTGGGTCTCGAGACTTGGACAAAGTCGCTATTTAGCGTGTCCCTCAGCTTGTTTGCAAGAGCATCCGCTTGCTCGCCACTAGTAGCCCCGGGCACTTCGATGATGGTCGCTCCAGTGACCGCCCGTTTAAACCGGACACCCTCTATTTGCAGATCTTTCAAATTGATCTTCGATCGCGCCTCTTTTATTATGTCCCCGTAAGTGGGATGGCCATCGCCTGGTTTTAGCGTAAGAACGACTGCCGCTGAGCGTGGCTCCCGCAGTTTTCGGGTCTGCCTGGGCTTGGACTGCTGAGCTGCCGCCGCTGCCGCTGCCTTCGCGGCTGTCTTCTTTTTACCCTTGCTCACGACATCTGTCCACGTTTCCTTCATGGATGCCGGCGCTGGTGGTAATGGGTGGGGCTCAGGCGGTGGTAGAGGTTCGGTGGGTTGAACCGCTTGACCATTCTTCTTGCCCTTCTTGGCCACCTTTTTCTTCTTTCCCTTTTGCCCTTCTAAGGGAGCTGGAGCTGTTCCTTTGGGCTCCACCGTGTTCTGCCTACTAGGACCAGCGACGATGTTGTCTGCTGTAGTTGGGGCGGATGGTACGTCCTTCCTGTTTTTGTCGGCAGGTTTGGTGACCGCATCTGTCTTTGTGTCGCCAGCAAGTGATGGGCGCACTACCTTCGATGGAAGAAGCCTGTCCTCCAAGGCTTCCAGCCGGGCGTTCACAATGGTCCCCACTTTGACCATCATGTCGCGTTCAGCCTCCTCCGACGGAGCTGGCTTGGCCAGTCGCAGCTCGCTTCGCATCTCCCCTAACTCCCTTCGGAGCTCCGTCATCTGAGCTTGTAGGCGCACGTTTTCCGCCTCAAGCTTCTTGATTTCTTCGCAAGAAGTGCGCTTCATCAACTCCTGGGCAGCGTCCATATATGCCGCAACCGCATCCTTCAGCTTCCGCTGGTGGGTCCCTTTTAAGTTGCCGGACTTTGCAATTACTGCTTTGATTACCTCAGTGCTGTCCAACATTTGTGTGTGCAACGCAGAACCCAGCTGGGACTCCGCTGGAGGTGGCTGCGTTGTTTTCTGTTGGCTCGTTGGCCTCATTCGGATTACCATGTTGGCCACTGCCTCTTCTGCATCTACCGCAGCTTTTCGGCGAAGTTCTTCCTTTGCCGCCTGCTTAGCTGCCTTCAGGTCGGCCTGCGCCTCGCTCATTCCGAGGAACTTTCCCGTTGTTGGCGGGCGGCCTCTCGCTCTGGGCTCGTCCTCCCTCATGGGCTCCGCATCTCCATCGCTTGATGACTCTGAGAGTTCTAACCGTCGCCTCTTCTGTCCCTCCTGTGACCACAGTCGGCCTTTAAGTACTGAAGAGGCTGATCCGGACCTGGATCTCGTCCTTACCGTTATCAGGCTCTCGCTCACGCTTGAGTCCGATAACTGTTCCACCGCCGGTCCCGGCGGATTCTCCGCGTCCGACCGGGGCAGTGGGGAGTCAACGGTCGACTCCCGAGCCCCCACTGCGTCTTTAAATTTGAACGGAGTCAGGCATGAGCGCCCCCGCCCCCCGCCCCTGGCCCTGCCCCTGGCTCTGCCCCTGGCTCTGCCCCTGGCTCTGATTTTCTTCTGTGGAGCAGTGGCCTCGTCAGCAGGGGATGGCCGCTGCCCCTCCAAGTCAGCTCCGACAAGCGCGACGGACCGCACTAAGCACCCAGTCCCGTCCGCAGCCTGCGCTGGATCCCCATGAGGCACACTCTCCTCGTCCAAGCGGGTCAGAGTCTCCCGGGGGATTTTCTCGAAGCAGACCTCTCGCCCACCCTCTTTTGGGGTCTCCCGCTCCGCACTCGTGTCCGCCAGTTGAACCAAGCTCAATGCCTCCTCCTCGGAACGCTCCCCGCCCTGCCCTCGCGGCAGGAAGCGGCCAAGGCCGTCGCGCGCTGGGCCTTGTGCTCTCGGCGCGATCTGGATTGCGGCCGCGTTCAGATCGATACGAGGGCTACCATCCTGCCCTTGCACTGGTGAACGTGCAAGGTTGAGGCGGGGGCGGAAGGCCTCCCTTTTCTCCGTAGGGCTGTAGGTGCCCTTATCCGCCAGTTTTTCGTCATTGGCCTTTGTTTGGGGTGGGTTGGGTCCGCTTCCATCAGCCCCACCGCCGCCCCTCAGCCTCAGCATTCCTTCACGATCAGAGTCCGGTGTGATGTAGCCAATGTCGTGTTTACGGAGGCCGGCACCTGGCCGGCCTACGGAGCAGTTTTTGCCCCCTCCGTATACGGTGGGGCAGCCACCCGCCGAAGCGGATGGACGGGATTGGTTACCCGCCCGGAGATTAAATTTTAAACTGCTGCTCATTTTTGACTTCACAATGCCTCCACATCGTCGTCTCTTTTTTCGGGGGTGAGCTCCCCCGCACGTTAGGGACTGGACTCCCTCCAGCCACGCATCCCATCGGCACGATCCGCTCACCTTGGGATTGGGGTGATTTGTTATAGTGGTTTTCTTCCACGCGGCGCTACTGCTCAATGAGCGGCGCCCCCGGTCCGCTCAATGCAGATTACGGGTTGCCCGACGGGGAGCCGAAACTCAACCAACAGCCGCACGAACGCGAATGCCAGACCCGCCGCGCCGCAAGCCTTGAAGGCCTGCCATCCCACGCCACCCGAAGACGGCCACTGGCCGTAAACAAAGAGGTCCCAACAGCAAAAGGTGCATCTGCACCGCCACCACTGCCCAGTGGCTGCCAAGAAGGCAACCAGGATAAGACGGCCGCATCCCTTGCCACCTCAGATGAGCTGAGGCATGCTGGGAGCGGCCAACCATGGAACACGGCACTAAAGCCCGCGCAGGAGTGAACTCGACTGCATTGCCACGACTGTGACTTGGTAGTTTGCAGAGGGAAGACAGCAAAACGCGCAACTGAGCGGCTATCCCCCCCCTCCCAGGGTGCACCACGAGGAGGTCTACCAGCCCACGCACCCCACCTAGATCGTAACCTAGCCCAACCAGGAGAACTCGACCACCACCTTCAAGCTCCGAGATTTGAATGTCCAGCCCCACGCTACCCCGTCCAAACATCAGCTCTGAAAACACTCCCCCCAACCCCCGCACAACTGGCGTCTGAAACTAGTTGACAAATTACCAATTAAATATAGTCATGTCTAATTTAAACTCTATTCCCTTTATTAAATACGACCCAATACAAAACCATAATTAAATTTGTACAAAAACAATCTCACGCTTTACCTACAATTCCTACGAATGACCACTTGAGGTTTTTTCGTCCAGCCGTTTTTGCCGTCTTAGCCCAAGCGAACCTATTCGACCATTTCCATATTCCTATAAGGATAGTGTTGAAATTGGCTTACATTATTATTTGATCTCCTCAGATTCAACTGTAAAGGTAAATTGGCGCCATTAATTTATTACCTCGGTACTCGAAACTAATACAGTCATCTACTATAGCTCTCCCATTAAGAATGCGTATGTTAGAACAATATGTGAATGTAGAAAAGCCCGTTACTACTTTGTAATAAGATTCATTTTTGAATAAAATACATTTGCTTTCCACGATTACAGTAACAAATTAAGTTTGCATTGTAATAAATTTTAACCACTCAAGACATGTGTGAAATATTATTCTCTAGAATGCGTCGATAGTTAAAATCGATAAATATTAAGTTTTTTTGCTATGCGTAAACGTTGGTTTACCTATGTTTTATTATATTTTAATCCCTGTTGTATTGAATTATTACCTCATTTAGCATTCATTAAAAACTATAGATAAACGAGATATACTTAGTCATAGTTCGAGTTACATAATCGCCCCCTCGAGGAATAGACGTGTAATTACATGTAATTCACGGATAGTCCTCGAACTACTATTTATAAAGAAAATATCTCCTAGATTTGTTAGCGTAGCAACCCCCCATCTTAAACGTGTGTTTGTGTGAGGTGTGTTTAAACAATACTCATTGATTGTTAATGACTCGGTATAGAACTCAGTTCCTTGAACTTCAATAATGATACATGAAAATCCTTTCCCCAAATCTTTTCCATTTGCACGAAGTACTAGTTTTTGAGACTAACAGGACCTAACGCCCCGAATTTGCAGCATCAAACTGAATCTTTGGATCTGGCTGGGCATCCTCCAATTCTATCCACATTGTTCGGAAATGAGTGATTCCACAAAGACTCTCCACGCAAACCAGAAAAAACCTTTATATAAGTATTGAGATGTTCATTTCTAATTAATTAAAATTCGAATCAAGTTTCGATACGTTATCACCTTTTTCAAAAACTGAATGTACAATGACTACTCATTTTTGAAATAATTCGATATCAAATATCCTTCTCCAAAATGTGGTGTGTATACCAATTTAATCTCAGCGTATGTATAGTGTGTAGCTAGTAAAAAATCTCATGAAATGAGCTAATCGTAATACGATTTGAACCTACGGATAATTTTTTTTTTACTTACTAATATGTTATTTCGATTCCCCCAAATACCAACAAATCCAGGTTGATTACTATCCAACATTTGTCTATTTGCAACAACCCATTTTCACAAAAAGTTCCTTCAAATCTGCACACTCTTTTCTAACTTCACCTAATTTTCATCATCTCTGAGTAGATATGTCACACACTCAAGCACACATCAATTCCTCATCCGCTTGTTCACTAGATTGTTACAGGTAGCCAAAATTCCAGATATGTAATCAATGCAACAATGCATACTATCACCGATGATTCTACAAATTATTTAGTTGTTTATAATAATTATTAAATTTAAACCCTTTTCCCTTAATGAATGCCAAACAATGCAACAACATTTAAAATGTACATAAAATGCCTTTTAATTTATTTTCAGTATAAAAATGTCCATTTACAACATTCAATTTCAATAAATTTGCCTGAATTGAGTGTAAGTGTTATAAGTGAATTCCTCAGTCCATGAGACAAAAATGATCTTAAACTTTAGTAATAGAAAGTTCTCAATACAACCCTGCACGTGTCCCCTGGGTGGTACTAAAGAGTGACAAACTCAAAAAGGCCAAAATAATAATATATGCCATACGATTAAATAAATAATACAAGTGAACCAAACACAACATGGAATGCACGAAAAAAAAACTACTTCACAATGGACTACTTTATAGTACTTGAGAAAGCGTCCAAACACAATCACGCAAGTAAGTTCCTTTTATATTTATACTTATTTATGATATTTTAGTAGTTTAGCTCGATTATACCCTTGCTAGAGATTCTCAAATACTTACTTCGAAACAATTTGTTACTAGTTTTTTTTTTCTACCATAAATGTGGACAAAAGATTGACCCACGCTTACATTCCATAACCATAACGTACCTACAAAAATGTATCAAACAATTGCCTAACCTAACTAAACCTAAGCCAAGTAAGAGGCCCATGTGGTATTGGTTTCTAATGATAGAAAGTTAATTTTTTTGTTATTATTGACAAATGTGCGAGCCATAAAAAGTACCATGAATTTTTAAAGCGCTGGCAGTGTTGTTAAAAATTGCTTTGTTTATTGTTATTTTTACTCAAAAATAATTCTAATAATTCTAAACTATGACAGAACCTTTGTTCCTTTCTTACAACTAGATTTTAGAATCTTACTACTTAAAAAAGTGACTAAAATGAATGTATGGTAATATGATACCTGATGTGATTTTGAAACAACTTGAAAATTCCGTCCTTCAAAATAACCAATCTTCCATATATGTTTTTTTTTGTATGTCTGTTTCATATTTCTTTTTGCTATGATTACAGGAAACATATGATCATGATGATGATGATGATGGATGATGATGATACCCTAGGTTATTCAAAGCAAGCAAGATAATGGATTTTCAATATTCACCCCGGCATTCTGTACATGTATGTGTGAATTCTTCTGTTATAAAGGTAATAACCAAATCATATTACTTACTTTTTTTTTAAAGCTTAGATAATATTACTATTGAAATAATACCAAAAAAAAAAACCTAAATGATAAATATTCTATATAATTATATGTATTTATTTATCTTTTTGAATTGAAATCCTTGCTAAATTATATATTAATATCATTTATGGATTACTTGCGATATCTAGTGATGCATTCAAGAACCAGCAAGCCCGAAATCTATCAATACTACAAACACACTCAGTTGTTTGGTCCACAGCTGGTAAGCGCGCTAGGATCGCTCCAGTTCGTTACTAAAATATTAGCCCCTTATATCATAGTTTCAATTCTAGAATATTCCTAATGTAATTTCACATTCTAATACCTACTTCAAGACTTATCAATGTCGTTATAATTCCTGCCTGCAAATTTCTACATACTCGTAAGTTATAAAAGTAAACAGACGAAAATCGACGGCAAAGACACTTTTTTTTCTTACTCAGAGACTACCTGCGTGTACACTCAGTGACCCAAATTTTTTTGTTCAAAATGCACGATCCCTTATCAGTTGTAATCCAGTGTCCACAAAAACAACATCAATATTTACACGCGTTTGGCGTGAAACGTGAGTACGCCCCCACTGATACTAGGGTAACACATGTGCGTTGCTGACTCTAAAATGTTACATGAGAAAATTAAAATTTGTTTCTTTTGCGAACTTTATTTTCAAATTGTTTAACTACCTTAAACATACATACATACTAAACACAATTTACGCCCCCACGCCCCCTATAGTTTTAGACTCTAAAACCTTCGTACAAATATGAAAATGACGTCATGAACTTCAAACACTAACATACTTTTTTTTTTATTTTACTTCAGGTGCAGATAAAACATACCTACGACAGAACAACGAGAATTTGCTGAACGCTACGTCGATGGCAAACGAGCGCACGGTCCGTTCGATATCAAGCGATCATCGCAACCCATGAACGCGCGCAACTCCAGACAACCCTCACATATTTACTAATTGTACTACCTATTCAATAATATAAATTATACTATTTGTTGCATTAAATTTACTAGAAGGAAGAGTCAAAGTCCTAATATGCACACATTTCCATTCCACGCCAACAAAATGTAGCCTAAAATAGGCTACTGAATTATCCTGAAACCGACCTACTCAAAATGTAACTAAACAGTTTCATTTATTATAAATATATGAAGATCCTGGTCACGGCACCAAAATGTAACTTCCCCCCTTAAATAAACTTTAACTAACTAAAAAATAATAAAAATAATATTTGTATTGGCCATATGATCATCTACTACTACGTTATTCCGAACAACCCAAATTCTTTTATGTGTAGCAAATTGGACCTTGACTCCTCTCTATCTATCTACCTACTCCTTCGTTCACCTACTGCATCCTAATTCAAAATAATGTACCTGTCAAATCAATTACTATAAATATTTTATATGTTTTTGTTAATTTACACCAACCTCCTATTAATCATTCGGATAAGCAAGATCGTAGCTCTTAAATTTTCTATTATCTTGATTATTTTGACACCTTAAACACACTAATATTCAGCCTATGTATTCATATTTTGAACAAAGTCTTAGCGACGGGTTGTGTGGTAATCTTTTACTCACACAAATCTACTTTCTGGCTTAGGATGGAGTATGAATGATCCTACCTTATTTACCTGCCTAGTTACCTCATGAGTTTAAGACTCTACGAGCGAATCTACCAGTATTTCGTACCTGACGGTTTGAATAAGAAGAAATACCGAAACAAACTCAGACAAACCTCTTTATTTTAATATTGCTGTGTTATAACTTAACAATACAGGCAATATAACGCCTATTTCTCTATATATTTGCCTTTATATCGTAGGCATTTGAAATATCGAATTTATTGTAATCGAATGTGTATTCCACAAATAGTTATGTACGAAATAGCTAGTAGTTATAAGGGTATTATTTCGCCCGTAACTACATTCATCAGCGATCTGCTCTGCCTGTCACTGGTCCCTATAACAGTTTTGCTTCTTTCTCCGAAACCAAACTGTTTCCCTAACCAAATAAAATATAAAATTATATTACCATACCTGAATGCCACATTCAACTACACAAACTCTACATTTCTCCTCATTTAAGACCAACCATTAATTTCTCTACTCATAATAATCAAATGAATCCTACGAATTAATATTATTGGATGAATAAACCTTGTTTCCTAAGTCCCTAATACCACGTATGAATTTATACCTAATCCTACCTACCACTAGACCCTAGGCTATTGTATGCAAAACTCCCATCATTACTTTTATTAGTGTTATGTGATGTGTAGGCATTTGAAATATCGAATTTATTGTAATCGAATGTGTATTCCACAAATAGTTAAGTACGAAATAGCTAGTAGTTATAAGGGTATTATTTCGCCCGTAACTACAATCATCAGCGATCTGATCTGCCTGTCACTGGTCCCTATAACAGTTTTGCTTCTATATCCGAAACCAAACTGTTTCCCTAACTAAATAAAATATGAATTTATATTACCATACCTGAATGCCACATTCAACTACATAAACTCTACATTTCTCCTCAATTAAGACCAACCATTAATTTCTCTACTCATAATAATCAAATGAATCCTACAAATTAATATTATTGGATGAATAAACCTCGTTTCCTAAGTCCCTATTACCACTTATGAATTTATACCTAATCCTACCTTCCACTAGTCCCTAAGCTATTGTATGCAAAACTCCCATCATTACTTTTATTAGTGTTATGTGATGTGTAAAACCTAAGCTAGGAATCTACGCTGTAAATCGTTTGGCAAGCTAATCCGAGAAGGCAACCTATAGCCTGTTAACTTGGTGGAACTGTTAACTTATGTGCAAAACAAATCGGGTTTAATGGACAATGAAAGCATGAAGCGTATTTGTTTATCTGCCTTTAATGGGACAGAAATAAGTGATGCGAAAACGTTGTTATTTGATGCCCTAAACGATAGAGGTAAGAAGAAAATATTAAGAAGAAACGAGGGAAAAATTGAGAGGGACCTAGAAGACATAATGCTAGTGTTCAGGGATGTGGATTGTGAGTTGCTTCCCACGTTTGTGGCAAGAGATTTAAATAAGTTACCGGCTGTTACTTTTGATTTTCTGGATGCCTCGGCGTTATTGAAAGATATAGTAAGATTAAAACAAGAAGTGCAGGAAATAAAAAGTACATATGCTACTAATAAACAGCTGGAAGACCTTGAGAGCAAGTGGAATCACGATAAGTATGCATCTTTATTGCGCGGGCAATCGAACGTTAATACAAAGCGAGGTGCATACTTGCAAAATAGCGGCCCGATGGGTATGTTATCGCTAAACGACGACGGGTCACTGCGCGCGACAGGGGGCAATGACCGAAACGAGTTGCAAAGGCCGGACCAAGGTCATGCGTCGGTGCAAATTACCTGGCCGACTAGAGGAGAGGCCTTATCGCTCGGTGACGTAATACAGGCATCGCCTGAGTGTGATGCGCCAAACCGGTCTATAGAGGAACCGGAACGCACTGATGAGACGTTTTCGACCAAGTCAATAGAGGATAAGGTTGAAAATACGATGCACAAAAACACAGTTATTAAAAATACTGATCAGCTGTTAACGCCTAAGAAACAGGTATGTGAAGTGGAGCGTCATAAAACTGATAAGCAAACATTTGCGGATTTGTTGAAGAATGGGGAGGAATGGAAACCGTCAAAAATTGACGAGAGACGGGAACGTGCTGAACGTAGAAAACTTAGAAATAGATTTATGGGGTGTAAAGGCAATGCGGAACCTACCTTTAATTTTAAATTTAAGGCGGCGGAAGACAAGGTGCCGTTGTTTATTTACAATGTGCATAAGGATGTTGCTGAGAGCGACATTAGAGAATATATTCAGCTAAAAACAAAAGAAAAAGTGTACCTCGTTAAGGTAAGAACGCGAAAGCAGAGAGATTACCATTCCTATAAGATGTACGTATCGAGTGCAAAATTGAATATATTTATGGACGAAGCTTTATGGCCTAAGGGGGTCTATTTCAGGCGGTTTATATCGCTCAGGGACGGGCAAGAGAAGCTGCCGAACCAAAACAGTGAGAGTGGAGACTTGGAAAGTTTAAAGCAAAATGACTAGTTTTTCAAGCAGGCTGATAAGTTTTAATTGTAAGTCCCTTAAGAGGTCGATAGATGGAGTGAGGGAGTTGTGTGAAGGAGCTGATGTCCTGTGTCTACAAGAAACATGGCTACTAGGCCACGATTTACCACTGCTCGGCACTGTACACAAGGACTTTGCATACACTGGAACTACGGCGGTCGACTGCGGGGCCGGTCTACTGACAGGTCGCCCTCACGGGGGAGTGGCCATACTTTGGAGAAAATCGGTGTTTAAGGACGTATTAGTCATGAAGTGCGGTAGTGTGCGGTTAGCGGCCATTAAGATATCAATGCCGAACTCAGCGGCGTTAATATTTAGTGTTTATATGCCGGTAAATTGCCCAGACAACTTACCGTTATTTACTGAGTGTATGGGTGAAATTAGTGCGATCAGTCAGGACACCCCCGATGTTGCGGCAGTGTTTATTTTGGGAGACTTTAATGCGCATCCTAATGAACTTTTTTGTAATGAGCTCCTGCAGTTTTGTGAGACACAAAAGTGGTGTTGTGTGGATCTTGAGGTGATGGGCGCTGCCTCTGAGACATACACATTTACAAGTGAAGCTCATGGGTGTAACAGGTGGTTGGATCACTGCATTGTCACAGAATCAGCGAGAGAAACAGTGCGGACTGTCAAGATTGAATACGACGTGTTTTGGTCCGATCACCTGCCGCTTATAATAGAGTGTGACTTTGATAAAATTGAGATTATGTGCAATGGGTTTACGTCACGTAATGAAGGCGTAATTTGGGGTGAAAGGCGGGCCTCTCAAGTAGATTTGTACCACTCGATCTGTCACAGCGAGCTAAAATTACTGGACTTTCCAGCCGAGCTAACGTCGTGCGCAGATAAGCTATGTAGCGATCCTAATCATAAAATAGTATTAGATAATATGCATAGTTACATAGTAAACACGTTAACGGATGCGGCAAAAAAGTCTAGTAAGAAAGGGAGGAGGAAGCAATGTAGACAGGTGGCTGGCTGGAACAAATATGTGGCTCCTGCTCACAAGGATGCCAGGGAGAAATTCTTGGTGTGGGTGTCTGCGAACAGGCCTAAAGAGGGGCCTCTCTACCGGGATATGTGTGAAACCAGAAAGCTTTTTAAGTCCAAGCTGAAATGGTGTCAGGACAGGCAAGAACAAATCAAAAGTGATATTCTTGCCACAAACCGGACAGCTAAGGATTTTAAAGCTTTCTGGAAGAACACAAATAATTCGAACACTAAGCCGGGAATCCCTGTGAGCGTGGGTGGAGAGTGTGACAGGATGGCCATCGCTAATAATTTCAGCAGGTTGTTTGCCGTAAGTCCTTTGGTGGAGTCGACTGTGGATGGGGTGGGAGATGCTGAGACTAACATGGGCGAAAGTTCCTTGAGATTTACAGCTAGTGAAGTTGACAAACTCATTAAAAACATGCAAAGGGGTAAATCGCCAGGGCATGATGGTCTCAGCATCGAGCATCTCAAACATGCGGGGGTGCACCTGCCGCGTGTCCTGGCAATGTTCTTCACGCTTTGCCTCAGACACGCCTATCTTCCCCAGCAACTCACAAGTACAGTGGTAATTCCGCTAGTTAAAAACAAAACGGGTGACCTATCGGATATGGGCAACTACAGGCCCATCTCACTTGCCACTGTACTGGCGAAAGTGCTTGACGGCTTGCTTAATGCTCAACTTTGTAAGCATATTAAGTTGCACGACGCTCAATTCGGCTTCAGGCCAGGTCTGTCGACTGAAAGTGCAATTTTGTGCGTTAAGCAAGCTGTCAGGTACTACAAGGACAGGAACACACCCACTTATGCGTGTTTCCTGGACTTGTCCAAAGCTTTTGACCTGGTTGTGTACGACATGCTGTGGGATAAGCTACAAAAAACTGATCTACCTAGGGAGTGCGTAGCTTTACTAAAGTATTGGTACAACAGCCAGATCAATCGGGTAAGATGGGCGGGGATCGACTCGGATGTATATAGGTTGAAATGTGGGGTAAGACAGGGGGGGTTGTCTTCCCCTATCCTTTTTAACCTATATGTGAACGAATTGATAGAGAGGCTCAGCAGTACGCATGTCGGCTGTCATATTGGCGAAATATGTTTCAATAACATAAGCTATGCTGACGACATGGTCCTGCTGGGGCCGTCAGTCGACTCCATTAAGGATTTACTTGGACTGTGTGAGGGCTACGCCCTACAGCATGGTCTTAAATATAATGTAAATAAAAGCGAAGTGCTCATTTTTAAAGCACGTAAATACAATTTAAACACCTTGCCTAAGATCATGCTGGGGGGCGAGACCCTTAAAATAGTGGAAAAGTTTAAGTATCTAGGCCATATGCTCACTGCGGACCTAAATGACGACCTAGATATGGAGAGGGAGAGGAGAGCGTTGGCAGTACGAGGCAATATGCTCGCCCGAAGGTTTGCACGCTGTAACAAACAAGTTAAGTTGACCCTTTTTAAAGCTTATTGTCAAACATTTTACACGTGTAGCCTGTGGGCGAGATTTACTCAGAGGGCCTATAACATCCTGCGTGTTCAGTACAATAACATCCTCAGAGTGCTGTTGAAGCTGCCGAAGCACTGCAGTGCATCAGGCATGTTTGCCGAAGCTCAAGCGGACGACTTTTTTGCCATTCGGCGGAAAAGAATAGCGTCACTGCTAAAACGGATGCGCGGTAGCAGCAACAGTATGCTGAGGGTGTTGGCAGAGCGCCTCGACTGCCCGCTCACCAAATATTGGGTTGAAGTGGTCATTGGTAGGGCCAAGTAGGGAATAAAATATTCGCTATTTGGTCCTACCTTTCTGCCATAGGTACCGAAAGAACCGAAGAGGTGCCTAAATGTAAATTTAATTAAAATTTTATTTAAACTAAACTTAATCGTGTAATACTAATATAGTCTTGTAAGCCCCATTTTGTTACTAACACTATTATGGATCTCGGTCTGAATTAAACAATTTTTATTTTATTATTTTATTATAGCCGGTGTAATGTACATTTCACAACGGTCCGTGGACAAGGTTCTGTGAAATGCACTCCCTATCGCGTGTGTATAACATATAAATATATATTCAATAAAAGACCCAAGCCTTAAGCACACACAAAACCTTAACGAGTGAATAAATTCAAGCGGTCGACTTATTTTAAATTGCGACCTCTCGCTTCAGTCCTGCGGCAAACCTTAAGCCAAGGAAGAGGCCCATTTATGATAGGCTACACCATCTATGCAAATAAAGGAGACGGTGCCCAGGTTTCTCTGAGCCTGGCCTACTTCTAACAGGATCCCAAAGCGTCTGCCTTTGACACCGTTAGGTGGCGTGCGCTTTGTTAAATTGACATCCAATTTAGGCATTGATCTGGTCGAAATATTAATTAAACTTTCCAAAATAAACTCAAAATCTAATAAGACTCGAAATAGTTCAATACTATGTAAAATAATCACACAATATTGAACCTTCTCGCCTTCACAATAAAGTATCTATGAATGTTTACGTTACGAATTTAGGCTCGATCCAGTTTCAATGTCAATCCAAAATATAGATAAAGAACGAATGGATTGAAAGTATCAGTCAAGGTTCTCCTAGCTGACTAACCCCATTTAAAACACTTATTTAAATTAAAGCAAACTCCATCAAACTATTATACTTTAAACCAATTAACTCTAGTCAAAATTAATCACTATTAACCACTCTTATTTGAACACAAGTATTAACTGCAAGAGATTCACGAATGAATCAACTTCTCAAAACTTCAAAATCTACATTATTTAATTGAGTTTAAATCACCAAATTATGGTATATACACTACAAATTTACACATTGAAATCCCCATTTAAGTTGCCTTTATTGTGTCCGATCAAAGACTAAACCAGTACGAAAGTATACTAGCTCAATCAATGTCCAGGCACAACCTTAGGTAACCTAGATCGTAACCTAGCCCAACCAGGAGAACTCGACCACCACCTTCAAGCTCCGAGATTTGAATGTCCAGCCCCACGCTACCCCGTCCAAACATCAGCTCTGAAAACACTCCCCCCAACCCCCGCACAACTGGCGTCTGAAACTAGTTGACAAATTACCAATTAAATATAGTCATGTCTAATTTAAACTCTATTCCCTTTATTAAATACGACCCAATACAAAACCATAATTAAATTTGTACAAAAACAATCTCACGCTTTACCTACAATTCCTACGAATGACCACTTGAGGTTTTTTCGTCCAGCCGTTTTTGCCGTCTTAGCCCAAGCGAACCTATTCGACCATTTCCATATTCCTATAAGGATAGTGTTGAAATTGGCTTACATTATTATTTGATCTCCTCAGATTCAACTGTAAAGGTAAATTGGCGCCATTAATTTATTACCTCGGTACTCGAAACTAATACAGTCATCTACTATAGCTCTCCCATTAAGAATGCGTATGTTAGAACAATATGTGAATGTAGAAAAGCCCGTTACTACTTTGTAATAAGATTCATTTTTGAATAAAATACATTTGCTTTCCACGATTACAGTAACAAATTAAGTTTGCATTGTAATAAATTTTAACCACTCAAGACATGTGTGAAATATTATTCTCTAGAATGCGTCGATAGTTAAAATCGATAAATATTAAGTTTTTTTGCTATGCGTAAACGTTGGTTTACCTATGTTTTATTATATTTTAATCCCTGTTGTATTGAATTATTACCTCATTTAGCATTCATTAAAAACTATAGATAAACGAGATATACTTAGTCATAGTTCGAGTTACACGGTCCTGCGCCACCCGCAGTAAGCAAAGTAATTGATGTATGTGGTTTTATGATTATCTGTTACTGATTCGGTTGGTGGCCAGATTATTTGTGACGAATACAATACTAAACTATTAACAATTAATGAATAGGTATTTAGGTCTTAATATCTACTTCGAAGATTTTTTCAAATGCGTAGGTCTATCTAACCAAAATCTTCGGTAATGAGCTCGTCGCCTCTTCGAAATATACCGTACCCCAATTTGCACAGCGCGAATGAGACAGGGCATAGTGTGTTTTTGACTCAAAAAAGTGACATCCTATTTTTATTAGACAACTCTATTGCTTGCGAGACGAGATGACGAGATGTCGCGTGTGCCGATTTTCAATATTAATTCAAATATATTTTTATAAGTTTGTTTGACTTTGTCACGAATGGAAAACGAAAATTAATTCCTATAGAAAAAGTTCCAGTTCATCGTTTAACGTGGCATTGTTTTATGTGGCAATTGAATGCGCATATTAACCCGATTTCACTTGCTCTTAAATGTGAATAGACTCGTCGCAAAAAAAGAATTTCTCCTTTTTCGTTTTTATTTTTTATTTCCATTTCTAGATTGAAGTAGAATCTCTGGATGAGTTGGATATATTCCTTATAATTGGTTGTATAACGTTTATTTTTTTTACATTCTACATACGCGGATGTTTAGAAAAATACAGATTTTTTGTATTGAGGTTTTTTTCTTATGTTTCCCTAGGGTAGTGACAGCCCTAGAACATTTTTAACCCCCAACGGAAAAAGAGGGGTGTTATAAGTTTGAAGTGTCTGTGTGTTTGTGTATCTGTGTGTGTGTCTGTCTGTGGCATCGTTAGCTCCTAAACTAATAGACCAATTTGAATGTGGTTTTTTTATCCGAAAGCTGACGTTATCGATATGGTTCTTAGCTACGTTTCAACACTAACTAACTAATGTAACTGATATATATAATTTAATCACAGATCTGAAAATAAACAGTTCAAATTTTAAATTTTTTTTTTTTTTTTAACAAAATCGGTTTAGCCGTTTTTGAGATATTGAACTTTGAAATGAAAATGTCGGTGGTTTTTCAACTAATCTAACTTTCTCTAAACATCCGCGTATGTCGAATGTAAAAAAAATAGACGTTATACTCGTACAACCAATCATAAGAAATCTATCGCACTCATCCAGAGATTCTACTTCGACCTAGAAATTGAAATAAAAAATAAAAACCTAAAAGGAGAAATTATTTTACTGCGACGAGTCTATTCACATTTAAGAGCAAGTGAAATCTGACTGATATGCGCATTCAATTGCCACATAAAACAATGCCACGTTAAACGATGAACTGGCCATAGTTTTTCTATAGGAATTAATTTTCGTTTTCCATTCGTGACAAAGTCACACAAACTTAAAAAAATATATTTGAATAAATATTGAAAATCGGCACACGATACAAACAATAGATTTGTCTGATAAAAAGAGGATGTCACTTGTCTGGGTCAAAAACACGCTGTGCAGGGGTGATTGACTCGCACGCGAAGCTACTAGACAGGAAGTGGTGCTAAACCCCCTGGTTGGTATATACTTAGTTACCGATTTGCAGTCGACGTCATACGTGCCGAGGTAGCCGGGCAGCCGCGTCTTGTCGCCGCCCTCCTCGTCGCCCGCGCCGACCTGCGCCGAGCTCGGCACTATATCGAACGCGCACACGTCTGCGGCGCGCCGCTCTGCGCACTCCTTGTAGCCCTGATGGGAGTAAATCTCTATTGAGCAGGTGAACTAACGACCAGCCCGGTCGCTGCGTGGCCTGATTAAAGACCAGGCTCTACGGTACTCGGGGGCGTACCGAGGGTAGGTACTTTTGGCGCCCGGGGAAAACAGGTTCAATACAAACCAAAATTTAAAATTAACCGACCAGCGACCTAGTGAGCGTTGGACCAATAAGTATAAGTATAGAATAATAGTATATTAGTCATGAAGTCATATGGGAAAGCTTAACCAAACAAGGAATATCCAGAATTTACATAAATATTATTAAGAGCATATACGCCAGAAGCAAAGCTAAAATCCAACTAGAAACTCTAGGTGAACCCTTCAATATTGGAAGAGGAGTCCGACAGGGAGACCCACTGTCACCCAAGTTATTCTCAGCCGTGCTCGAAAACATCTTTCAGACCTTAAACTGGGATCAATATGGACTGAATATCAACGGAAGAAGGTTAAACCAGCTCAGATTTGCGGATGACATTGTCCTATTCGAGGAAAATCCAAAGAATCTAGAGAAAATGATACATGAGTTAAATAAAGAAAGTGAGAAAACCGGCCTATCCATGAATGTAAACAAAACCAAACTACTAACAAATTCTGACATCCACGAAATTAAAATACACAACCAACCACTTGAATATGTCGACGAATACATATATCTAGGACAGATCATCGCCCATAAAGATATGACGACCAAGGAGATCAAAAGACGGATAGCTAACAGTTGGAAGCAATACTGGTCACTGAAAGAGGTGATGAAATGCCCCAATCTCAGTAACAGTACCAAAAGGAAAGTATTTAACACCTGCATTTTGCCTTGCATCACATATGGCTGCGAAACTTGGTCACTCTCCAAACACCATAGAGAGATGCTAGAACAATGTCAAAGAGCAATGGAGAGAAGCATGCTGGGAATTAAACGGCAAGACAGACACAGGAATACAGCTATAAGAGCGAAAACAGGCGTAACAGATGTACTCTCTAAGATAGATCAACTGAAATGGCGATGGACAGGGCACATGCTAAGATACAGTCAAGAAAAATGGTGCAATATTGTAACACACTGGTACCCTAGAGATGGTAAGAGGAGTAGGGGAAGGCCATACAAGAGATGGGAGGACGAGCGGTCCAAACTGGAGAAGAGTCGCGAATGATAGACAGCAATGGAAGGGGTTAGAGGAGGCCTTTGCCAAGAGGCACACTGAACTCAGAGACATAATATGAAAGAAAAGAAAAAAAAAAAAAAATATATATATATATATATATATATAGATATATATATTGTATATTAATAACAAAACAAAAAAAAAAAAAAAAAAAAAAAGGATACATGTCCTACATTATGTATACATTCAATATGGAGTTCAGGATCAAGGGCTTATATAGAAAGAATAGTATATGTAGTTCAGAATAATTTTAATAATTTACGTTGAAAATATAGTATAAATATACCTATTTATACCTGTGACATACGGGCAGACGGAGATAATGAAACTGCAAGGGTTCCGTTTTTGCCATTTTGGCTACGGAACCCTAAAATGGAAATATTGGCGCAAGTACAAAAATATATATTATCTATATCAGGAACAACAATAAGTTTGTATTTTCCTAATACTTCTCTAAGACTATGAAAATCGGAGTTATTTTTTGCCGTCAGAAAATTCTGATGTTCAGAAAATAATATTGTAATATAAAAAAAAACACTTTACACTTACTTACTTCTCTGGTGCACCGACCCGAAGTGTGTCTGGCCTCCAATACGAGTGCACGCCACTGATCCCGGTGTTGAGTGGTTTCTCGCCAATCGCCAGCTTGGAGCTCGCGAAGATCCGCATCCACCACATCAACCCACCGATATCTGGGGAGACCCGATAAAAAAACTACCATAATATTTCAATTACACTAACTTATTTAGAACTAGCTGTTGCCCGCGACTTCGTCCGCGTATAACATGTTATCGTATAAATGTTTGTTGAACGAATGATATAAAAAAAAAAACATTGAAATTAATTTTGTACCTAGGTAGTCTTTTAGAAAACAATCTAAAACCGAAGTTACAAATCTCTTACTTTCAAAATCTCTTGCTCTCTATACAAACTAAGAACTCTCTCTGAACCCTCATTGTAAACAGTCTGAAACCGTAGTTACAAATTTCTTACTTTAATAATTTACTTTCAAAACAAAGTTTTAACCGACTTCAAATCAGTACCCCGCCAAGCCACATGAACATTTCCACATTTTTTTTCCAATTTACCACATGATCTAATTTCCGAGAACAAAATTAAATGCGTTGATTTTTAGACCAATAAACCAAATCGCTGTATGTGGGCCGATAATATTTGAGGACTTCCGTCGATTCCTCAAGGATCTCAGAATTACCTTTGGAACTTCATTGTTTGCTATTTCAACGGAATCATATCAGAATCTGTGACGTACTTATATAGTTTGAAGTACATCATTGAGAAGTTCCGCAAGCCATCTGTGGTCTTCATCATCACTTCCACTTCACCAAATTTATGATTTCCGGGTGTAAATACACGAGTTATAATAGAAAATACCGAAAATACTACACGCGTGCCTAATATATTTGAGAAGTTCCCTCAATTCCTCATGGTTGCCATCATCCAACTGGGGTTTTGGAAACAATGAGACCAATCTGGAAGCATATACTTTCAGTTAAAAAAAGAATTGTACGAATCGGTTCATAAATGACGGTGTTCTGAGGTAACAAACATTAAAAAAAAATAAAAAAATATAAAAAAAAAACATCCGAATTGAGAACTCCTTTTTTTGAAGTCGGTTAAAAATGTCTTGCTCTCTATACAAAGTTCGAACCCCCTTTTAACCTTCTTAGGCGATGAATTAAAAAAACGCTGAAATAAGTTTTGTAGCAAACAGTCTAAAACCGAAGTTACAAATCCCTTACTTTAAAAATGTCTCGCTCTCCATACAAACTTTGAACACCCTTATAATCCCCTTTAGGGGATATATTTAAAAAAATGCTAAAATAAGTTTTGAAGTCTAAACAGGCTAAGATCAAAGTTACAAATATCATACTTTAAAATTTTCTTGCTCTCCATACAAACTTTGAACGCTTTTCAGGGAAAAATTAAAAATAAAACACTCGGTTTTTTTATTGTAATAGGTAAGTATTTTTTCTACAAACTATCTAGTCTCTAGCTAAAAAAAAGTGTTTCCCATACGAACCTTGCACCCCTTTTTAACCCCTTGAGGGGTGAAATTTTCCAAAACGCTAGCAGTATGTATTTTTTTGTATTTTAATATGTAGGTACTTAATCTTTCTACAGAGTTTTAAGTTTCTACCTAAAAAATAGTTTTCCTATGCAAACATTGCACCTCTTTATCCCCCTCTTAGCGGGTGGAAATTTTCAAACCACTGAAAGTAATTAACCTATACAGGGTGTCCCAGAAATCGACGTCAAACGGTAAATGGATGATAGACCAAAATAAATAATCTTTCTACAGAATTACAAGTCTCCAGTTAAAAAAAAAAATCCTCCATACAAATTTTCACCCGTTTTAATAACCCTTAGGGGTGGAATTTTTAAAAACGCTGAAAGTTCTTTATTTGTATTGTAATAAGTAATCTTTCAACAAAGGTTTGTCGCTTGCTAAAAAAGTTTATTTACAAACGTTGCACCCCCTTATACACCCCTAAGGGTTCTAAAACGCTGAAAGTATTTTATTTTATTTTATTATGTAATCTTTTTAAAAAGGTTTGCTTAAAAAATCCCCTTTACCAACATTGTACCCCTTTTTCATACCCTTAGGGGTGGAATTTTCCAAAACGCTGTTTTTTTTTGTATTGTAATAAGTAATCTTTCTACAAACTTTTAAGCTTCTATCTCAAAAAGAAGTTACGCTCATACAAACTTTACAACCCTTTTTAATCCCCTAAGAGGCTGAATTTTCCAAAACGCTGACAGTAGTTTATTTGTATTCTAATAAGTAAACTGCTTTCTACAACGAATTGAGTCTCTTGCTAAAATAATAAAGTTTCCCCCATACAAAATTTCCACCCCTTGTTTATCCCCGGCAGAATTTTCCTAAACGTTGAAAGTATTTTATTTGTATTCTAATCTTATATATATTAATAAAAGAAAGTTGTGTTAATTCCTTTGCTTATAACTCGAGAACGGCTGAACCGATGTTGATGATTGTTGATTTGTTGGATTTCTCTTCGCCCCGAATAGCAGAATAATAAAAAAAGTAGAAAAAAAATGGAAAAAATTAAGTTTTTTTTATGCATTTTGTACGGCGGAACAAAGTTCGCGGGGTCAGCTAGTAAGTAATATCTATACAAAATTTTAAGTCTCTAGCTCAAAAAATAAAGTTTCCCCCATACAATCTTTGCACCCCTATTTGACCCCTTCAGGGGTAGAATTTCCAAAAATCCCTTCTTATCCGTTGCCTACGTTGTAAAAGGTAGTTCTGGTGTAAATTTCAACTCTCTAGCCCCAGTAGTTTCGGCTGTGAGTTGATGAGTGAGTGGGTGAGTCAGTCAGGACATAGACATTTATATGTTATAGATAGATAGAAGATAACGAAAATCCCATTCAAATATCTCAAAACCGTTTTAATGTCGCTTGTTAGAGTGAGAAAACGATCGGGGACTGTGACGTCAAGATCCTCGAGCGTCATAGTAAAAAACAATCGTTTCATATGAAGGTGCGTTTTGTGGAAAAGGGACAGAACATAAAACTTTGGAACTTAGTGATTACCTATACATATAACCTCTTGCGTTGATTTTTTGTCTATCATCCTTTTTTCGAGAAAATACATTACGATTATTTTATTTAGTGTCTACTACAGCCGGATCCACCGCACCAATGTTTTCCATGTTTTGAAACATCTAACATGTTTTCCGTCAGGTTCGGCAAACAAATAGGGTTTTGTTTTGATTGGCAAAACATGTTTGACGTTTAAAAACCACGAAAACATGGCGCAGCGGACGCGGCTTACGGGGTGTAGTTTCGATTCCTGAGCTATAACCACGAACTTCGGAATTCGAAAATATTCGGGTATCTCTACCTCTATCGCACTAACATTATTCGAGTGACAGGGATGCAGTTATACGAACTTCGAGTTTCAGTTTTCGTGGTAGCGCCGCAGGCACTTTGGCAGTGTGACAATGTACTAACTACCCTCCCAGCTCCCAAATCCTAACTCGCCGCTATCGACGCTCGGTGCGGACACTGTGCCGCCGAGCTTGACACGCGTCGCGCGCGTCCGTTTTGGAAAATACTAGAAAGGACTCCAAAGGGCGAAATCTAGCCACTCTCCGTGTCGCGAGTGACTACCGATACTCTGAGTCCCAGAAACGCGAGTGAAAGGAGTGAACAGTGCACTGGTGATTGGACTGCAATTAGACTTGAGGCGTGAGTACTTTCTCCTAACCTCCCTACGCCCCCTACACATTGTCACAATTGGTGGAGGTGCGAACCCCTATAGATTTTAAAATCGAGTTTTGTCAGGTTATTGCATAACGAGAGAATGTCCGATACGGAGAAAGAAAGAGCGGAAGGATCCGTTACCCGGGTATCCGACATGTTTAAATATTTTAAATCGTTAAAGTTAGAGAATTTGAATCCGGCTATTAAGCAACTAGAAGCTAAAATTGAGTCACAAAATAGTGAAATAACAGAATTAAAAAATCGTATCATTATCATGGAATCGGAATCAAAGGCGCATATTCAATCGACGAACTTGCCGGTAGACAAACAAAAGATCGAACCAACCGCACACGCTATTTCTTCACTAAGCGAACCGAGCCAAGTCGATAAAAGTAAGTCGAAAGTATTGCAAAGTATGCTGGCGGAGCTACCAATCTGCGACGGGAAGGTAGCCAACCAACTGATAAAATTCATTATTGCCGTCGATAAATTAATTCAACTCGAGCTGGTACCCCAGTCTGAGTACGTGAGCTGGATCATGACCCGGACAACCGGCTTCCTGGCTGACTGGTGGTTCCGCCGAGCAGCCGCATTAGCGAACTGGCAAAGTATTAAACCATTAATTTTAAACGAGTTTTTGTCCCCGATACACATTGAAACATTAAAGAATGAAATGTGCTTGCGTTATCAATACGAATCGGAAACCTTATTGGAATTTGCACATTCCGTAGACGCTGTCGCGAAGGCGCTAAATCTGGGTTGGACTGAGGAAGCCTTGATGCAGACAGTTTTAAGCAGAATATCCCCAAAAACGTACTATTACGTCAAATGTAATCCCATGGATATAATTAACATGTCACAGTTAGCGCGTATAAGTAGCGAAGTAGAAGGTGCTCTGCTACGGGACAGGCTGCACTCGCAAAACTCACGTACCTTTTATCAAAAAAATCAATCACACGATACATCATACGGTAGAAATACGTATCGGCAATATAATAGTCCGGCGCGGGAGTCTTATCTGTCGCCTCCACGCGGGATCCGGGCATCGCGCGGGAGCGAGCGAGAGGTCCGAGCGAGCGGAGTGTTACCGCCACCGGTAGAGAATACGGTAAATATGCAACGCGGCCCGCGTTGTTATGAATGTAATAACTACGGGCATTTCGGACGCGATTGCGAACAACGTCATAGACGTTTACAATCCGGCCATAATAACTCGGGAAACGCGAACAAGGAGTAAGCCTGGATATCCACCGACAGCTTACTCTCGCGACAGTAAATGGAGGTGTTAGAATAAGTAGCGATAAGACAAATAAAAAACCGTGTGTACAAATAGTTATCTGTAATAAACTCCTCCCGGCGCTGATTGATTCGGGTGCGTCTCGCTCGTTCATATCTCAGGAACTAGCTGACCAGCTTAAGGGTCACCGCAAAGTGCGTACGTCGGGGTGCGATATTCGATGTACTACCGCGAGCCAGGAAACCTTCACGGCTAAAGAAACAATAACCTTACTAATTTCAATAGATAAGTTTACCTGGAAATTCAATTTTATTGTGGCCCCGCGATTAGTAGTTCCGATCATACTAGGATGCGACTTTATTAACAAAACGAAATTAGTCCTTAACATTTTCGATGGCTACGTGTTATTTCAGTTTATGGCGTACAATAAAATACCCCTGTTAACAGACGAAGATTATCAAAGGGAAATGTTAATTAACAGTCTTCAAATCAATAACGGTATCGAAAACAAAATAAAGGAATTGATAGACAGACATAAAACAGTTGTAACAGAAACATTAGGTAAAACGAACATATTGAGTTATGAAATTACACTCACCGATAATGTCCCGGTCCGCTCACGGTTTTATCCCCTGTCACCGCCGAAAGCAACCGAAATGGAATCCCATATTGCGCAACTCCTTGACAACGGGATCATAGAAAAATCAAAGTCACCGTATGCGTCACCAGCGTTCTTGGTCGAAAAAGCAAACGGTGGCAAACGACTTTGTTGTGACTACAGAATGGTTAATAAAAAAATCATATACGACAGTTACCCAATGCCATCTATAGAGTCAGTGTTTCAGTATCTTGGTGGGGCTAAATACTTTTCAATTATCGACTTAAATAGCTCATTTAATCAGATACCATTAAGCGAGAGTTCCAAGGCGGTAACTGCCTTTATTTTGCCTTTTGGTCTATACCAGTATAAATATGTCCCATTTGGACTATGCGTAAGTCCACAGTCCCTGAACAGGGTAGTCGACATGATATTTGGCGACATAAAATATAAATATATAATACCATTTGTAGACGATTTATGCGTCTTTTCTAAAGACAAAGAAACACACTTCCAACACTTAAATGAGGTATTGGCAAGACTTGGCAAAGCTGGGCTTACCGTTAATCCAAAGAAGTTAAAGTTATGTCAAGAATCAGTTAAATTTTTAGGGTTCAATATCAGTTTCTCCGGCTTGTCCGTCGACCCCGATAAAATAAGCGTTGTCGTAAACTACCCGGAACCGAAAAATATTAAACAATTAAAAACGTTTCTCGGAATGACTAGTTTCTATGCCAAATTTATTCCACGATATTCGGAAATAGCCGAACCGTTAAATATGTAAAAAAAAAAGGATACCAGGTACGTCTGGGGACCCGAACAAAACAAGGCATTTTCAAGGTTGAAACAAGAACTGGTTTCACCAAACGTTTTGAGGTTTCCTGACTTCAGTAAAAAGTTTATTTTACAAACGGACGCGTCCGGGTCGGCTCTGGGAGCCGTGCTGCAGCAGGAGGTGGACGGCGCGCTGGCTCCGGTGTGCTTCGCGAGCCGCACGCTGTCGGACTCAGAGCGCCGCCGCACTGTTTACGAATTAGAGTGCGCCGCCGCTGTTTTCGGGGTTACTAAGTTTAAACAATATCTTGAGACCGCACCGTTCGAACTTCAAACTGATAACGCCGCGTTATCATGGCTATTTGAACATCCTAAACAGATCGGTAAACTAGGAAGGTGGATACTTGAACTATCCAGATATAAATTCAATATGAAACATATAAAAGGCAGCAGTAATAACGTAGCTGACTGTTTGAGTCGCATGTATGACGGAACGGATGAAGTCCAGTGTATGGCACTTCAAGAATACCCAGTTACTAGCGATTCTCTGATAAGACACCAGATTAACGATAAATTCTGCAGTGATTTAATAATTCAAATTAATGGTGGAGTAACGGTACCAAAATATAAAATTAAGAAGGAATTATTATGCCGACAAGTAGGTAAAACAAATAAGTGGCGAATAGTGCTACCGGTCAATTTAAAAAACGTAATATTGAATTACTACCACGATCAAGACATAGCAGGTCATCTCGGAATCACAAAAACCTACAACAGAATAGCCCATATATTCTGGTGGAATAACTTATATACTGATATTGTGGGCTACTTGCCCTTTTACATTCACACATATTTATTTATATACAAATATACATTATCTACATCTACATACACAACCATATTAATAAACACTACCTTATATTTCATTTAACGTCAGGCTCCTGCAGTCAATCCGGTCCGCACGTATCGACTCGTCGTTCCTGTGGATCCCACCGGTGAGACCGAGAGGGTGGCCTAGGTCTTGGGCAATCCTAGGTTTTTCCATAATAGCTTCCCTGGCGATGCAGCGTCTGTGGAGAGGACACTTCACCCACATTAGCCTAGCTATGTGGAAAAAAACACGGAGAATGGCAGTCACCGGTTATAAGGTCACGCACATGGGCGTAAGTGTGAGCGCCAGGGGTCATTCTCGACAGTGGGAGGGCCCATCGTAGGTCCATCGATCAGTTACCGCCCGCTTAAGCTGGGCAGCCCCCGGCCAATTTGGTACTGATCCGTCCCGGCGCTGGTTTGTTCCTTTGAGGTGTGGGGAACACTAATGCTTAGTTAGACAACTGGCACCGTCATTAACTACACCTGCGCATAAAGAGACACACAAAAATACAAAAAACCGCTTATCCATGCGTATAGGAACATGGAATGTCCGAACCATGAGGACAGGCCTCCCGGTCAACTGCGGAGGTTCAGGAGATGACGCACAAGAACTGCGCAAAACCGCAATCATAAACGGAGAACTCAGTAGGCTTAACATCGGTATATCTGCCCTTCAAGAAACAAGGCTCCCAGATGAAGGGATGATTCGCGAGCCCAATTACACATTTTTCTGGAAAGGGAAGAACTCTGATTCAGTGCGTGAATACGGAGTAGGCTTTGCAGTACGTAATGACCTTTTGCCTAGTATCGAGAACCCTGTAGGCATTTCGGAACGCATCATGAGTCTTCGCCTGAACAGTAAATGCGGCTATGTTACCTTGATTTCCGCATACGCACCCACATTATCGGCCAATGCAGATGTTAAAGACCAGTTTTACAACCAGCTTGCAGAGGTCATAGACGGAGTTAAACCTGGAGACCACTTGTATATCCTTGGGGATTTTAATGCCCGTGTTGGTACGGAGAACTCTGTCTGGCCCGATTGTCTCGGTAATCACGGTGTTGGTAAAATAAATGAAAATGGCCAACGCCTTTTAGAATTTTGTTCTAGCCGCTTATTATGCGTAACAAACACCTATTTTAGAGGTAAATCTGCACATAAGGTCTCATGGAAACATCCTCGCTCTGGCCACTGGCACCAACTAGACCTTGTCTTATCCAGAAAAAGAGACCTTCGAGAAGTTCTTCACACGCGTTCCTTTCAGAGTGCAGATTGTGATACGGACCATTCTTTGGTTGTGGCGCATATTGCTATCTCTCCAAAAAAGATTCACTCATCCAGAACCGCCGGGAAAAAGAAAATCAACGTTCACAACGTCCAATCCGATGAGTTGATCCAGAAATTTGGGAGCTTAGTAAAAGCGGAGCTTGCAGCATGGAATGACGCACTCCTACCTGCTACTGAACACTGGACAAGAACAAAGAAGCTCATCACTGAAGCAGCGGTAACTGCTTTCGGTTACCAGAAGTCCAAAACACAGGACTGGTTTGCTGAAAACCTTGCTATTCTACAGCCCTTATTAGACGCCAAACGCCAGGCTGCTTTAAACCATCGTATGTCACCTAGCACCAGCACCCGCAGTAACCTGATTAGAGCAAAGGCAGACCTACAGCGTAAGTCCCGCCAGTGCGCTAACGCGTACTGGTCTGAGCTTTGCAGTAATATTCAAGCCTGCGCAGATATGGGTAATTTTAGTGGTGTGTACATGGGAATCAAACAAGCTCTCGGTCCGATTCCCAAAAAAACGGCCCCTATAAAGGAGGTTGACGGTACTGTCATCATTGACAGCCAAAGACAACTTCAGCGATGGGTGGAACACTACACCGGTCTGTACTCACTCCCAGTCGACATCAAGCCAGACGCAGTACTGCTCCTGCCGAAACTATCGACTTGGGATGAGTTAGACTTACCACCAACATTGGAGGACTTTCACAAGGCCATCAAGCAACTAAAGCGAGGTAAAAGTCCTGGTGGCGATGGCATCTGCGCAGAAATTATTAAGCTTGAGTGTGTAGGGCCTCTTCTGCATGGACTGCTGCGTAACTGCTGGGAGGACGGCTTTGTGCCTCAGGATATGCGTGATGCTAACATAGTCACCTTATACAAAGGGAAAGGAGACCGCGGTGATTGCAACAACTACCGCGGGATATCCCTTTTAAGCATCGTAGGCAAGTTGTTCGCACGGATGATCTTATCCAAAATCCAACAGCTGGCTGATCGCGTATATCCTGAGGCTCAGTGCGGTTTCCGTGCCCAGCGATCTACAATAGATATGATTTTCACCTTACGTCAGATGCAGGAGAAGTGTCGTGAGCAAAAAACACCTTTGTGTATCGCTTTCGTTGACCTCAACAAGGCTTTCGACACGGTAAGCAGAGAGGGGCTCTACACTGCACTCGCAAGTATAGGATGCCCCCCGAAACTGCTCAGCCTCGTGAAATCTTTCCACGACGAAATGAAAGGCGCCGTCACTTTTAATGGAGACCAATCGGATCCTTTCGAAGTGCGCAGGGGTGTCCGGCAAGGTTGCGTCTTGGCACCTACTCTGTTTGGCATATTTTTTTCGCTGCTACTGAAAGTCGCTTTCGGCGACGACCAGAAGGGTATCCACCTTCACACTAGAGCTGATGGGAAGCTTTTTAACATATCTCTTCTCAAGTCCAAACGTAACCGTGAAGATCTATACGCTGACAACCTTCTTTTCGCCGATGACGCAGCATTCGTCGCTGGATCCTCGCAGGAGCTCCAAGTGATGATGGACAAGTTTGCACATGCTTGCACTCTGTTCTCCATGAGCATTAACGCCAAAAAGACGGTAGTTCTAGCGCAGGGGTGTGCGGAGCCACCAGTGATTATACTGGATGGCAAACCCCTAGATGTAGTCGAGCAGTTTTGCTACCTTGGGTCGACCGTGTCGAACAATCTCTCGTTAGACGCAGAGATCAACTTGCGTATCGGCAAAGCGGCGACAATGTTTGGGAAGTTCCGTATAAGAGTATGGAATAACGGGCATCTCACAACAAGAACTAAGATGATCGTGTTCCAAACATGCATCTTGAGTATACTCTTGTACGGAGCAGAAACCTGGACATCGTATGCAAAACAAGAACGCCGGCTTAATACGTTTTACATGCGCTGTCTTCGCAACATCCTTGGCATCAGCTGGAAGGACAGAGTGACTAATGAGAGGGTGCTGGAAATCTCACAGCTGCCCAGTCTCACCGCTCTGCTCAAACAGAGAAGGTTGAGATGGTTGGGGCATGTGCATCGTATGCCACCCACTCGTCTTCCACGCCGTACCTTGCTTGGCGCCGTAGCAAATGCTAAAAGAGGTATAGGTAGACCTCTGCTACGCTTTAAGGATTGTGCCAAGCGGGATATGATAGCATTCGGTATCAATCACCAATGTTGGGAGCACATTGCGGAAGATAGGATTAAGTGGCGAAGGGCTCTCACGGACGGACGCAAGAAACATGACGGGGCCTGGTTTGACCTTCTCGAAGGTAAAAGAAGGAGAAGACAAATAAACACCCCGCCATTACCTAATGCACAATTTTCCTGCCACCTTTGCGGAAGACAATGCCGCTCCCGCATAGGGCTACACAGCCATTTAAAAAAGTGCTCTACTATGCATTCGCAAAGCGCTGCTTGAATCGTCTGATAAAGACGTAGAGGCCAATGATGATGATGATGATGATATTTCATTTATACATATTTAATACACTTAGTATATTTACATTACATCCGTCAATATTCTTGACGTGTCAACCAGTTCGGTGCAATGCGCCCGCGCTCCGATAACCGGATCGCAGGAGTCGCCGGCCGCCCGACAGTTACCATGAGCGCGGCCAGTCAATCTATGATACTCGCGCGAAGTGCATGCGCCGCTCTTGACCGCTATCGCTTACATATTTAATACGCAAATCGCTTGCGCTTAAACCTTGTTATATATTTGATTCTTCCTTCCGTACTGTTCTCTTCTGTGTAAACTATCTTCTGACTTTGGATATACCTTCTGTGTTGTACTTATTGACATTATAAATATTAGGAAAAGTGGTGTGTTTATATTTACTGTGGCGATACCTAACGTCACATCACTCTACACCATAACCCTACAGTGGTGACCCCTGAAGAACACATTACCAACCGGAGGATTTACCCAGAAATCGTACGTAGAAGTTTTAAGAATTATGCCTGATAACGGTGTTGGTCAGAACAAAGAAGCGGCTGCGCCGTCGAGCGCACAAATGCCGACCGACGGAGAGCGCGTTTCCACTGCATCGTCATCCGACATTTGTAAAGTTGGAGTGCGCGTCCCACCCTTTTGGCCGGAAGAACCGGAGATATGGTTCTCGCAAATTGAGGGTCAGTTTATGATAGCCGGCATAACAAACGACTTGACCAAGTTCCACTACGTCATCAGCCAGCTTGATCGGCAATTTTCAAAGGAGGTCAAGGATATTATCACCAATCCTCCAGCGACTGACAAATATCTGAAGCTGAAAAGCGAACTCATCAGCCGACTCAGCGACACCAATGAGCGTCAGATCCAGCAGCTTCTTCATCATGAGGAACTTGGTGAGCGCAAGCCTTCTCAGTTTCTGCGTCATCTGCAGGGCCTGGCCGCCAAGCGTATCACGGACGACGTCTTACGCATGATGTGGACCAACCGATTACCCGCGAGCATCCAGACTGTTCTCGCGGCGCACCCTTCAGCATCACTTGATATCCTCGCAGATCTCGCTGACAGGATCCAGGACATCGGCCCACGTTGTGCATGTTCATCGCACGTCGCATCCACGAGCTACAGCCCCGGTCCTGACCAGTCA
This sequence comes from Epinotia brunnichana, assembly GCA_963854355.1. NCBI lineage: Eukaryota > Metazoa > Arthropoda > Insecta > Lepidoptera > Tortricidae > Epinotia > Epinotia brunnichana. Next base: position 33,243 of record CAWKZR010000004.1, on the reverse strand, counting down.
CGTTCCAGCATGGACGCTATGGCTCGAGAAATTGCTGATCTGAGGAAGCAAGTCCAGTCACTAAGGACTCAAGATCACGGCAGTGGTAGATCCCGGTCCATAAACCGCAAACGTTCCAGGAGGCAGAGCCGTTCCAGTACCAGGTCGCAGTCCAGCTACAGGAAATTTCCCATCTGTTGGTACCACTCTAAGCATGGCGAGAATGCCAACAAGTGCATACACCCTTGCGACTACAGGAAGTCGGGAAACGCCACGGGCAGTCGGTGATGGCGACAGCTGATAGCCCTATTTCTTCCGGTCGCCTGTTTGTCACCGACAGAAAGTCGAAGACGCAGTTTTTGGTCGACACTGGTAGCGACCTCTGCGTCTTCCCCAAGTCGTTACTGCGGGAACGTCGAGCACCGACGGAGTACAAACTCACCGCAGCCAACGGGACGACCATCGATACCTTCGGTTACGCACATCTCAACCTGGACCTCGGACTTCGACGCGAATATCCATGGCGTTTTGTTGTAGCAAGCGTTACAAAGCCTATAATTGGTGTTGATTTTTTGTCATTCTATAATTTAATGTTAGACTGTAGAAAACAAAAGCTTGTAGATAATACAACTAGCTTAACTTCATCTGCAATTTCTGCTACTTGTGATGACATATTTTCTGTAAAGGTCTTGACCGGCGCATCTAGCTATCATCGCATATTATCACAGGAATTCCCTGAAATCACGCGACCTGCTGGCACGCAACGCACAATACCACACAACACACAACACCACATTCGCACCACTCCAGGTCCTCCAGTATCCTGCGCCCCGAGACGTCTCGCTCCAGACAAGTTGAAGGTGGCCAGACAAGAGTTCGAAGGTATGTTGGCCAACGGTACAGCTAGACCTTCCGAGAGCCCCTGGTCCTCACCGCTGCACCTGGCGCTTAAAAAAGATAATGGGTGGCGCCCTTGCGGCGATTACCGACAGCTCAACGCTCGTACCGTGCCCGATAAATACCCGATCCGGCACATTCATGATTTTGCTCACAGCATATCTGGTTGTAAGATCTTTAGTACGCTTGACCTGGTAAAGGCTTACAACCAGATACCTGTATATCCAGAGGACATACCGAAGACGGCCATTACGACCCCCTTCGGTATGTTCGAATTTCCATACATGACGTTTGGCCTCCGCAACGCTGGTCAAACCTTTCAGAGATTTGTGGACGAGCTGACACGGGGACTGGACTTCGTCTATTGCTACTTGGACGACTTTCTAGTGTTTTCCACAGACGAAGAGCAACACAAACAACACCTCCGTGCAGTTTTTACCAGACTCCGGGACTACGGCATGGTGCTCAACGTGTCTAAGTGCGTCTTTGGTGCTCCCCAGGTAACTTTTTTAGGTTACCTGATCTCGGAGAGCGGTACCAAGCCATTAGACACGAAAGTCGAAGCCATACGTGACTTCCCGCCACCTAAGGACGTCAGGCAGCTGAGGAGATTTTTGGGCATGGCCAACTTTTATAGGCGATTTCTGCCGCACGCCGCCCAAATCCAGGCACCTCTCAACGCACTCCTAGGTGGTGCAGTCAAAGGCTCCACGCCCATTAACCTCACCGGCGATGCTCTAAAAGCTTTCCAGGACACCAAGGAAAGCTTATCCAACGCAGCGTTACTTGCTCATCCTGATTGCCAGGCGAAGCTTGCGTTGGTTACAGATGCATCGGATTTGGCACTGGGCGCGGTCCTGCAACAGCAGCTACAGGACAAGGTATGGCAGCCGTTAGCTTTCTTTTCCCGGAAGCTGAGTCCCTCCCAGACCAAGTACTCGCCATATGATCGTGAACTGCTCGCGATCTATGAAGCGATCAAATACTTCAGGCACATGCTAGAGGCGAGACACTTCACTGTCTATACTGACCACAAGCCTATCAGTTTTGCTTTCCACGAAAGGAAACATAACTGTTCGCCTAGGCAGTATAGGCACTTGGACTACATATCCCAGTTCACAACCGACATAAGGCATATATCCGGCAAAGATAATGTTGTGGCCGACACCTTATCTCGGATAGAGGAACTGGAGGTATCACTTGATCTCGCTGACCTAACTAGGTCCCAAGCGTCCGATCCTGAACTCGCTGAGTACTTGTCATCATCTTCTTTACGCTTGGTAAGAATGGCATTCCCGGGAAGTCGTGAACCCTTGTACTGCGACGTCAGTATGCCGACTCCCCGACCATTTGTTACCAAGCAGTACCGGAAAACGATTTTCACCAGCCTCCATTCCTTAAGTCACCCTGGCGCCAACGCAACTGCTAAGATCGTAGCACAGCGTTTTGTGTGGCCCAGCGTGAGGAAGGACTGCAGAGACTGGGCACGAGCTTGCGTACCATGTCAACAAGCCAAGGTGAGCCGACACGTATCTGCAGCTTTAGGGACATACGCACTGCCTCGTGCTCGTTTTCAGCAGGTACACATTGACCTGATTGGCCCACTCCCTGTTTCGCAAGGCTTCCGCTATTGCTTGACAGCCATAGATCGCTTCACGCGATGGCCGGAGGTCATACCAATAGCGGACATCACAGCGGAGACGGTGGCAAAAGCTTTGCTGTCCGGCTGGATATCCAGGTTCGGATGTCCTGTAGATATTGTCACAGATCGTGGTCGACAATTTGAGTCCACACTGTTTCAATATCTATCTAAAGCCATCAGATTCCAGCACAAGCGCACGACAGCATACCACCCAGCCTCTAATGGCATGGTAGAGCGCTTCCACAGGCAGCTCAAAGCCGCCATCACATGCCATGCTGATGCCAATTGGTCTGAAGTATTGCCCCATGTTCTACTCGGTATACGCAGTGCATTTAAAGAGGACTTACAATCTTCCTCTGCCGAATTACTTTACGGCGAGCCGCTGCGCCTTCCTGGCGAATTTTTTGAGCCCAGCATACCCGGTACCACGGATATCACCGACTTTACCGCACGGTTACGCTCCTTCGCCTCGAAGTTGACGCCCGTTCCAGCTTCACGCCATAACAGGAACAAAATCTTTGTGTTCAAAGAGTTAGTGACCGCTGAATACGTCTTCCTACGTGTAGACGCTTCACGCGCTCCTCTAACACCTGCATATTCAGGTCCACACAAAGTGCTGGAGAGAACTGACAAAGTTTTCAAACTTTTGATTAAGGGCAAACCGGTTACCGTAACCGTTGATAGACTAAAACCGGCATTTTACATATCAGAACATTTAAATGTTCATACCGATCAGGATACACTCGCGCCTGTCATACCACCAACCACAGTACATACAGGTGAGAGACCAAGTCGTGATCCTCAACAAGCAAACGTACTTAGAACTACTCGTTCGGGGAGGCAAGTACGTTTCCCAGATTATTATCGCCCCTAACCAGGTCTCTGGGAGGGAGTGATGTGGGCTACTTGCCCTTTTACATTCACACATATTTATTTATATACAAATATACATTATCTACATCTACATACACAACCATATTAATAAACACTACCTTATATTTCATTTATACATATTTAATACACTTAGTATATTTACATTACATCCGTCAATATTCTTGACGTGTCAACCAGTTCGGTGCAATGCGCCCGCGCTCCGATAACCGGATCGCAGGAGTCGCCGGCCGCCCGACAGTTACCATGAGCGCGGCCAGTCAATCTATGATACTCGCGCGAAGTGCATGCGCCGCTCTTGACCGCTATCGCTTACATATTTAATACGCAAATCGCTTGCGCTTAAACCTTGTTATATATTTGATTCTTCCTTCCGTACTGTTCTCTTCTGTGTAAACTATCTTCTGACTTTGGATATACCTTCTGTGTTGTACTTATTGACATTATAAATATTAGGAAAAGTGGTGTGTTTATATTTACTGTGGCGATACCTAACGTCACATCACTCTACACCATAACCCTACAATATTAAAGACTATGTAGGTTCATGCATATCCTGTCAAACATCGAAACCACTGAATAGGAAACCGGTTGGCTTGATGTCATCGACATTGCCTGAAGATATTTGGGAAAGAGTATATATTGATTACAAAGGTCCATTACCGACATCAAAAAATGGAAACAAGTACGTATTGGTAATTTTAGACGGCTTCTCGAAGTGGGTCGAAATGATAGCCGTACGGGCGGCGACCGCCGCTAACACCGTGCGCGCGCTGTCCCGTCTAGTATGGGCGCGCTACGGACCGCCGCGAACACTCGTATCTGATAACGCAACTCATTTCACTGCTGACACATATAAACAGATGTGCCGGGTTTGGGGAATCAAGGACGTTAAGATATCTCCGTATTACGCACAGGCGAATGCGGTCGAACGCGTGAACCGAAATTTAAGTATAATGTTAAATATTTATTGTAGAAAAACGAAATCAATGTGGGACGACTCGTTACCTAATTTTCAACTCGCACTTAATACCGCAATACACGAGAGCTCAAATTGTACACCAGCATCAATATTCCTCGGTCGGGAAATTAGGAGTCCCTTAGAGAATAAATGGGAATTAGATAAAGTCATTAACGATAATCACGAATCGACTAACGATCGCAACGTAAGCACCGTAGTTCAGAAACTGAACCATGCACACGAGAAACAAAAATACTACTATAATAAACATAGACGTAGGAACATATTCAAGATAGGACAACAAGTTCTCGCAAAATGTTTCCCAATCACAAATACAGATCGAGGAATATACGCCGCCTTCTGCCCACGGTGGTCGGGTCCGTACACTATTCAAAAGATTACTAATGGCCAAGCCTTGCTGACCAAGCCGAATTCAAATAATTTAATAAAAAGAGTGAATATATCACAATTAAAACCATACTGTTCAAGAATAAGCGGGGGGGGATGTGACAATGTACTAACTACCCTCCCAGCTCCCAAATCCTAACTCGCCGCTATCGACGCTCGGTGCGGACACTGTGCCGCCGAGCTTGACACGCGTCGCGCGCGTCCGTTTTGGAAAATACTAGAAAGGACTCCAAAGGGCGAAATCTAGCCACTCTCCGTGTCGCGAGAGACTACCGATACTCTGAGTCCCGGAAACGCGAGTGAAAGGAGTGAACAGTGCACTGGTGATTGGACTGCAATTAGACTTGAGGCGTGAGTACTTTCTCCTAACCTCCCTACGCCCCCTACACATTGTCACAGCAGAATGCGCAAAGAGCGCGTGCCAATGCCATTAAAAAAAAACAAATTCGTGTTAATTATATTGTTCAAATTTGTGGATACATTTATCGAAATTACGGCATAATGCGACATTTGCGCATATAAGTTCTCATATCACAATCAAATATTTTTTTATGGTTTAACTCTTGGCATGTGTATCGTAATGGTAAAAATAAACTGGATTTAAATTATTAATAAGTGAAAGGCAAAGCAATTCCGCCATTTTGACGAAAATTTGACATTTCTTATAGCTGACAGTTGGAGCAGCGTTTGATTCCAATAAAAATAAATGAAAAATTAAATGAAGTCGTATATTTCGGAAAATTGATTAATTGTCGCAGTCGGATAAAAACTATCCTAAGTTGCAGCTAGACTAATAATGTACCTATATAAAATGTTTCATATTTTTCCGTTCATGGGATGCTGAGAACATTCGTACCACACAAAGCTTAGTTTCAAACTGGCTGATTCTTTTTTTAATTTAGAGATTTATTATAAGTGGAGATATTAGCTTTGCAAAATCAATAAAAACAGTGTAAATGTCAAATGTCAGACCTACCTAATATGTCAGATCTTAGTACAGGTAGGAATTAAAGTATCAAACTATCAACTAGGTAGGTCTGACATTTGACATTTACACTGTTTCTATTGATTTTATTACACTAACTAGTCTTCACTATCAAACGAATTTAGTGTACGTAAAAAATAAGTACGGGAAAGTAAAGCGTAATATGTCCATCCGGAAAGTATATTAGGTATATAACTAGCTGCCCGCACGACGAGTAAAACCGAAAACGCAGGCAACCCCGCGGGATAAAACATAACCTATGCCCATCCAGTAAAACATAGCCTATGCTCATCCAGTAAAACATAGCCTATGCCCATCCAGTAAATCTTTACCTACACAGGAGTAAGATATTTTTAATTCGGTTGATTGGTTCCGTAGAATACTACGTACAAACATACAACGCTACGTTCTCACAGACTTTTCCTCTCTATCCAAGTCAGGCATTCTTATTCATCTTTATTGGCTTGCTAAATAAAATTTAGTGACTTAGCAATCACACTTACATAGTTTTAGGTACTTATGCAAAAATTAGTAAATGCAGTAAAGTTGTGTGATTCCCGAGTTGCAGAATTTTATTTAGCAAGCAAATAAGACTAATAAGAATGCCTGACTTGGCTCTATGAAATATCTCACCACTTTTTACTGTGGAAGAGTTTAGAGACTTGGCCTATTTTTTACATGGTATGTTTTTTATGGGTTTTAGAATTTTCCAATTGAATACTTTTGCGCCCCCCTACCCAACGTTAGATACGCCACAGACGGCAGGTACCATTACCTATACTTATTATTGCATTGTCACCAAAGATAGGTACCTACGCAAGTAGGATACCAAATTTCAGCGTAATCGAAAACCAGGAAGTGGTCGAAATATGGTTTGCAAGATTTGTAGCGGACAACATACATACGGACATTGCAACTTAAATAAAAGCTGGTAAAATATATCTTAGGTATTTAAGTCTACTCATCAGTCCACCATCAAAATGTGTTTATCTACTTACTTCCGTAGTATGGCTGTCTTCTATATATACTCATATATAGGTGTAGATATAGTTAAATGTATACAAAACTTAATAAAATTTAAGCTACACACGTTTTCTTAACTTGCCTTCATATTATAACAACTTAGAAAAGTTAAAAAAACCCCGACATTTTAATTTCAAAGTTAAAACGTAGCTAAGAACCATCTTGATCACGTCAGCTTTCGGACAAAAAAATCCCATAAAAATTGGAGGAGGTACGATGCCATAGCCAGACACAGGCACACAGATACACAGACACGTCAAACTAACACCCCTCTATTTGCGTCGGGGGTTAAAAAGATCTAAGCCGGGTCCTCTCCATCGGTATACACAGCCCCGGATATACAAAATTCCACGAGCGAAGTACGTAGGTATCATAATGTCTTTCTCTAAAATACTTAACTTGTTCCCTAAACAAAAATTCAACCTTAGCCTGGCCTAGCTTAGGTTAGCCTAGAGGTAGTGGCGCTGCTTACGACGTTGAAGGGCCTGGGTTCGAATCCCGGTAAGGGCAAATATTTGTGTGATGAGCATGAGAATGAATATTTGTTTCCGATTCTTGGATGTTTTCCAGGGATTTAAGTATTTATATCCATTAAGTATATCGTAGTATAGTATGAAATGAACCCATAACACAAGCCTAGCAAGAGACGTATAATGCGACATGAAGCTCACCGATTCAGTAATAGCCTAGTCTGATGTGCTGGTTGTTATTGTTTAATTTTTATTTTAACTCTGTATTTAACCGCTCTAATTTACATGTACCTACAATACAACACAATATAAATTGTTTTTGAATATATGTAATGAAATGAAATGAGTCACTCTTGTTTTGAATGCACCAAGATCATAACATAATTGTTAGGAGATATGAATTTCATACTTTTTAGGGTTCCGTACTCAAAGAGTAAAACGGGACCCTATTACTAAGACTTCGCTGTCCGTCCGTCCGTCCGTCCGTCCGTCTGTCTGTCACCAGGCTGTATCTCAAGAACCGTGATAGCTAGAGAGTTGAAATTTTCACAGAATTTGTATTTCTGTTGCCGCTATAACAACAAATACTAAAAACAAAATAAAATAAATATCTTTATTGATAATGGTACGGAACCCTTCGTGCGCGAGTCCGACTCGCACTTAGCCGGTTTTTTTATAAGCTTTATATTAACTTGCACTGTTCGTATGTATGTAAATATGTAAGTAAGTATGTAAGTTGTCCATCAAAATTTGAATCAATTTTTCAGTCACTTTCCGTTATCCAATTGAGCTGAAATTTTGCATGCATATATGTATGTATATGGTATGACAATGCAATATTATGATGACTTAGCAGGAAGTTGGCCATAGGAACTCCGCAATAAAACGACACAACCCCATCGAGTTTGGGCTCGTTAGAATCGTCTCAATGAGTATATAGTTGATAATGGTATGCAGAAAAGTACAGTCGGCAATAAAAACTTGTACCAAAAATGAAATTCTGTCCATCTGTTCTCTTCTACAGGTCGTGTTTCTCAACCGATTCTCATGAAAATGTGTGACTCTATGCGAAACTGTAAGAGTAAATTCTGTCAAACGAAAACGCAAGCAAACAACACACTCTACGGCCTATACATTACACCACAGTAAAAAGTTAAGTACACTTCTTGTAGCCCGTTCGTAGACTCATATGGCTCTAAAGGTTTTACGAACTTTTTGGCCAACCAAAAATCATACCAATATTCAACACCGTCTCACCCGTGATTAACTCAGCTACGGGTAAATAGATTAGTGTTGTCAGCAATAAGTTTAACTTTCATCCTCATCATAAAATAATAATCCATCTGCAACCATTTTTCACAACTGACCAGTTTTCTTAAAATGTGACGTGGTGGGCAAAGCTATGTTCAATGATCAAAGTTGCCAGGTTTGACGGTATTATTAACACAAACATCACAGTAATGGAAGATACTTATGTAAGTGGATCGCATTTCCTAATTGTTATTAACTCTCCATGGCGATGCCATGACCGTGACAAAGTGTGAAAGAAAGACATAGTATTATTAAGAACAACAGGTAAACGAGAGAGTCTTTGCCGCCCACAAGGTGGACTGATGACCTGGTAAAGGTCGAGGGAGTCCGCTGGATGCGGGTGGCGCAGAACCCGGTCATTGTGGCACTCTTTGGGGGAGGCCTATGTCCAGCAGAGGACTTCTTTCGGATGATATGATGATGATGATAATGATACTAACCTTTCAACTGAAGTGTTGGCACTGCAATTATTACTCAGCATTTTACCGCCGAGCCAGTATTGTTTTCTAAAGTGCACGTATAGACACGACGGTAATTATTCACATTATTTTCAAGGAACAAAATGTTTCCCCTTGGCAAATGTCTATGTCCGAAATCTGTTCGGGTCCTTCCTTGGGTTTGGAGACTTGTAAAGGGTTACAATTGTCTTCACCTATAAAATAATATAATATATTTTACGTCATACCTGGCCATAAAGTAGGAATTACCGCACGCTATGCGTGCGGAAAACCCCACTTCCTGGCCAGATAGAGACGTAAAATGTTGTACTTACCACGGGCGGTAATAAAGACAGCCTCAGAGCGCATATTTATCGCCCTTGCCTTCGGCTCGGGCGTCAAATACCTGCGATCTGAGACATTCTTTGTTTAACCGCCCTAGGTAAGTAATGTACAAATATTATATACGCTATACCTTTATTGTATACCTAGTACCTACTACCGGAAATCTTTTTTTTTATACAACGACGGTGGCAAACAAGCTTACGGCCTGTCTGATGTTAAGAGATGTGTTCTTCCCGGTATTGCCCTAAACCACTGAATAAGTAATATAGTACCTACTTAGTACCTAAACGTAGGTACATATCCGATTACAAAAAAAAAACCCCAGTGTATATTACCTAGATTGTACTTGCTGGATGAAAATAGTTAAGGCGAAAGAAAGTGATTTTAGCGGTCTGTTTGTATTAAAGTGTGTTTCAACGTAGCGTTTAAGATACTGAACCGATGTTTGATGAATGAGGTACCAATCGATTCGAAATTATGCTGCGGGTGATGTTTTGTACGAAAATATAAAAAAAATATTCACTTTGATTTCCGTAGTTGGGTTGGGATTGGGATACAGTTTTTAGCGTTCCGTAGTGAACAAGGAACCCTTATAGTTTCGCCATGTCCGTCTGTCCGTCTGAGACTTAGCTCAGGTGATCCTTACCTACTATTAGAAAGCTGTAATTAGGTAAATAGAAAACAATAATATTGTTTCGATATTGTAGGTACAGTCAGCGTCAAAAGTAGCTACCCAATCGAAGACGTCAAAAGTTCTTATTCCCTTTTAATAAAGACTTGACGTCTTCGTTTGCGTAGCTACTTTTAATGCTGACTCTATCCTTCACTTAAAGTGGGGATGAAATCTTTTTTCTTATGAAGTCCATGGTGTGGGGTATCGTTATCTACACAGGCTATTCAATAATATTATGAGTAGGTATATAATAGTATTTTCAAACCACATGCTCGACAATGCCGAATTATAGGTCATGTAAACCCTACCGAAAGCAAGACATTAAATCCCTTGGTATTAGCCGGGTTATAATGTTGTACTGAATTTCATTGTAACCCGCTGGTTAATAATATGATTTCACTTTTCATAATTCTTATTACTATATGCATAAAGTTTAATTTTGCTAAACACAATTTGTCCTAGGCCATGGCCTACTTGATTTGACAAAATAAATGAAGTTTGCCTCCGTGTGAACCCCGGTCCGGAGGAGCGCGGTGCTCGAAATTCGAATTTCGAATCTAGGACCACGGCTTGTGCTTTCGAATTTGGAACGCCGCGCGCCTTCATTTGTTCACGCGTGACGAACAAATCGAGTTCTTGTAGGTGCCTATAGAAGATTTAATTTCAAAAATAATATTGAAAATGTCGAGTGATGAAAGTGTTTTGACTCCTGAGTTTATCAAATTAGATGCCATAGGCATTGTCAACAATCTGCTGCCAGAGAAGTCAAAGGAAAAATACCTAAAATCCTACAACGATTTTGACAAATGGAAAGCTACTATGTGTCTAATGTTACTATGTACTTTTAATTTGCTAAATAAACATTATTTATCTACTGAGCCTGTTTTTTTGTCTCGCATAAGGTGTGAAAGGTAGAGTATACACCTCGGGGATAAGACTGTTTTAGTCTTGGGCGGTTGAACCCCTCACTGCACTCAGGACTCAGTCTTAATTCCCTCGCTTCGCTCAGGAATTAACTTATAACTCCCTCGCTACGCTCATGAGTTAAATTATGAGTCCTTCGTTACGTTCGGGATTCAATTCGCTCCCGTGACATAAAACAGTGCTTTATCCCCTTGGTGTATAATCTACTATTTTCACAATCGTGTTATAATAGAGAGCTTTTTAGTCGAGTACCGTGTTTAGGCCACGAAGCTTGCTGAGTGGCCTAAGTTAGGTACGAGATTAAAAAGCTTGATTATAACACTATTGTGAACAATACTTTTTGTATGAGTTCATTAAAATTAATTTTCTACGAGTCAACTGAACTAATTAAACAAACTCGATACTGTTGAAACGAAGTGCAGCTCATCGCTCGTACGCTTGTTGATATCTTAAAAGACATCAACGAGCGTACGACATCAAAGCGATTCTATTGGTCCAATTCATTACAGTTCAGTAAAGCAGCCACGTGATTCGTCGAATTTATTTTAGTTGTCTGGAGCGTATCGAAAAGTAGTTATTTCGATTGTTTCGACAGTAACATGGACTACAACTATGAAAAGAGTGACGTTGCAGTATTCTCTATGAAATCTTAATACACATATTTTAATCGTCGAGTACAAAAAAATATTTTTCACCTCACTAGCTCGGAAAGGCCTTTTTGTATGTTTGTTAACTATTGAGAAAATCGCTTTTTATCCACATGTGAAGAAAGTAGACGTAGAACGTTAAAAGTACTATGACGTAGAACGTTAAATGTTTATTTTTGTTTTTTGTAGGTATATTGTCATATGCTGAAACCGAGAGACTGGTTAGAATACCGCATACAAACTAAACCCTATAAAGCTGTTGTGGAATTTCCATCATCAACTCACACCCAAGCACACACACATACACACACACACCCACCCCCACCCCACACACACACACACACACACACACACACACACACACACACAAACACACGCACACACACACACACACACATATATATGCAAACACACTCGCATGTCAATAGAATTTAGTTTATATACCAACTCGACTAGTATTATCTAAATTCTAAACTATATAACTAAGTAACTACATTTCCTTAACACTCCTGTAAATCTTGTTTTTTTCGCACTCGCAGACTGCCAAGATACAGGCTTAAGCCTAGTTTGGAGTCTGATGGATATACCCCATAATATCATGTAACAAGTGTTTTTGTGAAATAAATCATTTATTATTATTATTATTATTATTTTATGACATATTTCTGTTTAACTTTTATTTTTAACTTTTTTTACTTATTTATACTTTTTTTTAACTTTTTTAATTTTTTTTTAGCTTTTTTTAATTTTTTTTCTAACTTTTTTTTTACCCTTTTTCTTATTTTCCTTGCTGTAGTGAGGTGAAAAGATTTGTGTTATACACGGGTGAAAAGTAATTTTACGTCTCGTGTGTAGAAACACTCGCTACGCTCAGGATTCTATTTTTGAACCACTCGCTTCGCTTCGCTTCGTGGTCAATCATAGAGTCCTTTCGCTAGCTCGTGTTTCAAATGAACACTCGCAGGTAAAATACAACTTTCCCCCCTTGTATAACAAATAACTATTACAATGCACTTGCTCTGAATGTGCCCCTTTATATGGTTGAACATAAACACGGGAAGTGGTCGATGCCACACGGCGTCGTCGGGCGGACCGCGCCCGTGTGGAATGGATTTCAGTACAATATTCCCGCACACTATGCGGGAATGAGATTTCGTGAATTCGTGACAATTAAAATTTCACCTTTTATGCATATTTTTTTTATTTCCTCGCATGATGCATTGTAAAATGTTGTATGATACACGTGCGGATAGGTAATTCCCAACGAGTGGCGATGACCAAAAACACGACCGTCAGGGAGTGTTTTTGATCGACACGAGTTGGGAATTACCTACTTTCCGCACTTGTACCTATCATAAATAAATAACTATTTCAATTTCGTGATCTCGATCCGTTTGCGTGATATTGGGCTTTCAAGCCCTAATTTTTGTTTCAGTCAATTGTGGAATGAAGTTATTTGTCGTCCTTGCAAACATGAACTGGGACGCTACCGGGAAACGAAAACAAAATTCGTTCGTGTATCTTCCGCTCGGTCGCTCGAATAAGCAACGTGAGACAAAGAGGGAGATACACGAACGAACTTCGTTTCCGTTTCGCGGGGAGGCCTTTGATCGGGCTCCACAAAACAGCACCCGTTCACGAGTATGACGCCTATCTCAGCCATTGCCTCCCTCGACGAAGCGAAGCAAAGACCTTTAGGCAAGCATGACATATTCAAGCAGCGGGGTATCCTGTAAGTTGTTTTAATTAATCTCACTTCACCTCACCCGTCACCCAATATATCTTGACGCCGCGATTCCAGGCCACGACATTGGGCGAATTGCGTCGCGGCATGCGTTTTATCTGTACATTGCGCGATCGAGACGCACAACGCACTGTGGTTAGTTGGGATCACACGCAATGAATTAGAAAAACAGCTGCCACTGCCGCTTCCGCGCAACGTCATGGCCGGGCCTTAACGGGTGAGGTGAAGCTCATGAGCGCATTCAGAATAACAGCCCTGGACCTTTATTTATCTCCACTTATAATAAATCTCTAAATAAAAAAAAGAATCAGCCAGTTTGAAATTAAGCTTTGTGTGGTACGAATGTTCTCAGCATCCCATGAACGGAAAAATATGAAACATTTTATATAGGTACATTATTATTCTAGCTGCAACTTAGGATAGTTTTTATCCGACTGCGACAATTAATTAATTTTCCGTAATATACGACTTCATTTAATTTTTCATTTATTATTCTTAAAGTATATCGCCGCCACATCTGTCAGCTAAAAAAGTGATATGAGAACTTATATGCGCAAATGTCGCATTATGGCGTAATTTCTATAAATGTAAAAACAAATTTGAACAATATAATTAACACAAATTTGTTTTTTTTGAATGGCAAACACACGCGCTCTTTGCGCATTCTGCCAACTCGAAGTTCGTATAACTGCATCCCTGTCACTCGAGTATTGTTATTGTTAGTGCGATAGAAATAGAGATAACCGAATATTTTCGAATTCCAAAGTTCGTGGTTATAGCTCAGGAATCGAAACTACACCCCAAAAGCCGCGTCCGCTGCGCCATGTTTTCGTGGTTTTTAAACGTCAAACATGTTTTGCCAATCAAAACAAAACCCTATTTGTTTGTCGAACCTGACGGAAAACATGTTAGATGTTTAAGGCGCTCTTATTAGGCGATATTTAGGTATTTGCGGAGGTGAGGCAGACGGAGCGGGAGACGCGCGTCCCGCGCACCCCGCTAACGGCCTTATTCTGTTGGCATCCGTATTCGGCTCGTTTTTGCGGAACATACGATCAAATGTTTGTCTTCTTGAATAATTGTTTTATTTTTCAAATCTTGGTTGATTTGTGTAAGATTGTCCCCAAATATTTATTGTTTATTTATTTATTTAAATCTATTTTTTTTAAATAAGGAATAATAGGTAGTTACAGTTCTTAAGTACATCGTAGTATGATGACATCAATTATGGACACTTACTTTCCAAAGATATGTTAGTACAGATTTCTTCATCATCAATCCACCTATCGTTTTCCCAGTTCCTATGTGGGTGCTTCCGTTTTCCAAATACGTAGAACTGATAAAATAATAGTACATCTTCACTTCCTAAGGGTGAACGTCACCAATTATGGATTGTACTAATATATTACAGGTTTTTTAAACCGAAATAAAATCGATTAAAAAGGAGCACGTCTGTTTTTTAATTTTTAAACCATATTTATCCAAACGTTTGAAAGCCCTAGTTTAATTTTCTAGGTGTTATTTGTCGTCAACCCCCGTGATTACTACAACATCTAAAAATACACCTACTCTGGGTATATCCGCAAACAGCTGCTCCAGAATCCTCTGAAAGATTCCTGGGCTAGAAGACAGACCATAAATGAGTCGGTTGTATCTGAACAGACCCTTATGGGTGTTTATAACAGTATATTTAGCAGTATCATCCAGTACCAGCTGTGCATACGCTTGTGACAAGTATATTTTACTGAATTTTTCCCCCCATGCAACCTAGCAAACAGATCCTCGAATCTGCAAAGACGACCATGTTGGAAATCGAAAGAGCGCAACGTTCGGTGCTGAAAGTCATGTTAAAGAGGCCCTTTCGATATCCAACTGCGACCTTGTATGCCGAATCACACGTTTTAACCGTACGTCAACTTTATATCCTTAAAATTTCATTATGTACACACAAAACCTCTAAATATATGACTTGCTACGACACACTACTTAAAAAACGCGTCTTTAGGTTACCAGGTCCTAGAGTTCTTTCCAGCTTTGGTAAACGTTTTGGCGATTATATTAGGGTAGCAATATATAACACTTTACTGAAATATTGTAACCTAACGGGCAGCACAAAAAATGAAGCCAAATCACTTATTTTTAAATTTCTTCATTCGTTAAATTATGCCGAGACTGAAGCTATCTTTAATATCTAAGTTAGTCTCTAAGTATAAACTTTTCAATGTAAAATATTTTTTCTTACTCCTCCAAATGTAATAAATATCTGTGGTAACTTATTTCTGATGTTTAAAAATTAACTGGTTCTCCACGATACAGGCGTAGCCTAGTGTGGGGACCCCTGGTAACTATGTAAAACTCATTCTGTTTAAATAAATGACTTTTTTACTTTTTTTTTTTACTTTACTTTTTTTCTAGGTAAAGTTATAGCGCCGGTTAACACCCGCTTAAGGAACCATCAAAAATAATAAACAAATAGCTATGTTCATCTATTTATCTCCTGGCAAATTATATTATTACCATGTATGTCTTTCCCGCTCACGGGACAATGATGTCCCGGACCTTTGGGAGGCATGCGTGGGGCTAGGTACCCACAAAGTACCAACGGAGCCAACACGTAGAGGCCCTTTTGACAATTTAATGAAATGCAAGGAGTATTATTACCATAATTATTACCTTTGTTACATAAGTATGACTGACTGATCAAAAACTGGATAATTAGACCACTGTTAGTCAGAAGAGCATTTTATTATACAGGGTGGTTATTTTAAGACCAGCAAGTTCTTCAGTACATGACTATGTCTATTAAAAAATGTAATTTGACCAAACATCATATAAAAATAACAAATTCAATTTGTCTCTTAAATACCTAAAAGTGTTATGTCACTGCGCTCGCGCGGCGCGTGCTGCCTACCATGCTACTCGACCAGCGGCCACACCGCGATGGACCTTGATACTCTCAACAAGCCAACAAGATTGGACTTATACTTGGCTCTATACTCCAGGCAAAATACGGTTTCGAAAATCATTAATTTATAATAGCGTTTTTTTGTATATTTCATTTTTAATCGTTATTCTAAGATGCTTTACACAAGAATCCAACAAATTTTCCAACCGGAAGTAATTATATAAATATAAATTAAGCTTTAATTGTCTTTTTTTGTTTGATTTATATTGATTTTTTTAAAGCGAATGTAAATTTAGGTAAAAGCCTCCTCGATCTCATGCCATTTTTTTCGGTCTTTAGCCAACTGCATCCAGCTAGGTCCGGCGACCTCAATTATGTCATTGGTCCAACGTCTTCGTCGTCTTCCTTTCCTTCTTTTGCCTTTCGGCCCTGACCAGTTTGTTGCTTCCAGTGCCCTTCTTTTCTTCTAATATCTGGCGATATATGGCTTTTACCCGAACGGGGTCCATATAAGAAAGAAAAAATTGCATAAATCTTTTAGATTTAGTAAATATGTACTAACACAAACAATATGGAATAAATAAAGCTTAAATAAATATATATATATAAACTAGCTGTTGCCCGCGACTTCGTCCACGTATAACATGTTATCGTCTAAATGTTTGTTTAAGAAATTTAAATGTTTGTGTAATAAAAAATAACATTGAAATTAGTTTTGTACAGTCAGCATCAGATAGTTAGTAGCAGCCTAGGTAACCAAATATATCGCATTACGTCTTTGTTACTATAGGTGTAAGGATGTGTTACGATATATTTGACTACTTTGGCTGCTACTAACTATATGACGCTGACTGTACCTAGTCTTTAAGTAAACAGTCTAAAACCGAAGAAACAAATCTCTCTTTATTTCAAAATGTCTTGCTCTATATACTAACTTAGAACCCTCTTTGAACTCTCATAGTAAATAGTCTGAAACCGAAGTTACAAATTTCTAACTTTAAAAATGTCTTGCTCTCTATATATAATTCAAACCCCCTTTTAACCTTCTTAAGTGATTAATAATTATAAAACCGAAGTTACAAATCCCTTACTTTAAAAATGTCTTGCTCTCCATACAAACTAGAAGAACTGTATATCCTAGAAGTAGGTATTTTTGTCAAGACCAATCCAAGCATGTTCAGTAACGTTTCAGAAGGCCGCAGATTTCCGACACGTAAACAATACAAACAAAAATTGAAAACTTTGCAGGGTAGCAACAACACAGCGCTAATCAGAGGCGGAATCTTGGGAATGGCACCAAACATTTTCAATAAAATTCCAGACCGAATTAAACACTGGATATTAATAAATTTAAAAGACAATTGACTTCAGATTCAGATTCAGATTTGTTTATTATCATAATTTTACAATTGAAATCATAGTACAATGAATATACAGATAAAAATGTGTTAAAATTATAACTTGTCAGTTACAATAAAATACAATAGATGTGTACAGTTGTGTACAGAATTGTTATTATTTGTAAATAGTTTAATAATACTCATACTCATAGCATAATGCTATTACATAAAATAGAGAAAGAAAACATAATACAAATATTAACGTCAAGCTTTTAAGATCTTGTTATTTAGTTATTTGAAAGAAATTCTTGTAAACTATACAGTGTTTTTTCAAGCAATAGTTGTTTTACATGGAAGCGAAAAGAGTTGTCGTTCGTTATGGTTTTAAGGTTTGAAGGTAGCCGGTTAAAAAGTATTTGTCCTATTAACTTCGGAAGTTTTGTGCCTATTCTAAGTCTGGGCGAGGTTGTTTTGAAGTGGATACTCCTTTGCTCGCGTTCTTGTATAGGGGTACAGTTCAAAATGTATCACGTAACTTCCGGATTAACTTTTTGTAGAGAAGCCTAATCTGATTTCAAATAATTGTTTGTTACATGTTTTAATCCTTCTTTATTTGCTATTAGTTGTTAATCACAAAATGTTATTTAGTTTATGTGACGGGCATGAAAACTATGCTGAGATGACCGCCATTTTCAATGCCTCGCGAGTCAAACGAGCTACGTCAGTCAATGTTGCTATATATACCGATTTATCTGTGCTTATACAGATTTTAGTAAATTAATGCAGATATATATTTTACGGGGTCAACCAACAAATAAGTATCCACTTAAACTTAATTAACGGTTGTATCTCGGACACAACCCGCTTCTTTTTAAGTTATTCGCATTTCTCATTGATCTCGAACTATTTCCACCTCTCCTTTGAAATTCATTTGGATAACGTTTAACATACATCAAAACTTCCAATATATAAGTTGAAACTGATGTTAAGATACTAAGTTTTCTTAAATGTTCGCGATGTAACGTGTATCTGTCCTTTGCATAGGGAAGTACTCTAATTGCACGTTTCTGGATCTTTAGGATGCGCTCATAATCCGTACTGTTGCCCCAAAGCATTATCCCGTATGAAAGTTGAGAGTATATGTACGCATAATACAGCTCTTTTAAGCAACTTTCTGACACAAGTGGTCTTAACTGTCTTAGAGCATAGATCCCTCTTTCTAACTTACTGTATAATGTATCTATGTGATCTTTACATGACATTATTGGATCAATCATTTCAATCAATAGATCAATATTTGATTGAAAAGTGTTATTATACCATTAAAGATTACTTAAACGACCCTACGACATAACATGATTCCATTCCAGACATTCCTTAGTTATAATATTCTTTAGTTATAGTATTTTTTGAGAGTTTTTGACATGTATTTGTAGTATTTAACACCAATCACTGTATTGACATTTTTTTTAATTTTTATAAATATATTAGCTGGCTGAAATATTTTGTAAACCTACATTGTGGGTAATGCACAGAAGTCTTATATTTTGTATACCAACAATACTTGTAAAAGTTGTAACCTATGTTTAACAAAATAAATTGAATTGAATTGAAAGTACTTAATTTGTATTCTAATAAGTAATCTTTATGCAAAAATTTAAGTTTCTAGCTCTAAAAATAAAGATTCCCCCATACATACTTTGCACCCCTATTTACCCCCTTTAGGGGGGGAATTTCCAAAAATCCTTCTTAGCGTTGCCTACGTTGTAAAAGGTAGTTCTGGTGAAAATTTCAACTCTCTAGTCTTAGTAGTTTCGGCTGTGCGTTGATGAGTACCGACAAAAGGTATGTTCACTTAGATAACGTCACATTTATTTGCTTTAGTGGGCTTATTTTTAAAGGGGCGTGGCGGGGGAGGCTTTCTTGGTAGTTATTTGTAGAAACAGCGGTGGCAGAGTGAGTGCGAGATGTGAAACGGCATACTTTAGTGTTTTGTGATGGGTATCATGTGCACAAACAGCTGGCAAAGTTTTGCAGCTGTATAGGGGAACACCCTGTAGTACTTTGTACCCGACTGCCTCAGAAGGAAGTTTATGTTTTTCGAGCGTATGTATCATCATATCAGCCGAAAGACGTCCACTGCTGGACATAGGCCTCCCCCAAAGAGTGCCACAATAGCCGGTCCTGCGCCACCCGCATCCAGCGGACTCCCGCGACCTTTACCAGGTCATTAGTCCACCTTGTGGGGGGCCTAACCACGCCGCGCCTTCTGGTACGTGGTTGCCACTCGAGAACCTTTCCGTCCCAACGGCCATCGGTTTTACGTGCAATGTACCCCGCCCACTGATACTTAAGTTTAGCGATTCGGAGGGCTATATCGGTTACCGTGGTTCTGCTGCGGATAGCCTCATTTCTGATGCGATCGCGCAGAGACACTCCCAGCAAAGCCATCTCCATCGCCCTTTGAGTGACTTTGAGCCATCTTATGAGGCCTATAGTAAGCGACCACGTTTCCGTTCCAAATGTCATCACTGGCAACACACACTGGTCAAAGACTCTCGTTTTGAGACACTGCGGAATATTGGACGAAAAGATGTGCCGTAGCGTATGTATGCATGTATGTCTATGACGAAGATGAGGAAGGGCCGTGGCCTGCTGCTGGTGGAGTGGCAGGGTCTTTTTCCGCACTCGTTTTTAATAGAATCTACTAAACAGCAAGTAAATATACTTCAGTTCACCAACTCGTATAGGACTTTAGTCTAGGTAGTCGCTATCCGGCGCAATAGCCCTAAATGCTTTTGATATATTTCTGTATGAATAAATAAATCTATTATTCGTACAGTCCATAATTGGTACCATTACCCCCCCAACCATGTGCTCGTGTCCGAATCCGATTTACACCCGACTACTTACTACCTAACAGTTCTAAATACGTATTCAGGATAACTGAAGATTTTTATTGACATCTTGTCAATATGCTCCAGCTACCTCTTAATACGTTTTAGGTGCGGATGTAGAAACGCTTTAATGTAGTAAATATCGCATACCTTATATTTGTTATTCTATCATTTCGAATGTGTTCTCCAGCATGTATTAGCGTTTCCTATTCCTTTATATATTTTTATTTACCTTGATAACTCGAAATAATTGCTGCAAAAAGGCGTATTTGCGTGCCAGGTAAACATTCACAGGTCCGTCGTCGGCAGTGGCCACGGGCGTACTAAATTGTACTCGCCACCGCGCATGCATGACGCGGACACCCGGTTTTTGAGACAAATGACCAAATGTATTGAATTATCAAACATATTGAAATTCTAAGAAGCCGGTAAATAGATCTACCAAAAAGCTACCTATCACAACAAATTTCATTGTAATATTCCAAATAACTTTTGAGATATTTCGAGTTTGGTGGTAAAAAAGCACTGTTTTGAAAGGCAAAATCTATCGAGGTTTTTGTAAGCAATCGTGATTTTACGAAGTACGAACATAGCCAATGAACTGAAGATATACATATCAAAAATTTGGATCTCTAGCAATAGTACAAGTATACTAATAATCGGTTTGGAAAAGGCACTTTTTCGATGCGCAGCTGCATACAGCGCCTTAAAAACATGGAAAACATTGGTGCAGCGGACCCGGCTGTAGGTAGACACTAAATAAAATAGTCATAATGTATTTTCTCGAAAAAAGGATAATAGAGAAAAAATCAACGCAAGAGGTTATATGTATAGGTAATCACTAAGTTCCAAAGTTTTATGTTCTGTCCCTTTTCCACAAAACGCACCTTCATATGAAACGATTGTTTTTTACTATGACGCTCGAGGATCTTGACGTCCCAGTCCCTGCTCGTTTTCTCACTCTAACAAGCGACATTAAAACGGTTTTGAGATATTTGAATGGGATTTTCGTCATTATCACCTACATATAAATGCCTACTCGTATGTCCTGACTGACTCACCCACTCACTCATCAACGCACATCCGAAACTACTGGGGCTAGAGAGTTGAAATTTACACCAGAACTACCTTTTACAACGTAGGCAACGGATAAGAAGGGATTTTCAGAAATTCTATCCCTAAAGGGGTCAAATAGGGGTGCAAAGTTTGTATGGGGGAAACTTTATTTTTTGAGCTAGAGACTTAAAATTTTGTATACATATTACTTATTAGAATACAAATAAAGTACTTTCAACGTTTAAGAAAATTCTGCCCCTAAGAAACAAGGGGTGCAAATTTTGTATAAGGGGAAACTTTATTATTTTAGCAAGAATTTCAATACATTGTAGAAAGCTTACTTATTAGAATACAAATAAAGTACTGTCAGCGTTTTGGAAAATTCAGCCTCTTAGGGGCTTAAAAAGGGTTGCAAAGTTTGTATGAGCGAAACTTCTTTTTAAGATAGAAGCTTAAAAGTTTGTAGAAAGATTACTTATTACAATACAAATAAAAAAACAGCGGATTTGAAAATTCCACCCCTAAGGGTATGAAAAAGGGGTACAATGTTGGTAAAGGGGATTTTTTCGAGCTAGAATCTCATACCTTTTTAAAAAGATTACATAATAAAATAAAATACTTTCAGCGTTTTAGAAAATTCCACCCCTTAGACAACGTTTGTAAATATATTTTTTTAGCAAGCGACAAACCTTTGTTGTAAGATTACTTATTACAATACAAATAAAGAAATTTCAGCGTTTTGGAACATTCCACCCCTAAGGGTGATTAAAACGGGTGAAAATTTGTATGGAGGAATTTTTTTTTAGCTAGGGACTTGAAATTGTGTAGAAAGATTATTTATTAGAATACAAATATAAAGGTAAATTACTTTCAGTGGTTTGAAAATTTCCACCCGCTAAGAGGGGGATAAAGAGGTGCAATGTTTGTATAGGAAAACTTTTTTTAGGTAGAAACTTAAAACTCTGTAGAAAAATTAAGTACCTACTTATTAAAATACAAAAAAATACCTACTGCCAGCGTTTTGGAAAATTTCACCCTTTAAGGGGTTAAAAAGGGGTGCAAGGTTCGTATGGGAAGCACTTTTTTTTAGCTAGAGACTTGATAGTTTGTAGAAAAAATACTTACCTATTACAATAAAAAAACCGAGTGTTTTATTTTTAATTTTTCCCTGAAAAGCGTTCAAAGTTTGTATGGAGAGCAAGAAAAATTTAAAGTATGATATTTGTAACTTCGATCTTAGCGTGTTTAGACTACAAAACTTATTTTAGCATTCTTTTTAAATATATCCTCTAAAGGGGATAAGGGTGCTCAAAGTTTGTATGGAGAGCAAGATATTTTTAAAGTAAGGCATTTGTAACTTCGGTTTTAGACTGTTTGCTATAATACTACAAAACTTATTTCAGCGTGTTTTTAATTCATCGCCTAAGAAGGTTACAAGGGGGTTCGAACTTTGTACCCACTGAGCATGAAACTTACATCAAGTTTTAATAAGGTTATATAGCTCGCATTTGAAAGTTGCGTACGTAAAGTCGCAAGAATATCACAGTGACTTACATCTTATTGATAGTTTGAACCTTTCTGAAAATGAGTAATCCTATATTATTGTAACATTACAAATGAAAGTTAATATTATAACATTGCAAGTATATCTCAATTATAAGTTATC
The DNA here is from genome assembly GCA_963854355.1 of Epinotia brunnichana. Classification (NCBI taxonomy): domain Eukaryota; kingdom Metazoa; phylum Arthropoda; class Insecta; order Lepidoptera; family Tortricidae; genus Epinotia; species Epinotia brunnichana. Next base: position 10,042 of record CAWKZR010000004.1, on the reverse strand, counting down.
TTAATGTACATTTGTGACTTTGCTGCAATGAAGTATGTGTTACTTAAGAAATACAATATTGCGGCAATATTGATTTTGAAAGGTCAAGTTCTCAATATTACACCAACATCTAAAAAGCAAGTTTTCTAAACATTTAAAACCAATATTGCAGCAAGCCACCATATGAAACATCATTTTTCTAAAGTTGCTGCAATATCACATATGCGAGTTTTTATTAAGGAATATTTTTAACATAACTGGTATCAATTTTTTACAATATTACGGCAAATTAGAAATAAAATGTTGCAGCAACCTTCATTTTGAAAAGTCAAGTTCTCAATATTACACCAACATCTAAAAAGCAAGTTTTCTAAATATTTAAAACCAATATTACAGCAAGCCACCATATGAGACATCATTTTTCTAAAATTGCTGCAATATCACATATGCGAGTTTTTTTAAGGAATATTTTTAACATAACTGGTATCAATTTTTTACATTATTACGGCAAATGAGAAATAAAATGTTGCAGCAACCTTCATTTTGAAAGGTCAAGTTTTCAATATTACACCAACATCTAAAAAGCAAGTTTTCTAAATATTTAAAACCAATATTGCAGCAAGCCACCATATGAGACATAATTTTTCTAAAGTTGCTGCAATATCACATATGCGAGTTTTTATTAAGGAATCCTTTTAACATAACTAGTATCAATTTTTTACAATATTACGGCAAAGTAAAAAGTATGTTTTCTAAATTTTTCAAGTCTACATTACTTACAGCAATTTACCATTTGAAACATTATTTTTTCTAAATTAGCTGCAATATGTACGTCTATTTTAAGGAATCCTTTTAATAATTATATTTGGCAATGATGTAATATAAAATATACGTAGATATGTTATATAAGTATAAGCGCTCCAAAAGTGGCACACTAAAACCTGCGGCGCTACCACGAAATCATAACCACAAACCATAAGTGCGAAATCGCACTTATGGTTTATGGTGCTCGAGCGACAGAGACGGAGATATACGAAGTTCGAGATTCGAAGTTCGTGGTAGCGCCGATGCTGCTTGCATTTGAAATCCGTTATTAGTGTGTAATTGTAAGCCTGGCCATTTTTAAACACAGAATTTCGTATAGACAACATAATTATCTACCTATTGAAGTGGATACTTCTTTGCTGCGTTCTTGTATGTTCAAAATGTATCACGTGACTTCCGGAATAACTTTTTGTAGAGAAGCCTAATCTGATTTAAAATAATTGTTTGTACATGTTTTAATCCTTCTTTATTTGCCATTAGTTGTTAATCACAAAATGTTATTTAGTTTATGTGGCGGACATGAAAATAATGGTGAAATGACCGCCATTTTCAATGTATTGCGAGTCAAATGAGCTACGTCAGTCAATGTTGCTATTTATACCGATTTTCTGTACTTATACAGATTTTAGTGAATTAATTCAGATATATTAGGGTTCCATATAGCCAACAAAGAATTAAGTATCCACTTAAACTTAATTAACGGTTGTATCTCCGACACACCCGCTTCTTTTTTTATATTACATCTTTGATATCTGGTATCAAATTTTTACGACATTACGGTAAAATACGAACACGATGTCACAGCAACAACAACGTCAATGTTATACGTGTATAACTCGTTGGAAATATCTGCGGACCTCGCTGGGAACTAGAAGTTCCCAGCGAGGTCCGCAGATATTTCCGACGAGTTGTATATAGGTATATCTAAAAAAAAAAAAAAATTTAAAATCAATAAAACATATTACAGCAGAATAAATTACAACCAGCAGCGAGTGACAATTATGTAATTAATACGTGAATTAAAAACTAATCGCCATTTTAATTTTAACGGGTACCTACACTAAAACATTAAATACAAAAAAACAAAATTACGAAAGTCGGCATCAGAAATTTCAAAATCTGATTCTTCGGTATCGAAATTTTAAAATGTACGTGTTACGATTACAATAATGATAATCAAAATTCCGAACTTCAATACAAAGGAATTTGAATCTTCTACACAAGTACCACAGACGTATATTGATGAAGCAGATCAAATAAGCACGACGAAATATATGAGAACCGAGCGTGCCAATAAAATAATTTGAGTACCTCTTTTATAAATCGATTCAATCGATATTAAGTCGTGAAAAAACCCGGTTTTTTTTTCTACATTTTAGACCCAGTAGTTTCGGAGATGAAAGGGGGAAAAGGTCATTTTTTGGCTATTTTCTTAAATCATCTTATAATGTCGTTCGTATTCTCAGGCCAAAGATTACCCATTAAACAAGCCATTGGCGGATTTTACTACAAAAAAATATCATGGAAAATTCCTTTAACAGCTAGTGTTGCCAGACACCCCGCTTTTCCGCGTTTTCTCCTGCTTTTTAGGCAATGTATGGGTGAATATTTGAATACGTACATATTGCACGGCCCGTGGTCAGGAATATCAAAATAGGCATATTCCTATTATGTTTATTTTATATTCATATTCATATTCATTTAATCATTGCCTTGTGTGTACAAAAGATCTTATAGCTACATATTGGTAATCGAACAAATGTATCATTCTCAAATATTCACCCGTATCCTCGCAATCAGTTTTTAGGTCTATATATATATATAGGTATATATATATACTGAACTAAATGGAACAAGAAAATAAGTACCAACCATGTTGACGTTTTCGTACCTACTATGACGCCACGAGAGCAATTTAGATGTTATTGTTTAAATGTATTTGTATAGGATTACAAACTTACTTATGCAGTTTGTGTATCTCTGAAACGTGACTGAAATTGCAATAATTTTAGGTTTTTTATGAGTGACTAGGCTAAAATCTAATGAAGTTTGAAATTTGGAGCTTGTGGGTCTGCTAGAAGTACCTTAGAATTATGTTGATCATCAGTATATAAGTGAGTATGTCAGTGACAAAACTAACGAACTTTTACGGACAATAGTTCTAATTGAATGTTATTGACATTATATGTTAGCCATATTATGCCCTACATGTTCCTGAAAATTCAGGGTTCTAGCTTTAGCCGGCACAAAATTACAGGCTGTTGAAAATGGCCTGAATGCAAGTTTTTGTAGATGAGTCTGTAAAACAGTGTAACTGACAGCTTGTATGCTGTGACATATTTCTCGGTAAACATATATCTCTCACCAATTCAAAGTCTTTTAGAATGGTCTTCCATTGGTTAACAATGTCTTCTGGTAAAGATGTATCCCACTGATACTTTTCTTTCCATAAAGACTGAAATAGCAGTTTAGCAGATACAATTACAGGTGCAGCATATCCACAAGGATCGTAAATAGACGCCACAGTCTTAAGTATGCCCCTCTTTGTATGAGCATTGTGTACTTCTTTCCATTTCAATTGAAGTGTATCCCTCTTGACATTCCAGTTTAAACCTAGGACTTTCACGTTCTCTTCGTTATTTTTATCTCCAATGTATTGCATAAACTCTTCTGAGTTGGAAATCCATTCGCGCATATTCATCGAAATTTGTTGAAATGCTAGCTTTGTGTCTTTATACAAAGTTTTAGCACTCTGTATATCATTCGTTCCAGTGACAAGATTGTCAACATATATGTCATTAGCTAATTTTCTTACAGAATCTGATGTTGAATTAGATAAATGTAGCTTTATCGTGGCATTCAATAAGAATGGAGAAGATATAATTCCAAATGGGACTCTTTTGAACCTAAAATGTAGAAGATTATCTTCATTAATTGCTTTGGTAATATCTTTTACCCATAGAAATCTTGTTACATCTCGATCCTTTTCATATAAAGCCATTTGAAGGAATGCCTTTTCTACATCGGCTGTGATTCCTATTTTATAACTTCGGAATCGTATCAAAATTCCCGTTAGCTCTTCCAAAAGTATAGGACCGCTATACAAACATTGATTGAGACTCTTATTGTCTCCTACTCTTGCAGAAGCATCAAAGACAATTCTAAGAGGCTTCCCAGGTGTTGATACTCCGTGATGAGCAAGATAGTGCACCGGGTGGTCACGTCTTTCTTCTTCAAGAACAGGTTCTATGATTTCTTTGTCTAACTGACTCTTTATTGTTTTGTCATAGTCATTTAGAGTATCCTTATACAGCCTTTTCAACAGACTTACAAGTCTGCCGTAAGCTAAACCTAAATTAGCAGGCAGATTGGGTGGATATTCTACCCATGGCCAACTAACACAGCATCTATTCTCTTTCACTGTAGTTGTTTCATTAAAACGTTTGATTGCTTCCTCTTCCTGATCAATTTTTGGTGAATCCGTGATCCCTATTGTTTCCAAATCCCATAGATTTTTTTACATTGCCCATATCTAATGGCAAATCGGGATTATTTAATTTTGTTTCGTAAGATGATTGAAAGTACGTGAGAACTTACAGTTCATCGTCACGAACTTTCTCCGTTCTTCCTGACAGGATCCATCCAAATTCTGAGTTAATGAGATAAAGATTTTCTTTCAACCTAATCTTTTCGGTAGACATGAGAGCATAGTAATAGTCATTACCTATCAAGATATCTACTTGATCTGACAATGAACCATCATCCGCCATGACATATTTATCTTCACGCTTTTGTTCGAGCCACTTTCTTGTGGGACAAGCTATTCCTTCTGTGATCGACGATACGACATTCGCATAGATGATCTTGGTTTTGTGTATTCTCGTTACGAGACTTAGCTTGACTAAAGGACTCCTTATTTCTTGAGGTTTCTTTGACCCAAAAGTAAATATCAATAATTGATTTTCTTCCTCAGCTTCTAAGTTCAGTTCGGTAGCAACCTTCTTTGATATGTAACTTCTTTGAGACCCAGAATCCAATAACAAACGATATTTGCGTAAAGTATCCGTTTGATCTTTAATATCCACGATGGCTGTTTGTAGCATGGTAAAGCTCTCTCCATGTGTATGCAAAGTCTGCACTGATTCCGGTTTGGCTGTTTTACTTTCTACCATAGTTTTAGGACATAATGCTCTGTTATGAAATCTCGATTGACAATAAACGCAAACAGTATCTTTTCTACATGTATTTCCACGATGACCCTTTTGAAAACATTTGTAACAGCTATCTCCAAGTTTCCGCTTTCTTTCGAATAGAGTTTTAAAGTTTCTGCATTTATCATTAAAATGCTCTCCTTGACAAAATATACATTGCATTCTTCTTCGTTTCAGACCTGTCGCTTGCGTAGAACCGTCCAGTCGGGACTCATGGTACCTCTTTCTAATTGCACCAGCAAACGCAGTCGTACTAGTATTAGGAGTACAGTTCCTATGAAATTTTCCTCTTTTGTTTGACTCCCACTTGGGCTTAACAAACTTTCTTTTATGCCGTACTTCATTAATATGTAATGCTTCTGTAGTATACTTCATTTCCTTAAAACTGACTCTTTCACTAAAGCCTTTAGCATCCTCTCTTGCAGAAATGATAGTGTCTAACTCTCTTCGAAGATTTTCTATAGACCCGGCACTAGCATTCAACCTTACTTCGTAAATTACATCTTCAGGAAATTTTTCCATGATCAAAAATCTCAGGTGATTACTGTCGGTGTCTTCTCCTAACGATTTTAATACTCGCAGATGTCTCTCGATTTCATCGAAAGTCTTCCGACACTCTTCCCGTTTTATTGAAGGTTTGACTTTATGTAGCGCAGCATAATGTGCATCGATGACTTGTTCCTTCCTACCGTAGCGCGCTTGTAACGTGTCCACGGCGATTTGATAATTTTCATTCGTGGTTTTCAATCCTTCGATCATATTTCTTGCTTCACCCTGCAGCGAAGCCTTCAAGTAAAGTAATTTGTCTACCTCGCTTAACCTTCTTTGTCCAATATTTGAATTAAACTGGTCCCAGAAAGGGTACCAATTCAAGATGTCTCCTTGAAATTTCACCAGCGTTAATTCTGGTAGTTTGCTTCTATTAGTCATACGAGTAGAATCTTCAGATGATTCCTCATTCTTATTCATTTGTAATTGCGCCTTAAGATCAGCTAACGCCTCCTCGCCTTCGATTTGAGAAGTGGTCAAAAGTGAAATTCCATCCGCATCAGGATGTTCCACTTTATTAAAATAATGATGAAGATTCGAGTCGAAACTTGTCAATGCAGCTTGTAATCTTGAGACAGTAATGATACTCCTCTCACGGATCTTCTTATCCCATGGTTGACATATGCACAGATCCTTCGCTTCATTTGCCAATACTTCGATTTTATTTGAAAATGTTGTAAGCCTTCCAAACAATATCTCATCCATTTTGTAGTCTTCTATATTCTGAAATTGTTCATTATAAACATTCAAATTCAATTCAATAATCATTATAATAGAGCAAACACTTCCATTATGCCTATGTATATATTCCATTATATGTATACTTGCATTAAGATCCATATTAATTTTAAATTCAGAAAAAGTATAATGAAATATTTTTGTGTGGGTTAATCTCACTCTATATTAAGAATGTTAATGCATAATATCATCAGAGTAGATGTCATCTCGTATAAGATTATACATGTAATACCAACTTGTCAACATTATATCATAATGGATTACACAAGCATTGCATGACCAGTGTCCAAAAAGGAAATTCAAATTTAAATTGTAAATTGATATTACTTTACCTCCGCACTGCCTTATTCCAGATTAGAGTGTAATTTTATGATTAAAGTCGACAATATAGACAAAAAAGTCATATAGCAAGCCTTATCTTATTTACTGATATGATGATGATGGAAAATTTTCACTATACCAAAGTTTCCATTAGAATTGTATTAATTTTTCATAATACCGTGTACTGTATTCAAATAAGTACTATTATATGTGACTAAACATTGTTGGAAATTAATTTAGATCATCCTAAGACACATATTACATTAATAGCGATTGTATTTTCTCCCATACAAGCATTTTTTATCACTTAATAAAGTAAATATGGTGAATTACTAGCTTATATGATTTTCTTCACTAATTTATGGAAATTTACTTTCCATGATGCCACACATATCGTTCAACATAATTACACCTCTGGTGATCATTACAAATACTTCAAAAAAAAAAAAATTGTTGAACTTTCAAGTATTTATATTTCCATAATCATTGACAATACGATTTGTCTATTATTGCTTTTACTGTATGTCCATGTTACTTGAATATCATATTATTCATCTCTCACTATTGATAGTTTCTCATAAGACATATTATAAAGTACAAATTATCAATAAAAATTGCAGAAAATAGTTAAACGATGTAACTGTATACACACCTTGACAATTGGTCCAAATGGATACTTTTATTTATGTTCTGGGTAGTAACTTTGAAAGATAAGCGAATATCCCTCAATTCTTCGAGCGACTGTGATGAATCTAAAGTTTACAAAGAAACAAAACACATATAAAATGTATGAACTCCCATTGCCATACTCGTGGCAACTTTAATAACCGCTTTTCTTGATATCTTCATATTTGTATACAATGATATTTAAATGAGTGCTCAATTTCATTAAACAACATAACATTCATTGATGTGATTACGACCAAGGATATTTCAGACCATACTTTCACCAATTTGTGAATATTCTCAACCATATTTCTTTACGATTACAATTCAGGTAACTGGTACATCGTCTCATTGCATCTTTTTTCTATTATATACATTGTTATACACGCACTTACCCCTCAGGTATCTGCAAAATCACTTCACATTCACTTTTATTACAGAAATAACACCATTTTATTCATTTTTGTCACAAAACAAAATACGATCTGCCGGTAAAAAGAATTGTTTTTCTTTTTCACCACAGACCAGCCAGATACATTGAAACGATAAACGTTCATGCCATAGATTAACTCCAACGTCAATTTGTGTACCAACTTATCACATTGATCTATCCGGATAAATTCGAATGGAAAAAAATCGGTTTCACTTTATTTTCGTACAACTATTATCCATTATTGAAATAATAACAATTAATCATATAATTTTTATTGAAAACAGCTTATATCTATAATATTTATACCATTAAACCTTTGACTAATATTATTTAGTCTTGCAACTCTCTGTTTACAATTTAACACACAAGACATTTATAACGCTGGCAATAGTGACTCTTTAGTTCCGCTACTCCCCGCTAGATGGAGTTGAAATAAAAATGTCAATTATGCTTATTTTTTAATGAAATATTTTATTATATTTACAAGTCTTATAATGCTGATAGAATGACTGCCTTCACTGTCATCCTGGATTATTTATGATATTATTATCGTCTTACTATTACGTCGTATTATTGTACAAATCATGTTCTCACATTTGACACCAAGGATTTAAAAATGTATACACTATAATCTTAGCTATTAGACCATGTTCTGTATATTACCGAATATTACAACAACTAGAACCACAAAGAAAGTATCCCAGCACCTCCACCAAAAAGAGAATGTGTCGCCACGTTTTCATAGGGGATCATGGCACACACTCACTTCAAATTGCCCTGGTTCTTTATTTAACTAAATAGATGATATAACAGTAACTCTGGTTTATTTTATCTGCTTCGCTAAATTGAATGATTAAACAAATGGTCAAAAATATCCTTGAGTCAAATAATAAACTATTGAAAGAGAACATATTTATACCTTATGTGATTAGTTATCCAGAACCGATGAAATGTTGGCAGTCATTTGTCAGCTACCCTGAAGCTCACCAGCTTCAGAGGATATTAACATATGTAGATCTGTGGAGAAAGATATCTATGACTTCTCCGATATCACTAAATATACTATTGTTGTGTATGAAATATAGTACCATCTTTTATGTGAAGTTGAGTATAATTATGGTAAGTTAATAAATACTTCTGATTAGAAATGTCATATGAATTTAATATGATTTAGGTTACTGACTTCCTCAGAAGAAGAATTAATGTCAAACATTATATGAGATCAGTTTCCTCTTACAGGACTGAACACATTTATCAGGATTTAGGTATTGTATTGAATAATATCCTGAATACATACAAACACACTTACAAGAACTGTTAGATCTCCTCGCAAGCGAGATCAAACACATGTAGATATAATCTCTTATTATCATCTACAAACCATACATACATACCCACGACTTATGCTGGACCCCCTCGCAAGAGGGCTCCAACGCATCTGATCCCCTCGCAAGCGGGACCAGACACATGTAGATATAATCTCTTATCATATCCACGTACCATACAAAGTACTAAGGAGGATTCTTTCAACTCCTTCAAACAAAAGGTATTTACCGGGCATGCACTTACGGACGGGCCTACACCCTCATTATGAATAATGGAAAAACATCATTATCATGTTGGACTGCCTCCCTCGCAAGAGGGCATCCTGGTACAGTTGGACTGCCCCCAAAAAGGGGCATCCTGGTACCGTTGGACTGCACATCAAGTGAGCATCCAAATATAGATGGACCGTCACCTTTGTGACATCCTCAAGAGTTGGACTGCTCCTCGAAAGCGAGCATCCAAATTATATGGACCGTCACCTTTGTGACATCCTCAAGAGTTGGACTGCTCCTCGAAAGCGAGCATCCAAATTATATGGACCGTCACCTTTGTGACATCCACAAATTCAGAATAGATATACAAATTGCTAAGCTAAATATGATTGGCACAAAGTAAGTTTCAAAGATTGCCAGCAAGAATAAGAAATATTCATTTACCAAAATAGTATACTTAGCTCTTAATTCAAAGTTCCTCCCATCAGAGCAGGAACCACACACTGACTAATAATATCTGATTAACTGAACAAAAACTATATGTTCCAAGATGAACATATATTATTAAAACAATGCATTTCAAAATGGCTCAACAAAATAAAGTAAAAGGTCTCTTACCATAAACTAAATAGAATCATCGCTTCTAGAATCAACAACAGGATACGGAAGCGTTTGGTAGCATTGAGTCTTCTTTTATCATAAATTATGTACAGATTATTATAAAGGTGTCGCTACACGACACGGTCTTGACGGATTCGCGATCTTCGCGACAAGCTCAGTAC